>OW804096.1:89793121-91237791 GCA_942159475.1 Sthenelais limicola | reverse complement strand
GCACGACAGGCCACGCCGACTTTTACCCTAACGGCGGGACCGTACAGCCTGGCTGCGTTAATTACAGGCATTATGGAGGAAAGGGTAAGGAAAATAAAGATATAAATGTGTCTTTGACCTACAGAGTGTCAGCAATAGAATCATTCTACAAGATTGATCTCGATGTAATTTTATATTGTGTTTTTTATTGTTTGATTCAGCTATAATTCAGATAGGAAGATCTGCTTCAGCAGAAACCGAATTCCATAGCTTTGAAAATGAATTAAAGATGATAATATTATTAAGTAATACAATCATATGTTTTCATGTACATATCATATATTATAGGTCACTGGCTACTTTCATTGTTACACATGTTAAGAAAGTTTGATTAATTAAGTAATCCATATTAAGTAACTGGACAAGAGAATGTATATTCTATTTTAGTGAGCGTGTTAAAGACCTGGTTTCCACTAAGAATATTTCATATAGAAAGATTGAAACTAAAGTACGTAAACTAGATGATTAGCCATGATTCATCTGAGGAAATGTTGGAGTCAGGGATAACTGTTGGCAAAATTTAACAGGGATTTAGCCTTGATGTAATAAACACCAACGCGACAAACAATTGAGATGAAATGCTTTATATCACGAATATCTTATGAACACGACTTGCCACTGCCCTTGGCACAGTGCTTGCTGAGTACTAGCTGTTGTGAACCATTTCAGCGCCAGTCTGGACGCCATACCCAGTATGCAGTCATTTTAGAGCCATTGATTACATGCAGGAATCTATTGAGGGATCCTGCACTTTCTGGGCCAGGAGAACATGCAGCGATGTACAGAATCTACCGGTAATTACTTTGGCATATTGTGTTAAATTAAAAAGAACTGCAGGTGAAAATCAGCTGAACAAGTATCGGTACATTATTTTGTTCAGAGTTGATGATAACAAAGGTAATCGGATTAGTTTCAATTATAGGGAAGAGTGATTTGATACTAATGATTAGATAGATGCATTTGTCATTAAATAGGATTTACTTTTATTTCCAGGGATCCTGTCAGAATTGTGGTGACCGTTGTGCAGTAATGGGTTATGCCTCTGACAGAATAAAAAGAGCAGGAAAGTTCTATCTCCAAACTAACAGAGCCAATCCTTTCTGCAAGGGTTAAATTAAGTATCGGCGGTACGGCGTGGAAGCTAACATGCGTGTTCCCACCACTGCTGTAATGACCCAATCTTAAGATTGAGCGTGATATCATTAGATTGTTTATTTGATTTAAATACGATTATATTTTTTCCGATGCCGCTTACACTAGTACGTAGAGTAAGCATTCAAATAATCAGGGGGCAAAACAAATACCGGATGTGTATTGGTTTGTAGGCCTATTCAATAAAACTGTAATATTGTGGCACCACCTACATGTATAGCATTCAACAGGGGGTTGTTTGAAACTTGATAATACCTAAGCCTATTATATAAGATAATATAAGACAGATAGTTATTTTGTCAAGCAATGAGAGTCTGTTATATTGGGCAATTAGAACCTGAGTTTATTGTCCGAGCTGGCCCTCTATGCCTGACGGGAATCCTGTCGAGGCTGGAGGCCGAGACAGGTTCCCGAAGGCATAGAGGGCCAGCGAGGACAATAAACGAAGGCTCTAATGGCTTTAGTCCCTGTTGGTTGGGCTGTTTACCGGAAGTTCTCTAGGCATAGAGGGCCAGCGGGACCGGTAGTGACCGCTGGCCCTCTATGCGTCTATAACGGGCCAGCTCAGACCAACCAACGGGGACTAAGGTAGACTATATGCGGCCACTGTATACATGGTAGTGTAGCGTGTGTTGTGATTATGACCTATGTTCTTTCCAATGAGTTGTCGAGTTCTCTGTAGAATCGCCTCCGGATCTCTTCCAGGCTTAAACACTACCGATATTCATATAAAGTGATCGTATAGGTTACTTCTGCGAGATTATATTATCAATATATTATGAATATAATAAGGATAGTGGGGGAAAGAACTAATCTCCGGAGTTAAAGGCAAAGGGAGGAAATATTCTATGTTTTAACATCGCTCCGAGTTAAAGAAGAACATCAAGAAAGTACATCTGCAATTCCAGTTTTATTCCTGCTGTCCTTGCTGAGGCAGAGAGGTTTGTCTCCAACCTGACCATACAAAAGCTCTGTTGGAACCTTATTAAATCATGAACATATACATCAAGGTATTTGTACCAAAGTGAGGAATATACATATACATAATGTGAAATGACAAATATAAAATACATGATAAATTAGAGCAATGTTTAGCATAATATAGTGAAAGTATTTCGCGCGAATGTTTAATCAATATTAAGCAATAATTAGATCTTTATAATAATTCTGGAAAATCAGCTGCTCTGCACATGAAGACGCCCAACGGCTGCCAGGTGAACTACACGTTTACCTCGGAGTTTCCCGGAGAATCCCGGAGCATTCCGGAGTATCCTGGAGAATCCCGGATATCCTTAGCAAGTCCATAGAAATATTATATATGATCGTAACACTCCCCCCCCAACCAAGGAAAATAAAATTTTTGAGTGAGGAAAAACATATTTTAAAACTGAAATTTTATGTAAAGGTTAAACCCCAGTCAACATCAAATAAAACGATCATAAGGATGCTAAAGAGCATCAACAATAGCACCACGAGAAAAAAAAAAAATATCCTTGGGCATATAAAATACCAACAATTAAATTTCTTGAAGCAAAACAGTTGCAAGGGTCCGTTTGTATCCAACAATGAAACCAACATGGAATCTCAAAAGTAAAATATGGAACATATAATATCAACAAATGTTCATGAAAATAAATTAAGATTTACGCATCATTGCCCGGATAGAGGCGGCTTGCTCCCGCGTGAATCCTGGAAAATCATTGTCACTGTCCGGATCTTCATCCTTGGAAGCTTTCAACCTCCGGATCTCTTCATCTTTTGTCGATAACAATTCCTTCTGCTGTTCTAACACAATGCTCAGCCTTCTCACCTCCGCCTGTGACTCTCTCAGTTCATCTTCGAGCTGCTTCTGTGTATGTCCGTGCAGCTTGATTTGAAGTTTATAGCCTAGCATCTCATCAGTGATTGCAGCCTTCTCGTCTGAAATTTCCTTGGAGTGCCTAGTAGAGGCGGAAAATTTTGTAAAATCGTCATGCACAGCTTTCACACATTGTGCGAACATTGTGTGGGCTTTGGTGATGGCCATCTCCGTTTGGGAAAGAAGTCGAATTGTTTTAACATCGGATTTCTCTAGCTCCAACAGATCGTCGGAAATCTCGTCATCAACAATTGGTGCCAACTCGCAAAAGTCCACAGGCATGTCTATATGATTCTTTTTCCTCATAGAGGCCAACGATTCAGAGGGAATTCTTTTCCAAGGAACAGCAGATGTCCGATCGAAAGAATCAAAGTCCTTGTTGTCCACAAGAGTCACAAATTTGTGGGCATTATTGTAACATCTCATGGAGGCGTGCGTTTGTCTAATGTTATGTGTCCACATCATATGCCTCACAACAGAAACAACACGAAGCTGTTTATTCGTGCATTGGATTCCAGTGTTTTTGTTTCTTATGCCACAAGTGTATATCCAACGTTTAGGGAGGTGATTCTCTTCCACATGGCGAAGCCAACATAGTTTGTTTCCCAAGACCTTGCCTCCACACCTGAGGAAAGGACAGGCACCTCCATCCTGGTTTGTCTTGAAGGCAAGGCTTTCTAAATCTCTCCGGACATCTCCGGGCAGATCTTGGCAACGTGCCAAAATGCCGGAGATCCAGTCAGTATATTTCACCACGAGAGAAGAATCCGAATCAAGAAAATAAATGCTTTCCTCCGTTTCCGAATCACATCCCTTTGGTACAATGGGCACACATCTCTTCTCTCTAAAGTCCTTAGGTTTGGAACCGTATTTGATGGTTGGTGGCCGGACAATGTGGGCGAATTCCTCCGGAACTTTCCGGTCATCCTGAGTATCTGACTCGGCCTCCTCAGCAGGTGACAAGCGTGGCTCGCTTGCAGGCTTCGTGGGTGGATCCTTGGAGACCGAGGCTTTGGCACCAACCTTTTTCTTCTTTGTTTTCACCACTTTGCGAGAATCCTTCTTCACTTTCTCCGAAGATTTGGAAGCCTTTTCTACTTTAAATTTAGGGTTTCTCATCTTAGTCTATTTGCTTATGTCAAAAAAATGGCTCCCGTGTGGAATTCATGTTAATTTTTGCAGACAAACATTTTTTTGTAGTATTCAATGAGTAGAATTCAAAAATCGATGTCTGCAATTTTTTCGAACATTTTATCATACCGAAATTCAAGATGGCGTCCAAGATGGCCGCTGAGACAATAAATGCACATAACTTTGGTTCTAGTTAACATAAATGAGTGATTTTTGTGTGCATTTCTATGTTTTCCATGTCAGGGAATCCAATAGAATAAAGATAAAATCCAAAGCACATGATGCCTTTCCACTAGGGGGCGTTATAGGTCATTTTTCACATATTTCCCTGAAAAATGATTAGAAATACTTCAAATATCTTTTAATTCTTATACACAAATCCTTTATTCATTTCATTAAAGCAAAATATTCAGTCTTGTTAGTTGATATAACATTAGCAGTTCACTATTATGTTTTTTTTACTATTAGAATTGTTGGTTAATGGGAATTTAGCCACAAATCTGCATAGTAATTTGGTTCAGGCAATCTAGCTCAAAAAAGGCTAAACCTAGGACAAATTGCAACAGGTTTCTCAACAGTTTTGGGTAGTATGAGTGCCTGTTATTAACATGCTTAAATGCAAAAAATCTAGGTGGGGGACCATGCCCAAAATCTCAAAAACAAAATGGCCGCCTCTATACTTATAAACGCTATAACTATAAGTGTAGAATTGACATATATTCAAGTCTGAATACCCTTTTTTAATGTTTCCAGGCACTGGGAATCCAATGGAACAATAGTTAAATCCATATAGATAATATTTATCAAGTTAGTATACTGCTACAGAGAAGACATGTATCCAGCAAATGCATCCTGTGAAGTGAAAATGAAATTCACCTCATTTTGTATGAAAGCATTTATGATCAAGCACACTAGGAAATGAGTTTCTGTAATAAAAACTGGTTAGACAAGCCTTTTGAATGGTGTATGTAAAAAGAATAGCATAATGTATTTCTCTGATACTTCAAGAAATACCAATTTCCCTCCTGCATAAGGCAGCTTACAGGGTCACAACTGGAGTACATTCCAAGTTTAATCCTTTGAAGGAAGTAAACAATTTGTAGTAAGAGCCAGAGGGCACTAGGTAGATACATGAGGGAATTGTGAACTACAATCATTTTTTTTTTTTTTTTATTTCATTTGGAAGGCCAGTTACACTAAATTAAATTGATAAGATGTATCTATAAAGAAAAGACGCAAGTGAGCCCTACCCGGGTGTCTTAGTGCGTTGCCTTAGGAGACCATAGGGGTCGAACATGTTTTACAATCACCGAAATGTGACTAAGTCAGTAAAGAAAATAATAAAAGAAAATAAAACAATCCAGTCCATCAAACTTTGACTTACTCTTTTCACCTTATATACGGATAATTTATTTTCTGGTGAGGTAAGAGCATCACAATAATCATATACTGGATAATTATATGAAGAATTATAACCTCCATTAGAGGGTTGATACGACTTATCTTAGACGTGTACAACATAAAAAAAAAAAACATACGATTGGATATCAAAGTTGGGATACTTTCAACCAGGGTTATCAGTGTTATAGTTCTCCCAGTATTTCTTTTTCACCTCTTTAATAAAGGTCTCTCTATCTCGTTCCAACCTTAGCTGTTGGGGAAGGTTATTCCATACTTGTTTACCTTTGTAAAAAACGCTCATTCTAGCCTTTTCACTCCTCACCCTTCTCAATTTAAACATTTTGTCTTGCCTATTTCGGAGGGGCCTATCACCAGCTTCCAAAATTTCATAGTTATTTTGTCTGTCGAAAATCAGTTTGAGAGATGTGATTTCGGCTCTCTTATCAAGTGGCAAGAGCCCTGAGAGCCTCACTAGTTCATGATTAGATTTGTCATGACCAAAGGAAACTCTAAGAGCCTTGTTCCAGCTTTTTTGAATTTTCTTCCTCATTTCTTTACCGAGGTTCAGGATTAGAAAATTGGAAAATTCCAAAATTGGCAAGACGTATGTCTTCATGATCTGACAACAAATCGTATCGTTCATGAATTTTCTTCTACGGCAGATATCCCCAATCTTCCAGTTCACAGTTCGTAACTGTTTGTCAAAATGTTCTTTGCACGATAGACTTTCATTTATGATCGTACCCAAGTATTTGAACGAACGAGTTCTCTCAATGACCACGCCCTTACACATAAGATCCTGGAAGTTTTTCAGAACATTTCTGCTGCCGAAGAGTTGATACTTTGTTTTTTTAACATTAGGTTTCAGAAAATTTTCATCACACCATTTTGTGTATTTTGTAATGGTTTTTTGGGCTTTTTCATGAAGATCTATCTGGTTTTCGCTTTCAACAAGTATCACCGCATCGTCAGCATATAAAATAAGCTGACCAGGGAAATCCATCTCCTTTAAATCATTGATAAAAATGTTAAAGAGGAGGGGGGCTAATAGGGAGCCCTGGGGTACCCCATTTTCAACCGCTGTAGTATTTGTTCTGATCTTCTGGTATCTAATAAATTGGTACCGATTGGACAGAAAGTTATAACGTTATCCTCAGAGGCCCCAATATTTGCAAAAAACTCATTGGCATACTCCAGGGCTTCGAGTCCACTTTTTCTGCCATTCGGAGTAATGAAATCTTCAATACGCTCTGTATTTTCATTGTTTCTGGGGTTGTAAATTTCATTGAGCGATTTCCAGAATTTTCTAGGGTTATTTTTCTGATCATTAACCTTATGAATCAGGTAATTTTTCTTTTTTGAACAGATTAATCTATTAACCCTTATCCTACTTTGTCTGGCTAATTCCCAATCTTCTGGTCGACTAGTGACAATAGCCCTCTTAAACAGTACATTCTTTTGCCTGAGAGCTTCTCTGGCCTCGGCATCTATATACTCTTGATGTTTGTGCTTGACTCTAATTCTCATAAAGCCGAAAGTTTCGTCACTTGATCGTTTAATGTCATTGTAAAAATCTTTCCACATATCATTGACATTTGTACGTCCAACATTCGTATCATACCTGTCTACCCTGTTCTTCAGTTTCGTTGAAAACTCTGCCATCTTATCATGCGTACCAGTTTTAACCCACTTGTATTCCCTCATTGCAATTGGGGTATGTTTCTTACCGAAAGTTGAGAAAATGGGGTAATGGTCAGATATGTTTGTTTTTACTATTTTACTGGTCAGGCTCTCAATGTTGGTGCATACTAAATCAATGCATGTGGCGGATTTGGTTGTCACCCTAGTTGCTTCATTCACTTTAATCATTAGGGAATATGATCTAAGAAGATTCACCAGTGATTTAGTATTCGTACCATTTTTCAGAATATCGTTGTTGAAATCTCCACATATTACAATTTTTTTCTTATGTGAGGACAGCACTTTCAGCAATTCTTTAATATGGTCTGAGAAAATCTTAAATCGTCCCGCTGGGGGCCGGTAACAATTTATCAAAACAAACTTTCCATAGTTCCCTATTTTAGTTTCGATACATTGACATTCGATCGATGGGTCGATGATGTTAAACTGACTATACCTTTTCGTGTTTATATTCACATCCTTTCTAGTGAATAGGGCTAAACCGCCACCTCGTTTTTGCATGCTCGAGTCCCTGTCTAAGCGTGTTAAGTTGAACTTGGGATGTTGATAATAATCGACATTATCTGATTTATCCAACCAAGTTTCGCTCAACGCTACAATATGTATTCCCCTGTCGAGAAATTCCAAATGAATCTCTTCAACCGACTTCCTGAGGCTTCTACAGTTTAAACTGACAATCGTTTGCCCCCTAAGTACATTCGGAATAGTCTCTGCCGTCTCTATCATTCTAATAACTAGCGTGTACCGAATTGTGCATAAATGAACATCGAAATATATACATTGAAACACCGACCCTAGTATTCTAGGGATATTACTTGACATTGTCACATGTAAACCACGAAATGTAATACACGAACACTGACCTTGAGGCCTTTATACAGTCGTAATTCCTTATAATGTGTTAGCACAGTTCCCAAAATCTGTCATCGTGGCTTGTTGGTCGCCATTTGTAAGACCTTGACCTTGTTATTCAGAGTGTCGTAAACAAATACCTTTGCTGTTGTCTAGGAAACCTCTATCTAGAATGTTTAGAATATTTGAGAGATAATGCGACAACTAACCCTCACATCCGAAATTAAATTCCGGAATGCTACTTGATTATTTAGGTGGCATAGGTTATTTACAGATTGCGACTTGTGAGAGCTCATCGGTGGCAGTCAGCCGTGCGACCTTGACCTTTGTAGTCATTGTCGTAACACTTAAAACCTGTTTACACCCCAAAATACAAGAATATATGGATTCACCACGAACAATATTGACTGAATAGTTGAACTTACATGATTTAACAGAAATCACTGTTTCGATCTAGTTGCATTAGTCTTACTCGATAGTTGGTAGCATTTTACGGCATTGACGTACCCTGTATTGGTAGCAATATGGCCGCTGAGGGACGTAAGTCACACAGCGATCATATCGACAAGCACATAAAGGTGGATACCTTAAAAGATATGCGCAAAAAACGAACATATCCTGGTCTAAAAGGTAAGATAGTATTATATATAGATCGTCAAATATTGAAATCACGTCATATCCAAGTAGTTCTTGTTCAGTACGTCGATTGTTCAAGTTCCCCGTTGTGGGCGTGGTCCCTAGGACTGCTATTCCTAGGTGAAGAGCAGGCACTAAGACTTTCATGTAGACGATTACTCTTGTTCAGGATGTCTTTATATTTATTTGCTGATTTACGTGGTTTCATATTAACCCATTGAGACTTATTAAGGAAATCCATTCCCTTATTCAGTCGTTGTTCCTCTTGTGTGTCATTTACAGTGGAGTTGGCCGCGGCTCCGACCGAGGCTTCACGTTTGGAGTTATCCATTGAGTCCGTATTACCCAGGACATCGAATTTATTATTCGTCTGGACCTCCGGCATGGTAGGAGGAGATTTCATTGGACTGGTGCGACGTGGTGCGATGAAACCATCTTTATCAGGGGTAGGTGAAACTCTCTGTGTCCTTGGAGTTTTGGGGGCTTTATGGACTGGTTTTGAGGGTGTCGTCGGTTTCCCTTTGGAGAGCGAGGCCCTTACTTCTTGTAACAATTTCCCTAAATTGTTTTTACCACGCCAGTTCCCATTGGTCAGTCTCTTATCGCCCAGGAAGCATCCTGAGCCCCAGTAGGTGTCACCAGTAGCCTCTATTAGCTCATTTGTCCCTGTTGCGACAAGTTTGTCGGCGAGAGCTTGGTTTTGTTCAAATTTACAATATAAGAGGTCCCTCATAATTTTGGTATCCGATTTCCTCCACTCTTCAGACTTTCCCAGTTTATCCCCGAGAGCTTTGATTTCAGTGGGTTCCCTCATATGTAGAATCAAGTTAGCCATTTCCTCATTCTTATAAAACTTGGCTTTATGGAACTGGAAGGCCTGTTCGACCGAGATAAATATTTCATCTTCGTAGTTCAGCTCAGCTGGGGCAAAATTGCTGAGGAAGGCATACTTACTCTGGAAAGCGAGCCCTCTTTTAACTTTGACGATTCTGATAGCTGCAGGTTGGTATTTAGTTGGGAGACTTTTCAACTGGTTCACATTATACGTTTCACCCTCGATGATGACCCTATCCCCTTTGGCTTTCGTATTCTCTTCGCTAGCTCCGATTTCTCTGGCATTCTTGGCTAAGATTCTCATCAGATTCCTTCTCTGTCTGCCTTCTTTAGTGACAAATTCGTGCATCTGATAATACTCGACATTAGGCCAAATATCGATGTCAAAACGGGGGTCGTCGAAGGGGTCTCTAATTCCAAGGATTTCATCTCTCGTACTTTTTTTTAGGAATTTTATCACCAGTGGGGGGGACCATTTGCCTCTTCCTCTAGTAATTTCCCAATAAGCCATGTCAATGTCTTCCAGATTGGCTATTGGTGATATAATACTGATTATATCTTTGGCGACAATGATAGCTTTCTCATCCGTTCTGTCCATGTTATCTAGTACGATGTAGTGGTCTTTGGCTTGAATTTTAACATTATCTAGCTCTACTTCTAATTGGGCGATCTTGTTGGCATTGTATTGTGTTTCCCTATAGTTAGAGATTGTACGTGACTCTAGAGATGTCAAAGCTTGATCGATACGGTGGGTGTCGACCTTGTTTAATTTCTCTTCCATGGTCTTCATTCTCCTTTTCAATTCCTCATTTTCTTCTATACCCTTACGTAGTTGGTCGTCTCTTTCTTTTTTCTCACTTTCACGTAAGTTCAGTAATGCTTTAAACATGTCAGCTTTTGTGTATTGTGAACTATGAATTGAACCCTCTTCCAAGTTTAAATCTAGTGATATTAGTCTGTGTAAACCTCAGCTTGTCTTAGGCATACAGGTGTACTGCATCATAGATTCAACATTGTTGTATGTTGTATCATTTTCTCTAATAGCATTTGAGGCACAAAATCTTTGGGGTATATGATTGGAGGAGGAACCTCAATACCGGTTAGTTGCCCCTTCTCACTGACATAGTTCACAATACACAACTAATGTGTGATGCTTTGAATATAATAGCCTCAATAATCTAAATATGAGCAACAAGATCAATGAAGATTCCTGCCCAGTTTGGGAAATTACCCTTGGAAATAGTTCTAAGCTGTGAGAAGGGAATGATAATTCATATATATATATGATATATAAATTCTCCAACCATTTAATTGAAGGGATTGGTGATTCTAAGCCCCTTTTAACACTAGAAATTCATATTCTACACAATAAATCTACTAGAGGATCCACAGAGAGAAGAGGTTTTTTACTCTACCAAGATTAGGGGATTTGTTCTCTAAATGCAAAGATGTGGTCAGAATATGATGCAATGATTGGTAACTGGAGACTTTGAAAACTTTAGCTGCAAGTAATATCATGAATCTGGAATAAATATGCTTGTATGATAACTTCAGATAAGTTATAAGAGGGTTTCAATGTAGTTACACAAAATTGTCCATCCTGCCTTGCTTGACTGTTACCTGAACTGGTCAGTAAGCATGCACAGGTGTGGTACTTTGAAATCAAGGGTAAAGGGCATGACCCAATAGCAGCATAACACCTGTCTCCTGTGTATACCTTAAGCTGAGATTAACTATTCCAACAGGAACCCATAGCCAGAACTAGACCCTGAGTAAAAGCAAAACCATGTATACTTAAATGTTGATGCTGAAACATAATAGAAACATTATTCTTGAGTCAATAGAAAGGAAAAATGTTCCAGCCTGTGTTTCAAGAGGATACTACAGAAATCCTCAGAAGGAAAACAACTACAATTGAAGGTCACTTGGTGTCAATTGACCTACAACTTTGGTTTCAACACCTCAGAATCATTGTAGACGTTCAGATTTTAAGGTGGTTTGTTTTCATCTTTCCATGTCTCAAAAAAGGCAAAAGAGCAAAGCATTTGGAGCATCTAATGTATGAGGATAAATCTAGAATACTGGGAGTGCAGAACACTGCTGCTATCCATGCAATAGCAGAATGTGAATAACATTAAATTCTTTAAGCTTGTGAACTGCTATGTGCAACATAGGTGGATCTATATCTGCTTCTGCCAATGCTCCAAAGACAAGCTGAAGTGTTCTCTGATAACAAAGCACCCCTACTTGATATGTAGAGTTCCCTCTCCTCATCATGCATGTCCATCCACAGGTCCTACCATCTATATCAGCTGCTAATAAGTACCCCAGCCAAAGCGTATGCTACCAAATTCAAATTTGGAAGGGAGTTACAGATAATTGTGGATGAAAGTCTACTAACCTGCCCCTGACCAACTACTACAGATCATTTGCTGCAGCTGTAAGAGCTACTGTAGCAATCTTAAGTGTTCCTAACACAGGTTATGCACTGTTGCATGTGGCCATAATGGTGACTGCAAACAGGTCAGGCCCTATTTACCAGATTGGTGAAATCAGAATGTCATGTCAGGTTCCATATACACAGTGCATGGCTAATTGTTTTTTCCTGTGGTAGGTTCTTTATTTCAGGTATCAGAGCAATGCTTATGACAGTTTGTTTAGTGGAAAGATGTTATCGGATATCCTTGGTCATACATGTATGCCTTTGTACAATCTCACTAAATGTGACTTAGATTTTTCACTTCACAGGATATATTTGCAGGGCATTTTTCTGGTCATTTCTTTCATGTATCAGTATACCAACTTGATAAATATTGATTATATGGATTTCCTTATTGTTTCGTTGGATCCCCCATGTCTGGAAACATTAATAAAGTGTATTCACACTTGAATATATGTTGATTTTATACTTGAGTTATGGTATTTCAAAGTTTTAGAGGCGGCCATTTTGTTTTTTGAGATTTTTGGCATGTTCCCCCATCCAGATTTTTCTCGACTTTTAGTATGTTAATAACGAGCACTCATTCTAGCCAAAACCATTGAGAAACCTGTTGCAATTTGTCCTAGGTCAAACTCTATGTTTAATGGACTACTGTTGAAAAAAAACATATTTGTGGCTGAATTCCCTGGAAATATAAATATTGTATTATTGAAAAAAAATCATAGAAAATCATTTACCAATGTTGTATTAACTACCAAGAGATTAAATTGAAGCATAAAATGACTAAAGTTTTTGTGTATACGAATTGAAAGATGTTAGAAGTATTTCTTATTGTTTTTTAGGAAAATATGTGAAAAATGACTTATAACGCCCCCTAGTGGAAAGGCATCATGTGCCATGGATTTTATTTTTATTTCATTGGATTCCCTGACATGGAAACCATAGAAATGGACACCAAAATCATTCATTTATGTTAATTAGAACCCGAGTTATGTGCATTTATAGTCTGGGCGGCCATCTTGGACGCCATCTTGGATTTAGGCATGATAAAATGTTTGAAAAAATTGCAGACATCGATTTTTGAATTCTACTCATTGAATACTACAAAAAAATGTTTGTCTGCAAAAATTAACATGAATTCCACACGGGAGCCATTTTTTTGACATAAGCAACTAGACTATCTCAGTCTCTTCGTCACTAGAGGAACTCATGATGTCCGTTGATTTTCTTACACGTGTGTCTCGTAAGAAGCCGCAACAGATAATGACAGCGCGTGCCATCGCTCCTTATATAGGTATCCAGCCGTAAGGATCAGGTGCAGCGATGCAGAATTAATATTTTAGGCATTAAAATATAATAATATCCAAGAAATAGCCATCCTAATAGCAACATTTCCATATACTACTCGGTGTTTATACAGTAGCGCTATAAGGAAGCGGACTGGTGACCTTACGCCAAGAACAATCTGGTTTGCCATGACGATATAGCGCGGAGCGGAGGCGCGCCATGGCGATCGCCGACGTAACGCGCTGGTCTGTTTATTTCATTAACGACCAGGTCAATCGGAGCAATCTGGTCACCAACAGGAATCAAGAGATAAAATCGACCGAAGAATGAGAAAAGGGGGTGGAGATGGGTGAAGATATATGATTATTTTAACATGACATTGTCATATAACCACAAAAATAAGGTTTTGTAGAATAGGCCCAGCAAGATGGCCGTAGACTACGGGAGACCGCCTCCTCGTTGGATCCTCGCCGGGCTTTCATGCCCCAGAGTCCCGATGAAAAGAGAGTGTGGTATCCTCCTCCAGCAAGGCGCAAATCCATCAAAATATGAAGTCAAAATGCAATTTAGAGCACTAATAAGGCTCTCCAAGACAAATAAATGTTTATTAAAAATAATTATGGTATCAATATTGGCCGTTAATCAACCATAGTTTTCCAACTTTCGTCTGTGTTTCACCAAGAGCCTCTTTACGTGTATTGAAGAATCAAAGGCGGCAATGTATATAGTCAAATACACGTATTAGCTATATATTTATCCTTCGAATCCTAATCTTGAGGGAGCTCTAATTACCCTGCTTCTGGTCCTAGTGATATTTTCTGGCATTTCTTTACTTGTGCCTCGCTTTTTGTCAATATTGCTGGGTGTTCCATCCTCCAGCTGTAATATCGCAGGGTTCGGGCAGGGTTTCAAGTAGTCTACATGAACTTTTGCCATTTTATTCATATCAGATCTGACGGTATATGTCCAGTCGTTAAGCTTATCAACGACAGAGAAAGGACCTTCCCATCGACCACTCAGTGGTTTTCCAGTCTTAACCGTGATGAATTTTAATACTCTGTCTCCAGGGTTGAAAGATCTAGGCACTAAGCCTTTATCATAAACCTTTTTCTGAGCAACGATTGACTTTTTCAGTTTATTTACCACAAACTCGTGAGCAAATAAAAGATTCTCCCTGATATAATGCAACAAGCCATGTGCACATATCCTTTCATTTTCTTCCTGGAAATCTCTATGTATCACAGCAGGTACCATCGACACCTCTTCCCCATAGGTAAGGAAGTTTGGGGAGCATCCAGTAGACTCATGAGGGCTGCAACGATAAGCGAATGTGATATAAGGAACAATCTGGTCCCAGTTCTTCCTGTTTTCACTAGCTAATCCAGCCAAAGCCACCTTTAGAGTACGATTAAATCTCTTGATCATGCCATCGGAAATCGGTCTGTAGGCGTTTGTGAAAGTCTTCTTTATGGATAATAATTTACATACTTCCCTAAACAAATTCGATGTGAAATTTGCTCCTCTGTCCGTATGTAATTTCAGTGGTGCCCCAAACTTCAGAATCCAACCTTCCATGAGGTGATAAGCACAGGTATCTGCCCGATAATCAGTCATTGGGAAAGCTTCTACATATTTTGTATAATAGTCTTGAACGACCATCACACAAATGTTTCCTCTCAATGTCTCTGGCAGATTTACTGCTATGTCCAAGGCGATTCTTTCGAATCGAGATCCAGTAATTTCATTATGTAAGGGCATTTTGCCCTTCTTGGGGTTATCCTTTGTCTCCGAGCAAGTCAGGCAACTGTTAATCCATCTAGTCAAATCTTGCTTCATGTATGGCCAGAAATATTCTTGCTTAACTCTGAAGAGAGTTTTTCTCAGACCAAAATGTCCACCAAACCTAGAACCATGCAACATGTAGAATATAGCCAACCTTATTGTTGAAGGCGCGATAATCACATCTGTTAAAACGAAGTTTAACAAGACCTTTGCATAGAGAATATCATCTCGAAGGAACAAATCTGGCCAGAAAGAATAAATAATCTTAAATTCCCTTGTCTCCATCTGGCGATCTATATCAGAAAGGGTACGATTTTCCTTTACCAGGGACCTTAGTCTAGCAATCATTGGATCCTGCTCCTGGAATTTAGCCATGTCATCAGCAGAGCGTGGAAGAATATTTTGTAACATCACTCCCCTGTGTTCAAGCTCATGCTTGAGATCTTCTACCGAAAGGCCATATACCTCAAAAATGTTTTCCTTCTTAACTTTACAAGTGCTGCAGGAGGTGTTTTTGCATTTGCGAAGTTTCCCCAGTCTTGACATTGCATCCGCATTCAAATGAAGCCGGCCTGGCCTATGGACAATCCTTGATTCATCTACATCAAAATATGCCAGTATTGAGAGCCATCTCACCAAGATTCCGTCCGCATCTTTAAAATTCAAGACCCACCTAAGGGAAGAATGATCTGTGCGAATCACAAATCGAGTTCCCCAAATGAAATGTTTAAATCTTTTCAACGACTGAATCACAGCAAGCAACTCTCTATGAGTTGTACAATAATGGCGCTGGGTTTCCTTCAGTGATTTCGAATAATAACACAATACCTTCTCCCTACCATTTTGTATCTGGGACAGGACGGATCCAATGCTAAAATTGCTGGCATCCGTATCCAGAACAAAGAGATCATCTTCTGTAGGATATCCTAGGATAGGATCAGTCACCAGAGCATTTTTTAGTATAGAGAAAGCCTTCTCACGTTCTTCATTCCAAGCAAATTTCTTGTGATCCCTTAATACCTCGAAGAGAGGTTCCGCCACCTCAGCAAAATCGGGAACAAAGTCTCTGTAATATCCAACCAACCCAAGAAATGATCTAACATCCTTGATAGATTGAGGAGAAGGCCAGTGAGTAATGGCTGCAATCTTATCCGGATCTGCTTTGCTGCCATCCGCATTCACCACTCTTCCCAGAAACTTCACAGAATTCTTGAAAAGAACGCATTTTTTTGGTTTCAGGATCAGGCCAAAATTCGCTATACGATCTAACACTGTCATGAGATTAACTCTGGCTTCCTCCAAGGTCCTTCCATAGGTAATAATGTCATCCAAATATACTACACATTGTTTCCAGCGTAATCCTTGTAGCATATTTTCAACCATTCATTCGAACGTTGCAGGGGCATTACAGAGCCCAAAGGCCATGACATTAAATTTGAAGAGGCCAATATGGGTTACAAAAGCTGATTTTTCTTTAGCATCATCATCGAGTTCTACCTGCCAGTAACCCGATTCCAGATCAAGTGTGGAATAATACATGTTCTTTCCTAAGGAATCCAAACTTTCGTCGATTCTTGGCAAGGGAAATGCATCCTTTTTGGTGATATCATTGACTTTTCTGTAGTCGACACAGAAGCAGATAGAATTATCTTTTTTCTTCACTAAAACAATGGGAGATGACCAAGGCGAATCGCTTGGTGATATGACCCCCTTTTGAAGCATTTTCTCCAATTCTTCCTCGACAATTTTTCTTCTACCAATAGGAAGTCTCCTATAGCTCTGCTTAATCGGTTTGGATGATCCAGTGTTAATTCCATGCTTCACAAAATCAGTTCTCCCCAAGTCCCCTCCAGGCCTCTGAAAGATATGCATGTATTTCAGTAAATCTGCTCGAACCAGATCTTTTTCTTCATCATTTTTCAGATCACTCTTTTGGATTAATATTTCCATATAGCTAGGAAGAGAGGCGCCATCGGCAGTCGAATCCATTGAATCACCGGTAGACAAAAGTCCAATATCCGATATGCAAGGTTCCATACCAGGCAAAGTATCGGTCTCCATTGAATGACTGGAAAAATCATTTCGCAAAGAGGATAAAATATCTGAATCTTCAATCTGGGAAACATTTTCAGCCAATCCTATGATTTCCCCCTCTTCCAATAGTTGTGAAGAATGAGAACAATTCATGACTGGCAGCCAAACAGATTTTATATGTTTTTCCCTTTTGATCAACGTAGGAAAATTGACCAAATTTCTCTCCTCGTCAACATAAGAAGGAGGCTCTATGAGAATATCCCCTTCATAGGCATTATCCGACTGATGGGTCCAGATAGCTTCTACTAAAGTCACCGATTCTTTCTGAATTTTGGTATCTCGTACCACTTTCAATGCCCCGCCATTGGACATGAATTCGCATAATGTTTTCTTTCCCCTAATAGAAATCTCACCAATTCTGCTCCTAAACGACATGTCCATTGCCATCTGGAAATCCAAACCTAAGATTCCAGATTCCAGATTCTCTATGAATGTCTCCTCGATATAGGTTGAAACAATCCAGAATCCAGGAAGATATACAGAGTATATTCCTTTTACTGTCACGGCACCAGTGTTGTGATTATGACCTATGTTCTTTCCAATGAGTTGTCGAGTTCTCTGGAGAATCGCCTCCGGATCTCTTCCGGGCTTAAACACTACCGATATTCATATAAAGTGATCGTATAGGTTACTTCTGCGAGATTATATTATCAATATATTATGAATATAATAAGGATAGTGGGGGAAAGAACTAATCTCCGGAGTTAAAGGCAAAGGGAGGAAATATTCTATGTTTTAACATCGCTCCGAGTTAAAGAAGAACATCAAGAAAGTACATCTGCAATTCCAGTTTTATTCCTGCTGTCCTTGCTGAGGCAGAGAGGTTTGTCTCCAACCTGACCATACAAAAGCTCTGTTGGAACCTTATTAAATCATGAACATATACATCAAGGTATTTGTACCAAAGTGAGGAATATACATATACATAATGTGAAATGACAAATATAAAATACATGATAAATTAGAGCAATGTTTAGCATAATATAGTGAAAGTATTTCGCGCGAATGTTTAATCAATATTAAGCAATAATTAGATCTTTATAATAATTCTGGAAAATCAGCTGCTCTGCACATGAAGACGCCCAACGGCTGCCAGGTGAACTACATGTTTACCTCGGAGTTTCCCGGAGAATCCCGGAGCATTCCGGAGTATCCTGGAGAATCCCGGATATCCTTAGCAAGTCCATAGAAATATTATATATGATCGTAACACGTGTAACAACAGGTGGAGCCAGGAGACTGGACTGGATGGCTTGCTTGCAGGAGAGGAGGGTGCAGTAAATCTACCCAATTGTAAATCAAATAAAAATTATTACCAATGAATAAAGCTATTGAATACTTTATTTTATTTTGAAAGTTTGGTGATAAAATGATGGAATTATTTCTTGAATATGAATAAATAAACCCACCTAATTACATCACAAACCAGGGATGTTTTCTCCCGGCCCCACTCAGAGGTGAAATGTGTACACATGATCGTTCCCAATTTCGCGGAGAAAGGGGTCATTTTTCTATGGAAGACGGTATTGGTACATACCGCCCTGTCCCGCTCGGTCCCGGTCCGTCCCGATCACGCCCCGTTGCCTAACAGAACTACGCCATAGAGTTAACATACGCTCCGCTACTCCGCTACCCTCTGAACAGCGCCGAAAACCTGTGTGCCTTACGCACGAGAGTAATAATCGCACCGGTGAGCGCCCTGCGGGCGCAGTGAACTCCAAGCTGGGCGCAGGAATAGTGGACTACTTTCGGGCTTCAGTCAGTGTATGCCCTCGGGGCATCACACAGTTTCAGGCCTTCACTTGTGGCGTGCTGTGAAGGATTTTTTTTGTGTGTGTGTGTGTGTGTGGGGGGGGGGGGGGGCAGGGGGCCGGGGCGGAGGGGGGGGGGGTTGGAGGGGAAGGGGGGGGGGGGCAGGGGGCCGGGGCGGAGGGGGGGGGGGGGGTTGGAGGGGAAGGGGGGGGCTAAAGCTATTGGGGGTGGGAGGTAATATAATCAATCTAATACATGGAATACAAAACTGCTGGGTTGGGGGTTGGGGTTGCAGTGTGGGGTAGTGGGGACAAAGCTATGGGGGATGGGGGGGGGAAGGGGGTATATTGTACTAATTACAGGGTTAATCATCAAGTAATCGAGATCGTCAGATAATGAAGAATTAGAATTATGGGTGGTAGTAATTGATACCAATGAGGTTTTTTTTACTGATTTTTCAGCCGAAATTCAATTTTCTGACATTAAATGTTATCTATTTTTATTATTAAAAGCATATATATATGAGCAAATCCACCCTTCGTCATTTGGCTGAAAATTCTTAATTTTTTTAAATAGCTTGTATTGATTTATTATTTTTCGTACATATTAATAGACATATTACTGATAATATAGACGAAAGTTGGACTGTTAATGATGAATATTGTAGTTAGGGCACCAATGAATGGTACATATTTCAACATAAATGAGGATTTAAACTAGAAATAAATAGAAATAATATGCCCATAATGTTTTGAATCACTGTGTACCTCTCAGGTATCGACATAAGGGTCATAACACTTTTTAGTTTGTGAAAATATTCCCACTAGAAGAAAAGTTACAGCCAAATAACGATTCAGTAATGGTAATGATAATGGCAGCAGCAATACTTACAGGTCATTGACCCTATACCCATATGCATACACATATATAATCCATTATATTTAGAATTTATACAAAAATGTATCACATTCTTTCCCCCTTGTTTTCTTGCTTAGTTGACTTGAATACTTATATCAGTTTATGAAAGTAAATCTACATTCTGTTTCGGTATTTAGAGGCAAAATTATTAGGGAAAAGGTCCAGCCAATACATGTATGTTACATAATATATGTCATATAATGTATGTCACATAATATATGTCACCGTAACGTACTGACGCGTTATGGTGACATCATGTTTTAGCACTCTTGAAGTGCAATAATGCACAGCAGAGGGATAATGCAACTGTTTATGTCTGAGCTATAGGATGACTTACCTTCAGCCATACTTTAATTTTTTCAACTCTAGATATTTTATTTAGCTAAAATGTCCGGCACGTTATGGTGACATAGAAAGTTAACTTCCCAAATATATATATCATATGCTCTTATTCCAGAGAAAACTAAAATATTCAATACATTCATTATTATATGGGAGAACACATTGAAAACTATCTAAAACATATTCACTTGACCCATCTTGGTGTTTATATCAATTTTTATT
Organism: Sthenelais limicola; assembly: GCA_942159475.1. Lineage (NCBI taxonomy): Eukaryota > Metazoa > Annelida > Polychaeta > Phyllodocida > Sigalionidae > Sthenelais > Sthenelais limicola. The sequence goes on along the minus strand of OW804096.1, from coordinate 91,217,350 downwards.
CTAGTTTTAAAGAGGCATGTTATGGTGTCATATACAGACTTCCAGAGATTTTTGCATTGCAAATCAACCAATGGATTATTAGAAATATATTTTTTTCAAATTATTCGATAGCCAGGGTCATGATATGAAATTTGAATAAACATGTAACACTGATTTGACATCATTTTTTTTTCTTTGCACACTTTTTCTCAGAAGTAGTGAGATTTTCTTTAATGCTTAGGCAATAAAACAGTGGTTTCTTTCCTCTAGAATTTAAAATATTAATGCCAGATATGTAAAAGGGGGGTATTTCTGATGTATTTCCTGTCTGGGCATCTGACAGAATTGAGTAAAATAACTCCAGACCAAGATTTCTCATTAAAAATGCAAAAATCTATTTTATAGTCATCTGTCGACCAATTAGTGGAATTACTCATATGAGTAATTTTATCAAATGGGCATGAGAGAATCGTTACAACAACTGTGTATGCCCTGAGGGAATCATTGTCACTTTGTATGCCCAGAGGGAATCATTACAACTGTGTATGCCCTCGGGAATCTTTACAATGTTGTATGCCCTCAGGGAATCATTACAACTGTGTATGCCCTCAGGGAATCATTACAACTTTTTATGCCCTCAGGGAATCATTACAACTTTGTATTCTCTCAGAAAATTAATACAACTGTGTATGCCCTTAGGGAATCAGTTTAACTTTGTATGCCCTAAGGGAATCATTACAACTTTTTATTCTCTCAGATAATTAATACAACTGTGTATGCCCTTAGAGAATCAGTTTAACTTTGTATGCCCTGAGGGAATCATTACAACTGTGTATGCCTTCAGGGTTTTCATTACAATGTTGTATGTCCTCAGGGAATCATTACAACTGTGTATGCCCTGAGGGAATCATGACAACTTTGTATGCACTCAGGGAATCATTACAACTTTGTGTGCCCATAGGGAATCATTACAGTAGTGTATGCCCTAAAGGAATCATTACAACTTTGTATGCCCTGAGGGAATCATTACAACTGTGTATGCCCAGAGGGAATCATTACAACTGTGTATGCCCAGAGGGAATCATTACAACTTTGTATGCACTCAAGGAATCATTACAACTGTGTATGCCCTCAGGGAATCATTACAACTGTGTATGCCCTCAGGGAATCATTACAATGTTGTATGTCCTCAGGGAATCATTACAACTGTGTATGCCCTGAGGGAATCATGACAACTTTGTATGCCCTCAGGGAATCATTACAACTTTGTATTCTCTAAGAAAATTAATACAACTGTGTATGCCCTTAGGGAATCAGTTTAACTTTGTATGCCCTAAGGGAATCATTACAACTGTGTATGCCCTGAGGGAATCATGACAACTTTGTATGCCCTAAGGGAATCATTACAACTGTGTATGCCCTGAGGGAATCATTACAACTGTGTATGCCCTGAGGGAATCATTACAACTTTTTATTCTCTCAGATAATTAATACAACTGTGTATGCCCTTACGGAATCAGTTTAACTTTGTATGCCCTGAGGGAACGATTACAACTGTGTATGCCCTCAGGGAATCATTACAATGTTGTAGGTCCTCAGGGAATCATTACAACTGTGTATGCCCTGAGGGAATCATGACAACTTTGTATGCCCTCAGGGAATCATTACAACTGTGTATGCCCTCAGGGAATCATTACAACTTTGTATGCCCTAAGGGAATCATTACAACTGTGTATGCCCTGAGGGAATCATTAAAACTTTGTATGCACTCAGGGAATCATTACAACTGTGTATGCCCTGAGGGAATCATTACAACTTTTTATTCTCTCAGATAATTAATACAACTGTGTATGCCCTTAGGGAATCAGTTTAACTTTGTATGCCCTGAGGGAATCATTACAACTTTGTATGCCCTGAGGGAATCATTACAACTCTGTATGCCCTCAGGGAATCATTACAACTGAGTATGCCCTAACAGAATCATTACAACTGTGTAAGCCCTGAGGGAATTATTACGATTGAGTATGCCCTGAGGGAATCATTACAACGTTGTTTACCCAGAGGGAATCCTTACAACTTTGTAAATTTACCATATCAGCCAATCAAACTTCGCCTGATGCTCCCCTAGCTATTACAGTCCATTGGGCATTGAAGCATCTTAAAAATGTCCATGCAAATTCTATGCAATGAGATACAACGGTCAGATTTCACTCTATTCCATGGTGTACAACCCCAATTGTGATATAAAAAACATCTATGATTCCCTGAGGGCTTACAAAATCACAATGGTTCCCTGAGGGCTTACAAAATCACAATGGTTCCCTGTGGGCATACAAAATCACAATGATTCCCTCAGGGCATACAAACCACAATGATTCCCTCAGGGCATACAGAATCACAATGATTCCCTCAGGGCATACAGAATCACGATGATGCTCTCAGGGCATACATAGTCACAATAATTCCCTCAGGGCATACAGAATCACAATATTGCCCCCAGAGCATACAGAATCACAATGATGCTCTCAGGGCATACAGAATCACAATGATTCCTCAGGGCATACAGAATCACAATGATGCCCTCAGGGCATACAGAATCACAATGATGCCCTCAGGGCATACATAGTCATGGTGATTCCCTGAGGGATACAAAGTCAAAGATGATTCCCAGACGAATACAGAGATGAAATGATTTCCTCAAGGAATACAAAGTTTTCACTCAAGGAATATGTTAATGTATCTATATCACATATACCAAGAATTCTGAGTTCTCATATACAAAATTGTAAAGATTCCTTGAGGAATAACAAAGTTGTACTGATTCCCTGAGAGAATGCAAAATTGTAATAATTCCCTGAGGGAATACAAAGTTGTGTTATGATGATAGATTATATTAGCTTTACCTAGCTTGAATACTGATAGTGCTGTTGTTACATAGAGATAATTATCCCATATTGATTGGTCACTATCTATGGTAATGATTCCCTTAGGAATACAAAGGCATACAAAGTCATAGTGATTCCCTGATGGAATACAAAGATATAAGGACATGGTGATTCCCTGAGAGCTTCCACAGTTTTAATGATTCCCTGAGAGCTCACACGGTTGTAATGATTCCCTCAGAGCATACACAGTTGTAATGATTCCCTCAGGGCATACACAGTTGTAATGATTCCCTCAGGGCATACACAGTTGTAATGATTTCCTCAGGGCATACACAGTTGTAATGATTCCCTCAGGGCATACACAGTTGTAATGATTCCTTTAGGGCATACACTACTGTAATGATTCCCTATGGGCACACAAAGTTGTAATGATTCCCTGAGTGCATACAAAGTTGTCATGATTCCCTCAGGGCATACACAGTTGTAATGATTCCCTCAGGGCATACAATGTTGTAATGATTCCCTCAGGGCATACAAAGTTGTAATGATTCCCTGAGGGCATACACAGTTGTAATGATTCCCTGAGGGCATACACAGTTGTAATGATTCCCTCAGGGCATACACAGATGTAATGATTCCCTGAGGGCATACAGAGCTGTAATGATTCTCTGAGTGAATACAAAGTTGTAATGAGTCCCTCAGGGCATACAAAGTTGTAATGATTCTCTCAGAGAATACAAAGTTGAACTGATTCCCTCAGGGCCTATGGAGCTGTAATGATTCCCTGGGGACATACACAGTTGTAATGATTCTCTGAGAGAATACAAAGTTGTAATGATTCCCTGAGGGCATAGACAGATGTAATGATTCCCTCAGGGCATACACAGTTGTAATGATTCCCTCAGGGCATACACAGTTGTAATGATTCCCTCAGGGCATACACAGTTGTAATGATTCCCTCTGGGCATACACAGATGTAATGATTCCCTCTGGGCATACACAGATGTAATGATTCCCTGAGGGCATACACAGATGTAATGATTCCCTGAGGGCATACAGAGTTGTAATGATTCCCTCTGGGCATACAAAGTTGTAATGATTCTCTCAGAGAATGCAAAGTTGAACTGATTCCCTGAGGGCATACATAGCTGCAATGATTCCCTGGGGGCATACAAGGTTGTAATGATTCCCTCAGGGCATACACAGATGTAATGATTCCCTCAGGGCATACACAGTTGTTATGATTCCCTCAGGGCATACACAGTTGTAATGATTCCCTCAGGGCATACACAGATGTAATGATTCCCTCAGGGCATACACAGATGTAATGATTCCCTGAGGGCATACACAGATGTAATGAATCCCTTAGGGCATACACAGTTGTAATGATTCTCTGAGGGCATACACAGATGTAATGATTCCCTGAGGGCATACAGAGTTGTAATGATTCCCTCTGGGCATACAAAGTTGTAATGATTCTCTCAGAGAATGCAAAGTTGAACTGATTCCCTTAGGGCATACATAGCTGCAATGATTCCCTGGGGGCATACAAGGTTGTAATGATTCCCTCAGGGCATACACAGATGTAATGATTCCCTCAGGGCATACACAGATGTAATGATTCCCTCAGGGCATACACAGTTGTAATGATTCCCTCAGGGCCTATGGAGCTGTAATGATTCCCTGGGGACATACACAGTTGTAATGATTCTCTGAGAGAATACAAAGTTGTAATGATTCCCTCAGGGCATACAAAGTTGTAATGATTCTCTGAGGGAATACAATGTTGTAATGATTCCCTGAGGGCATACGCAGCTGCAGTGATTCCCTCAGAGCATATAAGGTTGTAATGATTCCCTGAGGGCATACACAGATGTAATGATTCCCTGGGGACATACACAGTTGTAATGATTCCCTCTGGGCATACAAAGTTGTAATGATTCTCTGAGGGAATACAATGTTGTAATGATTCCCTGAGGGCATTACACAGTTGTAATGATTCACTGAGGGCATACAGTGTTGTAATGATTCCCTCAGGGCATACAAGGTTGTAATGATTCCCTTAGGGCATACAAAATAATATTGATTTCCTCAGGGCATCGTATGAAGATACATATGAAGTACACACTAATTCAAAATATTATATGTGAACTGATTCCCTCAGGGCCTATGGAGCTGTAATGATTCCCTGGGGACATACACAGTTGTAATGATTCTCTGAGAGAATACAAAGTTGTAATGATTCCCTGAGGGCATACACAGATGTAATGATTCCCTCAGAGCATACAAGGTTGTAATGATTCCCTGAGGGCATACACAGTTGTAATGATTCCCTGGGGACATACACAGTTGTAATGATTCTCTGAGAGAATACAAAGTTGTAATGATTCCCTGAGGGCATACACAGATGTAATGATTCCCTCAGGGCATACACAGATGTAATGATTCCCTCAGGGCATACACAGTTGTAATGATTCCTTTAGGGCATACACAGATATAATGATTCCCTGAGGGCATACACAGATGTAATGATTCCCTGAGGGCATACACAGTTGTAATGATTCTCTGAGTGAATACAAAGTTGTAATGATTCCCTCAGGGCATACAATGTTGTAATGATTCCCTCAGGGCATACAAGGTTGTAATGATTCCCTGAGTGAATACAAAGTTGTAATGATTCCCTTAGGGCATACAATGATGTAATGATTCCCTGAGGGCATACAAGGTTGTAATGATTACCTGAGGGCATTACACAGTTGTAATGATTCACTGAGGGCATACAGTGTTGTAATGATTCCCTCATGGCATACAAGGTTGTAATGATTCCCTTAGGGCATACAAAATAATATTGATTTCCTCAGGGCATCGTATGAAGATACATATGAAGTACACACTAATTCAAAATATTATATGTGAGCGGGCTCCCGAAAATGTCCACTTTCAAATCAATAAAGTCAAAATTTTCTTTTCTTTTAATTTATCTGAGCCTTCTCCTGAATTGTATGAATAAACTTGAATAAAAAAGGAAAATAATATTATATTGTTGTAATTACTCCTCATCCACTTAGACTTCCACTTAGACATCCACTTTGCTTGTATTCAGTGAAGAAATATATATTTTATATGATATTTCATGTATTTATTCATTTCTATTTCCTGTTCTTTCAACCACTACTGCTTCACTGTCAATTCTATTCCAAAGTTTTCCCTGCTAACCAATTTAAATAGTTATTTATTTTGAAATATGTACCATTCTGTTGTGCCCATTCCAGCTGCCCTGACTGAAATATTTATTGTTAACTTTTATTATTAATCTGTATTTGACTTTTTTCAGCATGAAATATTAGATATTATTGCTAGGCATACATTAAATCATTTATGAGGCACACCCTGCTGACTGATGGAGAGCAAACAGCTTTGTCTCTATTCCCAAAATCACCGGAGATACATATATTTTACATTTTGGACCATAATTAAGTTTCATTATGGGGCATGTAGGAGCATGCGGGGGCATGTGGGGACATGCGGGAGGCATGCGGGGGGCATGCACCTTTTAGTACAGTCGCACACTACGGCCTCAGTGCACTAGTCAATAGCGGGACCGGACGCAAATTTTGAGGTAGTTGGGAGTATTTGAATACCTCAAGATACTTTTAGAACATTAAAAGGAGTTATCAAAACTAATTATGTCTTGATGACCCCACAAATACTTGTAAAACTTACAATGCATTGGGGAACTATAGTGCGGCGATGGGATACTGTTTACAAGTGTGAGGCGTGATGCGGTGTCGACCTGCGGGCGCTCACCGGTGCGAATAATACTCTCGTGCATTCCTTACGCGAATTCTTCCGAATCCCGTGTTCCATTCCTTTCCATTCCGTTCCGTTCCGTTCCGCCCCGTAACATAATTTTTTTTACGGAAATTTGCCGGGCGTCATCGGGTCTATGTCGCTGCGTTGCGCACAAAATACGGACAAACTACGGAGCTTTTACGGGTATGGATCAGAGCGGAACGGAGCAGAGAATTTATTAAGTTCATATAAATTTGATAAATTAATCCGTCTTAATATTTTTTAATTTGAGAGCAAAGCGGAGGGCTGAGTGGAATACGGAGAACTATGGACGACAAGTCAGCAGTAGGTGTGCCATACCGCATGCGTTGCACCCGGTTTGCACCCAGCGTTGCACCCGGTTTTCAACCCTTACCCTTACTCTTACACCCTTTCTTCGCCACTTCCTGCAAGTCACTGTTGCTTCGGAATCACACATGTGATATACATCAACAGATGCGGAAATTCGTTTACCACAACTTACAGAGATAAAATTAGTTATCATCAATTCTTCATGAATTGGGAGAGATTTGATTGCCACAAGGTCCTTATGTTTTTACAATTTCAACATCTTTCAGAAAACCATTAAACGTAATTTTTAAGAAGTGACTATTCCCTACATTGCAAACATTGCAAACATCTAGCAAACCTCAGTTGAGAATTCATTCATTCATCCTGACTCTACTACCTGCCGTTATTTTCATCTCATAAGCAGCATGAGCGTCGCCAGTTCTTCTCTCTCTTGCCCTCATTACTGGTTTCAGATGAAACCTGACTGCCTGTCTCTTCTAGAGGCTGTTGACATTCCTCTCCCACCACCTGACATCCTTCCAGGGGTGACTCTCCCGTCCCTTCCAGGAACTCCCGAACATCAGTGCCATCTTCTTATGCCAAGGTGTAAAATCGTTCACCTGCTTCCTCCAGTACTTTTTGATCACTACTACCTTCCTACCGAGGACATGGCTAGTCCACCTCCTCCTCCAGGGGTCCTCGTTCACACACATTCCAACCAGAATGTTGCTCATCCACATACTGGAATGTATCCTAGTGGCTTACGGTCCACTGTCACTTCCCTGCCCCCTTTGTGTGTGATCATTGGGGCAGTTTGGACATTCTCATCTGAAATGTCCATAATCACCACACAGGAAGCATAAGGGGAGATAATTGGTTGCTAGGGGCCAGTTCATCCCAAAGTTGTTCTAAGTTAGGCTCAATTACATAGTCCATTCCAATGGTCAGCTATCAGGGGTAGCGTGGCAGCGAACGCAGGAGAGGGGCTTAGCGATATAAGTAACTTAAATGGTAAAGGTGCTTGTGACCTTGGGTTCAGACGGTTCGGCCCGCGCTCAATCTAGTCAGACATCGGAGAAGAGGAATATGGTTTCAGCAAGGCTTTATTCTTCACACAGGTTCACATCATCATCCAAGGAACGGTTAACAGGGAGTGACAATCTTACCCAGCCGACTCTGGGCCTTATATACAACACAAGCAATAAAATAGACATAAAATAGTGGAGAGGTGTTGACAGGTTAAGCCGTCCCACGCGTCCCATCCATCCCCAGAAGAGTATAGGGAAGGGTGTGGATAGATTTATGTAGTGGGATGTGTGGACTGAGTGACTTTCAAGAACCAGGGTCACCGCATTCATTCTAGGGAGACTTGTCTGCCTCCTGTGAGGCATCTCGGCTTAATAAATACGGAAATTAATTGCATTCGCATCTCTCTTAACAAATGAAAAAAGAAGGGAAATTCATATTTTAGAAAGTGCCTATCACCTAGCCAAATCAGACAAACATTTAGACAAAAGAATTCTAAATAAATTTAGTATCCACAAGAATTTCGCAATTTGAAGAGGAAGGATATATTTGGATTCCAGGCGTTAGGGCCCGGCCCAGAAACCTCGGATGTTAGGGCCCAAAGTCGAAACGTTAGGCCCCACCCACCTTCAGACGTTAGGGCTGATTCATAGACATTAAGAACTGTACCAAACATCCCTCGATATTCTCCCCTTCTACCAACACATTCTAATGAGAGGGAGGATTTCGTTCTCAGAACTATAAGGTCTCTTTCATTGATAAAAAGTCATATAGCGGTATGTGTAAATGTCATGAAGGCCCATGGAACTACTCCTAGACATGTACTGTTGTAGAAAAGGACTCTACGATTAAAACACAGAAACTGAGATTACAGGCACGGCGGAATCGGGGGCAAGGGGGAGAGCTGCACCCCCCTCCCAATAATTCTGTTACATTTTGAAAATTTGATTTGTCCAAGAATGAGCTGTGCAATGTAACGCATACAGTGATAAGACGATATGTGGTGCCGGCGAGAGTCAGGCTGGTTCTGACTCTGTCCGGTACCATGTTCAGGGGTTTCCGGATGCTCTCCCGTTAGGCTCCGGACGAGAGGCCAGGGGCTGTAGTTCTGATATGTTCCGACAGAGGTCGTAATTACTTATTGATATGCATTTGTAACTTATTTTTATGATTTGCTCTTATGCTGTTCTGTATGTCCTTATAAACACCTTTTACTATTGAGATGCTTGTCATTCATATATCTTACTGCCACAAGTTGTAAGGGTTGGCATAGGCTCTCCGAGCTCCAACCGCGGCAGATGTGTTTGGTATAATAAAGGACTTGGCTGGTGAGGACCGTTAGAACCTGGTTGTGTTGTTATTTGCACTAGTTCCATAGCCACTAGGGTACGGGGAAATAACGAGACACTACAATTTGGTGCCGTGACCAAGCGGTCCGCTAGTTGGCCAGGAGGGAAGAGACGCACCTATCGGAGGGGGATCCTAGCGCTGGGACCCCCCAATGGCCGATAGGGTGGCCGCAGTTGCCGCAAGACCGGACTGGTTAGCTGAACATGTTCAGCTATTACAATTCGGGGACGATTTCAGGGTTGAACCGGAACGAGAATTGTCGCCTACTAGGGTGGATCCGGAGAATAATGCGCCTGGAAGCGAGGTTGGTGAGTTTAAGGGAAAGGATCAACGGACAGCGCCACGGCGCCCGGAGGAGAGGATAGGCAGACGACTGCCGGAAATGGTAGATTTAGGGACGGGAAGTGACTGGAGCATGTCTGATGGTGGTCGGGCATTACGCCCCGAAGCGCCACCGGATTTATTCCAGCCACAACCGGAACCGAAACGGAAGGTGCAACAAGTCGGACAGTTTCCCATTCTGGAACCAGCCCCACCTTTGCCGCCGCCCCCGAGAAGGGTGGAAAGACCTCAAGAAAGAAGGAAGGAGGGGAGGGAAGGAAATGCATGGGACTCTCCAGTGATTCCGGCTCGAGCCAGGTTGGAGGGTCACTCCCCGCTGGTGCCAGCTCCGGCCGGAAGGGCGTTGAACGAATCCGTGGCCTCTGAACCGTGGGAACCGATGACCCCAGGTAATAGCCCGATGCGGCGGGTGGGCGTACGGAAACGTAACCGTTACTTACCGGAACAGGGAGATGTGGCACAAGAGAATAGGATGCAGACGAAATTAAGTGAAGAATGGGAGATGGATCTGACAAGAGGGAATAATAGGCGGATGACCGTCGAGAAAATGGACGCTCTGCTGGGATTACAGCGGCGGCAAGCTGCGCGTATGGATGTAGATATCAGCGCCACTGCCAGGCGCGGGCGTGAAGCCCTGCGCGCGGCGGCGGCCACAGCTGAGGACCTAGCAAGGGCAAGAGACGAAGAGGAATTTTTGCGGAACCGGTTGTTAGTACAGGAGGATGAGATGACTAGGCTGCATAAGGAGTTGGATGCAGAGCGGACAAAAAGGGAGAAAGAACGCAGTGACGCTCAAGCTAGGGAAGATGCGGTGAGGACCGATCTCCTGAGGCAATTCGGAAAGGCAAGAGCGGAGACTGCTCCTGAGTATGTGCAGAGCACACCTATGCGACCGAAGCCAGATGCCCTGTCGGACGCCTCCTACGTTAGGCTGATGCATGAGCTGCCGGAGTTTGGCCAAGCCAGGAGGGGGGGAACTCGGAATGTAGTAATTCGATCTCCGCCTCAAGCCTGGGAAAGGTCACGGGACCCGGAACTCCAAGAAGCCATTGATACGGCTAGGTTTATGTGCGGTGGCGAGGAGGACCATCAACCGGCGAAACAAGAGAAACGGGTCACGATACTCGCGGACACGCCCATTCGAATGAACCGGCGTTCGATGGATCCGGCCGCAGACTATGAACCGGACGATGAACCGGAGGGCTTTGTGGTGCCAGAACACAGTGAAGCCAAACCAATGCGGAACCCGAAGCCGCTAACCTCCCCTGAGTGGGATGGGAAGCAGGATTGGAGGGAATATCAAAAACGGACCGCGTCGGTATCAGCCGCAATGAATTGGGATCCGGAGACTTATAAGGTCCAGTTGCTGGCGGCGTCGGGTAGTCATATGCCGTTCGCATCTGGTCTAAAAGCAAGCAACTATACGGTACGGGAGTTATTGAAAATTATGGAAAATGATTACCGGTCGGAGAAATCGGTGAATACCCGCCGGGATTCGTTGTTTGCACTAAAACAGACGCCGGGGCAGAGCCCCGCTAGCTTTGCAACATTGGTCTCTGAGAAAGCGCTCCATGCGTTTGGGAAATGGGATACAACGCTGCATGTGTTGGCGGTGCGGGTGTTTCTGACCGGGTTAATAGATCCGGAAATGACCCGATATGTGGCCTTACAGGAGCCAAAGAATGTGGTAACTGCAGGGGCTTGTGCGACACGATACCGGGATGTATGTGGGGGAGTTGGGATGGCCGCGAAGGTTATGTCCATCGGCACCGCGGACATCCCCCTCTCCCATGGAAACGAACGGAATGAAGAGCATGGTGCTGGCAAACCGTGCGGATCGCTAGGAGGTGACTCGGCTGAGCTGCAGGCGTTCCGGGCATGGCAGGGAAAGCCACGAACAGGTGAAGATAGGAAAATGGATAAGACAACTACTGGGGGGAAGGGAGAAGAAAAACCTAACTTCCGGAGAGGCCCTCCACGAGCAATACGTTGTTATTATTGTTTAGAGGAAGGCCATATGGTGGCCGATTGCCAACGGAAGGTTAAACACCTGAAGGCGTTAGATGAATATGTCTGGGAAAGTGAACGTCGGCAGCAGGAAAGGGGAAACAGCCCAGGGCCCTCTTAGACGGTGATAGGAGGAGCCCAGAGGAAAAGACACACACCGCGGAATGTCGAAGGACTGGGGTCCAGCCGGATCGGGAAGGGCAGGAGGTGTCCTCTGCTTGGCTAGGGGACGCCCGTGGAAGTAGCAAGGGGAGGAGGAACGACACAGATCGTCCAAGTACTGGTTCGGTGAAAGCCACGTGCTCCGTGATGACAGTGCGCATGGGAGCACCGGAACACGCTTGCTCCGGCGGACAGATACTGAAGGTAGAGTATCGGGGTTATACCTCCAAAGTGAGCAAGATAATGGTCTGTGATCTCCGGAATTTTGACATAAGGGTATCCGACCGGAACGGTCCGCTTCTGGCAGATCGAATGTACGCGGATGTAAGACTGGTAAACGTGACCGGACAGTTCTTGGTAGACTGGGGGGCGCAGTGTACGCTGCTCAAAAAGTGGGTCTATGAGAGCTTGACTGTAAAACCGTTTTTAACACCGTGCCGTGTGACGTGTTTCGCAGGCACCGGTCATCATTTGCAGACACATGGGTGTGTACGAATCGCTCTGGGAATGGGAGGCGTTTGGTACGCCATAAATTGTCTGGTAGTAAGCGGGTTAAAGGGAGAGGAAGCAGGTATACTGGGGATGGATTTTATCCATATACACCGGTGTAATTCCGATTGGTCCGGGAAGTTCACCCTAGAGGATGGTGAGCAGACGGTGTGGTGCCAGACACTGCAAAGCGGGTCTCTTACAAGCAATAGGAGTGAGGGCATCTTTGTGGATGCATTTGCTCATGTCTGTAGCGGCATAGACCTGGTGACGGCAGCAGAAGATCTATTCTTCGAACCGGGCGAGTTGGAATTAGGGAAGTATGTGGTTGGGGACCACCTGTTGATTGCCGACCGACCGGGTGGGGCTGTGTCCCTGTACAACCCTACTGGATCTCCTCTCATTTTATGTCTGACCGCCGGGCAAACCTGGGAGGAGAATAGTTCTCCAATCGTGGACATGGACTTACTAGAGCCGGAGGTGCCGATGCCCCCGAGCGAAGTTTGCCCATTGGAAAGATTGGTAAGGGAATCAGACCTGGAAGTAGCGGTCCAGCGTTCTGATCTCCTGCAGCTATTACGGAATTATAAGGAGTGCTTCCGGTTGCCAGGCGAGATGTTCGGACAGACAACCAAGGTCCTACATAGCATCGATACTGGTGATGCGGTTCCGATTAAAACGGGGTATAGGCGTCTGCCTCATGCGAAGCGGGAATCGGCTGAAAGACAGATTAAGGAGATGCTTGAAAAGGGAGTGATAGAGCCCAGCATTAGCCCCTGGGGAGCGGGAATAGTGATTGTAGGAAAGAAAGATGGAACGGATCGGTTTTGTTCCGATTACCGTCCGCTGAATTCAGTCACGAAAAAGGATTCCTTTCCGCTTCCCCGGATCGATGAATGTTTGGAAGCGTTGGGAGGAAATAAATGGTTTATTGCGTTGGACTTAGAGAGTGCGTACTGGCAAATAGCCCTGGACGAGCAAAGCAAGGAAAAGACAGCTTTTGTCTCTACCCTGGGGTTGTTCCAGTATCGCGTTATGCCTTTCGGGTTGTGCAACGCTCCGGCCACGTTCGAAAGGATGATGGAGCAGATGCTCCAGGGGCTGCGTTGGAAGTGTTGCTTGGTTTACCTGGACGACGTAATTATCTTCGGACCAACGTTTGAGAAGACCATGGGAAATTTGGAATTGGTTCTTAACCGCCTCCGGGATTACGGTTTGAAGTTGAAGCCTAAAAAATGTGAGTTGTTTAAGTCACAGGTTCAATACCAGGGCCGGATTGTGTCCGAGGCCGGGGTGCGTCCGGACCCGGAAAAGATAAGAAAAGTACAGTCTTGGCCGACACCGCGGACGGTCAAGGAGGTGCGGCAGTTTTTAGGGTTCGCATCATATTACCGCAAATTCATGCCGGACTTTGCGGAGGTAGCGGAACCGATCCAGAATTTAGTGGTCGGAGGGGATCAGAGGAGTAGCCGGACAGTTGTCTTTGATGAGGTGTGCAGGGCCGCGTTTGATCGGTTGAAAGACTTGTTGACTAGGGCACCAGTTCTGGGATACCCTCAACCGGTCGGCACCATTATTTTAGACACGGATGCCAGTGGATTCGGTATGGCTGGGGTATTATCTCAACTACAAAGCGGTAAGGAGGTGGTTCTGAGTTACGCTAGCAACACTCTAACCCGGCCGCAGCGGAACTACTGCGCAACCAAAAGGGAATTGTTGGCGGTGCTGACCTATTTATGCAAGTTTCAGCATTATATAATCGGACAAGCGGACTTTACGTTGCGGACGGACCATGCGTCCCTCAGGTGGCTAATGCATTTTAAGGATCCCACTAACATGCTGGCTCGGTGGTTGACCACCTTGCAGCATTATGGGATCCAGGAATCGCAGGTGGTGCACCGGCCAGGGAAACGACATATCAACGCGGACGCGTTGTCGCGTTTACCTGTAAGGAAATGCCCTAGGGAGGACTGCCCGGACTGCGGAGTCCACGATGCTGTCATGGCTGAGTTGACAATGGAGTATCAGCTGTTCTCCAGTTTAACAGGGGATCGGCTACGGGTGGCCCAGGAGGCGGACGATGTGCTTACAAGAGTCATAGGGATAGTCCAGAGGGGAGACCCTTGCCCGGACGCCGTGGCTCTGCGAGCGGAGGGGAATGAGTTCTGTTTTTACATGAAGTTACTCTCTTCTCTGAAGGTGACGGATGGGTTACTAAGTATGGACTGGGAAAGCGAGAATGGAGTGATATACGAACGAGTGGCAGTCCCTGCTGGTTTACGTCATGAGCTGTTCCTGACTTTGCATGGAACGAAACTCGCGGCCCACTTCGGGGAATTCAAAACGTATCAAGCTGCGTTACAGAAGTTTATATGGCCCCGGATGCGCGGCGATATCTCCGACTGGGTGCGGGGCTGTGATGTGTGTGCCTCGTGCAAAAGCCGAGAGGGGAGGGGCATTGCTCCATTAAAGAAAGAAATACATGGCGTGCGTTGGAGCCGTGTAGCGCTGGATATAATCTGACCATTCAGAAAGACTCCGAGAGGGAATGTTTGCGTAATGGTAGTGACGGACTATTTTTCAAAATGGGCCGAGGCCTATCCACTCCCGGACCATACGGCAGTTACTTGTGCAATGGCGCTCTTCACGGAGTGGATCCTACGTTATGGGCCACCGATCTCTTTGCAAACGGACGGTGCCCCGGAGTTCCGGTCGGCGCTGTTAAAGAATCTTTTAGAAATGTTAGAGATCGAGAAACTAATGACCTTGCCGTACAGACCGCAGTCAAACGGGCAGGTAGAACGGTTTAACAGGGTCTTGGTGGAGCAACTCTCATGTCTGACGGAGTATGAAGATATTAACTGGGATCTACTGGTGCCATGTATCGCGCATGCATACCGGGGGGCCGTGCACAAGAGTACTCATTGTACGCCCAATATGGTAGTGTTTGGAACGGAAGTGACTGTTCCGGCGGACATCATCTACGGAACGATGGATGGGGAAGTGGATTTTCCATGCCCTACGGTATTCGTGGAAGAGATCCGTAGTCTCTTGTCTAAAGGACATCGCTTTGTGAGGGAAAGGCTGGGGTGTGCAGCCGTGTATCAAAAACGGTACTTTGACCGGAGGGCTCGCCCGAAGGTTTTTAAGGAAGGAGATGTGGTATGGAGATATTCCACTCCTCTGGCACAGAAGAAGTACGGTCCCAAATGGGACGGGCCTTTCGAAGTGCTAAGAAGGGTGCAGGGATCCACTTATGAGCTAAGGACAATGGCTGGTATACTCAGATGGAATGTGAACCTGTTAAAGCTAGCATTTGATGCAAAAGGGCAGCCGCTGCAGGTTGTAAATCTGCACCGTGCGGAGGAGTATCAAAAGCAGCAGATGGCCGGGCACGAAATATTGAGGGAGGACGGAAGGGGTAAAACTGTCCCAGGGAAAGATGCCCCAATGGTGAAGCCCGGCCCTGTAATAGTAAAACATACAAAGAGGCGTGGAAGGCCCCCGAAATCGGTCAAGAAGGATCTTGCCCAACCGCTAGCAGATCCTGATGAATCAGCGGGGAGCCTGCCATCGGACAGTGATTCTGAGTGTACCCCGGACGCTGCGGAACAGGGTGGTGACTTGCGAATGGACACGGTAATGGATAGAATATCGAAATCCGGATACCTGGTGGGGCGCCCACGCCGGCAGGTACAACCCCCGGATAGATATGGCTATGCGTGAGGAGAACAGGAAAGAAAAAAAATGACACAACGAGAAGTACTAAGAATCGGACGTTCCGGGCACGGGCTCCGAAAGGGAGTAGGGAACGGCTCGATAAGGGTTGAAATGGATAACCTACCACTGTGCGAGGAAAGACCAGGCTGAGAGGTGATCCGGGGAGGGAGTTGGCCGAAGAAAGATATATTCCTGGATGGTGGAGCCAAAGGGTGGAAACTAAGGAATAATCCCAAGTCCGGGTGGCTCAGCTGGTCACATGGAAGAAGAAGGAAAACGCCCAGCTCGGGGACGTTACTAGTGTCACGTAGGCAGGGAGGGTATACCCTAATTGAGCAATTGGGGACCTAGGTATTGAGGTGACGCGACGGGGCGTGAAACCGCTCGGAGACAGCTAAAAATAGATTGGTGGAGAGTGGTGATTGGCTAAGACGCGAGGGCAGGGTCACGTGATCAGGGGAGGAGCGGATGTGTGGCAGAAGCATCTCAGAACTCACACCACGCGGTTGTGTGTCCTGCCGAGCTAGACTTTGAGCGAAACTTTTTTGAGAGAAGCCTTGAGTTGTGAGAGTTGGAGATTGGCGTTGACCTGTAGACACTAACTGGATTGACTTACTCATTGTGCATGAGCCTATGAGTAAGGAGGAGAAGATGGAGACTGGGGATGGGGCAGTAGCCCCTGAACCGAACAAGGAGGAAACCGGTGGAGACCAGGAGGGAGCCGTGGGCGAGGCAAAAGCCCCACCTGAGTTGAAACTGGTATTGAAGAAGAGAAAGAAACGGAGTACCACTAAGGCTAAGGACAAGGAGGAAGACATGGAATACGAGCAGGTGGAGGACTAAGGAAGTCCGGCCAAGGTGGTTAAATCCTCAGCCGGAGCTAGGCCTAAGGTTGGTGTTGGAAGTGGGTCATCGGTTGGGATAGACCGCTCCCGGTCGTGGGGCCGTGAAACAAACCCTCGCCGGAGATACGACCGGAGCACTAGTTCTAGTGCCACAGCGGAGACACTGGCTGATGTGCACGAGCAACACAAACGGACTCGGTATCATGGAAGGCAAAAAATGTTTGAGGACCCCAACATTGGAATCCGGAGTACCACCCGGTGGCGGGACAAGGACATAGTGGAGGGTGTCCGGCTGAAAATGAACATGTTGGCCCCCATGGAACCAAAAGCCGGTGACGGGATTACGAGGGCTGAGGAATCGGAGGATGAGGATGAGGCTTTGGGAGAGTTCACGGCGGAGCGACCCCTTATGGCTCAGTATGAACGGTTGTTTCATTTTTTGAAAGGCAGGACGGGCAGGGAAGCTAATCCGCATATGGTGCTGCCCGTGAACCTGAAAAAGAAACTGGATGGTGCTCCTAAGATCTGGCAGGAGGGAAATCGGTGCCCTTTTACATACTGCCGGTTGATTAGTGATGACTGGAACCCGGGAGGCATTAGGTGCTTTGCAACGAGGGAGAGGTTTTTCAGGCACATGTGTGAGGAACACTGTCCATCGGTGCAGGTGTACACGTGCCCGCACCCGATCTCGTGCCTGGTAAAACTGGACCGCAAGTCTGACATGATTCAGCATCTAAAGGTGGCTCATAGGAATGGGGAACCGTTGGCAAAGTCACTGGTGGCCGGATTTAAGTGTTTGACTAAGGAAATACCCAACTATGGGTACCAGCGGTTCACCCGGATGGGGCAGAATGAATGGGAACAGATAGTGGCCTTGGAGTCCGGAGCGGCGCAACCCCGCTTCAAAAGGATGGTGCGGTGTCTGCCAGCTCCGGCTCCAGAGAGGAATGCATGGGGGAGAGCAGGACCTGTGCTTGCCCCACCCCCTCCCCTCGCACCTATACCAGCACCACGGAGGATTCCGGCCGCTGCTGCCTTTGGTAGTGCACAGCAGATGGAGACAGCTGCTAAACTGTCAGCTGCTGTGGCCCCGCAGGAGGTAGTCGCGGCAACGGTGGAGCCTCTGCAGGAGCAGGAGCCAGTGGCCGACCCGGTGGAAAATGATCCGGAGGCAAACATAGGCCAGGGTGCACATGGGTTACCCCTGGAGCAGGAAGTAGCCCGTGCACTGGATATGATCGATGGCGCTATGAAACAGGGAATACAGAACACGGAACAAGCAGTGATTGTGGCAATGGACGCTGTACGGAACAACGTGGGTGCAGCTCTCATGTTGTTCGGTGATCTCGGGTATGTACGAGATACAGCGGCTCGGGTGCCCGGACTGGAGGCCCGGGTCAATGAACTGGAAAACCAACTGGAGTTTTTCCAGCAAAAGGATAGGGCGAATCGGGACCTGATCCTGGGCTTGGAGTTTAAGTTACACCAGGCCAGGAACGGGGCTCCGTCGCCGAAAAGGAAACGGTCTGACCAGAGGGAGGAGGAGGAGTCGGACACAAGGAGAAAGGAGGTGGAGAGGCAGAGAGCGAATCTGGACTGTATGAAAGAGGAGATCTGCCAAACGATTAAGGCTGCATTTGAGACGGCAATAGTGCCCAGGCAGCAGATGGTGATGCCCCCGGGGATATACCCCACTCCGGGCCGGACACCTACTGCGGAGGCCTGGGGGCCATCTCTTATGGAGGGGCCTCCGGGATTGCTCTCGCCACTGGGAGGACAGGGGGCAGACCGGAATCCCCCCCGACCTAGGAGAAGTTACCTGGATGATAGTGGTCTGGAGATGCAACCAGGGCCTGTGATGCCAACAAAACCGTTGACCCCGGTACGTGTTAGAGAAAGGGAAGCAAAACAGGAGGAAAAGGTAGCTCCTGTGGAGCAAATGGATACTACAGCGGTGAGGCCGGTTTATGAACCCGTCTCCCTACCGGGTAGCCCAACCCCGGAGCAGCACATGAGGACTCTAGTGCTGAGGAGTCCGGTGCCTAAGCGTCTGGTGGCAGCCGGGGTGGTGGGTGTGACACCAGTGACACCGAGAACGGCCGCAAAAAGGACAGTGGAGCTCAGGCAGAGGTGGGAGAACTCCCCTCTGGCAGCTCTTGGAGTGGTTCCGTGCTCTGTGGACCTGGGTGCCCGGTTGGATGAACAAAAGGATTTGTTGGAAGAGGCAAAGGATGTCCCGCTGCCAGACGACGGGGACATCGACCTGGATTTTGCATTTGTGGACTTAACAAACACAGACGCAGACGCGGAGGATCCACCGGACCCCGCGAATGTAATGGTGCCTTCCATTTCAAAGGCAGAGGAAGACCGGTTGTTGAAAACAGGAAACTTGAGCGATGATGAGGTGGGAGACTTCTAGGCGGAGTGCCCGGTAAGAGAAGTAAATAAAAACTGAGAGTGCAATGGAAGTATACAACTGGGTTTGAATGAAACCAGTTTTGTGTGACTGCAGCGTGGGAGCGTCAGTATCCCAGCGACTGACTACGCCGATTGACGACCCGGACGGAGGCAGATCTGGAGAAGCCTCGCCAGCCGTGGGAAAGGATGAAGTTCCTTCTTCCTTATGTTTTATGTGCAAGAGTATGCTGTTTGGTGCAGTTATTATGATTTTTTTTTTACCTCTTCAAAAAGTTGGACTTACCTCTTCAAAAAGTTGGACTTACCTCTTCAAAAAGTGGGACTTATCTCTTCAAAGACTGGATTTACCACTGTGAGAAGTAAGCTTGTTATACTGTGTTTTTCACAAACAATACATTCCAAGAGTTGGTTTTAGTAGGAACAAAATGACTTGGTGAACAATATAACTAGTGGCTGGACTAATATTGGACACTTGGGATCATAGTCTGTGATGGTGCCAGTATCGAACTGTGTGTTCCGGACCAAGAATATTTACTAGTTAAAACCAAGAACATTTCCACAGGTATTGATGCTGGTCAGATGAGTTGTATTATTTGATCATTATTTGCATTGAACGTGTATTTCCATTGTTTCCTACTGTTTCCTTCAATTATTTCCAACTTTTGTTGCTGAAACCGATATGTTTTAGGCAACCTTATGGTCCAGTCGCTTTGGGTCTGGTACGGTTGCCAACCTCCAAAAATAAAGAGGGAGGGGGGCATTGTGGTGCCGGCGAGAGTCAGGCTGGTTCTGACTCTGTCCGGTACCATGTTCCGGGGTTTCCGGATGCTCTCCCGTTAGGCTCCGGACGAGAGGCCAGGGGCTGTAGTTCTGATATGTTCCGACAGAGGTCGTGATTACTTATTGATATGCATTTGTAACTTATTTTTATGATTTGCTCTTATGCTGTTCTGTATGTCCTTATAAACACCTTTTACTATTGAGATGCTTGTCATTCATATATCTTACTGCCACAAGTTGTAAGGGTTGGCATAGGCTCTCCGAGCTCCAACCGCGGCAGGTGTGTTTGGTATAATAAAGGACTTGGCTGGCGAGGACCGTTAGAACCTGGTTGTGTTGTTATTTGCACTAGTTCCATAGCCACTAGGGTACGGGGAAATAACGAGACACTACAGATATATATAATGAAATCATAAGTAATACGATCAGAAAGTTCAGACATCATTCATGTAAAACTAAGGAGAATCAGTCAAAAATGATAGTTTTGGCTGGTGCAAAACTTCATTTCTCTATAGAGTGATCTCCCTTCTCAATGTCAATCAGTGTCAATGTTCAAAATAGTAACTTTTCAGAAAATATCATAGAGAACTAAAATATTTATCTAAATATTTTCTTGAATGTACAATGAAAATGATGATTTAGAGGCATGTGCTTGGTTTCCTGATAACGTATCAGGTTTGTGTCAAATGTTTCGATTCTATTATACTATTGGAGGGTAATGCAAGTCATCCCCCAGGCTTCCCAACCCCCTCCGAAAAAAGTTTGCCCCCCCCCCCCCCCCCCCATATTTTATTTGTTCCGCCGCGCCTGTAATTGGAATTTAAAAATGGGCTATATGATAGGCCACGGTGTCGGTGGTGGTTCTTTAACTACATGCATGTTTTAACCTTTTCCCCCCAGCGCTTTAAAACTCCATAAGCGTAATTTACTTCATGCTTGGAAATGAAACTTTCCCATTGGCATATTTACTATATTAGCATGAATGAAGTCGCCAGAAAATGTACAATCGCCAACACGTCATACCTAGTTAATTCTACTGAATTAGGCTGAAGAAATGATATACACAAGGTGCATCTGAGTAGATCCAGGAAGCGTGCAGAACTAGTCCTGCATTCGCTTATTATAGAAATAGAATGCAGTTGCAAGATATACTTTTATGATTAGTTTGGGTTATTAAGTCAAACAGAAGGACTTTCAAAGATAGTGTATTTCCCCCATTCTCCTCAATCCTCAGGAGGACAATGGGGTTAAAGTAAACCTAAAATGTGATGGATCAATGTTTTATATAGGCCTACATGGGCACTTCTATATTCCCCTTTAGCCTAGTGGTTAAAGCTTTGGACTTGCAAGCAGGATTGTGAGTCCCAGAGCAGACAGCCTTTTTACATTGGTTCCATTTTCAAGTCATTTTATTTTTTAATTTCACTAATATCTTCACATCTGGGACTCGGATTTCTTTTAAACTAACACATGTAGTTATTGATGCAATTCCCTGTAGATTGGTGAAGAATGGTTTTCGCACGGGCCACAATCCGGGGCCACAATACGTCTAGGATTGCGTTAACTACAAAAATCCGTTTGGTAACATTGATCAGTGTTTTGAACCTCATTGCTCTCTTGAATTCGAGTGGGTTTATTTGAAAGGATTGGTGAAGGCGAATGGTACATTTTCTGACAATCTGACCCATTTACTTAGCATGAAAGAAGTGATCCTAATCCATAAACATTTATCTTACTATCTACTATTGTACTGATGAAAGTGTCAAATAGGTAAGGGCGCTTTCTCTAGTTTTCTCTCATCTATCGTTATATTTTGCTACTAGTAACTATTCGTCGTCTTTATATATTTCAGCTAGTAGTAGATGAAAGGAAACTGACAAGTTGAATTCATTGCTG
The DNA here is from genome assembly GCA_942159475.1 of Sthenelais limicola. NCBI lineage: Eukaryota > Metazoa > Annelida > Polychaeta > Phyllodocida > Sigalionidae > Sthenelais > Sthenelais limicola. Next base: position 91,195,329 of record OW804096.1, on the reverse strand, counting down.
AGTAAAGTTTATTTCAAGACAATTTCACATATGGGATACATTTCATATTCGAATTCAAATCAATGTATTATTAATTAAGAGCACTGTACACAAAGGAAAGATAGGGATCAAACCATCTACATTCATACGCTGATGTAGAAATAATGAAAGATTTATGATATCTCTAAAACATCTTATTGCTAAGTTTCTAGTTCAGATAAGGAGGTAAACACGGGATGTAACGGTACTAATTTCATCTAATTCCTGGCAGAGCAAATATCAATGGCAATACTTTAACAATATTACCACACTGTCGGCGTCTCATGTAGCTTTATAAATGATATTCAACTCCTTTGAAAATAACATGAAGAGCTCACTAACAAATCTAGAAAATAAGTATAGGCATTTCCACCATTTTAGGCATTCATAGACCAGTTTTCTACCATAATGATGCAATCATAAACACACAACTATAACATGTTTTATACCAACAATTAACAAGAAAGCTATACTGACTGACCAATGGGTAGTCGGCTCTATGCCATTATCAGATCAGGTATACATTTAGATTCACTTTTTTAATGTTAATTATATTACAACATAGTAATGAAAACCACTGCTTTGAGACATTTGTACATAAACTAGAGAAGGCTTGAAATCATCTCATCTTAGCAGGAGAGATGACTTCTTGTGGAAAACAAAAAAAAGATTAATTGATAAAACCATTTAATTACAATACAAAAAAATGAACTTGATATTTATATCATAATATGCCCAAAACTGTTTGTGATGAATTACTGCGAGCCGGATACCCAACCCTACTCCCTGTCTCATGAAGGAAGGGGGAGGTACGATTTCCCAATGCTCTGACCAGTTGCAAGGAGTTGTCTCTCCTTCACAAACTTGCAGAATTTTGGATTGAAAAATTGCAGATTACCATGGACATTGAGTTAAAAGTTACAATATAGTATAGTGCCATAGGATAAACCTTATATTTCATTACACAACATTAGGCCTACACAAGGAGGTATAACATATTATCCCCCTAGTATTACAAAGTCGCTCCGCCAAAAATATATTAAAACTAACATAGCTTTTGTGTCATGGAATAGTATTAATTACACATTTTTTAATCAAAGAGGTAGTAGTGTTACATAACCTTACATTAAATTGAACATATCAAATTTATGGTTCAAATGATCTATATGAACAATGCCACAGGTTATGAGCCTTTAGAAAAAACTAGCATTATCCTTTAAATGTCATCTAACTTAATGTTGATGATATAGCTAAGTGGCCTTCTAATAATGGAATAAAAGGACATTTTAACCAAGCTTGGGAAAGCATGGACATGCAAACAATGTGCCACAAAAACCAGAGAGGTTTTGGTGTCAATTTATAAAACATGTATTTTTGAAAAAAAAACCCCTAAAAGGTAAAAGGGCAGTGAGCTCCCCGCAATATAACTTCTTTCATGTTCCGGGCTATCATTAGATAGAGGGGTCCATGATAGGAAGAATTGCAAATTACTTAGATTTATTTTTAGATAATAGAAATATATTTGAGAATAACATGAAGAGCTCACCAAGTAATTTTGAAAATGGTACTACTAAACAAACGGGCAGTGAGCTCCCCGCAATATAACCTCCTTTCATGTTCCGGGCTATCATTAGATAGAGGGGTCCATGATAGGAAGAATTGCAAATTACTTAGATTTATTTTTAGATAATAGAAATATATTTGAGAATAACATGAAGAGGTCACCAAGTAATTTTGAAAATGGTACTACTAAACAAACGGGCAGTGAGCTCCCCGCAATATAACCTCCTTTCATGTTCCGGGCTATCATTAGATAGAGGGGTCCATGATAGGAAGAATTGCAAATTACATAGATTTATTTTTAGATAATAGAAATATATTTGAGAATAACATGAAGAGCTCACTACAAATTGGTGACCCTTTAAATGGAATTATGAAATTAAATTGTTAAAAGTTAAAATATAGTATAGTGCCATAGGATAAACCTTATATTTCATAACACAAGGAGGTATAACATATTATCCCCCTAGTATTACAAAGTCGCTCCACCAAAAATATATTAAAATTAACATAGCTTTTGTGTCATGGAATAGTATTAATTACACATTTTTTAATCAAAGAGGCAGTAGTGTTACATAACCTTACATTATATTGAACATATTGAATTGATGGTTCAAATGATCTATATGAACAATGCCACAGATTACTCCCAAATCAATTATGAAATTAAATTGATCTTCCTATAATGAGCATTGTTAAAATATTACAGGGATTTACTGAGAACAGGAACCTATTCATATTATTATATTATAAACAACATTTGCTGCCATAGTGGAAATGCCTATATCCATACCTAATAATACACAATACTATGTCTAAATGCCTATATCCATACCTAATATTATACAATACTATGTCTAAATGCCTATATCCATACATATAATATACAATACTATGTCTAAATGATTTGCTTGTTTCACATGAATACAACATTGTCACAGCTCACCATCCTACTTTGAGTTATCATACTTGGAGGATCTCTTCGAGATGAGTCCAAAAGCTTCATGTCTCTCCATGCATTGTCCCCGGTTGGAAGTGGAAGCTTATAGATCCCTTTGTTGTGTGTGTCCTTGCATATACACAGTATACTGGCAACATGGAATCCTCCCTCTTTCATCTGAAGAGATAGAGTTACACAGTAGCATTACTTGTATTGTAAAGTATGTGCATAGAACAATCATATACATAACAGTTGTTTTAATTACATATGATATCCATATAGTGTACGCACAACAATTCAATCAAGCAACATATGTAATCATTATACATCTGTATCTAATTATGATTCTTTTAAATATTCTCAGGGGTTTTCAAGTCATATTATAGAGAGATTAATACTCTGTTCGTATATTTAGGAACGAGGTCCATGAAGGAATGCAATAGTCGTTGAACTTACTTATGATATTCTCACACACCAGCATTGCACTTGATGACTGTTGTTTCAAGGTAGATCCGCCAGATGTACAATAGCTGTAAAATGATACGCATGAAGATGATGTATTATGTATATGGAAATATATCATACACATTTCAACAAGAGAATAATGCCTTGAAATCTATAAAATATGAAGAGGTTGCCTGTGAATATTGAAACTATTAAATACCTGTTTGAATTTCTTAGAAAATCATAATTATTGTCTAAAAGCATCATTTAATTAAATTGATTTTAACAATGGTTATTGAAATAGTATTTCTGGTATCTCACCTATAATATGTTTTGGCCAGGACAGCACATCCGTTTCTATGCTCACATCATCAGATTGTCAATTTACAAAGGTAATGAGCCTTTAGAAAGAACTAGCATTATCCTTTAAATGTTATCTAGCTTAATGTTGATGATATAGCTCAGTGGCCTTCTAATAATTGAATGAAAGGACATTTTAACCAAGCTTGGGAAAGCATGGACATGCAAACAATGTGCCACAAAAACCAGAGAGGTTTTGGTGTCAATTTATAAAGCATGTATTTTTGAAGTAATTTTGAAACCCCCCCCCTAAAAGGTAAAAGGGCAGTGAGCTCCCCGCAATATAACCTCATTTCATGTTCCGGGCTATCATTAGATAGAGGGGTCCATGATAGGAAGAATTGCAAATTACTTAGATTTATTTTTAGATAATAGAAATATATTTGAGAATAACATGAAGAGCTCACCAAGTAATTTTGAAAATGGTACTACTAAACAAACGGGCAGTGAGCTCCCCGCAATATAACCTCCTTTCATGTTCCGGGCTATCATTAGATAGAGGGGTCCATGATAGGAAGATTTGCAAATTACTTAGATTTATTTTTAGATAATAGAAATATATTTGAGAATAACATGAAGAGCTCACCAAGTAATTTTGAAAATGGTACTACTAAACAAACGGGCGGTGAGCTCCCCGCAATATAACCTCCTTTCATGTTCCGGGCTATCATTAGATAGAGGGGTCCATGATAGGAAGAATTGCAAATTACATAGATTTATTTTTAGATAATAGAAATATATTTGAGAATAACATGAAGAGCTCACTACAAATTGGTGATCCTTTAAATGGTCCGGTTCTCGAAAAGGTGAAGAGGGGTGGGGGAGAAAAAGACGGGAGGATGGGAGTGAGTAAAGGGGGTGAGGAGGGAGATGGCGAAAGAGGAGAGAGAGGAGAATGGAAAGAGAGACAGGAAGAGGGTGACCATCCAGAGGACGGCAACTATACTTTTTGTGAGCTCAGCCCACAAACCTCCAACCTCGCAATCTGAAAGAAACCACTGAATATTAAACAAAATGGTCCCCAACCAGGAGACTAGTACAAAACCGGGGGGTACACAGGAGATTAATCTTTGCCTGTTGCATGGCACAGGTCATAATTTAAAGGCCATTTCAACATTTCAATTGAAAAACGCTATGTCCAGCATGGATATTTTCAAGCGTTGCCATATATATAAGATGAAAAAAACAAGAAAACTTTGAATTTAAATGCTATATGGAACGGGACATTATTTTTTCTATTCATTTAATTAAAGGCCATTTCAACATTTCAATTGAAAAACGCTATATCGCATGGATATTCTCAAGCGCTGCCTATATATATTGAGGGGATTTGTATGTCCTGAGGTCTGCGTCATGTGACAGGGTATGCACTTCACGCTATATAAACAATATCTATGAATTCACAGGATATAAACAGTCAAACATCGTCATTGTATCTGATGCTTACATCATCAGATTGTCAATTTACAAAGGTAATGAGCCTTTAGAAAAACCAGAGAGGTTTTGGTGTCAATTTATAAAACAGGTATTTTTGAAGTAATTTTGAAAACCCCCCCTTAAAAGTAAAAGGGCAGTGAGCTCCCCGCAATATAACCTCCTTTCATGTTCCGGGCTATCATTAGATAGAGGGGTCCATGATGGGAAGAATTGCAAATTATTAGATTTATTTTATATAATAGAAATATATTTGAGAATAACATGAAGAGCTCGCTACAAATTGGTGACCCTTTAAACGGTCCAGTTCCCGAAAAGGTGAAGAGGGGTGGGGGGAGAAAAAGACGGGAGGATGGGAGTGAGTAAAGGGGGTGAGGAAGGAGATGGAGAAAGAGGAGAGAGAGGAGAATGGAAAGAGAGACAGGAAGAGGGTGACCATCAAGAGGACGGCTACAATACTTTTTGTGAGCTCAGCCCACTAACCTCCAACCTCGCAATCTGAAAGAAACCACCGAATATTAAACAAAATGGTCCCCAACCAGGAGACTAGTACAAAACTGGGGGTACACAGGAGATTAATCTTTGCCTGTTGCATGGAACAGGATATAATTAAAAGGCCATTTCAACATTTCAATTGAAAAACGCTATGTCCAGCATGGATATTTTCAAGCGTTGCCATATATATAAGATGAAAAAAACAAGAAAACTTTGAATTTAAATGCTATATGGAACGGGACATTATTTTTTGTATTTATATAATTAAAGGCCATTTCAACATTTCAATTGAAAAACGCTATGACGCATGGATATTCTCAAGCGTTGCCTATATATATTGAGGGGATTTGTATGTCCTGAGGTCTGCGTCATGTGACAGGGTATGCACTTCATGCTATATAAACAATATCTATGAATTCACAGGATATAAACAGTCAAACATCGTCATTGTATCTGATGCTTACATCATCAGATTGTCAATTTACAAAGGTAATGAGCCTTTAGAAAAACCAGAGAGGTTTTGGTGTCAATTTATAAAACAGGTATTTTTGAAGTAATTTTGAAAACCCCCCCTTAAAAGTAAAAGGGCAGTGAGCTCCCCGCAATATAACCTCCTTTCATGTTCCGGGCTATCATTAGATAGAGGGGTCCATGATGGGAAGAATTAATTTGAGAATAACATGAAGAGCTCGCTACAAATTGGTGACCCTTTAAACGGTCCAGTTCCCGAAAAGGTGAAGAGGGGTGGGGGGAGAAAAAGACGGGAGGATGGGAGTGAGTAAAGGGGGTGAGGAAGGAGATGGAGAAAGAGGAGAGAGAGGAGAATGGAAAGAGAGACAGGAAGAGGGTGACCATCAAGAGGACGGCTACAATACTTTTTGTGAGCTCAGCCCACAAACCTCCAACCTCGCAATCTGAAAGAAACCACCGAATATTAAACAAAATGGTCCCCAACCAGGAGACTAGTACAAAACTGGGGGTACACAGGAGATTAATCTTTGCCTGTTGCATGGAACAGGATATAATTAAAAGGCCATTTCAACATTTCAATTGAAAAACGCTATGTCCAGCATGGATATTTTCAAGCGTTGCCATATATATAAGATGAAAAAAACAAGAAAACTTTGAATTTAAATGCTATATGGAACGGGACATTATTTTTTGTATTTATATAATTAAAGGCCATTTCAACATTTCAATTGAAAAACGCTATATCGCATGGATATTCTCAAGCGTTGCCTATATATATTGAGGGGATTTGTATGTCCTGAGGTCTGCGTCATGTGACAGGGTATGCACTTCACGCTATATAAACAATATCTATGAATTCACAGGATATAAACAGTCAAACATCGTCATTGTATCTGATGCTTACATCATCAGATTGTCAATTTACAAAGGTAATGAGCCTTTAGAAAAACCAGAGAGGTTTTGGTGTCAATTTATAAAACAGGTATTTTTGAAGTAATTTTGAAAACCCCCCCTTAAAAGTAAAAGGGCAGTGAGCTCCCCGCAATATAACCTCCTTTCATGTTCCGGGCTATCATTAGATAGAGGGGTCCATGATGGGAAGAATTGCAAATTATTAGATTTATTTTATATAATAGAAATATATTTGAGAATAACATGAAGAGCTCGCTACAAATTGGTGACCCTTTAAACGGTCCAGTTCCCGAAAAGGTGAAGAGGGGTGGGGGGAGAAAAAGACGGGAGGATGGGAGTGAGTAAAGGGGGTGAGGAAGGAGATGGAGAAAGAGGAGAGAGAGGAGAATGGAAAGAGAGACAGGAAGAGGGTGACCATCAAGAGGACGGCTACAATACTTTTTGTGAGCTCAGCCCACTAACCTCCAACCTCGCAATCTGAAAGAAACCACCGAATATTAAACAAAATGGTCCCCAACCAGGAGACTAGTACAAAACTGGGGGTACACAGGAGATTAATCTTTGCCTGTTGCATGGAACAGGATATAATTAAAAGGCCATTTCAACATTTCAATTGAAAAACGCTATGTCCAGCATGGATATTTTCAAGCGTTGCCATATATATAAGATGAAAAAAACAAGAAAACTTTGAATTTAAATGCTATATGGAACGGGACATTATTTTTTGTATTTATATAATTAAAGGCCATTTCAACATTTCAATTGAAAAACGCTATATCGCATGGATATTCTCAAGCGTTGCCTATATATATTGAGGGGATTTGTATGTCCTGAGGTCTGCGTCATGTGACAGGGTATGCACTTCACGCTATATAAACAATATCTATGAATTCACAGGATATAAACAGTCAAACATCGTCATTGTATCTGTTCTGACCAGAGGACAACTACAATACTTTTTGTGAGCTCAGCCCACTAACCTCCAACCTCGCAATCTGAAAGAAACCACTGTATATTAAACAAAATGGTCCCCAACCAGGAGACTAGTACAAAACCGGGGGGTACACAGGAGATTAATCTTTGCCTGTCGCATGGCACAGGTCATAATTTAAAGGCCATTTCAACATTTCAATTGAAAAACGCTATGTCCAGCATGGATATTTTCAAGCGTTCATATATATAAGATGAGAAAAAATAGAAAACTTTGAATTTAAATGCTATATGGAATGGGACATTATTTTTTGTATTTATATAATTAAAGGCCATTTCAACATTTCGATTGAAAAACGCTATGTCTCTAGGACATTCTCAAGCGTTGCCTATATATATTGAGGGGATTTGTATGTCCTGAGGTCTGCGTCATGTGACAGGGTATGCACTTCACGCTATACACAATATCTAGGAATTCACAGGATATAAACAGTCAAACATCGTCATAGTATTTTTTCAAGCGTTGCCATATATATAATATGAGAAAAACAAGAAAACTTTCAATTTAACTGCTACATGGAATGGGACATTATTTTTTTCTATTCATTTAATTAAAGGCCATTTCAACATTTCAATTGAAAAACGCTATATCGCATGGATATTCTCAAGCGTTGCCTATATATATTGAGGGGATTTGTATGTCCTGAGGCCTGCGTCATGTGACAGGGTATGCACTTCACGCTATATAAACAATATCTATGAATTCACAGGATATAAATAGTCAAACATCGTCATTGTATCTGTTCGGTATCAAAACCATGGAGTTATTCCTTACCAAAATCTTTGTTAGGTTTGTTATTGGTTAATGTGATGCTTTTTGGCATGCTCCCCCTCCCCTCCCTTCCTTGCCCTACAAAGCCCCTCCCAATTCAGAATTTCAAAATTTGAAAAAAGTGGATAGGGCCCCATGCCCGCCCTTTCTTGTGACGACCTGCCTGGGGATCCTCAAGACACCAACCGAATATTAATAGATGGAGGATGTTATCTACAAGTAAGGAGCTTTCTGTCTAGTAGATTAGGGATCCACCCATTGACCCATTCACCGCATTATGCGGTGGCCAAGCAGACATGCTTGAAGAGCTGTGAGGCTTCTTGCCATTCCTCTTGTCTGCTCTCCTTGTGCATGAGTATGTGAATTTAATGTATATTATTATGTTTTTAGTTTATTCTACTATAAGAAAGCATGATGGCATCTGCTCTTGAAGCTCTCCTCTTGACTGTTGCTCTTCAGAGTTTACCCTACTACATGAAAGCCTAATGGGATCTGGAAGCTATGACAACTTAAACCACAATGATGGGATGTCTCCCTAATAACATCTGGAAACGATGAGAACCACACTGACCAATACTAGCATCTAGAAATCTGTTCAAAACTGGGCAAGTATAAGTAGGATTTGAAATTATGGGAATCCCCCGCCCCCGACCACAAAGTGATGCGCCACTGAATTGCTTTTTGTGCCGCAGGTTGGGGTCCGTCCCTTGACCCATTCATGCCAATATTTGGTGGCATGGCTAAGCATATATATGCAATGGGATTGTGTGTCTTAAAGCTCTCCTCTTGGACTGTTTTCCATTCTGAGTTGACTCTACCACACCAAAAGCCAAATAACATCTGAAAGCTATGTTGTATAGGAGCTATGGAAATTACCCCATGTTATATGAATTATATAATATATATTTGGTTGATGTCTGCATGACGATGTCGCCTCCATATGAATAAAAAAGTGTGTGTGCTTATTAATCATGCTTATAAATGCAGGTAACACAACACACTGGCCTTTCCCACACACAGAGATCCAAGTAAAATAATAAATGCCATCGCTAAAATACACTGACACTCACTCCCCCATCCTCTCCCTCATGTCTTTCTCTACCCCACCCACTCTATCTTATTCTCCCTCTCCCTATCTGTGTGTGGGGGGGGGGGGCAGTCTATGCTTTGTTGTCATATTGTTTAGGATATATACTCTGGGATAATCACATTCCGGAACAACCAGAAGGCACCCAGAAACTTCTAGAAATTGTTTATTATCAGAATTACTCAGATATAATCCCTTACACTTGTTGCTCAATACCCCATACCCCTATTCCCAGCATTAACGTAAGGCATGAGACATGAAGTGCTTACTGGCACTTTTTCCCTAATCTAATACCATATTTTTAACATATGCTCTGGGTAGGTACTGTAATTAAATATTGCAACTTCTTGTGCTAATTAATTCCATTCCAACTCGGTCTAAAATATTATTATTGCCATTACAAGCTGGTGTAATCACACTTATTTAATGAATGGCTGGAATAATCACCTTCTGAACAACCAGAGGTCACCCAGATACCTCTAGAAATTATTCATCTGTGATTCAAACTAATTCCAAGTGACATGTATTGATTCTCATGGGCTTTTGTGTGTTCCCCATGCACTCCTACCAGAAAGTTGTTCAGTAGCAATATAAGCCTCTTCACACTCAACGTAACATATCAAGGAAATCATGAATACACGACATAGTTCTGCTTCATTTCTCCCACCTGCCTCCCCCCTGACCACTGAAGGAAATATCAAACTGAAACTACTAGGTTCATAGCCCCCTCTTTTCGCCAAAAACTTAATTAGTAGGCGAAGACCATGAAACTAGCTTCCATATTTCAAGTTTGTTTTTGTTTTTAATGTTTTTTTAAAACAAATTTATATATATATGAGTCGGGATTTTTGAAAAAGTTTTGAACAAATTGTTGACCCATATACCCCCAATGAAGCATTGTATGAAGTCACTCATAACTCACCCTAACAGTTGTGAAAAGTAATCAAAGAACAAATGTGCTTATACTTCGGTGAGAAAGCCATAGTTCCCACACACATATACATGAAACACAATAAAAATAATAGAGAGACATCATTGTTACCTAGTACAGATCAAGATCAAGACGTGGTCCTTTTAAAATAATTATATTCACTGTATGGGAAAAGGCTTTAAATAAATGCAAATGAACTGATGTCACTGGGTAAATAAAGCCATTAGGGGGGTGGTTTCTAAATATATTTAGGGTATACAACATTGTACTATGTAAAAGTTTCCAAAGGAATCAGAAGGCATTGTAAAGATGCACTTGTGTCCTTATGCCTAAGAATTATGTCCCTGTGGGTCAAGGCTCAGGAAGACCCATTATTGTTTCCTAGTACAGAGTCACTTGGGTATTTGAACAAGTAAAACTAATTCTAGTGGGAATATTGGAATATATGGCAAAAATCTTGCTACATCTGCGATGACACATGCCGCTATTATATGAGAAAAGTAGCCCCATCCACTCCCTGGACAGATCGAAACGTGGTCTAAGCTAAAATCCTCTTAAACTAGAGATATTCACTGGCTAGAAGTTGTAATCGGGTATACATAATGTACCAATCCTAGTTTTCCTAATTTCTTATTGAATGAACACAATAAGAATAATGGAGACCCACCATGTTACCTAGGACAGGGGCATGCTAAAGGAACGACTGCAAAACCAGTACACAGTTAGAAGGAAATTATTAAAACACGTCTTCCTTCTAAGTACCCAGGGACAATACACTAACACATATCCACTCAATTTCTACCTTGCACTATATGTTTTGCACTATATACATGTGGTTGTACCAGTGGCTGCCATGCTCTCAAGGCTAGGTCGGATGGTTCAGCCATACAGTGTGTGTGTGCTTATTAATCGTGCTTACAAATGCAGGTAACACACACATAGATCCAAGAAAAATAATAAATGCCATCACAGTCAAACACAGAGCCAGAGACAATACCCTAACACACATTCACTGTGTGCATTAAACACATTAAACATATTAGGCTGGGGTCTGGTTTAGTTCAGAAATCATGTTAATAGTCCAGTAATTCTGGCAGGAACAGGGATAATCCTTTCCTGTGACGACCTCCCTGGGGATCCTCAAGACACCAACCGGATATTAAGAGATGGAGAATGTTATCTATAAGTAAGGAGCTTTCTGTCTAGTAAAAATAATTTTGTTGAGTTAGTTGATAGGAATGAATTAGTTAGGATTGACAGACAAAGACAAGCAAATGGAGAAGAGAGAGAGAACTTACAAGATAAGGTTAGGGCAGCAATTTTTTTATTTTTTTTTGTTATTTTTTGTTACTGCTGAACATGAGTCAGTTGTTAGGTTGAAAGGGAAGGGTGAGGGAATGAGTAGCAGGGGCTCGGTGGAGAGGGTTGTGGGACAAGGGGCTGAGGGACCTCCTCGGTTATGGTTTTCTTGCCATACCAAACGGGAAACCGAGGGAACGGACAGAGGTGTTGGGGGGGAGGAGGGGGTTAGGGAGGACAGCTGCACTTGGGACTCAACCAAGTGAGGAAGGAAAACTTCCACCTTGGCAACATCCAACTCATCCACGTGAGAGTTCACCTGTGGGACACCAGCCTCATCCACTTGGGCAGAGGCATCCAGCTGAGGGTCTGCGGTGTCGTCCCATACCAAACCGGGAACTGAGGGAACAGACAGGGGTGTTGGGGGGGAGGAGGGCGAGGAGGGCGAGGAGGGTGTTAGGGAGGACAGCTGCACTTGGGACTCAACCAAGTGAGGAAGGAAAACTTGCACCTGGGGAACATCCAACTCATCCACGTGAGACTCCACCTGTGGGACACCAGCCTCATCCATTTGGGGAATATCAGAGGCATCCAGCTGAGGGTCTGCGGTGTCATCCAACTCAGGCAGGGGTGCTGGGGAGGAGGGGGTTTCGGCGGGCAGGGAGGGAGGAGCAGGACGCCCAAAGGCGAGTGAGTAGAGAGTGAGTAGTGCCACAGCCATTATCGTACGTCACCGTCAAACTTGTTATTTGTGAGTTCGTGCGGTTCTGAAATAAAAGAAAATATTATTTAGATTCAAGATATTGAGATTTAAGTTATTTTCATTCAGAAAAACAAGCATTATGGCAATGATAGTATTCTCAGCTGATCATGTACAATTGATTTACATTGTTCACAAAAACAGGGAAAGGATGAAATTAAAAAACAAATCAAGCTAATTAAGAACAAATATAATTAAATAGCCATGATCGACATATTGTAATGGGAAACATAACAGAGACACAATAAAACATGGTGGAGGTATTTAATCTGAAAAACAAAACGAAGCTTTTATGTTTTAGCAGCTTGAGTTACCTGAGAAAAGGAAAAAATATAGCCAAAACAAAAGTATTAAAGAAAAAGTAATAAAAGGCATAACTAAAAATAAGTGGAGTATGTTACACCATAATGCTCTCACCACGGCGGACATCATACTTTTGCCGCACGCGAGCTGAGTTTAACGCGTATACCAACGCGCACTATACTTAACCCGTTTCTCAGGCTGGTAGCCATTAAAAAACGACCGTATAGTTCTAAAAAAATGACTTAATCATGCATCAATCCCTACGAACATTTATGGCATTAGGTTGCATTAGCTGAACTCTAAATCGTTATGGTTGCGCAAGCAACAGCGTTGCGCTAAGTCGTCCTACGGATCACTATTTAAGGGCTGTTGATATGATTAACGTGGTGCGATGTGACGCCCCAGATCGGATTGATAAGTAGATGAAAGTGCTCTTTAATGACAGAAAAAAGTTGTCATTACCTTTGAAAATTTGATATATTGGACTTTATTTTATTTATCTTCTTATGATGTAAGAATATTCTGGAGTTATTGGTGGGTCATCATAGTTCCCACCTCAGCTTAACGCAACGATCTGAGGACCTCATGTAACACCAACAACATTGGATCGTAAACAGATAGCAGACGGATCACTATTATAATTCAAGCGATGTGATATCCCCAAAAGTCATGCACCGGGCTCGTTGCGCCAGAAATGCTTGATATCGCAAAGATATCGTTAACTTAATGGGGCGGTGGCGATATCATGTTTCCCGTGTTGCATGAGGCTCGTCGCCGCTGGATCGTTAATAGTTTAGCAGAACGATCTGATGTGGAATGATGTTGCAAACATTTGTTAAAATAAATTGAAAAATAAATTTCAGCTTTCTATAAAATGTACGTCATATTATTAATAATATTAAACATTTGCAGGCACTTTATCAGGCATCAATTGGTTAGTTCTTTTTTTAATAATAAATTCTCGCTTAGAACATTTCCGCTACATGGTTGCTATTATCGTACCGCTATGCAGTGATCCGGCGCTTATGAAAGAAAGTGGGAGAGTAACGTTATAAATGAGTCTTCTATGTAAGGTTAACATCTCATCAAATAATGATCATAGAATGGAGTGCTATATCGCATATTAAAGTAGACATTACACCCTGTAATTGATTTAACGTAGGTTAATATCTCTGATAAATATTATCACAGTAGTTTCCTTCACAAACCGATTTTTGAAAAATGGTTCACAAGTCGCAAAATCTATATTTTTCGGCGTGTTTTATTCCCAAGATCTCTTTGCTGAAATATGTTCATCTTTGGGATATCTAATGCCTTTTAGTCATGTAAATACATGTACCAGATTTCGAGACAGTGTATTTAATATATCATATATGTTTGTGATTTCAGGGGTGTATTGCCTACAAATGATTTAATACTGTAAATGTATTAATGTTCGCGTAGTATTTATTTTCGCGATTTTCGCGCACACCCCTATGTGCGCGAATTTAAGTCCTGCGCGAAAGGTATAATTGTTACATAAACAAGGCACGAGGCTTCCTTGCTGCACGAATTTAAATCCACGCGAAAAGGTGTCAAAGTACTTAGTGCGCGAGAATTTATCCGCGCGAAAATAAATACGTTGGCACGAAGCTGTAGGATCAAGATATGGTCGGTAGTCAAGAAAATGTGAAATAAGCGCCCCCTAGCGACCATTATTGTGGTGATATTTTGGTGACAAAAATAAAGTTTTAAAAGGGGGTTCTGGCCGCCCGCTGGGGAGGTATACTTTCATTATTCTACATCGGATATTTATCGAGATATACGTCACCGCGCGTTAGCAACGTCACGACCGCTGACTACAGAAGTAATTCAATTTTAAACCTAAACCTAGCTAAATATGGGAACATAGCTAGATATGGACATAAGGACTCAAATGAGAAAAAATATCCTGCAATAGCATTCTTCATATACTATCAATGGAGGCAAGTATGCACATGTTACCGTGCGTTAGCATAAGGAGAATCAGTGATAATCATATTTAAATATCCATCTAACCAAAATCAAAGTTGGTAGATACAATCTCCTTTATCCTTTGCACATCATCTGGACGAATAAGACTTTATTCATAGATGTAGAGGGATATCAACTTGCAGTTGTTACCCAGCGTAAGCAAAGGTAGGGTTTTCTGCTCTAAACATGTATGTGGTATTTGTTGAATTCTTTTGAAACATGCCTTTAAATGTGCAGAAAAATGAATAAGTGACCGATTTAATCATGCATATTTCTGCAAGTGCTGCTTATAATCATTTTGTATTTATATTCAGTAAAACGTTACCACGTGGTAACACATAAAAACTATTATGGTAGCTAGCCTATATGAGAGTTTAATCTTTGGCCTCGTGAGGCTGGAGTGGCTAACGGTTCGTGAGAAGGGAGGTTCGGCAAGGCTAACCTATACGTAAACCAGAGAATACATATAGGGGTCAGATTTTCAGAAAATGTACAATTGGCCGCTGTACACATTTAGTAAATTCTGCTAAATTACGCTGCAATTCGGTCATTAGTAGGTAAATTCGAGTATATATGGCATTGCATTGATACTAGCAATCTGTTTGGTTAGGTTGAACTGTATTTTGATCTTTATTTTCGTCTGAAATTTGGGTTATTTGAGAAGATTGGCGAAGTTGAATTGTACATTTTCTGAAAATCTGACCCATAGGCCTATACAGGTTAACTAACGAGTTGGTCGAAGGAGCGTGAATATTGCACGAGTTGCGTAGCAACGAGTGCAATATTCTAAGCGAATGAAACCAACGAGTTTGTTAACAGATTTATTATACATGCTTTCAATCATGAAAATAGAAACAAATTGAGTCATGAATTTGAATTTTTCAGGTAATCTTAGTAAAAAACAGATTGGTTGCCATGAAAACCCTACGTAAATCACTAGTGAAATACGCACTATGTGTTAATCACTCTAGATACGTTGTTTTCAGAGCAATGCGTGTATAATAAATAATTATGTATAACTCTGCGTAAACGTATCCATAATTATCTCTAATATACAAAATTACATTAAAAAGAAGAATTCAGGAAACATGACGGGAAAAATGTAACGTAACGTATCAAGCAAAATGTTTCATCTCACAATGTATTTGCTATTACATAAAAATGCGACACAATTCACAAAAAAAAGATCGCGGAAACTCCCTAATTGGACCGACTATGGTCTACCTTAATGGAAGAATAAGTGTATTCAATAAATTGCTGCTTACTCATATATGTTTATTTAAACTATTACGCGTTAGCATTTGGTCTGATTCACACTTGTAATTAGTGGCTAACCTTGTGCTGTTGTATTGTCGTGATTATTTACATTATGTATGTATATTGTTTATTTCCAGTTCAAATACAGTTACATCAATATAGTTAAATACAATATCTGGAAATGGGTACCACATTCTATGCTAATCATAGCTCTACCAGGAGGTCCCTAATTATGAGAGTAATTAATGAATAATTATTATTAATATATTTCCCCGACTCACATTTTGAGAAGGAGAGTGGGGTGTATCGAAGTAGAAGAGGCGTGGCTGAGGAAGGAGGAGGAGCCAAGCGCAGGCCACGACGCAGGCCACGACGCAGGCCACGCCTCCAGGGATTAATGATATATATGTGGCAGCAAGTGGGCATCATTCTATCTGTCGTCACCAGGGGGACTCAATCACTAATAGTAATTACCAAATATGTTCTCTACATTTCTTGCCATCATTGCCTATGTCTATTTATAAATGTATGCTAGTTTCAGGACTATAAATAGCGCATTTCTTCATTATGTAATAATATAATATCACATCAATAATTTATTGATATCGAATGTTAATATAGAGTCATGAGTTATGTAACGTACCCACAGGGGCGGGGGAACATTTGTGATGTGTTTCAGGAAAATGAGTCATAAGTCGCAAAAAATAGATTTTGAGATTCCATTATATTTGAAAAGATGAGATCAAGGCGATTCCAATTATAGTAAACAGTCTAAAAATATAATAAGGATTTCTAGATTTTAAGTTTGATATTTTTATTTTGGAAAAAAAATGTTTGCAATATTTCTGTGGAGCAATAAGCACTAAACTTACTAATTATAGTCCATTTGAAAATGAACGGATATATTGCATATTATATATGCAATATATCCGCTCAGGACTTCAGGACTGTATGTAATATTATTACATACAGTCCTGAAATTTGATACATTGATCCATATATACATATGTAAGTGTGAAGCTCTCCAAAAATCAGAACCTTCCAAGAAGTGATCTTGTAAAATAAACACTTTGAAAAATATTATTTTTGCGACTTATGACTCATTTTCCTGAAACACGTCACATTTTCTCTCCGTGCATATGACCTTGATATCGATTGACATACGGTACTTCGATTATAATCAATCTTTGACATTCGTTTGTGCGCTATTGCAAAACTCTCCTTGGCGTAATGGAACATATCGAGCAAATTGTTTCGTCTCAAAATATATTTTATATACATAAAAATGCGACGTAATTCACAAAAAGGATGTGGATGCGGTTACGTAATTGAGATTAATTGCTTGCGGAACCTCCCTAAAATATAGTCACCCGGTTCGGGGGACACATCTCTACCATCAACAACCAAAAAAGGGAATGTGTACACACAAGTCCCGGGAGGTTTAAATGTGGCCGGTGCAAGGAGGCCTACCACACTCATCCGTACAGGGGTCAGATTTTCAAAAAATGTACAATTGGCAGATCTACATATTCAGGAATACTGCTAAAATAGACTGGAAAATGATGAATACCGGGTATATCTGAGTATATTTGGTATCACATTGATTTAAAGTATCAGTTCTGTTATGTTAAACTGCATTCTGAAGCTCATTTTTTGTTTTAAATGTGGGTTATTTGAGAGGATTGGTGAAGGCGAATTGTACATTTTCTGAAGATCTGACCCACAGACAATCTGTTACCAGTAGCCTACAGGGTGTATTTATGGTGTTATGTTATGATGTGTGGATCTATAGCCACATGTAACCTTCATAATGTATTCGTCCAGCTACCCGTTGTCATGGCAACCAGCCCTGTTGCCATGGTAACCATCCTGTGAGCTAGCCCTAATAAAGAACACTCTGGAAGAAGACTCAAGACGGACTTGACTTGTACTTGAGTAGCTATCTTTAGTACAATTGTTACAGGAGTATAACAACATAATTATATCTCCTAGTCATCCTACATACGGACATATTATTGGTGGAGACCCTTAAAAGATACATATTAATGGCACACCGACTGTAGTACACTGCAAGATTAAAACGGGCTAAGAAACCTGTTCGGTTATGTTGAGCTAAACTTTGAACCTCATTTCTAGCTGTCTTAATCTTGGTGTATTTGTGAGGATTAGTGAATATGAATCGTACATTTTTAGGCGACTTCACCCATTATAAATATATAACTTTGATCTTCACATCCTACGAGATATAAGGCATTTCAAATTATGCAAGTGAATTTTTCCCGAGCTATTATACACTGTCAAAAATGATTCTACGGTGGCAATCTCGACTGGATGACATTGCGATTTATCGGTGGTTTTATTCCGCTTTCCATAGAACACCGTATGGAAAACAATTCCATGCGGATATTACCTCGTTAATAGAGCCGAATAAATAAACCGCCAAAAACATCAGCTAATATAAGATCTGAAACAATGCCTGCCATTGTTATGTACATTGAAAATCGTGTCTAAACTGTACTATAATGGAATAAAATATCCGTTGTTCAAACACAAAGAAAGACACTTTCCAAAATCCGTCTCCTTTCTATCTATAATAGGCGCAATTCTGCCATTCTTTGAAAAACGTGGCTGCGCTAAGATTGGAACACAACACAGCATTAATTAATTCATTCTCTACACTGCTTGCGGAACTTGATGCCACAAAATAGTAATTGTAAGATTGACTGCTCTAAGTTCTCGCGTGGGAGCACGGCCTACTAGATATCTACAAGCATGAGATATTCATTGCGCAACTACACACAATTTTGCCCGAGTTTTAAAACGTTCATTTAGAGGCCAAGTCATTAATTACATTATAGTTCACAATGTCCGATTTTAAGTCAATTACAAGCATAACACCTAATCAAAACCCTACATTGACAGAATAATAAAGGTAACCCAAATATCTAATAATTATTCAAAATTCGATTGCAAAATATACCTGCTGATAAGTAGCATCGATATACCATAGAATTTCAATAATGCAATCAAATAAAGGTCGACGGTATTCTATTTAAATTTTAATTGAACTGAATGAGTCCAGACGGTAGGGCCCAATAACGATTGGGCCTAGAAATCTCGGACCCAGAGTCCTGATGCGGGTCCAGACACCAGCTATAGGGCCCACCCCACAACGGACGCTAAGGCCCACCCACTTGTGATTTCTATACCGATTCATCTCTATAACCTACAGATTCTACGTGGATAATATAATCGGTTCTGTCATAAATCTACCTTCATCTATCACCGCTCATAAACCCATTTTTCACCATCATTTTCAACCTCACACTCTGTTGATATATAACGTGTGGTGCCAGAGACAATTATATATTTCCTATGCTACTCACGTCTCTTTGCATGGGTGGTTAAATAATCCACAAGCTATTATAGGCTACTACCTTTATTTGGGTCAGATTTTCAGAAAATGTACAATTGGCCGCTGTACACATTTAGTAAATTCTGCTAAATTACGCTGCAATTCGGTCATTAGTAGGTAAATTCGAGTATATGGCATTGCATTGATACTAGCAATCTGTTTGGTTAGGTTGAACTGTATTTTGAACTTAATTTTCGACTGAAATTTGGGTTATTTGAGAAGATTGGTGAAGTTGAATTGTACATTTTCTAAAAATCTGACCCATTTACGCATCCTTTACTGCTGTACTATACCCATTGATGTGTAGGAGCGATGTCATCAACATTTCTATTGTTCGATCAGTGTTTAGAGGAGGGGTAGGGGACGAACATACTCATGCTGCTAAATCTCTTTCTGATTTATTATTTGGGGATAGATTTTATAGAAATAATTCCGCTTTTGCTGGATCTTTAGAATCAATAATAAAGATTGGGATAAAGCGGCCTGTCAGCTCGAGTACCAACGCAGATCAATCTATTATTAGGATATTATCTCAATCTGTTTGTAAACGTGTAATATCGATCGGGTGGATTCTGACGGATATTTAATCCTAACTATTAAGTCGGTTAGGAGTGAGCGCTTTCAGTCTGGAAATCCATCTTCTCTCCTCCTTGTCTCTGTCCGAGTTTGCTTCAGGTGTATCTGGAGCACATCGGATCAGGTTCATGATAGAGATAGATTTGATTTACCATTTGTTGAGGATGTCAGGATGCTCCATGTTTAAATGTCTTGCGACAGTAGCGTCATGGTTCATGATATATGCGCGATGGCCACCGAAACGAGTTACTACGGTGTTTTGGGTTTGGCAACGGAGGCTGAGGGACACTTACTTTCAATGATCTACAACAGCTAGAACTATATGCATGAATTGTATAACTTTGCATAAACTTATTGCTATCTATTATGGTACTACTTTGACTCATCACCTAACATATGTATACACCTCATCTCATCTTATCTCATTCCAACATCACCCATAATACTGTGTTCATATTAAACCCCATTACTCTGTTATGTAAGTTGACATGGCCAGGCTCGGGGCGTAAATCAGGCGACATGCTTTTTCCCCGATGAATCAGGGTTGGCAAATGCCATAGCCCTTTTATAATACCTGGATAAATAAAGTGTAAAAAAAATCCTAAGTTTTTTTAATAATGCCGATCTGTCGACATGTTCTCTGGGCGCTGGTAGGCTGGGCCCTACAGGTCGACAGGTAGCCAAACAAAGCCTGCTACCTAGGCAACTCCCGCCTCCACACACCAGGTACAACTACGCACTAGTTTAGGAATGCCCATTGACAGCCTTGTTTGGACGCTTCATGAATGAGGATTAAACCAGAAGCAAGTGGCCCAATTAAAAGCGATGAAACACTCGGGTTCCGCAATATATGAACTGGATATTGGGGACATAATATATAATTATACCCAAAGTCGATATACTTTAGTTCTATTAATTTCCACTGAAGGTTGCATGAATGCAATAACCAAGGGTAGGCCCGCGGGAAGACCGCCGCCATATTGGCTTCCACCTTGCCATGCAATGGTGCCGGTGCCGCTTTTTTGGCGCCAAATAATTATATCATTTGATGCCCAGCGGCCATAGTTCTTTTTGTCAGAAAACAACCGCGGAACGGTGGTTGACAAGAATTCATATTCGAAACAATATTCCTATAAAAGCAATTTACCTATAATTGACATATTATCTACCACGTGCATAACTGTTCAATGATACTGCTATTTAGCGGCCATATTTATTGCATGGCAAGGTAAAGTATATTTTTAGGCAATTAAATAACTTCGACGTCTCAGGACATTTCCTACCCTATAGTAGGACTACAGGGCACAAAATATCTAGAGACGCCAAGTTCCCATATTCTCTAACTATGGCAATAAAACCACTAAGACCTTTCGACCAGATATTCATAATTCGACAATAACATCACAGTATAAACGGTAACACAAAATCAATACCTCAACATAAATTTGCAGTAGGGCTCGGGCTATTGCGAAGCAAGTGATACACTTATCAGCGGCAGTCATACACACAATATTGTGGAGGCCTACCTACGGAATGAAAATATTACGGGATCCGTCCAGAATCTCCTGCAAAAAATATCCAGATTAGAACTGACCTTCATGTTTCTCATTCTCGTGGGGACAGAATAAAGAGAAACAATCCTAACTGTAGCACACATATCAGTATAGGGACCCATGCACCGAGTCCGGGGTCACCTATAGGCACACATCTTGCAGGCAGGGAATGGCCGCCCATTCCTCCTATATTCTGTAAAACACGTTTAAATTTGGATTGACAGCTGAGCGGCATCATATCTCCTCCTTCCTTCAAATCGCCGTCTTGGCACCACATGTGTATTCGAACCATATACCACATAAGATCTCGTCATTGACGCCAATAATAATGATAATAAAATAAATAGTAATATTTATACTCCACTTACAGCGAATGGTTAATGTGGTTAGACCGAATTACCGGCGCGCCAACCCTTTTATACCCCAGCGGTTGTCCGAGGTTGGCCAATCAGGGGCAGGGGTTTAATTAGCTTGAATCGCCCTGCCTGTATATCTCACAATCATACGGTGGGTAGACATGCAATTGTATTGTATTTTTTTAAAAAATGTATTCAGCATAAACATTATGTAAATACGCTATTCTCAGTCTGTGCTGAATTAACAATGATGAAAACATTTTTATAAATTACGCATTGATGTATTTTCGGCCTTAATATTATGAGAGCTATACATAGGCCTGATATTATCGACACAGACGCATATACATATGTGAGAAGTGTATATGTCTACGCAAGTCTCTGATTGTTTTGTATATAGTAACGAAATCTAAAAATAAACCCTATCATGTTATTGTCACTACCATGTTAGCCCCCCCCCCCCCCCTCGACTGGGGAATCAAAGACTGACAGTGAATGGTGAGTAGTATATTTATAGACCTACGATAGGGCCCCAAAAATTACCTTGTCTTGGGGATGAGAGCTAGTCTATATGGGTCAGATTTTCAGAAAATGTGCAATTAGCAGATCAACTTATTTAGTAACTTCTGCTAAAAATAAATGGACTGAAAAATCATCAACACTAGGTATATATGGGTATATTTGGTATTGCCTTGATTCAAACAGTCTGTCCGGTTATGTTTAACAGTATTTTGAACCTGTGTTTTGTCTTAAATTTGGGTTATTTGAGAGAATTGGTGAAGGTGAATTGTACATTTTCTGAAAATCTGTCCCATATAGCGGGTCGCGCTCCTACGCAAAGCGCCCCCAATGATCAAGCTGCCCACACTAGTAGCTGGCCGGTAAATTGCTCAGGGAGCACACCTTCTCTACAACAGAAAGTACCCCTAATTTACCAGTGGTGTAGGAAGCTATCCACGACTGGGTGTGTGTGTGGGGGGGGGGGGGGGGGGGGGTCAACTCTAGGTCATCAAGCAGAGTATGGGGGTGAAATGTATTATGCTTTCTTGACATTTTAATGTCAGATATATACAAATGTAGACTTGGATAAGTCTTTGATTCGTTTTTTTTCATTAACAAAAGTAGGAAAAAGAATTAAAACTACTGTATGAGAGTCACTACGGCCTCGACCTGTGCTTAGCGACCGCCAAAGCATCAGTAAGGCCTTTGCTGTGTGCGCTCATTGAGATAGGCAGAGGGACTTGGTGCTAGTCTAATACAAATGTTGAAATATAATGGCTGCAAAGCTGCCGATTGTTTTTTTTATAGCATCTATACATCTTGGGGTGTTATATTCAGTTTTTTTTAACGGGTGGTACAAAAAAAACGCCATAAAATGTAATAGTGTAATAGTTTTGATTTGTGCTTATAATAAGTAGAACTTATTGTAATAGTATCAACAGCAACACAAGAACATATCCGCAAGGCGGACATGCGTTTTACTCTATTACTTGTTAAATATTACTTGGCTGATCAATTGAATAATAATAAAACAAATTCATGATTCAGTTATGAAACATAAATCAAATGAAAGCTTATATAATAATAATCTCCTCTACAAATGCTTTTATATAGCAATATATTTGTGAGAAGAAGTATCTGGAAATTGACAAGAAAAACTGTCCCTGGCGGTAGGAAATAATTACATTTTAGGCTAGAAACATGTATTTTTGGATTCAGCAGATTTTACTTGGTAAAAACCACCTGTTACCAACTAGTAACAAAATGCCTCTAGAAATAGGCTTATTTCACCTGGATTATATAGTTGTATCCAAATCTGCTGAAAATGACATCGAATCATGTAATGTTTTTTTCTGAATAAAGGGAGGTTATGTGTGTGAATTCCTATCCTTTCTTCCCTAACATCAGTGAGAAACTCCTACTCTTGGAATAACAAACGCAATGTAGCTATCTCTAGTCCTTAGATAGTCTCTTTCTCTTTGTCTTACAGCTACATGTATAAAGTCAAGGTATACAAGGTAATGGCCAACTTACCAGACTTAGCTAGCCTAAGACTGAGGCTATTTCCTACTGGCTCAATATACTATACTATCGTTTTGGTTATTTAACTGTTTGTATGTCTGTATCACATTGTCATTTATGTATGTTGACTGATAAATACTCCTAATAAAAAAAAAGAAAGTACGGTAGGCCCTATGCATAGGCTATATTCCCTATAATTATTCCCCTTTACGTTTCTGTTACTACAGTTCGTAGGAGAGCGGGTCACCTGTAAGAAGGCTTGAAAACCTCCCATGAGCAGAAGAATTCCTTCTTCTTACGCAATTTTTGCGTAATTTTCTCCATCTAATCTAGGGCGGGCCTACTGGAGCGCGGGAGAAGGTGGCGTTGCAGTAGTGCGGCGGGTCGGAGCACTCAGCGATACGCTGGTGAGTTGATGTAACTGGTAGCGCTAGTGGACTAGTGTTTTCACCCTTTTTGCCAGCAGTCGGATTTTACGAGAGGAAAGACACCGACAACAAAAGAAAAGTTCGCAGTAAGTTTTGTTGGCCACTGAACTGTGCAAAATGTTTCTGAAACTGTTGGTAGCTTGCAAGTTTAAGTTGTCAAGAAGCATGAACGTTGTGAGTTACGTATTTATTGTGGTTAAGTGATGGAAGTGAGGTGTAGGCCTACAGACTCGTAAGACGTAACGGCCATATTGGTACCGGTACCGTAGATATTGCCGTATTGGCATGTAATTGTTATTCTCCTTGTAAATATGACTATTTCTGGTAGCAGGGTTACAGAAATCGTTTTACTTTTCACTCTAGGGTTGTCCAACGTATATATCACTAAATATGTGGCTGTCCGCTCACACTAAATATAGGTGAAAACCCCCCGGGGGGGGGGGGGGGGTACTTTAGTTCATAGTATGTGCCGCGGTAAAGGCCCCCCCTTTTCAGCCCCAGCAGCTCCCAAAGGCCCCTATTTTTTGCCTGAATTAGCTCCTGAAGGTCCCCTCTTTTCAGGCACCAGGCTCCCGAAGACCACATTTTTCACGCTGTCAGCTCCCGATCGAAGCTCAGCTTCCAAAGATGCCCCCATTAATAAGCATTCACATGCTTCTCTGACTTAATGCAGAAATCACATGTCCAACAATAGGATAAAGCAGCATCCTGTATTTTCCTTATGACTGACATCACACGATTTACATGCCCCCCCCCCCCCCCCCTACCCCCTATAGCGGATATTACTGATAATCAGCTCCCGAAGGTCCCCTATTTTCATGTTAACCAGCTTCGAAGGTCCCCAATTTTTACCTGCCATGGCACACCCACGTCGACTTTCAACTCAAGTACCCCCCCCCCCCCCCCCACCCCCACCCCCGGGGTGAAAACTGGTTATCCCCTGAACGGCGGGCCTGATGATGTTGAGTGAGTAACGTTAGGGTGCTAACGCCCAGTTATCCGGTGGCGGGTCCGGTGGGTGGGCTAGACCAGGTTCATGAACGCCCCCCCCCCCCCCCCCAACACACTCACACTAACACAGAAGGGTGGACGTCTCATAAACTCAGGGGCGGTACCAGAAGCTAGGTCTAGGGGGGAGGCACACTAGAGGTTGGAATTTTACACCAAAATTGCTTTTTTTGGTATACATGTATGCCATTGCAGAATAATTGATACATTATAAATATATTATAAGATTATAGATCAATTTCTGATGCACATATCATGTTTTTATTCTCTCAAAACAATCATCATTGAATAAAACAAAATATGTAGGCCTATAGGCCTGTTAGTTTAAAAATGACAACCATGTATCTAACATAATTATTGTCTTTCTCCACTAAAACACAAAAATGTAGTGGTCGTTTAAACCCAAAATGAACAAACATGTCGAAAAATGAACAAGGAAATTAACTTACTCTGCTGCTTTTGGGTGTTTTAGGGGGTTCTTTACCGTTTTACATGCTGTTCTTTATTCTTAAAACAATAGAAAATTCTACAATCATAATATTAAAACAGTAAAATATAATGGGTCCCATACGACAGGGGCACATAGCTGCATGATTATGTGGCCCCCTGTCCTATGGGTTAGGGGGGCACAGGGACCTTTTTGGGGGTCTAGGGGGGGGGGCAGTGCTCCCCAGGCCCCCCTGGTACCGCCACTGTAAACTCTTGTTAAGGGCTAGCTAAGCCTAAGGGCTCCTGCGATAGGGTGTAAAGAATTCCCTTCCTTTGGGTAGGATCATTGGCCCTATTAGCCTGGTATTTTACAAGCGGCCAGATGCTCTGCCCGAATTTTCACTTTCCTTCAAATCACTGACTGCAACACTCTTAATCCCCCATGCCAGTGTGCACAATCTTTCAGTAGATTGATGATGTCTGATTAAAAAAAACCCACAAGAATTAAGCCGATTTAACATTTGACATCGGATTTGATAAGACCCTTGAAGGTGTAAGTAATGGACTGACTCAGGCCTTACAAGGTGTAGGTTAGAGTGCTAGCTCCACACAGAATTTAAGGGTATCAAAAATTGAAAATTAAGACCTTCCTAAATTCGCAAATTTGAGGAGTAGGCCTAATGGGGGAAATGGGGGAAATTACAACATTTCATGATGAAATTAAATTGGAAACATCCTATTAGGCCTATGCTTTTGTTTTGTCTGACCATATTCATGAAACCCGTGTCATTTAGATAATGTGTTATACTGTCAAAAATAAAAACTAGACTGAAATTCCTAATCATGAAAACGCAAAGAACCTCTCATCAATAATGAAAGTTTTTTCCCCATCAAAGATAGCTAAACTAAAGGTTGATAGTTGGCTTGAGGTATGACACATTTGGTGAATCAAACTTGTGTGTGAATTGACATGTGTGATAACAGGATGACGGTTGGTAATAGGTTTTAGGATTATTAAAGAGCTAGCCAAATACCCGTCCTCCGGACGGTCACCTTCTCTCCCCACACTTCCCCCTCTCCCTCTTTTCCCTCCCCATCTTCTGTCTTTCATACCTGTTTTCTCTCCCAGGAGGTGGGGAGAAAATGTTCAAATATAGCTTTTAGATATTATTGACCTTGTTTTTTATCAGGGCAGTAACGAAATCCAACAACGCGTACTTGTAATAGAGAATGTATGATTTGTGGTTGAAATTGAAATTCTGAGAGGACGAACCATATTCATATTTAAGTTTCATTTATATCCAATATTTTTCATGTTGCCTATTCATATACATATGATTGTGTAATGTAATGGCCACAGGATGAGTGGCCAGGTAAGACCAGTTCTCACCAAATTGTGGTCGCCTGGGGTGAGCGAGGGGGCGAGCGTTAATGGGAGAACCCTGCATTATGTGATATTGTCAATTACTTATTACTACATCATTCTGTAATCAAAATTGATATAATTTCCATAATGGATAAGAGTGCCTTTGAGACAAGCTTGTATGTATAATGTCAAAGACTCGGCAACTAGCAAATTACCCGAATCAGTTAAAATAAGAATCATAGTTTCGCAGGGTTCTCCATTAACGTTCGCTCGCTCTCCCCAGGCGACCAAAATTCGCTAAGGACTAGTAGATCTCACCTGGCAACTAGTCCTGTGGGCGAGTGGACATTTTTGAGGAATATATGCCAAGAATATTTTAAGGACTACTAGACTTCTATAATATAAGGACTGGTGTTTTTTTATACTCTACAGTCTACTAGTCCTGTGGGCGAGTGCATGATTTCAGTTGGCGGAGACCCCTGAAATAGGGTCATTGTTCTAGCTAGAGGGGGGGGGGAGGGATAAGCATATTAGATTCGAACCAAAGAAATGCCAATATGATCTTAACTGCCTTTAAAGAATTAACTCGTGAAGCCTCATCGATTGCTGCAAGTAATAGAATAAATTAAATACCGGATATTTATTTCTACATAATTGTCTGCATAAGCAAAATCGATCGCTGAACCTCTCTTCACCGAATATTTATTTATTTGATTGAATTTCAACCCTCTAAGTCTCCATTGATGAGGGCGGTGGGCTGTGAGTGTGTGAGAGAGAGACGCAATATTGAGTTGGTATCTAAAATTAAGTCTGCAGAATACTGTAAATGTAGTTATTTTTAGTTTGGGCGAGTGAAAGCTAGAGAAGGTTGGCGGGGAGCTGTTATATAATACCTCCCCACCTAGAGTAAGCTAAGAGAAGTACATTGTCTGGGGGCTTGAGCCATATATCCTGAACGCGCAGCACCATGGATGTCGCGAGGTCCCGCTTGATTGACTTCTATCTGTGTACGAGAGCAAGCCAGGGAAGGGCCATCAACAGTCAAGGCTGAACAAACCCTCAAATCCGCATATATATAGGGTCTATCACAGTCTGTATCATGTGATCATTGACTCCACCTTCCTATTGCCAAACTATTTTTGTCGTCAGTCAACACTAGTGGAGAGACTGGCTAGCTGGCTGAGTGACCTGCCTACGCTCATGTAGGGCTATATAGACTAGTTAGAGAAGGGCCAAGGGCCAAGTGGGCTGTGTGTAATACCTCCCAACCTACAACAAGTGGAAGCCAGGGGAGAGTAGTATGGTGGCCCAGGAGTGACATCTCACATCTCGTCCCTCACCCCCTCACATGTTGTCCCGCGCCCCCTCACATGTTGTCCCGCGTTCCTCACATCTCGTCCCGCGTTCCTGTTTTAAGTTGTGTCCCTTCCGTTTTCACAGTGCACAGTTGGCGTTTTAACTAAACACAAGGACGTCATAGGAGCGGCAAACGAGTTGCGTTGTCTCCTTGCGTGTTCATTACTAACGACATAATAAAGGAGAAGGAACATGTAGGATTTCGAACATGGAAAAAATTTTGGTTTTATGACTAATTCAAATAAATAAGACATTCATTGGGTCTTGAAACTATACCACACATTGGAAATGCAAATTCAATAAGCTAATTTCTGTTACCTTTTTGTTTTATTTCATTAAAGGCCAAAAACATATTTAATAAATCCTCTGATTAACAAGAAAAATCTATTATTTTACTTTGGTAATAATACTTGTTAAAACAATACTCTCTTTTGTTATTGATTCAGCTGGCTTGGTATTGCTCTTGCATACTCATTTTCATATATATTGTGTAATTTCCATTATTTAAATGCTTAGAAAAGTGAGTTGATTCTGTTTAGATAGTTTTTCCGGCAGCGGTGCTATATGTGCGTGGGGGTTAGTGATCAGCTTCAGTCACTGTTGCTGTCAGTAACTTACATTATTCCTGCATTGTGCGTGAAAGTGTGTGTAGCAGCTTCGTGAGGGTGGAGAAGGACGACTCACATAGTCTGCAACGGCCAAACTCTGTCTAAATGAGAAGTCTAGATGTTGGTCTCTGGTGCTGAAGGATGAAGAGCGAGATGAGCCTGGGAGAGGAGCTCTGTCTGACTGGTGCCCGAGTCGTCACGGAGGCCAGACCCAAGTGTGATGAGGTGAAGTTGGGGTTAAGTTGATGAGGTTGGAGGAGGGAGGTGGAGAGAGCTAGCAATGGCTTGTTTTGAAGACCGATCAGAAGGAGTTAATAGCGGTTTGCCTTGTGCGCTGGAGGAGCCAGTAGTTGTTGCTGAGCCGTGACGTGGTTGTTGCAGTGGTATTGCCTAGGGTGTGGTTGAGTTGGTTGGTTGGTAGAGCTCTCATTCAGACTGAATCCGGAGTCGTCACAGAGGTCTTTCTGAGACGCGTTCACAGCCACCCATAGGCGAGCGGTGAGACGTGTATTGCACCAACGACGGCAGCCATCATACTTCGCTTGACCCAGTTACGCGTGAGGCGAGGAGAGCCCGTGCGGTCGTCGTTGGTTGCTGGCGGAGTTATATGCGTGAAACCACCAGTACTTTGGGTAGTTGATTCCATTAAATATTTACCCACGTGTTACTGCGCTAACCATCTTACTCAAAAACTATCATATTTATACCAAACCAACATCTATAGGAGCGGCCATTAGATCGTTGACCTAATGGCTGTTTGTTACTCCTATAAAATTGTCACGAGTGTGTCCAGTAGGGCTTGAAATCCTCCCAATTTTGGGGAGTTTGACCCACTGACATTGCCAAGTAATCATAATAAAAGTAACAACAACAACAACAACTCAGTTATTGGAGTTATTACGCATCACTGGAGTGGGCAATATTGTCTCCGTGCAGTGAGATATGGCTCAGATCGTCCGAAAATGTACAATTGGCTGCTCAACTCATTTTAAAAAAATGTTAATAATAGCTATATCTGAGACTGAGTATATTCAATATTGCGTTGATTCAGAAAATGTTTTGTTATCATGAACTATATCTTGAACCTTATTTTCATCTTTAATTGGATTATTTGAGTATATTTGTCAAGGCGAATTGTACATTTTCTGGCGACTTCCCCCACTAGGAGCATAAACCACAATAAAAGAAAAGTTCTGGTTAGCTAGGTGTGAGCTGAGTTGGCGAGTGTCAAGTGAAGGTCACTCACCTGGCCTCAAGTGAGTCCACATGACCAGTATGTTTTATTTCTTTGTCTATTCTCAGATTTTACCGGGACAAACAAAATACAAAATACCATTGTGTTGTATTGGGATAGTTTTGTGTAAATGTAAATGTAAAGGTCGTTTCGTAATGTACATTATAGCTAATACTCTCTATTTAGAATTAAAATGTTTATATGTTTCGTAGTTCATGTGCAGAGAAATAAGGCATACAATATGTGCAACTTGCAGTTCTTCCTATTGAACCTATTGTTATATAACAGTAATTACCTGTCTAAATTTAAGGACCGCAACGCAACATAGTCAGTTTGCAACAACTAACACCACAGATTTATAGTGGGAAAATCCGACTCCTTCCAACTGCATGTATTTCCATACTAGTCGGGTTAATACATAACAGGAATAAATCGTGGCAATACGTTTTATATGCGGTTTGATAATGAATGTGGTAACTAAATCCAACAGATATATCGATAGTTCCTTCATATTCATATTTAATAAAATTCCAAATCATTTCTTTACATATTGCCCTCCACACCCCCAGTTACGGTCAGCCCTCCACCCTCACATGTTTATCTCCCCACACCATATAGGCACGGGTGGGACGGTGATCCGCGTAACGCGCGTTACCTCATCACATATGGCGAATGCAATTAAATGTGGTCATTGTTTACATTTGAGTTTAGGTATCTATAAAGTTCGGACATGCATGTGAATCATCACTAAATATGGTAAACGATATTTGATCATGAAAATCGTTTTATTATGCTCATCACAACAGCAGTTTTTCTATAATATGTGTGAACAATTCTGATGGTGATGATGTATTACGCACACCAGTATTGATTGTGGTGATGCCCGTGAAGCAACTGGTTGATGCCTGTCAAGTGGTTTCTTAAATATATATATAAAAGTCGATTCCAGTGAAATAGGGGCCAAAACCTACTTTTTTTTCATTTTTGGCTACAAATAGAAGAATATTGATGGTACAACCTTCATATTTTCTGGAGTTAATCACACTATAGACCCATTCAGCCCTATTATATTTTTTTACATGTGGGGTATCTCTGCAGTGACCACAATCTGCCAGTGATAGATTACGAATGCAGACCCTAAATATTGCGTTATTGCACAGATATTTATTATCTGAGACCTTTTTAAAACAATAAAATCTATTCCACACATACTTGAAGGGCTTATCATTGCATAGAAACAAATATATTTCATCAACATAAAATCACCAGACTCAGTTTTTATGCCAAAGTCGGCCAGATTTTGCTATAAATTAAGCGATAGATTACGAATGCAACGTTTTTCCTACCTATTTTTCCCCCTTTGGAGATTAATACAAAATGTTAGTTGTAACCCCTGTGTATCATTCTATCATAATCAAGACAGATAAATGGGTTGAACGACTTGCTCTCCATAATTGTCAAAATGTTAAATTGTCTTAACAGTGCCAATTTTCTTACAGCAAAATTTAACCAGCTAAACATTAAAATCAATACACACTAATATGCCAGTGTCGAGTCATTAGACACATTCTAAATCATTAGATTATTTTAATTTTCATGGATTATATAGACAAGATCGGAGAACGATGGACATGTAGCCATGATGGATTGACTTTACAGGCATCACTTCTTACATAATTACGCTTTACAGGCATCCTTTACAAATTGTGTTTCTGCTTTACAGGCATCACCAATTTACGTTATGGGGATCACCCATGAAAATAAAAACACCTCTTACATATTTTCTAATGATATATAGCTTCAGTTAAAGTAAATGCGATATTCCTCGTTGTATTGTGCCTCAAACAGCGTATAAAATAAAAGCATATATGAATGGAAAAGGTGCTAAAACTTAGCAAACAGTTTTGACTCCAAATCGCCATATGTGATGAGGTAACGCGCGTTACGCGGATCACCGTCCCACCCGTGACCGTGATAGGGTTCCCGTGTGTGTGTCTGGGGGGGGGGGGCGGGGGTCCTGTGTCGATTTGTCTCGCTAATGATGAGCGTTTCTTCCTTGTCCCCAGAATCCCATGGCGATTTGTCGCTCTAAGAAAGGGTCTATGTCGTTTGTCGATCATTAGAAATAGCTATGTCAGTTTGTAGATTTTAGGCCTGAGGACCCCTCCATATACATGGCAGTATTTAGAATTGAATAAATGTCGAACTTAAGATATATTTGTTCGCATATTTTCAATGTCTCTTCTTACTTGATACTGCAGTTGGTGCACATATTGACGATGGTGCAACGAGACAGACACATACAGGATAACCCCGACATGCTTCCAGTACAAGAGATGACAATCCATTGTACATCTGAATATGAGTCTGCCACCTATTATTATCTGGTTAATCGTGGATCTCCCACTTTAACTTGTACCAAAATCTAGTCTTTACTCTTTGAAGTGTAAGTGTAATAATAATCGCACCGAAACGGTTGATAAAAGGGAGTTCCACCTGATGAGGGGTCCGACTTAGCAATTCGGTATTCAAAGTACGGGGGAGTTCCACTGGGTCATGGGCCCGACTTAGCAGCGTAAGCTGTATTCTAAGAACTGTTCAAGAGATAATTACAGTCATGGTTCCCGCGACCAAAAGTCAGTAATTTTGAATTTGGGGTTTTAAGTTAGGAATTTTCGCTGTGCGCCAATAGGAAAGTCGGTAATTTTCAATCTGAGCAAAGAAAAATCCGATTTGAGAGCTGTAGAAGCGTAATCATAGCAAGGGCTTGAACATAGGAAAGCTCTCGAAAACCTGATTGTCACACAACTAACAATGGAAACTTTCATAGTTTTTTTAATTCAAACACATTAGTAAATAGCCAGGGGAGAACGTGTTGCGTCTATACTGACTAATCAATCATCAAGCATTTATTGGCCAGCTAGCATGACTTCATTTGATCAGTAAAGAGTCAGTAATTTTGATATTGTCTGGGCTGCGGGAACCATCTGTATTGTGTTGTTATTTGGGGACAGGGATGAACGTCTTCAGTATTCATACTCAAACAAGTATTTTTTATAACCTTATACAAATTTTCGCATTTCATCCAAATTTCATAACTTTTAACCCAAAGTTTTCACAAAAATTAATTTGATTTACAAAATCGAAACTTACACGAAATCATCAAAATAACCTTCCAAATTTCTCCCGAACCCACCTATGCATCTATAGGTGCTCTTCCTCTTGCCAGAGAAATTTCAGTATTATTGTCATGGCCCCAGTTTCATCCCCGTTGGGGAGTAGACTCATCATTTAAGTACTTTCTAATTATGGTAAGAGGTAGAAAGCTAGCCCATAACTTAGTAATAATTAGACATTATATAGACATTGTAGGCCGCCAATACTGAGGCTCGAAATAACATCCCCGCTCCGGTCAACTGTCGATTTCCGGAGATAAGGGATGGAAAAACGCCATCAAAATCCTTGAAAAGGGATCTGAAAATGATAGTATCTCCAGAGATAAGGGCGTGGAATAAGAGGTAGAAAGTATATTAGCCCGATATCTTTATCCTACTTAACACCAAAGGAGGTTCTAAAGGCCTTGTTCCATGTTTTTTGGATTTTCTTTTTCATTTCTGTTCCAAGATTTAGGATTAAAAAATTGGAGAATTCTAGGATAGGCAGAATAAAAGTCTTCATAATCTGACAACATATTGCACCACTCATAAACTTTCTTCTACGACAAATCTCTCCAATTTTCCAGTTCGCTGTTCTTAGTTGTTTATCGAAATGTTTTTTGCAAGATAAACCTTCGTTGATGGTGGTGCCTAAGTATTTAAAAGAACGAACTCTTTCGATTATTACACCTTTACAGAGAAGATCTTGAAAATTTCTCGGGGTATTTCTGCTACCAAAGAGTTGATACTTTGTTTTTTTACATTAGGTTTCAGGGAATTTTCCTCACACCATTTTGTATATTTCGTAATGGTTTTTTGAGATTTTTCGTGAAGGTCTATGTGATTTACACTCTCGACAAGTATCACCGCACCAGTTCAATAGACACTGGAGAATAGGAGAAGCTGACAAACCTGTCGACGACGTTGACAACAACTGGCTTGACGTAAGTTCTAAGTGGGCCGCCCGCCAGACACGCTCGTGTAAGACCCGGTGTCCACTAAAGGAGACGGGGGACAGTCGGCCTTACGCTCCAACTGCACCCGCTACCAATGAAGACCGCACGCGCGTAATTGGGTCAACAGAAGTATGATGGCTGCCGTGGTTGGTGCAAAACTAAACTCACCGCTCGCCTAAGATCGGTAAATTGATTCGAGTATATTTGGCATTGCATTGCTTCTGGCAATCTGTTTGGTTAGGTTGAACTGCATTTTGAACTTTATTTTCGTCTGAAATTTGGGTTATTTGAGAGGATTGGTGAAGGTGAATTGTACATTTTCTGACCCACATCCGTCTGGCAGAGAGTCTGGCCGTTGCGTACTCTCTGCACAGGGCTCCGTGCAGGACTAGGACCTGCCGTCCTTATCACCCCTGCAGGACTGCAACACTCACACAGGCGGCCTCAGTCAGGCCCCCCCCCCCCCCCCCCCCCCAAAAAAAAAAAAAAAATATGTGTGTTTCCGATTTACACCCCCCCCCCCCCTACCTAGAAAAACCTTGCCCTACCTAAAATAAATTTTACCATACCTGATTTTTCCCCGATCATAACTTACTTTTTTTCGGATTTTTAGACATAAAAAGCTTAAGATTCGGGAAATTTGGGAAAGCTGGAAAACGTGTTTTTCTAATCCGAAACTGTCAAAAAGCACATTTCCCATGTTCAAAACAACTATTGTTATGAAAAAGACATTTTTTTCAGTTCCTGGGAGGTGGTTTCCAAACAAATATTAATATTATTAATATATTACTACGATATCACCAAAATGGGGTGAATCGGGCCGCAAGGGGTAGGGTGGGACTTATCAGTGGGGCCACGTAGGTGACATGGTGGGTCATTGGAGGCAGTAGGTAGGGGCAGTAGGTAGTTGTTGCTAGGGCCCCCCCCAAAAATAGGTGTGTTTCTGATTTACCCCCCCTACCTAGACAAACCTTACCCTACCTAATTTTTTTTACCATACCTGATTTTTCCCCCCATCATATCTTACTTTTTTTGGATTTTTTGACAAAAAAAGCTTATAAAAGCAGGAAAACGTGTTTTCCTAACCCGAAACTGTCACAAAGCACCTTTCCCATGTTCAAAACAACTATTGTTTTGAAAAAGACATTTTTTCCAGTTCCTGGGAGGTGGTTTCCAAACAAAAAAAATTAACAAAAAAAAAGTTACCTCCCCCCCTACCTAGTTTTCAGCCAGATAAATCGGAAACACACCTTCTTTTTTTGGCCTAGACTAGAGAAAGGTTGGGACACCCGCCGCGTGCCTGACGATCTTAGGATAGACATGGCTATCAAATACAGTTCCGATGGCTTCCATCAGAAATTAGAATATACAATCCGCACGTGGGAAACCGGTGAAGATTGATAAGGAAGAGAGAAGAATTGGTCGCAAAACTGGAATATTTCGAAAGGCTTCATCAGATTCCAACAGATTCTTTGAAAAAGGACACCGGAGATCGTCCGTCGCTCGATTAGAGGAAGCAAAAATTAGAAGCGGTATTTACACGAGGATTGAAACAATGGATGAAGAACTAAATCGGTTACTGGCAGACGTGGAAGAAGCGTTTGGAGACATAATAAATTACATTCCAGGGTCGACCTTACGTAGAGAAAATGAAGTGGGATCGAATAGAAATGTTATATTGGCTTCAGGAAGAAAGGAAGCAGCAGGCCATCGAAAAATTTCCCGAATCTTCCCATGGACAAGTTACAATTAGAGCCTCTAGCAACATAAAGAACAATTCTGGGGAAAAGCGTCTGTGTTCTGTGAATCCCGTCCAATTACCTACAAGTAATAGATTTCCAATAGATTGGATTATGTGATATTTCACTGTCTTTACATAAGATTTCTCCTTTCTTTCTCTCGGCAGACAATCTTGGTATGGCTATAGTATATTGAGGAGCGTCTGGCAGAGTCACAGATGGGTCAGATCTTCAGAAAATGTACAATTCAGCTTTGCCAATCTTCTCAAATAACCCAAATTTCAGACGGAAATGAAGTCCTAAATACACTTCAACCTAACCAAACAGATTGCTAGAATCAATGCAATGTCAAATACACTCGGATTTACCTAGTATTGGCCAAATTGCCGCCTAATTTAGCAGAATTTACTTAATGTGTACAGCTGCCGATTATACATTTTCTGAAAATCTGACCCAGATGTTGATAGCATCTCGCAACATCTGAAGTCGTGCAAGTTGCTCGTCCTGCCTCAACGCCTCGACATCCACTCAACCAACAGGCGCATCACAGGTCCTGACTCAAGATGTATGTATTTTTGTTATCAATTAGTATACATCAAATCACAACATCGTCGCGATGACGGTTTTCCTGTTGCCTGTTGGTAGAATATTTTCAATATGATGAAATGGTGTAAGTGGAAATTAAGAGAAATTATGAGTTGTCTTTGAAGAATAGTCCTTTTTTATTCAGATTATAGCCGTATGTTCATTTTTATTTCCAGTATTATACAGTTACATTTCACTCCGAATAAGGGATAAAGAAAGTAAAATTATTACAATCACGACTTGCTGTGAGTTTCACATGTCTTCCAGGCACCTGTGTACATAGCTTGATTGATGATTTATTTAAACATGTTGTCATGTTTAATATGCAGCTCTACACATCTATTGAATTCAGCTATAGTCTGTCTGAAAAGTAGTTGACACAGGATTCCTTTTTTTTCCTTTAAGAAGAGAGAAAATTGGGGCCAAATATACAGCTGTATTGTTAGAGCGGGAGGGGCTGTTGACGTTAGACGTTCCCGCTCTTTTACTATCTGAAATATATGAAAGTCAGGTCTTTTCACATGTCACGAACAGGCCCATGAGCGACGTGAACAGGCGATGGGATGCTCTTATCAATGGAATCTCTGACAAACAGTTGAGCTAACTTCTTGATGTAAAACAGCATTATCTTCCAAAATACTTATTTGGACGACCCACCGAAATCTCACTTTTTTCAGTCTGACTTTATCATCATCTTCTTAAGTTTTAGGAATCCTTTTGGAATCGAAAATGTAAAGCTATAACACTGCATGGCCGTTTAGGTATATGAAGAAGCCAACTATTGATCTAGATTGCCACTGTTGATTTGCAAAAAAACAAATTCATAAAGATATTCTAGAAAAAGCCATGAAATCATTAAAACCTCAGGAAATTCGAGGAAATATAAATATTTTTCTATTCGAATCTTCCATTCTACATGATAGAGGGGAGAAAACAACGAGAACATTATTTTGGGTTCGCTTTAGCTGGGAATGCAGCTTTTAAAGGCCGTGCATGTTAAAGTGATTCTGTGAATCTTCAGGAAATATCAATATCTAACATACATTTTGTTACAGAATGTGATGAATGATATCGGTGCCCACCAAGCTAGCGTAGATTCAGTGAATGAAGGCGGTGCCATCCAATGAGGAAGGGGCCGAGGCCACGCCCTCCACCGCAGTGCCATCCAATGAGGAAGGGGCCGAGGCCACGCCCTCCACCGCAGTGCCATCCAATGAGGAAGGGGCCGAGGCCACACCCTCCCCCGCGGTGCCATCCAATGAGGGGGGACCAAGGCCACTAGCTCCTCCCGCACCAAGCTCGCCACTAAGAGAAGATCTTGATACGGTATAGTATAAACCTTATTTCTACACTTAATGGTCGAAACCGCCATATACCCCCACCCAGGCTAAATAGCATTGAACAAACTTTATTAGTTCACATCATTTCATCTACCATGGATTTGAGCTATTTCAGAATCTAACGAGAATCCCTACAAGAATCTCAAATACAGATCAGCTCCACGCAGGGCTGCTCGACTACGTAACAATAGGGGTTACCATGTTTTCCTGGCAACAATCAACGTTGCCATAGAGAGAGCTCAGGTAGAACATTAAACAGATGTACAGCCTCAGTTGTGGTAGCGTAAACACGTCTACATTGAGTATTAAGTATTGATAAAGTTTGGTCCCAGGATGTTGGGTTGAAATCCTATCTGTCAATTTTCTACTAAGAAGAATAAAGAATCACTCAATAAAAAGGAATATTCCGGCTAATGGCAGGTTTTCAATCTTTCTTATTTGTCTCTTACAGTTACTCCTCCTAGAGTTGATTCCAGAAGTCCCGCTTAACGACCATCTCGGTAAAGTCTTGGTCGCATATTACCGAGATTGCCGCTAATGAAGTTCTTCCTACATAGTTTCATATAAAAGTATGTCATTAGGACTAGGGCTCACTTTCATCTCCGGCGCCCTTTCATTGCTTGCAACGTATATACGATGTGGGTCGTAATCAGACCGTCAATGCATTTTGGTAGATGATTATTTTCTTACAGCCCCTCAACTTCTATATATACTCAATATTTGATATCATATTCTAACCATGCCCGTCCATTTCGCTGGCAGTTTGGAGTAATTTTAAAATGTCTTTTGTTTCAGATCATCAGAAAATATACAATCGATATCGGTCCACATTTAGTAAATTCAGCTAAATTAGACTGATAAAATGGTCAATACTAGATATATCTGGGCATATTTTATATTGCATTGATTCAGACAATCCGTTCGGTTATGTTGAACTGATTTTTCAACCGAATTTCTGTCTTAAATTGTTTTTTTTAGGGGATTAGTGAAGACGAATTGTACATTTTCTTGCGATTTCAACCTTATGGTTGTGATTTCTCTATTGTAGGCTGATGGAAGGAGGAAGGAATTCACGCACATGAGTCTGGATTTACCCATGGACATAGGATCCAAAGTTTAAAACATGGCGATAATTACGGTAACTAGACAGACTGCCAGGATTTACCAAAGGACTTTACTTGAAATCGTCAACATGTTTAACTGGAGCACATGGATTACGTGGAAGCTGTAACCGGAACATGGAGGTAAGGAATCAAACTTTGTATTCGTTTGCAGAAAGAGACAGGGCTCGCCTCGATCCTCTGTTGG
The DNA here is from genome assembly GCA_942159475.1 of Sthenelais limicola. Taxonomy (NCBI): domain Eukaryota; kingdom Metazoa; phylum Annelida; class Polychaeta; order Phyllodocida; family Sigalionidae; genus Sthenelais; species Sthenelais limicola. The sequence goes on along the minus strand of OW804096.1, from coordinate 91,155,870 downwards.
TCTGACTGTTTACATATATTATCCGGTCAGCTTATGGAATATTGAGTCATGGTCCTAGTCTAGACATCGATTTATACCAGGATGTATATATATATGTGGCTCGTCCACTTGATCAAATGTCTATAGTAATAGATAGATAGAGAAGGAATGGCCTTGAAGCATCCAAAATGGCGGGTTTTATTCACTATAAACATGACATACATGTAATCACAATAAGTAAAAAGAAAAAATACAGGTAGTATGTGCAGCTCGGGTGGGTGGGCGTTATGGATAGTGTTGCTTTGCCGCCGTTGCAAATATACCGGGTGAAGGTTCACCTACACAATGACATTTTTTGCTTTTGACCTAAAGTTATACTCGATGGCTCGGATAGTACCAAATATACGAAAAGTATGGTGTCAAAACAGCGTAAAGCAACCGACCCCACCCCATAAGCTATACGTGTATTTATTCATGCAACCACCCTATGTGTTGTTCATAAAAAATCTAAATTTTAATTCAACTTCCCTACAGTAGGCCTAAGCATCTACAAATTATGAAAATTCATGCAAGTTTAACTTAGCTTTATCCAGTACAGGACTGTTCAGGGATAGGAGGGTCCGCAAAGTTCTCGCCAGAAGGGGCAGGGGCAGGGGCATTCTCCGCTGGAGGTGTTTTTGATAGCAAAATGAGGGCTGTCTTAGAGCATTCTGCTGGTTATGAAGGCCATCTGGGCAATCCCTCCAGCCTCAAAAGTTGACACAAGATCCAACTTTATTTTCAGTATTTCCAGTGTTCAAATCAGGTGAAGGATCTTGACTTTCATGAATATTACGGTACATAACATAGTAAGAGTGTTACTCATCAGGATACGACTCCCACAATTATCAGGATTATATCATTAGTAACCTTATTCCCAGGATTAGCGTGATTATCATCGACAAAGCTCGCCAAATTTTGTATGATTCTTTTAGTTAGAATTTGTATATGGTGTTTCCTCAGACAAGTGACATCAAGCAATATTAGCAACATTGTTGTAAACAAATGACAGGTTATACAGTTTCATACAAAAGAACAGATACAATAAGTTGGAAGTCTGCAGAGAAATTGCAAAATGTTCAGCTTAACTGAGAATTCAGGCAAACAAGAATTCAGTTAAAGTGGAACATGCCCATAGAAACCTGAGGCAAATGACAAAATAAAAAACAAATGTAATAGAAATTGCCCACATGTTGCAAAAAGTGTGGACAATTTATGGCAGATTAGTCTAAGTCAACTGGATCAATACACCCTAGCATCCAATGCCCTGGCAAGGTATATACACTTGATAACCAATGGTGGCTGTAGCGAATTACACTTTGGCCTTACATACAGTCAGATAGCGTGGGATGGGTTTTTACACCCTTTTCTCAGTCTCTCCAGAAATCCATTGTAGCCTTGCCCCCTACCGGCTAGGATTCTTTCGTCAAGAACTGATATCTGCTATCTTTTACCATCGCAAGTGCAACACGTTTACGGGTGGACACGGGCCAGTGCAAGTCAGAGAAGACCAGTACACTGGAGACTTTGCCAGTCTTTCATTCGAAACTTACAGACGGACTACTGCCAACATTGCCATAGTGGGATTCGAACCTGCAACCCACTGGTGGGACTCTGTGTTTAGCACCTGCACTCTATCCCACTGAGCTACCGGAACACAGCTGACAGCAAGGAGAAAGTGTGGCATTATATATGTAAGTCACCTGTCCAAAAATAACCTGCATGGTCAGTCCACTCAGCACACTGAGAGGACTAACCTACACATAGCCTCAGTGCACTATCTGGGGCATACTGACCTAGATTCACTCAGCCCTGATGGTTATTCATTCATTTAGGCAAGAATTTTTTATACCATGAACAATTAAAGTGGTATCCATACAAGTTCTATTTTGTTCTTTCATATTATTGCCTTTATATCGATATCACAGTTACCCCCATTGAACCTTAATTTCCTATGTAACAGTTTTACCTTAATTTCCTATAATTGTGTTACACATTTTACAACCCCGGCATAAGCACCTTGCCATTTTAGCCAAAGAAAAGTCATCATTTTTTCCTATATTTTGCAAAACCGAACTTAGTAAATGATCGGATTCAAAGTAAACATTAGGCTACATAAAGCTATCGTTTTGGGGAACTTGTGTTCTCATTTTATTTATTTCAGTTTTTAAAAACTAGTTTTTTTATTTATGTGCTGATATTTTATGTCCCGATACAATAAACCATATCATTTGTTCAAATATACGAGCATGTTGCTAATTTAGAATATTAATAACTATCGTAATAATCAATGCTAATTAATAATGATAAAATGATTACACCCCGTTACCTTAAGGCAACATAGACAAGGGGGGACAAGGCGGAATTTAATTATGCATCTGGAGGACGTCTGAGTCTTTCATTTATTTTAAACTCAAGCCCACGCACATTTGTTTATTCATGTTCCAGCCACCAACAGGAAAAAAACCCAGCAGAAAGTCACTAATTCTCTCTCTAGCTTTTCACACCTGCACCTCCAAGCTCGATTTGGTCGGCTCTGATTTTTCTAATGTTCCAATGTTCCCGACCTGCATGCAGCAGGCTGTCAGGGACCAGTGAAGCGGGGCTAATCACATGGGTCAGATTTTCTGAAAATGTACAATTGGCAGCTCTACACATTTAGGAAGTTCTGCTAAATTAGACAGACTAATGATGAATACCAGGTATATCTGAGTATATTTGGTATGGCATTGCTTTAAATTATCAGTTCTGTTATGTTAAACTGCATTTTGAAGCTCATTTTTAAAATATATGGGGGTTTTGAAATTCCTATCAGGTGATGCTGAATGTTTCTATGATCAGTTTAAGGGTATGATCCCCGACCCAACATTTGATCTGTTCAAAAGAGCTTTTATTAAGAAGTTCGAATTACTTGATTATGATGAGAGATTGAAAGACTTCGCCATGAGAAGACAAGAGGACGAAGAGGATGTTAGAGCATACAAGAGAGACAAGAAAAAGTTGCTAAACAGAAGTGCATCTCTCCCAGAAATGGTTAAAGTTAACTTGTACATCAATGGTTTGAAGAACAATCTCAGAAAACTGGTGTTGGCGACAGCTCCAAAAACCCTAGATGAGGTATGTCAGGCAGCAAGGAAAGCTGAACTGGATATAGAAGTGCATAAGAATGAAAGCAGGGCGGAAATCTTTGAAATATCGAATTCAGAGAAACGTGATCGCTCGAAAAGCAAGGATTCTAAGAGCTCGGGGAAGAAGGAGGACAGAAAAGATAGGTCTAAAAGTAGAGAAAGGGAGAAATCCAGCGATAATCGTGGAAGAAGCAGAGAACGATATGCTTATCCACCTCAACAACAATTTTACCCAGGACAAGCCTATCAGCAACCTTTTCCCCAGCCCTTCTACCAACCATACCAGCAACTTTACCAGCAGCCTTATCAACAACCTTATCAACAACCATATCAGCAACCATATTGAACGATGTGTCCGCTCTGACGTGCTACCACAAAGTGAGTCAAACGCTCTTACGACGTGACGTCAATAATTCTATGACGTAACTGAAACACCTAAAAAACCGGTTTATTCTTTGCTTTCTATGAGGAATTTCTTCTTCAAATAATTTCGACATTGTTGGCCGTATGCTGCAAGGAAATAAGGTGTTGGAGGGCAATGGACACTGAATTGTACAAGTCTATGAATGCCAAAGCACATAAATAAATACAAGCATATATTTTCATTTACAACATATTGCTTTTATTCCTTAGTTACTTTATATAAACAGCCATCACAACATAATACAGTAAATACATCAATAAATATACACTGTATCAAACTAATTATATCACAATTCATCAATCATCACATGTGGCATCACAATCTATAATTATAAAATATAATATCACAGTCCATTTTTTATCACAATGTATATAATATTATCATTCATACCATGTATAATATTAAAGTAGCCTGGGAGGCATAACTCAGATCGTGCTACGTTGATCACATCTGACAATATATTTAATCATATCTGATGATATAAATAACACTAATCATGATAACATTTTTAGTCAATCGCATAACACAACACAATACCATATGGCAACATAAATAATAGGTGCATCATAAATAATGGTCATTCTCTTTATACGCGGTACGTCATGAATAAATAATGGTCAATAATTAGTGTTACAGCAACACACATATCTCATTTTATTTACAAAGAGAGTTCCTTCCATCCACCGTAGGCTGCACAGAACATTGCCACTTTGGGATGCACAGCATTGGTGTGCTTCCTACCCCCAGCCTTCGATCCAGTTTTGGGGTTGATGCCTGAGAAAAGCCTGGAAAATATAATCGAAAATGCAATGAATACAGGGATTTCTTTCTTGTTAGCATACGTCATATATTGGAACTGATGGACGCTATGAACTTTTAGCCTCAGTGAATGCAGTGGTATGGAGAGCAAGAAACGCTACCGAATTTGTTACTTTTACTCGGTTTTTCTTCATTTAAATCGTTTCTCCAGGACATGATATCTTCAGGGTGTTTATCTCAAGGATAGTCATTAATTTTGGAACTGGAGGACTTTGAGGCAAAGGTGCATGTAAGCCTGATTCTTCTACACCTATTTCTTTTGATGCTCCAGGCATGCAGATTTTACCATGCTCAGTGGTGGATAATGCTTCTGCAGTATAGGCCAGAACCGGGATTTTCTGGCCCTGTAGAGCCGTTTATGTAATACCATCGGCGAATGGTATTATGTATAACAGGGCATTACAGCACCACAGCCGAGTGCACTGTCACACCTAACCAAAACCATATGTTTCATCATTGAGCCTCTCTCTCCCTTGTATAAGAATCCACCCACTCACAGTCACATCACAAATACAAAGCTTTAATATCTTTCCTCATAGTCGTCACACATTGATGAAATAAAGATGAGAATAGTTCTTATGGCTAGGAGAATACTTCCAAAAAATATTTAGTTAGTATATTTCACAATTTAAAAAAAGTTTAAAGATGAGTGGACCACCTGCTGATTGATACTGACACCACTTGCAGATGGGTACCAATTGATATATATTTATGTTAGGGATTAGAGTCAAGGAACCCTTCGCCGTACAGATATGCCCATCCCGGATGGAGCCAGAACTGTCTGGATTACAGTCAAATACTGCTAAAATTGACTCATTAACTGTTTTGTTAGGAGGCATGGATATGAATGCAGGCTCTAAACCGGGACCTTAGGCCTAGCTACCTCCCCCACCACTACCACATATGCTAGGAACTAGTTTGACCACTACCAACGCCCATCCTATGTATGCCACTTCTCCCTCTATTTACAGTATCGTCCACTGTGGTCGAAATAAAGTGAAAATGAAATTATGAGTTGTAGGGCAAGTCAAATTTTTTGGGGGCAACTAATTTAATTGAGTACACACCTTTGGAAAAAGTCGGAAGTACCACCTGCTGCTACGGTGTACCTCATGTTTAGGTTGAAGTGGGCAGCATAGAACATGGCCAGGGCATTGGGGAATGATGTAATGTTGGCGTTCAAAACCCTCTTGTCTGATGTTATCATGAAACACAGTGCTGTCAGGATGGAAGAACCTGCCAATGAAACAAGGTACAGAAACATTAGTTCGGGAACAAAAAGCAGCACAACCGATTTGACAAGTTGCCAATTTGTACCTCTTTTTAACATGATTCTCAGTGACTTTTTAATGCATTCTCAGATACAAAGTAAATGAATATTTTACATCCAGTTGATTCCTAACTGGCATTTTTCTTTCCCTACTTCTCTTCGATCTAGCTGCCAATTCGTCAGACTGACTGCCCACTTTGCAAGACATCATGCCAGTCTGCATTTCATCACTTCCCAGTTCGACACACTTACTGCTAACTTGCAATGCATCCTAAATGTTTACACTCCTTTTTCCAGTCACAACAAACCCTCATTACAATAAGTAGCCCCGCCCCTTCAATGGAAGGTAATAAAACAATTTGTCTGGGTGTTTAGGGTATGAATAGATGTGTACATCATTCAAATTGCCCGTCAACACTCATCTAACTCGGGACATCTCCCAACTTAGCCTACATACTTTCCCCCATCAAATATCTTTATGCCTACTGATATTTGGGAGGTTCACACAAGCCATGCTGAATATGCAATGTTAGCGTTCCCTTCTCTGCACAATACTAGGCTTTATTAGAGCAAATTATCCGAAGAAGAAATGAGAAAATCATCTCAGTGCTTAGTGGTCAATCTAACCCCTATGACCCTGTGAAAGAGGAGAAGAGTGGGAAATAAGAGATTCATGCTAACCCTTGATAATAAAGAGAATAAAGTTGACTGAGGCGACTATTGGGCAACAACATTTATGTTTGTTGTTAAATGGGAAAATGTTGATCTAGAGTATATGTGGCACCATGTAAACATGTTTTTGTAGGCCCACCATCCCGCCCACTATTCTCAAAGCTGTCCCTCCCTCCTCCCATGGCCAATAGCATTAAAATTGTTTCGTTTTTGTGTTATCAAAAGTGCAAAACGATCGCCGATGACGGGCGATGTTTTTCACATCATACTGCAGGGCCATTGGTGAGAGAGTGAGAAACCATCTCCGAACTTACCCGACGTTTGGCCTACACGAGTACGGCCAGTGGGAGGAAGAAGGGTTAAGGCTTAAGCATTGGGAGCTGGTAGACATGCGTTGGGAAATCAGGGTATGTGCATTACGAGTACAATATAGACAGTATGAACCCGACGTTTTCCTTCTTAAAAATGTTGAGGAAGTCAAATCTGGCATTGGTTTTTGACCTGGATGATGAAAACATAGGATATCGGGTGAGCGAGGCAACTTTTCTAGACACTATTCGCAGCCTCCGAGTTGTTGGTGCCAATGGGGAGAATCAGGATTCCCTAAGGTGTGATGTTTCATTGAACATATTGTCGAGCTAATATATGGAGTCTTTATATAAACCGTATCTCGTAATATTGTCCATTTTTATCTCTAAGCTGTGTTTTATGCTGAATCGATCTAGTAATATATACTTCCTATCAGTTTTTTCCGTTAGGTCAATGTTGAAATCTCCTACTAAAATAGTATCATAGTTGCTCTTATTTGCTAGTTTTTGTGATATAATATCCTCTAGTATATTTGATAGTTCATTTAGTCCTTCAGATACATTGCATGCTGGAGGTCTGTATACACATATTATTAACTTCCTTTTCATATTATCCTTTTTACGATCATGGCTTGTAATTCAATGTTCTTCGTTTTATCGATATCTATTTCAATTTCATCTATGCCCAGATCCTGCCTAACGAACGTACACAATCCTCCACCATGTCTGTTATTGTCTCTATCTTTCCTGATACAATTGTAATTCTCATGTGCTATATGTTCTGTTGGTACAGTCGCTCTCAGCCATGTCTCTGATAAACATAAAATATCTGGTTCATTTTCCAGTATGTCTAAATGGATAGTCTTTTTTCTGCATTATCGATCTAACATTTAGGTGTAGTATTTTAAACCCATTCTTTTTAGTGATATCTGTCCAACTTTTAAGGGCCATTGTCAATTGTCAGTCAGATTCAGTCATAAACAATTGAAAGGAAGGCTTATTGTAAGCGCTTCATGAGTTATTGTTGTCATCGCATAGTAATATCCAGGAGTGACTTATTGTAAGCGCAGTCCACATGGGCAGTTCCAATTTATAAACAATTATTCTAACATACAGACAATCACGATACCTTGGTAGTAGAAAGAAAAACATTATCCATGTTTGGCATGGCTTCAAGTCGGTTTGCCCTGTTAAATTCCATACCACCTAAACCACCCAATGTGATATACGATATCCGTTGTTCTCTCTCCAGAATAGATAGAGCTTCTGTATACTTATCAAACATGTGTCGGACTAGCATGCCCTCGGTCTCCTCTGCTAGACTTATTTCTTTAGTGCGATAGTCTTTTCGGCAAAAATCACATATTCCGCCAATCAAGATGATATTCGAAGGGATGAGTTGGGGGAAAATCTCCTTGGCTTTATGGGCTAGTTCAACAATTCCCCATCCTGGGTACGAGTATGTTGCAAGGTTTTGATTATTGCCCAAGTGGTCTATTAATGTTCTACCCCTAGAGTCGGAGAGGACTAGCGTGAGTTTTTCGATGTTCATGCTTTCAGAGTTTTTGCCTGCAAATATAATTGTGATTCAAGTGTTATCAAGAGCATTCCATCTCGTTAGAGCATATACTGGTATTCTCCTTATCAAAACCACTGAGGGGATCAGATCTTAAGATTTTGAGGCTATTATTTCCTATTTCTGTTGTAGGAACTAACACTTTGGGGGGCGATATCACAGTTTTATCTTTATGTTGTAGGGGCATCATGTTAGAACGCCATGATTTGTCAACACTTGTATTAGCCTTCTGAGAAAATAGCGGAATTTCATTTCTATCGTTTTTCTTACTCACTTGTTTCTCTTCTCCACTGGTCGATCCACTGTGAGGTCGTTTTATTGACGGCGATCTATTTCTCTCCTGGCTGTTTTTCTCAATGACCTGCTCAGGACGTCCTCTCTGTCTCCATTCGGGTTGAAATCTGTTTTCTAGCTCCTCTCTCGAGCCGCCACCATTCACAGGATTATCAAGATTATCAACTGGTCGTCCTAGCATGTCAGTTTCTAAGTGGTTTGTGATCATGTCCTCTTTGTCTGTTTCAGATTTCCCGTCTCTCTCCTGATCATTGTTTCTCCTTTGCCTCCCTCCCATTGCTTGATGCCTTTGGCGTGGTGAATTACTGGTGGTCCGATCAGATTCTATTTCATTCTATCTTGAAAATTGAAACTGCAGTCGATCGGCTAGGTCATTGTTGGTGGTGTAGTGATGTCTGATTTCCTCGAGCATTTGTCCAACAATATTGGCTCCTTTGTGTGTCTTTTCAGCCATTAGTGTAGAACCTAATCGACAACCTGCCGCCCAAAACTGGTCGTTTGTTGCTTCGTATAGGCGTATGGGTCCGGTTCTTACTAGATAATCTTGAAGCCTCTCATTCTGTGCAAATTTCTCATTTAAAATAGCACGCATGACATTGACTTTCACCTTGTCCCATTTATCTGTTGATTTAATTTGACTGCCGATCCGTTTTGCTTCTTTGGCCTCGCTAGTATTAAAGATTTGGGACGCTCCATCTCTATTTCCCAACATATTTGCTCGGCAGAATTGATAGGCCTGCTCCACACTGGAGTATTCCTCGCCTCTGATCATAATCTTACAATTATAAAAGTTACTGAGCGGGCTATACTTCGATTGGAAGTAGATTCCGTGCTTATTTTCCACCGTTTTGGCGTCTTCTAGGGTTAACCCTTCCGCTAGGTTACAAAGCTGGTCGTGAGCATATGTAATACCATTGATGGTGATCGTATCTTTTATGATTTTTCCTTCATCATTTTTCCCAATACTACTAATATGTGCCTGAATACACCGTAGGTCATTTTTCGTTTCAATCACGCTCTCCGGGAGATCCGCGTTGACGAACACACTGAAGCAATCTTTCGTGTCTTTTAGTTCTCTTCGTGGGTTGAAAATGTAGTCTCTCTTACTAACATCTCTCAACTTTACTACTATTTGCCTTTAATCCTCTCGTTCTCACAGGAATTCTCTTTGCGGAGATGATATCATTTATTGTTAGTCTCCGGTCTAGTTGCTGAAGTACATAGTGTACGGCTTCTATTGTATTTTCTAACTTGTATTCATTTACTCCAGACAGTATCAAGTTGCATTTTCAGTTATCTTCAGCAGTATATTTAGCTAAATTTAAAACTGATTCAAATATAATGAGTCAATCTAGAATGTTTCTTTAAAGTGCCAAGTTCAAATATGACTATTATAAGCTTTACACATCTTTTATTCTCACTGATAAATACCAAGCATATTTTATAGGTTATTATTATCTCAAAGGTTAGTCCGATGGAATAGTAGTCTAATAGTGTTTGCTAACTTGATCTTGTAGACCTCTGGTAGTTTCTATTATTTTCCATGCAACTTGTTCCCCCTCCGCCCTCTCCAATACCCTTCCCCTCTCCATCCCCTCTTCTTCACTTTCCCACTCCTCTGCATGTAGTCAGGTCCCCCTGGAAGTAACATAGTATCTCACAGGGGCTTCCCCAGGCTATTTATATAAATAGAGTGTGTAGATCCCAATTTGAAAAAGGCTTTAAAATCACATTTTCACCCCAGATACCTTCACAAACCACATATAATGCCCTCCAGACAGAAATTTCGTACTAAACTAAGCTAGCCTTCAAGACTCTACCATCTTTCAACGAATCTTTATCTGAACATTAATCTTAAAGATAAACTGATTTGCTTTCCTTGATTTGAATCATGGATAGAAGTATAGTATACTTGCATGTAAGCAACACAATAAAACGTCAACATGGTTGACATGCGTTTTTCCCATATAGTTACACCAATATCTTCCCATTTTATATCCTGAATACTAGCTAATCATCGAGAAATTAATTTGATTAGAGTTCTTACCAAAACATATATATCGTTTTTTGTGATTTATTTGCTAAAACATGAATATGATTCGCATGACAATAAAATCAACATGATTTCACTTTTATTATTATCTATAGGCCTACAGCATAACATTCACTACTCAAGTATCCTGATATGAGGATTACATCTATAGAATTTTTTAAAAAAAATGAATATAGCACAAATGCTGCCTCTATATATGTATGCATAATTTGTAACAGAGTTCAGGTTCTCCTCATATTCCAGATTTATTTGTATGCGACCGTGTGTTGTAAGCAACCGTGCGGGCAAATCCATTTGGGTCCGTATTTCTAAAGTGTAGTCATTAGAAAAGTAAAAAAAATATGGATGTTGTGCTTTCGGGGAAAGCTTTATATTCCAACAGAATTCGATCAGCGGTTCTCGGGGTTTGGTTGAGTTGAATTGCTGACTGTTATTCCCTTAAAGTGGATAACCCTACGTGAGTTAGAAACTATTGAAACTTAAACATTTAAACTGAAACACAAGTAACTGATGCATAGTATTCAAGAATTAGTATATTTTTCTCTTGAATTGTATTCTGTTGCCGCCCCGACCCAAACCACCCTCCTCCTCTCCCGTCTCCCTCTCTGCCTCTCTGCCTCTCTGCCTCCCTCCCTCTCTCGCCCTTCTCTCTCTCTGTTTCTCTCTGCCTCATCCCTCTCTTTCCGTCGCTCTCCTCACTCTCTCCCGCCGTCTGTTCTTTCTCTTCTCTGTCTGAAAATGAATCAAAAGTCGCAAAAGGAAATTTCTTGAAGGGATTTATTCGCAAGACCCCTGTAAGATTGTTTGCAGAGCTGAATAGCGCAGCAAGTGGAGACCCCACTTTCATCCACGCTCTTTGCTTATACCCAATTCTGGACCATTAAATACACATGTCAGTTATTGAGTTGAATAGATTTATTTATTCTTAGTGGGGTAAATTTTTGGCAGTTGAAGGTTATTATTGAAGTTATATAATGGATGTCGGGCCATAGGGCCACACACACATCCCACACAGTAGACAGGTTGTAGTATTTGAGTCAGTTCCTTCAGGATCTCAGTACACCCCCTCTCAGAGTGTATAGATAGTTCAAATTCATATATAATGTTAAGAGGGAGGTGGGTGGGCTTTAAAAACCCACGTCTGTCTTGGACTGGAGGAGGTGAGAGAGTGGAAGAGGCACAGGAGGAACCGGAAGAGTGTGAGGGGTGGAGTGGCCCCAGGGGTGCCAGCTTCCGGGAGGCCCGCACTCAAGCCTCTCTTGGGTTTAATGACGGGAAATTATCCAGTTAGGATAATTTCTCCCCCATTAAACACACAAGTCAGTTATTGAGTTGAATAGATTTATTTATTCTTAGTGGGGTAAATTTTTGGCAGTTGAAGGTTATTATTGAAGTTATATAATGGATGTCGGGCCGTAGGGCCACACACACATCCCACACAGTAGACAGGTTCGGGCACCCAATGGAAGACCTAACTAAACAATGGTTTACTTAGATAGTTGGACAACCCTACTGTATAACATCTTCAGCAATAAAAGAATCCTTGAATTGAATTGAGGTTGTAGTATTTGAGTCAGTTCGTTCAGGATCTCAGTACACCCCAAAGATTTATAGGGCCTTGAGGGCTCTATGGACTGAGGTCCTGGAGGTTTTAGATGGGCGTAAGTATGACCTCACCGCATCTGAGGTCCACATTCCATGGGCCATGATATCGTTGAGGGAGGCTCCTGCTTGGTGGTATGCATAGGAGGCTCCTCCCCTGCGTAGGCTATGCATTGAGACGGTTTACGGGTCAAAACCTGTCTTTGTCACTATAGCAGCCCACTGCTTCCTCATGTATGAGGTTGTGATTGGATTCCCATCGGGGAATGCGAACAAGGGGGCTGTCCTGGGTTTGTTTTTGTTGAGGTGGAGAAGCTTAGCAAGTGCCCTTCGTGGGCAGGCCTTGTCTCCCTCCTTCTGCGGTAGGTAAATCTCCACTGGTGTTTTCGATGTCTGCATAGTCTTACTCCACTTGAGCTTGAGAGTGACCCCGGTTGGGTCGATGTTCACATCTCCTAGGGTAAGGTGTCTGGTGGAATCATATGCTTTGACAGTGGCTGGGAATAGGTTAGATTGTCTCATAAAGCCCATAAACATTACCACTAGGGCTGCCCTTGTTTGGTGTACGTTGGGGAAGGACTCGGCCGTCTTCAGGCAAGCCCTGAAATTTCTGGGGACACTAGGGCCTTTGGCGATGGAGTATGCCTAAGTGACAGCTGTAGTCCTTTTACTGCAAGATCGACATCGTAATCATGCAGGGGGGACACGTCTAGCCTAGACATTCGAAAGAATGTCCTGATGGATGAGAGATTATTGACGATGGTACCTATTTTAAGCTGGTTGTCTGCGAGATACTCGAGGTACCAGCAGATGTGAGCAGGGGCAGGTGAAGTGTAGTCTAGGCCGAGGGCCAGGCAGAAGGATATGTACAGGCGGACCGCAGACTCCCTGTTGGCGTTGGTTCCTGGTCTGTGAGCCTGGACCCTCCTTCTCCTCACCTTCAGCTCTAGGGCCGCCTGTTTCCTGCCTACAAGAAATCACAGATGTTAAGTGCACTTGCATGACAGATTGAATGTTGTAAATGAAGTTGGGTTATAATACTATCAGCTTTTGACTTAAACTTGGGGGAGGTGTGTGCTCGAGATAGGGCATCAGGCAGGTCCATTAGGGTGCCTGGTATATGAGCAAACTGGAATGAGATTTCTCTTTGTGCTGACAGAAACCAGAATGCCCTAGCGCACGCGGCGAGGGTCTGATCTCTGGGCTTCCCTCCCTTGTATGCCTCTACTGCCGCTTGATTATCACAACAAATTCGGACAGTAAGGCCTTTGTCAGCTTCTGAAGTATGTGTCCTTGCTGCGGCCAGGCAGTTGAGTGCTTCTAAGTGGTTGATGTTTCTGCCTGCAGTATCATGTGTTGAGAAGACATATGAGTAGTAGTGGCTTCCGTTTGTTGCTCCTGCGCCCGTCATACAGGCGTCTGCCCAGATCGTTCTGGCCACAACGTTGGAGGGGATGATCAACACTCCATTATACTCCAGGGTAAACTTGTTAAACCAGGCCAAGTCCGCTCTTATGGATTTGGTGATGAGGATGTGTCCTCCCTTGGCCTCTCTTAGTGCAGTCAGGAGTCTCTGCATGAATAAGGTAGCCGGTCGTATTGCTTTTGCTAAGTGGGCTATTTTCCCCACGATGCTTTGCATGTGTTTGGTCGTCACAACTCTCATGCTGGCCGCTTTCTCCAAGCATGTTTTTATCTCGGTCAGCTTGTTCGTTGGGATAGACATAGTGTTGTTGTTTGTATCAAGGACTATCCCAAGCCACTGCACCCTGGTTGATGGGTGCTGGGTTTTTTCCTCTGCAATTTTAAGTCCGAGGGAAGTTAGGAGTAGTCTTGTTTTATCAAAGTTTCTCTGCATGGTAGTTTTGTCGTGGGCCAGGAGGATTATATCATCCAAATACATCAATGACAGCTCTCCATCAGCTGCTAGTGCCCGCACTATGAAGGAGGCTACCATTTGCATAATGTAGGCTGAAAGTCTGGCACCGAACGGCAGGGCTCTGTCCACGTAAGTGTTTCCTTCATGCTGTATAGCCAAGAGGGGCCAATCAAGTGGGCACACACTGAAATGTCTATATGCCCTTGAAAGATCGAGGACTGACATTATGACTCCCGTTCTGCCTAGATTGTTTATTATTTCGGTTGCCATGGTGACTGTAGGAAGTGTGTGGACTGCTGGTATTCTGTTGTAGAAGTTTTTGGGCACCCACTTATTAACCCCACCGTCAGGAAACGACAGGTCCACGATGATTCTGCGTTTGTTGTGGTCAGCTTTAGGTCTGGTCATTAGGGGACTGTGGTGACACCAGGGTACAAATGGGGGGCTTGTGAACGGGCCCGCCATGGCCCCCAGGGAGCACTCCTTATCCAAATATTCCGCGATATGGGTCGGAAATGCTATAGCTGACGGGTGGTTGATATTTGCTGTGTCTGTATTGGTTGAGGGCCGCCCATGTACTGTAATGGGAAACCGTACAGAATCCCATTGAAGATAGTCTGGTCTTCAGAGTATCCAGTTGACACTTTTTTCCATGCAGCTATCGGCATGTTCGATGGCAAAACATACTTGGCACCTTGCCAATTAGGTAGGCCGGCGGCGCGCACTGCCTCATATATTTTGGCCATTTCTGATGGTAGCGAGATCGATGGGAATGGCCACTGACCATAGTTGTCAAACTTATAGTTAGGTGGTGGCTTATCCTTGGAGACAAGGGGGTTTATGCGAGTAAGTGAGTATAATTGAATTACCTTCGGCCAATTGCAATATCACTTCTTGTTGTAGTACTTCTGCCTCCTCGTCTATGTACGGGAGATTGTAGTCTGACTCGACTGAGTCCGACTGGGCGATAACTGAGTCACTAGTGAGTGGTGGGGATTTATCCGATGTTTCTTTGGAGTTAGATTCACTTGTGATTTGTTTCACCACACCAACAGTCACAGTTGGTTCATACAGTTCATTTGTTAGTTTAATCCTGGCCGGGTGGGGCCGTGTTTGGTCACAGTTAGTAGGTTTCACAGAATGCGTTAGCTCCGAGAGCACGCTTTTGGCTTGGGCTGAAGTGGTGCGGCCATCTTGTTTGTTTACTTCCGGAAGGGAAGCAGCGTGGCTTCTCCTTCCGGGAGCGATGGTCTGAGAGGTTGTTATTGTAGTAGAATCGATGAAGGTAGGTTTTGGACTATTAAAGCTTTGAAAAATGTTCAACTCACGTTTGCTGTCAGACTGCTGTGCAGTCAAGCATTGTAGTTTTTTTGAGACCTGCTGGAGGAGGAAGTTGCAGGTGTAGAGGTTTCCCGTGGCTTGTATGGGCCTTGCCAGTCGCGTTTGGTCTTGTTATAGCGATTGTTGTTGCTCTGGCTATTGTTCCCGTCTCTGCCAGTATTTGCTCGTCTGTTGTTGCAGCCTTTGGCGGTGTTAAAATACTGTTTGTGGCGAGTATTGTAATAGCAGTAGCCACAACAATGTAGTAGGGTTATAACTCCTTCAGCATGTGTCTCCGAGAGGGAACATTCCTCTGAGTTATAGAAAGGGCATGGAACCGAGATCGAGCCTTTCTTCTCCTTGGGCTTAATCAGTGATGATGGCCGATGGTTCCAGCTGATTTTAGCCCTCTGTTGCTGGATGTAGTGTATGTCCCGCCACTTATATTTCCGATCCAGGACATTGTCCACCACAGTCTGGGACCAGAGGAGGGGGCCTCTCCAGCTATGGACGGCTATGTCCTCCCCCACCTCAGACAAATGCTTTAGCATACACTGAGGGGTAGATCCTTGCTCTGCTTTCAAGGCACACATGGCAGCGAAGCCGCAATAATACTCATTTATCGTAATGTCCCATTTCTCGTCTCGTAATCGGGTGGCAAGGTCAGTTGGGAGAGAGTTTTCAGATGTATGTATCATAGCTTTTTTACCTTTGGTTTTTGCCCTTCCTCCATACTGACGCTCTAGGGCCTTTGCTGTTAGGCGTTGGTGCTTGTGTGCTCTCCTGAAGTGCTTTGGGGACGGTAGACTGTCCGAGTCTGAGGAGGAGGAGTCTTGTGTCTGACGAGTAGTGGCGAAAAGGGTGGCGCAACTCGTCCAGTGTTTTCTTTGAAGACTTTTTTCGTTTTTTCTTTCCCTTCCTCTTCTTCTTAGGTGGGGTAGAGTCAGCTGATGAGGATGTGTCGTCTGAGGCCGACGTGGTATCACTATCCTGCTGTCTCCCGCCTGACTCCGGGGAAGAGTAGCGTGGTCGCCTGTGTGTACTTTTGTGCCGAGGACGCTTCACCCCGTGCTGCCTGTTGCTCCCTGTGACTTTCTCTCTGACGGTGGGTATTAGGTATGGACTGCACCCTAGACATCTCAAGTATTGTATCGCAAAACTTATCCAAGACTTTAGTTGTGGTGTTTCTTGCTTTACTTTTTGGAATCCCCTGTTTAGCCTGGTGCTTAGATGGGGAGTCCTCCCGTTGGTCACCCTCATGGCCACCCTCGTGGTCATCCTCGTGGTCAGGTGCCTCCTCCGTTGAGTTGATTGGTTCCAAGTCCATTTTGTCTGGCTTATCTCTAGATTTCTTGTTCAAATCTTTCTTATTCTTCTTAACAGGTGTTATCAGTTCTTCGTCAGCACCTGCTAACTGTCTATAGTTCACTCTTGGACCGTTCCTGGTCTTTGTGCTTGCCATCACAGGATGCATGGGCCCCGCCAGCCTTTAAAAACCCACGTCTGTCTTGGACTGGAGGAGGTGAGAGAGTGGAAGAGGCACAGGAGGAACCGATAGAGTGTGAGGGGTGGAGTGGCACCAGGGGTGCCAGCTTCCGGGAGGCCCGCACTCAAGCCTCTCTTGGGTTTAATGACGGGAAATTATCCAGTTAGGATAATTTCTCCCCAATGGAAGGTGGAGCCTAATGACCCATCGATCAGATAATAATGAGCTTCATTGGTCAGAATAACTACAGCTAGTGACGGCTAGTGACCCTCCATATAATGCGTTCCGAACTTTAGCTCCTCCCATGGAGACGTAATTTCCAAATAAGGGCTATGCGTCATGACTCCAGAGACACGTTAATTCACCATGCGCCAGTTAATGACTCCCGCACTTTAACTCCACCCTCAGAGACGTCATTCCCAAATATGGGCAACCCCCCCCACCCCCCACCCCCCCGACACACACATGCTGTTGGTATGGGCAACCAATTTCAATCTCCTCTACGGGTCTGTACAGTCGTACATTTGAGAAATACAAGTTTGTTGAGTTTGCATATGAAAATAGGAATTAACAGATGCTTGAACAAATTTATCTCACAATGGGCCTGTTGTATAAGGTTGCGAGAACCTCATATGTCCTCGTATGTCAGTAGTAAGTGTCTCGTAAGTTGAATGCATGTGCATAAGCCCCAACAATTCGTATCTCCTCGTAAATACACCCTCGCATCTCCCTAAAGCTGTGTATAAGGTTTTTTTTCTCCTAAATATTTCGCAAATGTCTACGAGCAATTTGAAGGCTGCGCATCTTTTCGCATCTCCTCTTATGTCCTCATAACCTGGGTATTAGGACAAGTCAAGCATTTCAAAACCAACCCAAACATCTTTTAATATAATACTTTGTTGCAACATTAATGAGATAAAGACTACTGGGGGAGGTTCGGGAGGAGGTACTGGAGGAGCAATAGGACGATGGACTGGGTGAGGTATTGAGTGAGGTACTTGAAGAGTACTGAAGGGGTACAGGAGGAGGTACGAGGGATAATAGAGGTTATACTTGAGGAGGTACTCAAGGGGGAATTGGAGGAGGTAGGGCTGTACTGGCGGAGGTACTGGAAGGGTACTGGCAGAGGTACTGGAAGGGTACTGGAGGAGATACTGGAAGAGATACTGGAGGGGTTACTGGAGGAGGTACTGGAGAAGGTACTGTAGGGGGTACTGAAGGAGGTACTGGAGAAGGCACTGTAGGGGGTACTGAAGGAGGGACTGGAGGAGGAACTGGAGGAGGTACTGGAAGGGGTACTGGAGGAGGTACTGTAAGGGGCACTGGAGGAGGTACTGGAGGAGGTACTGTAAGGGGTACTGAAGGAGGGACTGGAGGAGGAATTGGAGGAGGTACTGGAGGGTTTACTGGAGGAGGCACTGGAGGGGGTACTGAAGGGGGTACTGGAGGAGGTACTGCGCCAATAGGCGCAGCACTGTGCTGCACAGCACTCTAGAGTGCAGCACTATGCTGCGCAGCACATTAGAGTGAAGCACTGTGCTGAGCACTGTGCTGAGCAGCACTGAGCAGTACTCTAGAGTGCAGCACTGTGCTGCACAACACTCTAGAGTGCAGCACTGTGCTGCACAACACTCTAGAGTGCAGCACTGTGCTGCAAAACACTCTAGAGTGCTGCACTGTGCTGCAAAACACTCTAGAGTGCTGCACTGTGCTGCGAAACACTCTAGAGTGCAGCAACACTCTAGAGTGCTGCACTGTGCTGTACAACACTCTAGAGAACAGCAACACTCTAGAGTGCTGCACTGTGCTGTACAACACTCTAGAGTGCAGCACTGTGCTGAGCAGCACTCTGGAGTGCCGCAATGTGCTGCGCAACACTCTAGAGTGCCGCACTGTGCTGCCCAACACTCTAGAGTGCAGCACTGTGCTGAGCAACACTCTAGAGTGCCGCAACACTCTAGAGTGCCGCAACACTCTAGAGTGCTGCACTGTGCTGCAAAACACTCTAGAGTGCAGCAACACTCTAGAGTGCTGCACTGTGCTGTACAACACTCTAGAGTACAGCAACACTCTAGAGTGCTGCACTGTGCTGTACAACACTCTAGAGTGCAGCACTGTGCTGAGCAGCACTCTGGAGTGCCGCAATGTGCTGTGCAACACTCTAGAGTGTAGCAACACTCTAGAGTGCTGCACTGTGCTGCGAAACACTCTAGAGTGATGCACTGTGCTGCGCAACACTTTAGAGTGATGCACTGTGCTGCGCAGCCAGTATATGGAGGAGGAGGTTACTGGAGTAGGTTACTGGAGGAGGTTACTGCAGTAACCTCTTCCAGTAACCTCCTCCCCCAGTATACTGGCGGCTACTGTATGAGGTACTGGAAGAGGGTACTGGAGGCAGTTACTGGAGGAGGTACTGGAGGCAGTTTTGAAGGATTATTCTATCAAGTAATCTTACCTAGGCGGATGAATATATCCGGTATATATTGTATGCGCATATATAATAATTGTATAATAGTATTTAAGGGAAACGGAAAGATAGAAGGGGAGGAAGGGGAGAAAAAGAGGGGAAGAAGAGAGCATAGAGGGGGATGGCAAAGAAGGAAAAACAGGGAGGGGGGTGGAGTTAGGAGAGAGAGATCGAGGGTGAGAGATCAGACGGGGAGGGGAAGAGCAAGGAAAAAGAGAAAGGGTGAGGTGGTAGGGTGGTGGAAATTGGATGATGAGAAGGAGAAGCGGATACAGAGAGAAGGGGGGAGAGAGAAGAAGGCAGGGGAGAGGAGAGGGGTATAGTGTAGGGACAGGGAGAGAGAGGGGGGAGAGGCAGGGGGAGAAACGGAGGAGAGGCATGGAGAGAGGGGGAGGGGAGAAAGAGGACGGGTACTTTGCTAATAGTATATACCACTATCAAAACGTCAGATACGAGAACATACAAGGAGATGCGATGAGTTGATCAATACAAATTACAAAATTGTTGCGAGGGTTGTTATGCAAACCACCCCTCGTATGTCTATCGTATGTCGTAAGCCTCTCATAACTCAAAAAGATGCGATAGGAAACGAGGAGATGCGAGCCACTTACGAGTGTTTTGTTATACAATGGGCCCAATATCAGAAAGGTCATTCTCATGAAAACTAGTCTTGCATTTCAGGGTCGGAAATGGGGAAAAAATGAAATTTAAGATATTAAGGGTATATTTCCTTAAAGTACATATATATTCTCCCCTATACAATCCTAAAAAAAATGGTACTCGCGCTAAAATATAGGCCTATGGGAATTTAGGGCCCAAGACGTGGGGAAAGGCCATTTTGCCAATTTTTGTGGTGTATCGGGGTATGTCATAATAATTACACCACATAATGCAACTTTTCATGGCAGCTTTTTTAAAGATCAATGTAATCAGTATATTTCTATTTCCCAATAGTTATAAGCGTTTTTGAGGGTGCTGAAAAAGATGAAACTTTTCAATATTTCGGCCATTTTGGGCCCATTTATGCAAATTAGATGAAATCTGATTTGCTTATAGGTAATCAGCCTATATTGCAGTAAGCCAGTAATTTGATAACCTCAACCCCCACTAAATCGACAGCAAGGAATCCAATGGTGTCATAAAAAAAATTCTATCTGCCTTGGTTGCTTAGCAACGAACATCTCCATGGTTACAATCGCTATTTTAAGGAAAATCACCCCCTTATATCTAATGGAGAAATAGTTATACAAGAAATTAAAAAACGGTTGCCATACAGTAACATAGAGAGTACAATTGGGGCAATATAGTAACATAGAGGATATAACCGTGGGAGGATCGAGGCATTCATATGATAACACATAGAGGGTATATTGGTGGTATACAGTGGCATATAGAGGGTTTTTTTTTTAAAAAAGATTTTATTTACACTTGGTTTCACAACTCCCCTTTTCGGGGTTAGTTCTGTTGGGCCAAGTTGACGAGATGTATTTTACAGTCAGTGAACTCTGTGTCCAGTTGTCAAAGATTATTATACATTTCTAATGAGCTGTTTTATGTCAGATTTTTCCAATATCTCGAGTCTTAGAGTTAAGAAAAGGTGGTAAAATAAAATAAAATGATGTATTTCAGGATAGAGAATAGACAGATAACATTTGCCACTCAGACTCATTATGGTGGAGTGTTATGCTTCTGGTTCTCGAGTCTTAGAGTTAAGAAAAGGTGGTAAAATAAAATAAAATGATGTATTTCAGGATAGAGAATAGACAGATAACATTTGCCACTCAGACTCATTATGGTGGAGTGTTATGCTTCTGGTTCTACTTTGAGGACGAGAGTCTATATACATTGTGGTATCTTGGGGTATGTGATGTCGAAAAAACGATTTTGCCATAGAAATAGGCTGGAGAAAATTTTATAATTGTTTTTCCAAATTGTATTGTATTTTGAACAGTGATTTTTAATTTTATTCTAGGAATAGGCTATTCAGCCAATCTTTTTGGTTAGATTTTAGTGTTTCCATAGTGCCTATATTTCTTTGTCTGGGCGTTAATTCGTTCCATGCAGTTGCAGATTTTACCTGCACAGAGTATAATGGGGGTCATATACATGTAGTCAAATGGAGGGTATAATTGGAGTCATATAGTAAAATGGAGGGTATAATGGGGGTCATACAGTAACATGGAGGGTATAATGGGGGTCATACAGTAACATGGAGGGTATAATGGGGGTCATGCAGTAACATGGAGGGTATAATGGGGTCATGCAGTAAAATAGAGGGTATAAATGGGGTCATATATACAGTAAGAAAGAGGGTATAATCGAGTCAGGAAGTTCCATAGAGGGTATAATGGGGGACATATAGTAACATAATGGGTACTATGGAGCTCATACATTAAAAGAGAGTGTATAATGGGGGTCATATAGTAAAATAAAGGGTAAAATGGGGGTCATGCAGTAAAATAGCTGGTATAACGGGGGGGGGGCATGCAATAACATAGAGGGTTTAATGGGGGTCATGCAGTAACATAGAGGGTTTAATGGGGGTCATGCAGTAAAATAGATGGTATAAAGAGGGCCATATATATAGTAAAATAGAGGGTATAATGAGAGTCTAGTAATAAGAGAGGAAGAGGGTCGGGAGCGACTGGAAGGGGAGGGGGAATGAGAGGGGAGATAGCAGAGGAGGAGGGGAAGGAGAGGAGGAGACAGCAGAGGGGAGGGAGAGATAAGAGGAGGAGAGGTAGACGGTGGGGGACGCAAAGAGAGGGAGGGGACTCCAATGATGAGAGTGGGTATTAGAGAAAGAAGAGGGAAGGGATGGGAGAAGGGGGGAGGAAGAAAAAAGAGAGGGTGGGAGGTATAGAGAGGAGAGAAAAAGATGGTAGGAGTGAGAAGATGAAGGGGAGGAGGGAAGAAGAGGGGAGGGAGTGGCCAGGGGAGGGAAGAAGAGGGAAAAGGGGGAGGGGAGTGGAGGGGAGAGGGGAAGGGGAAGGAGGGGACGAGATCGAGATGGAGATTAGACGGAGACATTCTTGCAATAAATTTATACTAATGTGACTGGGCTGCGTTGCTCCGTTATGTTATTAAACTTGGGTTTTAATGCGAGCTAATATAAACACAGATTGCGAAAAGTTTTTAAGTGTTCCACAGCTGTTGCTCTGGTCTTCCCTGACCCTAAAGAGAGCTAAACTGGCTTTATAGTGTCGCTTTCCGGTTACTAATTGTCCTAAACCCTCTCTGAAAGGTTAATTCTCGTTATTTATGCACAGGCATTTTGTTAAAGAAAAACATGTTGCAACAATTGTATATTAATGGAACCATCATGTAATCATTGTACGTTAATATTTTTATTATTTCTTGCTTCATTTATGGACACAATTTAAATGATCATGAATAGAAAAAAATAAAAAATACCCAAGGTGGGAGTCGGACTGTCGACCTGCGTTTTTTTTTCAAGAGGTGTTTCATAACTGTTGCAGTGGTATCCCACCCATAAGAAATCAACAACCCAATTCTCTGAATGCATTCAATTTACATTATTATAGAGCAGCCAAGCCAGTGGCAGTTGAGAGAAAGGTGATAGCTGTTGTGGTGATAAGCGCCCGATTGTTATATTCTTTGTTAGGTCAATTGTAATTGTAGGAGTAGGCCCTGGCTTTGTTTGGTAGTCCGACTGGCAGTTCAAATCCAAGCTCAAGAACGAACTATCGAACTATTCGCTAGGTCATTATACACTGCAATACAATTTTACAATATACTCCTTCCCTTCCCCTCTCTCTCACTCTCTCTTTAGATTTTACTTCGAAAAATTAAAGAAACATTGAGAAGCCCTCTGAACTCTCATTAGCCGGTGTCTGAGAATTATTCAAGTCGTATTATAAGGTAATAAAGATCAGAGAGTCGGAAGCAGCCAAACAAAATATCAACTAGATTATAATAGCAGTCAAAGTTATATATACATGGACAAAGGATTTTTCACAACAATGAAATTGTATTTCGAGCATTTATTAATGAAATGAAAGTAAATGTAAGAGTTATAGACCACAATAACCTTGGACAAGGGAAAGGTGAGAACAGAAAGAATGTATTGGGAACGATGCTGAGAGAAATGGACGGTAAAGATTGAAAAGTCTCAATCGATACATGTTCTACATGATTATGTGTCGAAATAACTTTGTAGTCGTTGGTAATAGAAAATTGAAAACATTAAAATCGCTATATCTCCCCTCTCTCCTACACTATAGCCCTCCCCCTTCCTCCACCATCTCCCCAGCCTCCCTCTTCCCTCTTCCCTCTCCCTCTTCCCTCTCCATCGTCCCTCTTCATCTGACCTCTCCCCATCTTCCCTCTGTCCCCCTCCACTTGCATTTTAATCTACTTCCACCCACATTTAATAATAATAATAATAATCCACGGTTGTTCTACATCTGTTGCTCCAGTATTGTACCCATGTAAGCCTACGACAGAGAGGGACTTTTGGCAGATTAGTACAATTTGCCTCTTTTAGAATTAGAAAATAGACCTATAGAGATTGCTATTTCATTGGAGCAACGCATTTGTGGCAAATATTGCGATAGCTCAGGTCAGATTGGTTAACGAGAAATGGAATTTGGGAAATTTGTTGCTAATGGAGAACTTGGGGAATTATCAGGGTTACTGGATATAGAATCGTGATCTGAGATTTCTTGTTTGAAGTTCATTTAGGACAGGTTGAGTTTGTATGAAACATATATGATCAGAAATTGGAATAGAACTCAGAAACAGGGGACTACATGAATAATACAAAACATGTCTGGATGTATAAGATGGTAATAAATGCTCAAAAATATCAATACATTTATTTGGCCTCAGTCTCGCCAGTTCAACCGATTGTGATGACCTTAAATTTACCATACTGCTGACATTCTTGCGGTTCGAATGATGTATAATATATCTTTCTAGCTGAAATAGCCTTTTTGCCACAAACCTTGCACGGCGAGTATTATTCACAAATATTCTGTCGACTATCGTCACTACTACATAATTGTAAAATTTTAAAAAGAAAGATACATTTATCGGAGCCATAGTCTCGTCAATTCTCATCCGATTTGAATAATTCAAAATTCACCGTAATGCTGACATGCCTGCCGTTTCTATTTATTCTATTATTTGTTTCCTCTACGAACGTTACGGGGCTAGTATATTTTTTTTAAAACGTGACGGTCGGGACAACGTGACGGTCGGGACATCCAGTGACATATTTGTTCATAGTCATGGGGGAGCACTATTATTAAATCATATGATCATTAGTATTAAGTGACCTAAGGCCTATCTGTAAACTATATAAATTTGTTTTAAATTTATTTTCTATTTAGCCCATAATGTATAAGGGCATGACATTCGGGACATCCTTAAAAAATCGGTTCGACTTTCCATCACGTTTTTTAATATAGAAAGAAGAATATTTCTTGTACAATCCCATTTTTTTCCACATAGCTAAATTGCCTTTCACGAACCTAAAAACATTTCATTCAGCTAAAATTGATGCATTAAGTGACAGTAAGGGGTCCATTAAGGGGCCGTGACGGACGGGACACCAAAACCCCGGGACATTTTTCATCTGAACAATGGCCCATGTTTGAAAACATTTTTTTCCATTAAGTTTTTATCTTCGAAAATCTCTCATTATATCTATCATTTTTAGCACTTGTTGTAGAATCAATGTCAGATTTTACATCATACAGCAGCATTTTGACTTTATTTTTTATCATGTGTGACATGCCATTTTGGGTGTGTTTCCCATGTTCAGACACCTATAAAATAATTAAGGAACTCTTATGAATTGCCCATATAATGTGCATACCAAATGAATTCTCATGACCTCTAAGTTCTCAATACGGTCTGGGATATCTAATCCAACTAGGGAGACAGTATTTCTATCACAATAAAGTTGTGGGACACGAAATGCAAGACTTCAATGAGAATCACCCAGAAGAGAATTGCGAGTTTTATTATGTTCTTAGGAAGGAATTACATGAAAAATACTAGACTAGGCCCAAAATTGAAATAGATGGATATTTAAAGTGGTTGAGGCGTTTTATAGTAGAAGCATTACAACACTTGTTCTTAGATAATTAATATGTGCTAATTCCAAATCTGGCGGATGACAGAGCATATCTTTATTATTTACAAGATGGCGGCCATTTTTCAAAATGGCCACTAATTTTAATCTGTGTTATCTGTTTATTCATAATAGCTTTAATAATATTTGAGCTAGATCCTTTAAATTTTGTGTAATGTTGAAGAAATTATTGTTGAATTAACCAAATAAATATTGGTGACCTTTCTCAAGGTCAAGGTCATTTGTAATGAGGTCAAATGTCAGATATCATTATTTTTTCTGTATAATCAAGCAGACAGAGGGGCTTAACTTGCTGAAATAGGTTTAGACTGATTCTGGCCAAGGAATATATCCCAATGATATCAATCTAGTATTAGTGACCCATTGAAGAAATCCAAGATGGCCTCCATTAATACACAAAAAGGTCAGAAGTATAATGTTCCGCCGTAAAAGTTACTAAAACACCACCATCATTGAGAGAACCTTTGAGAAAACCTTGCAAAGAGATCTCTCCCTAGGCTATGGGTGATTTCTTCCAGGAATTTCTCAGAATAATGTCAATCTGACATTTCAGCATTTTTAGATTTCCAAGATGGCTGCCAATATGTCTGTGT
The DNA here is from genome assembly GCA_942159475.1 of Sthenelais limicola. Classification (NCBI taxonomy): domain Eukaryota; kingdom Metazoa; phylum Annelida; class Polychaeta; order Phyllodocida; family Sigalionidae; genus Sthenelais; species Sthenelais limicola. The sequence continues at coordinate 91,129,840 of OW804096.1, read as the reverse complement.
AAATAGTAGCTTCATTAATATTCATTGGATTTTGAAGTGCAGCATACTAAAATATAGGTTTTCAGGGGTGCCAAAGTCATTGAACATGTCTGAAACAACTTTGGATAGAATATTAAAAAGATAGTGTTGCCACACCACCTAATATATTGATCAATGCATCATAACTGTATCATAAATATAAAGCTCAAGAAAGTTTTTTTTTTGTTCATGTCCTTGGAATCTTTTATGTCCTCAGCTATTTTTTTCCGTTCTGTACAGGTCTGTCAACACTGTCCAGAAAACATTTTGTAATTTGGGAAGGTATTTGGGGTGAAAATGTGTTTATTTATAGCTTGGGAAAGCCCCTGTTGGAAACTAGAAGAAATTTCAAATTTCCATTTCCCACAAGCTACTACATCACTTCCAGAGGGACCCGACTACATATGGAGGAGTGGTATTGGAGAGGGGGAGGGTATATATCGGAGAGGGAGAGGGTGTAGAAGGGGGACAGTGAAGAAAAGGGAATAGGAGAGGGGGAGGGAAAGAAGAGAGGGAGGGAAAATAGGGGAGGAAGAGAATGTAGGGGAAGGCAGAAAAAGCGGGAGGGGGAGCACAAGGGAGAGGGCAGGGAGAGGGTGGAAATCAGAGATGGGGATGGGAGAGAAAAACAGGTATGAGAGAAAAGAGACAGGAGGGAAAAAAGGGAGAAGTGGAATTGTCTGGAGAGAGGGAGACCGTCCAGAAGAAGGGTACTTTGCTAGTTCATTATAAAGGTGAATGAAGTTTTTAAAACAAATTCATTAACAAGTAAAGACATTAGTGGCTTGGCACTTCCAGACTAATGCTATACATACACTGTATTGTGATCAGAATCCTATCCAGTAATGCAGGCATGCATGCAGGGATAGTAGACATGGAATATCACTGGTATTGAGAATCCAAAGACCAGAATGTGACACAGTTTATATTGATAAACTTAGGTTTCTGATATGTGCCAGCTTTCATGTAGACTTCTTTGTTGATAGCTTCCTGCCATGTGCATTGAGCAGATCTATGTAAGATATGTTTCTTGACCACATTACAACAGTGTGAATTTTGGTGTTAGCATATGTTATTCCATCCTTATATCACCATTCCCATACAAACATAAGAGGGATTAACAGTCCAATTCTGCAAAGAACTTGATCCCTTAGATGGAGAGTGTCCACTGTCAGTACCTGGGATGAAAAACCTTTCCAAAGCTGCCTTTTCATAGTAAGAAAGTAAGTCCTGTAATGTATGTAGAAGCAGTAGGTACTATCTACAGGAATGCGAGTTGTCCTTCAGTTGATGGATTACCATTCAACCTCATCTTTACCAAAATATGTAATTAATTTTGTTCCACCTTGTGCCTTCTTTAATGGACAGTGAATTGTGTCAATCAAAAGCAACATCAATGCAATGAAAGTAATGGCCATATCAAAAGGCAGCACCTGAAGATTTATCTGACAAATCTCCAAATATCTGTCTAGATTTCTGTCTTACACAAAGCAACAAGGCCTCGACCATCAACAATAAGATGAATCATCTGGTATGTCTTTGGCCAACCAATTCCTGCCATAAGTGTTTTCATCAGGATATCTTACTGTCCTCTTCTAGGGCTGCCATCTAGTGTTGCTAAAGAAGGAGGAATTAAAAGCAATTCATGCTTTAAAACATCAGAGATTGATCTCCCTACCTGACATAAGATTTCTAATTTCTGGAGAATGGAACGGTCCACAGGGAGGGTAGTTTTATGAGTGATGCTTTGCCTAATCTCAAATAGCTTTTCAAGGTGGAAGAATGTTGCCTCTATATAGGCTCATGAAACTTTTCATTCATTTGCTCTTGTCTTCTGGTAAGAATTGTTCAAGTCTCTTGTCCATACTTTGAAGGTTCAAAGAGAGTCTGTTATCTTTGGTTTTGTTTAGTCTTTTGTGAATTGAGCAGCTCATGTGCAGTTCCATTTGAGAAATCTACTAGATCCTCATGGTTCTCAGTCACCATTTTACTGCTTTGTTGTCCTTTGACAGGCAATTAAGATTAATTCCATTTCCTCCATCAACTTCCCCATGGACAGTTTCATTTTTGGTTGCTCCAAATTCCACAGGCAATCTCTCTGGGCATATAATTATGTGCATTGAAGAAGGATTGATGCAATTCCTAGGTTTGTATACCACATTGCAAACTTAGGATTTTGGTTTCCTCAGCAAACTTGTCTGAAATTCATTAGAAACACAGCAACCAATGACCAAACATAAATGGTCTGAGACCATTTTGAGTTTGGTGCAAACTAGTGGCCATTTTGTCTCAGTTGATTCAAGTTCCTGTATAAATATATAAAAGAAGCAGGATACTGATGAATTCAGTCCTATCCATCATAATATGAGTAAATTTGGTGAGGTTGTGTACATCTGTCACACAACAGGGCATCTGCATGTGTAACCAGTGATTACATACTAGTTATAGTAGCTGAGAATCCACCTTTAACTTTCTTTCTCTAAATAATATGCTGTATCCTTACCAGCTGTAATCTGTAAGCTTCCCCACCAATCGCAAACCATTGAACATTGATATCACCAGACAGTTCCCAGACACATATTTGACAAACTTCTGAGGTAGTATGATTTTCGTCACCTTTTAGGAAAACTTATTTTAAGGATAGATCTTGCATTGATTCTGACCATTTAAATACTTTTATCCATCTATGTTTTTTCAGGCACAATATTTTTCATGTAGGCCTACCTTGTTACCCTGGAAGTGGAAGTTATAAGGAATGTGTTTCTGGAAAACAAATCAGTTCTTCAAATATAACTCATCTTTATAATGATTTCAATTGTGATGCACTGATCGATGAGTTGGTTGCTATGGCAACACTGTATCTTTTTAAAATACCATCTAAAGTGGTTTTAGACATGTTCAATGAATTCCTCACCCTTGAAAACCTATGTTTTGGTAGGCTGGACTTCAAAATCTGATGATTATTAACAAAGTTACTATTGAGGCAGCCACATTGTCGGCCATCTTGGAATTCTAAAATGTTGTAAGATGTCAGGTTAACATTATTTGGACAACTTCCTTGAAAAGAATCACCCATAGCCTCATTAGTGGTCTCTTTGCCAGGTTTTCTTCTCTGTTTGTTTGATTGTACAGTAGAAATGATGATATCTGATATTTGACCTGATTACAAATGACCTTGACCTTGACAAAGGTCACCAATTTTTAACCCGATAATAAGTAACTATTCCTCCACCACTACACACAATTTAAAGGGTCTAGCTTAAATATTGTTTAAGTTATAAAGAAGAAGCTGGTAACATAGCTTAAAAGTAGCCACCATTTTGTAAAATGGCCGCCATCTTGAAAATATTGAAGATATGCTCTGTCATCCGCCAGATTTGGATTTAGCACATATTAATTGTCTAAGAACAAGTGTTGTAATGCTTCTACTAAAAAACGCCTCAACTAGTTTGATTTTCTGAAAATGGGCCTAGTCTATACATGCATCGTCATGCATCTACCTTTAATATTCCAGGCTATTGACCCAGCACTCATGTGATAGATATGTAAATGCTTCTCATTGAATATGATGTAAAAATGACCCTTAAATGCACCATTTCACTCCTAGTTTTAACAAGTTTTTTTCGGGGGGGGGGGGGGGGGGGGCGGGGGGATGCTTGTAATTGTAACATAAATAGTAATAGAGACAATAATATCATCCCGGTATTATCCGCACATCAAATTGTGTATGATAGGAATTGCTAATTCAGAATGGTGAGGTGCTTACTGTGAAATAGTTGCACACTTTGGGGGTATTTAATTGTACAACGTGATGAGAAGATATTACATATTTTAGGGGTTATTTGAATCTAGATGTACTGAAATATTAAATTCTAGTAATACTTTGAGTAATTCAATACCAGGGACATTTTCAGACAGATATAACGTTTGACCAAGGCACACAAGGGGACATTATTTTTATTTAAACTCATGAAAAATTAATCTTTAATTAATCTAAAGATTGAGGTTTCCAAAATGGGGAAGAATTATGTCCATCACCGGTCTATGATGGCCCTCGCACGCCCGTGACGGTATGTCTGCATTGATTTTCATATAATCTCATGGGTGTAGGTATGTTTCCCAAATGCCATTCGAAAGGGCATGCTTTCCTCTTTGGAATCATGTGAAATAATAATAATTTGATTTTTCTATAAATGAATGAAATGACGATAAATATTTTTGTGACCATCACCGTCCATGACACATATTTCAGGGTATATTTCCAACAATTTTCAGAAGAGTAAGGTGTGGGGCACCTATACTAGCAATTTCATTTCAATTACCTTTAGAAAAAAATACCTATTTGGAACAGTTTCATGAGAATCGACCGACAATTAATGTTTCATGGAAATGTAAGTAGGCATTTTAAATGATGAGATAATCAAGGAGTTTGTACATATATGAAAGATTGTTTGATCTACTTCGTAGTCAACGTCCCCCAAAAGGGTATTGCATACACAGATTCAAAATCATATTCTGAGAATTTGCAGGGAAAAGGTGTATTTGATAAAAAATGATAATAACAAAAATGTGTATTTGAATTTCTCTAGACTGTGTATATCAGATTTCTCAACTGTTAATAAAATACATAGAAATTATTATAGTTATTTATTAATTATTTCAATATTCGAGGCTAAGTTGGGGAAATATTTAGGTTATACCATTAACCAATCTCGGAGCTTTAATGACCACTTTATACGTATGAGAGGAAATGTTCAAGCCAAAGTGAATCAGTTTGCTAGGATCAGAAATTATATTGATGAAATCGTTGCCAAGCTAGTTCTGAAATCGCATGTAACGTCCCTTACAGAATACGGTTTGTTAATGTGGGTCGGATTTTCAGAAAATGTACAATTCGCCTTTACCAATCCTCTCAAATAACCCAAATTTCAGACGAAAATAAAGTTCAAAATACAGTTCAACCTAAGAAAACAGATTGCTAGAATCAGTGCAATACCGAATATACTCAAATTTACCTAGTATTGGCCATATTTCAGTCTAATAAAGCAGAATTTACTCAATGTGCACAGCTGCCAATTGTACATTTTCATAAAATCTGACCCATGTATAATATGGCTAATGCTAGTATCTTAAACAAAGTAGGCAACTAGAATACTGGGTTTGTTTTTTATACTCAACGTCGCCAAAGAAGTGGTGCATTATTCAATCGGTGCGCGCCGAATGGGCGGGCATTGGATCGTCTCTCAACCAAAGATTTCACAGGGATTTCCCCCTTGTTACCTTACATCATATATATATATGGAAATGAGGGCCTTGAATAACATAATTCGATATTGATTATTTGTTAAAGAAATGCTAATCGGTGCAATTAAAATATTGTAATTCAAAAGGAAAGAAAACCCATGTTCCTTGCGCCAAAATAATGTTTGAATATTTATGCTTATTGCTACAAAACTATTGGATATTTTAAAATTGCATGAACTATGTTCTCAGACCTTTCCTTTTTAGTATATTTATATATCATTTAGTATAGAAAAAGTTCTTCTACCTTCAGTTGTGCAAACCGAGTAGCTTGTAATTCTGAAACCCTCGCTGCATCGCAAATGGTAATTTTGGGGTTGGAATTTGTACGTGAACGAACCATATGTACTAAATGAAAAAAGAGGCAACTACTTAGGTACAATTTATCTCTAAAAGACGGCATCAAATTCTAAGAAATAGTGACAGGAGAGTGACAGCAGTCATAACATAATAAGACATAGGCTACAGTAGCCTAGTGATATATATACCAACGTACATTATGTACAACTCTGGTTTCACTAATGCTCCACTCTCAAAAAACGGTATAATACTTTGGTCCCTCCTATGTCAAATTTAGTCTATACCCTTAGTCATCTATATATAGGTGTTTTAAATATATAGGTGTTTTAAAAATGGCCAAGTGAAAGCAATATAAACTTACCAAATGAACGTTTTCCAGAAACAATATCGTGGACGGTAAATCCATGTGTCCAGTCCGTGAGTTGACATTTACACTGGTGCAGAAGTTTTTATTTTGAGATCCATGCAGTCATCCAAAGCTATATAAAAATAGAATATATATGGATAAAATAGCATATATATGGGGCCAGGGTTCCCCCATTCCCCGTCTGTCTTGAATGGGCTATTATAGAGAATTCGTGCAGTGGTATACAGAGTAAAAATCGATTCGGAATTTGCTACTTTTATTAAGTTTTAATTAGTCTTTCATAATTTGAAACGTTTCGCCAGGACATATGATCGCTTTTGAGTGTTTATCTAAAGGTAATACATTTCATTTCAAGATCTTCCACAGCTGATAATGCATCTTTAATGTGGAATATAAATGAATAATTATAACAATTGTGACATCGCAATTGCTTTTTGTCCTGATCGTCCCGACACCTAAGAATAGAAACTCTGCTCCTCTATGAGTCCTTGGGTCGGACTTGCATATGATCGACCGAGCTCTTATAAAATGAGATTTTTAAATCTTTGAAATATCCAGTTGTAATATAAATTTTGCAACTTTTACCTAGATGAAAATGCTAAGAGAATGCTATAGATTGATAATACATTGAATTCAGACAATAGGATTTTCAGTTTTCCTTTACCTTTACCGTCGTCGCTAAGTACCTGGTTAACAGGAGAGATTACTTCGTTATATGATAATAATAATAATAATAACCAAGAGGTTAAAGTCGACATAGAAGATAATTTTCTTCCTAACCAGGTACTTAGCGACGAAGGTAAAGCCACACATATATAATGATAGCAGTTTGGAGAAGAAGAGAGGGTGAGGCCAAAAAAATAGGTGTGTTTCCGATTTACCTCAATTTGAGAGGCAGGCATCCTCTTCTGAAGCGATGTAATCTATGAATTCAGAATAAAAATACGATATATATAAATCAGATAAGAATTTTAATGGGAATATAATTACATTTTGCGGTCTTAATGGAATTATAATGACTCTTTGCGGTTTGAGGCGAGAGGCTTTCCCTTCATTTGAAGGGACTCTCTCAAGTTTGGGCCTAGACTGAGTGGAAGAAGCAGCACGGATTAAAAAAAAATATTAGTTAATTAATCTCTAATTCGAGTCAAATGACCAGATGGATCTCAGATTTAATCACGTAGTATCATTTATAACAGGAAATCTTTCGTTTCATTGAAAATGCATGTGAAATATGTTTCGAAATAAAATCTGGTTTGAAAAAATAACGTCGTAGAAAAAGCATATGCCCTTGCCTGGCTAATCCCCCGGGCCCCTGGATACATTGTTCTAATTGTCCTCAGCGGCGGGACCCACCGTTTTGACAGTTATCTGTTTTCACACTTATGCCGCAGTCAGAACTATGGGAAGATTGTTCTGTTTACGACATCATGCATGTGCCTAGAAGAAAGACTAGACTTGCTAAAGTCCTTAAATTTTGTATATTTTATGTTAAACGAACTTTCAAAAATAAATCTATCACATTAGAATTACTTATTAGACTCACTACTATGATATTATGATCACTATTTAGTAGCGCCACTAATGGCTCGACTGAGAATTCTAAGACTATGCGTGAATGTGAAGTTTTAATCCTGCACTATGATAATACATATAACACTTTCTTGGGGACTGTGACAATCTAGGGACGGGCGACGGTTCGTTCCGGTCCATTGATCGGAGCGATCAATGGACCGGAACGAACCTTGTGGACATGGCAACCAACAATACGCAAATCTTCTGATTGGTTCTCGGAGAGTGTGCGTTGGGCGGGGGGAGGTCGCTCCAAAACAAAGTAGATTCCCATGCTCGTTCAACAATTAATACAACGGCCCCTTTTCAAGGACCTTTCCACCAAATGAGTGTTTCCTTCTCTCCAAAATGGCGTTTTTAAAACTATTTAAATTAAATGCTCCAAATATCCCCTTGGAAATAAGATCGACACGATTGTATGACTCTCCTGTTCTCGAATTGTTTATTCCTAAGCGTGAACCAGATAGGCAATCATTGCACTACCAAATTGCTATAACATGGAACAATTTACCTGTAAGACTGCGCAACATTCAAGACAATGATATATTTAAAATACAAATTAAAAAGTTTTTTCTTGATAAAGATAATTAGATAATCGCTCAGCTCTCTCTCGTTCCACTCTCACCTCTTTATTACCTTTAACTGATATAGAAATGTACCTTCATCTCTCATTATTACTCTTCTCATCCTGTTCCACCACTAGTGATTAATTTAATTCACATCTGATTTTTATATTTTTGTTAATATACTGATGAATTCACCGTGTTTGTAATTATTGTAAAGGCTATTAGCATCATTATATCGAGCTAGAGCAGATGGCCTCGAAGAACGCTTAATGTTAGCGATGTGTCTCATTTCTGCCATGCTTCAGTCTGTATGTGAAAATAAAAACGTTTAATTTTTTTTTTATATTAAAACAAGGAGATTCTACGATGCCAAGATCTTTTTAAAAGGAAAAATCAATGAGAATATATCAGGGATAGAAAAATGAAATTGGGAATGAGCATGGGACCACTTTGGTTTTGGTTGAGTACCCCCCACCCCGACTCACCCCACCCCAACCCCAAACTGAGGTTGATCTCTGTCAAGCGCCCTCAGGCTCGGGGGTATAAAAGGGGCCTTTGGACAAACAACAATCGTGCTTTCTGAGCTTTTCGTAAGTATTCTGATTATGTGTGTATCTCTGTGTGTGTGTGTAGAGAGAGAGAGGATCTGACGGCGCCTACGATAGAAGGAAGGAAGGAAGACCTAGTCCATGATATGGCTGATTTTATCTTTGATTGCCCTGGGAAGGCCCGAAATATCACAACTAGCGCGATCAAGAACCAAGAGAAAATGTGTGCATGGATTATATATATATGTATGTGTGTGTTCCCGGAGACCCCCTAGGTGCCCTAGGTTTGCCCGTGTCCCCAGGAGGGGAGGAGGAGTCAGTGGATCGTTATCCTGACGCGTGCCGCTGGTGAAAACTTCTCATTATTCTGTTCCTTGTAATAATGAGAGGAAGGTCAGTCTTAACTAACTATTTTTTGCAGGAGGTTCTGGAAACGTCCAGAAAATTGTCATTCTGTTTTAGGTGCGTGATATATATATGACTGTGCTTCATAGTTATTGACTTATTATCATTCTGTTGTGCTTGCATACCTGGATATATGCATATAGCACTATATTGACACAACTACCTGGAGTGTCACAATCATTGTCTGTTATAGCACTTATATGTGGGTGAAAGCGTCAGAAAATGTACAATTTGTCTTCTCCAATCCTCTCAAAAGGAAGCTCAAAATACAGTTTGATATAACAGAATGGATTTCAGAAGAATTGACTAAATGTGTAGAGTTGCGAATTAAACATTTTCTGGCGATCTGACCCTTGTATGATGTTTGTAATGAAGGTGTAGAATATTCTGATTTTGATGCGCATTTCTAAAAGTTGGGCGGCAAAGCTCGCGCAACGTCCCCGAGTAATGCAACTGGGAACTTTTATGTGGGTGAAAGCGTCAGAAAATGTACAATTTGTCTTCTCCAATCCTCTCAAAAGGAAACTCAAAATACAGCTTGATGCGCATTTCTAAAAGTTGGGCGACAAAGGTCCCCGAGTAATGAAACTGGGAACTTATAAAACTAATGTGTATATTGGCCTGCGATTGAATTGAGGTTAAGCTTGTTTTTCTTAGAAATATTTTTTCTAAATTCCCTTGTGCACCGCCGCTTGTTGATGGGACAATTTGTTTTAATATGTCCGCCGGTTGCCATAATATATGACGCCATTTTTCCCGCCTATGACAAGGTGGAAGCCAATATGGCGGCCTGCCTTTATCAATTCCAATCGTGGAACCACCGATGGGAATCAATAGATTTTTTTTTATTATTTTGCTAATTGTTTTTGCGCTTGACTCATTCATTTCTTTGGAATGAATAGAACTATATGGACTTTAAATATAGTTCTTGTTATATTTGACAAGTTTCTGGCAGGCCTATTATTATCGATTGTATTTTTTTTACAATATGGCCGCTGGACATGACTCCATGCTTCCCGCTGCATAGTGCCACCATTGGAAATCTATTAAACTTTTATTATTATTAGTTTCCAAATTGTTTTTGCCCTTTGATTATTTTATTTATTAGTTTGGGATTTATAGAACTATATGGACTTTAAATATAGTTCTTTCAATTTCACGAGTTTCTGGTAGGCCTATAATTATCGATTGTTTTTTTTACAATATGGCCATTGGACATAAGTCTCCATGTTGCCCGCTGCATAGTGCCACCATTGGAAATCTATTAAACTTTTATTATTATTAGTTTACAAATTGTTTCTGCCCTTTGATTATGTTATTCATTCGTTTGGAATTTATGGAACTCTATGGACTTTAGATATAGTTCTCGTTCTATTTGACGAGTTTCTGGTAGGCCTATAATTTTTTTCAATATGGCCGCTAGACATAGACTCCCATGTCGCCCGCTCCATAGTGCCACCATTGGAAATTAATAGAACTTTTATTATAATTAGTTTACAAATTGTTTTTGCCCTTTGATTATTTTATTCATTCGTTCGGAATTTATGGAACTATATGGACTTTAAATATAGTTCTTGTTATATTTGACAAGTTTCTGGTAGGCCTATAATTATCGATCGATTTTTTTAAAAAAAATTTAGTATAGGACTTGATGTTTTCCGCCCTATTGTAACGGTGGAAGTCAATATCATTCATACAACCAGAGCTATATATACTAGCATTGTGCAAGCCTTGGTGGCAATTAAACCTTATCTTTATTTTAAAAATTGTCTTTGCACTTGTATATTTCATTCGTTTGGAATTAATAGAACTATAGACTTTAAATAGTTCTTGTTTAACGAGTGTTTCTGGTAGGCCTATAATTATCGATTGTATGTCTTTCATTAGTTTTATTTAGTATATGACTTCATGCTTCTCGCCCCATAGTGCCACCATTGTAAAGGCGGAAGCCAATATCATCCATGCACTCATCCATTCGTTTGGAATGAATAGAACTATATAGACTTTAGATATAGTTCTTGTTCACTGTGGCGTTTTCTGATAGAATATCGATAGGATTCTAATTCTGTTTCATTTATTTTACAAATTGTCTTTGCCCTTATTTAATTCATTCAGTGGGGAGTAATAGAAGTACGTCGGTTCTTGTTCACCGATGCGTTTTCTAATATGTTTTGTGATAGGATATGTGGTGATTGATGTTCTATAAAAATGTAGCTCTCAAAAATTATTCTGTTCTAAATTTATGTTATTCCCACAATGACGTGAACAGGTCAATATCAATTCAAATAATTGGTAGGAAAAGTGGAAAATCTTTTTTCAGTTCATTTTCGCCTTAATTAATTGCATTTATCTAGTGAGGCAATTAATTGTTCTCAAATGAAATAAATGCCTGAATTCAATGATTTTAGAACCGACTGGTCAGATCGGCGTCAAGCAAAGCCGAGCTATATTTTGGTTTCGGAATTGCTACTAGTTAACACAGGATAGTTTTATGCAGTCCTCAATATCTTGCTACCATGTGGTAGGCCATGTGTTGCTACCAGGGTAGGCCTAGGTATTTTGTTCTGCTTACATTGGGCGCCCATATGACTTATGACTCATTTCCCTGTAACGCATCACATATTTCATCCGTTTTCATGTAGCCGAGCTAATATATGAAAGTTTTGTTTTCTTTTTCAGTTATATTTTACTTCATATATGTTTTTTTCCCAAATGCTTTATTGTGTCACTGTTCTGTATTCCATTACAACATGTACTTCCTATCTAGTTTGCAAATTTAATTGCATTCCTATGACTGTTATGGAACTTAAATTATACCACATCTAAAAAGGAATGATCCCAATATTGGGTTTGTCAGTTTTTATCCGAGATCTTACTATTCCTATTATACGTTATGGATTTACTTTACTCTTATGATGAGCTTTTAAGTGCTCTTGGTTGTTTTTCTTTGTCTGGAGAGAGTATACTAAGGATTTCACAATTACTTCATAGAATGAATATGTTAAATACCTTCCAGTATTGAGTCGATCATGGATATTTAGTTTGGTCTTTTCATTTATTTCAGGGTTTGTGCCAGACTTGTCCTACCTCCGCAGACAGTCCTACCCGAACACACACTGATCTAGATCTGCATTATTCAACATGAATGCCTACTCCTTGTGTGCTCTTTCCCCATCCTCTGCGCCACTGTCGTACGGCGAATTTGAGCTGTCCTTCAGTGAGTTAGAGGATTCCCTCCTGGAGGAGATAGAAGCTTTCGAGCTTCCTGCTCCCTCCTTCGACTTTGACCTCCTTTGTCCCTCTCCCATGCCCTCCCCTGCCCCTTCTAGCCCGCCGTCGTCCCAGGCCGATTTTTCCGTCCTTCGTTCATATTATCCTTGCTTTCCCTGCTCGTTCGAAGATACCTTCGTGGGATTAGATGAAAGTTTGGAATGGGATGACTTCACTGACTCTCATGTGGATAATGGCTCGGATGTTTCACAGGTGGAGGATTTCCTTCCTGAGACCTGCGAGCGTTCCAGCCTACACTGGGGGGAAGATGTGAGTCTGTCCCAAGCACTTGAACGTTCCGACATAACCCTAACACCAACTAACTTAACCACTAACCCTCTTCGTCTCCTTTCTTCTTATTCTCCTCTTTTTTCTTCTATTTTTTACCTTTTTTTTTCTTTTTTATTTTTTTTCTTTTTTTTTTCCTTCGTTTTTTCCTTCAGTTTTTTCATCTTCTTCTCCTCTTTGCTTTCCCAACCCCCGCCAAAAAAAAAAAAAATCAAAAATCAAAAATCCAAGCGAAAATCAAAAAAAATCAAAAAATCAAAAATACCAAAAAAAATGTTACTACTAACCCTTTCAAGTGTCACTTTCAAATTATCAAATTGTATATGTTTTACTTGTTACATTTATAAAATTGTATATATATATGTTTTACTTGTTAAATTTATAAAGTTATACAAAAAATCCTGTTAATGCATATCTACCCCCCCCCCCCCATGGTATATATATATATGGTTAGTGAGGTGAGGTGCTTGCTTCTATAGCTAGTCATCTCGTATATACCATGGTAGATTAGATATTATTCAAAATTGTACATAATATATCTACTTGTAGTCTCCTATAACCACTCCCTCATATTAATGGTTTCACCCTCCCCCCCATGGTATATATATGGTTGGTGAGGAGGTGCTTGCTTCTATAGCTAGTCATCTCGTATATACCATGGTAGATTAGATATTATTCAAAATTGTACATAATATATCTACTTGTAGTCTCCTATAACCACTCCCTCATATTAATGGTTTCACCCTCCCCCCATGGTATATATATGGTTGGTGAGGAGGTGCTTGCTTCTATAGCTAGTCATCTCGTATATACCATGGTAGATTAGATATTATTCAAAATTGTACATAATATATCTACTTGTAGTCTCCTATAACCACGGTTAAATCCCACTCCCTCATATTAATGGTTAAATTATGTTTCCCAATTCGAGATGAATGTGTTTCATGTATGCGTGTGACGTTGGCATGCCTGGAAATAAGTTCAGTTGGCACAGATGTTCTTGGGAGTGGTGTTGTTGCAGTCTCGGTATTGTGATGACCTCATACTATGTTTCATGAAATAGATCTCATGGGCAAAATTGATCCTTTATAATTTGGTTGTATTACAACCTTGAAACTCTGGATGAAACTGACTTCACTGTCTCGCCATTTGGCGAAAGAGGGGGCTATGAAGTTTGTAACCACCAAGTTTCATTATTTCATGGGGGGGGGGGGGGGGCGGGGGCCTGCTGTATCACGACTTCCTGGGTGGTGGAAAGAAAAAAAACGGGGCTTTTATTTTTTTTTATAATTTTTTGGGGAAGTTGGTGGGAGATGCCTCATGACATTTCCTGCCATTAAAAAAAAGAGATCTATTGAATTGAAACATACCTATCGGGTGTATCATGGTATTTGCTTCAATACGCATGAAAAGTCTGATGTTGCTGCTGGTCAACTTCGGGTAGTCTTCACGAACACACTAAAGCTCATGAGAATCACAGGTCACTTGGATAGTAACTGCAAAATTTGTAATCATTTCATACATAATCAAAGTTAAAGCCAGAATTTTCAATTTATTTTGGATGTCTTATTCAGAAATGCATCTGTGGAGAATGCCTTGAATTCTTTAAATGTTTGTAAATCTATTCTCCATTTAAATAAACGGTATATGGACTAGTGTCCATCTCTTCATATCAAACCACACTTATATTTACATTTGTAGAATCTATTATTCGGCTAAATAGTAAATATCCCACCCCCACTCCTATTTTGAATCCTTTTGGAAGAAATTTAATATAGTTATTTTGACACTTTTGTATATATGTGTACTAATCACTAATTATTAATATGGCCACTATAAAATGGTAAGTTCAATTCGTTTACATTTTGAAATTTTGAAATTTTGAAATTCTCCAATATTCTTGACATAAAATGTAATTAATCACTATCTATTTATCTTTGCAGCTTTGTATGCCGGTTGCGTTTCTTCCCGCGCGTCGGAAATAGGGGTACCCCTCGCGGCGGTCCGCTTCTGCATTGCGTTGCAGGGTTAATCACCTTAGTCACACACATCGTCAGGGCTTTTGAGGCTTAATTCCCATTCTTATCTGATCTGAGGGTCTGGACCTAGAGTGGTCACTAATTTTCTTAGTGACAAATGACATTGCTGTTTTTTGACCGACAAGAAACATTAGATACCCCCCCTCTGGAGCCCTAAGGACGCACTTGGATGCATCTTGGCATCTTATTTCTACTTATTATATTATAGGTAGTACCCACGCCCACTCCTATAGGAGTATGTATATTATATTATATAACTGGGTTATGATAAGTAGGGATCTGGTATGTTTTGGATCCCGACTTGATCTTACGATCGACCAATTGTTGTTAAACCTATTCAGCAATATGGTGCAACACTTCAGATGCTGCTTCTAGGAGTGGACGAGCTCGTTGGTGAACGTGCCACTGCTATGGGGGGTCTGATTTCCATAAAATATACGGCAGCTGTACACATTTAGTAAATTCTGCTAAATTAGGCTTAATTCCCATTCTTATCTGATCTGAGGGTCTGGACCTAGAGTGGTCACTAATTTTCTTAGTGACAAATGACATTGCTGTTTTTTGACCGACAAGAAACATTAGATACCCCCCCTCTGGAGCCCTAAGGACGCACTTGGATGCATCTTGGCATCTTATTTCTACTTATTATATTATAGGTAGTACCCACGCCCACTCCTATAGGAGTATATATATTATATTATATAACTGGGTTATGATAAGTAGGGATCTGGTATGTTTTGGATCCCGACTTGATCTTACGATCGACCAATTGTTGTTAATTCCCATTCTTATCTGATCTGAGGGTCTGGACCTAGAGTGGTCACTAATTTTCTTAGTGACAAATGACATTGCTGTTTTTTGACCGAAAAGAAACATTAGATACCCCCCCTCTGGAGCCCTAAGGACGCACTTGGATGCATCTTGGCATCTTATTTCTACTTATTATATTATAGGTAGTACCCACGCCCACTCCTATAGGAGTATGTATATTATATTATATAACTGGGTTATGATAAGTAGGGATCTGGTATGTTTTGGATCCCGACTTGATCTTACGATCGACCAATTGTTGTTAAACCTATTCAGCAATATGGTGCAACACTTCAGATGCTGCTTCTAGGAGTGGACGAGCTCGTTGGTGAACGTGCCACTGCTATGGGGGGTCTGATTTCCATAAAATATACGGCAGCTGTACACATTTAGTAAATTCTGCTAAATTAGGCTTAATTCCCATTCTTATCTGATCTGAGGGTCTGGACCTAGAGTGGTCACTAATTTTCTTAGTGACAAATGACATTGCTGTTTTTTGACCGACAAGAAACATTAGATACCCCCCCTCTGGAGCCCTAAGGACGCACTTGGATGCATCTTGGCATCTTATTTCTACTTATTATATTATAGGTAGTACCCACGCCCACTCCTATAGGAGTATATATATTATATTATATAACTGGGTTATGATAAGTAGGGATCTGGTATGTTTTGGATCCCGACTTGATCTTACGATCAACCAATTGTTGTTAATGGAGTATTTACCTATTCAGCAATATGGTGCAACACTTCAGATGCTGCTTCTAGGAGTGGACGAGCTCGTTGGTGAACGTGCCACTGCTATGGGGGGTCTGATTTCCATAAAATATACGGCAGCTGTACACATTTAGTAAATTCTGCTAAATTAGGCTGCAATTTGGTGAATACTCGGTAGTAGTATATTCGGTATTGCATTAATTGTTGTTCTCGGTTGATAATGTTCTCGTTTTTCTTGGTTCCTAAATGAATGCATTCATCTTTTGTTGTTCCTCTCTTTCGTCATCTCCTCTCCCCCCCTCTCTTTCGTCATCTACTCTCTGCCCCCTCTCTTTCGTCATCTCCTCCCCCCCTCTCTTTCGTCATCTCCTCCCCCCCTCTCTTTCGTCATCTCCTCTCTCCCCCTCTCTTTCGTCATCTCCTCTCTCCCCCTCTCTCCCCCTCTCTTTCCCCTTCTCCTCTCTCCCCCTCTCTTTCCCCTTCTCCTCTCTCCCCCCATTTCACCTTTTCGGGAATCAGACCGGGATTGGGATGTATTTTAGGTTGGGATTTAAAAGGGTCTTCGAGAAAGGGAAAGGGATTCATAGGTGGGTTGGGGGGTCCTCCATACACATTATAGTTAGTACACCCCCCCTCCCCCTCCATTAAGTGGCTAATGGGAAAGTGGAATCCTTTGTAAGGTTCTGGGTGGCCGCGGGTTTTTTTCAGATTGCGAGGTTGGATATTTGCCGGGTGCCCTCTCTGAGGGTTAGAGGTTCAGCTATACAGCCATCAGATTGATTCTATATATATTCTAAATTGTTTGGAAGGTGTTCCACACTAAGGGTAACTTGATTTAACTAAAGTCTTTATTAAGGCTACGTCGAGCAAATTCATCAGACAGGTGTATGTTAGTAATAGGTTTGTTCTTATAGCAGACGGCTAGGTAGGTTCTAGTACTGTGTATTTATTTAGATGAAAGTTTGGAATGGGATGACTTCACTGACTCTCATGTGGATAATGGCTCGGATGTTTCACAGGTGGAGGATTTCCTTCCTGAGACCTGCGAGCGTTCCAGCCTACACTGGGGGGAAGATGTGAGTCTGTCCCAATTTGACTTTCCAGGCTAGGTAAAGCAGTTTCATCAGACAGGTGTATGTTGGTAATAGGTATTTATTTTGTCCTAATGATAATTTTTTTTGGTAATTAATATAATTTGACTTCTCCAGGCCACGCCGAGGTACATCAGACAGGTGTAAGTTAGTAAAGTGTATTTATTTTAGTTGTCTAACTTAGCTTTACTTGGTACTTGGCTCTGTCGCCCTCTTGATAGGGTCAGGTCACCAATATAGTAAGTGTTTAGGTAAATGTGAGTAAGAGGTATAACTTAGCTTAACTTGTTACTTGGCTCTGTCGCTTTCTTGATAGGGTCAGGTCACCAATATAGTAAGTGTTTAGGTAAATGTGAGTAAGAGGTATAACTTAGCTTAACTTGTTACTTGGCTCTGTCGCCCTCTTGATAGGGTCAAGTCACCAATATAGTAAGTGTTTTGGTAATTAATATAATTTGACTTCTCCAGGCTACGTCGAGCAGAATCATCAGTCATGTGTATAATTGGTTTTTGGTAAAAGGTATTAATTTAAAGGGGATAATCATTTCTAGTTGTTAGAGTTAGAGTTAGAGTTAGTATATTCCCCCTGGTCGGGCCCATGTTGATAATATAATCTAGTATTGTGTATTCATTTTGTCCTAATAATATTTCTTTTTTGTAATTAATATAATGTAACTTTCCAGGCTACGCCGAGGCTACATCGGGCAGAATCATCACAGGTGTATGTTAGTAATAGGTATTCATTTTAGTTGTCTAACTTAGCTTAATTTGTTACTTGGCTCTGTCACCCCTTTTGTTTGTTGTTCCTCTCTTTCCCCTTCTCCTCTCTCCCCCTCTCTTTCGTCATCTCCTCTCTCCCCCTCTCTTTCGTCATCTCCTCTCTCCCCCTCTCTTTCGTCATCTCCTCTCTCCCCCTCTCTTTCCCCTTCTCCTCTCTCCCCCTCTCTTTCCCCTTCTCCTCTCTCCCCCTCTCTTCCTCCTTCTCGTCGGGTAGAATCATCAGACAGGTGTATGTGAGTAAGAGGTATTAACTTAGCTTAACTTGTTACTTGGCTCTGTCGCCCTCTTGATAGGGTCAAGTCACCAATATAGTAAGTGTTTTGGTAATTAATATAATTTGACTTCTCCAGGCTACGTCGAGGTTCATCGGACAGGTATTCTTTTTTGGTAATTAATATAATTTGACTTTCCAGGCTACATAAAGCAGTTTCATCAGACAGGTGTATGTTGGTAAAAGGTATTAATTTAAAGGGGATAATCATTTCTAGTTATTAGTTAGTATATTCCCCCTGGTCGGGTCCATATTGATAGCATGTCACCTTCCGTAAATAGACACTCAATCTGATGCACAGTTATGGATGGCTGCCATAGAAGTGGGGCGTGAGTTGGGGCCCCATTTTACCTGGCAATCTACTTGATATATCCAATGGCTTAAATCACAATGGTTTTTATTTCGAAATTTCACTGTTGTTGTTTTATCTCTGCAGCAATGGTACTCCTATGTCGATCCACACAATACATGGTTACCAGAACATGCCTTCCGGACTGCAGCTAGTGAGTGCTACAGCTCTGTTTGAGTCCCGTTGGCATCGGCAAGGATGGTACGATTCGTCTCCCGCCCGCTTTGATGTTTGCTGCCAACAGGACTCGGACGGAGGGTATCATCCCAGCGGCTTGCTACCCTGTTTGACAAACCGGACAGCAGATGCAGTCTTGGTGACTTGTTGCTGCAAACCTATGATGTATATTCTGGTGGATCTTATCTCTTGAATACTTCAATAACATGGATTCTTCAGTGTGCTACTATTACTATCCCAGTTCATATCAGCAGATTCATCACACATGTTCTATACATGTTTTAATTAATTTGATCTTTTTAAAAGTATAAATTCCGGTATACACTATAGCGCTTACTATTTTCTATAACTACTACTGCAAAATCAGAACTTTCAATCGCCGATCCCTTAAATGCCAGTTGGATAATGAAGATTTACCTGTAGCAAAACCTACCGCGGACAATGAATAAATCTGAATAAACAACTTGAAAATGAATTACTTTGTCAGCTTTCTATTTTTTACTACCTCTATGGATCCACTATTCTAACAATAGAACAAATCTGGTCCCTTATAACTTTACAAAATCTGGTTGCTTCAATCCGAAACCCTCGATCCCTCATAAACTTATATTATTCAAGCATGAATCGTGAGCGCCAGTTGGAATATATAGAAATGATGAATAGTAGTATCACACAATATATGGAGTCTCGAGATACTTCTAACAATGCATGAAATCCGGTCGCGTATAGCTTTACAAAACCAGAAACGTTGTAATATATAATGTAACGTCAGAACATGGAAAGATCAGAACGACATTCATATATCTAAAACGGGCTTCACCGACTGAATGACAGCTTTACAGTGAGAGTTCAATGTTCAAGTTTGGTGCGTTGGGTGTTGCCAAGCAGCGAGCACTTCCGGTTGTACAGTCATGTTGCGTTCTCGATATAAACGTATATAACCATATATACAACACACATATATATATTTATCATTTCAAATGATCTCTAAAGCCTACGAATTTGATGTTCATATTCCAAATATTCTATTTCATGAAACTAGTCGGATAATATGATCAAGCCTTTGGTTCTTGGCTACTTCTTACACGTCGCTGGTATAGGCCTATTCATGGAACTGACGGACGCTGTGCTGATATCTCCAGCAATTCGATCGTCTTGGCATCGACTTTGCATCAACACCATTTTGTTAACAGTGGCCAGACCTCTTCAATTTTGTATTTGCTGAATACAAATATTAAAACAAGACACTCTCCAGTGTCATACATGCGCCAAATTCTCATAAATTGATTCCCAAGGAAATTATCCAATGTAACTCTTTAAATTAGATTTTAGCTTCTGGTAAACACTATTCATTGTCACAATTCTTATGGAGTGTATTATTTAGAATAATGTAGTTATAAATTAGAACGGTGGATTGCTATACCTTGAATGGCCTCAGTGCCGCCACCTGGTGGCTGGAATCTTCATGAACTATATATATATATATATATGCTACTTCGTTCCCCGATCGGGTCAGAGACATTTCAAGCAGCAGAGAGCTAGCTGAGCGAACAAAAGAACATTTTCTTCTCTATCTCTATTTCCTGGGTATGATCATAAACTGCCTCCCTCTCAGCTCTCCCGCCCTTGCTATAACACTTCAAAGTGTTGATAAGGGCGTAAAGCCACCAATCTCACTCACTCACTCACTCACTAGCTCTCACTCACCCCTTTGTTTGTTCGGTAATTTATAGGCTCTGACTACGACCCTATACCAGTCAGCAAAAGCCTGCCATCCTTGAGACTGACGGAACCTTCCACCAAATCCCCTGTGAGAGCATGATGACCGCCACCAGACACACCAAACGGCCCGCCGATGTGTCCATCTCCCCAGCGCCAAAGGTAGTTGTATTTAAATATTTGTATTCAGCGAAAAACATTATGTAACAGGTACACTGTATCTCAGCCGTCGCTGACACTAATATAACACTAACTAAATTTGGAGTATAGAAGAAAAGCTGCCACGTTGTCATTGGTACATAAGGGTCAGATTTTCAGAAAATGTACAATTGGCAGCTCTACACATTTAGGAATTTTTGCTAAATTAATGGGCTGAAAAATGATGAGTACCGGGTATATGGGTATATTTGGTATCTTGTTGATTTAAAGTATCTGTTTTGCTATGTTAAACTGCATTTTGAAGCTCATTTCTTTCTTAAATGTGGGTTATTTGAGAGGATTGGTGGAAGAGAATTGTACATTTTCTAAAAATCTGACCCATAAACACCATACAGAATTTTGAACCGTGAATTAGGACTACGAAATGATATTGCCCCAAATCTGCTATTACCCAGACCTAATACCGAACGATTTAAAAGATCGATTGTTTACATTGGTAAGCGAGAATGGAATGAATTGGCACCGAATTCAAAACAATTGATTGTTGATTATAGAACGTTGAAACAGCACTCATGAACAGCTACAGAGAATCGCTTGTTGTACACAATGATAATTGATATGTTTTCTTTTAACCTTGCCCGGATTTTATCCTCGCGGTGAGATAGCGAAACGTTTCGTATGCCTAAATTAGACCCACTAGCTATATATATTCGTGGATATGACAACTTGTAATGACTTGGTAATGTGATTAATGTACTTCCCTGAAAAATAAGGGAGCTAAGTCAGTATGAGCTCTGACTGAGTTTTTGTAATGGTTTAAGAGATTATACCAATTAGTGTAGTAATGGTTATGTTTTCAAACTTAATTTGATGAGTCTGAACCAACATAATATATTATGTATTCGACAACAGGACACAATATGTACCATCGATCGGTGATCCTTACCTATGTGTTTATCTAATATAAGGGCAACGCATGAAAAATAACTGCGCTGTCAGTTATGCGTATTTTTTCATCACTTTAATCATTATTATTTGTTAAATGTGTAAGGCCAATAAAAATATTTAAAAAAAAAATATCAATAATCCATGATCATTATTTACATATATTTTACCAGTCTTGTTCGTAGTTCAAGCTAATTATTATTATTACCAAGGATACAAAAATACAAGAATATATTAAGAACAATACATGATTTAAAAACCGTCACCGACGCATCTCTTCTACCTACAGTCCAATTCAGGTTTGTAACCAAAAAGTCTCACTCCGTACATACAATCTGCATAATATAGGCGAGTGCAACATATAGGCAAGGGGATCGCTTCAAGCTATAAAGCTTCTACAAAACAAACAATCAGATAATTAATCAATTTCAATTTGCTATATCTTGTTCATTTACCGTCCAAATTTCTTGAGTATTAATATAATACAATTCTCTAAGTAGGTTTGGCCGGTCACCTCCATCAAAATCTTCAGGAATCTCATCTCCGCCCTTCCTCCTATATGGTTTAGATGGCTTCTCCGGCACTGATTGTCTACTATGGCTGGTAAGAAAATAGTTCCAATGAAAATGTGTAGCAATGCTACAAAAATGGATAATATTCCCAGTTATGGCTTAAGTTCTTTCTTGGGATAATGTTTAACTTGGCCGAGGAAACCAGTTTCACAGTTGTTAATGGCATAATGTACATTTTGTAGAGTATTTGTACTGTAGAATATGACTAAGTGCGCAAGTCTGAAATGAAGGATTATTAGATTTGTCATACTCATAATTCGATGATCAAATGCTTTTAAATGATTATATAATGTTACGCAACATGACGTAAGGTATTATTAAATATGAATTTATAATATGAAATATTATGAATATATTATGTACTGAATATTACGGATATTCATGCTTAGTAATAACCGTTAAAGGTTCATATACCAGACTGTGTAATTACCTAATCTTCACATGTTTCTAGGTGTGTCTACAGATATTATCTTATTAGCTTAACATGAAAGCCACGACAGTTGGCGAGGCCTAATGACTCAGCCAAGCTGTCTACATATTTACATCAAATCGATCTACAATTGAAATTAACTTCCCCCCGAGAATCGAGTATTATATAGATTGTTTATTGAAGTTGATTTTTGGGCATTAGTAGATCATAGGTTGATCATCAAAATTGTTGCGTCTCAAGCAAAATGTCGCGGACACAACAATAAACCTTGACACACTGTGTACTGGACATGTTGCGGACAATGGTATGGGGCGCCGCTCCCAACATATGGGTCAGATTTTCAGAAAATGTACAATTCGCCTTCACCAATCCTCTCAAATAACCCACATTTAAGACAAAAATGAGCTTCAGAATACAGTTTAACATAACAGAACTGATACTTTAAACCAATGCGATGCCAAATATACTCATAAATATTTTGTATTTATCATTTTTCAGCCTAACTTAGCAAAATTTCCTAAATATGTAGAGCTGCCAATTGTACATTTTCTGAAAATCTGACCCATATCCCCTACAGAGTGTAGTTTGTTTAAACATGCTTTCGTTTCAGGACTTACTTTTCGGCCATTTCTATGCTACATTTTGGTTTCTTCTCTGCCTAATGTCCATTCATGTGTTATATATCTTAGATACCTTAATAAATTGCATGTACATAAATTGTTGAATATATTACACTGGATTTTGGTGAGTGATCGGTTTTGATTTATTTCATGAATTGTTGAAGAAACCAAAATGTAGCATGGTGTGCCCATAAAATATACAGTCAGTGTTTATGTTTTTTAAATTTTAATTCATTGTATACGTTTAATGATGTGTATAATTATCTGATACGTTTCAGGACCCAAGGGAGAGATGGGAGTCATGGGTTCCCTGGACCAGATGGTCCCTTCTCTGGTCTCCCTCGTCCCTTCTCCGGTCTCCCTCGTTTGCCGGATATGAAAGGAAATGGAGGACAGTCTGGTTTTATTGCCCCCCACCCCCGGACCTCCGGGTCTTGGTGGTTAGATATTTTGTTTACTTTCTATGATTTCCTGATCATTTCACATATTGATTTGAATTTAAAGTGTCTAACATCTACCTCGCCACCCAAAAATCTGGGAAAGGTTATTCAATTACACTCTTGCTATATCACTCTAGGTCCAAACCCTCAGATCAGAGAAGAATGGTCTGTTAGCCTACCTCGCTTATCGGATTTCTGGGCGTTTTAATGGGAATATAATGACATTTTGCGGTCTTAATGGAATTATAATGGCACTTTGCGGTTTGAGGCGAAAGGTGTTCCCTTCGTTTGAAGGGACTCTCTCAACTTTGGGCCTAGAGTGATATGAGTCACATTGTGAAAAGTTTTACAGAATAAACCGAACACCTCATAAGATGTATATTCCTGTATATTCGCTACTGCATTACAGATGAGAAGCTATTCTAACATATTTAAATGAATCTGAAATCCTAAGATGAACATTATGATTAACTTGTCTCAACACAAACTCACTCTAGGTCCAAACCCTCAGATCAGATAAGAATGGTATGTCAGCCTACCACGCTAATCGGTTTCCTCGTCTATCACTCGGCGTTCTAATGGGATTATAATGACATTTTGCGGTCTTAAAGTAATTATAATGGCACTTTGCGGTTTGAGGCAAGAGGTTTTCCCTACATTTGAAGGGAGTCTCTCAACTTTGGGCCTAGACTGAACTCCCTTTGGGGGATCATGAGACTGAAACATTTTCTTCTTCTTAGAATACAGCTTACACTGCGAAGTCGGGCCCATCATCCAGTGGAACTCCCATTCCTTGAACACCGAACTGCTAAGTCGGACCCCTCATCAGGTGGAACTCCCTTTCATCGACCGTTTCGGCGCGTACCACTACGCGCCTCCGGGGGCGCGCCAACTGAGGTGATCAGACTCAGCCAGGGTCCGACTAGCTCTTCCATGGCTCCTCCCTCTTCCTCCATATCCAGCAGGATGCCTCTTCTGCCTTCCGTCCTACTACGCCAACTAGCTTCTTTCTGTCTGTTCAAGTGAGGCCCAGGAAGCCCAGTGTTTTCCAGAGGGAGTTGGATGCGAAGCCTCGGCAGCCTACCTCAACTGGAAAGTTCCAAGCCTTCCAGCTGTTTCCTAGGCACGCCTCGACCAATCCTTGGTACTTCTCCCTCTTTCTTTCATGGGCTTCCTCCAGTCTGGTCTCCCATGGCACTGTTAACTCCACTAGAACCACTTGCCTTGTACTTGGAGACCACAGCACAATGTCAGGTCGCAGTGTTGTTATTGCAACTTGTCTTGGGAATGTTGATCTCCCAGAGACATCAGCTTGCATCTGCCAGTCATTGGCTGTTGCCAGGATGCCTCTTGGTGGTCTGTTTGAGCTGCCTTTTTTTTTCCGCCTCTTACAAAGTTGATAAACTTGGGCCCTTTCTCGATCTTTCTTTTCTTTCTCCGATGTAAATCCAGGGCTGCGCAGATCTCCCGCAGAACTCGGTCGTGTCGCCATGTGTAGCGCCCTCCTGTAAGCGCGACATTGCATGATGACAGCACATGCTCCAGATTAGCTGGTCTTCCACACAACTTGCAGTTTGGATCCTCAGCTAATCCCCAGATCCTGAGATTGCTTGGTGAAGGCAACACATCTTAGACCGATCGGAGCAGGAATGATAGCCTATACCCGTCCATCTTCCAGATGTCCTTCCAGGACATGCTCCTGGGTCGGGCTTGCTCCCATCTGGTCGATTGTCCTTGCTGGCTCATTCCTACTGCCTTAGTAAGTCGAGCCTCTTCCTCTGTCAGTCGCACTTCTTTCAGGATGAGTTCTCTCTTGCCCTGCTTGCTTGCTGTTGTCCATGAGGCTCTGGGTATTGATCCCAACCCCAATCTACCTGTTGCAACTGTGCCGATAATCTCTTTATGGCGCAGTCGACTCTCGGCATCCTCGATGGCTGTGCTCGCTTTCCACTTTCGTCCTGTTTTAACATCAATCCTGGCTTCTTGTACCATGGTGTCCTCACTATCCTGGAACATCAATGCCTGCCGTGCTTTGGTCACTTTGAACTCCTCTGTGATTGACATGAGGGGTAGTTGCAGTTTGGAGCTCCTGCTGTACAGTCCGATGCTGCTGAATGACTTTGGCACTCCGAGCCATCTACGGAGGTGATGGTTGAATAGATGCTCTAAGCTCTCAACCCTTGTCATTGGTACTTCATACTTAGCAGGGGCCATGTCATCCTCGGGAGAACTCCGTGTTGGTAACACCATGCTTTGTATCTCCCGGGTAGTCCAGATTCTAGACTGAACTCCCTTTGGGGGATCATGAGACTGAAACATTTTCTTATTGAATGAATCTTCTAATTGATTAT
The DNA here is from genome assembly GCA_942159475.1 of Sthenelais limicola. Classification (NCBI taxonomy): domain Eukaryota; kingdom Metazoa; phylum Annelida; class Polychaeta; order Phyllodocida; family Sigalionidae; genus Sthenelais; species Sthenelais limicola. The sequence goes on along the minus strand of OW804096.1, from coordinate 91,103,735 downwards.
AACTGTTAATCAATCATTCAATCATTTGTGCTGTGCAGGTTTGAAGGGGGAGTCTGGTTTGCCTGGTCGGTCTGCCAGGGCAGAAAAGTGACACAGGACAGGCTTCTGAGCGGGATGATAAGGGGAGCCCAGCTAGAACACCTGGTAAGGAGATGTAGGTCAGATTTTCAGAAAATGTACAATCGGCAGCTGTACACATTTACTAAATACTGCTTAATTAGGCTGCAATTTGGTCAATACTAGGTAAATTCGAGCATATTCGACATTGAATTGATACTAGTAATCTGTTTGGTTAGGTTGAACTGTATTTTGAACTTTATTTTCGTCTGAAATTTGAGTTATTTGAGAAGATTGGTGAAGGTGAATTGTACATTTTCTGAAAATCTGACCCATGTGCTTTGTGGAATGCCTGGGTCCCCTGTCCAGAGCGGAAGGTGGCTCCACCTCAGGCCCGCCTGGGCCCACCAGACCGCCCGCCTGGGCCAACCGGACCCCGCCTGGGCCAACCGGACCGCCCGGCGATGATGGACAACTACCAGGAGTAGACGGACGTCCTGGTGGTAAAGGTACAGTCTAGGTCCAAAGATGGGAGAGTCCCTTCAAATGAAGGGAACGCATCTCGCCTCAAACCGCAAAGTGCCATTATACGTCCATTCAGACTGCAAAATGTCATTATATTCCCATTAAGACGCCGAGCCGAGCCCCGCCCCGCCCCGCCCCGCCCAGTATACCTGCCCCGCCCCGCCCAGTATACCTGCCCCGAGTCAGTCCCGTACTTTCGCCCTCCCGTGCCGCTGATTTCCCCGTCCCGTACCAGTCCCGTACCCATCCCGTTGTTTTTCCCGTGTTTCAGTATGTATCAATACCGTCTTCCATATTTTCCACACATAAACGCGCATCGCGAAATCGGAATAAGGGTATGAATTTTGCAACTGAACTCCGCAAAATTTTGAAAAAGGGGTATTTTTAATGCCAGAGCAGTAGAGCAGTCCTTTTTGGCATATAGGCTATAGTTTGTCCGCGTTTTGCTACAAAAAAGTGTGTGCGTGTGTGTGTGTGTGGGGGGTAAAATTCGGGGGGAAAGTATTGAAATATGATTACAAAGTGCAGAGAGCAACAAGGACACGTCCTTACTGTTTGGCGTCAGTCGTACTAAGGGACGCTGAGCAAGCTTTATTTGAACAGGAGAGCATCCTGCCGTAATTGGGTCAGTGATGACGCAATAGCAAAGTCGTAAAAGATACGAAACTAAAGTGAATAATTTTAACACTCCTTCTCACTTGCTTGTGAAGTATCCTACAGTTTAAGATTACACACAATTCATATTTGCTATATATATGTTTTACTCACAGAATTAGTAACAGACCTTTCAATTATCCTAGAAATACTCCTGGTATTAGCACCTTATTATTTATCAGATCATTAGTCAGAATTTAAACACAGTAGACAAACTACCTGACTTAGCAATAACATTTGACTTAGGACGTGACTTAGAATTATAGCATCTTTCAGTTATAATGAGAGTTCAGTTAAAAAAAATAGAGATTTTGAGAAGAAAGTCTCTTCTCAGTGTTAGAGTGAAGTAGGTTTGACAAAAACTAATTGTCACTAGGCCTCTTCACTCCAGTCATGGTGCGGAGCTTGTGGAACTGCTCCTTATTCAGACCTGTGGTTAGGATGTCTGCGACCATGTCCTCACTGGGACAGTACTGTAAATCTACGGTACCGTTTTCCACTTGCTCACGGATGAAGTGGTACTTAATACCAATGTGTTTTGCACGACCATGAAACTGGGGGTTTTTGGCCATGCAAATAGCTGATTGATTATCCTCGTAGATCAGCATTGGTGTGGTTGGTGCGTTTGTTAGGTCACCAACGAGTTGCCTCATCCAGACTGCTTCCTGAGCAGCACTTGCCAAAGCCATGTACTCGGCCTCAGCGGTGGAGAGAGCTACACAGCTTTGCTTCTCACTTCTCCAGCTGACGGCGGTTCCACAGATCTGGAAAATGTACCCTGAGGTGGATCTGCGGTCATTGATGTCGCCGGCCCAATCAGAGTCGGAGAAACCAAGACAGTCGCCTGGATTTCCCTTCTCGAAGCATAGACCATAGTCGATGGTCCCCTTCAGGTAGCGCATGACTCGCTTCACTGCCGTCCAGTGCTCGTTTGATGGTTTCGAGCAGAACTTAGCTACATTACTCACAGCATATGTGATGTCTGGTCTTGTCCATGTAGATAAGTACAGTAGGCTGCCAACAGCTGATTGATACAGCGACTGGTTGACGGCCTCACTATCTTCATTAGATTTGGTGAGTTTGACGCTAGTGTCCACTGGCGTCGCCACAGGTTTGGCCTCGCTCATCTTGAATTTCTCAAGCACTCTCTCAGTGTAAGCTGATTGACCCATCCAGATATTCACAGGATTTGTCTCTTGGTCAACAGCTACACCCAAGAAGTATTTGAGTTTACCCATGTCGGTCACAGTAAACTCATCAGCGATGGCCTTCTTCACCTTCCTCATTTTGTGTTCATCTCCTGCTGCTATGATTATGTCATCAACATAGACAGCAAGAATCACCAATCCTCCTTCTGATGTGTATATACACGGGTCATTAGTAGATTGGCTGAACCCAATCTTGCACAGGTGTTCGTCGAGTGCAGCATTCCAGCAGCGTGGTGATTGTTTAAGGCCATAGATGCTCTTCTTTAGCCTACAGACGAGATCTTCTTTGCCTCTAACCTTAAACCCTTCTGGCTGCTTCATATACACTTCCTCCTTCAGGATGCCATTTAAGAAGGCTGTTGTCACATCGAGCTGATGCAGATGGAGATTATCTCTTGCAGCTAGTGCAATCACTGTGCGGACTGACTCTGACCTCACTACTGGATTGAAGGTCTCATCATAGTCCAGTCCGTACTGTTGGGAAAAACCTTGTGCAACTAGCCTTGCCTTGAACCTCTCGATGGTTCCATCTGCTCCCAACTTCTCCTTAAACACCCACTTGCTGCCGACCGTCTTCCTGCCCTTTGGAAGTTGAACCAAGTCCCAGACTTGATTTCCATGGAGTGAGTCCATCTCCATTTTCATGGCATCCTGCCATTTCTTCTTGTTTGGTCCTGACACTGCATCCTGTAGAGAAGTTGGTTGGGGATTAGTGTGAGTCAGTTGCACCCATTCGCCATACATGTTAGGTGCTCTCCTCTCACGACGTGGCCTTTGAGCTGCTGGCTTCTCTGGCTCTATCACTTGCTCAACTTCCTCTACCACTGGCACATCTTCCTCTACCACAGACTCGTTGTCACTGCTGTCAAGGAGTATGGTTGTCTCGATAGAGCAGCTAGGCTCCTTCTTAACCACGGGTTCGGGCTCCTTCTCCACAGCAGATTGCTCCTTCTCAACCCCATGCTTTGTCTCATCAAAGATGACATCACGGCTGAGAATCACCTTGGAGCGCTTCACATCATACAGTCTGTATCCCTTGGTAGTGGTACCATAGCCAAGAAAGATGCACCTCCTGGCTTTAGGATCGAATTTCTTCCTTTCATCCTTAGGTATGTGAGCATAGGCTAGACAGCCAAACACCCTCAGCATACCTACATGAGGTTTCTCACCAGTCAGAGACTCATAAGGGGTCATTCCCTCAACTGCAGTGGTTGGGCTCCGGTTTCTCAAGTACACAGCTGTAGACACAGCTTCTGCCCAAAACTTGCGGGGGAGTGTAGACTCAGACAGCATACAGCGAGCTGTCTCGACGATCGTGCGGTTCATTCTCTCCGCAACTCCATTTTGCTCCGGCGTTTTTGGTACAGTTAGCTCCTGTCTGATTCCTTCCTTCCTTAGATAGGCTTGAAACTCTGTTGAGGTATACTCGCCACCATTGTCAGACCGAAGTGCCTTCAATTTCATGCCCGTAGAAGTCTCTACCTGGGCTTTCCATTCCAGAAATTGATTGAACACTTGGTCCTTGTGTTTTAGCACATACACCCAGGTGTACCGAGTCTTGTCATCAACAAAGGTTAGGAAGTATTCACAGCCACTGAGTGATTTGGTACTCATCTTCCCACACACATCACTATGTACCAAACCCAACACTGCTTCACTTCTCTTTGCACCACTGGTAGGAAACTTGGTGCGATGATGTTTTCCTTGAACACATGGTTCACACACACTTACATCACCATTCATAGCACAGTCCAGTCCAACAACCATGCTTTCTGCGTTTAGTTTCCTCATATTCTGATTGCCGAGATGTCCATATCTCTTGTGCCACAGTTCTTCAGTGGGCTTGTTCCCTCTCTGTGTCACAGCTGCAATGTGGTGGTTCTCCTTACAGTTCACATAGTAAAGATCTCCTACTCTCTCTCCTGTTACCACAATCTCACCATTAGAGTCAATAAATTGGCATCCATGATGAGTAAATACAGTACGCTCTACATAGCGAGTGGCCTGAGAAATACTAAGGAGATTGAAAGAGAGCTCGGGCACATATAAGGAATTTCTCAGTTTAGCAGTCTTCACTTTACCTTCAGGGAGTTCCATTTCCAGTGAGACAGTTCCAGTCCCTACTCCAGGTAGATCATACCCATCTCCCACTGTAACTCCTTGTGGTTGATCAAGAGGGGTATAAGTAAGGAACTTAGACCTATCATTGCACATATGACTCGTGGCTCCAGAGTCAATGATCCATCCTCCCGGTGCTGCCCCCTTGACGGACAGAGCATGTATCACAGTCAGCCCGACGTAGTCACTGTCAGAGCCGCTGTCCTCCCTGGCGCTGTGCGCTCTGTGTGGCTTGCTCTTTCCTTTGTCCTTACCCTCGGACTTCTTAAGCGCGGGACACTCACGCTTAATATGGCCAATCTTTTGACAACCGTAGCATTTAGGTCCTTTAGCAGTCGCTTTCTGACCCTTTTGCCGCCTCACAAACATTGCCTTCTCCGATGCTGTACTGTGTGAGGAAGTACCATCCTCATACTTTCTCTCGTCATGGAGCAGTCGCTCCGTGACTACTTCCATCTTAGGCACATCTGTACATGCCTCGAACGCCGTAACAAGCATGCCGTAGGAGTCCGGTAAGCTGGCGAGAAGGTGCACTACTCGGTCCTCATCAGTAATGGCGTCCCCAACTACTGATAGTGCACTGAATGTTTCAGTCATTGTCCTTATGTGATCCTGTACAGAATCACCATCCTTCAGCTTTAATGAATACAGTTTCTTCCTCAGATGAAGCTTGTTGGCCCATGACTTCTTCTGAAACTGATCCGCTAGCTTGGTCCATACTGCGACGGGACTTGTGGGCTCTCCAACCAAATACAAGAGAGCTGGGTCAATTGATAGAACTATGATGGCCAAGGCTTTGTCCCATCTACTATCAAACTTTACCCTAGCATCACCATTCTCTGGAGTTGGTCGAGTTTCAGTCCCTTGTACAATATTCCACAGCCCATCCTTCATCAAGGCCATTTGGCACTGTAACTTCCATGTTGGGTAGTTACCTCCCTTGAGTGAAGAAATAGATGCTGTATTTGCCGCCATTTTCAATTTGAGTGTACACAGAAAAACTCCAAACTTCTAAGTCACATAAAAGTTCTTTCCTGCACTCAAAAGTTCACAAAATTTAGCTCGGCATCTGCACAAAGTACTCACTGACTATTTCGTCCACAGTTGAAGGTGTCTGGGCCCATAACCTATTGAAATATGGTTACAAAGTGCAGAGAGCAACAAGGACACGTCCTTACTGTTTGGCGTCAGTCGTACTAAGGGACGCTGAGCAAGCTTTATTTGAACAGGAGAGCATCCTGCCGTAATTGGGTCAGTGATGACGCAATAGCAAAGTCGTAAAAGATACGAAACTAAAGTGAATAATTTTAACAGAAAGGGGGTACTTTTCAAATGCTTTTCAAATGCTGGAACGATTATGAGTACACATTTGATCCCTGAGTGTGTGTGGGGGTCTCCCATGCTGCATATTGATATCTTAATCAAGACATCACGACATTTTGTACCTGTTCCCACACTACGGCAATTCACACACACACCGTCAGAATAGGGATGGGTTCGGTAACCTGGTCCTGGTATTAAGCTGATCGCTTCAATGTTTTCTTAACATTTCCGAACGCCACCCCGTGCTAGGCAATGCCGCATTTAGCACAGGAAAACCTGCCAAGTTTAGACAAATCTGAGTGGATATGTGTGGACGTTTTTAAAGCTAAATGCGGCATGTCTAGGCTACGCATGAGTGACTTTCACCTTTTACTATTAGTTATAGGTCAGACTTTTTCTCCCTTGGAAGAGGACTCATGCTCCGCGTGTACATGCAGCTAAACTACCAAATAAGCTGATACAGTCGGTATAACTACCCCAGATAATTGACATTCTGCGAATGGATATACAAATATAACTACTCCCCTCTTTACATTGGAGGAAGGGCTGACCTAAAATACCGTCCCCTTTATAGTTAAGAGTTGGGAGGCCTTGCGAAGCAAGGAGTCCACACTGGTCGAATGCTGGCTAGATACGCCGAACCTTATAAGTCAAAACTCTAATCGCCAGGAAATCGCCTGTCTTCAAAAATGGATTCAGAAACCCGAGAGAAGGACACTCCCTGGATAAGGACACAAAAGAATACCTTCACCAATTGGGTTAATGACAAACTAAAATCAGAAGATGTCCAGGTGGAGGATATCACTTTAGATTTGCGGGATGGAGTGAACCTGTGTAAGTTGGTAAGTGTGTTAAAAGGAGAATCTATCGGCAAAATCATTAAGAAGACAAGGAACCATTATCAAGCAACAGCCAATGTGGCCATGGCCTTAGAAGCAATGAAGAAGGACAAGGTGAACCTGGTAAATATAGGTGAGTGGGAAGCAAGACATGTATGCTTATAAAATGCATTCTTACCCTGTAGCACTTACTAAAAGTGGGAGGGGTCGGACCGCAGGTACGCCGCTGCTCTATACCATATAACCCGTCTGTTTATTTCCGCATAGTCTCTGCTTTGTACACACGAGTCCGGGCCAACAAAATGTTACTGCTGTGAAATACTTTTGAATGATTGATGCAATCATAGGATGAGTATTTGGCTCTCATCCAGTACCAATGTATGGCTACAACCGGGACATGTACACAAGTAACAGTAACAGTGTATCCAAGATATATAGATAATCAAAATGAACAAACAATTATTTCAAATGATTGACAGTTTGAAATAACTAAAATGTTGCTAAATTGGAAAGTGGAATGAACGTTAATCTAGTCAGGATTTGACACAAAATGTGCCCACAAATATAACAACATAAGCACTGCCACGTGACCATGATGTGCTAAATAAGAGTTACCTAACGACCTGCAATGGTTGAAGGAGTGTCAGTGTGTCATTCTAAGACAGTGAAACAACGAATAGCTACGAATCATTCCACTGAGAAGGAACACTTTGTGGACCTTTTCCAAAAGTATACTTCCTGTGGTTCAAGTGCCCGGGTTTGCACAGGTTTGCACAAATCAACTTGCAAACGCGAAATGTAAGAAATAGAATGGGTATACGACTTAATACGCTTGCCGTGCAACATATAATGAATTGGATTATATTTTAATTATGTCCTCGTCACGTTGTGTCATGAATGCAATTTCTTATTTACTAGATTATTAAGTCAGATTAGTCAGATTGAGGAAAGTATTTCTCATTTCCCTATCCCCTATATCTCATTTGAATACAGGTTATCTAACAGGTGCCATCCAAACCTTATATTGAACAATGAATGGGTCTCCAGTGGAAGGGGTATATATGGGTCCCATTTTGTATGACTGTGTCTGAGTGTCGCAAGATAAGAATTTTTTCCATGTCCCATGTCACTTTTTAAAACAATTCAATGATGTCTCGTGTCACTTTTTAAGCAATACATTAATTAATACTAACGGTCGATACAATGTCGTGTGTCACCTGTTAAATAAATCAGTGTGTCTCATGTCGATTTTTAATACATTTCTCAATGTCGTGTGTCAAATTTTATCAGCTTTTTGGAAGCTGTGTGTGTCGCACGTTAAGGGGACCGTGTCGCCGTGTCGCCCGTGATTTAGCGGCCGTGTCGCGTGTCAATCGTGTCGAATTTTACCCATATGTACCCATAGTGGAAACAGTGACACTTCTATTATATACACCACGTACAGGTAGCACCAACCCATATGCAGGTTGCTTTCGTATATTTGGTCCTATCGGGGCGAGTAAGGAAACACGCCAACGGGATGTGATACCCTACTCTTTTTTTATTATTAGCCATGATTCTATACAGGAATACAGATACCTAGACCCCTAGAGGCCCGCTCTGCATCTGATCTGATAAATTTACTTGTGCTTCTTCTATACCGTTTATAGGAGCAGATGATATCACCAATGGAAATCAGAAACTTATTCTAGGCGTGATGTGGGCCCTCATTAGGCGGTACCAGATAGGTTCAAAAGGAAGATTACCTGCAAAGAAAATAATGCTGGTGTGGTGCGCGGCTCTGGATTGACATTTGTTAAACCAGAGCCGGGGCTACGCGGCTGTTGTACCAGTCCCGCTAGTAAGTCTAGAGTAGCCGCGCTGGTCGCGGTTGTGGTGGGTTTGACCGATAGAGGTCGTTGTATTTCGGTGGTCTGTATTTTAACTTTTTTATTGCTGTGTGATACTGCTTGTTCCATATATTTACTGATTATTCCTTCCTTATACACCCATTGTGTATGCACACCTATGTATTGATTATTCGATGTGACGTGTTGTATTGTTGTTGTTCTCGTGAGAGCAGCCCGGGTGAGGAACAGAAGTATATAAAGAGAGAAGCTGGCGAGGTCCATTAGATCCTGTTGTTGTCGTTGTCTTTATTCGATAGATTAAGTCTCATAGTCGCTTAAGGCCGTCGATCGGACACTACAATTTGGTGCCGTGACCATTTTTGGATTTTTGCTCGCTAACGGGTGAGACCTGTGTCAGCAGTCCAAGCATTCTTAGCAGGCAAAGGAGCATCAGCGAAATTTTTATTCATAGTGCTACTGAGGCTAGGAGAACGGTGAATAAAAATTTCGCTGATGCTCCTTTGCCTGCTAAGAATGCTTGGACTGCTAAAGGCCCTTCTCAAGCGACTATTGCTGCCGTGTTGACTGGTGCTCGCCCGAAGGATACGTCAAGCGTGGCTGCATTGAATATGCCTGCGGCTGCCGCTGGTGCTCCTGGTGTTGAAGCAACTGATAGGCGGGTGGTTGCTCATGGAGAGTTGCCTGTCAATATGAGGAATACAAGTCAGGAAAGTGCTAAGCCGGTTGCTTCAGCTTCTGTGCTTCCTTATTTGCCTACGGATGAGACTTTGTGTTCTGCCGCCACAGATATTGATAGAACCTTGTCCGATGCTTCAATTGGTATCAACCAAGCTGTCGCTCGGTCCTTAGATGCTGTGAAGCTAGCCGTACAAGTTGCTTTAACCCCTATGATTGATATCAGCGAGGTGAGAGCAGCTGCGGCAGAGATCCCGGCTATGCGGGCTAGGATCGTTGATTTAACCAGGCAGTTGGAGTATTATAAGCAGGAGGACCATCTTTCTAGGGAAACAATTCTAGATTTGAAGTGTCAGCTCTCTGCTTATGAGTCTGGTGAACCGGAGATGAAAAGGAAAAAGACTGAGAAGAAGGAGGAAGCGGTTGACTCTGATGTGGTGAGGAAATCGGATCTGGCAAAGATTATGTCGGATTTGTTGCAGCAACATACCGCTTCTCTGGCGAAGTTGCCTTTGCCTGCTTCTCCACAGAGAAGGCAGACACAACCGCCTGCTGAGGGAGTGTTGAAAGTGTCGCCTCGGCCGCAGCGAGTTGTCGTGCAACCTCACCCACCTCTACAGAAATTGACTTTGCAGAGATTGCCAGCTGCTCCGGCTGTGACTCCTGTTAAGCCAATTATTGTTAAGGAGATTTTGGAAGGACCTTGTGGTGATAGTTGGAAGTCAGTGATGAACCCATCAATTGATTTAGTATCTCCGCAACGTTGTGGTGCTAGGTGGAGTCAGACTACTGTACAGTTGCCTGCTCAATCGCCATTACAACAGCATATGTTGCAACAGTCTCTGCAACAACAACAGCATTTGCAACAGCAGCAGTTGCAGCAGCAGCAGTTGCAACAGCAACAGTTGCAGCAAGAACGGCAGTTGCAGCAAACTTTGCAACAACAGCAAAGCCAGCATATGCAACAGTCTCAATTGTCCTTGCCTTCGTATAGTCCTTATTTAATGCAGGGCTTTGCGCCTCTGACCCAGTTCGGTGGAGTGCAGCGGCAGTTAGGGGGAAACCCGTCTATACAGGGCTCTCCCGCTCGTGTTCATGGTCAGTCAGCCGCTGGTATTTTGGATACGAGTGGCGCTCCCATTGCTCCGCCAGGATTTGTTGGTGTGACTCCCGTGGGTATTGAGGAGAAGGGGTCAGTTCAACTGTCAACCGTGACTCCTCTTTTCTCCTCCCCGGTGAGAAAAATTGGCGATATGATTGCTAGGGCTATGACTTTTGGTTCGGGAGAAGACCAACCCACACCGACCAAGGAAGTGGTGTTAGAAACACAGTCAGACCCGGGTACTATCTCTGTGGGTAATGAGAAGCAGGATATTTCTGGTTCTCCCCATGGTAGCGATACCTGGGAGCGGGGTGTTGATGAGGAAGATAGGAATATGGAAATTGATCCTGCGTATGAGGAGGAATTGCTGAAGGGAGACCCTGATGATGCTTACCCGACGGTTTAAAAATTTCGCCTTGGAATCTGTCTCTGAGGTTTGTTGTTCATTTTGATACTTGAGATGTGATGAACTCGAGCCGTATGCGGTAGTGGATAGCCCAGCTGAGATGACCAGACTTGATGGACATGACCCGGGATGACCTTTCTACCAGTCGCCTTGGTCGGATTGTAACCAGCTTGGACTTGGACGTTGGATTTTACCTCGAACACCAGCAAAAGACTATTATCAAGACCTACCAACTTGTGCCTCAAACGGACTAAACTAGGATGTTACCGGACATTTGTGCTACGTTTACCAACCTGCGGACAATACCTTGCGGTTGGAAACTCTGTGAATACTTTTACATACGGACTAAAACTTTCATATGGACTGGAGTGGATATTTCTTCACACTGCGATAGAATTCCTTGTGTGTTTTTACTTCAGCGTTGTTCGTGTATTCTACAAACCGGTATGGATTCCTGTGTTATCATATTTTTACTCTGTGATGATTTTTATATTGTTTGAGTGTCAAATTTACCTACTATTGTTGCTTGCGTTAAACTTACTTGTAAACCTTATGGTATAGACTCTTATGTAAGGTCTAAAGCGGTTGTGCCCTCCTAACAATAAAAGGGGAGGGGCATTGTGGTGCGCGGCTCTGGATTGACATTTGTTAAACCAGAGCCGGGGCTACGCGGCTGTTGTACCAGTCCCGCTAGTAAGTCTAGAGTAGCCGCGCTGGTCGCGGTTGTGGTGGGTTTGACCGATAGAGGTCGTTGTATTTCGGTGGTCTGTATTTTAACTTTTTTATTGCTGTGTGATACTGCTTGTTCCATATATTTACTGATTATTCCTTCCTTATACACCCATTGTGTATGCACACCTATGTATTGATTATTCGATGTGACGTGTTGTATTGTTGTTGTTCTCGTGAGAGCAGCCCGGGTGAGGAACAGAAGTATATAAAGAGAGAAGCTGGCGAGGTCCATTAGATCCTGTTGTTGTCGTTGTCTTTATTCGATAGATTAAGTCTCATAGTCGCTTAAGGCCGTCGATCGGACACTACACTGGCTTGGATTAATGCAGTCCTCTATCCTCATTTGGATATTACAAATTTCACCAGCGACTGGAATAATGGTATTGCATTATGGTAAGTTTTATACGATGGATAGACCCGGGCTGTCCCAAATCAATGTATTTCTGATGCACAGGTCTGTCTAAACTATCAGTACTGACCCATGCAGTACTGAATTTGATTGGAATTATATATTGAATTACAGCAGAATTCTTTCTTGGGGTCATTATATTCGTCCTAGTCATTACTTGCCGGTACACATGATGTCCTCATTCCTGTTCCACTATCTTTTTAAGTGGCTTGATAGACTATTGCTCACCGGGCACCTTTCCAGATTGGCATCAACTGCCGCGCCATGATAAGTGAGAAAATCCTGATACGTCTAAAGTCTATTTACCTCAATTACAATATATTTATGATCTTGAATACCTAGTAATTCCTTTCTTTGTTTAGCCTGTCTTCTGCAATCATCCTCACTTGTCATTTCAGACTTGCAAATTGTGAAACCGCTATGAGCACTGCCAATGAACTGTTTGAAATTCCTCTAGTGGTGAGTCCAGAAAACATGGCATCATCGGGAGGCCTGGATGAATTGTCCTGCATGACTTATTTAAGTTACTTCATGGCTCGTCACGCACCTGGATACAATGATACACTCAACTGGGTGAAACAGCAAATTGACCCGGAAGAAGTCAACAATTTTACAGTGAGTGGCACGTGTTATGATTAGAAAACAAACAGACATTTTTTTAATAATCAGATAACTTTATTCAAATGTGAGCAGAAATACTGACAATGATATCTACTAATCGGTTTCTGCGAACACAGGTAATATGGCAATCGAATGTGTATGTAGGCGTATATTCTGTCATTATTCATTACTCCGACCATGCATTCTACATATTGGGGGCAACCTTTCAAGATCCTGATGACCAGAGCCTTAAGATGTTGTTGCCGCTCCCCCTCGCTGATCTGCGTGCGTGCCTGCCTGTCTAGCAATTTCACCTGCCCAGATTATCACTGGCCCTCTGTCCCATTGCAAACCCAGAGAACCCCTAATAGCTATATCTCTAATCAGGCGCCAATCCCAAATACCCAGATAGATTTAATAGGGGTGAATATAATGTGAACTATCGGTAGTAGTATATATGAGAAAGGGGTATGATAACGGCTACAGAAGAATCAGGATATCTTGCATCCAGTCTGGGTTATCTAACATTTTCTGGTTTAGCTCTGGAGGATCCCCAATCATCGATTTACTCCGGTACAAACCCAGTTCCCAAAGATAGATCTCAGGTGAAAAGAGATATATATAATCTTTGACGTCCATCAGTTTACTAAACAAGTTCCGGAAAGGGTCCTCTTATATGATTAATATATATGAGTTTTGTTACCTGAATGAACTAAACAAACACTGGTTGCTAGGGAGCTTCCCGCGAGTGACACTATAATGCTGACCACCAAAGTGGATGAAAGTGACTGACTGTTCTTGAGATTTTGATAGGGTTCTAATCTTTGTTATGTTTATTTTTTTATTTTTCTTCTTCTTTCTATTTTTCTGTCCCGCTGGGTGAACATTGGATTTTTTTTTATTTGATTACGGTTTGAATTGATTTTTCTTGAATTGTCGTGATTTTATATTGTGTAGACGCCCTGATTCTTTGTGATGAAAGCTTGTCAATATGCCTTGTGCATTGGTAACCTGATCTTATTTTTTGTTTTATTATTATATTATATTTATGTAAATCTTGATGTATAGTAGTCGGCCTTATGTCAAATTTTGTATGCTTTAATATAGTCTGTCTAGTATAGCGTGAAATGAAAATAATGTGATTCACATAGGCCTACTGTTTTGGCTAAATCAAATCATTTCAATACAAATACCGGAGGCGGAGGGTCATATATATTAAGCATACTAAACAAGGAGTGTATTTAATTTAGTGAACTAAACTAGTTTATGCACACAAAATTGTGTATGCGCAGAAAGTGTGAGAAGCTGAGAATGTGAAGTCATACAGCAGATAGGGAATGGGTTCCGTAAAATATTCTGCTCATTCGTTGTCTTCGACATGTAATCATCCGAAGTAATCCCTAGATGAGGATAACGCCTCGGTCCTCAGGTTCAGGATCAAGCGTGGGTAAACACATAGTATATTGAGGCGGACCAAAAGTATGATGTCCGCCGAGGTTAGTGCTGTTGAATTTGTTTTCCTCTTTGGACCCGTCAATGTTAACACCTTACCTGTTAACACTTGCTGAAACAATATTTTTAGTCGATATGATAAGGAAAAGAACGTAGCTTAGTATAGAAAATGAACAATTAGGCTATCTGTATATAGTTCAGTTCTATAACCTTATGTACAGATTCAAATATGTATAACTAGTCTTCCTATATTATCAGTATGTCAAACAGGGTGACACAAGCTTACTATAAAACAAAATAGGGACCCTATTCCATAGAATAACGCTATCCCTAAAAAACAGCTGTTAAATACGCAGCATATATATTTGTTTCACCTTTTTAAAAGGAAATACGAAGACCTACTGGGTTTGTAATAGTTGCGATACGTTGTATTATACGCCACCCAGTGGTGATGTGTTTATTATGATATATTCACTCTTTGTTATCACTCAATTGCATATTCTAAATTTGTATTTCATATACTGCACCAGTAAAGTCTTAGTCCACTTCTCTTGGCTTGAGCTCTGCAGCGCAATGATTACATAAACTGCAAATAATCCCCTTGTCTGTTTCTGGCATGTTTTGTAGATGTTCGATTTAAAAGCTGGTGTCTTTCTTTGTTCCTGGGCGACCCTGAGAACAAAAGCGTTAAACAAAGTTTCAAAGTTTCATTATTTTTATCAGACAGATTGGCACAATGGCATGGTGATTTAACATCTTGTCCATTCGTTAGGAGGATCCATTCCAGGTTGGCCTGACATAGACATGTCCGACGGACAGAGGTTGTGCACGCGGGGTAGGTTGGTCCTACTATGCTAACAATATTTAGTTCTCTTACCCATATTTTAAGTTATCTAAAGCTTATGACACGAAGAAAAGTATCAGTCTTAACATTCTTATAATTATAAGAAAAGGAACCTTAAGTATATCACAAGATTTCTCCTCCCCGTGAATATCTATCTCTACTTCCCCCAAAACCTAGTTGGACCCATGCACCTTTCCATCTAACATTAGTCCTCTAACAGTCCGACCAAGGACTCCACTAGACCATGTGCTTATTGCCGCAAATACGCGGTTTGATAGTAATTGTCATATATAGATATTAATTATCATAAAGAACCTATGCTGCCCAACATATTAAGACTCGAGATCTCCTCTGACCAGTTCCATTTGTTAATATATCCGAATTGAGAATGCACTGTAGAATAAAACGGCAACGACCGCGGTGTGGAAAAACGTCAGTGGAGTCAATCCTTAGTGAGTGTCCCCCTTGTGGATTACATAAATTCATGATCTTTTTCTTGCAGCAATTGCGATCAGTAACAAGGACCTTGGGGTCCCAGGTTTTATGAATGCAAAGGACATGACCCAGGAGAATAATGACCACATTGCAGTGATGGCCTATGCCGAATGGCATAGAGCGATCACTGGCGGTAAGCCGGTTCAACCAAGGGCATCCCCAGTACCACTTCCTGTAACCAACCATGATCCAGATCCAGAACCCGTATTGGTAACAAACACACACCGAGAGGAACAGAACGGGGATCTGTCAGACTCGGACGAGGCAGAAGTAAGTTGTTCATCTTTAATTTGATCAACCCATGGTGTACTTTACTGTATTTCCCTACGATGAATCCTCTAACATGATGCTTCAAGTTATTAACATTTAATTGTTGTGATTCAGTTGTGAATATTATGTATGCTATTTCTAGGGACGATTGGTAGATTATGTATTAATTGTTCTACTTCTAATTCTGACACATTGGAGGAATCTGACTCCTCCATCCCTAATGAAGTGAGTGCAGAAGATCGTGAATCCGAGGATAATGAGGAAAATAGAATTCCACAAACGGAGAGCCCATGGCATGAAGCAGAACTCCCTCACAAACCCCCATCACCAACTGAAGGCCCATACATGGAATTGCCCGATCCCCTTGGAGTCACACACGTGGTGTCCCCAGCTGTGCCTCCTCCCTCTCATAACGAGTACTCCCATATCCTCCATCGAGATACACACGATACTCTGCCCCCTGTTCCCCTGCCCACTCCTATGGATACCTATGCTGATGACATCATAGAACCGTATGGTGAGCTGCCCGAGATGGCCCCATTGCAGCAGCTCCCGTCCCATCTTACAGAAACTTCAATAATTGAAGTAAAGAGGCCAAATGGTGTGGAGGAAATGTATACTCATGTAATTCCAATCATGCCCGTTTCTGGTCTCATGACAGCTGCCACGTATGGAGACACTCATAAGGATTTGACCCTGAAGGTATTGACAAAAGCAGTGTCGCACCAAATATGTTTTCATATGACGTGCTTGACAGTTAGAATCATATCATTGGTGGACCTCGCATTGTAGATTGCTTGTAGAAAGCTCTAGATACTCCTTTTAGTTCAGACCACGAAAGCATATACATCGCAACTTTATTCCTCATTGGTGGCAGTTCGGTATTATAGGGTATATGCTGCATCTGTAGTGACATTGACATAGCTTGATTTCATCAAAATATATAGCTATGTCATGTAGTTCTATCTCTGAGGAAAATGAACGCATGGACTTAGGCTGCGTTTCCACTGGCTCGCTCTTTTGGACCGCTCATGGCCCGCTCTTTTTATTTATAACAAGCGAAGGCAGAGCGAACCCGGAGCGGTCTAATAGAATCAGTTATTGTGCTTTCTATGTGCTCTTAAATTCTGACGTTGGCGCTTCTTTTTGACACTGCGCTAATATCTGCTGTGTTTGATTTGAGCGCAGCAACATAAGGCTGCGTTTCCACTGGCTCGCTCTTTTGGGGCGCTCTTCATACGCTCTTTTATTTTCCCAGAGCGACTAAGAAGCGAAGTTTGAGCGAGACCAGAGCGGTCTAATAGGATAGGTTACTGCGCTTTCTATACGCTCTTAAAAATTGACGTTGTCGCTTCTTTTTGACACTGCGCTCATATCTGGTGTGTTTGATTTGAGCGCAGCAACACAACGCTCTTTCTGCCTGTTAAATGAGCGGACTAAGAGCGCAGTGAGAGCGCACAAAGGATTTACCATTGATTTCATAAGGAAAGAAGCGGAACAGTAGAATCGCTCTGCGCTTGTATTGCGCTAAAAATATTAGCGGATGAAGAGCGAATGACAAGCGTACTATAAACAAGCGCAGCAAGAGCGAGCAATGAGCGTAGATACAAGCGAGCCAGTGGGATCCCACCTTAACGCTCTTTCTACCGGTAAAGTAGCGGACCAAGAGCGCAGTGAGAGCGCACAAACACTTTTGCTATTGATTTCATATAGGAAACAAGCGCAGCAGTAGAATTCCGGTAGAATCGCTCTGCGCTTGTATTGCGCTAAAAATATTAGCTGATGAAGAGCGAATGACAAGCGCACTGTAAACAAGCGCAACAAGAGCGAGCAATGAGCGCAGATACAAGCGAGCCAGTGGGATCCCACCTTTAGGCTGCGTTTCCACTGGCTCGCTCTTTTGGACCGCTCATGGCCCGCTCTTTTTATTTCCCCAAGCGCATAATAAGCGAAGACAGAGCGAACCCAGAGCCGTCTAATAGAATCGGTTACACCGCTTTCTATACGCTCATAAAATCGGATGTTTGCACTTCTTTTTGACACTGCGCTAATATCTGACGTGTTTGATATGAGCGCAGCAACACAACGCTCTTTCTACCTGTTAAACGAGCGGACCAAGAGCGCAGTGAGAGCGCACAAATGCATTTGCTATTGGTTTCATATAGGCAACAAGCGGACCAGTAGAATCGCTCTGTGCTTGTATTGCGCTAAAAACCATGGTGTTAAAAGAGTCACTGCCACATGTGCCAGAATTTTTTTTTTTTGTATTTGTAGGTTTTTTATCAAGGTTCTGAAAAGTCTTTTTTTTTGCTGAAACATCTTGTTGGGACTATTTGTCACTTCAAGCAATGAAAAAAAGAATGAAACTAATTCTCCTGACCCCCATCAGAGTGCAATAAAGTATCAATCAATACCTTAGCCAGGGCTACAACTATGATTCAGTATACTACTACCCTTGGTGCTGCCATCTGTACTATAGGATTGAGGCTTCTTCAATCTGTAACTTTATCATCACCTTTTTTGGCATGCTGGAAAATGAACCCTTTTTATGTACAAACTGTTTATTGCAGTTACATCAGAATAACAATGTCAATTAAAATCATATAATAAATATCCCTGCAACAGAGATAAATACATGTATGTCAGTTCTTTGATTGGGAGAACTGGTGTTCTGAAAAAAAAACAAGAATTCCTGCTGGGAATTGAACCCGGGCCTCTGGCTTGTGAAGCAAAGACTATAGCACTAGACGAAGTAGACCCGCGGCCGTGGCCGTGGCCTACTCCTAAGGGTATCATCAGTCACATCAGACCCCTCTGGTTTGGCAAGGACCATAGTATGGGACCCAGGCAATCTTGACCTGTTTGCATAGAAAATACGTTGCAGGCCAAAAACCAGTGACTGATTCTCGTAGATATTGATCCCCTCAACACGATCATGAAGAAAAATCTTAGCTAACTTACGAATTCTATTACCTAGTAGTACATTTTCTATTTACATACTTTCCTCCCTAGCTTCTGGGGTTGGATTCA
The DNA here is from genome assembly GCA_942159475.1 of Sthenelais limicola. Lineage (NCBI taxonomy): Eukaryota > Metazoa > Annelida > Polychaeta > Phyllodocida > Sigalionidae > Sthenelais > Sthenelais limicola. The sequence continues at coordinate 91,085,146 of OW804096.1, read as the reverse complement.
CGACCTCTACTTTTGCGCAGCGGAACTAAACTAATACTCTTCCGCGACTCCCACGACCTATACCTTTGTGCATGGGAACTTAATACTCTCCAAACATTCATTTGTTACACATCATTCAACATTAGTCGATATTTGTCAACTCAACAGTTCAATTGTGTATTTGTGCTACACCCACATTGTATCATTGAGGTCAATTGTTCAGTTACAAACCCTTCACTAAAACATGACCTACTGATATGTTGTAAACATGGACTCGGACAATGATTATCCCATCTGCAATGAATGCTCTGTATGCCACAGAAATGGTACAGATCTGTACGAACTACACTTTGAGCCACTACCTGATAACCCAGTTAAGAGACAATTTGGGGACTGTAAATTCAGGGATGGCATGCATGACTATGTGTGTCATTTATGTGCAATTTACTTGAATCGTTCAACTGACATCCACAAGACTAAGACATGGCGAGTTGCATGGCCATCACTACTTTATTCAATAGCTTGTGGCAAGCTTAAGGTTCCAGTTAATGTAGTGCGAGCATTATTCATGGAATCAATCAAGGACATATGGCGTGAAAATTCAAACAATGTATCAAGACAAATCAAAGAAATATGGAATATGGGCCCTACGTTTACTGATGCCACACACCAACTTGAACTATTCAAAAAGGTCTATCACAATGGGAAACTTAGAGAAATCATCACTGCAGAGGACCAATACTGCTACCCCCAGGTGAAGTGCCCACTGGGATGTTCTATATTCGTTGATGATGTACTGTGGAATGAAGCCAAACTCCTACCACTCCAACATTACATTGCCACAGAAATGGAAAAATTCACGGCCTTTGGAGCGGATTATTCATACCTTATTGGTGCACGGCAAGAGTGGTGTGAAAAGACTACTTCTGTCAAATGGGATATCACTCCTGCCTTTATCATAGATGAAGAACTAGGACCTGCCCTAATTCTCTGTCACAAGTCAAAACATGCCACGCCTTTGAGTCAATATGTACATGTACCAAGGCAACCAGCCCTTGCCAACTTGCCAAAAGAACACCTTGAACACCATGCACCTATTATTATCCTGAGACCAAACTATATTCGCCTGGGAAAAACTGGATCTTTCACAAGTTCTTTCAATGTACTTAAGCAGTCAGGCTCGTCAGCTGGATTGTCAACATTCAAACTCGCACCACGGGCCATGGTTACTTCTCCATCACCTAGAGATGCAGCAAGTGCAGGTCTTGTTTTACACCACAGAAGCAACATAAGGCATTGGGTCATAAATTACCCTTTAATGGGTCCTGCCTATGCAGAGAAATGCATGAAATTTTGGTCCAAATTAGACACAAGCTTTGGAAAAGACTTAGTTCTCCAACATGCAACTGCATCTACTTGTGTCCTCGTGGAAGACGCTGCTGAATTAAGAGAACTTTTTAATTCATGCACAGCTGCTAATGCAAACAATGCTGATGATGCAAATAGACCAGACAGTAAAATACGGCTCCAAGACTTCATGACGACGGTACACAAATCAGATATGGTCGGACATTCAATATTTAACGTACCTCACTTGAGGCAAAAACAGGACTTACCCGACTACTCTGCTGGTGCGATCATAAACATTTTAGCACGTTTGCTCTTGCACTCTCGCCATTTGCACCGCAAGTATCTGCAAGAGCTGTGGCGAGTAAATCGCCCATACTATGTGCAAGCTTTACAGGACGTGGCAATGGACTTGCACACAAACAGGCAAAGTACAAACACTACTCATAAAGCTATGCTCAAGCTAGAAGATACTATTTCACGTGCAACAATGAGACCAGGTCAACCATGCAAGAACCAAAAAGAAAGTGTAGTAGCAGACTTCATCTCAGATTTACAAATAGATGTATTTTTCAGCCACAACGAAATAATGGAAATAGAAGAAGCCCTATCTTCAAGCCAGGCTTTCCCGAATGCAGGTACCCTTAATGGCACACAATGATGAGTGGGCCCTTATGATCGCTACCAGTGCTAACTGTCAACCAGGGAGATTCTACACAATGTCTATGTTCATACGATGGAACGTCCATTGGCAGTGGCAGAATGAGGCCAATGAAAAAGACAGAAGTCCACCCAAAGTGGAGAGATTACTAGTTTATGTCAGGGTTAATGGACCAAAAGAACGTCATAGAATACTAGCCCTTAACTACAGCGGTGGTCAAGACAAAATGATGTGTTCAACCCACAATTCATGTTTTCTCATCAGAGAACCCATTCACTCGGCTGTGTTATGTTCAACCATAGGCTGCAATACTCCTGTCCGTTGGCGATGCCCTAAAGGCTTCCCAGATATTCAATGCACCATTGGATTGTGCTTCAAGCATGCAAAAGTATTTCAGTTAACAGACGAGGTTAATTACATTGGTCACAATGACATTGAGATCGAATCATCCGATGATGGAGAAGATATAGAATCAGATACCTATGATGATTCAGATGGAGAAGAATATCTGGAACTCCCTGAAGAAGAGGAACTCGAACAACCATTTGAACCCGATGACGAAGACCTGGAATTGATTAACCCAGTTGGCCTAGTAACAGATGCTACAAATACCATACCTGCAGCCACTTCAAATGATCTAACTCCATTGTATCGACAAGATGAAAATAATATGTTATCAGGACATTTTCTCCTCAACGACCATCTGAGGACAATGGTTAATGCATCATTTACTAGAACACCCTCAGTGCAAAGTCAAAGAATAGCACAGCATTTGTACTCAGTTGCACTGGAAACGTCCATACCTCTACTTTATCCAGAAGCAACACTTTTTCCAACAATTTTCTGGAAAGAAATTGACAACCATATTTTGGGAGCTCTGCCTATAACTGCATACTGCCAGAACACCCAGCGAGCAACAAAAGGACAATTGGCAACAATGCAGGACCATTTAATGGTCAGATTGTGGGATGACAGCCTCCTTAAATCACACAAATCTGAATACATCCATTGGGCATTCGATGTGCTAGTCAATCTTCACTTGAATGGCAACTCTGCAGCGGTGTTAGTAAGAAAAGGCTTAGAGCACCTTAGACAACCAAATGACGGTACACTCTTTAAAGGGCATGAATCAATCCTTCCCTTTGACGAAATAGACTCCCGAAGACAGGTACAAAGGTTAGCTGGTTTAATGCGAGATATAAATGGTTTCAACTACTTTATAACAGCTATACCTGTACCTGTAATGATAGGCAAACCTACGGCATACGGAAGATCAGAAATGCCATCGACAAAATATATGGTCCTGACCAGCAAAAAATCGCCCATGTTATCCAGTCTTTCTGTGCCATTCTATGTCGATCCTGGGAAAGAAGTATGAGATATTTTCTATCCGGGAAAGTCCAGAACAAACTTGTGGACGAGTGACTGCACTCTGGGCAAGTTATGAGTTTCAGAGTCATGGAGCGCTGGGGAACAAGCTGCATGTCCATGGGTTCTTAAAAGTGGCTGACGAGGATGACAAAACAAAACTCAAGCGGATTAGATGCAAACTAGAATGTATGTTCGATGAAGAAACAAGCACCGACTTCCAATCACTGAAAGAGAATGGTGTGGTACAAAATAAGGATGATTACTTGGCACTAAGGGATCTATGCTCAACTATACACATTCACAGGTGTGATAAAGCAAATAGTAGGTGCCTAAAACGGAGGGCCAATGGAGAATTGATGTGTCGGGTCCAACAGCATCCACCATCATTCCAGTAGGCCTATACATTTGTTGCAAAGACGGACTTGTATAACAAAGAAACAACAGAGATATTCCGAGAGATGGGGCTCACTTACCAAGATGCACATGATAACACCAAAGTAGATGACCGATTTGTAGGAGGACGCTGGTGTTGTCCAGCGAATATTCATGAGACTTTCATCCCGACTATACCATACATGTTCAGTGCCCTCCAGGCCTGCACAAAATTGCAATACATTGATACTCGCTTCCAAGTGTCATATGTATGCAAATATGCTGCAGGCCTGGAGGAGCACTGGGACATCAATTTCCAAAAAGGGAAAGATGAAGAAACTGTTTCAACCAAAGCTGATGATCTAAAAAACCTCAAAATTAGTGGACAGGCCAAATTCTATGAACAGAAAACTAACAATACTCTAGCCAGAGAAATTGGATTTGCTGACGTAGCTTGGTTTGCAACTGGTCTCCCCTTCATCATAGGAGAAGATACGTACACACCTGTTTCATTATATCCTCCCAAATACAGAGCTGCTATCACTAAGAAGAAAAATGCACATCCACCGGCACCTGGAGCTGGAGACCAGCCTCCAACAATAAAGAAATAGTGGTAGTACAATTCTATGAAAATGTCTATTACCTAGACACTACGTGGGTATTTTCAGTGCGCCCACCTGAGCTGCTTGTCATACACCACTTAGAAATGTACACAAAGTGGTTTATTCGAAAGAGAAGCTCTACTTTGCCAGAATTGAAAGACAATCTTTCGGAATCACCCTGGGTTGATGGTACTGGCCACACAATCAGGTTGAGACAATGGTACGTCAAGGACACAGAAGAATATGTGCAGCACATACTCCAAGAAGAGAATGACTTACAGGAAGGGATAGAAGAAGTATACACGAACATATTCAGACCACTTCTACAGGTGTATGAAAGTGAAACGTATGATAAATTCTACCACCGATTCGTAGATATATATAAAGATTTTTATTCCGTAATATTTGTTCATACATATGGCAGTTCAAGTTGTCGTACATATTTCACATAATAATATAGGAAATGGGCATTAATAATCCTCTACAAGAGGTCTTCCAGACCGCCCAAAATAAATAGTATTTGTCCTTATTTCAATCATTAGTGTTCGGATTTTTAGTTGTTTCGATGTTGCTTTTTTGGTATGGAGTCTTGATTTTTTCTTTGATATGAAGTCTTGACTTGGTATTTGATGTTTTGACCCTGATTATATAGTATTATCAGTCTCTTTACGAGGTTCATATAGCCTCTGAGTATAATCATTTGCCAGATCATGCTTCTATAGATACTCTTATATTATTTACTGTTGTTAGAATGATGTGGTTTACGCATGAAATTCATTATTTGTTTTTTGACCTACTGGCTTGGTCATTTACTACTTATGCCATTAAACACTATGTAACATTAGGGTAACAACCAATGTTAAAAATAAATTACATTTGTAACTAATGATTCCTATAATAAGTTTTTGTAGGAACCTTACACTCATACTATATTTTGATTATATCAAAACATCACTCATACAATCTGGATTGACTAAAAAGTCAATATGGGTCCCCCCTCCCCTACCCACCGCTATATCGGTCTTAACTTTGTCTGGGGTTGTACAATACCCAGAGTAGTCCCTTTTCCCATTTCCCAATTTCCATATACTTGGACTAGTACCACTTAAATACTTAAATACTTAAATTGGAGAGGAGTCTTGATTTTTCATCAGACCTGAGGAAAGAATCAAATGCCAGATGATACTGGTGCTTTAAATACATTTTGAAATCTTTTCTCGTATCAATTAGTTGAACTTTAGATTCTAAGCTATTCCAAAGAGTCGGGATGCAATACAGGTAAGATTTTTTGAAAAGCTCATTATATGGATGGGGGTAGATTAACCTTTTCCGCTCCGAAAGTCCCCGCAGACGGACTTCCCTCCTGTCGATATTGTCTAAGTTTCTAGTCCTTAGAAAAGCTCTTTCCAGAATATGTACCTCTCTCCTAGTTTGAAGAGAAGTAATATTAAGTTTCTTATGAACCTCTTCAGTACTAGATAATCTAGGTAAATGAAGTATTGTTTTTAGGGCTGAATTTTGGAGAGTCTGAAGTTTTATAATATGCTTTCTAGGAGCAGAGTTATAGAAGACGTCTCCATAATCAATAATGGGCCTGATCATAGTTTTATATATTGAAAGTAGAATAGATTTATCACAGATATTGTAAAGCTTAGATAGTGCCCTTACTTTAATGCGAACCATGTTCACTTTTTTAGTAAGGAATTTTCCAAAGTTCAACTGTTTATCAATTTCAATTCCCAGATATTTATACGAATCTACATTCTCGAGTTCTTGCCCTTTAATGCTATAATTGGTTGAGTTATTTACATCCTGTCTGGCTCTAATAGTGATGCTCTGACACTTGTTAATATTGAGTGAAATTTTGTTACGATCACACCATTTCACAATATTGGTTAAATCATTCTGTAAATTACATATGTTTCGACCTTGCAGGGATCTTTCTGAATATAGGACAGTGTCGTCTGCAAATAATTGAATATTACAGTTATTAACAATGTCTGGCAAATCATTTATGTAGATACAAAATAGGAGAGGCCCCAAGGCAGTTCCTTGAGGGACTCCACATGTTATTGGCTGTAGAGACGAGGATTCTCCATTTAGAAGCACTTTCTGAGATCTGTTCGACAAATAATTTTTAAACCATTTTATTGGTCCCCCCTCTACCCCATAATTTTGTAATTTTGAAAGTAAAATGTCATGATTAACGGTATCAAAAGCTTTTTTAAAATCTAAAAATATTAAGTCTGTGGCCTTTTTGTTGTTTATATTATTATATACATTTCCCAGAAGTTTGTCGTGTGCCTCTATAATGGATCTTCCCTTTCTAAAGCCAAATTGTACATCTGATAAAAGGTTTTTACTCTCGAAATAGTGGGTCAACTGAGCTTGAATACAACTTTCAAGGATCTTTGCGGGGAGGTTTATGCAAGAGATCGGGCGATAATTCCCCGGATTTCTTTTGTTACCATCTTTATATAAGGGTGTAACATTAGCTTTTTTAAACTCTATTGGAACCGTAGATGTTTCAATACTTAGATTATATAAGAACGCAAACTGAGCGCTTAACACTTTCATGCAAGGTTTCATTAGTTTAGTAGGTAGCATATCCAACCCCAAGGCTTTGTCAATCCTTGACAGTGCCCCTTCTACCTGGAATTTATCGATTTTATTAAAGTTAAACTTTGAAGAGAGATTTACATCCAGCTTTAATTCATCTCTGTTCGACTCATCTTTTACCATTTCTATTTTCTTTGCTAGATCAGGACCTATGTTAACAAAGAAGTTATTTATTTCTTCCGCGGCTTCTTTACCCTTCATTATTCCATTACCGTTTTCAATACATATGTCATCATAGTTTTTACCTTTATTTTCAGATATTAATGGTTTGACTATCTCCCAAAGTTTATGGGGGTCAGTCCTATTTTCATTTATCTGGTTTCTTAAATAATCCTTTTTTCGCTTTCTTAATACCCTCATTTACATTCCTTCTAAGTTCTCTTGCAATAAACAAGTCTTCGTTCCTACCCGTCTTCTTCGCCACCTTAAACGCTTTGTCTCTAACCCTCCCCAAGTTTATTAAAGTTTTATTGTACCACACCGGGAGTGACTTCAGTTTCTTATACCTTTTGATGGAACACATCCTATTTAAAATAAGTCATTATTTTATCCCATATGATACCCCATGCTACATCCACATTTCTGGATTGATAAAGATCAGCCCAGTCCATATCTGCCAATATTTCTTTCAATATTTTTGTCCAGAGACTTTGTATTCCTGGCTGTAAATGTATCTATATTATATTTTGTTCTTTCTTTTTTAATTTGCATATAAACAGGTAAATGATCACTTACATTAATGTTCAAAGTACCTGTTTTGCTAAAGTTATTCCTATTGGTATAGATATGGTCAATGATCGTAGCTGAATTAAAGCTAATTCGAGTCACCTTTTTTATTATTTGCTGTAAATTAAATTTACCCAGTAGGTTTTTAAAATGCTCCGCACCTTGCAACAAACCTTCTTCAATAAATTTAGCCTCATAGTTGAAGTCACCCATCATTATAACTTCTTTGTTGGAGTCTATTTTATCAAGTATATTTTCCATCACTTCCAGTGCTTGTGGTAAACTTCCTTGGGGAGGCCTATAGACGTTTAGGATTATTTTATTTTTGGTGTATTGTTTCATAACTTCAAACACCTGAACTTCGATGTCATTATTCGAGATACATAACTCTTCATACCCTTTCGTTACAACCTCTAGAGATTTATGAATATATGATAATAATCCACCACCTCTTCTTTTCTTTTTCCTATCGAGTCTACAAATATTGTAACCTTCAATGTGTACATTCCTATCCGGTGTGTTCTTATTAAGCCATGTCTCTTGAGTTACTAATATGTGTGGTGAAGTACATAATACCATTTCACCTACTTGATCAACTTTCGGAAGAAGACTTCTTACATTCCAGGATAAGAATTTTAGACCTTTTAACCCTTTGAACATATTAATATCCTCTCCTTCATTACTGTCACTCAGATTATCCATTTTCAATTTTCACATATTTTCTTATCTCACGATAAGATACATCATTTCCCTTAAATAAGCAAAACATAATATCAACAACATCTCCCATTTCTATCGGTCCTACATGTCTCATCCCAACTTTAACATCTTGGCGACAGTTTCTGGTCGCAACCTCATAACAGATCATATTTACGGGTAAAAATGTGTACCAACCCTAAGGTTTCAACAAGAGGGTATGCATATAAAGCTATAACACAAGATTACATTTGGTATAGAAGATGCATTGGATTCAGTAGGTGCTTTTAACTATCTCTTTACGCTTTCAGAGAGACATTACCTGATGCACTTTACATTGACGTTTCACACTTCTTAAGATACCTCTTTAATAATACTTGCAATATTACGTTACCTAATGTGGTAGCAATCAGAAATTTCTTTTCAATACAGATTTTTCGGCTTATATATTCTAACATAATTTCCTCCCATTTCCTTCCCCTAACAGCTTTGATTTACATTTCAAAACTCAACTATATTCTAACATAACTTTCTCCCATTTCCTTCTCGTAACAGCTTTGATTTGTACTTCAAAACTCAAATTTAGAGTGAACATAGTGAACATATCTCACCTAGCGATTAAACCCATAATAGGTTTACAAGCCTAATATTCAAGATCAATCAGATAGAGGATTTCGCACGAGAACTTCTCATATGGTATGTGGACAAAGGGCACACATTAAAATAAGGCTGTTATTGATATTTTCAAACAGTATTATATGAGGCAGTAAATATTATACCATTTTTACTTTATATATGAATTTTTCTTTCTTATAATTATCCCATCTATGGTTGTAAAACACCAGTAGGAAAGACTAAGTACCGGGGGCCCCAGACAGAGGTGGGGTTCTGTTGAGCGCACTTTACTGTCTGGTTTGCCCGTTAACCATAGTCAGATCCATAGATATTTATTGTAATTTCATGTAAGCATCAATGACTCTGTCAGCAGTTAGGTCTTTCAGTGCTGGTGAGAAGTGACAACTGTCTTCAGCCAGTAGATTGTATAACGCATCATGGATGGGTCGTTTCGTGACTCTAGCTCGTCTTCCCGCTCTATGTTGATGTACTAGCGAGCCAATGTGTGGTGTTGGGACTCCATTTTCGCTGTTAAATCTCTGTATACTTCTATTGTATGCATGGACTTGACGATTTAGTGGCTACCCAATCAACTACCCAATCAACAAGTAGAAATATTGTTGTATTCAGTACTTGCAAACCATTCCAATTTCAGCGCTTCTTAGTTCATCTTTTGCTCACCATGGGTCAATTCACAACAGAAATTGACTTGTATGGTGCCAGAAATATGAAAGAAGCACTGGTGAGCGCAAAACTATTCACTTGTACCGATCCATCGGACGAGGAAATATTCCAACTAATCAAGTCATACCTACTACAGCAACTCATGTGGCTGCCCATTGGAAACCGCCAATTCAGCAAAATACTATCATTCCTCCCACAAGCTTTTAAAGCACTTTTCAGAGATGAAGATATAGCATATGAGGCACTTCCATTAGCAACTGATGTAGCTATCTCCATTAGTGCTTCTGAGAAATTCAAGAAATGGAAAATCTGCACAGAAGAAATGCAGTACATATATGCTAGCTAATGAACGCTTCCCCAATTTCCCTTCCCAGGAACAACTGATTGCGGGGGTCAGATTGCAGTATATGCCAGTACTAACCAGAGCAGTAGGACAAACAACGCTTCATATGCAGAACAGCAAATGGCACTGCAAGTTCTCACAGCAGCCCTTGACGACTTAGAAATGCCAGGTAAAACTATATACAGTTTCCATTGCTTTTAGGCCCACCTGGTGCTAGGAAAACTTACCTATTATTGATAGCATTTGTATATGGACTTTCAAAGGGATACCGTGTAATGCTCACCGCACTAACATCTGAACGTGCACAAGTTCTTGGGCGCATACACATTCACCTACTATTTGCCTTGCCGGTAGTAAATGTAGGCGTCAACACAATCAACAGGATGGCAGAAATGAGCCTATCCAAACTCACTCGGAATCCAGTCAGACTACAGCTGCTGAGACGGATACAAGTCATCCTAATAGAAGAAGTAGGACTAATCTCAGCAGAACAATTTGCAGTAATGGACCTGGTACTAAGAAAAATCTAAGAGTCACCAGTTCCATTTGGAGGCATATTGGTAATTGCTACTGGAGATCCATTACAATTGCCCCCAGTATCAGGACAGACCATCTGCAGTTAGAAAAGCAGTTGGAGAATCAGTAAATGCTCACATAGCAGAGAAGAAGAATGACGAAAATGTTAATTGGAAGCAGTTTGAATCACTTGATGAAGTGGAGTTGGCTGCAGGTCACTGGGTACAAGCAGATAACGTGGCCATACGAAACATCAATAAAGCGGCATCAGAACCACAAAAATTGTTCCTTTTTGCTCGGGCAGTTATGCGATTGACTTGTAACTCCCAAGCTACTCCAACGACACCACAATTTTCCCAGGGACAACTATGTATCATTACACCCTCCCAGAATGTGCCCAACCAACTGTCCCTGTAGAGAGGACCATGAAGTGTTCGGTTACCCTCATTCCAGCAGGAGAACGCATCAATCAGTTGCAACAAGTCCAACCAAACTGGCCGACATTCAACATCTCCCCCAGGCTCACTCCACCCAGTAGGCTATTGTAGGAAACCGCCTTGCAAAGGGACAATGTTTACAGTGGCCGTTACAACATTATGTAGCGGCTACTATACATAAAATCATAGGAGAGACATGTCCGTTTGTAGCAACTCAGATATCAGCGAAAAGGACGACTTACAAATTGTGGGACAGGAGCATGCTCCTTGTACTTCTGTCAAGAGTGAGAAACCTGAACAATATCACATTTGTTGGAGGGCACTTTCGAGGGAATGCTAAGTCTACTTTGGCGTCAGTCAGCATTTAATGCACATATTCAACATACACTGACACAACTGAATGTACTCTATGAAGCTCCTAGAGTAGTCACAAGTGCATACATTCAACTGCAGACAGAGCTTCCCCAACATGATATTGGCTTTGTGTACATGCTAGCCAGCACCACACAGCCTAGGGTCACGTACATTGGCCAAACTATTAACATCCGAACACGTCTGATGCAACATAACACAGATCAGAGAGCCAATTTTACCAATGATGCACGCTTCAGGCCTTGGTGTCTTTATGCACTTGTTTGTGGTTTCCCTGTAGAACCAGGTGGGGAAGTAAACCTTCAAGCAAGACAGCATCTCGAAAATCTGTGGCATGGTGAAATTGCTAAAATTCCTCCTCAAAACCAATCCACCCATAGTGTCTATGATATTGGATTAGATCTCTTTGGCAGGTTCAAAGATCAATATCGATACAATGACCAGCGATGGTTACAATGTGGGCAATTACACACAGATATGCAGTAAATTTGTTGATTGCTGACGCAAAGACAGTGGTAAAATTGCTCACTTCTTAAAAAATTTGTTATTATACATGTCAATGTCCCAATTTATTTTTAATAATATTTAAGCCTATGTGTATGTTATATTTATATGTGTGTCGATTGTTTACTTATTTACTGGTCGATCTTATGAACGGTGGTAGGGAGGGGGTCTAACCCCTGGGCGGAGAGAGCTGATGCAATGTCTCTGGATGATGAAATCCCCCGGCGACATTGCATGTGAGCTACTCCGCCATTAACCTGGAGGCTGATGCAAGGGCCAGCGCATGCTCAGCAGCCCTGGTGGCTGACGAAATGCCCACTGACCATTGCAGTACGCCCGGGAAAGATGATGAAATGCATCCCAGGTCTGGTGCAATACCTAGAATATATAAGGGCCCCCAGTCACTGTATAGGCAGACTTCTCCTGGAGAGCTGTACTACCGTATGCTGTATGATGATGAACTGACTGGAAGCCCTGCCACCTTGAACACTGACCATGCTATAACTTGCTATACATGAACACTGTGTTATATTGAAGTCTAATAAAAGAAGCCATTCTGTACTCCACGCCTTACCTTATACCTACTGAAACTACAAGCCAAGCACTATATCCCTTTTGAGACGTCTAACCAATCGAAGCTACCCCTATTTATAAGTATATCGCGAGAGATCCGAGTAATTAGAGTAACTCCGTAATCCATTAGTAATAATCCCTGATTGTAGTGTCTACGCTCTACAGACATTAACATTTGGTGAAAGAACCCGGGCCTGGAGATTTGATATGGACATATTCCGTTTCATAATGCCGAATGGCGGACGATGAAAAGGCGAGACCTAAATCAAGAGCAAGTTTCAGATTAAATTGTGTGACTAGAGCAGGTTTCAAGGACACCGACGCGGGCATTCCAGAAGTAGCTCCGCAATTAAGTAAGAAGGCAGAGAAAGAACAACAAGTCGACGATACAAAATTACTGGTCGCAGAGAAAACAACAGAAAAACTACACGATAAAGCCGATATAATTCACGGGGAATTTGAACATTTGACTCGAGCAGGGCACGAATCGGAAGAAGAAATAGAAGACATAGATGACCAGAGCAGCATAGACAGCCAAGATACATTAGTGGCCGAGGAAGAAACCCTCATCCTGGCAGAAGAAGATACCCACCAAGGGGTTTGGGCAGTCACGCCACAAAAAGATCAGGAGAAGCAGGAAACAGAGACACCAGAAATTGACCAAGTTGCCAGGCAGTTACAGAAAGAATTGGGTGCCGAATTGCGAAAACTCAGAGACGCAGAGCTAAACCAGCCGTTAAATAAGCAGCAACAAGAACAGCTCCAGCAAGAGCAAGAGCAGGAAGAAAGAGAGCTGGAACAACAACGGCAGGAAGAATTACAGCGCGAACAGCAGAGAGAGAGAAACAGACAGTTGGCCGAGGAAGAACAGGAAGACAGACGGCGAATAGCTCAGGAAGAAGAAGATAGAATAGAAAGACAGAGACAAGCAGAAGCCGACAGAATACAGGCAGAAGAAGAGGAACACGAGCAAAGACTACAGCGAGCCCGGGAGAACGCTGAAGCACACGGCCGACAACAAACACAGGGAATAAACGGCGTGCCCCAACCTCAGAACGGGCATCCAGCGCCCATAGTAGGGGATCAGAACGCCGAACCTGCACTCAACGGGCCACCGCCACGGGAAAACGGACAACATATACCCGAGATCGTAATTCAAGTAGAGCAAGAAGAACAAGAACAAGAAGAAGAAGAACAAGCAGAGGAAGAAGGAATGGCGTTGTTCGAGAATCGAGTCCAGACCCTACTAGCACCCCCAAAGTTTTCAAATAATGATGGAGAAGATCCAAGAAGCTTCATGGAAGATTGCACAGCCATAGCACAACGATTGTACCCAGATGATTTGAACCAGTTCTGCAGACAGTTTGCAACGTATTTAGGCGGTTCGGCTCGACACTGGTTGAGATTACTGGAAACTCCGGACCCATATAACAACTGGGTAAACCTGAAGAAAGCTTTTCTGGACAGATATGAACACATGTCGGATATGGACAGAAAGGCGCTAAAGCAGGTGAATATGGTCGAAGGGGAAAAACTGGCAGATTTCTTCAAAGATTTCCAGACCAGAATGGTGAAGGCGGAAGTAAATGATGCAGCCAACATAAAAGAACATTTCTTAGCGTCCCTTCTTCCAAGATACAGAACGATGTTGCTAACTAAGCAAGCACTCACCGTGACTAAAATGATGGAACATCTACTTCAGAGAGAAAAGGGTGCGCCGACACATCAAATGACAGCAGACGATTTAAAGAAGGTGCAGAAGGCTATGGAGAAATCCATGGAGAAATCCATGGAAAAATCAATGGAAAAGAGCATGGAAAAGAACATAGCATGATTAGAGGCCACGTTCAAAAGCCAAGCAACAGCCATAGCAGCAGTACCAAACCAAAATCAGGGCCGAAATGATCAGAATCAGGGCCAGCAGTGGCACCAGAACGAATACCAATGGCCACAGCAGAACAACAATCCAAATCAATGGAATCAGCAGCCCTGGGGCAACCAACAAGGGAACCAGCAACAGTGGCGGCAGCAAGACCAACAGCAATGGCAGTGTAATGGAGGAAATCAACCGTCGTCGACAGGGGGAAGAGGCTACAACAATAACAGACATAGAAGACATAACTTTACCACCTATGACTGAGGTAATTATGGGAGTGGAAATTAAAAGTGGGAATGTATTTCCAAATGGGCGCGAGGTTTGGTTTGACCCTAAGAGTGACGCATTAGAAGAGGGTTTAATAACAGCTAGGTGCGTGGCAAGGGTCAAGACCAACAACATACCAGTACGGATAATGAATTACTCTCCTATCCCGATGGACATCCAGGCACGCACCCAAATAGGGTGGGTAAGCCAGGACGGGTTCGTGGAGGTGGATCCTAAGGTATGCGCGTCAGGGAACATTCCTGAGAAAGACAACACGAATGAGATTTTTACTCCTGAATTAGATCTAAAAGCCTCTAAGGTATCCCAAGAACAAAAGGAGGAATTGAATGACCTATGTACACAATACTGTGATGTTTTTGTAGGGGAGGATGGCATGTTGGGGTCTACCAATATTTTAGAACACAAAATTAAATTAAAATCTGAATACGATGTGGTACACAAGCTGCCATATCGCCAGTCTCCGATTATGAGAGAAATGATGGACAAGTTGGTAGAGGAACAACTTCGCCAGGGGGTGATAGAAGAATCCTATGGCGGAGCCTGGGCCTCACCATGTTTCATCGTGGCAAAAGGGAATGCAAAGCCTGGGGATTATCGCCATTGGAGGCTTGTCTGTGATTTCAGAGGGTTAAACGAAGCCACGGAACCACAATTCTTAAATATTCCCCGTATAGATGATGTTTTAGATTGTATAGGCCAGCATGCTCCCGTGATATTCTCCTGTTTAGATCTCCAATCGGGATTTTTTCAGGTTGATATATGTGAGGAGGACCGCGACAAGACCGCGTTTATAACCTCCTCAGGTACAAAATATCGATATACAAAGTTACCCATGGGTATGACGAACAGCCCGAGAACTTTTCAGTTGTTAATGGATATGGTATTAGCGGGACTAAAATATAAAACTTGTCTGGTGTACCTCGACGATATATGTGTATTTAGTTCCAGTTTTGAACAACATCTTAGTGACTTGGAAGAGGTATTCTTGCGATTAAGACAAGCTAACCTAAAACTTAAACCTTCAAAATGCGTTATGTGTAGAGAAAAGATCAAATTCCTAGGGCACACGATATCCGCGGAAGGAATAGCACCGCATGAAGATAACGTAGCCCCACTCAGAAACATAGCAGTTCCCAATAAACGGTTAGATATTCAGCGATTCTTAGGAATTGTGGGATATTATAGAAAGTTTATCAAAGATTATGCAGTAAGATCAAAACCGTTAACCATGCTACTCAAAAAAGAGCAGCCATGGATATGGGACGAACCGCAGAGTTTAGCCTTTGAAGATCTAAAGACAGCGCTGATAGAGGGGGAAATAATTTTAGCTTTCCCAGATTTTGAAAAGGAATTCATTTTAGAATGTGACGCGAGTTCCGTGGGTTTGGGAGCAACCTTATCTCAAATGGATAAAGAAGGTAGAAAAAGACCAGTAGCCTTCGCAGCTAAAACCCTTTCAGAGACAGAGTCTAGATGGAGCACAATGGAACAAGAATTACTAGCAGTGGTTTGGTCGGTTAAGAATTTTCGGGTATATCTAGAGGGAAGAAAATTTATATTATATACCGATCATTCAGCGTTATGTTCTCTTCTGAAAAATGACAAACCTAAGGGCAAGTTTGCCCGGTGGATAATGTTACTAAGAGGTTTTGATTTCACAGTTCGCCATATTAGAGGCGAGCAGAATCAAGTACCAGACTCACTATCACGCATCAAATATAAATCTAACCCGGACCCTACCCCTTTGTCAGATCTATCACCTCTCGGGTATACATTGGGGATGGTATGATACTAGACCAGCGTCCTCAGACTTTGTGTACCAGCTAATCAATCTGATACTGACAATATTTAGTGTGGTAATGGTCATTAGACTGTCTTGGATGGTTAGGCAGCTAGCGCTGTTGGTGTTAGGAGCAACGGGAATGAGAGCAGCCACGGTAGCGAGTAGTGATAGATATCTAACCCTTAGGCCAGCGGTTACACCACCAAATAATAACTTATTAAAAACAGAAGAGAGTATTTTGGCAAACTTAACTCATATGGATAAATTATTTGTGGCCTGGGTATTATTTATGGTACTTTTTACTATTAAATTGGGAAGAAAATGTTTTAGACAGATAGTAACCTTGGCAAGAAAAGGATCCATTTGGATGCCAAATAATTTAATGAACAAATGTGCATCACTAGGTAAGAACAGTGATGACTGCGGGAATACAGAAGTAATACTTAGGTTCAGTAACATGGTCATCTCAGAGTCAATCGTGACCTCCCTCAGCACGTAACTTTCATTTCAATACCCCGTATCAGAATCACTCACGTATCCAACGGATGTAGACGATCAAAAGTGTTCCTTGATGTCCCTGGAGAATTTAAATACTCCAGAGGAAAGACGGACATACTGGTAGAAACATCCAATACGGTGGTGGTTCCTGTATATAAGGGTAGAAGAATAAGAGCATTGTTAGAAACAGGCATATATTACGCTATCATGCTTAAACGAAAATGTAACTTGACTCAGGTAGTTCAGTCTAGAATGGAAAAATTCAGAGATAGCCCCGTATTAACACCATGTTTGTCACGAAAGAATCAACACATACATTTGCAGGACGATAGGTTAGTTTTGCCTAGAGCAATGGAATTAATGCCCAACAGAACTCGATATCCATCTTTTAACCCACCTTTACAAACCCCCCCTAGAGGGAACATTTACCCTGACTTGCCTAGATCTCTAGCCGCGAATGGCTCGGAGACCGAGCCTTTCTTGGTGGGGAAGGATTTTGGGGAGGGGGCCCAGAAGGTTCTTTCCGGTAAAAACACACCCTCAGCACCCGATCCAGCGAATTTCGTCTAAAAACAAAACAAGGTATTAAAAAGAATGAAACAGAAGAAAAAATGGAAACTTTAGGACACTCTTCAGAAAAGAGTAAAGTATAACAGGGAGAGTATTTATTGGTGAGCAGCTATCGCTAAAGGGAGCGTGCTCGACTCAGTAAGAATATTATATCCTTATGCTTAACAGAGGGAAATCTTTAGACGATTTACAGATAAAGCCTGCAGCGAAGCTTTAGAGGAAGATTTAGGGGCGGAAGGAGTGACACCCGACTCATAACCACCGAGCCATGACCTAATGAGTTTAAGATAGGGCGGGCTCGGCCCCTAGGGAATTGATTAGGGCAATATATTAAGGAAGGGACTGGTATGTTGGGGAAACATACACCACCTACTAGCTAAAATAAACAGCGCCCCAGGGAATACTAGGTAGAAGAGTATCTACTCAAGCATGCAGGAAGGAATAATCTAATTAAGGGATAATTAAGAAGGTAAAGATAGAAAGAGAACAGAGGTAAAAAGAATTACTAGAAGAAAGGAAAAAAGGGGAAATTGATTTGCAACACACCATTAAGGGACAAGGGATTTTACAATTTAAAAGTCTGACAAAGTAGGAGAAAACATTCAGAATAAAAGGATTGTGACCAATTGATAATTTTGATGATTATTACGCAACTAAAGGGTATTGTTTACTAAAGGAAAACACCGTACTTTAGAAAAAAGACAAAGTCTCAAACTGTACTCTATCCACCTGTCGATTTTCATTTGCTAGATCCTTTGGGGAAAACCAGCAGTCGAGGAAGGACCAGAGGAATGCAGTACCGACAGCGGGTACGAAACGGAGAAGGAAGCAAAAGTCTACGAACGAAAGGAATGGAAGCTGAGAGAGCAGCCGGCTCCAAATTCGAGGATTAAGCTATTCGGGATGTTTGGCACCTTTACCACAGTCCCGATATCGCCAAATGTAAAGAGAAGACTGAACTTTGTGGGAGCTCTCATGAGAGAGGGAGACGGGGAAATGTTCCGTCTGCTGCCCAACATGCTGTCCCCGGAGATGTATCGGAGAGTCCTGGGAGCGATGTCAGTGGGAAGTGATAAGAAAGCGATGCGGAAATTGGGCAAACTAATGGCTTCGGGACAGGAGGGAAACAATTGGGCATTATTTTTAATGTATATGATCAATAAGCATTATTTGGCGGATATTTTTAGACAGTTAGCTAAGAGAAATTTAGAACTTCTGACCCAACTGATGGTATCACTAGCAGACACGTGGTCGCTGAGACGAACATGGGCGCCGGGTCCAAACAATGGCAGAGGACCGGTACCCATGATCATCCGAGCTTTGTCAGGCGTGTGCCGACTAACCCCAACCGACCTAGTGAGAGCCATGGACAAATCCGAAGGACCATATTCTAGATTTGATTACATTAGTCTGTTAACAGTTTTAAGATTGGGAAGAGGGTTGGCACTAGCCGATAACTACGGATATAAGTATACTTGCCAACTATGCCATAAGCCGTTCTATATGAAGACAGTGGTCAAACAGGGGTTAAGACCAATGACAATGTATGAAAAGGATGGGGCGAGATACCCATGCTGTGGAATGGTGGCTCACAAAAGATGCTATGTGAGACACCAGGTCCACAGAGACTCCTGCCTGTTTTGTGAGACGGCCTTGCCGGGAGGCGTGGCCATGTTCACAGACAAGATTTTAACCAAAGAGCAGCAGGTGCGGAAAGAGCGAATAAGATCGCTTAATGGGATCTCAAGATTTGCTCCCAATGGACCCCCTCCGGTTCCATTGGGATGCAAGGAAGAAGATTTCCCCAGAGTAATATATCCACCAGGGCACCTGGAGGTGTATATACCCTCGGGAGCGCCCATCCTTGACGTAGAACCCAAGTGGAACAGTAAATGTAATTGGAAACCAGCTCCCAACTGGGCCGATTAAGGAAATTAGAAGTATTTCTCCAAACTCATATAGTTTTATTTATAATTTTAGAAAAGGGAAGTTAGAAGTTTGTGAAGTTAAAAATCTTGGGGAAAGTGTTTGTTTGAAAACTTAGTTGTCTAGCCAAAGTTAGTCCTCAGAAATTTTAGGACTTTGGCTAAAACGATTTTGCTTAGGAAAATTTTAGTTTAGTAGCTCAGTAGAAATCCCTACCTGATATAGCCATGATTGGAAATGATACTTGCCCTCGAGTGACTTCGAAAGATTCCCATCGACATCGTTCCCCCACGCTTAGTCCAAGAGCCAGAGGACCAAGAAACCAGAAGGAAGAACAATCGCGTATCCTGAGACTTGGAAGGGTCCAGGAGAAATGACCTAAGAAGCAAACGAACTGAAATGAACATTCCTAAGAGAAAACATATAGAAGAAAGAACAATGACGCGATTAAAAAGATTCTTAAGAAATAACAACAGGAGAAAATGACGAACAATTATTTCAATCTGAGAGTGAAAATATTTATTCAAGTGTGAAAATATTTAATCAAGAGTGAAAGTATTTATTCAAGTGTGAAAATATTTATTCAAAGTGTGAAATTATTTGATCAGGTGTGAAATTACATAATTAATAATGTAATTATTAAGAGTGAACTTGTTTACACAGGGTAAAAGAATTTATTGCGGAACAAGAACGTTTGTCGACGAGTGCAATAAACACAATTAATCAAATGAGATTAATGAATTGTTTCTAGAATTACGAATTGACTTAGACTAGATTGATTAAGGGAAGACAATAAAAAACCACCTGATTACGAAAGAATTATGTTATCCAACCCGATTTTGTCCCAGAATAAGATGATAACCCAAGAGCAATAGAATATCGAAAACTAGTAGAAATTTACCCTGGCCACCACGTGCGAATAAGTGGGGTCGACATTTGTTATCATAACAGGAAACAAGATGGCGGAACACGAGTAGAGATCTTGCTTTACGAAAGAAAGTTTCTACTGAAACTGACTCAGATTATCTAAGATAGTTAAAAATTTATGAACCAGTTGAGGCTCGAGCGCGAACTCTTTAATTATACACCCTTAGAGTTCAATGAAAATATGAGATTAGTAAGCTTAGCAACAAAAAGAAGCTGACCTGTTTATCCTCCACGCCGAGCCCATGATTGTAACTTCCGGTTTAGTTAACCCCTAGCGGATTTTGTAGAAAACATCACAACACCGAACATGTGTTCCAAGACTTCTTTGCTGATTTCGGGCGTAGCTTTGACCCTGTGTGCCGGACTAATGATCGGGTGGCAAGCCGCCAACGACATTTGGTTCGGAGGGCCGTCCCTCCATATCTTGTCAGGATGTGGGTATTGGGCAGGAGGACTGTTCCTTTGCGTGGGATTGCTGGCAGGGAAGGGAGGTTGGAGCGGCGACAAGAACCTCGTGCGAGGCGCCATGGTGGCGAGCAGGGTGGCACTAGTGGTGGCCGGAATAGGATCACTGGCGATATTTGGACGAAACCTGGCAGCCCTGATCATCGTCGATGGATGGGAGGAAGAGATCGACCTCAGGGAATTGTACGCCCTGTGGCTGCCACTGTTCCTTCTCGCCGTGGTTTTAACCATTCTAGACCTGGTGATCCTCTCGGTAGCCTGTGCGGACGTTTGCTGTTCGACCCCCGTTGAAAGCCCTGTATAAACTCCCCAAAAGAACAGAGGAAGCGGTCGTAGAAGACCTTACACCCGTCAGAGTTGTGTTCGAGTTTGTAGAGAGTCTTTGGTTATGTTTAGGTAGTCTTAGTAATGGATTTACAAGTTTTGAGAGTAATCCGCAGTTTAAATGTTTCCCGCAAGGTGGCAGCACCAGTCTTTTTAGGAAATTTTGAGTTAAAAAGAAGGTTTTTATGTTTCCCGCCAGGTGGCAGCACCAGTGTTGTATAAATTTAAGGAGAAATTAAAGGTTTAGAGATGTATTTATATTTATATTATTTATCTCTGGATGAACACCCCAGAGGAGTTATGTATTTATGCTAAGGGACATGTCGAGCGTTGAACTGTATATAAAATGTTTGTATGTTATTAGAAGCCAGCTAATAGATCACGGAATGTGCACCAAGGTGATCAAGGGTTTTTATTAATTATATGTTGTTTTGAGATTATGTAATGTTTATGGCTGGGACAGCCATTCTTCTTTGTCGGGGAGGATGTCAATGTCCCAATTTATTTTTAATAATATTTAAGCCTATGTGTATGTTATATTTATATGTGTGTCGATTGTTTACTTATTTACTGGTCGATCTTATGAACGTTGGTAGGGAGGGGGTCTAACCCCTGGGCGGAGAGAGCTGATGCAATGTCTCTGGATGATGAAATCCCCCGGCGACATTGCATGTGAGCTACTCCGCCATTAACCTGGAGGCTGATGCAAGGGCCAGCGCATGCTCAGCAGCCCTGGTGGCTGACGAAATGCCCACTGACCATTGCAGTACGCCCGGGAAAGATGATGAAATGCATCCCAGGTCTGGTGCAATACCTAGAATATATAAGGGCCCCCAGTCACTGTATAGGCAGACTTCTCCTGGAGAGCTGTACTACCGTATGCTGTATGATGATGAACTGACTGGAAGCCCTGCCACCTTGAACACTGACCATGCTATAACTTGCTATACATGAACACTGTGTTATATTGAAGTCTAATAAAAGAAGCCATTCTGTACTCCACGCCTTACCTTATACCTACTGAAACTACAAGCCAAGCACTATATCCCTTTTGAGACGTCTAACCAATCGAAGCTACCCCTATTTATAAGTATATCGCGAGAGATCCGAGTAATTAGAGTAACTCCGTAATCCATTAGTAATAATCCCTGATTGTAGTGTCTACACTCTACAGACATTAACATACACTTATGCTAAAATTTAATGACTTATTCATGCTTAGGCAATGTGTAATTCCATCCAATAACTGAAGTTCACATGAATGGTTATTTAAAGTGTAGTTTCATTCTTGAGGCTAAGTGCTGGGATATTATCGAAGGGGAATTGTTATTTCCATTCCATTAGAAAGATAAGTGTACTGATTGCATTTAATTCTCACGAAAAGTTTACTTCTTTTTCTAGTGTTTCGTCCAGGAGTGAGTCTCATTTCATTCCCTTCAATACAATGGGAGTACTGATGAATATTTTGTTAATTCCTTGTCATGACGCCAGGGACAATACGTGTCGACTTCTCACAGCTTCAGTGATTATTTGTGTTCACTCATGTCAAAAGATATTGTACATAAATTTCCTAACACTAACTTTGTCAGGCTGTGTGTGTTATTTTAGAAGACTAGACTGGTGTCAACTAATAAAGACTAGTGTCATGGTTTCCACTTATTGCACGATTCTACTGTCTATCTAATTGATCTTCAGAAAAACAATGTAGAAGTAGAAAGTAATGTTTTATACAATAAAGACGAAAGTAACTAATAATGGATTGTCTTTTGGATTCACTCAGAATATTCCCCCCATTTAATAATAATGACGGTGGCTATTTCATGTCTAGCAACACCTATCTATGATTATATTGTCTCCAGATTGGCTTAACATAATAAATTATTCTCAAAAAATATTTATACAGATTGGTTCATTAATGCTACTTCAATTTTCATGAACTGGGAACTAAAGATTGCATAAGTTTATTAATCTAGTTTTGAATACAACAGACTTTCAATCATTACCCATGGAGAAAGGAGAAAATACAAAAATTAGGAAAATGTCAATTTTATTCAAATTGTCCAACGTTAAAACATCTTTTATTCAAATATACATGACAAGAAACAACAGTTCATGGATGTTTCATTTCAACATCAATCTCACAACTGATACAAGTTTGCAAATATGAAGAACTGTCCAACACAATGTAACTTGGTCTGCGGGTGTCCTGGCACTGTCCAGGCAGACGCAGACGCAGAATGCAAATCAAAACAAGCCAGATCTACTTTGGAATGCTACCCTGGCATTAAACATCTTTGATGAATACCAATGTGTTCTTCGACATAATTATAGTCTTTCTCAAATGTATGGTATAAAATTCATACATTTTGGACTGCCAAGAGGTTCTAAGGGACCATGGATAATGTAAAAATAGCACATTCTGAAATTAGTGAATACCTGTTTACATGTGGCAACTAGCAGATGAGAGATCATTTCTCCTTGGCCCCCTTTAAATAACATACAAAATAAAACAACAATGATATCACAAATATAGAAATGAATACTTATTAGGTAGCTGACTATTAGGAGAAAGGATCTTGTATAGAATGAACCAAGTTCGATAGATACAAATATTTAAATCAACACCGTAGAGTACATTACATGACCAACATTGAATTTTCCCCTGAGACAAGCACCCATATAGTTGGACGCTCATACATATAACTTACCAACATTGAATTTTCCCCTGAGAAAAGCACCCATACAGTTGGATGGTCATAGATAAGCACCCATACAGTTGGACTGTCATAGATATAACTGACCAACATTGAATTTGCACCTGAGATAAGCACCCGTACAGTTGGACGGTCATGGATATATGAAACATAATTAGTATAAAGATAACCGCATTTAACGATTAAAATAAAGTAATCAGGCCTGAAAGAAGAAGAAATGGAGTACAAAATTTGTTTGACAAATGCCATGCACTTGCTCTGTACTCAATTACATGTATGTATATGTTTTTATTTCCGGAAGCGTACACTTTTCAATAACATATCAAATTTTGACACCGAAAAAGGGGGTGGGTCTCTATGAAACCATAGATCTTCCTGAGGGCCCCCTTTGGAGAAAATGGAGTTACCTTATTAAATATGTAAGGCCTTGCACCTATAATTGTTGGCACATTTAAGGATGTAAATTTAGACTCAAGCCTTTATTAATGTAATAAGAAAGTTAGTGAAACGCTCCCTGCCTAAAAAAATCCCATGAACATTGGTACATAAAAGGCTCAAAACACACAATCAGGCGTTCTAAAATAAAAAAAGAACAGGGAAAACCTCTTCCTCTAAAAAACAGTTATCCAAGGTGTAAAAGAATAAGCACTACGTTGCTTTAGCTGCAACTGCAGGACAGTTACCCAGGGTAGAAAAAAAAGGACTACGTTTCACGGTTTTCAGCACATAAGAAATTAAATTTAGGTGACACTATCAAACGAACTTGTCAAGTTTGGATCCACCCTAGTACTGTACAACAATACATGGTACTGTAGAACAACAACTAGCTAATTAGCTAAGTTAACTTTGGCTATGTGTGTCGTCGCACAGACTTTACACTGAAAAAGATAAGCCAGTTCTCTCACAACTAAATAGCACTAGGTACATAATGAAAAAAATGTATTAGTTATCCTTCTAGTCTTCCATTGTTGAATGGGTTATACTTTTTTATGTATACAAAGATATCTAGACCTATAGCTACCTCCAAATAAGGAAAAAATGTCAAGCTACATCTATTTCTAAAACGTATAAGTGTGGTGCGCGGCTCTGGATTGGCATTTGCTAAACCAGAGCCGGGGCTACTTAACTTTTTTATTGCTGTGTGATACTGCTTGTTCTATATATTTACTGTCATTCCTTTCTTATACACCCATTGTGTATGCACACTTATATATTGATTATTCGATATGATGTATTGTTATGTTGTTGTTCTCGTGAGAGCAGCCCGGGTGTGGAACAGTTGAATATAAAAGAGAGAAGCTGGCGAGGTCCATTAGATCCTGTTGTTGTCGTTGTCTTTATTCAATAGATTAAGTCTCATAGTCGCTTAAGGCCGTCGATCGGACACTACAATTTGGTGCCGTGACCAATTGGATTTTTGCTAGCGGAGAGAGACCTGTCTGGAACCATTGGTTGCCTCTAACGAGGAAAGCCAATGGAGCCGGAAGGGCCTGGAGCTCGGGCCTCCACTGGAGGGCCGGGTAACCTGTTGGCGGTTGACCAGTTTTTGGAGAAGACGAATCAAACGATTCGGGATTTGAAAGATAGACTGGATCAATCGAAATGGAATTTAGAAGAAGCAAACCGCTTGAACCGAACTCATGTTGAACCAAGAGTGAAGGTAAAAGCGAGTATAGAAGCTGATACCTCAAGCGGTGATGATGATTCATGGAAGATGGCAAAGAATCAGAATCATGCCGGTCTGAAGGTGACTCTGAGAAGAAAGACAGCCATGCTTCCCCGTAGTGCTATGAAAAAAGCGCCACGTGTTGAAGATATTGGTACAGATATAGATGAAGATATTGATGATGAGTTTGTACATGGGAAATTGCCGCCTATGACTCCCGTTAATGCGGCAGATATCGGTATTTTACAGTCTGAATGGACGCAGGATCGGATGAGAAATAGGCGCATGACCTATGATAAGATGGATAGGCTCATTGCGAATCAGGTGAGTACCTTGGACTTGATGAGCGATTCGGTGATGGAGTCTGCTAGGAAAGGGAAAAATGCCCAAGAACAAGCGGCTAGAGCAGAAGCGGATTTGGCTTTGTCAAGGCAAGAGGAGAAATGTTTAAGGTCGATGATTCAAGACCAGAACGAGAAACTCATATCTTTGGAAGCAAGACGTGCGTGGGAGCACAAGAATAATGACAGAATGAAAAGAAATATGGAAGAACTTAATAGCCGCTTGGATTTTCAAGTCCCTCCTCGTAGGTCTAGGGGAATTGCTTTTGCTGATGAGATGGATAAGGCTAGTACTCCGATTCAGGCGAATCCGGGTGGGATCTCGAATGAATCGTATACTCGAATCATGAATGAGTTGCCAGACTTTGACCAAAGAAAAGAAAAATCTGGTAATGATGAAGTGATTCAGCCTGATTATATGTCAGCCGCGCCAGATGCACCAACTGGTGGGCGGGCATTTAAGGGTGATAGGAGGAGTGCTTTGGAAGCTGCGCGTGGCTTGCGCGCTTCTAGTCCTAATCCAGTTGGTTATGGGATTATGGGTGCTGTTAGGCGATCTTTGCCGGCTAACATAGATAGGATTAGGCGGTCTATAGATCCAGCCGCGGGTTATATACCTGTGGCTAAAGGCCCTGCATTTGGTGTACCTAAATTCAAACCGACTAAGCCTATGCGTCACCCTAGGACTGTGAACTTCCCGGAATGGGATGGTAGAGAGGATTGGCGTGATTATCAGAGACGCACGGTAATGATAGCACGTTCAAATAATTGGGACGATGAGACCTATAAGATACAACTGTTAACCGGAGTAGGTAAGCAGCTGCCGCAGGCTATGATGCTAGAGCCGGATGATTTCTCGGTAGATGACCTTTTGCAGATGCTTGAATATGACTATCAAGCGGAGAAGTCCAATAAGACGCGGAAGAGGGAATTCTTCAGCTGTAGGCAGGATCCGGGGCAGAGTCCGGCTGCTTTTAGTCAGAGCATTAGCCTGAGGGCAGTACATGCTTTCGGCGAATGGGATGACACGTTGCACGAAATGGCGGTTAAGATATTTCTTGATGGATTGTTGGATGAGGGTATGGCTCATTATGTTGCGCTGCAGGAGCCAACCAATATAGTTTGTGCTTCGGCAGCCGCAACTCGTTATAGAGATGTATTTGGTACCAGTGGTATTTCTCGCACGTCGTCACACTCACATTCTTTTTCAAGCGGTGCGGGTGTGGCTACAGTGACTACTGTGACTAAATCAGAGCAAGACTGGGATGAGAAAGAGTTGGCTGAGTTTCAAGCTTTTAGAGCATGGCAGAAAAAGCCACGGCCGCAGGCGGATGCGCTATCATTGCCAGCTCCTGAAGTGACTGGCGATGGTGGTAGGAGCGTTCCCTTTGACAGGAGGAGTAGGAGAACACCAGGAACTCCTCGGAAATGTTATTATTGTCAGGAGGAGGGACATATGTGGGCTGACTGTACAAAACAGAAGGCGCATGTCAAATCCATGGATGAGTTCCATACTCGCACTGCGGCTATGGAGGAAAAATTGGCTTTACTGTTAAACAGGGTCGGATCTTCTTAAGCAGTGAACAGAAGATCGTGACTGATAGCATCCACACCGCATCGTCGATAGATCAAGTTGGTAAACCAGACGGACCCGATGCTCTTGTGCCCCTTTGTCAGCCTGGGGACGCCTATGGAGATGGTGACGAGGGGAATGGATTGCACTGGAGTAACGTTGGTGGCGTGGCTGGGCACGCCGCATGCTCAGTGATGTTTGTGAATGAAGGAGATCCTGAGTATGTATGCATGCCTGGGCAAATTCTAAAAGTTGAATGGGGGGAAGATGCCCGGGTGGTGAGTAAAGTGATGGTGTGTGACTTGCGTGATTTTGAGATTTGTGTTTCAGACCGCAATCGTCCGCTTGTGGCTGAGCGCATGTATGCGGATGTGACTTTAGTGAATGTAACTGGTCAATTCCTTATTGACTGGGGGGCACAATGCACGCTGGTGAAAAGGCATGTATATGATGAACTCTCAGTCAGGCCGTCATTGATGCCATGTGGAGTGACGTGCTATGCTGGGACTCGTCATAACCTAAAGACGCATGGGTGTGTGCGACTCGCGCTGGGGTTGGGATGTGCTTGGTATGCCCTCAACTGCCTGGTGGTAAGTGGTTTGGTTGGAGCGGAAGCTGGTATCTTGGGGATGGATTTTATCTATCTCCATAAATGTAATTCTGACTGGTCTGGTTTATTCACTCTTGAGGCAGGTGAACAATCGGTAATGTGCAGGGCATTGCAAAGTGGGCCTATGGCAAGGAGCAACTGTGAGAGTATTTTCATAGATGCTTTCTCCACTATTTGTAGTGGCATTGGCCCAATGTCCCCGAATGAGGACATGTTCTTTGAACCAGATGAGGCGGAGTTGGGATGTTATGTTGCAGGGAGTTTATTGATTGCTGGCGACCGATATAATTGCACGCTGTCTGTATGCAATCCCACTAGCTCTCCCGTACTGATCGAACTGCAGACAGCAAGGGGAGAAGATTTCTTGAATGATAATTCTCCTATTGTTGATGTGGAGATGTTGGAACCTGAGGTTCCAATGCTGCCAGTGGATGAATGCCCACTAGCGAAATTGGTAAGAGGGTCTGATTTGTCTAAGGCGGAGGACATAATTAGACTAAAGAATCTGCTTTGGCAGTATAAACATTGCTTCAGGTTGCCGGGTGAAACACTGGGACACACTAACAAAGTGCGTCATGTGGTTGACACAGGTGATGCTGTGCCAATTAAAAGTGTGTATAGACGCCTGCCGCGCGCGCGTCGAGAAGCTGCTGAGAAACAGATTCAAGACATGCTCGATAAAGGTGTTATAGAACCTAGTAATAGCCCCTGGGGATCTGCGGTTGTGATTGTGAAGAAAAGTGACGGCACTGACAGGTTTTGTGTCGACTATCATCCAGTCAATGCGGTCACAAAGAAGGATTCTTTCCCTCTCCCTAGAATAGATGAAAGCATTGAGGCATTGGGTGGTAACTTATGGTTTATAACTTTGGATTTAGAGAGCGGTTACTGGCAAATTGCCATGGACGAAGCTAGTAAGGAGAAGACGGCTTTTGTCTCGACTATGGGCCTGTTCCAATTCAAGGTTATGAGTTTTGGACTATGCAATGCGCCTGCCACATTTGAGCGTATGATGGAACAAATGTTGGCTGGATTGAGGTGGAAATGCTGTCTTGTTTATTTGGACGATGTAATCATCTTTGGCTCCAGTTTTGATGAAGCATTGTCAAATACGGAAAAAGTCTTGCAGAGACTAGCCGATAATGGGTTGAAGCTTAAACCGAAGAAATGTGAATTTTTCAAACTGAATGTGAAGTATTTGGGGAGAATTGTTTCGCAAGATGGAGTTCGCGCGGATCCGGATAAGTTGGAGAAAGTCCATTCTTGGCCGGTTCCGACTACTATAAAGCAGGTCCGTCAGTTTCTGGGTTTCGCTTCATATTATAGAGAATTTATGCCCAATTTCTCAGAGGTTGCAGCCCCTATACAAGCATTGGTGGCCGGGGCGGAGCTGAAGAATAATCGGCGTGTGACCTTTGATGATAATTGTCATAAGGCCTTTGCAGACCTGAAAGATTTATTGACATCTCCTCCTGTGTTAGGCTACCCACAGCCGTCTGGAACTATCATTCTGGATACTGACGCGAGTGGATTCGGTATGTCTGGAGTCCTCTCTCAGATGCAGAATTCTAGAGAGGTGGTTTTAAGTTATGCCAGTAATACGTTGACTAAGGCGCAACAGAATTACTGTGCTACAAAAAGAGAGTTGCTAGCTGTTTTGACTTATTTATCTAAGTTTCAACATTATATAATAGGGCAACATGACTTTATGTTGAGAACTGATCATGCTTCGTTGCGCTGGTTAATGAACTTTAGAGACCCTTCTGGTATGCTAGCAAGGTGGTTAACCACTTTGCAGCATTATGGATTGCGGGAAGATCAGATTGTTCATAGACCGGGCCGCAAACACATAAATGCGGACGCGCTTTCGCGGCTGCCGGTGAGAAGATGTCCCAGAGAAGATTGTTTGGATTGTGGTGCGCATGACGCCATAGTAGCTACAATGACTGTGGACTACCATATATTTTCATCATTGGCGGGTGATCGGTTGAAGGTGGCGCAAGATGAAGATGATGTTCTCTCGAGAATCAAATCAATAGTACAGGGTCTTACTCAGAAGCCAGACAATAAAGCTTTGTTGGCTGAGGGGGGAGAGTTCTGTTACTATGTGAATAAGATCGAATTTTTAAAAGTGGAAAAAGAATTGCTTTGTATGGATTGGGAAAGCGACAACGGTGTTGTGTATACACGTGTTCTGGTACCTTTAGCTCTGAGGAAGGAGTTATTCCGTACTTTGCACGGGAGTAGGCTTGCAGCTCACTTTGGCGAGTTCAAAACTTATCAGGCGGCGAGGCAAAAGTTTGTTTGGCCCCGGATGAAGAGGGATATCGCCGATTGGGTACGCGGCTGTGAAGTTTGCGCTTCTTGTAAGAGTAGAGGTGGAAAAGGTATAACCCCGTTGAAGAAGGAAATCCATGGTGTGCGCTGGAGCCGCATTGCTTTGGATATCATTGGTCCATTTAGGAGAACCCCTAGAGGAAATAGTTGTGTGATGGTTGTCACAGATTATTTTTCTAAATGGGCTGAGGCTTACCCGCTTCCCGATCACACAGCCGCTACCTGTGCGATGGCCTTGTTTACTGAGTGGGTGCTAAGGTATGGCCCACCGGTCTGATGGAGCGCCAGAATTTCGTTCAGCTCTTTTAAAGGAGTTATTACTCTTGCTTGACATAGAGCAGTTGATGTCCCTTCCCTATAGACCCCAGGCAAATGGGCAGGTAGAACGTTGGAATCGTGTTCTTGTTGAGCAATTGTCATGTTTGACACAATTTGAGGACTTGAATTGGGATTTGTTGGTGCCCTGTATTGCACATGCTTATAGGGGAGCGGTGCATAAGAGTACTATGTGCACACCAAATTTGGTGGTATTCGGTACGGAATTAACAGTCCCGGCTGACATTATATATGGTACTCTGACTGGGGACGTTGATTTCCCTTGTCGCAGTGTCTTTGTGGAGGAGATTAAAACGCTATTGCTGAAAGGACATAGATTTGTTAGGGAACGTTTGGGGCATTCAGCCGTGTATCAGAAACGATATTTTGATAGGCGGGCGAGACCCAAGGTTTTCAAATCTGGAGATGTTGTATGGAGGTATGCAATGCCTATGGCTCAGAAGAAATATGGCCCTAAATGGGATGGTCCTTTTGAAGTCATACGTCGTGTGCAGGGTTCTACCTATGAACTCAGGACTGAGGAGGGAGTTCTCAGATGGAATGGAGATTTACTGAAACTGGCTTTTGATGCAGATGGGACTCCAGTGCAGGTTACTAACTTGCATAGAGCACCTGAGTATCAGAAGCAGCAGGTAGCGGGTAAAGACTACTTGAAGATTACTCCTCAAGGTCGTGTCATACCCGGGCGGCATGCTCCTGCCGTGTTGCCTGCAGCTAATATAGTTAGACATGTGAAAAGGCGCGGCCGTCCGCCCAATAAACCAGCTTTGTTGTCTGACCAGCCGCCGGGCCTGGGAACGAAGCTGGAAGGTGGCGCAGCGGCTGTGGTATCTGAGAGTTCCAGTGATTCAGATTCAGAGGAAAAGGTAGAAGGTTCAGTGAAGCTACTCCGTGTGTGGGAGTTATTTTATAGGAAAACATCATAATTACTGTACGTGGTTCAGTAATTGAATTGATTTGGAAAATGAAACCGACTGGCAGGGCATGTAGCCTCTCATTGTCCTGACACCTACTGGGAAATGTGATTGGGCCGAAGCAATACACCCCACGGAAAGTAGGGAGAAACTGCTTGATTTTCTTTTCTAATGATATTGGTTACTGCGAGTAGAAGAGTGATGGACTTTGCTCGGGAGTCCAGGTCCCTGGTACTGTGTGTATGCTTGCTATAGGGAGCAGGCAGGCAGCGGTATCCAGGCCATGTGTACTCTGGCGTGAACGGCTCAGCAACAGGTTTATGATGCTATATTTAGAAGGAAGAAAGCCCTCCGATTTGCGGAGGTGTCGCGAGACTAGGTCACGAGAGCTGGCAAGAGCGTCCATCTGCAGAGTACGCTCGGGCAGTGAACACAACACACGTGTTTCACTATCCAGTTGTATGTGACTTGGTTTGTATGTGACTTGGTGTCCCTAACCTTGAAACTCCATCTGGAGTTCTCAAGCAGATAGGATGTCTGACAAGGAGGAGTCAGCCATGGACGTTGAGTCGCCTCCGGGCGATAATCAGAAGAATGAGGCGGTGGTTGGTGATGATGCAGCAGCTAGCGGGAGTCAGCCCACAGCTGAAGACGCTGCGCCTGTGGTCGTTGAGTCTCTCCCGCTAGAGGGGCCGCCTAGTGCAAGTTGGGCCGATGAAATGGAGGCTGAGATACGAGCAGATTATGAGAAGATTGAGAAAAAGAGAATGGAGTTGGAGAAGGCGAAGGAGCGCAAGGCTGCGGCTGAGTGGCAAATTCCCAAGCTTAGGTCGCGGAGGAAAATTAAGCCTCTCAAGGCTACTGCTTCTGCCTCCAAAGCCGCCGAGGCGGGGGATAGTGATGGCGAGGAAACTACCACAGCCGCTTCTTTGCCTAAACCTAAGAAGAAGGACAAGAAATCGGATGTTAAGACAGACAAGAAATTGGATGAGAAGACCGAAAAGAATATAGACTCTGGTGCCGTGTCAGATAGTACAAAATCTGACAGTGGTAAATTGAAATTGAAGAAGAAAGAATTTAGTTCGCCGAAGGGTGCGCCTAAGGACACCCACAAGACCCGTGATAGGCAGAGGAATGCGAGCAGTAGTTCGCGAGGCTCCTCCGTGGATGGTGGTGACCAGGCGCGTGCCAGTCACACAGGTGGTCCCGGCCTAAATACGGTAGAGGATGTTGTCAAGGCGTTGGCAAAGCCAGGTTGGAAGGGTGCGGCGAAGAAGATGACTGACAGCTCTATTCCCGTGCGAAACCAGCTCGTTGGTGGTTGAAAGATAGGCTTGAGAGAATTGAGTTGACTCCAACCAATATGGCTAATATTGTCCCCAAGAAGAATGATGGAGTTACCACTGCTCCAGAATCGGATGATGAGGATGAAGTGTTGGGAAATTATTGGAAGGAAGCTCCAATAATGCCTCGGTACGAGGATAAATTTCATTACTTGAAATCTCGTACTGGGAAAGCTGATGGACATCAGCAGATTATTGACTTGGTGATGGATAAGTTGAATGGCGCCCCCTTGCTATGGAAACCAGGGTACAGGTGTCCATTCACTTGGTGTCGTTATTTGGGCGAGGAAATTAATCCTTCTGGGATTAAAATCTATCGCACCAAAGAACGATTTTATCGACATTTGTGTGAGGAGCACTGCCCGGCTGTGCAACTCCTTACTTGCCCACATGCTCACTCGTGTGGAGTAAGGTTAGACAGACGTTCAGACTTGGTCAAACATTTGATGAAGGGCCCTAGTGGACATAGAAATGGACCTGACAGATCTCGAGAGTGGACGTCCAGCTACAGAGTGGTTGAACAAGAAGCGGCTAACCTCGGCTGTGTGAGATTTTCGCGGATGGGCAGATACGATCTTGATCGTGTTATGACCATCGGCCGCCATCGAGCTCTAGTCGAGGCCCGGCATAGTGCTACTGAGGCTAGGAGAACGGTGAATAAAAATTTCGCTGATGCTCCTTTGCCTACTAAGAATGTTTGGACTGCTAAAGGCCCTTCTCAAGCGACTATTGCTGCCGTGTTGACTGGTGCTCGCCCGAAGGATACGTCAACTGTGGCTGCATTGAATATGCCTGCGGCTGCCGCTGGTGCTCCTGGTGATGAAGCAACTGATAGGCGGGTGGTTGCTCAGGTGGAGATGCCTGTCAATATGGTAAATACAAATGAGGAAAGTGATAGGCCGGTTGCTTCAGCTTCTGTGCTTCCTTATTTGCCTACAGATGAGACTTTGTGTACCGCCGCCACAGATATTGATAGAACCTTGTCCGATGCTACAATTGGTATCAACCAAGCTGTCACTCGGTCGTTAGATGCTGTGAAGCTAGCCGTGCAAGTTGCTTTAGCCCCTATGATTGATATCAGCGAGGTGAGAGCAGCTGCGGCAGAGATCCCGGCTATGCGTGCTAGGATCGTTGATTTAACCAGGCAGTTGGAGTATTATAAGCGGGAGGACCATCTTTCTAGGGAGACCATTCTAGATTTGAGGTGTCAGCTCTCTGCTTATGAGTCTGGTGAACCGGAGATGAAAAGGAAGAAAACTGAGAAGAAGGAGGAAGCGGCTGACTCTGATGTGGTGAGAAAATCGGATCTGGAAAAGATTATGTCGGATTTGTTGCAGCAACATGCCGCTTCTCTGGCGAAGTTGCCTGCTTCCCCACAGAGAAGGCAGACACAACCGCCTGCTGAGGGAGTGTTGAAAGTGTCGCCTCGGCAGCAGCAAGTTGTCACGCAACCTCACCCGCCTCTACAGAAATTGACTTTGCAGAGAGTGTCAACAGCTCCGGCTGTGACTCCTGTTAAGCCCATTATTGTTAAGGAGATTTTGGAAGGACCTTGTGGTGACAGTTGGAAGTCTGTGATGAACCCATCGATTGATTTGGTATCTCCGCAACGTTGTGATGCCAGGTGGAGTCAGACTACTGTACAGTTGCCTGCTCAATCGCCATTACAACAGCATATGTTGCAACAGTCTCTGCAACAACAACAGCATTTGCAACAGCAGCAGTTGCAGCAGCAGCAGTTGCAGCAGCAACAGTTGCAGCAACAACGGCAGTTGCAGCAAACTTTGCAACAACAGCAAAGCCAGCATATGCAGCAGTCTCAATTGTCCTTGCCTCCATATAGTCCTTATTTAATGCAGGGCTTTGCACCTCTGACCCAGTTCGGTGGAGTGCAACGGCAGTTAGGGGAAAATCCGTCTGTACAGGGCTCTCCCGCATGTGTTCATGGTCAGTCAGCCGCTGGTATTTTGGATGCGAGTGGCGCTCCCATTGCTCCGCCAGGATTTGTTGGTGTGACTCCCGTAGGTGTTGGAGAGAAGGGGTCAGTTCAACTGTCAACCGTGACTCCTCTTTTCTCCTCCCCTGTGAGAAAGATTGGCGATATGATTGCTAGGGCAATGACTTTTGGTTCGGGGGAAGACCAACCCACACCGACCAAGGAAGTTGTATTAGAAACGCAGTTGGTAACGAGATAAACGCAGTTGGTAACGAGAAGCAGGATATTTCTGGTTCTCCCCATGGTAGCGATACCTGGGAACGGGGTGTTGATGAGGAAGATAAGAACATGGAAATTGATCCTGCGTATGAGGAGGAATTGCTGAAGGGAGACCCTGATGATGCGTACCCAACGGCTTAAAATGTTCGCCTTGGAATTTGTTTTTGAGGTTTGTTGTTTATTTTGATACTTGAGATGTGATGAACTCGAGCCGGATGCGGTAGTGGACAGCCCAGCTGAGATGACCAGACTTGATGGACATGACCCGAGATGACCTTACTACCAGTCACCTTGGTCGGGATGTAACCAGCTTGGACTTGGACGTTGGATTTTACCTCGAACACCAGCAAAAGACTATTATCAAGACCTACCAACTTGTGCCTCAAACTGACTAAACTAGGATGTTACCGGACATTTGTGCTACGTTTACCAACCTGCGGACAATACCTTGCGGTTGGAAACACTGTGAATACTTTTACATACGGACTAAACTTTCTTATGGACTGGAGTGGATACGTCTTCACACTGCGATAGAATTCCTTGTGTGTTTTTACTTCAGCGTTGTTCGTGTATTCTACAAGCCGGTATGGATTCCTGTGTTATCATATTTTTACTCTGTGATGATTTTTATATTGTTTGAGTGTCAAATGTACCTACTATTGTTGCTTGCGTTAAACTTACTTGTAAACCTATATAGACTCTTGTGTAAGGTCTAAAGCGGTTGTGCCCTCCTAACAACAAAGGGGGAGGGGCATTGTGGTGCGCGGCTCTGGATTGGCATTTGCTAAACCAGAGCCGGGGCTACGCGGCTGTCGTACCAGTCCCGCAAGTGAGTGTAGAGTAGCCGCGCTGGTCGCGGCTGTGGTGGGTTTGACCGATAGAGGTCGTTGTATTTCGGTGGTCTATATTTTAACTTTTTTATTGCTGTGTGATACTGCTTGTTCTATATATTTACTGTCATTCCTTTCTTATACACCCATTGTGTATGCACACTTATATATTGATTATTCGATATGATGTATTGTTATGTTGTTGTTCTCGTGAGAGCAGCCCGGGTGTGGAACAGTTGAATATAAAAGAGAGAAGCTGGCGAGGTCCATTAGATCCTGTTGTTGTCGTTGTCTTTATTCGATAGATTAAGTCTCATAGTCGCTTAAGGCCGTCCATCGGACACTACATAAGTAGAATAAAGTAGATTTTTTAAAGTTAACAAAAGTTTAACTTCAAAACAGACTTCTGGGCCGCATGTATGGTTACATGAACAGTCATATTAATCCTCCCCTTCGTCTTCATCTTCGGTTTCACCATCAACTGGTAGGCCCATTGGCACAACAGCTGGGAGTGCACGCTCTGGTTCCATGAATGTGATATGCACGTTGTTAACCTTCCCCATTAGGCCACCCCCAGACAGGGCACTTTTGTACCAACCAGCAATCTCCCAATTTAAGCAGCCTAAGCAGGTGTTAAAGCCCAAACACTATTTAGGAAACTATAATATTTTTTTTGCAAATAACAGAAACATTATAGTCTTCAGAGTACTTGTGCAGCATTATAATGATCGACATCAATATTTACCAGCAGAAACATAACAATAAACAATCAGTTTCTCTCTTACAAGGAGGCAGACATATTGGTGACCAACAGCGCCACTGGTGGTAATTTACATTAATTGATGACGTCACTGAACCACTCCCTCTGATTAGTCCACCTAGTTGGGACATATGTAAACAAACATTGAACTTACAACTGCTTCAGTTGAAGCATTGGTATATACATAAATATATGATGTATATACAGTGAGAATGTTTGGATATTCATATTAGTATATATACAAATTATAAATATGCCATAATTCACCCAAGAGACCCCTAATTTGTGCGTGCAAATCTCTCCCTGCTACTCAGAAACTGGACGCCGTAAGCGTAATAATGGCGGCGACGGCGGCAATGTTTTGACACTTTCTCTCCTGTCCACAACCTCACCCTAGCTTTAACACCTTCCCCAGCATTTGTTTATGGCATATTCAGGCTCAAAAGGAACCTATTGTGCAATGCTCATCATTTGTTTATATAAAATAATGGCTCAAATCAATTGAAAAGTTATATGTCCAATCCGGAATTAGAGGGGCAAGGCAGGGTAACTAATTTCAAAACTTACAACAAGATACTCGGGTACCAGGAACAATTGAGCCATCCGACGGGACATAAAGAAACAATCTTCAATGTTCATTGTCTGGGACGTTAGATAACCAATCATGACAGTTGTTGTAGAGTTCGCTGACTCAACTGTGACACAGTAGCGATCGTCCGAATGATTCCCATCACAGGCTTTAGCATCACAAGTGTAGCGGAAGTCAATACCTGTCAGTTCAATGTCCCCTGCCCGACCAAAAAGAGAGAACATTTTCACATCAGCAGCAGCCGAGGGTGAGAAAGAAGCTTGAGGAGATAAGACGGAGTAAGGGGTGCTGGAGTCCCAATAACTGGTACACCATATATTGTGTCATTCGTCTTCAAAGGCTGAAATAGCAGGACATATGCTCCCACCCAGCAGGTACCCACAGCCCTTAGTAAAATCACGGTGTCCTTTTGTGATTCGGTCTTGATGTAAAAAGTCTGTCCACTGGTCACCTCACTGAAAAAATAATAAGATAGATCAATGAATTGAGGTATCAGGAGTCATTTATGAACGACTAAAAAATTTGAAACAAGTTTTATTAAGGATAAGAAGAGAGAATAGAGGAATAATAAAATTAGGAAAGTTTTTGATGGGTCGCTAAAATATGTATTACTTAGATTATATCATCCTAAAGAAGATTATAACTTAGCAGTAAAGTAATATAATGAAACAAAATCACAATTTGCCACTATATCGCATTATCAATATTTTTCAAAAAAAACTTAATGCAACAGAAATAGCCAGTCATACCCACTGTCTACCTTAGCATATTTGCGAGCATCTGCAGCTTTTGCAATCTTACGCCAACACGTTTTCTGAGTAGGCCCTACTCCTCAGTCGACTGGTCAAAACTTCTCTGACAGTCACCCTCACTGACCGCGGTCCAGTGATATACGTCTGAGCAGAGGCAATTTCCCCCATTGAAATCCAATCGAACACTTTAGAACCCATTCCCTGAAAAAATATAACATTATTTTCAAATTATTTGTTCAGTCATAAATAACAATTTCAAAACGTTCTTCTTGGGCAGATAAATTGCTCAACAAGATTACTTCAATATGGTTAATATTATCGATAAGTAAATTAGGAATGAAACTGATAGTACGAATTTAATTAAGCCGAGATATAGACTAAAGGATTTTACTAAATCATACATTAATCAGTACATTCAAAATAAAAAATAGGCAACATGAAATATTACTATTAATTACACATATAATTGTAGGACACCAATTTAGATAAAGGTGGCATATCAACCACACATGCGTCGCAAATTCTGTTACACCAACATTCAAAAAAAAATCGGTCAAAGGTAGATAGACTAATCTGTAACATGGTGAACAAGTATAAAAATAACAGGAATAAAATAAGTTCACATAGACGTCAACACAAACAATATTACACATGGACATAGAAATTACTGCTTCAGGGACACATTAGATATAAATCAAGGTGTAAATGGGCAAAAATTAGATAATTAAACACATGGCCCAGGACAGAATTTAAGAAAATAGTAAATCGTGAGTAGAAGGCAAGGAAATGCTGCTAGAAGGGCACGTTTCCACTATAATTTCATGATGGGCTCCTCATACAAATGCTATTAGCCGATCTATAATATGCCTTGAGATAGGAAATAAAAGTTCTGGTTTTTCTTGCGGTTATGCTATTAGGGATATTAGGAACGGATGGACATGCCATTCCAAAATCATGCCTTGATTGAAATATAAATAAATGTTAAAAATATTCAAAACATATAAACAATCACAGGAAAAGTAATAAGCCTGGGCAAAGGACCGATGATACTTTCTTGCTGTCCAAAGGTTTACACTATTTAAGTTCATAAATAAGATTATATTTGCATGATAAAATTAGGGAGCGAGGTAAGAACACATGGTCGATGTAGACTCATAGTCAGATCGAAGTTAAAAGCATTGAAATATCGCGATAATATGAGATAAAGGAATAAAAGACTAACACAAACAACACATTTCCATGCCAATAATGCAATGACAAGTGTTCAAGACATGCCATGTCGAAAAATACATTTTGTACTCACAAAATTTTAGCATTCACTCTACGGCAAAATGTCAACGTTCTCAACACAAGCGCAGATCTTCCACTGGTGCCGAAACCACGTGATAATGGGAAAACACTGGGGCCCTCTTACAGTACATGGCCAATTCCACCAATTTGACAACATTTGGCCCCCCAGAACCCCCCCCCCTGGGTACCCAAATTTTTTTTTTACATTAAATCAGTTGATTTGTTATTTTTTATCAACCTTATATATATGCACATTGAACTACCAAGTATGGAACAATTCTGATTATTAGTTATTTTTTTACAGGGGGGGTCGAAAAATAGCTTCCAAATATGAAAAAATGCCCAAAATAGCATGTCGTATTCATCACGCTGTGTGAATAAAAACATAAAATGCAAGTTAGGTTAATATTTTCATTTTATTTGCCACCATAGCATAGGCCTATAATATGTATAGGAAAAGCCTTCGAAATTATCTGGTAAAATGTCATTATCTTTTAAATTGAATGTTTTTCCACACTGTTTATATTTATATGGTCGATTCTCACGAACCGGTCCAGTTGGATCTCTATAGGCTTGAAAAATAGTAAAAAATTAAAATGTTTTTACATGAAATTCTCTCTTGGGGGTCGACAACTGATGTATTAAGGTACATAATTTTCATATTTGGTAAGGTTAAGTATTATATCTCAATGCTGTGGAATTTTGTAAAGCCAGGGAAGCTAATGATGGGTAATTTGACATATGCACCTTGCCTAAATACAAGAAAGACGAAATATTTTTAGTATTTACCAGCTATATCATTCTTAATGTCTATCCATAGTGTTCGAAACACATTTATGAACCTCTATTCCAGATTATTTTTTAATATTTTATCATTTTAGGACATTTTATGATAATTCAAAATCATAGGCCCTCCTTTCCAAAGCCTTGAATTACAGACATGACTTTATGTCAAACTTGGTCAAGGTATTGTTTATCAAGAAAAATATTTATTTTTTCATAAGAGATGTTCTTGAGGATATTCCAATAAGGTAGCAAATAGTATTACATGATAATTATGTTCAATTTCCGAATTATTCAAACCTGAAAATGCATACGTCAAATTACTCTCTTTGAGTGCTTAATCCTTCCCCATGCTTGTGGCCACAACAAGAAGAAAACGTTATAATGTCATTTAATTCACTTGTATTTGTATCTTATATTAGTTTGATAATTAGATCAAGGTGTAATAAACTTATATCAATGTTATATCGTCATTAAGAGCAAGATTTTACCTAAATATTCTGCCAGTTCTGACTCAGATGTGAAATCTATCATAATTTATATCACCAATTTAATGTATTAAATTGGTTTATCTGTAATAAATGATAGTATAGGTAGTCACTAAGCTGTATCTGTAAAAACCGATCGTCAAATATATTTTTTTCAGCAATTTTGTGTAAATTTATCTTGCATACGTCCAATTACATGCATACGTCAAATTACCTATATTGCCATAGGCAAAGATCATCAAGTCCAAGCAGTATTTCAAACAATAAATCACAACTTTTATAATTCCTGAATATAACAGTTGCTACGTATATGTTTCTGTATTTCATCCACTTGAATATCTTGCATAAGATATGAGCATTTGAACAGATTTTTATGTTTTAAAATTCACAAATGCCTAAGTGCCATACCAAATGTACTAATATGAAGCACCTTTTAGGTATAAATCTTGGTAATAAACATGAGAAACTTTGTGTAATACTTCATTACAAATAGTTGTATTTAAACTATTTATCAACTTTTTGTTAATTATTTCCAATATGTTACTGGTCTTGATTCAAACATGTAGCATACATCAAATTACTTGCATACGCCAAATTACCTATGTTGCCATAGGCAAAGATCATCCATTCTAAGCATTGTTTCTAACAATAAAACACACCTTTTGTTATTCCTGAATAGAACAGTTGCTTGTATATGTTTCTATATTTCATCCACTTTAATATCTTGAATAAGATATGAGCATTTGAACCGATTTTTATGTTTTAAAATTCAGAAATGCCTAAGTGCCATACCAAATTACCAATATGAAGCACCTTTTAGGTATAAATCTTGATAATAAACATGAGAAAGAGCCTGTACAACTTTGTTACAACTCCTTGTGTTGAAACCTATTAACAATTGTCTGTTAATTATTTCTAATACATCAATCTTCTTGATTCGAACATGTAATAGCCAATAATTCAGGTCAACATGTCGCTCACGCTATCTCTCCACTAATTACAACAAATAGTGAGGGTTAATGACATCCACACATCACCGAAACTGACCGATTGAAGAATATAGGCCTATGGATTAACATAATCTGAACATTCTCTCTGCAACGGCATTATACAGTAAGAACACCTGGTTTTAAAATCTGACAGCTCAGACTCACGCAACGTGAATGGTCGACGACTGACTGTAGCTGTCCTTGACATATTATCGCCCACTGTGACCTGATACCAAATTCCTATCTACTGACTAACAAAGCTACAAATTCGATAGTAATTAATGACAATTAATTGATCATGTCTCAAAGCAACTCGGTGTCGAGTATGATCTCAGGACTGCTTGGATTAAATTCTGGCTCTGAAGAATATGCTTTAACCTCCACGCCGCGCACGGGCTACGGGGAGCTTAATGGTAGTATCAGCCGCCAGCCACATAACTCTTCTGATCTTGAAGTAGCCTTCAATATTACACCTCTACAGGGAATTCTAGATACAGGTGAATCTGACTTACCTCCTGTCCTGGCTGACCCTGATAAGTCCAATAGTCATCACGATTCTTTCAAATCACTAGGGGATCAGAGTCATTTGGTACCGAACGATGAGATAAGTAGCGACGAGGGTTATCCAATTGTGCATGGATCCGAGTCCATCTTGTCAACATTGACAGTCAATAATAATGATGAAACTTCGCTAGCACACAAATCACCAGTTGTATCTACAGATGGGTCTAGCCCTAGTGATGATGCAGATCATCAAATAGTCTCCACGAATGAACCAGTAATCAATGATCACTCCAGTTTAATTATTGACAATGAGTCGAGTCACGAACATGACAGTTCAAGTATTGACAGCGACCCGAGTCACGAACATGACAGCCTACTCGAGGCCATTTGTAATAGACTGACACCTATGCTCACCACTGTCATCGAGTCGAAACTATCCAATGCTCAGCAAACCCTTGATTCATCTGTTGTCTCATTAAACACAGGAATTGCTAAAATCCAAAACGACATCACCAACCTTTCCACTTCTCTTGATGTTCGTATCTCGAAGTTAGAGGAGACTGTCAACTCGATGGTGCGCTCCTCGGAGGAGTTGCTGTCAGTCGACACGTTGAAATCCGAGTTACAGGCACTAACCAAGAGTAGTGCGGATGATGTGGGAAAATTAGCTTCCTCCATAGACGAATTAAAGGAATTTACTAACTTTAAGATTGATAGCATACATAGGGAATCGATGCATGATCTCCCCAGAAATCCATGGCATCCTCAGATGGGACCGTCAATGGCTAGACTAGGTCCACCCCCGCCACCACCGCGCGGACCATGGCAAGCTGGGCCGCCTCGTGGATGGCAAGGCGGGCCGCCTCCACAGCATCGGGGTCCGCCAACAAAACCCCTGCCTCGTCGTAGCCGACCTGCTCCATCAAAAGGCCGTAGAGTTATAATCCTTGATAATATTGCTGAGCTCGAGGAAGATGATATAATTGACACTGTTAAAACGATCTGCAAATTACTTGACCCCAACTTTGATAACCGAGACTTAGTGGCTGTTTATAGGATTGGCCTACCCAAATTCCAAGTCACGAGGTCAGTGTTCGTAAGTGCCAACTCGGCCAAGATGATATCTGCCATTGCAGAGAATGTTCCAACCATCCGTCTATCTGACATTCGTTTTGC
This sequence comes from Sthenelais limicola, assembly GCA_942159475.1. Taxonomy (NCBI): domain Eukaryota; kingdom Metazoa; phylum Annelida; class Polychaeta; order Phyllodocida; family Sigalionidae; genus Sthenelais; species Sthenelais limicola. Next base: position 91,041,862 of record OW804096.1, on the reverse strand, counting down.
TGAGCTGGAAATTAACCAGCAAGGCTTGCAAGTCCCATCCCATGAATTCAATCTTCTGAAGGATTGCCACACTCTGCTGCAACTGAAGAAAATCAAGTCCGAACATAGAGGCAGCCATCTGGTAGTCTATGACCCAGATCCGCAAGCCTACACCACGCGTGACCTCAATAATCTTCCTGATGACTGTAAACCGGAGAATGCCCGTACGGTGGAAATTGATGCTGGACAGGGGCTTGGTTTCAAAAGCAACCATTGCTTCCTTTCTAACTTTTATCCAGCCGAAATAACACACGATGGCAACGTGTTTAAGTCTGTGGAACATGCTTTCCAGTGCAGCAAGGCCACGTTTCTAGGTCACCCGGAAATTTCCGATGACCTCCGACTAAGGCCGAACCCTTACGACGTAAAGAGACTGGCGCGACAAAAACTAAAATCAACTCCCGAATGGATCAAAGCAGAGGAGGGAATCCTGGAAGAATTAATTGGGAAGAAATTTGACCAAAATAAGGATTTAAGAAAGAAACTTTCTGACTTACCTTACCAGAATCTCTACGAGATGACATCCGACCGGAAGTGGGCGTCCGGCACCAACTTACCACGAATCCTTGACAGGTCGGGGCGAAGATCAACCCTAAAATCGTCGGAACTTACGGGTAAAAACATCTGTGGAGCCATTCTGAGTGAGCTAAAGAAATCCATAGGCCCCTTATAAACTATCATTGCAGTTGTAGCAGTTGACACTCCTCAATCCACCTCATAATCTTACATTGTATAGCTGCCTCCGTATTATCGCCCATAACAACATGCACTCGATCATGGTGATAGGTGATTCGAGGGCGGGCACGCTTGGCCCCTCCCTTCGTCGACTGGTAGACGACGATACGCAAGTTGTTATCTCCTCCAAGCCAGGCTCAACGATACTGCAGTCGGCCCAGTTTGCGACTGGGAAGATGCACAGGTTTGCTCCAACGCAAGTCTTCATAGTATCCGGCCTGTGTAACTTGACGATCAAGGATCGTATAACAGGAAAGGTATCGCTACGACATCCAACAGATGAAGGAATGGAACATCATCTGGTAAGGGATCTCCAAAATTCCCACGACTATATCCAAGCGCACTCGCCGAGACACACCAATGTCTCCTTCTCGCCCATCACAGGTATGAACATTGGCCAGTTTAATTCAAGAAGAGAAATACGACGAGGGACTATGAGTATTGAAGATGTACCAATAGATCCCAACCAAGGCTCATTGAACTCTCAAGTAGAACTCGCAGTGAACATTGTCAAGAACTTTAACATAAGAAATCACGAGAACACCCCCTGGACCCAAAGGCGTACCCATCGCTATCACCCTAACAGCAAAGCGTATACTCATAATTACACTACCCTCTCAGTAGACGGCTGTCATTTGACTTCCGATTTGCAGAACTACTGGGCAAAAACCATATACTGCGCCTTCACCAAAAATCTGCTACTAAATGACTAACTGACAATTTAATTCCCTGTGTAATAACAGATGTAATTGGTAATAACAATATGCTCTTGAAACAGAAATTAATAATCAATCAATTTACTATCGCAATCTCCATGTCCAGATGTTCGGTATAATTAGTGCTCAAGAATTTGTTGCACGTTTAATAATATTCACCCCCTTCCCTCCCTCGCGCATGTTCTACAAAATACTCTATAATGTGTTCAGTGTTATGGCGGAGATCTTCATCTAACAGAAATAGTCAGAGTCACTTGTCTTAGTGCTCTACAGATTTCCTGTTACCATGATGGTCCTCCCTCAGACACACAAACATCCCTCTATCTCACTCTCCATACACACATGGCCTTTACTAAGAATAGAAATTACTTGGTAATATGAAGTGCATTTATCTAATTCATTGTCATTGTATGGTATATTAAATTGTCGATATTGAAAGTTGCTAGTAAATCGTCAACCACTCAACATTGAGAATTCTGTCGTCTGACCATGATATGTAATTATCGCCGGGCTAATACTCTTCCATGAATGTATAGAAGTTACCTCAGACTGTCTGATAACGTTTGATAACGTTTTATATATATTCCAGTTCTTTAACTATAACGCCTAACTCGGGTATTTGCATGGTATTTACACCATACCTACTCTATACTGTGTTAATTTATATGATAACGTCTGTATATATACCAGTTCCTTTGACTATAACACCTAACTCTGGTATTTGTATGGTATTTTCGCCTTACCTACTCTATACTGTGTTATATTTTGTTAGCCTCAGACGAGATGATATATATTTAGATATATTTAGATTGGTCCATGTTGTATGTCAGCCTCAGACGGCATCTACCATCCCTGTACTGTATTACTGATACTAGAACTGACAAGGTTGTCAATCATACCATACTCTATTCTATTGGAAACATAGTAAGACTAAGAATAACGTCGCACCATGAAAATACTGAAATACTGTTTAACAAATTGCAGCAGCTATGGAAGGCTGAGATGGGTGTACTGGAAACTAGGACCGATCTTGTACTAATCTATTACCTAGTTGCTCGACTCCTCTAATCTCACCCACTGAATTCCATCACAATGTTTATAAATTTCATGTTGGTCGCTCTGCTATAACACAATGATATATATTATAGATCGATTCTGATCTGATCTATACTCCAGTTCAAATTCTGAATTTATGCTGATACCTTTGTAAGACGAGGGGCAAATGGCCTATGGTAGACTGCTGAGTGACTACTTTAGTGCTCAAAAGGTCTGTGCTAGACCAGACAGCCCTTCTTCTCGGTACCATTACATCTCATCATTCTATCATGCATATTTTATTTTATTTTCTATTCAGTACACGGTCATACTGAGGTTATTTCGCTGTGTGATGTTGTTAACCCTTGTGCCCTCTTACTCTGAATGAACCCAGAGACGAACAACTGCTCGCTATTGTCTTCCTTCAATGATTTGCAAAGGGCAAAGGGAGTCAAGTTTGTTTCTTGGAACATCAGAAGCCTGTATCGCCATTTCAACCAGGTTGAGCTTTTAGTCTCGGATGCCAGTATTGACGTCCTAGGTTTCTGCGAAACATGGTTGAGTAATGGAACACACGACAACTCTATACGCCTTCCTGGCTATTCATTATATCGACAGGACAGGGCTGGTAGGAGAAGAGGAGGAGGTCTTTGCATGTATCTTAAGAATGATTTGACGGTTGACACCAAAAGATATGAGCACCTCAATATCTCCAACAAAGACTTTGAGGTCCAAATAGCGGTAGTAAAGAAGAGTATGAATAAAAGGTGTATCGTCCTCAACCTCTATAGGCCCCCTAGCGGATGCACTAAGCTTTTTCTAGAGAATCTGCGAGACATACTTTCAAAATTACAAACCTCTCAAGAAATATTTATGATGGGTGACTTTAACCTTGATTTTAAAACTATAGCCCATTCACAGACCCGCCTATCCTCTGAAATAAGAGGCCTCATGAATGACTACTCTCTCCATCAATTTATCAGCAAGCCCACTCGCACAACTCTAAAGTCGGAGACCATCATTGATCACTTCTATTCCTCCTCCTCTCATATCAGCCTGTCAGGTGTCATAAATGTGAATATATCTGATCATTTTCCTATTTTTCTTGTCAGGAAGAAGGCGCGAAATAAATATAATATAGATACTTTCTGGGCGCGCAATACCAAATCCCTCGACCAGAAAATACTAAACGAGATACTAAAGAACCTAGACTGGGGCCCTCTATTCTCAAGTCCTGACCCTGAATTTTGCTGGAACACACTTCTTAGCAGGATTAACTTGTACCTCAATAGAATGTGTCCCATTGAGAAGTTCAGATCTGTCAGGATTAAGCCCAAGTGGATGACTGATGATCTGGTGAAAATCATGAATGACAGGGATAAACTATTCAGAAAAGCCAAACTATCAAATGATCCAAATCTTCTACAACAAGCCAAAATTTTAAGGAATCTTGCTAATAATAAGTGTAAAACTGCCAAAGCTAACTATATCAAATTGAACTTGGAATTCCACGACAAAAACCCCCGGAAATACTGGGAATTTCTCCGACCATTAATTAACCCAGGAAAATTAAAATTGAATAATACCATACATTTAGAAGCTGAAGGACAAAAACTAGATCAGTCACAAATCCCTGCCGCTTTCAATGAGTTTTTTCTAAACGTTGGCCCCAGCCTAGCAAACAAGATCTCCCCCCCAGTGCCGCCTGTAGTCTTAGATGGGGTAGGGGCTGATGGAGATACTAATGTCTCTCCAGATAAGCCCCCCTCTTCTGAGCAATCAGCCAATAAACCCTCATTTGCTTTTTCTCAGATCACTGCTTCTGAAATGAGGAAAATCATTACCAATATTGATGCTTCGAAGAACTCTGGAATAGAGTACCTTCCGGCTAGCATCCTCAAATCTTGTCTTTTGGCGCTGACTGGCCAGATGACGCACATTGTGAACGTTTCTCTTCTGTTGGGCAAAGTACCTGATGCTTTTAAACTTGCCCGGGTGACACCATTACACAAATCTGGCAGCAAAATCGACTCTAATAACTATAGGCCGATCTCCTGCATATCCATGCCGGCGAAAATACTTGAAAAAGCTGTTCAGTTACAGCTGACAGACTATTTCGAGTCTCATAGCCTTTTCAGTAATCACCAATATGGGTTCAGAACCAATCATTCTATACAACAAGCTCAAATTGATTTTTTAAATAATATCTATACAAATCTTAATAATAAATTAATAAACAAAACAATATTTTTAGACTTCAAAAAGGCATTTGATACGGTTCACCATCCCACACTCTTAAATAAATTAGAACGCTATGGAATCACCGGCATGGAGCTCTTATGGTTTTCAAACTACCTGACAAATAGAAGGCAATATGTAACAGTTAATGGATTGAGGTCAGAGGAGTGATTAGTTACGTATGGGGTACCTCAAGGGACAATTTTAGGCCCGATTTTATTTACAATCTATATTAATGATCTCCACACCGTAATAAGAAATGCAAATATTCAACATTATGCTGATGATACGGTTATTTTTCATCATAGCGACAATGCAAGAACACTTAATTGTGACCTCCAGCAGGATCTCAATAGAGTGCAATCTTGGTGCGCAACAAATAAAATATCACTTAATGTATCAAAATGTAAATCCATGTCTTTCTCACTTGGAAACCGTTCAGCACAAAAGTCAACCCCTAACCCCTCTCTCACTCTCACACTTGGCTCTTCTCAATTCGATGAAGTACAGGAATATAAATATCTTGGTTTTCTCTTCGATGATCATTTGACTTTTAAACCCCAAGTAAACGTCACCCTCAACCTCGTCACTTCCAAAATTAGACTCCTATACCGAGCCAGAAATTCCTTGACCCAGAAAGCAAAGCACGATTTATATAAAATGGCCATACTCCCCAACCTTGATTTTTGTGATTTTATTTACGATTCAGCCCCCAAAGCGTTACTACAGCGCCTCCAATCCCAACAAAACTTGGCCCTCCGCATAATCTTCAATAAGTCTAAATATGATAATGTGGACCAAGAACACAAATCTTTAAATGTTTGGCCCCTTCAACTTCGAAGAGACAAACACATACTTGACATGGCTTTCTATATGGCTCAAAACTCTGCTTTGCTTGATCAAAGGGACCTCCCTACCAGGAGTCACTCTGATGGGAAAAGGAATCTAATTGTCCTCTCAACTAAATCAAATAAAGTTATCAACTCAGTAATTTATAAATGTCAAACAAGGTGGAACAATTTAAAACCACTTGCTCATCAAATAGATAATAATTTGACCTTCAAGAATTATACTGATTGCCTTCTAGCCCCAAAGTAAACACATGTAATAGGGATCATACATTTGCAATGTATTATGGAGGTCTGATTTTTGGAGTTTTTCAGTAGCAGGGTATGTCCACTTGCTTTAGTGCTACCCTTGCTGCTGCTCTCTACAAATCTCGCCTTACATTGATCCTTTCTACTCACCTTGAATACCCTGGTCAGTCAGCTGCTACCACTACTCTCTATAATTATTGTACTACTCGTGTTTCTGCCAACCTTCACCATCATGTATCATACACAATTTATCATCTTGCTGTCATGTTTAGCTACGGCTATCCGCTGTTGTACAGACATATCTTGTTGATCTCACCCTTTGCCTTGTAGATGTAATAATCTAAACCGGCACTTACTGTTACTGTAATTGATTATTCTGTACACTCCTTTCACTCCCAGCCGATCCACAGCAGAACACTTATGTTGTTCGGAATAAATTCTATTCTATTCTATACTATCTGCTTACACTCAGTCTCGAACGAGTATAAATGGACTAGACTTGGTTTTTGTAAAATGTTAAATGATCTAAAACTAGAATTTTTGCAATAATGCGAATGCAAATAACTATGACTGATGTATACGAATCTAGGCTGTAGAGTTATGATACCTGTGCTCCACAAAGCTGTCGTCTTACTATGACGTTGCTTTATCATCGGTGATACAAATAGTAAACTCAGATATCCGTTATTGTTTATTGTACATATTGTTGACTGGAAATCTTTGTCACAAAACTACTTAGTAATGTTAACTAATTGCTAAACTTGTCGACCAGATACCAATCTTCGCTGTTATATTCATCTTTAAACGATGATTACTTTGTTATTCTCTCGTTGATCTCATCATACTTTGTAATTCTGTTTTTCTACTATTGTCCCTATAAGGAATGATGTTGCGTGGCATCCATAGGAAGAGCTGGCACGCCAGAATTGGCCTACCACATATTTCTGTACCAATCAGACAATAAAAGAATATTTGAATTGAATTGAATTGAATGTAGCATACTTCAAATTACTTGCATACGCCAAATTACCTATGTTGCCTTAGGCAAAGATCATCAAGTCCAAGCAGTATTTCTAACAATAAAAGACAACTTTTATCATTCCTGAATAGAGCAGTTGCTATGTATATGTTTCTGTATTTCATCCCCTTGAATATCTTGCATAAGATATGAACATTTGAACCGATTTTTATGTTTTAAAATTCACAAATGCCTAAGTGCCATACCAAATTACCAATATGAAGCACCTTTTAGGTATAAATCTTGATAATAAACATGAGAAACAGCCTGTACAACTTCGTTACAACTCTTTGTGTTGAAACCTATTAACAATTGTCTGTCGATTATTTCTAATATATCAATCTTCTTGATTCGAACATGTAGCATACGTCAAATTACTTGCATACGTCAAATTACCTATATTGCCATAGGCAAAGATCATCAAGTCCAAGCAGTATTTCAAACAATAAATCACAACTTTTATCATTCCTGAATATAACAGAATGTGGCCAGTGATACAGGCATGTTGGGGTGTTGATTAACAAATTTCAAGTGCAGATTTTGCAGAGTATCGCACAAGGCATATGTTGGCTGACCTCTTACAACATACTTCGTTGATGGCATACAAAATCCATTCTCCATTTGCTTCATAAATAAGAGTGGGACACCAATTTACTTCCATTTCAACCTTTTCGTTAAGTGACAAGAAATCCTTGATATTAAATTAGTTCCTTCTATTTCAACTTGGAGCGCCACTGTCGCCAGTAGGATGAGTGCGTCTGAACCAGCTAAGCCCAAAATACCGAAAAATACTACAATATCATCCATAATTTTGTTAATCATAATGTTTAAGGAAGTCACCTAAACATTCCAGTCAAGAAATATAAATGGTTTTCTGATTCATAAAGTAGAAAAAGCCCTAGAAAAATGGACACTACATCTAATAATTTCCATGTAAACTGATATAGAGACTGCGTCACGGATTCCTTGAGAACCAGTTGAGCAGTGGGAGCCTCAGTAGTTCCCTACTCATAGCCTAAAAATGCTGCCTGTTGTTCTATACGGGCCAGAAACAAAGGTGATTTTTATTTTACGATCGTCTTGATTTATTTCAGACAAATCTGAGCAACTTTACAGCTTTTTTTCTCTTATTTAAAAAATCTTGCTTCAAATCCTTTCATTATCGCCTTAGGCAATTGAATCATGTTAAAGTCAATCGTCTTCTTAGGCAATTGCTACCTTCCTAGGCATTTGCCTGACAATACAAAATGATCTATCATTTCGCATTGAAAGATATTAAAATCGAAAATTGAAAGTGACATCTACCGAGATCGACCCAACCCAACACGCAAGTATATTGCCTGACATTACAAAATGATCTATCATTTCGCATTGAAAGATATTAAAATCGAAAATTGAAAGTGACATCTACCCAGATCGACCCAACTCAACACGCAAGAGACATTTCTGGTTTGATATAAACCTTATAAATACATAACAAATTGTCTAATATCACTCGAGATTACAGCCATTCTGTTGTAACATTTAAATCATTTAGAAGCAGCAAATTTCCCATCAACAATATCTTTTTCAAACGGTGATAAACTGAAAACTGTCCCATGCTCCAGGAGTTTGTGTACTACATGGAGGATATCATCTTTTTGGATGAACCCCTCATCAATGATCTTCTTCCACTTCCATCCTGTACTGCTGGGAGCCATGTAGTTCACACGAAACATATAATCATCAAGCACCTCTTTAATCTGTCCCAAATAATACCGTTTTCCGAAACTGGCTACAACAAAAGAGCCTTCAGATATTGGTTTACATTTTGACAAGGGTAAATCAGAGTCACTATCACTATCCTCTGTTGATGGAATAATATTTTCTGTTGTGTCGATCTGGGGAGATGTCTCTGCCTGTTCAGCCCTGTTTACGTTGATATTCTCTAATTCTGTTGGGTCGATCTAGGTAGATGTCTCTGCCTGTTCAGCTATGTCGACGTGGATATTCTCTACTTCTGTTGTGTCGATCTGGGGAGATGTCTCTGCCTGTTCAGCCCTGTTTACGTTGATATTCTCTACTTCTGTTGGGTCGATCTGGGTAGATGTCTCTGCCTGTTCAGCTATGTCGACGTGGATATTCTCTACTTCTGTTGGTTCGATTTGGGGAGATGTCTCTGCCTGTTCAGCTCTGTCGACGTGGATATTATTCTGTACCTCTGTTGGTTCAATCTGGGGAGATGTCTCTGCCTCTTGTCTATTGTCAGCAGCAAGTGGTATTTTCTCGATAGGTACCTTTGTACTCGTCCATTCTGGGAAGCTGCAAGAGAAGCTAGAATTTCCATAACAACAGGGCATGAAACAAGACGTTGGTTTCATAAAAATAAAGTCATTAAAGGGTGCAATCATGTGCATTTTCCCGATGCCATGTACCATCGTCGCTTTCCAGTTCTTAATTAGCCTCTCAGCTCTGACGACTTCATTGGGAGTGACATGAATGACATTGCAGGTGGTAACTGGCGCTACATATTGAAGAAAGGAACCCACATCGGTAATAACGTGCTCTGATTTAATTAAGTTATCAGCTAATTTCTTAATTCCTCCTCCTACCCCATCACAGGGGCCTTTACCGTGGCCTGACTCAAGCCATGACCACGAGGTTTGTAAATCAAACATGGCAGAGGATCTAGAAACAAAAGCAACAACAGTCTTGTTTCGATATTGAGACGAAGGTGAGTCGGAAATGAAGTGAACCAGCTGCAGATGTGGATACTTGGCTTTGAGAATCTCCAACAATTTGGATAAAAAGCAGAAAGTGGTAGGAAAAGAATGAGTCAGCACACTTGACACACCAACGAAAGATTGAGCAAAAATGTTATTAGTGTCTACATCTCTCATATGCACCACCATTGGATGCAAAGTAAGCTGGTTCTTGTTATAATAAGCCCCTGATATCTCATCGAGATAGGTCGCATTCCAGTTCTCTGCATAATCAAGCTGTACTGTTGCAGAAAGCCCAGGAGAGAGGTTATTTTTGGCGATTTGGGTCTGGCGGAACTGTGTTTCGACACGATCACAGTGACTCTTAAAAGCAGGCAAGTCTTGGATTATTTCTTCTTTAAGGGCATGGTTGGTAGACACTTCTCTGCATAACGTCCAGCGGCTGATGACCTTACCATTATGTTTTTTGTCGACTAACTTCCACTGGTGGAAATTAATATCTTTCAGAGGCTCATCTGCAAAGAATTCTCGCACATCATCTTCTGACTTGGTTACAAGTGCTGCTGTAGATCTAGACATTACTTTCACAGCTTCAAGTTTCAATGCCATGTTGGCATGTGACCGACATAAGCAGATTCGTCGGAGAAAGAATTTGGATAGTTTGATAGATTTTGGCCTGGCACGACAGAATGTGGCAAGTGAGACAGGCATGTTCGGGTGTTGATTAACAAACTTCAAGTGCAGATTTTGTAGAGTATCACACAATGCATATGTTTGCTGACCTCTTACAATATCCTTCTTTGCTGGCATACAAAAACCATTCTCCCGTTGTTTCATAAATTCAATGATAATTTGTTTTGTTCTAGCAGCTCTCCTCGAACGTTCCTTTGTCTGTGATTTGTTTGTGGCCAGAACCTACCTTTGGGATATTTTAATCTTTCTTGCTATAGTCGACAGGAGTGCTGGATATTTCTTCCTATCATATTTCTTCTTTTCCGGGGTGTTAAACAAGGCTTTCTTAACTGAGGTGGCTGCTTTTGATACCCTTTGAGTTGTGATGATATAAGGCATAACTGTTTTTAACGAATGTGCTTCAGGCTCAACAGACAAGGATTTCAATAAATCAATTGCTATGTGATGAGGTGATTCCACGATATTCTCTGCTGCATGTACATTAACAACAGCAGCCTCTGGCCTAATAATCTCTGCTGCCTCAACTATATTCGCTGGTACATTGTCGACTGCAGGAATATCCACTGCTGCCTCATCAATAGCCTCTGCTGGATCAGGGATATTGGGCTCTGCTGCATCTGCTGATACATGGTCGACTGCAAGAATATCCACTTCTGCCTCTTCAATAGCCTCTGCTGGATCAGGGATATTGGGCTCTGCTGCATCTGCTTGGTGTATAATAATATCTGGTACATACATAATCTCTGCTGCCTCAACTATATTCGCTGGTACATTGTCGACTGCAGGAATATCCACTGCTGCCTCATCAATAGCCTCTGCTGGATCAGGGATATTGGGCTCTGCTGCATCTGCTGATACATGGTCGACTGCAAGAATATCCACTTCTGCCTCTTCAATAGCCTCTGCTGGATCAGGGATATTGGGCTCTGCTGCATCTGCTTGGTGTATAATAATATCTGGTACATACATAATCTCTGCTGCCTCAACTATATTCGCTGGTACATTGTCGACTGCAGGAATATCCACTGCTGCCTCATCAATAGCCTCTGCTGCATCAGGGATATTGGGCTCTGCTGGATCGTCAACTCTGAGATTAACATCCTCTTCTCCCTCTGAATCTGAAGACACCTGTAGTTCTTCGATGATTTTTCTCTTTTTATTCAGTTCTCGATACAGCTTTCTATAGGCAGGGGTTTGGCTCAATGGTCTGTAATATCAAAAGTAAAAATACATAAATTTATTTATAAAAAATTACAGTGACAAGAGTAAGTTCATTTCTCAATCGCACACCATTATATGAGTCAAACAACAACAAATCCAGAACCTTAACCTGACAAATATATCAATTATAATGTAACCTATATGGACTATATGTACGGAGAATGACCTTTTGGTAGCAGATGGATTATATGTATGGAGAATGACTTTTTGATAACAAACCTAAGCGGACTGTTGTAGTGAGATGTGTCGGTGACGGTTTTTAAATTATGTATTGCTCTTAACATGTTGTACTTGTGTTCCCTTGTAGCAGTGATAGGCAGATAGAAATATGAACGAACTAAGTATATCATATGTAATAATGATTATGAATTTATTATTAAAAGCTTCAGCGACGGCCGACGGCTGAGATTTTTTTTAAAGATTTTATTTTCACTGGGTACATCACCTCCAAGAGGAGTAGGATATTCCGGCAGTTAGGGTAGAGAGGTTAGCAGAGTATTGTTGGTAAATATAGATTTTCAACACTTTCCTGTACCTGTTACATAATGTTTTTTCGCTGAATAAAAATATTTAAATACAATAAATTAAATAACTTACTTATTCTCCACAAAGTCCAAACATTCATCAACCATATCTCCGGCTGAAAATCAACAGAACTTTAACAGTCAAACATTGAACAAGTAACAAGTCAAACATTGAACAAGTAAGAAGGGAACAAAATGTAAAATTTTAACAATCAAATTCTAAATTTTAACAAGAACTAATTATTAGAAAAGGGAATAAAAAATACTCACCCAGACGAACTAGGCAATGGTTCATTGGCTTCCTTTGCCCTCCTTTTTCTTGCTGGTACACCAGGAAGAATTTCACCAGATGTTAGGGGTAACGTCTGCCTGGTTAGTGTGGCAGGAGCTTCGATGGCACCTGCAAAAGCAGAGAAAAAATTATTAAGAGAACAATTCAAAAGTGGAGAGTTTGGTTTTTTGTTTTAAATGTGTTTATTCAGCCAGAGACATTATGTTAGTACACTATTCTCAGTTTTAGCTGAGGGAAACGATTAATATTTATGGATTCGATACATCAAAGTTATAGGAATAGACCTGGCTCGATGAGATATATTATCTATTTATTTTATGGACTGTACCACTTGGATATTATCTTGGATATTATATATATCTATGTGAGATTTATTTTACTTGGATATTAACTATACGTGAGATTTATTTCATATTATTTTGTATTATTCAGGATCCTGAATCATACTTACGTTTTCTGCAAGTTTTGCCTCCCTCTTCTTGGCCCTAAATCTGGCAGAAGCTTCTCGGCGTGAGGCCCTAATTCTTTCAACGCTAGCTGGTGACATGGCTCTGGCTTTCTCCTGTTTTGTCTGATCATACCATTTCTATAAAAAATAAAAAAATAAATATCTCACCTGTATCCGTCAATATCTATCTCTTAAGGATAATGAGATGCTAGAGGTTTGTGTGAGTATTAATATAATTATAATAATATTTGATTAGATACCCTGTCTACCGATTACTGTTTAATTCTATCAGCTTTCCTAAATAAATTATTATAAAAGGTGAGGCATAACAAAATTAAATCAGGGTGGTACATACTTTTTTCCTAGCCTTCTCTTTTTCTTGGAAGGCCACATTGCCTTGATTATTCCGCCTATACAGGCTTGTGCGTTCGGCATTTTTCTGACGCTGGTCAGCCGTATAGGTCCTACCCATAATCCTGAAAAAGAAATAGGTTGTAATTAAAATAATGATAAAAGTCGTGATAACTATTGGTGGCACATGTATCGGTATATAATGGCAATAATATGTTAGACGAAATGTCTATAACTCTGGGAGAAGTTCTAATGCTGCATTAAAAAATGATGTCGTGAAGTAACTTATTATATATATAGTATATATAGTATATTTTATATTCACGAAATAAGGGCAAATACAAAATAGGTGATAATTTGACGTATGCAAGTAATTTGACGTATGCATTGGTGAGCAGCCGGTATAACCCACACCACAAGGTTAATGATTGGGTCGAATTCATATTATCGCTCACTACCGATAACCTTCAAATAAGATTTATAAATTCTACAAAAATCGCTTACTAAAACTTTGTACAAATAGAGCCATTTTGGTCGGGACTTGATCATAGCAATTGGTATTTACAACAGTAGCAAGGCAAGTTCGCATAAATAAAAAAAAAACATCAATTCCTTACCTTAACATTAACCCAGCGGCACCTGGAAAGGCAGACAATGGCGGAAGCGTCATATATTTCATTTCCGTTCCATCAGGTGGCAGCACGACTTGTTAACGCGCCGAAATTCTCGCTTGCATACGTCTGATTACGCATACGTCAAATTACACATCAACTCATTGAGATTTTTATGAAAAAACTGGATAGACATTTTTTTAAAAAAAATAATCATCATATTCATTGCCCCAGATGAAATATTATATTAAAGTTTTTCTCACTAATGTCAGCAAATAAAAAAGATACTGGAAAAATGAATGCATACATCTAATTACTGATTTCCTTTACCACAGGCAGCTTTTTTTGCTAGACTTGATATAAACGAAATATATTTCAGGTTGGAGGTTTACCAACTAACCCACATTAAAATTGAAATGTTTTCTGACAGATTCAGTCATGTATTAAATATAACTAGCTATTTATTATTCTCTTATAGGCCCCTTCCACTGGTCGGAATAAGCCTTACGTCTCAATCGGTTTTAATAAGAAACAAAGCACATCGGTTTTTATAGGTTTCCATAGGTTTACCACTATTCCTACCGATCCGAACCTACACATTTTGGTTACTTCAACTGCTCGGAACGGAATGAAATGCAACGTTGGTTTTTTAAAAAAACCGATCCGAACCGATGAGAATTGAACCGGTCGGATTATTGTTTTTAGCCCTTCGGTTCGTTCGGTTTGCCTAAAATATTCCGATGGTGCTATTCCGTTCTGATTGGGGCCGAACCGGACCGATGCCATGTCACCAACAGGTCGGAATTAATGACCGTTTTTTTTTATTGAACCGAACCGAACCGATAGCTATTTCACCAACTGGTCGGAATTAATGATCGTTTTTTTGGAAAACCGATGGAGACGTAAGGCTTATTCCGACCAGTGGAAGGGGCCCATTATTATGCCTCCAGTTATGCGTCACGTCAAATTACTCATTGCTTTACCACTACCAAAGGCAGAAAAAAAATGGGTAGAAATAAAAAATAAAATTAATTATTTTCTCCTATAATATTGAATGGAATGTGACCTTTCCATAGGTATAAGTAGTATTTCACATATTTCTATATATTTACTGCAATTATACTGTTTTCAAACGTATCTATAGCATTTTTATGACAGAATAGTCCAAAAATGACAGTTTTTCATAAATGATTCAATAAAAAAAAAAATCTTACTTCCACAACCCCTTACCATGCATTCATATAGTAATGTCAGACACAGTCAGTGAAAAAAATAAATCTTCAATATCATTTTTTTACTATTTATATGGATTTTTAGCAACTAGAAGCAACTGGACCGTTTCGTGAGAATCGACCATATAGATGTTACTTTGTTAGGCAATGCCCAGAAGTAAAGCTGAACATATAATCGTATTTTCCAGCTCGATTTGTATCTATTTGTGATCAATTTATAAACATTTACCATCATAATTCATTTTATATCACTAATGTTTTTTTCGAGTAAGCTAGCTAGGACTTGTGTCTAAACTTTCACAATATATTAGTTTTAAATACTATAAATACAATATATTAATTTCAGGGAACTCTCATACGAGCATTGCTATATGCCTATGGGGAGGAAATGTCGTCTTTGTCACAAAATCATGAAAAATCATGAAAAATAAGCAATTTTAAAGATCTCTGCTCTATAAGCTTACATATTCGTTCATCAAGAATTTATTATTTATATTTTCAGTTGCTTAGCAACCATACATAGCCTAGCAACCATATAATTCGCCGAAATAGTTAGAAAAATTAGAGAACTATTCCATAGCTACTTTGTGTGCCATTAATAATACCATATCAAATTATTTGTTAGATCATTTGTCAGATAATGAAGATATTGTTCCATTTTTTCTCAAGATATACCCAGAGAAAAGGGGGAGGGGAGAGGGAAAAGAGAGAAGGGACCTAACCTGCTCTATTTCAAGTGCTGAAGTCCATAGACTTGGCATAGACGTTTTATTTATACGGTCTCTGTGAAGTGATAGGGCCTCGAGAGCCACCTAGTGTGAAGTACGCCACTCACGCCGTTCCAACACCACATGCACGACTAACAGGTGCTCTATTTTACCATTTACATGTTAATCATTCGTGGTTTCCATCACTCGTATGTTTGAGCTTGTTCGCCTTAACTTGCGTACTGCACATGTGAACGCCCATCTGTACAAACAAGAATTACAGAAACCTGCTGGTAGGTCATTATTTGATCAGGGTTACTCTCTCATTTTGCTTGCCCCAATGTTATAAGTTTTCTCTTATAAGACGAGGAGTCCTCCGCATACCACGAGTAAGGCCCAGTTACAAATAGGCCTAGACGACTAGTTACATTACAAATAGATCTAGACTGGCAGACCGGGTCGTAACAGAAGTCGTCGGCAGAGACTCAAACCGGGGACTCAAACTACTGACCAGCTAAAATGAAAGTGTTGTACACTCAGGGACAAACAGCCTGCCACAATAACAGGGTGACTGGAATCTGTTGCCACGTAGGTAGGGCTCGACATAGCCCGAGAAATTCTGACTGGCTCCGCTCTATTTTGCTGGTCGCCCGTGTATCGTAAGCCCCCCGACTTGCTGAAATTGAGTCGTAGGCCTCCCGACGGGCGCTCACAATGTACGACCCGATTCAACATTTGAATCTGGTGTTTTGACTTTTGTCGGCTAGAACTGCTCCCGACGGAAAAATCCGTCTTAGACCCCTGACTCGTTTGTCGTATAGTGTGAGGGGGCCATTATGATTATGTTCCTTGTAATGGCCCCCTCGGGTCGTACAGTCTGAGCGCCCGTCAGGAGGCCTACGACTCAATTTCAGCGAGTCGGGGGGCTTACGACTCAGAAAAAAGTAAAAGAACAAGCTGCACTAGCCGTTACAACCATTGTTGTAACGGTTACGACGTCAAAAAACACTCTTTTCTAGTCGCCGTGCTCCCGACTCCCGTCGCGACCTAAAAACTTGAGAAAACCCCTACCTAAAATCAGTTTTTCGATCATAGTTTTTTAAATACTGAGAGTAGAGGGATCACTGAGATAGCATTTGAAAGAGAATAAAAAAGCTTTTCGCTGATACCGATCTTTCCGATAAACTTCCCAAACTTCTTTTTGAAAAAAAGCAATGAAAATCGTAAAAAGCTTACAAGTTTTCCTTTTTGCCGGTTCCGCTACTACTTCGGACGAACACCAGACCTATAGGCCCCGGGACCAATAGGCCCCGGGACCTATGGGCCCAGCTCTGGACTTATAGGCCCCAAGGCCCGCTCGCGTTGGACTTATAGGCCCCGGGATTTATAGGCCCAGAAGAATACTAAACCATACCAAAAATAACCCTAAACCTAACCCTAAATTGGTTGTCCTAAGTCAGTAAAGGTAGTAGTGGACTGTCCCTAGTAAAAACTGACTAATAAAATAATTATTTGACTAAAAAAAAATATATCACTAAGTTTTGAAGCGGGGCCTATAAGTCCAAAACCCCTGTAACGGTCGGGGCCTATAAGTCCCGAGCTGGGCCCATACGTCCAAACGGCTGGGACTACCGGGGCCCATACGTCCCATGCGCGGGGCCCATACGTCTGGGCCCATAAGTCCCGGGGCCTATACGTCCGCACCCCCTTCGGACAGCTTTGTGTCAGGTTTAAAAGTTAGTTGAGAAGCAAATTAGCCTTTATTGAGTCCCGATTAAAGTGTAAACAAAGTCAGTAATATCTGCTCGTCATCCATAACTGATGGGGTCGATTGTCTGTGTGTCTTTCCTGTGACATCATCTTAAAAAAGAGGTCATCCTCATTTGCATATTGAGGTTCCCGCCAAAGACGTCTGACGATCTGCCTGTCACACAGGCAGAAGCTTACGGGAAGGTTTTATGTGCATACAGTGTGGGGCGGCCATTAGCGTGTCACACAATTTAGTTATGTAATAAAATATGAATTACTAACAGGAACATGCATCCATATTCTATTTTAAAATGATGACATCAATGCATGATGTGGTCGATTTCTCCTTTGAACCAGATGTTACTGTTAGAGCTTGCTGGTGAGACAAGTCGAATCATGCTTTCATAGGTTTCCTTTTTTTGAGTACTAACAGGTTGAGTAACAAATAAATTAGTGATCGACTTGAATGCCTTACATAATACAATTAATGGAAAGTTGTGCAAGGGATATTTAATAGCATATGATGTATAATTGCAGGAGAATGATATATTTAAAAAACATTAATATCAGCTGATCGATTTGTTTTGTATGTTGTCAGACAGTTCAGTGGTCGAGTACCGTACGGTACCGTAAGATTGAGCGTGGCAAGCCTAGCCTCTGAGGCTCAGGTGGTATCTTCTATGGTTGGCTTAATAATAAATGCATCAGCCTATGTAATTACATTTAATATATCTGTGATTCTATGTGTTCAAAGTCTATATTAGGCAACTATAATAACTTACTAAAGGCGCAGATAATTATATATAGGCCTATGGATACATAGCCTATATTTAACTTGAAAAAATGTTAAAAAAAGAATAAAAAACCTGAATATTCTACCCAACTCTGTAAGGAGAGAGGTACATACATTTGAAAGTGCTCACTATTTAGCTCAAACAAATTCTAAATTAGATATCAGGAAACTTCCGACCAGGAGCCATGCAAAAAGAAGAAAAAATCTAAAAATCAATCGTCCAAAAACATATCAAAACAGCTTTCTTTATAAGGGCTAAGATGGTCTGGAACTCACTGTCAACTGAGAAACAGGCCATAGAATCAAGAAAACATTTTAGAAAAGAAATTGAAAATTCATATAATATAAAACATAACTAGAAAATTGAACCTCTCTCCAGGGAGCCTCTATTATCATGTCGATTTGCCATGAAAATATCCTGTAGTCCTACTGGATTGCCTCTAGTCCGCCATCCTAATAATCTATATCGACTATTCCATGTTTAAATGATATATCTCACATATTTTGTATTTTATATTCTCACATTTTGTATTTTATATTCTATATTTATGTACTGTATCACACAACCAAACTATGTAAAAGTCTACTGTCTATCCCTAGTGTCATGGGAACGGTCAGAAGATCTGGATATAAATCCTGAATGGTACCCAGAGGCCTTAGATCAGCCTGCCATCTTTCTTGGTGTCTTAATTAAAGTCGGCACTTCAAACACCCCCAGGAGGGCCCCTGCTGTAATCAAAGCAACGGTCATTTAAGAGGGCACACACCTACGACAATCATTTATTACCTGCACGCTAGAAATGATTTTTCTCCACCCGCCAAGTTGGCAGGTATGCAGATATTTACCCGCCCACACATAAATTTACTCGCCCACAAATTACACTTTAATGACAGAAATCAGAGGTGATTTCAATCACAAGTAAATAATAAAATACCATTCTTCAATGATGTTGACGATGACTAGGATCTTACCCCTGCCGATGGCATTACAACACATAATGGCTTTAAAACAATCCAATACCCTAAGAGTAACTATTAATATTAAATTGGATCATTAATAGTTTTTGATAGAGGAAAGTTATATGTGTCTATATTTTGATTAGCCCACAACATCCCTGAAACCTTTTATTACCTCACATAGAATTCATTGAACAGCAGTGGGAATATCTTATTTTGTGTTACAACATGTAGAATATCTCCCATGTTTTTTTTAAATATTTTGATATAATGTTGCCCTTCTTGATAATTGTTTAGGCCTTCCTAGATTTCGTAAAAAAATATAGATATGAATACATACAGATGTGGTTAAAATGGGATGAGCATTTGTTGTAATGTCGCCGTTACACCATAATTATTAGACATAAGGAGATCAAATTTAATGTATCATCGACA
Source organism: Sthenelais limicola (assembly GCA_942159475.1). Lineage (NCBI taxonomy): Eukaryota > Metazoa > Annelida > Polychaeta > Phyllodocida > Sigalionidae > Sthenelais > Sthenelais limicola. The sequence goes on along the minus strand of OW804096.1, from coordinate 91,022,269 downwards.
GGTTGGCATCTATCTGTGAAGCAAATTCAAGAAAAGAGAGCATAAAATAAGGACGATGAGGGGAAATACTATTCTAAACGTTTATTCATATCGTTGCAGGTAAAACTACCTTTGATAGGTTGGAATAAATACTACAAATAGGTTGGCCTTCTGCCAGGCAAGAATTAAACCATTTATGGAGTGTATATTAAAGGGTTTGATTTCGAAGAATGAGACATATCACTTCGATGTGAAACTTTTGAGAAATAGAATTGTCTAAAACGAAGCTATCAATGTTGTAATGTATAGTCTGGGAGCATGTAGTAGGTATAGCATAAGTAAGATGGTAAAGAAATCAAGGTGAGTTGAGGGGTACTTGTTACAGACTGTTTTATTAACTAAGAGTACACTTATAATTAAATGTACACATACACCTAATTCTCTAGTTTTTCACATACAAATAATTATTCTTAATAAGTTCCCTTCCCTACATATCCCTTCACAATCAACATGAATATTACAGACACGATATAAAGTCTATCAATTTCTACACACTAATATTAGCATCACATACACTATCTTCCGCAATGGCATTGTTGATCAGATCCATTTAAGTTCATTTATAATGCTTAAAAATCTAACAAGATAGAGCTTTTATCATTTTGTGTAATAAATATATGACCAAGTTCCATAAATGTAACAAATTGTACAGCCATGATTCATTTAACGCTCATGACAATGTCATGACAAAGGTGCGGACATTATTACTATTGTTAATTTCCTTTATGCTTCTTCCTCAAGATACTTATTATTATAAGAAAACTGTAGGCCTACAGTACACTAATTGATTATGGATAAATGCGTTTTTTGTCGCCCCTAGGTCCAGTATTACATAATAACGGATTATAACAAGAGAGAGAGAGGAGAGGCAGAGGGAGGAAGAGGCGGAGAGAGAGAGAGATGATAGAGAGGGAGAGAGTGACAGAAAGAGATATAACAGAGAGAGTGAAATGACACAGAGGGACAGAGAGAGAAGGGGGACGAGAGACAGAGCAGGAGATGAGACAGACAGAGAGATGGAGAGAAATGATAGACAGATAAATCTCAACTTACTTCTATATGCTAACCATCCTCACTCTTGTCTAGTTAAATCAACTTTTAGCACGATAGCTATTCTTTTCCTAATCATCGTCATATCCTATTACAAATACATTCAGTTCTCACATCAGTTACATATTATTATTGCCCGATAGCCCTGAAAAGGACTTTTAACAAATAAAATCTGCAAAGCAATTTACATAACTCATGAATGGTATACTTCTATCCCTGAGGATTAAGCATTTGTTGGTTATAATTTGGCCTCAAAATCGCCATATCACATCACCTGATGAAGCCAAAACCAGGGTGAAAGCTTGTGCTTAAATAAAACCATGATAAACTCATAACACAAGGGTTGTATTCCATCCCAAGAAACATTGATTAAATAAATCTCATCTTAGAAAGATCTTGTTATAATTTGGCCTTAAAATCACCAGAATGCCTTGAAATAGTAGTCATTTTACTCATATTTCCGTGTGTGTGTGTGGGTGGGTGGGTGGGGGGGGGGGGGCAGCATGATATATTGGTCATTCACGCTAGAGAATTCATGCAATAAAGAGTGGGTTCACTTAAATTCTTGCTTGTTAATAGTAATACTTTTTACATGATGAGTATGAAATATTGGGCATAATCTAAATTAATTAATTAATTTCTTTTTTTTTATTTCGTTAAGGCCAATATAATATTTAATACATTACAAAAATACGCACTCTCCGGCATGGATGGGTCTCAGGCGTTGCCTCTCGAAATAAAATAAACAGAAAACAGTATCTAAATTACCTCCTAAATTATCCATCATACTTATTCCTATTCGAAACACCAAAATATTAGATCTCAATGATCTCACTCATTTCCTCTTGTCCATATTAAAATTTCCCTAGCACACATCCACAGATTTATTTCCTACTTATTACTTATTTCCTGGCAGTTTTGTATACTGTGTCAATCTAAATATCCTTTTACTAGAGACATAAAGACAAAACCAACTGTATAACATAACCAACTATCATTATATATATATATATATATGTGATCAATTCGGTGAAATAATTCAACTAATAATCATGGCGAAGGTAAATATCAATATTAAATGATATAGAGATCGATCAAAAACAATAGCAAATTAACAATATAAGAAAAGTCTCACAAATAAATCTGGTTTGAATGCTCTTGAATTACCATTTGTAATTTTAAATAAATCCTAATCGAATAATCATTGTACTGAGGTACTCCAAAGTAGTCCCCGACTTCAAGACAATGTACTCAGGTATGGACGGGAGGGTGTCCCGTCAAGGGACCGTCAGACGGGAGCACCTGACCGCTCGACGGTAGCTGTAGTATCCACTTGCACGTCGAGCGGTCGCTAGGGTAACCGTCCGACGGTGACCGCTCAGCGGACGGTCGACGTGTATGTGGATATTGTGCTATAGAAAGCAGAAGATAGAGATGGAAGAGGGAGAGAGAGGAGAGAGATTAGTAACGTTTATGCGGCCATGGAAAGGCCGTTACCAATAATGATAATGACTGTTTACCAAAGTCATATTTGACTTAGTGGGAGAGTGTGTGTGCGGGGTGGAGGTGGAGGTGGGGGGAGGGAGGGAGAGGAGCGAGATGTGGAGAAGAGACATTATATGCAGATACATTATGTACTCAATAACTCAATGATTAGCTGTAGCCATTTACCGAAAAATGTCATCAAATTATCAATTTACCGTATCTCGGTAAATTACTGAAAACTAGACCTTCAGAAATGCAATACATATCATACATAACTCGTGAATTAACATCAACAAATAGACACTACATCATTTCAAGTGAACACTACATACATGAATAAAAACATGGTTGGGTTGAATTAAAGTCTCATCACCTGGCGTGCTGTGTTTCATATCAGCTATATGTATGGGTCCCTAATTAGTTAATTGTGTGGGGTGGATGGGGGGCGGGGTCATTCATTGCTGTTATGTGATGTCCTAAAAAACGTTTAAAAAAATCTTATAATGCCTATAGCACAGTGGAACTACCATATGCACCTCTACAGTTCTATAGAATCTATAATTCTATGAATGATGATAACTAGCTACTGACAGAGATTGAAGGACAGAAATTCCAATTCAATACAACAATTACCTCAGGGGCAGATCCAGGATTTTCAAAAAGAGGGGGCGCGGTTTCAAGTTTATTTTAAAGAACATAATATTATGTTATATTCTAATTAATTGCTCAGCTTTTGATCTGCAATGCTTTAAATATTCAGAGATATCTCTCAATTATTTCAACCCTAAAACCGACCATGATGAAAGTACCACCGGTAAATAATCCTAAAATCACCCAAAAGGATTTTTTCTCTTTGCGGATTTTTTATCTGTGCTGAATATGTGACTAGACATTATTTGTTAAATTTAAGGGTTTTGGTTTTGAACTTTGCTTGAATACAGCATTAGCTATGCCTCCTCACCATTTAAGGCTTCACTTTTAAGAGCATCCAAGTATTTTCCTTATATCGGTCCTGGGTATGACCATAAAGTGCCTTTTTGTCTCTTTTCTCTGTCTCTCTCTCCCTTCTTCTCTATCTCTATTTCCTGGGTATGATCATAAACTGCCTCCCTCTCAGCTCTCCCGCCCTTGATATTACACTTCAAAGTGTTGATAAGGGCGTAAAGCAACCAATCTCACTCACTCACCTATTTTCCTTATATAATGCCAAATTTCATTATATATATAATTTTCAATTTTAGATTTTACTTCTAAAGATTAAAGTAACATTGGGGAACCCTCCAAACTAGCATTGGCCTGCTTCTGAGAATTACTTAAGTTGTATACGGTAATGAAGGTCAGAAATTCAGTGCTTTCTGTACATTAAGGTTTCATGAAATAGTTTGTGTTCTAGGTATATATTTGTATATTTTGACGTTGTCATCACCTTCAATGTAGCCTATATTTATGTCAGTTCAATTTTCATCGTTTTCCATGCATTCAGTATATTAAAAGTGGACAAGAACCGATGTGAAATGCATAAGCAAATTATGCTATCACTGAAATATCAAGCAGGAAAGGTGTTGTGAAATAAGGTATTTTTTCATGAGAATTTGCAGGTACCATTACAATATTTTTGTAGGTAAAAAATGGCCTGTGCCAGTGACAAATGGCTGGCGTCACTAAAAGGTTTTGGGGAACACATTTTAGGATTACAGTTTTGGTGTTCTACCCGTAGTATTGACTTAAAATAATGTAATAAATACTTTGTCATATCCTGAGTATTAAGGCTCTAACACAATACATTTACACCAAACCAAAAGCTTAAACATTTCAAACATATTTAAAATAATGTAATAAATACTTTGTCGTATCCTGAGCATTAAGGCTCTTACACAATACATTTACACCGAACCAAAAGCTTAAACATTTCAAACATACCATATATATACCCGCTATGGATTACTAAAAAAATCCTGGTTTACATATATGATGTGATTCGATAATGCATAGAATTAGTCACTTTTTGTCCGGTCATAATTCCTTTCTAGATAAAGTAGATGATGACGTTTTCAACTTAGTTCTTAGTTGAGGGTTAGGCAGAATTGATGGACTGCTGCTGGAATGGTCATCCTGTTATATTGGTGCTCCAGAGAATGATGTATCCACCACTGGAAATTCTGAGGGAGAAAGGCTGGAATAATAAAAGTGGAACATTTATGAACATTAATAGATTAACCTTTATAATGATGGTGTTCTCCATTGATCATAGTGGAGCTATATATATATAGCTCTGGTCATAACAATTCAATTCAAAGTATTTTTTTATTTATACAAGAAAGGTATCAGGTTGAACCTTAACGAAAATGCAGTGTTCCCGAAAAGACGTTGGCACGTAAAATTTCATTGGCCGACGTCTGCTTGTATAAATAATATATAATGTACGTCTGCTCCTTTCACGTCGGTCACTTAGGCCGACGTCGTCACCTTCAATGTAGGCTAAGATTTGATTTGATGTGAAAAGGATTAATATTCTAATTAACTCTACATACATAGGCCTACTGACAAAGGCACTACCTGGAATTGTATATTATGCAGAACACATAATGAAACACGATTCGTCCACACATAGAACTACGAAAATAAAATGTCATGAATTTCCATGTAGGGCCGAAATATACACATGCTAATAAAATTAATATTAATTAAGTGATCTTTGGTTGAAGTAAAATATTTTCCCCTTGCCTAGAAGCCTCAAATTTCGGTGAATAATAAAACTGGATTATATGGGAATCAAACTGGGAAAAATATGTTGATATCCAGATAATATTCAACCCCCAAATACTTCAAATGCACCAGAGAATGAGTGCTAGCAGATTTCTAGAAAATGATGTTAAAATGTGCCCAGAAGGCACCATTTCATTGCTTGTTTTACAAAAAATCTGGGGGCATGCCCCACGAACCACCTAGTCTTTATTACTCCCGCCTGCAGCACTCATCGGCCAGTCAAGAAAATATTCCCTCTGCCTCCTCCCCCAATAATTTTGTCCTTCCTACACCCCTGCATTCAATATATTAAAAGTGGACAAGAATCGATGTAAATTGCATAAAAAATTATGCTATCACTGAAATATTAAGCAGGATCAATCTTATTTTAAACCTGACATAGGTGAATTAAGGTTTCGGCCATAGGTGTTGCAAAATAAGTTTTCAGCCATAGGTGTTTTTCCATGAGAATTTGCAGGTAGGCCTACAATTATAATTTTTGGTAGGTAAAAAATGGTCTGCGTCAATGACAAATGGCCGGCGTGGGGCTTGTCCACGTCGGCCACATAAAAAGTTTTCGGGAACACTGAAAATGTATCAATCTCAATTCCTGACCTAACTTCTACTTAGATTGTTTGAACGTTTTGCAAATAATGATTTGTCATGGACGAAAATCTGTGAAAAATCATTGGTAGGCCTATATGAATGTTTTTGTTAATGAAAGGTTTCTTGAAGTATATTTAGCTAGACATGTGGTGCTGTGCGATTTAAGTATTGGTATATATGGTTTCTGTTAAAGTTATTCAAAAATCGTGTAAAAATATTCAGGAATTCTTTTGAGGTATCACAATTTCTTTACATGGCCAATTCTATTTCTTTACATACATTTACACAGTATTTATAAATATGTTATAAATACGAAGCAACGCTCGATCTCTGTCTGATCTGTGTGATAGAATAAAGTAGGACCCGCCCACATCATGGCGATCTATTGTCTGACTTGATAGGTACCAATCTATATGAGCAGACTACCAACACCCCACCCCCGCCTACATTACAATAGGCTACTTCCAAACCTGTTATTTTACTGATTTTTTTTTTTATATATATATATATAATATATACGTTTTTATTTTCATAGACAAAACAGGAAATTTTTTGTAGAAGTAACCGCCACTGACAATAAGCGTTTTTATTGGTTATCTGCACTTTTAATAATGAAAGGTAATTTGTGAAAAATGAATTAAATTACATACGGATTAATGTACAATACTTGAGGCACATATGTTTTCAGTCAAGGGTCGACAGATGACAAGAGAAATAATGAAAAAATGAAAATAATCATTTATCTTGTTAACATTCTATGAGGTGGGAGTGAGTGTGAGAAAGGAGCTGAGCAAGAGGCCTAATTTAGACCATATTTGAATAATATTTTTTAATTTGTACTTTGAATACTTTAGTATCTTGTATGTTACGTAGCGTTAGCCTGATGGGCAGTTGATTCCAAGTCAAAGCAACTTGATAGCGTAATGACAGCTTATCTGAATCTCGTTTTGGGTTGAATAATTGCAGTATAGGGGCATCAAATTGGCGAGTTGGTCGAGCTTGTGGTAATTAATTTATTATACATTCTTAACTTAGATACAGCAATATAGGCAAGCTATTACACTCCCAATGCCAATGGTTCAACACGTTGCTCTCTCTAAATATGAAAATTATTTTATTCTATACCCTGGGAAAAACTTACCTATTTTGATGATCATGGAACTTCTTCAGGCAGCCTATGACGTACGGATGTAACTGGTGATAGCAGATAGCAGTCCCCCCGTCAGTCCCACTCCCACTGTCCCAGTCTCTCACTGACACTCACTGACAGTGTCAAGCGCTCTAACTGCGTTATTCCTCCATTTATATAATTAGAATTGCCCACACAGATTTAGAAAAAGTTCTTCTCTCCAATCGCAAGCCTTATCTTGTCGCACATTGCAAAGTAAAACGGTTTTGCCCCACATTGGACGATCATTGCCCTTCACCTTCTGCTCGTGTTGCGTCGTCCGCATGCATGGCGTGAGCGATAATAGGGGATTACAGTCATTCCGCATTCGAAATTGCTATAAAAAAATACTTTTGAAAAAAATCTCCCTGAAACTATTTTTGCTTCATATAGAACTAGGTTTTCACCACGAAAAAATATATGTAATTTTATATATCCGACTTATATCACCAAATAACAATTCCGGACGCGGCTTCCGGTACCGATCTATAGTGTGAGCCTTCAAACTTCAGTCTTTAGACCCCCGACTGTCGTATGTCGGATAGTGTGAGGGGGCCATAAGTTGACACGACACAACGATAAATATGCATTGCATGTATCTTTGGGTTTCACCCGGTGCCCGTACTTTAGTATACGGTAATGTCAAATTATTTGCTAATGCTATATTAGATCTGGTATTATATGTTTTATGGATGGGATGCTGCCTTATTCTGTCCTTTAATAATCGGGTCGGATTTCTATGCTATTTTTACTGCTGTACTTGATTTGCTATTTCTGAGACAATATCTAGAAGCACTTTCATGGGGCAATAGACCCTATTCACATCGCTAGTCCCCGTACAATTTGTAAGCAGATGTCGTTAGTCTGCTGATGCCTTCGGAAACCAACATGTCTATGCTGGGACCCTATGCTGCAACAAGGACATTTAATTATTTTTTTCTCCCGTCACGATTACACTATTTCAATATTGGAATCCTATTATAACATGAATCCCAATTAAATATCGAAGCCTTAGTTGAATGCAATCTATTGTAAAGTGACCTTATTTAAGACTTGCATAATTCCAAGGAGTTCACCTCAGATTAGTTCACTTGGTATGCAAGCACAACCTACTCAGGCCCAGCGCACTCGCGGAGATTGGGAAGGTGTTATCGGGAGGTTGGTAAATAATTATTGTTCGAGGAAGGGTAGTGGGGTGTGGCGGGAGGTGAGGGGGGATAATTTTCAGGTAAGAATTCCTTGGGTCATTTCCTGAAAAAAAATCGCAATTGGGTATTTTTTCGGGCAACTGTCACTTGGGTCTCATTGTCCAAATGTTCTCCTTGCGTCATTTTTAGAAATAACTTCCTTGTTGTCAATTACTTGCGGTAATTTCCAGGAAATTTATTCTTGGAGTTTGGTCATTTAAAAATCCAATGCAGTATTTATTCATACAAGATCGTACACACAAATAAGACCTGCATCTGAAAGTAAATTCCGGGTCCAATTTGTTGATCGAAACGTTGGAATCCCAATAAAACAAACCAAACTATAAACTCCATATATATGTCCTGTTCCTCCCTATTTCTGGGTTGATTTCCCATCATCCGAATTCATTTTCTTAAATGTTTGAAATTATTTGAGATAGATGCATAAAACTGGGATATTTTCCCCTGTGTAATTCCTTCTTGACAACCTGATAATTATAGTAAAAATCACCTCTAAATAAATAGACAATTGCAAAAACATTTTTCTTTCTTTCTATATATATATATAGAATTTTTATTCATGAAGTATACAATTACATCGTGAAATGGGTAACAATTCTCCATGGTAGGTCTTCCATTGCCTCCGAAAGAAAATCATAATAATCTGTGGGTACAATTTACTTATTAATATCCAGCTGGACAGGAGTAATTCATTATTCTCATAAATCGAGTAGTCTTAGAATTTTATGACAGTTATGTAGGATATGATTTTACAGTACATAAGAATTCTTACAATGTTGATGAGTATTTATAACATACAATATAGTATACATAGTATATATGGACTCTTGTACATTGATATTAGTATTAGATATGGCACTATACTGTGAATCCTAGTGATATGACATAAATCCTAACCCAATGAGTCAATGAGCGACTCACGATAGTACTCTTATCAGTACAGGTAAGAGTGTGTCAAGTTAATTCAAAGTTTATAATCTGAATGTTAGAGAGTATAATATAGGTCCATGTCAACAACATTAAATAGATATACATAAGATATCATACAACATAATTATACATTATATCTGATCCTTAAATAAGGGTCACCCCATCCGCCCTCCCAATCTATTCTACCCATCGATATCTCGATCTTAAATAGAAGGCATTACACGCCAAGACCACTAGTTGGTCGACAGATCTTTGGTTACATTCAATCCAGACCCACCAATGGGTTCTTTCAGATATTGGTCGAAGTCTGTTGGGTAACTGTGTTTTAAATACTTGTTAAACTCTTTCTTAGATTCAATCAGTTGTGTTTTATCTGGAAGGTTATTCCAGAGTACAGACATGGTGTATACGTACGATTTTTTAAACCTTTCGTTTTTAGGGTGTGGAACAACCATTTTCCTGCCCTTAGTTAGAGTGCGAAGAACTACTCTTCTGCTATCAATATTTTTCCCTGATTTTACCCGGGAGTGAGCTCTCCCTAACAAGTGAACTTCTCTTTTTGTCTTGAGAGTCGGTATATTAAGTTTCTTGTGTATTTGTTGAGTGCTCGTAAGCTTAGGCAGCCCCAGAATAATCTTGAGACATGCGTTCTGAAGCGATTGCAGTTTCTGAAGATTTCTCTGCGGCGCCACATTATAGAAAACATCCCCGTATTCAATGTGGGGTAAGATAGTAGTTTTATATAACATTAAAAGTGTACTTCGGTCACACACTCCAAATAATTTAGACATGGCCTTAACTTTGGCTCTCACAAGACGGTTTTTTCTATCAAGGAACCTCTTAAAGTTGAGTTGCCTGTCTAAGTCAATACCAAGGTATTTATACGACTGAACAGATTCAAGTCTTTGGTCATTAATATAATATTCAGTGATGTTTTTAGGTGATGGTTTCGTACATATTGCAGAGCTGCCAACTTCTACGATTTCGCCGTAGTTACTACGATTTCAGCATCAAAATACGATGCTACGACCTGTATGACTCAAACTACGATTTGGGGGAAATTTAGGACCAAAAATGTTTTAGATGAATAGTTTGTATCCTCTGCCAACCGGCTGCTTACCTCATCTTAACGCCTAATGACATTTTCAAAAACAATATATGTGATGTGTTGCAATTGGCCCGATCTCATCCTTTCAAATATGTTGATATCTCAAAATCGATTTTTTGCGACTTGGGACTTATTTTCCTATAACACATCACATATTAGGTTTTCTTAGAAAACATGGATTTCTTATGTTCCTGGGATTTTTAATCTAAATGAGATGTACCATAGGGAAGTTGAAGTTTAATTTAGTAGGGGACACCACAATGATAGCTGTTCCAGGAAGATAATATTCATCTTTTTGTGTAAAGTAGTAGGCTATAGCTAATGAAGATTTTGATGCATATGAAATGAAATTGTAATTATAATCTTTTTTCTTCTATTTCAACTTATTTAATTGCATAAATGATACTTTGCTATGCATTTGGAAAGTAGATATCTCAAAAATCTTGTTAGGGTGACTATGAAAATAAATCTTTCCTTGCTTAAAATTGAATTCAAAATCAGCAGAACACACTAAAAAGGCACTCAATTTGCTCAAAATTTTCTGGGGGAACATACCCCAGACCCCCCCCCCCCCCAACACACACATGATGTGTTTGCTCCGCTGTTTTGATAAAAAATATTAATCTGATAGCTCTTTTTACTATTGCACCTGTGTGTATATTCAGGCTCTATACATTTACCTGGAAATTCTGGTTCAGGTACCCATCACTTGCCAAAAATTTTTAAAGTTATTTAACTTTATATTCTGTGTAACTCAAGAAATCCTCACATTTCTGAAAGTCAATTATGAGGTAAAATTACCCCCCAGAATGCACCATTTGACTCCTAATTTTTAAAATATTTCCAGGGGGCATGCCCCCGGACCCCCCTAGAAGGGCTTTGCGCTTTTGTCGCAAAGTGCACTTGCCTCAAACTAAAAACTAGGATTTGGGATCCTCACAGGTTGGCAGCTCTGATATTGTGACTGACTTACATTTCCCAATATTTAGGGAGATCTTATTCATTCGGCACCAATCAGCTATTGTGTTAATGTCATTTTGTAAAGAATCAATTTAAAAATCCAATCTAAGTAGTTCCTACCGATTTACGGTGACTCTCTCAGTATCTGCTTGGATTTTATTTTCCGTCTAGGTTTACAGCCTATCAGATGAGATAAGATTGTTATTACACCCCTGTGATGTTGCTTCCTATACCTTCAGCATTGTATGTCACACTTGGTCAAAGTGGTGCATAACATGTGAGTTATGTCACCCTTGGCGCATACAACAAGTAGGTCCACCAAAAACTTAAATTACTTCTTTTATTTTTAATTAATTATATTTTTTATTTATTAATGGGGTGTAATAAATATGGAACAAAGCTCGGGTGACGTATGTACACTTGTTAGTGACCTCGGGAGCGCAGAAGATCTCGGGCTAACGCCCTCTATCTTCCCGCGCTCCCTCGGTCAATAACAAGTGTACAGACTTCCCCCTTGCTAGGTTCCATCTATTTATGTCAATGGCCTTCCCGGCCCTGGAGTAGTCCCATCACTACCGTCCTAATGGGATTTTAATAAGAATTTGCAGTCAGTTATCCTTAATTTGAAGGAATGTGATATAGGCTCTCAGCCTAGAGTAAGACTTCTGTGCAGTTTATCCAACTACAGAACGAAATTAGAGAATTATGATATATACGTGTACATACATGATGCGAGAAAGCGCTACCATGACTGTGCGAGCTCAGATAGAACGTTCCACCATGTCGCACCCGGCAACCATTGTTGTTATCATGGATAGAGAAATGTACAGTGGCCGATAATGCGTTTCTGAGTAACTGTGTTGTTGCTGCTTTGTTGACATCACAATGGGATGTGCGTAAGCTGCTGTAGGCCAATGTGGGTGTGGTTTCGACCCCCAGGGGTCTCATCAGGCGCTAGCTTGGTGACTTTGGTTAATTATTAAACTAACTCTGGACCCAGTGTTAATAAGGTATTTCCCACCTGAAGTATATGTCTTACATTTTATAATTAATTGTCACCACTGTTGGGACAGAACATAATTAGATAAACAAATGCCATCCGTCAGAGGCTTCTCCAGTTTAAAGTATTAAGATAGTCACCCTAGCCTAGATAACCTCAAAACAATTATTATCAACAATGGAACGAATCCGATCCAATGTGAGGTTGTCCAAACCCAGCTCTGTTGACTTTAAACTTTCACATGTCCTAGGACATGTGGGACATACTGGCCTGCCACACGTTGGTATAAGTAATAATCTAATCCCTAAACTTATGCACGTTCGGATGTTACACAGTTTGCATTGAAGGGCAGAAAGCCGACAGGAATATAGGCATACACAGAAGGACAGAAATATGAATACACGGTGGCAGTCTCATAAAAAAGAATAAACACAATTAAAAATGGGCTTATTTGTTTAGTCAGAATTTTGTCTGAATAGGTAGGCTATGAATTGTGAGGCCGGTGTTGTTGCCTTGTCCCACAGATGTTTGCACACATGGAAATGATCCATAAAAGATCCATATCCTACTTTGTATCTCATCTCATACAAAATGTTCCCATAAGCATTTTCCCACTTCCTCAACTTCGTTTTAAGATGGAGATATAGCAAATTACTGTCATTCTATTGCTCTTGTATATGAGAAAAATAATGACTGCCTTTGGTGCACTCACGGTGCTTTACTGAGTCACCACCGTTGGGGCTACTATCCACAGGTTTTAGAGATGTCAGCAACTCTGTTAGGTAATAACAACTGACATAATATCGATTGATGTACTAAGGTGGAAAATAGTGTCCATAATGCCAACCTCATTTATGTCAATCAGGCTGCCTCTTTTCTCCTATTGGACAGGACTGCTTTACTAATTTGAGTCATTGCATTTGTACAGAAGGGATGAATATCGTTTTCCACAATAACAAAGGCTAGTGAAAATTATTACTCAATGCAAATTATAGATAATGATGATAATAACGATATAGAAGTGAGAGTTAACTGATCCTACATCATTATCAAGGATAGAAGAAAGGAAATACCCATACCATTTGAAAGAACCTCCTCTGTCAAAGTGAATGAACAACTGTCCAAATATATAGATTTGGAAATTGAAATGGCAAAAATGTGGGGCACGAAAAAAGCCAGTAGTCATGATAATACTGAAAGGTCTGGTCAATTACACCAGCAGAATCCCTGAACACATTGCAGAAGTCTTGAAGATCACCCTCCCGTGAACAGCTAATGTTAAGGAGATAACCCTCCTTGAAACAGTTCACAGATTCATGGAATCATTCACTAACTTTTGTAGCACCTCTGGTTCATAGGAATTTTCTCCCCAAGTCTCATGGTCTCAACAGGAAGACCTGCTGTCAGTAGAAGTTGTATATTGCCGTATAAAATAATGGACCAGGGGCTACACAGATTAATTTAAGGGCTCCAAGGGAAATGAACAATAATAAATTATATTTATAAATTCATAATAATTATATTGATATCTACTGTTGGCTATCCTTTTTTAATCCCTGAACACCTTAGGTTGGGTTTGGAAGCACGTATATAGTGTTGACTATCAGTTGATTGTAAATGCAACTGATAATCTTGGAGTACTAGCCACTTAAAAACATGCCAGTACAACGTTTTAACGTATGATACTTTTAGATGCTACACTCTCTGGTGAAAGTAGTCCCTTCGAGAGCAACCGATCCATTGCCACGTCTAAGCCTTTTTCGTATATATAATCGTATAGACTGATGTATCCTACACTAACACCTACCCAAATGATAATTGAATCAATAGGTTGGGTGTATTTGTTGCCAGATGAATCGGATAGATCTATATCACTGAAGTGCAACGATGCACACGATGCCCTGATTTATTATATTTGTTTAGTTGGAATGCAAATATGCCCATGTCCAGTCAACGATCCCGACTTACAAGAATAGATATCTATTGTGTGACAAGGCAGTCGAGTAAGTCCGGAAGACCTGCATTGCAGAGGGTTACTTCCATTTCTGACGTATACCTTATAATAATATTAATCTCAGAATACAAAATTTTATATATATGAGGCAGTAAATTTTTGCCCACTTATAAAGTGTAGGACAACGGCGGGCAGTTAAAATTGACCTTATAGCTTATAATATAAGTCTTATCTTATCCTTCCCCGACCTGATAAACAATTTTGTTTTCCAGGATGACTATAACTTATAACATATAACTGAAATTAGATAGAGCAAATTAAAAGTGAGGGCAGCTATTTGTGTTAAGGTATAGTTACAAATGTACCTAAGTCGCATGTGTCTTATATATATATATATATATATATATGTTCCCTTTGTTGTGGTTGTAAATATAGAATGAAAGCGGTGCCCTAGTCCAAAATGAGCGACAGTAAAGTGTCTGGTGGGAATCAGGTAAGTGGCCTTGCTAACTCACAGTGATACGACTCTTACACTCTGATAAGGGTTTAGAAGGCGCGTCCGATTAGGGTGATTAAGACTTTGAATAGATTATCATAGTATTGTAATTTCCTAACTATGGCGATATTCTAGACTTACTAATTTCGAATATCGTCTTCCCTACTACGGAAACCTGTTGTTTTTTAAAATTTGGTTGATCCCAACTTGTTTCTGGTACCCATTCTCTCAGTCCTCGTCGGTGTAATAGTTATTTTTATTTGTATTTTCAAATGTAGTGAAGTGAAGCATAGCACCCGTCTAATCAGAAGTAAAACCAGAGTTATTATACATTACACAAGTTTTGGGTCATTATTTTAATTCGTGGTGCATACATCGTTCAAATTATTGCCTGCAGCATTGGCTACTTCCATTTTGGTCAGCTGTTGAAAGTGTTCTAGGCTTGCTGTCAATGGTTTCTGGTGCTTATATTTCATATATATATATATCATTATGTGTTATGCACGAGCTTGATGCTTGACACGTTGATGCAATGAGTCAGCCCTTTTCATCTTTAGTCAAAATTAATATTTCAATTCACATACTGTTAACTTCCACCAATCTGCTTTTTCCTATTGTCGTGTTGCTTTATTATCTGCACTTATAACATTGTATGTATATGCGTTAATATATTTAAGTTAAATGTTTGACTCAATTAATTTCAATGTTTGACTTAATTAATTTCAATGTTTGGCTTAATTAATTTCAATAGTATAACACACTAACAGGCGATAATAGACATTCTGGAAATTAGGGATAACGCAACACTCCACCAAATACTTAATTTTGAATATTTGGTATCTCAGTCTTATATTAACCTTATCTGGGGGATGATTAAATGCAGTTATATTAGGCTCTTCAGTCAATTAGTTGCATATATTGCATTAAATATATCACCACATCAAGGCCTCGCATCTCTGCCGTTCCAACGCTAAGAATAATATTATACAAAAAATAGTAACAAAATTGTAAGACAAATCCTTATGATGCATACGTTAGGCTTCACCCTTTACTTACATTTCCCCAAGTTATTTTGTTCTAACATCGAGACGTCTGCCCCATTCTTGACGTGCACTTATTTTCATTTGATGGAAACCGGAATTGTTAAATGACGGTTAATTCAAATGTCAATGTTATTTTTGACACCTTCAGGTTTCATCAAGCATGACTTCCGATACCAGCGTTAAAGATGCGGAGAGAGGAGACAAGGGTCCTCTCATTGACCCGAAACCTGCAGATAGGCCAATGCACCCAATAACATGGAATGTACTTCTCCTTGTTGGGTAGGTTATTATATAACTGTGTTTACCTCTTTAAAATGGATACATTACCCATTGTTACGAATATAGAACAAGAATGTATGGTATAGCCCTAGGGCGGGTTTTGATTTGATTTCATGTCATAAAACCTTTGTTGTACTGCTTTTCACCAAAAAAAAACTTTTTCAAAGCCGCCCGTAGTACGAATGGCCTACCTTTGTCTGCCCTTTATTCGGCAGGATTCAACATCTCCCCCACCCTCCCCATATTATGAATCCAGCACAGATAATTTTGAAATGATAATGATAATTTTGTCATTGTTTACTTTTCAGGGTAACCATATATGGAACTTACACAATCCTGGTCCACTTGTGTGAGGTGGATGGGAAACTACCTTTCTCTTCAGCATCTCTAGTTCTCCTTACAGAAATTACTAAGGTACTTCTAGTTCGTGTATAAAACATCCGAATTTCCAGTACTACCATTTAACTAACATACGGGGTCAACATTAAATATAATTATAAAGCCACAAATCTAGGCGAAATACGTAAGGGTCGCCAAATAAACATGCTAACAGAATTTAACGTGAGGTGTCTTCAATTGAGTTGATTCCATTCCTTCAACTAAAATTAAACATAAATCTTTTAATCGGTGTAATCAATTGATCAATCAGGAATTCCAGAAACCTGATATTTGCGATCGCCACTGTTATGTATTGATTGGTAAGCTGTCCTTTTCGATAACCAATCAGCAACTGACTCGAGCATTTGTTTATGAAGTTTCTAATTTTATTTCATATTTTTTTTCTATTTCAGCTTATTATTTCAATAGCGTTTTATATTCCTGAAGTTCGGGAAAAGGGATTCACAATGCCAACATTTGCATTCGCAGTGCCATTTGCACTACCCGCCGTCTTGTATTGCCTCAACAATAATATATCTGTACAAATGCAGACAGAGATGGACCCGGCTACATATCAAGTTAGTAACCACTTATACTGACATAGCCTACTGAGGAAGGTGTTCGCACGCAGAGCAACTGTAAACAGTGATTTATTTACTTGAGAGATATAATGGTTTTTTTTAAACAACGGAACTTATTAATGGGACTCTTGACTTAATGTTAAACGAACGTTGTTTCTAAGACTATAATATATCATATATGGTATATGAATATACAGTTTGATATAATGCTGCATTCCCAACGAAATTTACCCAAAATTCCTCCTCTTAGTTCTTCCGTGAGAGTGCATGATAAACATTGATACTTTGAATGTTAGTCAATGATGTAGGCTTCAAACAGATGCCACGGAAAGTGAGTGGGAGATAGCGATAATAAGCGTATGTTACACAACTCATGATTCCGAGTGCAATTTTAGGCGTATGCAGTAACTATTTTGATGTTTATTTATAATTAATAAATATAAAAATGATTCCACGGGAAGAGTTTTTTTAAAGTTTAGTATTTGAATACAGCAAGTTCTCTGCAAATGACAGTTGAGTTACAAAGTAACAAGCAATGCAGAGTGTAGGCCTACTATGAAAACTAATAATCAATTTAGGACATTTACAAATTGAGATAATAACTCATGGGCGATAATTCAAAGGGGTATAACCATGGCCGTCCGTCCACTGCTGTGGAAAAAGATCCGACTCACATTATTTTTTTACTTTGACTTCGCTGCGGTATAATTAAGGAATTGCCAATCAATATCCATAGTTGCAAAGTTAAAGGCTTGTTTTGAACATATTCATATTGGGTCACATTAAAATACCGTATTTAGTAATATAAGAACTTACGGTTAACATGAACTAATCTGGTCAGTGCCAAGCCAGTAGAGGTATGCCTTTGTCTGTGTAGCGAGCCCATTGAGTGAGTGAACCGACATCTACCTAATCAAGCCTACTAAATACATTTATTTTTGTTTTCAGGTGCTTGGCAATTTAAAAATTCTCTCCACTGCTTTTCTTTATCGCCTCATCATCAAAAAGTAAGTCATTCTGTTTATTAAATGCGATTTTTCGCATTTCTTCGAGATTTCGCATTTTCTTAGTCACTATTCTTGAGAAAAAAATCTATATTATATAAGTCATATATTGATCAAATGTAAGAAGTCTGTTTACTTTTCAAGTTAGAGGTAAATTTAACATCAATTATTGAGGTGACCTAGTATGTAGTAAGATTACATTCATTTAAACTTGAAAAATTTACATCTGTCGTGGCCGGTGAGGGTGCAACTTGTTTTCTAATCACTTTTAAATTGATATTTTTATGGTCTGCTTTTTTATTCCAGACCTATTACTGGTATCCAATGGGTTGCTCTTGGTATGCTGGCACTAGCGGGTACAAGTAACAGGTAATCATTGACTATTTAATCATAATTTCGCTGTCTCTCCCTCAGGATTTAAAAGATTTCAGGTCTAAAATAAAATTATTCGTTTCATTTGCTAGGAATTAAGATATTTAATTAATTCTACTAACAGTAGAAGTTGTCAAACACCAGATTTCTTCATAGACATAGCAGATATCAAAAAAAATATATGAAAGACTGACATAACACTATTGGGCCGTTCAACAAATGTTCATTCTTTGACTATAAACATGAGTTTGTCCCCATGGATTCAGTTCCGATACCAATAGAATATCGATGGACAATGAAGTTATTTTTTTATTTTTTCGTTCAAATGATGAGTGCCTGTGATGGATTTAAAAATATATTTTGAATTTGTATATATTTCATTTGAAATAAATTCCCTTCTCACTCCCGCATAACTGATTTTGATAACAAATTTAAAATTTGTTTCGACTTACGGCGGAAATTGAATTTAAATTTAGTGTGTATGAGCAATACCTGGAATTGTGGGAGTAAATATAGTGTTAGGTATTAATTCGGGAATTTATCAATTATCGAATCAACGTATACCAGCGTGTATACATACCTTTCTTAAAAGAACTTGAATTGTATCAGGTTCCATGGAGAAAAGCAATGGTTTTATCGTAAATATAATCAACCAGACTTAAATTAGAGATCTGGGAGATTTACATTTCACATTTACCTTGCACTCTTTCTTCTAATAATTAAACCACCTGTCACAGACTTACAGAACTGACTCACTATATTACAATTACATTTAACCTAAATAAAATCAGACTTAACAAGAAATTTTGGTTGTGACCAAGGAGCCCCCAAGGAGAAAACGGTTTCCCCTGACTATTCCGTTTCTATTATATGCCTAAACAAAAAATCCCCTTCCCCCCCCCCCCCCCTCTTCCTCCGAGCGGGAAAATGTCTATTATGCGTTGTCCAGGACTCTAGATGTCAGGGTACCGCTTTACTAACGTTGTGAAAATTAGAAGACATCACTAGTATATTATTGCGTTGTTGCCAGCATTGGCATCGATAGGTCTATACTTTCCCTATAAGAGTTGTTCTTTCTTAATTTCTACTTCATTTTGATGTATGATTAATCTGTACTGTAGGCCTAAATTCATAGCGTTTTTCCCAATACGCTCAGTTGATGTATATAGCCTAGAACTGTCATGAACTGTCTATGTTCAATCACGCTGAAAAGTTCTCAAATTCTTGTTTACTTATGCAACAGTTAAAGTTTCTCTCATATCATCCTTATTTAAATATCAGTGTTGTCTGAATTTCAACATCTTGGCATTGTATTTCGAGTAGAAATAGGAATTTTTATCAATTTGCGGGAGCGTAAAATCACCGCGATGTGTATGCAAGTGCGTCGGAAATTCAGGTGGGAAGAGGCGGAGTCGGGTTTTCCTTATAAGGGGGCGACGCGGATGCACAAAGAACAGGCAGCAAAAACTGGAACCTATATAAGGTTTCCCAGCGCCAAAGGCGCTCGTACAGCCTTCAGCAGGGGAAACCTTAAAAAATATAGTTCTGATAATCTCTGTTTCTTACATATACTATATTTCATATACCTAAGAAATTGTAGGTCATCCAAGACAACATTAAAACTCATTTTATTGTTCATCACATTATGTGCCTCGTCATTACACATTATCACTCCTTGTAGTCTACTCATTCACTGTCCCTGAAGAAGTCCACCGTGAAGGGCGAAATATTGGACCGATTAAGAAAAGAATATGAAAAAAACAATGATGACGACTTGAGCGATTCTTTCCGTCACCGGATTATTTATCGTAAATGGTTTGGTGAATAACACAATCTTTATACATTGTACTTGATTTCATGTTTCAGCTACGGCGGTATGTTAGCTACCCCAGATACCACGTCTGCAGGCACCATCCATATCACAATGAAGGGTTTGATTATGATCGGCATTTACTGTTTAATCTCAGGGCTGTCTGGAGTCTATACCGAATATATACTTAAGAAAAAGTATGAGGTCAGTACCATTTACAATATGGTAAGATTCATTTTAAAAGTAAGTGCTGATGGCATGACCATAGCATAGGATAAAATTTCGTGATTATTCTGTAAAGTATATATTAACTTAATCTTATTTTCCGTATAATACCGTCCATACTGTCTCTAGGGATCATTACGATTTGAGATCAAATGCCTGAATTGACCGTCTGATCTGTTCTGACACTTACTTTGCGAAAAACCCAATTCAACTGTTATTTACGCTTATCTTGTAGGTCTCGCTTCATCTACAAAATAGTTTACTCTACATATTTGGTATATTTTTGAACGCCGGAGGCTTTGTGTTAGGTGGTCTTCAATCTGACGATCCAGGTATTTATTTTGTGAATGCTCGCTTTCCTTATTGACAATAATATTATTATCTTAATAGCTGCGTCCAACCTATATATAGTCCTTCTCGATTTAGAAAGTGCTGACATGTTCCTAACCTTTAGATTTATAAGGTTCTGTGTCCTTCACAATCAACAAGTTTTTATTTATTTAAAAAAACAGTATTTGTCGCTGTGAAATTAGTATAAGATAAGCACATGATTGAATCTTAAAGGAGAATGATTCTGTAATCTTGCCTTTGTGTGCTCGAAGCTTAAAGTCTTCATTTCATTTCAGATGCATTTAGTCTGCTCCATGGATATTCCGTCTACACATGGGTCCTTGTCTTTATGCAGGTAATTGAGGAACATGTCCCTACCGCCATATTATCTAAACTTGTTCATGATTATAAAATATTCATATTATCAGAACAGAAACTGTTACTTTTAGACTTTTAGTAGAATTAATTATTAGGAGGGTAGCCTCTGTGTTTTTCTGTTTTAAGTTGTATTTCGATTGAATGGGCGCAGCCTCCTTTTAGTATCACTATAGGAAAGGTATACTTATACAGGAGCCTCTGTCGCACCCCTGGCTAAGTCTAAATTGGAGCGGTGGCCTGTCAGTGGCCACATGGGTCTGTTTTGACTGTGTTGGCTGGTGCTGTTAAGTAGAGGAGTGTATTGGCTTGGCCTGTTTGCTGTGAGTGACAGGGAGGGAGGAGGGAGGACAGGGAGGGAGGTGTACAGACTGGCTGTGATTGACAGGGGGTTGGGTACTAGGCAGGGGGTTGGCTACTAGGATGGTGCTTGAGGATAAGTGAACAACCCTGAAAGCTTGTGAATAGTTACTAGGCAGGGGGTTGGCTACTAGGCATTCCTACTAGGCCAGGCCTACAAGTGTGATCTGACAAGCTACATCCTGTAAGATCTTTATCTTTGGATCTGTAGACTGTCATCTGTACATCTGTGTAAACTGATTTCAGTGAGAGGAAATATCTGAGGAGATCATCAGATAAGTTATGTAACTGAAGTGTAACATCACTGTGAAATGCCTCCTGCTGATTGTGGCCCAGAGTGGAGGAGGCCAGGTTTGGAAGTGAGTGATGGTTGCCTATGCAATCAAATGAAAAAAAGAAATACAAAAAAAGAACTATATACTAAAAATTAGAAGCAAAAGAAAATAGCAGTTAGGCAAATCAGCTGGGCTACCCTCCTAGTATCGAAAGATACTATAGCAATTGGGCAGTAGTATGTTGTCTTGTTCTGTAATTAATGAGGTAAAGTTGTATCAATTTCTTTTGTATTATTCATATTGATTATTCGACCCAGATCAATAAAAAAATGTGTCCTTTTATTCTCAGGCCACATGTGGACTCATAATGTCTGCAATCTTCAAGCATGGAAATAACATCACTCGTCTCTTCCTCATCTCCTGTGCTATGCTAGTCACCACTGTCCTCTCCATCATTATATTCGGTCTGCAACTCAACTTTTACTTCTGCGCTGCATTCATCCTCGTCATTATTGCATTAGGATTATATTACAAGAACTAATATTAGAATTATATTGTATAGCCAGATGCTGGCTTAATTTCTACACTATGGCTTTAATGATGACAAAGTTTCCGGTTAATAGGTAATTATTTCTTAAGTTTTAAGAGCGGTTGGTTCGCTCTCATTGCAGCTGGGATTATATGACTTGACCTATTACCTACTGATGCATGGACTCTCAATCATTTTGATAAAATTTAAAAGTTGTATACATGTGGTAGCAGATTTATCCTGATGCTTTTCTTTGCCATTAATAATAATATCATTTTAAGTAAATGCAAGTACAGAATAGCAATCTTAACCATGTTATATTTATTGCTAATGGAAGCTAGTTAAGCATGGCGGTGATAATTAGTCCCATGTTAGATGTGCCCAAGTGTCTTATTAATCATCGCACACTATATCGTGCAGGCATTGATAGCATACATTTTGCTCGAAAATGGAAAGCTGTATACAATTCTACCAATCTTGCAGAATCAGTGTCATTTTGAATCATTTATTCTGATGATCATGTTGTATTTATATGAAAATATATACCTGGTGTACTGTCCTCTATGATATGCGAATGGTGATAATGAGAATGTTGGGGTATTGGTTATTATATATAGAGGGAACTAGATCTACATAAATTACTTACACACAAGGAATGCACGCTGGCAGTGTTAGCTATGTAGTTGAGAGAATAATTGCTGTTGATAATCCTATGAATATGTCGATGTCATGACACTTAAATCCTACAATAAGTTTAGTAATGTCATTCTCCAATAACCTCTTGGTGTCTTCAGTCACTAATTATTGTGCGTCACAGCCGCTAGGCGGTACCACAGATGAAAGCACATTTGAGAGGGTTGATGAAGGTGATTTCTACATTTTGTGACAACCTATACGTACCTAAATCGGGCACTTTATTTTATTGCACAAATATCAACTATAATAAACCTGCTTATGTCCATTCGTTTCTAGACGTTGTAAAAGCATGAAAATAGCAAGAGCAGTGACGATATTTTATTTTGGTGCGCACCAAAATCCGCTAAATTCTGCATCACCCATTCTAATACCTAAAAAATATTTACTCTGTAATCCACGTATCTTGACTAAAGCTATGTTTACTTTGTATATTGCACATAGGTTAGGGATAACTGATTACTTATTGGGTGCTGCGTATACGGCGTTATAACTCACCATGTATTTATCAAGGTATGACCCATCAACTATCTGTCCAAACGTGGACATTGTAATAGCTATTATGACCTAAAATCACCTGAAACTAATAGCATTCCATTGTCGTAATGTAAGGAGAGTCGTTCTGAATGCCAGTTAAACTTTATTTTTGTTGTGTCTAAGGGAGGGGCGAGTGCATGTGTGGGACTTAGCAGTATTGGTAAACTAGTCTATACCTTGAGGTACATGACCACCTAACAAAATAGACCCTGTCTATGTGCATGCATGGACCTCAACTCAGGGCATAAAATCCCACAGGTCTGGCTACAGAGAATGCAAAACATTAATGTATAAAGTTATAGTTTTTCTTCATTTCATTGGTATCTTCTGAAGGTAGGATGACTTGGAGGAGTTTATCTCATCTGATATAGTAATTATGTTTAAGGTATTTTCAGCTGTATCTTTAATAACCGTTGACCGCTATATGTGAGTTTTATCTATTAGAGACCAACCCCGGCATTGAACTATTCAACCAATATTTTTTCTGTAATGATCAAAGGATAATGAAGCGATGCATGAAAGTTATTGTTGTACATTTTCTCTTCAAACTTTTGCGATGTATGTGGTATATATTATATATGGTTTTCATCTGACCCAATCGATTTTGGCCTGTCATTATCTTTTCTTTTCTGTCTTACTTAATACAGCATTCAGCAGGCGTATGTGCATTGATATAAGAAAAATAAGCGTTTCTTCATGCTTTGAGGGTGGTGTATCTGTGCCACTTACGCCGATTGTTCATTCATGATTGTGTCTGTCCTTTCACACTGTTTCCATCATTCTACAAACATTTCATCATTCAAACTTACTTCTACATTCGTCGACTTGCTTCCAAATCGTGGTCTGCAGCTATGCAATATCAAATACATTGATTATGAAGACGTGTAGGCGTTTCTTCAAAAAGGTCTTGGTGTTACAGGTATCGTAGACTGGGGGTACAAAATAATGTTATGTGTCATTTGTGCGGGTTTTAGTGTGCGTGTACTTGACTTTAGGATATATGTCGTTTTAAGTTTGTATTGCACTCTAAACGTACTGAGAATCTGTGTGATTTTCTCCTGCAAAATGACCATTCTCCGTCCCGCCATGGATATGAGGTCTGTATTGGCGTTTGAGTTTTCGGTGGCGTTTCGCTGTTTTTGATGCACTTTATGAATACTATTTGTTCCTTTCAATTTTACAGACTGAAAATCAGCTCTATAAGTGAAGGATTATCATCTGCTGTATCTCGTTAAAAAAAAAGCGTGTCCCTGGAATGGACAGATATTTGTTGAATAAACTTTTCTCTTATTAGTTTTTAATCTCTCGTGTTACCTTGGTCTGTAAACTGTTATAATACAATCCTGTGGGGTGTCCTTGCTCTTCTAGTGAATTACCCTGTAGGTTGTTTTAAGATATGCTGAGCCTTATTTTATGCCAATACAATCTAAGCTCTCAGATCAAATAATAGTGTCAGTGATTGGACGCCTACAGCGCTAATGGCTTTCCCCGCCCCTGAGTAAGCGTCCCAATGTGATTATAGTGGCATTTTGCGGCTTGAGGTGAGACACTATAAGGGACACAAAACACTGAGCCTTGACTGAATATGTACCATGTGTAAATATGTATATATCCTTAAGCTGTAGACGCAATATTTTCTCTCAGTGACTGTTCTACCTTTTAACGTTTATAACTTTAATCATAGAGATATCCCCTATTCTAGCCATAAATTCCAGGCCTATGAAAGTGCCCAATATGTTAGCGAGGTCCCTAAATTAATATAAAATCGCACTAATAACTGCTTCAGTAATCAATATATGGAGAATCAATATTCCTAACAAAATGGTTTACTGACTCATTTAGGCACACAGTAGGGAGCATCAGTTTTGATCCTACAGGGGGAGCCCCTAATGGAGCAGGCCTCTTTGTAGTAGCCTATACAATGAAATCTTCCTTTCCTCGAGTTTTGGCTACTCGAGGAAACTCGCAGCATACGAGATTTGTTACGGCTCGGTGAACCCTGCGCTCCCAGAGGCAGGTGTACCAGGGTACACGTGGGATAAGCTGGGCGTCAGACGCGCTTTTAAGGAATGGCTTGGCCCCGAGGGCTGTCCTTCAATCGCCGTACTACGATCACCGCATTCAACGTTGCCTTTAGATTCCAAGGGAAATCCGAGTGCTGCGCAATTGCGGCTGACGGGACACGTCGACATACAGGTCTGCCTGGAGCCAGTCCTTTACGCTGCAATCCTAAAACGACATATACTACTCACAGATCTGTTCAGATTCTCCATGTTATTTTTCGTATGTAAGCTTATCGTAGGCTTAGTTTTGATTTCGGTAGGCATAGGTAGGGTTTGTTGCTGCGTTTTGCAGCTGAACTGGTATTTTTGTGTACGATTGCGTGATAGGACCCCTACTTCGTCGTCAAACACTCTCTTTCTCCTCCTCCTATAATCCTTCTATAGGCCTTCTATAGTCCTTCTATAGACTATGTACTAAAAGGTCTAGGATTGGTATGTGGTGTCATCCTCCTACTCCTCTCTCCTCCTCTCTCCTCCTCACTCTCTATCCAGGGCTCCTTCTCTTGCTCCTCTTTGCGTAATTGCGTGATTGGACCCCTACTGCGTTCCTATGGGCAAATTACCTTGGAAAAATGTTTTTTAAAAAAATGGTTTCTCAGACCTGGAAAATAGATATTTTTCCCGCTCTCTTTCTCTTTCTCTCTCTCTCTCTCTCCTCCCGCTCCCAATGATAGGACGCCTTCTGCGCTCGCTCTCTCCCATACAGTGCATACACTAGTAGGCCTGCTTGCTGTGTAACAGCTTTGCCTAAAGAAATCACTCCCGTCCGCTCTCGCGGTTCGAACCCGGGTCCCTTCATTCAGCAGACCAGCGCCTCTACTCGCTCGGCCATCCGTCTCAGTTGAAAATCGCTCACACAAACCTAGTGCAATGTGTGTATCCAGTCAAAACGTCCCCTTCCGAAAACGGACCCGTCAAAACGGCCCCTTATGCGCTACCACGTAAAGTGACAGGGTATGACGCTACATCTCCCGGCGGCCGGCGAGGGACTCTGCATACTTATGTATACGTTGCAGGGATCGTAGTAAGGGTTTGGTACTCGTAAATAATGAGTAGGCCTATATTTTGCTGTGGACGAGTACCATGTTGGTCCCTTACCAACACAGGGCAAAGAAACAGATTGTAAATTCTCACACAAGGTTTCATTGAAGTGGCATTAAGGGCAAATGACTCATTTCACTTTCTTTCCTCTCACTCTCAAGCCTCCCTAAGTGTCTTTCATTGTATCACCAGGGTATTATTAAGGGGGATGGACGGGAGAGGGAGAGGTTGGTTAGAAAAGCTTTCGAAAAAGTTTGATAATTGTATTCATTGTAGAATGCATGTTAGCAGATAAGGAGGTGTCGGCCGTACTAATTGACTGCTAACCTATCAACCACCTCGGCGTCGGGTGGAAAGGTGTAATAGCCTGACTCAAGTCAACACCTACATGTTTACATTTACCGATCAGGCATATTGAAAATAAACGTCTCCAATTCCTTTGAAATGTTCATTTATAAACAGAATCGTTCATTTGGGATCTTTAATAAGAGTCATATTAAGCTTCCTATGTCTTTAGTTACTTTATATGATTCATTAAATAAGTTTTAACGAACGGCTGCCAAACCGCTTATTTCAATAAGCGAATGCGATTTACCGAAACACAGCGAACGCAGCGCCATAACTGTACAACGATTATAAGAGAGGGGCCCCTGGGTCTGCAAAAGGTTTCTCGCACTTATTTTCCTACAAACTTAGGCATCCACTACAATGAATCGCCAGCATATTAATACACCTAGCTATTAGTAAAGTCGATTTAACCGAAATGCGCACAGATAAATTACAATCTTGGTGTAAACTTACATTAACACTAGCGTGAATGGGGACTGCATATCGGCCGATCGACCGACCTGAAAGTTGGGCCACATGACTGAAATGCATGGGAAATGATACGTAAGGCTTCTCATAGTGTATTGAGCAAGGCCGCGCGCTCCTTCCGGTCAGACACTTCCGTCTTTGCACTTGCACAATCAAAACAACTAGCCTAGGATTATCACGTGCATGTATTGCTGTCATATTCCATGTAGAAACTCCGCGATTATTCCATTAAAAAGGTAACGAAATATAGATTCTTCTCCTGAAGTCTAAAATCTGCAGGGGTTTTATGGCATTGCCATAAAGACGCCTGCAGACCAAGCAAAACACTGAGTCAACTCGTTCCCAGTGGCCAAGTTTAGCCGGGTCCCCCGGCTCTGCAGTCGCCGAAACCATAATTTTAAAAGCTTTGATCAACGATACCAACAACGATATAACAAATACAGCGGCCGGAAAATATTCTACTAAACTAACCAGCCAAGCAGTTACCATACACCTACACAACACAAATTCTCGCGCGGATACTTTCTAGACAGTGTTTTCGCCGAGTAGGCGATAATTGGGGTAGACTCTAGTCTATGGCTCAGTGGTCTGCGTGGTCTGTCTGTCTGTAGGCCTATGTATGTCTGTATGTATATGGATGTACTTGTGTAATTAAATGAATTATTACATGAATTTTAGTTTAGATTTTTAAGAGATTTAGGCGATTTTAAGATTGCATTTTGTTCGATAATTTTCTCAATGGAGATTTAACACTGAGAAAATTATTCACGGATTCCAGACACAGGCATTCTCTAAATTATTATCTAGGTATTATAATACGATATTATGATTCGGTCACCAGTTCATACATTATAATAATGTCTTGGGATTATATGGATCAACTGTCAGGAAAAATAAAGGATTTTCTCTATGAGAAATTTAGTTCACAACGATATATATTTTTATTATTTAATGATGAAATTAGGATATTTTATGAGTTGTCATATGGTTGATGCCTGATGGTACTTTTCCCACACCCCTACCCCCTACACCCACCCCTTTTATATTATAATCTATAGTTATATATTTGACCTATATTTATACTTATAATCAAAAAATATACTTAATTTTTACTTATAATTACAATTCTATATAATTCGAATAATTAAAAACTCGCTTTACACAAGCTTATGCTTGTAATTCTTGTTTCTTAAGTACTTCCTAGGTTGTGAACATGTAATGATATTGTAATGGTTGACCACAGTGATGTACAGGATTCATTAATATCTCTTTTTTCCCCTCTGTTTCTAACTCCTTTCCTACTCGGCTGTTTCCGCCATAGCCTCATCTTCCCCACGTCCCCACGTTGTTTGTTTACATGTACACATGTGTTACGTAATACCTCGACCCAGCTCGGCGCATCCTGTGCATCACCCCTGATTGAGAAAATCTATTTTCTGAAAATCTGACCCACATATGGGGAATAAAGGGCGTAAAGCAACAGGAGAAGGAAGAGAGATGGAGGAGAAAGAGGATCGAGGAGGGGTTAAATTGTAACAGGTATGGTAGTGAGGTTAGCAGGACGGGGAGGAGGAGGAGGAGGAGGAGGAGCCTCAATTTCCAATGCCGTTTTAAAAGAGGGTTCAATTATAGCCTACATGTAAGAGGATGACAAATGGGTAATATAAATGATCAAGATTGAAGATTATTTTAAAATATCAATTTAGTTTAGCAAATAAGTAAGCAAAAGCATGTTATACATATAATTTTAAACCTCTTTCTGTCAGCTTTTTCGTTCTGCGCATTTATATGAAGGAAGGGGATCGGTGAAGGAGGGGGGATAAAAGGGGAGGGAGAGCAAGAAAGGTAGTCGGGGAGGGGAACAAAACGGGGAGGAGAAGGATAATCGATAGATGTATAGGTGTGTGTATGGGGGCGGGGGGGGGGGGGGTGCAAGTACTTTTCAATGAAACCCTGTTATATATCTGTCTTTCTCATCTCTCCTCTCCCTCTCTCGCCTCTCCTCAATTGTGCTCTCTCTCTCATCGCCCTTATCTATCCCTCTCCTTTATTTTTGATCTCCTAAAATTCTTAATTCTAAAATTCTTAAAATGCTTATCTTAAATCCTCATTATTTCTGTTTTCAAATAGGTTTCCAGTGTTAAATTTGGCAAGTCTAGCATTCAAAATAATGAAGGTATCGTTCCTTTCCTTTCTCAGGATATACCCAGAGAAAGAGGGGGGGGGGGGAGAGTGAAGAGGAGAGGGGGAAAAGAGAGAATTGTATACCTAAGCTGCTATATTCCAAGTGCCGAAGGCGCTTGTTAGGTATTACCATGGCATTAGTCACCAGGTGGCGTAGCTTGTAGTAAAATGCATAGCACTGGCTGTAGGCCTGCCCGCCCGCGAACAAGGCACTTTGGGAGTGTGAGTGGCTCAGGTCTACAAACCATTGGCTGACATCTTAACTATCCTGCAGGCTTTTCTCCGCGGAGCCTTGAACTTTAATGAATTAATTCTATAGATAGAGTGCAATTCCACCAATTGGTCGACATTTGGCAGAAAATTCTTAATTTTTTTAAATTGCTTCTATTGATTTATTATTTTTCGCACATAAAGTACACATATTGCTGATAATCTAGACGAAATTGGGAAATTTAATAATGAATATTGTAGTCAGGACAGCTTCGTGGAGTCTGTGACGGGAACTAGCTGATAAGGGCATAGAAGAAGTATACCTATTTCTACATGAATTAGAAATAAATAAAAAAAAATATACACATAATGTTTTCAATTATTGTGTACTTCATAGGCCGCGACATAAGGGTCATAATGCTTTTTAGTTTGTGAAAATATTCCAACTAGAAGAAAAGTTAAAGCCAAATAATGACTCAGTAATGGTAATCTTAATGGCAGCAGCAAGGGTCACAGGGGAATTGACCCTCTGCCCATTTACTCATATAATCCATTATATTTAGAATTAACTAAAATATATAATATTCTTCCCCTTGTTTTCCTGTTAAGATGACTTAAATACTTGTATTGGGTGTTTAGGAAGGCAAATATAAATTCTATTTAAGTAATTAGAAGCAAAATTATTAGGGAAAAGGTTCTCTATATATCCACACAATACATACATGTATATAAATAATGTGAAATAATTATTATGTCACTTAATGTCACCGTAACGTGCCGGCACGTTACGGTGACATCATGTTTTAGCACTCTTGAGGTGCAATAATGCACAGCAGGGGGATAATGTGACTGATTATGTTTGAGCTATATTGAAGAAGTGCGAGACATTCTTCGTAATATTTCAGGGTCAGTAGTTGGGCGAGAAATTAATCAACGCAACACACAGAGATGTATGCTTCAGGTCAGTAGGATCACTTAAAAGAGATCGAACTAATCGCTGGTCTTTATTTTTATACTAGACAGATTAGAACGAATACACTGGGCCTGCGCTGATTGGCTTAGGTCTCTCTGGACCAATTAATTAACAGGTTAGATTAGAGATCCAATCAGCCACAGGATAACAATGACAGGAAAATATTAAAACAAGGTTCAGAGTGACCACTGCCACTCTGACCAATCTCTTTGGATGATGACCAGGTCACGGGGTTATCTCCCCTCCCCCTCTCCCTCCCGTTCTTAATCAATACCCCCCTCCCCTCCCTTCCCTTGTGATCAACTTTGAGATAACGGTCAGGCCTGGACCCAACCTGTGCCTTTGGACTTTGGAGTGATAAGAGATCCGCGAGTGTTGTGGCGGTAAAAAAGTGTAGTGAGCCTTCTGGCCGGTAGGGGCGTGACGAATGTGTGGCTGAATGAGACTACTTTAACTTAAAAATTAGACAATTTATGCTGTCAATTTTACAATATGATGACTTACCTTCAGCCATACTTTAATTTGTTCCACTCTAAATATTTTATCTTTTATTAACTAAAATGTCCGGCACGTTATGGTGACATAAGACCTTCCCAAATATATATCATATGCTCTAATTCCGAAGAAAATGATAATATTCAACTTCATTCATTATTATACATTGAAATCTATCTAAACTATACCCATCTTTGAGTTTCAACCATATCTTTATTCTAGGTTTAAATAGGTACGTTATGGTGACATCCCCAGACTTCCCCATACATTTTTGCATTGCAAATCAACCAATAGATTATTAGAACTATATTTTTTTCAAATTATTCGGTAGCCAGGGTCATGATATGAAATTTGAATAAACATGTAACACTGATTTGACATCATTTTTGCCCCTTTACACACTTTTTCTCATAATCGGTAAGATTTTCTTTCATGTTTAGGCAATAAAACAGTGGTTTTTTCCCCCTCTAAAGTTTAAAATATTGATGCCAGATATATAAAAGTGGGGTATT
This sequence comes from Sthenelais limicola, assembly GCA_942159475.1. Classification (NCBI taxonomy): domain Eukaryota; kingdom Metazoa; phylum Annelida; class Polychaeta; order Phyllodocida; family Sigalionidae; genus Sthenelais; species Sthenelais limicola. The sequence continues at coordinate 90,990,435 of OW804096.1, read as the reverse complement.
TCTGATGTATTTTCCGTCGGGAAAATGGACAGAATTGATTAAAATACCTCCAGACCAAGATCTCTCATCAAAAATGCAAATATCTATTTATAGTCATATGTCGACAAATTGGTGGAATTTCTTAGACTTCTATATTGCAATAACAAAATATATAATAAGATTCAAGGACCGGAAAATCGGTATTTTCCAGGGCATGGAAAATCATCATACATGTGTAGGGTATATGGATTTTGAATCCTGTTGAAATCTATTCAATGACCTAATTTTTTAATTTTTTATGATTCTCGGTTTCTTACTATTTTCCCTACCCACCCCTTTCACATCATACACCGAGTGACCAACAAAGTAAAAGCTAAAAATTGGTGATTGATATAAATCTAAATGTCAAACCTGTTAAATGCATCATTGGCTTATGTACAACAATAGCTGCAACCCTTCGTCCCGTCCTCAGGGACACAGGATTCTAAAGATCACTGAAATGGACCTGGAAAAGTCTGGTATTCCTGGCCAAAAGCGCGAAGATCCTGTAAAAACTAAAATCCATATGGAATCTCTGAACTAACGTGACGTCTGTAGCAACAGAAGAGTATCGAGGCCGCATAGTAGTACGTAAGTTTTAACCATAGCTGGTTGCAAGATTTGAAACAGTTACATTTCCCTTCCCATTGAAAAGAAATCCATACTTTTACAGTACAAATAAACCAAACAAAGGTGTATTCTTCACAAGTGCGAAACATTGAATCGGCACTTGGGGTAGTACTAGCTATAGTACTGTCTCCAGGTAACGCCTTGGTTTACCGTATCATGTTCATTTTCTTCCCGGCCAGTTCTAACTGCTGTGAGAAGGCAGAAGAAATAATTTATAAGCATTTTTTTGTTTTATTTTTGGACATCGTCTTATTTCGTTAAACATGGTGCACAGGGTATATCAAAGCAGTATGGAAAAGCACAATTCTCGCAAAAAAATGTATAAGCAGTTTATGAGCAAAAATAAAAGTTATGTGTCAAAGATACCAACGTTAGCAAGGTGGCACGAACTTTTTAGTGATTAAGACGCCTTGCAAATTGACAGCCCAGCCCGGGGGCGGGCGGAATCGAAGGTGTCTAAGACAATAATTATATATGTGCCTAGTCATTCAAGTGGAAAATTAGTCACAGGAATACACAAAGTGCAAGATTCGTGGACATATAATCGTATACTTCTGTGTATCCAAACTACGGCGTCTTCCCTGCAGGGACCACTCAGAGGAGGCATATATCCCTATGATCATTTGTTCACAAAATATTTTTTACACAACATGATTTACAACACTTTACACATTTTTACACAACATGATTTACAACACTTTACACATGAAGACTTCCGGTTGACCATAGAAGTGGACAGTACGCGGGTGGATCGGCTCCCCCAACTAATCCTTTTTCTTTTCAGATATAGCTCAGCGAGCTACTCGGGAAAGTGTTAAAAAGGTGACTCTGTCACAAGGATCATACCAAAGTACAAAAAAGTTTTGGACATTTGTTAAGAACAAAAATACGGCGATTTCAAAATAGGATATAGCTAGCCACGAGGTAGGATCGCCATTGTGTAGAAGAGATAGACCCTGGAGAAATAACCCAGACTCAGGAGGGTTTACCCGAAGGACTTTTTACTTTAAAAGTAAAATACAACAGCCGGAGACATTGGTAAAAACGCCTATAATAAGCTTTCAGGCGGATAAGTACAAGTACGAAAAAGATAGAGAGATCGAAAGAGTCGCTTGACCACAGTCGAGACGGTGGTCAGCAGCCGCCATTGCCAGGAGGAAATAACCCTGGAGAAAATAACCCGCATCAAAGTAGCAAAAATCAAGAACACTCTGTGCCGAAAGTGGATTAATGAAGTATAAAAGTGATTCTTATAAGGATTAAGGTGGACTTCAGAGCTTGTAAGGAAAAGCAAGGAATAAACAGTGTGATAATTTTCTCGCATCAAGCGTGGTGTAGTAGTGGTCAAGGAGTCAGGCGGCGGCCATCTTGCCATGCTAGCCACCCCAATGTATAGTATACGGTTGACCTAAATAGCCCAACTGACCGCTCAGGCTGGTTAGACAACAACAAACCCCGGCACGGACTGGGAACCCGAGCACAAGAGCCAGGAAAAAGAAAGTGTAAAATAGGAGCGAAATAAATAGTGAGTGAACTTTAAAGAATAAAACTGACAAAAGCTGACAAATACACAGTTCATATGAGCCCATAAATGTTAGTAACCTAAGAAATAAAGTTCTAAGAGTCAAAACAAAACTATCAAGAAGCCGAGTTCAGTGGAACCGGAAGACGATGGCCGCCATATTGGCCACAGGTGAAAAGAGTGAAAATAACAGTGTTATAGGCGAGGAAGGGCCAGTAGTACCAGTGGCAACGCCAGATCCCGCCAAGCCCGTGCCGGAGCAGCATATGGATGTAGACATAGAGAATCTAGCTATAGAAAACGTAAATTCCCCTGTTAACCTTAGGAAAAGAGGCCAAAACTTCTCCCCGGAGGAGGATAATAGAAATAAAGGCAAGCATAAGCTTCAAAAACAGAAAGATATGAGTCTCACGACAAAGGAAAACATGAGCAATATCAGAAACTCGATGGGTAAATCGAAGGAGTCAGAACCTGATCTTGCAAAACTGGTGCTAAAAATGGCTGACGATGCCAGCAAGGCAGCTGAAGCGCAAAAAAAGGCAGCAGAGGAGGCCGCACAATCTGCAGAGTTGTCTAAAAGCAACTTTGACAAGCTTTTTGAATCGATGAAGAGGCTAGACGAGATCAATAACACTGCAAAAGGGGCAGAAAACATCGCCAAAGAAGCAGACAAAAAAGCGACTCAGAGTGTACAGAAAGTGGACGAGTTAATGAAAGACAATATCAAAAGGGACAAAGATTCGGATGAAGTTAAGAAAGAAGTGCAGGAAATGAAAAAGAAAATGGAAAGCCAGGAGGAAGAAATAAAAATCCTTCAGCAAAAAGCGCCAGCAGGTAGAGAAATGTCCCAGCTCGAAAATCAGCAAATCAAAGACGCAAAGGAAGCTGTAATAATCCAGCAAGAAGAAAAAAAGCTGGAAAAAAATCTGCTATTTATGGGAGTGAAGAAAATAGACACCATTGAATCCCCACAGCTCATCGAAGCAACTATCAGAAAAATGATAAACGTATTGATGAAGATACCAACAGTGGACATAAAAAAAGGTTACAGAGTTGGTACAAAAGAAGGGAGCCCTATAAAGGTAGAGTTCCTCACAGCAGAGGACGCGACCCTAATTCTCAAGGAACGTGACAGAATGAGATGTTATGATAAAGACCCAGAAGTGGGGAAAGTAGGAATCAAGAGAGATGTCCCACTGATCCTTAGACAAAGATACGCCAAGGCAAAGAAGATCCAGCAAGCTAGCCTAAGAATGGACGGATATAAGGTAGAACTATTGAGAGGGAACATTAAAGTCAACGGAGAATTCTTCAGACATGACCAACTAGCAGCCATTCCTTCCAGCCTGGTTTTGTCAAAAATATCCAAAAGAGAGAACAGAGAGGCTTTCATCTTTTTCTCAGAGGACAATCCTCTATCGAACCATTTCTCAGCGCCATTTGTAATAGATAGTCACGAATATGACAACATAGAACAGTTCATCTTATATCAAAAAGCCTACTACGGAAGAGACCCAGAAAAGATGGAATTCGCCCTAAACACTCAGGACCCCAAGCAATGTAAGAGACACTTCAAGTCTGTAACTGAAAATCAAGAGGAATGGGAACAGCACAGATCCGAGCTAGTCACTAGAGCCCTAAAAGCCAAGGTCAAGAGCTACGAAAAAGTCAGAAATTATCTCTTGATGACAGGAGATCGACAAATCGGAGAGGCCTCATACAATAGAACATGGGGTATCGGTATGGACATAGACCACATGGATGCCTTGGATATACAAAAATGGCCCAAGAACGGAAATCTATTGGGTGAATTATGGATGACGGTAAGAGAGTCACTCCAGGAGAAAGAAGAGAAGATGGAAGACCAACAGAATCCATAGAACTGTTCCAATAAGATAAGCGGACCAGAAGAAGAACACCACTCTTCACAATGGATAATAAAACCAAGAATCCACACTTAAAATAGCGTCCCTAAACGTTAACGGTATAGGTAATGTGGTAAAAAGAACAGCCATTTTCACAAGGTTTAAAGATACAAAAAATTGTATAATAGCTCTTCAAGAAACACACTCTATGGAAATTAACGAGCAAATATGGTCCTCTCAGTGGCCGGGTCAGGTGTATTATTCCCATGGCTCCTCTGCCTCAAAAGGTGTGTTATTTTTAATATCTGAAGATATGAAGGGAAAAATTGTACAAGCTGGGCAAGATAAAGAAGGCAGATGGCAGTTTATAATATTTAAAAATAATGATACGAAGATGTGTTTATTTAACATATATGCACCAACTGCAAATGAGGTTAAAAATCAGAAAAGAGTGTTAAAATTGATAAAATCAGCTCTCGAGGAAATATCCTTCGACGAGTTAATTATAGTAGGTGATTTTAATACAGACCTTACCTTTAAATCGGAATCGCCATCAAGCAAAATACTAATAGATTTTGTACAGGAGCTCGATTTATGTGATGTATTAGCGGTGAAAAATAACAACAATCCAATATGTACATGGTCTAGAAGTAATACCCAACAGCAATCAAGACTAGATTACATATTTGCATCCAACAATATTGCCAATCTCTCATCGAAAACTGAAGTGTCATCTTGTGGCCACACGGACCATAAAGAAATATCGATATTTTTAGTACAAAATGAAGCCAGGAGGGGGAGAGGGTTTTGGAAACTTAATTCAACCCTCCTAAGAAATGACAGATTTATAGCAGAGATAGAGGAGCTAACGAGAGCATCTTATAACAATGGGCTGTCAGAGAAACTGAAATGGGAGTTTTTTAAGCTACAAGTAAGAGAGATAGCTATACGAATTGGCAAAGAACAAGCTAAAGAAAGAAGGGTTAACTATGAAAAACTAACCCAGAAGATCAAAGACCTAGATAGAATAAATACACTTAGCGTCGATCAAAAAAGAGAAAGAGAAAAGGTTTTAGCTGAAATTAAAGATCAAGAGTTAAAAAAAGCAGAAGGGGCACTTATACGCTCAAGGGCGAAATGGGCAGTCGAAGGCGAAAAGCCAACAAAATACTTCTGCAGCTTGGAAAAATATAAAGCCAAAAAAAAAAATATCGCAATGTTATGTATAGATGGAAAAATGACGACGTGTCAGAAAGAAATATTAACCGAAGGGGAAAAGTTTTATTCTTCTCTGTACGAAGAGGAGGCAACTGATCAAAAAATGGCAGAAGAGTTCGTAGAACCTAACACACCTGTACAGGTAAGCAAGGAGGAGAACCAAATGTTAACAAGAAATATAACTAAAGAAGAAATAGAAAAAGTCATGAAAACTTTCAAAAAGAATAAATCACCAGGAAGCGACGGTTTCACCATCGAATTCTATTTGACTTTTTGGCAAATAATCAGTGATATGTTTCTAAATATGGTTCTTGCTTGCCTGGATGAGGAAGAAATGACACCTGAGCAGATCAACGTCATCCCCAAGAAGGACACGGATGGTGTTTTTTTTGCGAATTGGAGACCCATTACTCTGCTCAATGTCGATTACAAAATAATTTCTAAAGTAATTGCCTCTAGATTAAATATTATATTACCTAAGTTAGTAGGCGAAGATAAGTACAGTTTCGTAAAGGGGCGGTACATAGGCACTGCTATACGCAGGATAGATGACATTGTCTCAATAATAGAAAAAAGAGAAGAGCAAGGCCTAGTGGTATCTCTCGATTTCACTAAGGCATACGATTCTATATGTTGGAGGTTCTTAGAAAATATGTTGTTAGCGCATGGAATTATGTATGAATATGTTTCTTGGGTAAAAACCCTAATGAGAAAATCAGTAGCAACCTTTTGTAATAATGGATATTCTTCTAGATGGTTTGACGTAAGAAGGGGGATGAAACAGGGAGATCCCATCTCCTCGTCCCTCTTCATTCTCTGTGTAGAGAGGCTGGCGGATCAGATCAGAATAGATCAGGATATAAAAGGTATTGATCTAGGGAGGGGGGAAGAGTCAAAGTTAGTACAATTCGCGGACGACATGACTGTAATGGTCAAAGATGAATTCTCTTTGCACAAAATTATACAGAAGCTTGACAGATATGCTATGTCTTCAGGATTAAAGTTAAATGCAAAAAAATCTAAAGGATTTAATATAGGAGGAATTGTCTTATCGAATAGAGAAATACTTAAAATAGAGTGGACCGAAAGGATGAATGTACTGGGTGTGACTCTTCTCTCCCCAAGAAACGAAGCCAAACTTTCAGCGATAAATAGTGAAAAGTTGATAGAAAAAGCCAAACTGATCATAAATCAATGGAAAAGAAGAAATCTTACAATCAAGGGTAGAATTCTCGTATGTAATACATTTTTATTACCCATATTCCAGCGCGTGCTGGCCTGTATAGCCCTTCCCAAGAAAATCCAGGAAGAAATACACAAGATCATGTTGGATTTCGTATGGCAAAATAAAGATCATAAGATAAGCACCGCTTTCTTAGCTCAAAAAGCTGAAGATGGAGGGCTAAATCTAAGAATTATAAAAGAAGTAATAAATACCAATCGTCTCAAATGGGTCCAAAGAATATTACAAAGTGGCTCAGGTAAAGCATTTAAAGCAATGGCCACCTTTTCCTCCCCAATGTTAAAAGTTGAGGATGTGTTACTATGTAGAAATATGCCTCGAAAGATTTTAAATGGCTTTTATCAGGAAGTTTTCCCTATATGGAATAAGTATTATTATTGTAAAGAACCTACCACGAGAATAGAAATATTAAGAGAAAGGATATGGTCTAACAGACTTATCAGAGAAAAGAAAAAATTGTTTTATTACCATAACTGGGAAAAAAACGGAATTGTATGTGTAGGTGATATAGTCAATCAACAGGGTAAATTGATGTCAAGCCTTGAAATAAAAAGGCAGTACGGGTTTATCCCAGATTTTTTCTTAATGAAAGACCTCCGAAAGGCAATACCAAAGGAGTGGCTCAGAATTATACATGATTCTCACCCGTGTGAAGATAAAGGGAATATTGATATAAAAATTAACAGCAAATGTGTTAATATCCTAATATGTTCTAGCAAATTACTGTATAACACACTTATAGAAAAAATGCCTGTAAAAAGGGAAAAACTTAATTCTTGGCAGAAGTTATTGGAATTGAGTGAAGATGAATTTAAACAGCTTAACTGGAAGAAGATCTTTCTAAATCCCTATACAGCTACAAGCGAAACAAGATTATAAGTGTTGCAATATAGAATTCTTCATAAGACCATCACCTGTAATTATTACCTGAAAAACGCTGCAATTAAAGACCTCCCAGTATGTTCTTTCTGTACCGAAAGGGATGATATTGTGCATTTCTTTATGACATGTAGAAATACAAAAACCCTATGGCAAGATGTGTTCAGCTTCATAGACTCTATAGGCTATCTGAACGAAGACATAGGTGGTAGAAGTATAGTCAGAAGAAAAGAAGATGGATCGTTCGATCTGAAAAAAATTAATATAATGTTCGGTTTTGACAAGAAAGGTATCAATAATAAAATTATCAATTGGATTGTTCTAGTAACAAAAGCTTTCATTCACCGTCAAAAATTATTCCATGAAGGAATGATAGGATGGCTGTTTTTCAGCTATGAGCTGAGGTCGAAATTATCAATCATTTTATACCAGAACAGCTTTGCAGAAATTGACAAAGATGAAAAGAAGAGGTGGAGAAGTCTCTTTGCGGACTTAACAGACATAATAGATCGAAATAAATAAATTGTAAACATAAAAGAAAGTATAATTTAAGCTGCTAATAAGATAAAGTGTATAAATGAAAGCAAAAATTAATATGGTGATGTTTTTCTATTTTTTAATTGATCGTCAAATGAAAACGTGTGAAGGGCCTATGTATTTTTCGATGTAGACTGGTCCAGAAGAGAGACGAGATTTGTTGACATATTGAATAAAAAGAAGTTGTCGCAAAAACAAAAAAAAACACTTTACACATTACGGACACCAACCATACGACATATGCTCATGTAAGTTATTCCGATAATAAGCGTAATAATGTGTATTAATTATGTGTGCGGGGGCTATGAAATAAATTGGGGAGACGGCACACAGCAATAATTACTGTCCACCTGAGAGCAAAAGCGTGCCACATAATTCACCCCTCAAAAACTTGACCACTACAAGCCCTGGGAAATTTGATAATATTGTTTGTGGTTACAGCTGAGAATTCAGTTTTAAAATTCCAGAAGTGTGGAATGCGAATATCAGATAGGGGTTGTCCAGAAAAATAGTGGTTGTTCAAGTTTGTCATCGGGAATGTTATATAGGTAATATCATAGATTTTAGGATTGTACTAAAAAAATAGATAACACTTAAATGTTTTTAAGAAATTAATACATCTTACGCGATCTAAAATATCCATTACGCAGAGCGCCGTTGATATTGCAATTAGTTTTATACAAAAAAATGTACCTTATCTCTTGTTCACGAGGGACAGGAATTACGTACGTGTTTCTCAGATCTGAATATGTAGTACAATGTGCTCTTTGCATTGCCTATGAACATAATGTATGGAAAATTTTGTTTTTATCAGCGGTGTGTAGAATTTGATTTACTTGATACTGAATGGTAGGCTAACAATACTAAAACATTATTACTCCCATCCTATAATGCAATAATGTAGTAAATATCTCAATTGTTAAAGGCCATCTGACTGAACATTATCTCGATGTAACCTTGTGTTAAACTTTATAATCTATATTATATATTTGTATATGTTTTTCTATAACATTTCATTGGATCTCACGAAAATATAGATGTATTTCTAAATTGAGTCCAAATAAAATTATTTAAAAGAAAAGGTGCACAAAATAAAGGTAAAACAAATTTCACGGCTCTCACCCATGTATGTGGACTTGAATTGGGCTCAATAAGAATGAAAATCAATGCCAATTCTTTTAGTTATCATTATAATAAATTGTTACAAATCACAACATCAAAAACACTTCGATATATTGCCCCACTTTCAGAAACAAATTTCCCAGAGCTTGTACTAACATAGTCATTGATGAACATTCAACATTTATATACCAATGAAGCCCATACAAAAAAAACTGTCAGATTCCCCATAGGGTCCGAGAAAATTGAATGGGACTTTTAGAAACTAATCTTGCCTGACTTGATCAACTATCGCGTGATTGAGCTCGCTATTCCAACGTGTTTCTTTCCATAATTGTTAATGTCTCAACCCAGTTTCAATATTATACTAAACGCCGAGTCAATGTTGGTTGCCCTTAAGGTATATGCATGCGTCATCATCATCCCAGTATGACAATTGTTTTTCAGACCGTTGTTTAAATTTTCTCCCCTAAAGGAATCCATGCATGGGTCTGGAAATTATTTGCAGATATATTTCCACCCTGGAGAGACTGGTGAAGTTGCATTAAATTGTTAGGTTTTTGTAGCCTCGGCGAATATTGACATTCATGCCAACAATATTGGTATCTACTGGTTGGTAATTTGACTTTCCCATGGCTAGTCCAGGGTCCCTTACCTAAACGAAACTGGCGATGTTGTTCCTCGACCAATGTGGCCTTTAGTATCAAATGGGTCTCATGTCTTATCGTTTAATGCAACAAGGCCATGAAAACATTTTTCTCTTGAGTGTGTGTTATTTCGCTTTAAGTAACAGTGGAGCTCCACAATTATTTGCCCCATTACAGACAAGCTGTGAAATGGACTTGACACGTCTATAGCTTTGTCAGTAAAAAGTCATGGTTCCGTTTGTCACAAAGGTCGCTTTATTTATTATCATTACAATCGCGCACTGAGATTTCATGATAAATTTACTCGGTATTCCATTCCCTTTTAATACGGAAGCCCTTATCACATTATCGGATTCAATGTTTTAAAAAGATATATACCCCCTACAATGATTTGAAACCCGATCCGGTAGCATAGCTGTCTTCCCACTGGAAAATTTCTCTCTGCTTTGCTACAAAGTCAATTTTGAGCAAAACTTTATTTCGTATAACGCATTGATTAAAACAATTGTTAAAACGCATTACTCAAAAGTTACAGTTGTCATGAGGTATGTAAGCTGCTCTGCGGATGTATGGAACCTTCCACTCCGGTCTAGTTCACCCGTATTTCATCCATTTTTAGATTGATGTTATCATCAATCTAATTGAATTGGGGTGAGATCTGTCAATCATTGATAGCATCTTGGCTCCTCCCATCCTGGATATCAGTGTGAATAATCTGTTGATTCTGATTTCAGCAGATGGGATCAGAATCATGCTGGTAATGGCTGGGATGGGGAGGGGATGGTGTTTAGGTGTGAATTAAAGGGTAGATCATGTGTGAATTAAAGTGGCAAGTTGAGAAATAAGATGCCTCGTATGCAAAGGTGTTAAAGGGACCAACAGAATCACATGGAATGACCAGTCATTTATATATATGGGATAGGGATTTCATGTTTTCTGTCTCCACTTCCTCTCCCTCCTACTACCCCTCCCTCTCGAACTTTACATTTAACTGACATCAATCTCCGTTTCCATTGGAAACGCAATCTTCTACATGAACCGGAAATAAATAAATAAATGTAAACTGATCACTGTTAACTATTTCTTGTTATTCATTTGAAGACGGGCGCACTCTTTTTGAATATTCTCCCATTATTCCTCAAATCCCAAACTTTGATTGTTTGGAGGTTCTCATCCACTGATCCATCAAGTTTAACTTCCTAATCTTATTTAATACATACTTATAAAGCCTCACCCCTCGCAAAAGCCTCTTATTGTAGGTTAGGGGTTATTTTGATTTTTGTTAATGTAATTATAATTCCACTTTTAAAATCAAAATGCCCCCCCCCCCACCACCACCCAGCCGTTAGCATGCCGAACTATAATGCAAAGAGCATGATAGGACGAACTTATATGACTATTACAATCTAGACCTCGCAACATTCCTATTGAATCATACCAACGAGATTATACTTCCACTCTCGTTGATCATACCAAGGTAAGCGCAGTTTCGATGTTTCTTTATAATAGGAGCTTTTCTTAAGGGACATTTTCCCTTCTAGTTCCACTTATCTAAGAAATGTTACACCTCTTTTTTTTGTCTGGAAGAATTTATGTGGACTCAATAATCTTTTCTCAGTCATATTCTACTAGTTATTATAATCCTTCTACTTTTTTCATTCTTATTTTCCTTTTTATTATCAGGAAAACGTTTACTGTTGAAACAGAATAAACATGTTAATTGTATCTTGAATATTATTCTCTCAATGAAGAAATAAAGGGAGTTCATCGACTCCACTGAAAACGAATATTGAAATAATATATCACTTAAGTGGAGCAATATTCAATATAGATGCCGTCTTTTTATAATTCGAAATTTTTAATTTGCTATTTGCCTATAGAAAACCTTGCATGATAACTACATCATAAAATACTCCTATCTCTCAGAATGTACATGAGAATGTATTTATAATACTCGATGTTTAAGTTCGTCAACTGTTAAAATTTTAAGAAGTGCTTGTGAGTAGTATATAAGGAGCTGGCCTGTCGAAATAAAACCTTTGAACCCTATCTCTCAAGTGGCTAGATTAAATTCCTTCAACCTGAACGTTACCTGAACGTAGCGCGTGTTTTATGGCATTGCGCAACACCGCCCAAGCACCGTCCAAGCGCGCACGAGCTGTTACGCAATGAGCAAACATTGTTGAGGACACGCGACCTTGTAACGTTATGTACACATTGATTAGAGCACGTGACCTTTTAACTATATGACATGTAGTTGCACGCAATAATAACCAACAAATAAACCTTACCTTTAAAATATAGTTGCATATGCTGATGATGGTGATTAACACGAAACGTTTATACAGTTCTATTTACTAACAGGTCCAACGATGGTCCAACGATGAAACACTAAAAAAGTTTAACTTTAACGTTGTAACAGTTTCAAATGTAAAGGGTGACCTGGACTGTAGCCTGAACCAGATCCCTATCTGGCTGCATTATTAGGAGCGCAGCCAAATCGAAGATACTTTTTGCTTCCCCGTGCATTGTTAAATCCCCTGTACGGGTGTTGAGGTAGTAATGCGCCATGTTGAACTGATGACAAGTTACCCAAAACTTTACTTCAATTGTTTTTAGGGTGGAGTTTACTTAGGAATGCGTATTGATTGACGTGTTAAGCACGGCTAATTAAGACTAATAAACACAACTTTTCCCAAGGTATATAGCCACGTTATCGCAATTACCTATTTTGTAAAAGACACCTTAAACCATAGATGATAACGACATTTGGTTTTTAGACTAGGGGACCGCACACGCCAAAGACTTTTACTAAAGGTTAGATAAGGGTTGGAAAGGTGAGATAACACCTGTTACTATTAGGACCAGCTAATTTATTTTTTTTTACGTGAGAAAGAAGTACCAATGATACAAATTTATATAATACTTAGGGGAATTGTGTTACTTTGTGATAGGACTTGATACGCGCAACTATTATAATAAGGAAATGATTGAACAAACACCTTTTTTGTAAAAACAGTTATTTTTTATTATTTCTAAACACAAACCTTAGCAAATGGTACATTTAGAAATGACTATAGTATTGAAGAATACCGATTTGTTATTTAGATGACTAGATATATTACGCGCAACGAAAGAAGATGTTTTTATTGCTTGTCTGATGGCGATACCGTTACACCAATGCTGTAAATGTAAACACAATAACATTAAATATTTGTTAAACATTTGAACTGAATAAAGCTGTTAGTTTCATGCATGTTAGGCACTACTGACAACACATACCATGTGAAGGTCACTTTATTTTATGTGTTGCTTAATTCTAGATTAACGCTAGTGCATACTAAACCTAACTTATTTTAACTACGTATAAATGAAATATAAATGTGCCTACCGTGAAATATACATGAATGCACACTAGACATGAAAAATACTACGTAGGTCAACCCCAATATGAAATTGCATTTACATAGATTGAAATATAAGACCCGTGCAAACCTGAAATATACCATGCACAGTGAATTGTTTTTTTTTTCCTGCACATTTGTTACCAAACATCAATTACAACATGTACCCCGAAACCGCACCTGAAATATACACACAAACACAAACACACAGGCAAAGTAGAGACGTAGAGACGTAGAGTAAATTGTTTAGCTATAATTGTACTATAACATATTTAACTTTTCTTATCTTTACTGAGCTGACTACCATTGCCATTTTCATTGGATGCACCATTAATAATTTCCTCCGGTATAGATGAAATGTCCATTGACTCGATGTTACTAAACTAAAACAATAACACGTTGACTTGTTGTTACTAAAACAATAATACGCAACTGTACTTTACAACACGCACCAAAATTACATAACAATTGCACAATAATAAAATAGAGCTATCTTACCATAGTACTGGACCACGTGCTCCAATTTTTACTCTTCATTTCGACAGTACCACTTGAGCTTACCTCTACCTATAGACAAACATTACATCATATTTTATATTTAGATGTACACATTGCGCAATTACATTATTACACAATATGGATGCAATAGATGTATGTATATATATATATATATATATATATATATATAGGGATACCTTGTATTAGGCATAATACCTACTGCAAAGAAACATATAGGGCACCATTTTTTACACCGGCATAATATTTGCGAAAAAGAAATGGAGAGTTCATGCTGGTTACTGCAGTTAAGCCACAGGGTTACCGTTGCTATTCCATTTGACTTGGAAAAGGAATATACAATTATACGTAAAAGACCAGGATACCCAGCGAGACTTATTACAGTGCCGAGAAACGTTATACACAACGCCATCAAGTGCAAAAATGATTTGGCCGTGATAAACAACAGCATTCACCTAAGCGTGGACTGGACATGCGAGAAAAAGGAACATCTAGGAGTGGAATACATTTGCTTTAGCCCCGATGAAGAACCAGGTCTAAGTAAATGGTAAGTGTGTTGACCGTTATACCGTGATAATATAATTTATTAGTAGAAATTGTCATTAGAGTGCTATTGCACAATTATAAAAGTTTTTTATTGTTTTATTATTATTTTAGGAAGAGGTCCTTTAACTTACACACAGAGGACTCTGAAGTGATATGTAAGGAGCTATCAAAAAACCTTCAACCGCATCCGTATGCCTACGCAAGTCAACCGTACACATCAATAACAATGCACGAAAACTCCCAGTAGAATACCATTGTTATACACGGTGGCCCTATATACATACTTTTATGTACATGTGTATTGCAAATAAAAAGAAGATACACAAATAAAATGTCTTACCTTTCTTACTTTACACGGAGGTTCACCTGAGCTATCACTCGAGATAAGCGCTTGAGGTAGTATGCGCTTACGACAGACCCTTTTGCTGGGTCTTACACTTGTTAAGGGGGTGGCGGTGATTAGCGAGGAAGAGCTAGAGGATGCTGAAGACGAGACAACACCAATGGTAGATTCATTGGTTTCAAGTACCAGGGACTCTTCGTTGTGTCCCAGGAAGGGAGTGCTACACCTTGTAGCTTTGTGTACAGTATTGTGTACACTATTGACAATGGTGGGCTCGTTACATCCGCTAATGTAAATGACATCTGAACCAGTGCTTTCGCTACTAGTGTTATGAACGTCCTATAAAGTAAATTAGTTAAAGTACTACATTGAAACATAATGCTTTCAAAAGTAAAAACCACACTAACATAAACATGCATATTACCTTAATTGAGTTTGGAAGTCCTAGAAATCGCACCAACTCACTAACGCGTTGTTGGATGGAGGTGACATTAAGGCGCACCTTTTCAATATCTTTAAAAACATCCCTTAAAGCTTCTCCAATGTTTAGGTAACAAACAGAGGATCTAAAAGTAAAAAAAGGTAAAACAGGAATACCTTTAAAGCGCACACACTGTTGTACTAAAGCGAAAATAAAATAAAAAACATACTTACAAAGTAACGTTGCCACTAGCCATGATCAAAGAGAGAGAAAGGATGCTGCCAGCAATGTATAAAGCGTGAAAGATGTATGCGACTTGTAGTGTACAAAGTAAAAGTGTAAACCTAAACACCGTGCAATCTTATATAGTCTTTGAGATACCGATAGCCGCAACGTGTAAACCGACACTTACACAATTCGTGAAAAGGGGTGATACTTTTCCCATGCGTTCTTATAGGATTTAGAGATTACGCCACCGCAGTATTGGTGCTTCTAATGATAAGAAGGATAATACCAAAGCCATTTACTGTGCAAAGGCCTTATCAAACGTGTTTATTAATACTATTACAAAGTGCAGTGATAACTCTATACACATATGCATATATGCATACAACTAATTCCATACAAATGTTGCAACTGGACGACCAATTGGGAGATTACTTGTTTGCAATTAATTGGGAGACCCTGGTTGGGTTATCGCTAGGTCAACCTGCAAAATAACAATACATTGTATTGGTTACGTTTTAAACAACGTATATAAATGGTACTATGTATTATTATTATTATTATTATATACGTATATAACACCTACCCGTGTTGATAGGGAGTAAACTTGTGCTTTGTACGAGCGGACGTTCTTCTCTTCGGAGACTGCTGCTCCTCCTCCTTCTCCTCCCCCTCCCCCTCCTCCCCCTCCCCCTCCTCCACCTCCTCCTCCTTATCCCCTATGCAGCTTTCTGGTACTGTGCTTTCACCGGTGAGGTTACTTGTGGCCTGCGACTCTAAAGTTGTTTCTTCAACGAAAACCTTGTGTTGTTGTTCTTGTCGCTGGAAAGTGCCACTGCTGCCGCTTTGACTACAGCTTTAATGTAAAGCAAATAATACAATGTAATACATATATATAAAGATATATACGTGCGTATATGTGTGTATATAAATATGTACACTGATATATAGATGTAACACTAACCTGTCATTAGCTACAAGGGTTGCAGAGTCAGTGCCAATACCAAGGGTCGCAGAGTCAGTGCCAATACCATCAAAGTCCGCAAACTCGTATCTGTAGTACACACACACACACATATATATATATATATATATATAAACATATTACAATACACAGACACAGGGGTACTATTATTTAGATACCCGTACACACCTGTTTTTTTGCTGCTGCTCGCTGTCAGAAAGGCTGTCCATGTGTTCGTATAGCCATTTATCTGAGCCAGGCAACGAACTGGGGGAATACGTCATGTTGTGCTGAAAGCTAAAATAAGGACCCTTTTAATTTTAATATGTAACCCAAAACAATTAGGGACAAAATAGACATTAAGCGCAACGTTACACACACCTAAATGTGTATTGATCATCCGACAGTGCAGCATCAGGCATTAGCCCCTTCCTTTCCTCTTCAGTTAAGCTACAATGCAAAACCCATTGTAATAAACATAAGGTACATACCGGGACATTCGCTCGTCAGATGAGTCAGTAACAGGGCTAACTTGCCGGGCAATGTTGGAACTACAGAAACAAATAGAAACCTTAAACTATTGCAAGCCCCCTACTTATTGTTAGACTAATTGCAGGAATAACAATAATATAAAAAAGGCTATATATCAACCCTACGACAATATTTAATTTAAACTTACTCAAAGCTAGCCCCGTTATAGGGAGATGAATGTCTAGGTGAGCCAAGTGACGAAGCTTTAGACAGGGGGCTATGGACGGGTTTCTCTCTACAAAAGTGTATGTAGCCAACGGCCCACATTAAAAAAGCAGTACAAAAAAACGAGTAAATAAAATACATTGAAAGCGAGTTCAAGCATTTACATTGCAGGAGCAGTTGTTTTATTACTTACATGGCATTGGAATCGTTTGGGGTGGTGGTCGAGTGAAGTAGACTAGTGGATGGACAGGATAAACTGGGAGGAGACAGGGAAGAGTCGGGGAAGGTTGATACCGTGTCATCAGGAACCACAGAGGACTGAGTGGAAGGGGAAGACTGCGAGCATGAAGACCTGCAGGTTAAACGGCATAGACTATGTACTATGGTGGTAATGCAAAAACCAATGTAATAACCACATACAGAACAATGCTATAATAGTACTATTATAAGATATAAAAAGTACTTACGATGAAGTGGAAGGAGGAGAAGGCAGGGAAGAGGCTGGAAAGGTTGATACCGTGTTCTTAGGGGTTACAGAGGACTGAGAGGAAGGGGGCGATTGCTCTTTGGTGTTGCTACTTTGTTCCTCTTGAGATCCTGAAGACCTAAAACCCAAACAGCATAAACTATGTACTATGGTGGTAATGCAAAAACCGATGTAATAACCGCACACACACACACACACACACACACACACAGGGCAATGCTATAATAGTACTAATATTAGATTAAAAAAAAAAAAAAAAAGTACTTACGTTTTTGGGTTAATACTGTCGCCTTCAAGGCTTGCGCTGCTATCTGTCACGGCGGAACGGTTGTCCACCAAAGAGGAAACAGACGACACGGATGAATGGTTTACATTCTGAGGAGGTGCTTGGCGAGATGAGGGGGAGGAGGAGGAGGAGGAGGAGGCAGACGAGTTGCTGGCACTGGCAGTTTGATCCCGTTGGCTGTTTTGCTCATCTTCCAGTACAATGACAGGTCCCACAAGGCCATAGCGCCTTAGGCAATGAATAAAAGCCCCAAGAACAGCCATCATAATTCCAAACACTACAGGCACTGACACGGCAATGGCCACTAGTCTGTTGTTGTTTGACGACTGGTAGCTAATGTTAATTTTCCCCTGGTCGATTGTCACATTCCACTTTCCTTTGCGTTTGGCACTGGTAATGTTGGCTTAAGAGGTTGTAGAAATGATGAGGTTAGCGGCACTGGGTGTGGTATGGATGGTTGGGGTGGTCGAGGCGGTGGTAGTAGTAGTAGTTTTTAACACCTGTGTTGTCAAAGAAGTGCTTCTTACCAGTGCGCCAAGGATGATGCTGCTGGAAGTCGGGGTGGTGAAAGTGCCAAAAGTCAATCTTGTAGTTGTCTGAGGTTTCACTGAGGTGGTAATACCAGGAGTTGTTTGGGGTTTCGCTGAGGTGGTAATACCAGGAGTTGTCTGAGGTTTTGCTGAGGTGGTAATACAAGGGCAGTTGTGCAAAACATGCACATGATGAACGTACAGATAGTGCAACTGCTCCCTAATCCATGTGGGGCAAGCTTGCCCTCTCCAGTTAACCTTTTCAAGTTTGGGAAAGGTTTCCAACCATGTGGGAGTTGTTTTCGGTATTCCAACCATGCGAGCAGACCGAAGATCGAGCGATTTGATGGACGGGTTTCTTCTCAGGAAGAGCTGTTTCCAGTTGACGTACGTTTTGGGACAGTACAGTCTTTCCCTGTAGCAGCTGCACGGAAAGCATTCCCTATGCGCAGTTGAGGGTGCTAGAAAGAGCGCAAAAAGCAAACAACCCAAAGTTGCAGCAAGCATCATGCCACTCGGTTTGGAGCTCAAGTGACCCTTTTCACTAAATCCCAACCCTTATTAACCTTACTTAACCACACCCTTATTTTAATCCCTACCTCGCTGCTACTAGAAAATACATGATTGATTTATTACCCTTTAGTTGTGACAGTAACTCAGGAAAGTAAAGTGTCATTTTAACTACACTGAATAGCCGTGCGCGAGGACTAAACACAGAGGTATTGTCTTATCTGTGTGGCAACACACACCCACCACCGCCCCCTCTTTGTAAATAAAACAGCTTTCTCTGATCACGGTTCACACCCACTGTATACACGGCTTGATTAAAGGCACACTTTCAACCGAGCAGCTAACGAGATCAACGTGTACAATGGCTTGTTTTACCATCGCTTGTGTGTGGATTGTTTTGACCATTACATCACCGTCATTAACCTCCTCGGCATCCCTCATTAACGCCTGTGATATAGGGCTATGTACTTGCGATATGCCACCGGTTCTCGTTTGCCGAGGCATAGACCCTCAAGGATACGACTTTCCAAAGATCTACTCACTGTTTGATTGGCGGTACTGCACCATTAAACAATTAAGGTCGGCGTACATAAGACAACACCCTCGTTTACAGTTTATTGACATTAGGAGCCAAAAGGGATTGTTCAACTGTCTTCATTGTTGGCGATATCAAACACAATTGAAATAGTTAGTGACTGTCCTGTATTTACTACCCCTGTGCATACCAGAAGCTACAATACCACTGTGTTACCCTCTGTTGCGATAACATCATCGGGGCGACAGGAAACAACTCCTTTACCAACCAGCAAATTATACAGAAACAAGCAGCCCATTCACTACAGCCGTTGACTTTACTGAAGCAGACGTTACCAGCAATCAAACAGTGCCTAATTCGATACAAGACTTAAAGAAAATTGTATTGGGAATAACTGTCGGTGTTATAGCCATTTGTTTCTCTGCTCTAATAATAGTTATTGTAATGCTGTGGCTGCATATGAGATGGTGTAAAGAAGTAACGCTTTGCAAAGGTAAACAGTCCATTGCTGTTACCCTGCCTCGAGAAAGCTCCATTTAAATAAAAACACGAGTAGGCAATTGCAAATATTTTTTTTGTTTTTTATTTACCGCAATTACATTAGCAAATTGTTATATAATGGGTACATACATAATCATTTACATTCGCACAAGGTTATCGTTACCTTGCAGGTCATTTTCATTAAACATTGTTACAAAATCATTCATTGACACGCCCCTTGTTCTTAGGTAAGACAATAGTACACAGTAGTTACCGCAAGTGTCACTAAAATAGTTTTGCAGTCTTTGACTGTTGTAAATATACAGAGGTCCGTGGTTAATTAAAAAGTTGACAATCTTAGAGTTATAATACCAGGGGCCATATCCTAAGCTATCAAAAAACTCACTAGGACCCGATTTTGGTATGTACAATAGCACCCAATGTTTGCCAACGCCCATGGCAATATCAGTGTTAACAATATACAAAGAAGGTTTGCTTAAAGCTAGCAAAGGCAGGTTTTCATAAGACATTACAACACGGTAGCATTTTTTGGTGTAGGGATCCGATGTCATGTAATAGTTAATATCACTTTCATTCATGATTCTACAATAACATTTCGTCCCTTATCAATGCGAAGTAGCGACTGAAACTTTCCATAGAGCAACAAGCTAACATTTTCAGGAAGGGCATTTTTAAACTTTAGAGTTAGCCTTGTTTGCCCTTTTTTCAGAGGGTTTGTAAACCCCTCTCCTTTACTGCTGTCCAAGTCAATTACAATTAGACCATAGCCCTGTTTCATTTCCTCGTATGTTATGTTTGGCGTTGTTGCTTGGTCGTCCTTTATGCAATTATACATTGCGGCAAATACATCGGCGTAATCGTCATTAGCAAAGTCTGGTTGGTATGCCGAGCCCATTACAATTTGACCGTCTAACGAGTATGAAACGTACGACAGGTCGTAGGATTTAAAGTTAAAGGGATTGGATTGGTTATCACCTGAGTAAGCCTTAGAAGCAACCATGGCTATAACCAGTCGATTGGGGACAATGTCTAAGAATGCATTGTCATAAGACCAGTCAAATATTCCCGCTGATAAGTTAAACACCTTTATGTCACTGCGAATGTAGGGATACATGGCGGTGTTATTTTCAATATCCTTGCTGTGGCTTATCAGTAGAGACGGATGAAGCTTTACCATGGGTATGACAAGTTTGGCATCGGTAATGTCTAATGTGTAGTAGGCCGATCTGGGAGGTGGTGTTGGTTTTACGGGTGGCTCTGTTTCTGCATATGTTCCAGGGTCATTAGCATACATAAGTCGAAACCTATCCAAAGCTGGATGGAATTTTAGGTTTAGGGGAACTCTGTTAATGATAGGTCTTTCCTGTCTTGCAATGTCAGTTAACAATCGAGTTTTTAAAGACCACACCTTTCCATTTACTGTTTTGTCCGCTCTTTTAGTCAGTCCTAGATTGGCCCCGTCAGAAGGGGTATATTCATCCATTTCCCCTGCTGTGTCCTTTTCAAATCCTGCAACACTCATCCATCTTACGTTATCCGCT
Source organism: Sthenelais limicola (assembly GCA_942159475.1). Classification (NCBI taxonomy): domain Eukaryota; kingdom Metazoa; phylum Annelida; class Polychaeta; order Phyllodocida; family Sigalionidae; genus Sthenelais; species Sthenelais limicola. The sequence goes on along the minus strand of OW804096.1, from coordinate 90,969,252 downwards.
AAGCCATAGTCCATTAGTGAGTCTATAATGCACTTATACAGAAAGTTTGCAGCAATTGCACTCGAAACGATCCTCTGTTGCAAGGACAAATCAAACTTGCTAAAAATTGAACACGCCGCCGGGTTTACAAGTCCGACACTATCCACAGTTTTAATAGGCAAACCTTTATCCGTTAGTATATAACCTTCAAGGACAGTTCAATTCCTGCAATGTCAATGTAGTCGGGAGAGGCATTGGCAACGTCAAACTCCAATATTTGCGAGCCCGAAATAATACCAAAGATAATAACGATAATAAACATTTTCCACCCCAGTTTGCACTGGAGGAAGGGAAAATAGGGACAGTTTACTTTCATATCCCTCCTCTGCCTGGACGAAGCGCGACTCGACCCGCCCTCTAGAGGGCGGATAGCCCAAATCCGAAAATCCCTTACGTTGCCCCAACCATCAGTGTCTTCGCCCCATATGTGAACGACCCATACTTATGGCCCAACTTTGGTTGTTATCCCATGTAAGTTGCAAGCTTATTATCGTCTCAAATGAAACTTGTGTTAGTTACGAAGCCTTTTTATGGGAGTACTTATATATTATACGGTATAACTAACTTGTACTTTTAAATATAAAAGTTGGCGCGAAATTCTAAGATTCGAAGCGCGAGGTCTCTTTCTTTGCACACGGCACTAATCATACACCCCTTTCGGACCTACCACTGATCCGCTACACTCACTCGAGTGCCCGGGACCCATGGCATGGCTGCTTTGGAAACCCCTCGCGGTCTTTACCTTTTGCTTTTGGCGTACTCACAAGGACAAGTGGTTCGATACAATAACGACACTCTTTGCATGCTGTATTAACTATTTCTGATTGCCGTCCACACTTCTTTTATGGAAACACAAACTTCTGGAGTATCAAAATGTGAGCTTGAACCAGTTGGTGAAACCAGTCCAACCAGTTGGTGAAGCATGTGGCTTCGTGGGGGCTACAGTTCTTGAACTTACGGTGAGAAAATAAACAACTTCTCCCGCGAATCAACAGAAGCACAGGTTTTTCCACGGATAGCAAGGTTCACTCAATTGTGAATGACGACAAACTTTATAATTCGCCTGTTACACTTGTTAGAGACAACTGGCCTCAGGACACCACCATGACAAACTTTCAAACCGAAGTGTGTCACTAGTGGATGCAGCCGGAACACGTGCTTCCCATCGGAACGCCTCTCGCTACAGCTTTTTCCTGGGTCTTCACTTATTTCTGTGTGACAACAGACTTCACACTTCGCATGTTAACCTCATGGGGGACAAACAGACGTTATACTTCGCCTTTTAAACTTTTGAGAGACAACTTGCCTCAGGACACGGCCATAACAAACTTCCAAACGAAAGTCGGTCAAACAAAAGTCTGTCACTGGTTCATGCAGCGGGAACACGTGCTTCGATTGCCATCCGAATGAACTACTATCGGAATGAACGGCACGCTTATTATTGGACTACTGCACTAGTTTCATTTGACTCCTCGACAGCCACATAACACACAATGACAAAAAACATAAAGGTAAGTATCAACTATCAAACCGGGATTTATTCTCAACTTGTGATCTTTAATGGCTTCTTGTAAGTTGTGGGCTTTTACACTTCTAACCTAGTCATACTGATTACGCCAAACGTGTGACTGTACCCATGGGCAAAAATCTTACAACAATCAATACCTTCATATTAATAGGGACATACTGATTTCGCCAACACTGTACCCACGCTCTAAAATCACACAACAATACTTAGATGTTAATAGGGACCCAACCCTTTTCCGGCAATTTGGATTAGCAACCATAAACACGAAAATTTCCAAATACTAGAAGGAAAGACATAAATCACTTAAATACTTTATCTCGGTAGGTATTACGGTTCATGTGATAATGTTTGACATTTGAACTTTTAACAATTGACCGAAGCAACCAATTTAGGAAATTTTAGTTAGATATTACTGTTACATTGAATGCCTATGTTAACACGCAGAGCACTTTATTTCTGTACGTATTACGGTTTAGGTGCTGGCCAGAACTGGTTTTAAACTATTGAGTGTGGCGTCCTGCTTTTTTAAAAACAACATTTGACATGGTGCTGGCCAGAACTGGTTTTGAGCAATTGAGTGTGGCGTCCAGCCCTTATGTGATCGTTAATGGCTTTTTGTAACTTGTGGGCTTTTACACTTCTAACCTAGCAATTAATTGATTGTTAATTACTCGGTAATTAATTGATTTGCAGTTCAACAAATGCTTGGTTCACCTGGTACTTTGATATCACTTTTCACACACAAATCAAGTTCTGGCATTGTGACATTGATAATACCTTAGTGATTATTGAAATCCTAATTAAATAGTTTCTTCACAATAAGTTTAATGTTAATTCCAGCGATTTGTGTAGAAAAACAGTAATGTCCTATGCAGGGATTCGTGTCGTTGAGGGTATTTTATGTATTACACAAACAGTAGCTCGAAAAATTGGTCATTAATCGGTAATTAATGGATTTGCAGTTCAACAAATGCTTGGTTCACCTGGTACTTTGATATCACTTTTCACACACAATTCAAGTTCTGGCATTGTGAGATTGATAATACCTTAGTGGTTATTGAAATACTAATTAAATCGTTTATTTTACAATAAGTTAATGTCAATTCCAACGTTACACACAATAGGAATGTATCGACCGAATGAATATTCCGTGTACATATTTACATTATTCCATTATGCAGGGCTCCCAAGTGAAACCTTTTTAAACATTGAAACATTTTTGTTTATAGCTACAAACATATGTTATTGGTGAAAATTTTATAAGAGAGATAAGCTTCATTAGCCAACACAAACTGGTTACAACTAGCAACACCCACTGCTATCAGAAAATTTTATAAAGTGGCAATTTACCTCATTCCATCGGTATGATACATGTTCATTCAAGATGACTGGTTTAGTGGAATTGTCTCTTAAATTTGGGTTTGAATTGGTTGTTCAAATGGTCCTCATATTGCAAACAAATAGAGAAAGTTTAAACTCTATACACTGGTTCAAGAAATCCAGACATTTCTGGAAATCCATTATTAGTAAAAGAACCTCGAGAATGCACTATTTGACTCCTTATTTAAACAAATCCAGGCTCACAAATAGACCTTCATTCCAATAGCAAAATGCTCCCCACACAATACTAGGATTTATATATTGGGTGGCTCAAGAAATCTTGGCATTTCCGAAAGCAATTGTGAGGTAAAAATTATCTCCAGAATGCACCATTTGACCTCAATAAAAAAAACAACCAGGGGCTATGCCCCCAGACCCTCCTAGAAGTGCTTCTTGCTTTGCGATCCTCAGAGGTTGGCACCTTTGCATGACTAAATCTTTATATGTTTTTATATGTTATCAATAGGTTTTGCCTGGAAATTTTTTTTTTCTCTCTCAAAACCCATGGGAAAAACCTTTTTTTTGTTTAAAGAAAAAAGCCTTTGTAAAAACATTTTTTTCGAAGAAATGTCACTGGGAGGCCTGCTTTATGTAATTGAACTGATACTAGCAATAAGGTGCAAAAGGAATGATTACACGTATATACAAGGATACCCAATGTGGGTAGCTAAACACTAGCAATAAGGTGCAAAAGGAATGATTACACGTATATACAAGGATACCCAACGTGGGTAGCTAAACTTGGAAGAGAAATAGAGAAATAATGTGACTTTCTATTTTTTCAAACTAGGGATCAACACTAGTACACTGACAAGGGCTACACCTGTGGGACTAATGCTACTACGCCGGTACACCAGAGGCAATAATAACTAGGTTGGTACAGGACAGTTTTACATATAATCAGCTAACGCACTATACAATTCAACAACCAAACGAAAATGTAAGCTCAACGAAGGTAGCATAATTGTAATGATTTAGAAATAATAACTAATTGCAATTGCAGGGTGCACATAGTCCGACACACTGTACTAATTGTAATGATTTAAAAATAATAACTAATTGCAATTTCAGGGTGCACATAGTCCGACACACTGTACTAATGTATTGAAATTTGCTTCTCCAGCACGTCACAAGGTTCAAGAATAGGGACCAAACTGTTAGAATAACCAGGCTAACCAGTCGACAGCCAACGGAACGGAATAATTTCAGTTGACTCCTGTGTATAACATTGGTACGTAATTTTCACAATTTTAAACATTTACTGCCCATTTTAGCGGAATGAACATCAGTACCTTGAACCGTAATCAAATGGAGAAAATACAAGGAACTTAAATGCATTTTTTTCTTTTCAGCACGTCACAAGGTTCCCGAATAGGGGCCAACAAGTTACTTTACACTTCAGCACGTCGCACGGTTCACGAATAGGGGACAACAAGTTACCTTCCACTGATACATCAGGCTAACCAGTTGACACACAACAGAGCGGAACAATTTCAGTGAACAGCCATTTATCAGATCAGTAAGTTATTTACCTAATGTTAACCACTTACTGCCTATGTCACGAGAATGAACAACAGTCGCATGACCAGTAATTGAATGGCGAAAAGGCAAGGAACTGAAATGCATAAACCAATTGGCTTTATTGAAACACGTCTAATGGACACAAAGACAAATTAACAATATGGCTCGAACAGTTATTACTGCCTCTTACGGTTATTACAGGCATAGCTACTTGTGAGTCAGTAACGTCACCAGGGTACAATTACAAAGACAACATTATTTACGATTTAATTACATTCAAAATGTACATTTATGGGGAATTACATTAGGTTGCACATGTAACGTAACAAAAATGTAATGTAACAATACATTGTATCAGGTATTAAAAGAAAATACATTGGTACGAAAGATATTTAACAGTATGTTTTATTCAGGCCACGCAATCATATGTACAACACCTTAAAGAACCAATGAAGCAAGTGGTCCATAAACCAAAGGACCAATAGAAGAGCTGTACCACCACCAGTACATATGCACACCAGGCCGACATAAGGACACATGCACACTTACAGTACAATGCAACAATCAGGTACCGACCAACACACTTATATTTACCTTTCACGCACACGAGAAAAGAAATTTTATTTTCAAGCATCAAATATCCAAGTCCATTACATTTAATACTATTACAGTACCAAAAAGGTAAGGACGAGCAAATGCAGGCAGTGAATAAAAGAACATTATGCCCGACTGTAAAAAATAATCAATTCTAAGGGTAATACATATTAATAAATAATACATTTGTTCAATTATCCTATAGTGCCACACCGCCTAGATCAACAACGACGCAGCAACCAATGCAAGCTCGGGGAAAAGGAACACGCCATGGGACATCGCGACTAGGTGGCATCATGAGGCCAGCAATGAACGTACAAGGCAATAGACAGTCACCATAGAGGTACATGAACGGTATACACTAAATTAATTTTAAGTAACTAAAAGTACAACATTGACATATTGTAACAACACTGGAATGACATTTAGTATAGTAAACGTACAACATACAAAGCATCAGGTCAGCAATGAGCGTACAAGGCAATAGACAGTCACCATACAGGTACATGAACGGTCTACACTAAATTAATTTTTAAGTCACTAAAAGTACTACATTAACATATTGTAACAACACTGGAATTACATTTAGTACAGTACACGTACAAAATACAAAGTCCACCAACAACACCATGTACAAATCTAAGTTACACAGAGTTATAGAAAATTTTTCTCAGAAACAACAGTAGACACATGGATACGTCATCATTGGTCAAAATTATTTATCGATTACTATTAAACACTGATGTAACTAGACCGACAACATCAACAAATTGTAAAAACACAGGTAATACATTTAGTCTAGTACAGGTACAACATACCAAGTCCTCAAACTACATCAGGCACAAATCGGAGTTACGCGTAGTAATAGACTATTTATCGTTGGAACCACAATAGAGACCTGGCTACGTTCATATTGGTCACAATTATTTATCTATTACTTTTAAACAAGTTGTTTTTTTATTTATCTATTACTTTTAAACAAGTTGTTCAATAACATTTATCGTTGGAACCACAATAGAGACCTGGCTACGTTCATATTGGTCACAATTATTTATCTATTACTTTTAAACAAGTTGTTTTTTTATTTATCTATTACTTTTAAACAAGTTGTTAAATAACAAAGATTCATGACATGAATACATTTACATTTATTCAGATTACATGTGTGGCACAATATACTACCGGTGCAGACGCAAACACTGAGAGGCGTACAGACCTGTCCCAGGAAGTTATAACCATGCTGTACAAGCACACCAGAATACACTGAAGGGGTAAGTTAGGCAAATAGAAAGTTAGGCACATTACGCAAAGCCAGTACAGCACATAGAAATATCAATAAGCCGTAAATGCATAGTCACATAACCATAACATGATGAGAATAAATAAGTGGCGCAAAGTTAATGAAAATAACCGTCTATACAATCAGGAATATTAAACAAATGACGCAACGTTAATGGAAATAACATTCTCAAAAAAAAGGAAACCAGTAGGATGCTATGGAAACAATAAACAGTTGCACTTATTTTTTTTATGCGTAGAAATACGTTGGTTGCCATTTAGATGATTTGTTATCGCAACTTCGTGAATAATGCTACACACAGTTGCACTTTTTTTTTTCATGCGTAGAAATACGTTGGTTGCCATTTAGATGATTTGTTATCGCAACTTCGTGAATAATGCTGATTTATTTGTCTTTCATAAGGACACCTACTACCAGGGAACCAAGATGGAATTAAACGACGACGAACAACTCCCAATCATCTGTAACATGTGCCATCGGAATGGCACGATCCTACACCTGCTGGCATTTCAGCATCCTCCAGAACACCCAAGTAGACGACAGTTTGGAGACCAAAACTACATGAACGACCCAAATACTTTCCTTTGTAATTTGTGTTATATGTATGTCAGTAGGGAAACCGATGTTACCAAAAAAACCTCATGGCGGTGTGCTTGGCCGGCTGTTTTATGGAGCTTGCTCACAGGCCGCACAAGAATTGACCACACTGTTTTTTGCACATTACTTTCAGACGAAGTAAAATCCATGTGGGCCGAATCTGAAGAAGATATTGTACTACAAATTAGAGTTGCGTGGTGCCAACCGTCCACAATGGTTGATGGCACAGGTCCTATTAATGATTTCAGAAACGTGATGCAGGAAGGTAAAATAGGTTCCATTATTGCACAGGTTAATTCACACTGCTTTCCTCAGGCCAAGACTTGGCCCTATGTGTTATTGCGTGCACTGACTCAAAACATTCTCCAGCTTCCTCACAGTACATTCACGTCCCACGTCATCCGATACTGCGCAACAGACCCACACAACACCCAGAACAGCAAGCCCCCATTGCTGTAAGTCCCAACTACAAAACAACTTTCTATAATTCTTCCACAAATGTTGTTAGACAAGTAGGATCTTCAGCGGGACTCTCAACATTTCGATTAGCAGTATGACCGTCGACAAAGATTTGGACAAACAGAGATGCTGCCAGTGCAGGTCTCACATTACAGAAACGCTCAGACATTAATAGTGCACTCCCCATGGTATGACGGGACTGGTCATCAAATTACGTTGAGGCATCGGTACATCCCACGGGCAGCAGCATTCTTACAAGAGGTTATCCGGGACTTGGAAGAGAACATACCACCACACCTAGAACAGTTGTACACACATATCTTCCAACCGTTGCTCACTGATTACAACAACAATAGCCAGTCTGGCGTATATTTGACTTTTGTAGACCCTAATGCCACGCAACGCAACATAGTCGTCTTTCCTTCGGTAACACCGTTCCAATTCCCGAGGTTTCTAGTTCACTTGCTATTATCAAGAGGGGTTTTCATTACTGAAATTGATTTGTACAACGTACGAAACCTCAAAGAAGCATTAGTTGCTGCCAAAATATGCCCCAACGATGAACCCACACGTGAGGACATCATGGCGATAACACGCACCTACTTGACAGATCAATTGATGTGGCTGCCCATCGGGAATAGGCAATTTCACAAAATCCTGAAATTTGTTCCCGCGGCACTGACTGACTTCCTACAAAATGATGCAGTATTATATGAAGCCAGGCCGCTAGCCACCGATGCTGCAATCTCATTGAAGGCAACTGCAAAGTTAAAGGAGTTGGAGGACCAATACCGCAACAGCGCAATTGATGTCATGATGTTACAAGGTTTCCCCAATTTCCCCGATGTTGCACGTTTGCGTGCAAGAGAAAACGTTGAATATCAACCTGTTCTCAACAGAGCACCTGGCCAGTCAGACTTGTCGTATCGCGAACAGCAGCTCGCCTTGAGGTCTCTCCTGACTGCAATCGATTCACTAGAACGTCCAGGACCCTCATTTATACAATTTCCATTACTGCTTGGACCGCCGGGAGCCGGCAAGACATATCTGCTATTAATGGCACACACATATGCCATCTGCAAAGGATTCCGCACAATGTTAACATGCCTAACTGCTGAACGGGCTCAGGTGTTAGGAGGTCTTCATGTCCATGCCTTGTTTGCAATACCTGTTGTAGATATTGGCCTTCACACCGTAAACACCATGGCTGAAATGAGTTTGATTCGACTGTCTCACGACAACCTGAAAACAGAACTGTTACGGCGTATACAGATCCTGATTGTAGAAGAGGTGGGACTCATCAACGCGGAAACTTTGGCCATCATGGACCTTGTATTGCACCGTTTGCGAAACTCGCCGGTTCCATTTGGTGGAATTCTGATGATGGCATCTGGTGATGCACTGCAACTACCCCCTGTTCAAGGCTTCAGTATATGGAGCAGCAGTCACTTATTAACAACTTTCAAGGTTTTAATGTGCAACCAATATGTTCGATGTGCCCAGGATCAGGACCTAAGAAGGTTAATCGAACTACTGCGATTGGATGCAATCACCGATGAAGAAAGTGCTGAGTTCATTGCCACATTCACTCGTCGATGCAGACCACAGTTTGTTAATTCCTGGGACAGAGTCCCCGAGCATGCTTTGAGAGTGTTATCTACGCGACAGGCAGTTGAGGCCGCAGTCAACGCCCACATCAGACACAAACAAAGTGATCGGAATGTTGAATCAATGACCGCTCATGCAATTGATGAGGTGGAAACAGTGGGCGGCAACTGGATTAGGGCGAATCAAGCAGCTGTGAAAGTGCTGAATAGAGCGTGTAGTGAGCCGCAAAAAACATTCTTGCACATCGGGGCACTTATGCGCCTCACTTACAACAACCTGGGCAATCCATCTACACCACGATTTTCCCAGGGCCAGTTGTGTGTCATCAGAGCAATTCCACCAGGCCCAGATGTGTCAACCGAACAACGGATGAGAGTAACACTTATACCACCCGGACAACGACTGCGAGAGGGAGACCCAATTGTTGAAACATGGACTACCTTTAATCTTATGCCATGATACACACCGCCCATCGTCGTCGCGCATGGTGCCTCAAAAGGGAGAAGACTTCAGTGGCCCCTGCAGTACTACGTTGCCTCAACAATACATAAGATTATCGGGGAAACATGTCCGCAATTGGCTACTCAAATGGGAAGCGAGAACTCAATGTATAAGGTGTGGGAGAAGAGTATGCTGTTGGTGCTCATCAGCCGAGTCCGGCGCTTACATGACATCACATTTGTGGGCAACTTCGACCAAACAATAGCTGCAATAGCCACTCTTCTTAAGATGACATCACCCTACTTGATATGAGTACAACGCACTCTACGTCAACTAGACCGCATGAACAGCAATGAGCGAATCGTCGAAACAGCGTTCGTGCAGCTACAACAGGAAATTCCCGACAACACACTTGGCTATGTATATATGATTGCCAGCACAAAGAACCACAGAGTCGCCTATGTAGGCCAAACGGAAGACATTCGTCGGAGGCTGTGTCAACACAACAGTGGTCATGGAGCTCAATTTACAACGGATGCTCGTCTGCGGCCATGGTGTCTCTTTGCATTGATAGTTGGCTTTCCTGGGCATGCAGAAAGCGACGATAACGCGAATGCACGACGACACTTGGACCACAGATGGCACACAGCCATAGCGGCAATTCCACCAGAAGACAGATCAACGGAAACTATATACGCAGTGGGAGTGGACGCTTTCCGTGTTTTTAAAAGGGAGAGAGATGTGCCGGATTTGAAATGGTTGCGCTGTGGCCGTATATTCCGAAACGAACGATGACGGCTTATCCGATCGTATCAATGTGATACTTCCCAATGCTATGGTTAATGTCGGTATTGGGTTTACCAAAACGGTCGTAAATGCCATTACGTGTGCTAAAAAAAAGAGGGGTTTTACTGCTACACTATGCTGTACATTCTTTGACTCAATGGCAACATTCCAAAAGTCAATCCTTCTTTGGTTTTCGTTGATTGAATCAGGTGCTCGATACTAACTTTAGTAAATCAATATTGTAAATGTTAACACATTCCACTATTTTTTACTGTTAGTACTTTAGTTATTGACAACTAGGTAGTGGAAAACCCAGCACTTAATTCTATGCTCAATTATCATAGCTACTTCCCGAAAACACTATTCGTCCAGAAAACGTGGAAATAATTTTTATTGCTAGGAGGGTCACAAAGGCGAATAGTATGACACTTGTTATATTAAGTGTAAATGGATTGGCTTAGACACAAAGTGGTTCAAAGAGGGTAGCAGTAATTTGGTTGCTAGGACCGTTGTCCTGGCACCGTTGATGACACCTGCTTCTATTTTGTGTAAAGGGATTCCCACAGACAAATAGTTGTCAGTGTCATATCAATGTACTCCTAGGTGTAGATGTGGTTGCATAAGTTGAGGTCACACAGTTGACATCCAATGACCCTAATGTTACATTGAGTAACGCACTGCAAGTATACAGGTCATAGAGTTGTCAACGTATTTTCCGTGTTTCTTGTTCAAAACAGGTTGCACATATCAACGCTTAAGGCCGAATACTAATTAATACTGTCTGTTTGTATCCGAATTTTGGTTGAGAAGATTCACTGAAAACAAACACAGGTGTACATATAGCATTCTATACTTTACTCTACACTGCGTTGCACGCTTCTAGGCACTAATGACAGTGTAAGAATAATTACTTGTGGTGCTGATTATGAGGTTATTGTTACTGATGATGCGCAAACAAAATACATGAACGTTTTCAAAAAAGGTTTCACGTACAAACGCATAAGGCCAGTTAATAATTGATACTGTTTGTTTGTCTTCGAATTTTGTTGGAGAATATTAACTCAAAACAACCACATTCTATACTTTATTCGCATTGCAAAGTACGCTTCAGGGCACTAATGAAATCGTACGAATATTTACTTGTAATGCTGATAATGATGTTAATGTTGTTAATGTTACTGATGATGCGCAAACAAAATACATGAACAGTATTTGTTTCCTGCTGTAAGGCAGAGACAATTCTACCAGACACTTACGGTCGTTAAATATACTACGCATTTGCCTAACGAAAAAATAAATTGTGTCATTTAGATCGTATGGTTTGTCCTTTCATTTAGATACGTTATATGGCTCATAATTTCATAACATGTATAATTGGCAGCTGCACAGAGGCTTGGTTAAGGCGATTTGAACATTTCCTGACGTGTTTCAACACTTTGCCTAGTTGTCGTACATTTAGTTGGCCGTTTGCCTCTTCGGTTAAGGGAACGTGGTGACATAAATAATGCACGTATGGTGACTGCAACAGAGGTCTTGTATATAACGTTGTGTTATGAAAATTTGTGTTACTACATATTTGTCATAAGTCTGGTTTAACGACCTATATTACGAAGCATGAAGTAATTAGTGAGGTGAAATGATTGCATTGCCTCATTGAGGCTTATAGGTACTGAAGGTGAATGGCTGCTGTAATTTGAATAACATTTCACTGAGGATTTCATTCAGTCTAGTTGAACTTTAAATTGTTTAAAACCACAAATTTGTTGTTACTAATGTGACTCTCACGAGTAACTGTTCGGATAAAAATTTTATAAAATAATTGGATAACACGCAGACCAATTGTAATATTGATTATATTACTTCATTACTCAAAATCGCCTTTCTTACACACAGGAATGAATAAAAAATATTGCATTAACAACAAATGTCGGACTACACTTGTTTCTTCCTTGACATAACAGAACGTATTTCTTCATAAAAAGTTATGATAGACAGCCCGACCTGCTGCCAAATATATTGATTAATGGATTTAATGCGTTAATTTTACGCAATATTTTATCTGAACGTATCTCTTAATAAACAGTTATGATAGAGTGCCCTACCTGGTGCCCAATATGTCGATTACTGGATTTAATGCGTTAATTTTTAGCACTATTTCATTGATACATTATCGTCAGTACTCGTACGTGCCTTGGCCCGGCCGCATTTGTTTGGGGGACGATTTTCAAGGGTTAAATTAATAATTGTCGAGTATTATTTGACCATTTAGCTAATTTCGGGGAATTAGTGTGCTAGCAACACAATGGGGCATATAAGGAAAATCGAAGGGTTGTATTTAACGACGATCACATAAACGATGACGAAACTCATTAATATAATTATTCAACACTATCGAGTATGATGAAAGTAATGACAATAAATACGGAGTTGCTGAAACACCTGTCGGGATTTTATTTGCCCCAAAGTTCCAAAAAAGAAAAAATAAATTTCCACGTCCGTCTACAAGCTGTCACGAACAAACAATGGCTATACATACAGCGGCGGGAATCACCCTAGCAACCCACGGACCAGCTGTCCGCAGTGAATATTATGGAGGCCCAGGTAGGCGGATGACCAATTATACTTATATTTATTTAACATAAATATACACCATAATTATTCAACACTATCGAGTATGATGAAAGTAATGACAATAAATACGGAGTTGCTGAAACACCTGTCGGGATTTTATTTGCCCAACGCCCAGTAAAGGAAATAATAAATAAGTAAATAAATAATTAAATCCTGATCAGGGAGGTGAAGGAAGCAGACACCTTTTTATCCACTGATATCCGATAGTGCAAGGGGGTCGACAAATACCGTAAAATGGCGTCACTATGCCAATCGCCCATGAGTTGTATGTCGGACACTGATACACCAGCCATATACATTGATACAACAGCACCTCTACGCAGGCTATGTAACCCCACATTTTTAGAAATACCAGCAGATTTACACCACCTCTTCAAGGTCAGTAAAGCAAAAGCATAGCCCAAAGGTTCACCATCAATAGATATCAAAGGGGCATCTGAGTCTGTAGGATTGTCATGAAACCAACGATTTAGCTGAGTCGGCAAGCATAAATCTGAATAAGAGTAAGTCACCGGGCACTCCAGGGATGTAAGACCGTACTGGTTGTTCTTAGCAGTGGGTACAGTAACCTTACAACCCCAATCCTCGAATATAACATTTTTCCGCTTCAATAAATGCACATTACCCGGCCCCTCGAACACATGGCATTTCCTTAGCATAGTTCTGAAGCACAACAGTAGGCCAATCCAACAGGCTATCTCCTTATTCACAGACAAATCAACCTGCTGGTATATCAACAATAAATCATCTGGTAATATGGCATCCTTAGGGTTTGGCTTATCTCCCAATGTCCTCCGAAAACCCTTCATAAGCAGGTTGATGTTAAAGTCAGATCTGATATCACGACCGTCATGGGCTTTTGACAAATGATTCACCGCCGACAGCAAGTTATTCAATGAAGTATAGCACAATGTTCGTGATGCCCATACTAGAAAAATAGCAACCACATCAGGTACCACTGGCAGAGGATTCTTTTGGTACAGTTCACAAAACTGGAAATATTTCTTCCACTGAGAATTCCTGGTTCGCAAAGATGAGATGGCGAGGGCTTGTCTTCTTATTTCCAGAACCTCATCCTCAAGCCGCTCTACAGAAGCAAGAGGGGAAAATCCGTATATCAAATTCAACACACAACCAAAATAATTCTAGAGAAGACATGGTCTTACATGAACTCAAAACCTTTCTAGTTTTGTTAGATATACCTCGTACACAAATGTTTCTGCTTTTCAAGTGCCTAGAGAAATGGCGAAAGACATGTATGACTACCATTAATTCCATAATACACTCAGAACGTTTGTCTACTTCAACAGGAACTTCTATCACTGTAGAACTAGCAGGAGGACTGGTGGGATTATCCCCCACAAAATCGTATGTACCAGTACAATATTCCCCTTCATATTCTGCAGCAAAGGCTCCAGGAGCAAACTCTAATTCGATCGTGCTGTTATTATCAACCTCTGAGTAATCATAAGTACCATTGAAGATATCTGTACCATCTTTCCACCAAAATATATCTGCACGAAGGTCGTCAGATATTCTAGTTCGTCTGATATTATCTCTGAGAAGACGGTTCAACTCATCCAAGATTCGTTTAGTATGTATACGACCACCTTTTACAACTCTTGCTGCGTGACTAAGTACACCCGTCAGTCTTCTTAGCTGACGAACAGTGACCCAATTACGCCCAGAGAAAAACTCTAATTCCCTGAGTACCTTGGCGACCTTACTATCAGGTAATCTAAGTTGACAATTCACAGTATCAATTTCGATCCCAAGGAACGTACATACTTGCGAAGGGCTTGTACATTTAGGCCAGCTGACATAAAACCCTAAATCTCTGACTAGAGTAATTAAGGCCTGTTGACTACTTATACACTCTTCGTATGAATCCGCCCAAATAATGAAATCGTCAATATAAGACACCACATTATGACCATGAGACTGAAGCACCCTACATACAGAATTAGTAATCCTTGTGAAACAGTACGGGGCGACCCGCGAGCCGAAGCACATGAAATTATCACAGATATTGAACTTACGATCCGCAAACTCCCAAGAAATGCCAAAATATGTGCGCTGGCTAGGGTGTATGGCAACCGATCTATAGGCGGCCTTCAAATCAACAGAAGACATGTAACAGTATCGATTCATATTCCTAACAATGTCGTCAATTTTAGCATATTGGAAATGTGAAAACACACTACCAGTATATTTGTTTACTGACATGTTCAAGGGCCGTTTACAATCAGTAATCATTCGAATATCGCCATCCTTCTTAGTGATTACACCAATAGAGTGAACACAAGTGGGGGTATCGTAAACACAAGACATTTTCCCTGTAGTTAACTCTGACAATAGCTGTTTCTCCAGCTTGAACATAGTAGATAAGGGGAAATAACATGACGAATAGTTGTCGCGGCGATATGGTATGATGCTAGCTTCAGGATCGACAAGTTTGAACCCGTTGACAACGCCGTCTAAGATGTAATGACAGTCCGTGTCAACATAGTCGGTAGAACATAAGGCACGGGCCCAAGCGGCCGGTCGAAATTGCCGTAAAACACCCGCTAAAAGGCCCCAATCCTTGATCGAACTTGCAGTCTTTATAAGGGCAAGCAGGTCCTTGGAATCTATGACATCACTGTCCGTAAACACTGGGGGAAGATCGATATTATTGCCAAAGTCGTCAGTCGGAAACTCAGAAATCGTGGAAGTTTGTTTTTGGTGGCCATCTTGTCACGATGAGCTTCCGCCGGAAGCTGCAGGTGGGCTCTTGGTAGATGTCGTGCGGGACTGTTCCCAATCCAACTGCACTTTACAGGCCCTAGCTTTATGTGCACCTCTGCATAAACCACAAACACCATGGCTGTAATAACAATTGGTACAAACATCATCGTTGTTCCACTTCCAGCAGTTTCCGTGTGGCCATTTACCAAAGTCGTACATCGGCCCACGCTCTTCCACCAACTTCCGGTTTGTAGAACAACGTGAACCAAAAGAGCCGGAATTATTACGAGAAAACTTGTCTTTCTTTGCTAAGATCTCTCGTACTGCCGTAGTATTGTCAGCCGACAAGAACATTGACTCAGACAATCCATCCACCCCAGTCCAGTTCAATGATTTGCCCTGGAGAACTCTGGTAGTAGTCGACCTCTCGTAGGCCACCAGAGCCTCGTCAACAAACGCATTACGGTGGGCCTTATAGGCGATAAACTGTAGGTGATTTAAATATCCCTTGATGCTGACAGCAGGCATGTTAGGCGTCTCCATGAGGGAATTAAGCACACACAATCCTCCATAAATCAGATCTCTATAAGACATAGATTCGTACGATGAGACCTGATCTAAGTGACTTTCGGGACGGTACTTACTCACGTCGGGGAAAGCTGGTGGAGAGAGTGCACCTGCACCCTGCATGCCCATACTACGGTCTGGCTCTGAACGATGTCCGCCCGGACGAGCGGTCACCGTCAACTTCGCTAAGGCTTCCTCTGCCTCAGCGATTTTATCTTGGAGAGTGTCACGAGCCAACTTCTTCTTCTCTGCTACAACAATGGCCTTCTCCACTAGATTCAAGTAATCCTCACTGTCATTTGGTGGCATTTTACTCACATCCATCTCCAATATGGCCGCGATCTTATCAGGATCCATTTTGGACGAAGACTTCTTTGCCAACCTTTGTTGTTTGTTCCACTTCACCCAGCAGCTTGGACGTTTATGTAGGCCGCTGCAGAAGGTACAGTTGATCTGCTGAGACATATAGCAATTATTTCTGTGGATTTTTATGGTGCCTCAGGACTGGTACGAGAAAAAATAAATTTCCACGTCCGTCTACAAGCTGTCACGAACAAACAATGGCTATACATACAGCGGCGGGAATCACCCTAGCAACCCACGGACCAGCTGTCCGCAGTGAATATTATGGAGGCCCAGGTAGGCGGATGACCAATTATACTTATATTTATTTAACATAAATATACACCAATTATCGATTATCATATGGCCATTTACATTATTTACATGAGTTGGTATACAAGGACATAATTATTAAGTCACGGTAAATCTAAAAGTATTCGGGGACAGTTCATTAACAACCATTGATTCAGTAAAGTTTCTGCGAATATTGAAATTTGCGCCAATAAAGGAAACAAAAAATGATTTATTAGATTGTACTTTTTATTCAAACAGGTGCAAAGTGTACATGCAGCTTTCCCATACTATCGACAGTATCATGTCAAAAGGGCCAAAGTACCCAGTAATGTTAAAATCAATGAAACAGAGACCTCTCAACTACTATTACATGTCCACTGTGAAAGTTTCCTGAGATGAGAACAGCACCATGTGTCATCAAGCAAACTCTACATGCACACTTACGAAAACTTTACATCCAAAATTCCTGAGATTAGAACAGCACCGTGTGTCAAGAGAATTGGTTCACTAATAATGAAGTTACACACAGTTTACAAGTCATGTGAGATCAAGTACCAGGCCCCAATATTAAAACTTTGGAACAATTGAACGCCAGTGGATAAAATCGTTTCGTCAGACATCAATCTTCCATATGGCAGCAATTATACAATTAATACCTATAATCGGTATGCTCATGATTAAAGAGTAACCAGAGTCAACGGCAGACGTCACTGGGAACCTAGAATGGCGTTCGACTATGGAAAGGTCATTTGTAGCAAACATCACATGGTCATATGTTAGGCCATTATGAACCTTCAACGCTCTGCGCATAATTACAAAACAACTAATAATAACTGATATCTATGCAAGTTTGAGATCATATGCACACGTTATCTCAAAATGGAAACAACATCATACAACACAGTAATACAGAATAATATTGTTAACATAAAAAAAAGTAAAACATCACAACCAAACAGTCATGCTAGATTATATCAAATGGTTAAGGTAAAATGGCAGTTGCATCACTGATGGCTTTAATAATTTATAGAAAAAGGTCCGGCCACAGACAAATTGAACTACAAAGGTGACCTGCACCTGTGGTCAAATGAATAGCACGAAGTGGCGGCAACATTTGGACAAAGTAGAGTCATTTCAATAATAGATATACATGAGTAACAAGGGAACACTCAATCACATTGTCTGATATATAACCGGACTGCGAAATGATAGATATCAACACTAAACATAACATTGCTACTGAATATAAAGAAACTACTATCAAATACCCTGTACATTAACGCAAGTAAAGTAATTAACGACGACAAACACATGTACCAAAATAATTTTCAAACCCACAGACATATAAAAGTGAGTAGTTAAAAGCGTTATTGAGCAACTGATTTCAAGTAATTTGGCTTTTATGTCGGTCAGATGTTACGAATAGTCTCATAGAAAATTAATTGGGACACTACACTATTCTTCCCCGTCGGAGACGTCGTCGAGTCTGTCCTCAACAGGATCTACACCACCGCGGTTGACCTGCAATGGTTCTACAAGGGGAGAAGGTGGATTGTCGAATGGCGGCGCCATACGTCCTACATCCGCCAAAATCTCACGGGGCGCGACATACGCTAAGTGGAACTTCCTGGCCTTGGCGACCTTGTCTGTGCCAGCCACGGCGGTTTTAAACCACCCGGCCACGACCCAGGGAATTTCTGTGGCTTGATACGCCAGTAGGACAAATCTAATGTGTGCGCGCACTTCATCCACATCAATGCGAGGACAGCCCAGGCGCGACTGCAATGACAAGGATTGATTACCATTATATGTTTGCTCAAACAAGAAAAATGTAATTGGACATCATAAAATTTCAATTGTACCTTCACGGGAAACCATACGAGTAAAAGAAGGGCATTATCAACTGGACGCTGGCTGAATAACTGCGGGAAACCATACGAGTAAAAGAATGGCATTATCAACTGGACACTGGTTATCACTATATTTACACGAGATAACAGTACATTTATGCAAAGGAAAAAGGGTAATAATTCAGATATAATTGGACGGTTACAATATGTCCTTACCCCAAAGTATTGGTCATCCAAGAAGATTTTGCCCAGCCGCCGAGATATGACCTCTGCATCTCTGATGTTCAGCGTGGTTGAACTTATATTGACGCTGAGTGCCATGGTGGCAGTGCCGCTGCCTTCAAGACCAAAGCAACTGCGCTCTTCTCGGTGGTCCCCATCACACGCTGTAGCTGGGCAGGTGTACACTATTTCTGCGTGTCGAATAGATATGTCCATCACATGGCCGTGGATTGGATAGAACTTCCCTACTGTCGCTCCCTCTGGGAGGTAGGAGGCGTGGGGCGACACAATGTCAGTCACTACTGGAAGGAACGGTGCTTTGGTCTTCAAAACGGGGATTTGGTACATGTTGTCATGGAGTGTATACGTTGGCTCATAAATGAGTACATTGGCGCCGATCCACGTGACATCCAGCGACCGCATCAGATCGACCGAGTCACGATTGCAGTTTG
Organism: Sthenelais limicola; assembly: GCA_942159475.1. NCBI lineage: Eukaryota > Metazoa > Annelida > Polychaeta > Phyllodocida > Sigalionidae > Sthenelais > Sthenelais limicola. Next base: position 90,949,914 of record OW804096.1, on the reverse strand, counting down.
CTTTCACGTAAAAGAGGTCTCCATGGGTCAGCTCCCTGTAAAACAAAAGGCAGGCATGCATATCAGTATTAAAAAGACAAGGACAACATCAACAACAACGTCTGCAATTATTTTATTACACTTCATTTCATTACTACCAGTGAAGAAAGAGTATCATGCACCTAACAAATTATTGATTGAACCAAACATTTAACAAAATATTTGTTACTAAACGGTTTATACAACGAATTATTAGTAACACCGAACAGCAAGTGGTATACGCTAATTAGGTTCATGTTTTGGCAAAAAAAACATGAAAAATATCTTACTGTAGTGTCTCGTTATTTCCCCGTACCCTAGTGGCTATGGAACTAGTGCAAATAACAACACAACCAGGTTCTAACGGTCCTCGCCAGCCAAGTCCTTTATTATACCAAACACACCTGCCGCGGTTGGAGCTCGGAGAGCCTATGCCAACCCTTACAACTTGTGGCAGTAAGATATATGAATGACAAGCATCTCAATAGTAAAAGGTGTTTATAAGGACATACAGAACAGCATAAGAGCAAATCATAAAAATAAGTTATAAATGCATATCAATAAGTAATTACGACCTCTGTCGGAACATATCAGAACTACAGCCCCTGGCCTCTCGTCCGGAGCCTAACGGGAGAGCATCCGGAAACCCCGGAACATGGTACCGGACAGAGTCAGAACCAGCCTGACTCTCGCCGGCACCACAATGCCCCCCTCCCTCTTTATTTTTGGAGGTTGGCAACCGTACCAGACCCAAAGCGACTGGACCATAAGGTTGCCTAAAACATATCGGTTTCAGCAACAAAAGTTGGAAATAATTGAAGGAAAAAATAGGAAACAATGGAAATACACGTTCAATGCAAATAATGATCAAATAATACAACTCATCTGACCAGCATCAATACCTGTAGAAATGTTCTTGGTTTTAACTAGTAAATATTTTTGGTCCAGAACACACAGTTCGATACTGGCACCATCACAGACTAGAGGTATGATCCCAAGTGTCCAATATTAGTCCAGCCACTAGTTATATTGTTCACCAAGTCATTTTGTTCCTACTAAAACCAACTCTTGGAATGTATTGTTTGTGAAAAACACAGTATAACAAGCTTACTTCTCACAGTGGTAAATCCAGTCTTTGAAGAGATAAGTCCCACTTTTTGAAGAGGTAAGTCCAACTTTTTGAAGAGGTAAGTCCAACTTTTTGAAGAGGTAAGTCCCACTTTTTGAAGAGGTAAGTCCAACTTTTTGAAGAGGTAAGTCCAACTTTTTGAAGAGGTAAGTCCAACTTTTTGAAGAGGTAAAAAAAAAATCATAATAACTGCACCAAACAGCATACTCTTGCACATAAAACATAAGGAAGAAGGAACTTCATCCTTTCCCACGGCTGGCGAGGCTTCTCCAGATCTGCCTCTGTCCGGGTCGTCAATCGGCGTAGTCAGTCGCTGGGATACTGACGCTCCCACGCTGCAGTCACACAAAACTGGTTTCATTCAAACCCAGTTGTATACTTCCATTGCACTATCAGTTTTTATTTACTTCTCTTACCGGGCACTCCGCCTAGAAGTCTCCCACCTCATCATCGCTCAAGTTTCCTGTTTTCAACAACCGGTCTTCCTCTGCCTTTGAAATGGTCCGTCCGCAACGTAAAGTCCGCTTGTCCGATTATATAATGCTGAAACTTGCATAAATAGGTCAGCACCGCCAACAATTCCCTTTTGGTTGCGCAGTAGTTCCGCTGCGGCCGGGTTAGAGTGTTGCTAGCGTAACTCAGAACCACCTCCTTACCGCTTTGTAGTTGAGATAATACCCCAGCCATACCGAATCCACTGGCATCTGTGTCTAAAATAATGGTGCCGACCGGTTGAGGGTATCCCAGAACTGGTGCCCTAGTCAACAAGTCTTTCAACCGATCAAACGTGGCCCTGCACACCTCATCAAAGACAACTGTCCGGCTACTCCTCTGATCCCCTCCGACCACTAAATTCTGGATCGATTCCGCTACCTCCGCAAAGTCCGGCATGAATTCGCGGTAATATGATGCGAACCCTAAAAACTGTCGCACCTCCTTGACCGTCCACGGTGTCGGCCAAGACTGTACTTTTCTTATCTTTTCCGGGTCTGGACGCACCCCGGCCTCGGACACAATCCGGCCCAGGTATTGAACCTGTGACTTAAACAACTCGCATTTTTTAGGCTTCAACTTCAAACCGTAATCCCGGAGGCGGCTAAGAACCAATTCCAAATTTCCCATGGTCTTCTCAAACGTTGGTCCGAAGATAATTACGTCGTCCAGGTAAACCAAGCAACACTTCCAACGCAGCCCCTGGAGCATCTGCTCCATCATCCTTTCGAACGTGGCCGGAGCGTTGCACAACCCGAAAGGCATAACGCGATACTGGAACAACCCCAGGGTAGAGACAAAAGCTGTCTTTTCCTTGCTTTGCTCATCCAGGGCTATTTGCCAGTACCCACTCTCTAAGTCCAATGCAATAAACCATTTATTTCCTCCCAACGCTTCCAAACATTCATCGATCCGGGGAAGCGGAAAGGAATCCTTTTTCGTGACTGAATTCAGCGGACGGTAATCGGAACAAAACCGATCCGTTCCATCTTTCTTTCCTACAATCACTATTCCCGCTCCCCAGGGGCTAATGCTGGGCTCTATCACTCCCTTTTCAAGCATCTCCTTAATCTGTCTTTCAGCCGATTCCCGCTTCGCATGAGGCAGACGCCTATACCCTGTTTTAATTGGAACCGCATCACCAGTATCGATGCTATGTAGGACCTTGGTTGTCTGTCCCAACATCTCGCCTGGCAACCGGAAGCACTCCTTATAATTCCGTAATAGCTGCAGGAGATCAGAACGCTGGACCGCTACTTCCAGGTCTGATTCCCTTACCAATCTTTCCAATGGGCAAACTTCGCTCGGGGGCATCAGCACCTCCGGCTCTAGTAAGTCCATGTCCACGATTGGAGAACTATTCTCCTCCCAGGTTTGCCCGGCGGTCAGACATAAAATGAGAGGAGATCCAGTAGGGTTGTACAGGGACACAGCCCCACCCGGTCGGTCGGCAATCAACAGGTGGTCCCCAACCACGTACTTCCCTAATTCCAACTCGCCCGGTTCGAAGAATAGATCTTCTGCTGCCGTCACCAGGTCTATGCCGCTACAGACATGAGCAAATGCATCCACAAAGATGCCCTCACTCCTATTGCTTGTAAGAGACCCGCTTTGCAGTGTCCGGCACCACACCGTCTGCTCACCATCCTCTAGGGTGAACTTCCCGGACCAATCGGAATTACACCGGTGTATATGGATAAAATCCATCCCCAGTATACCTGCTTCCTCTCCCTTTAACCCGCTTACTACCAGACAATTTATGGCGTACCAAACGCCTCCCATTCCCAGAGCGATTCGTACACACCCATGTGTCTGCAAATGATGACCGGTGCCTGCGAAACACGTCACACGGCACGGTGTTAAAAACGGTTTTACAGTCAAGCTCTCATAGACCCACTTTTTGAGCAGCGTACACTGCGCCCCCCAGTCTACCAAGAACTGTCCGGTCACGTTTACCAGTCTTACATCTGCGTACATTCGATCTGCCAGAAGCGGACCGTTCCGGTCGGATACCCTTATGTCAAAATTCCGGAGATCACAGACCATTATCTTGCTCACTTTGGAGGTATAACCCCGATACTCTACCTTCAGTATCTGTCCGCCGGAGCAAGCGTGTTCCGGTGCTCCCATGCGCACTGTCATCACGGAGCACGTGGCTTTCACCGAACCAGTACTTGGACGATCTGTGTCGTTCCTCCTCCCCTTGCTACTTCCACGGGCGTCCCCTAGCCAAGCAGAGGACACCTCCTGCCCTTCCCGATCCGGCTGGACCCCAGTCCTTCGACATTCCGCGGTGTGTGTCTTTTCCTCCGGGCTCCTCCTATCACCGTCTAAGAGGGCCCTGGGCTGTTTCCCCTTTCCTGCTGCCGACGTTCACTTTCCCGGACATATTCATCTAACGCCTTCAGGTGTTTAACCTTCCGTTGGCAATCGGCCACCATATGGCCTTCCTCTAAACAATAATAACAACGTATTGCTCGTGGAGGGCCTCTCCGGAAGTTGGGTTTTTCTTCTCCCTTCCCCCCAGTAGTTGTCTTATCCATTTTCCTATCTTCACCTGTTCGTGGCTTTCCCTGCCATGCCCGAAACGCCTGCAGCTCAGCCGAGTCACCTCCTAGCGATCCGCACGGTTTGCCAGCACCATGCTCTTCATTCCGTTCGTTTCCATGGGAGAGGGGGATGTCCGCGGTGCCGATGGACATAACCTTCGCGGCCATCCCAACTCCCCCACATACATCCCGGTATCGTGTCGCACAAGCCCCTGCAGTTACCACGTTCTTTGGCTCCTGTAAGGCCACATATCGGGTCATTTCCGGATCTATTAACCCAGTCAGAAACACCCGCACCGCCAACACATGCAGCGTTGTATCCCATTTCCCAAACGCATGGAGCGCTTTCTCAGAGACCAATGTTGCAAAGCTAGCGGGGCTCTGCCCCGGCGTCTGTTTTAGTGCAAACAACGAATCCCGGCGGGTATTCACCGATTTCTCCGACCGGTAATCATTTTCCATAATTTTCAATAACTCCCGTACCGTATAGTTGCTTGCTTTTAGACCAGATGCGAACGGCATATGACTACCCACCGCCGCCAGCAACTGGACCTTATAAGTCTCCGGATCCCAATTCATTGCGGCTGATACCGACGCGGTCCGTTTTTGATATTCCCTCCAATCCTGCTTCCCATCCCACTCAGGGAAGGTTAGCGGCTTCGGGTTCCGCATTGGTTTGGCTTCACTGTGTTCTGGCACCACAAAGCCCTCCGGTTCATCGTCCGGTTCATAGTCTGCGGCCGGATCCATCGAACGCCGGTTCATTCGAATGGGCGTGTCCGCGACTATCGTGACCCGTTTCTCTTGTTTCGCCGGTTGATGGTCCTCCTCGCCACCGCACATAAACCTAGCCGTATCAATGGCTTCTTGGAGTTCCGGGTCCCGTGACCTTTCCCGGGCTTGAGGCGGAGATCGAATTACTACATTCCGAGTTCCCCCCCTCCTGGCTTGGCCAAACTCCGACAGCTCATGCATCAGCCTAACGTAGGAGGCGTCCGACAGGGCATCTGGCTTCGGTCGCATAGGTGTGCTCTGCACATACTCAGGAGCAGTCTCCGCTCTTGCCTTTCCGAATTGCCTCAGGAGATCGGTCCTCACCGCATCTTCCCTAGCTTGAGCGTCACTGCGTTCTTTCTCCCTTTTTGTCCGCTCTGCATCCAACTCCTTATGCAGCCTAGTCATCTCATCCTCCTGTACTAACAACCGGTTCTGCAAAAATTCCTCTTCATCTCTTGCCCTTGCTAGGTCCTCAGCTGTGGCCGCCGCCGCGCGCAGGGCTTCACGCCCGCGCCTGGCAGTGGCGCTGATATCTACATCCATACGCGCAGCTTGCCGCCGCTGTAATCCCAGCAGAGCGTCCATTTTCTCGACGGTCATCCGCCTATTATTCCCTCTTGTCAGATCCATCTCCCATTCTTCACTTAATTTCGTCTGCATCCTATTCTCTTGTGCCACATCTCCCTGTTCCGGTAAGTAACGGTTACGTTTCCGTATGCCCACCCGCCGCATCGGGCTATTACCTGGGGTCATCGGTTCCCACGGTTCAGAGGCCACGGATTCGTTCAACGCCCTTCCGGCCAGAGCTGGCACCAGCGGGGAGTGACCCTCCAACCTGGCTCGAGCCGGAATCACTGGAGAGTCCCATGCATTTCCTTCCCTCCCCTCCTTCCTTCTTTCTTGAGGTCTTTCCACCCTTCTCGGGGGCGGCGGCAAAGGTGGGGCTGGTTCCAGAATGGGAAACTGTCCGACTTGTTGCACCTTCCGTTTCAGTTCCGGTTGTGGCTGGAATAAATCCGGTGGCGCTTCGGGGCGTAATGCCCGACCACCATCAGACATGCTCCAGTCACTTCCCGTCCCTAAATCTACCATTTCCGGCAGTGGTCTGCCTATCCTCTCCTCCGGGCGCCGTGGCGCTGTCCATTGATCCTTTCCCTTAAACTCACCAACCTCGCTTCCAGGCGCATTATTCTCCGGATCCACCCTAGTAGGCGACAATTCTCGTTCCGGTTCAACCCTGAAATCGTCCCCGAATTGTAATAGCTGAACATGTTCAGCTAACCAGTCCGGTCTTGCGGCAACTGCGGCCACCCTATCAGCCATTGGGGGGTCCCAGCGCTAGGATCCCCCTCCGATAGGCGCGTCTCTTCCCTCCTGGCTAACAAGCGGACCGCTTGGTCACGGCACCAAATTGTAGTGTCTCGTTATTTCCCCGTACCCTAGTGGCTATGGAACTAGTGCAAATAACAACACAACCAGGTTCTAACGGTCCTCGCCAGCCAAGTCCTTTATTATACCAAACACACCTGCCGCGGTTGGAGCTCGGAGAGCCTATGCCAACCCTTACAACTTGTGGCAGTAAGATATATGAATGACAAGCATCTCAATAGTAAAAGGTGTTTATAAGGACATACAGAACAGCATAAGAGCAAATCATAAAAATAAGTTATAAATGCATATCAATAAGTAATTACGACCTCTGTCGGAACATATCAGAACTACAGCCCCTGGCCTCTCGTCCGGAGCCTAACGGGAGAGCATCCGGAAACCCCGGAACATGGTACCGGACAGAGTCAGAACCAGCCTGACTCTCGCCGGCACCACATTACTATATGGCAGAAAAAGTAATATATAACAGGACATAAAGTACTAACATCGTCAACGTGTCTCCACACATTATACAGTAAAAACTTACCGTATAAGGAAAAGGCGGTCATACGCCACATCAACTTTCTGTTTCTTGGCGCCGTCAGTCCCTTTGGCTATCTTCCGCCACCCGCCCTTCTTGGCTTTAACGATTTGTCCCAGCAAGTAGGTGTCATCGACACCACGATGGGTGATTACACCCTTCAGCGTTACCATGTTGGTGACTCGGCGCATGGCGTAATTCCTAGCTCGGACGAAGTCGCCATCCTCTATATACTGGGCGATATTAGTGGCCATCCTCTGGTGAAAGATAGAGGTACAACATTATAACAGTTCTGAATTTATTTTCTAGTAACAGTTCTTAGGACATAGTGAACGTAAAAGCACAGGTGTTAGTAACCTTTTTGTAATACGTAGTTAAGTTGAGGAACATTTAAAAGTACACGTTAGTAAAACATAATGGCAGTCCACAAACATTTAATAATAACAGTTTGTGACACGTAGTGAAAGTCATTAAACAGTCATGTATACTAGTTAGTGGCACGACTTGGTGCCAGACGGGTAAGGCGCCGCCGCTCAGGCGGAGGCAGGCTAAGAGACACCACCATGCGTGTGCCAAAAAGCGCGCAAACCTACACCGACCAAGTGAAGGTTAGAGAGATGCAACTCATTGTTACTGACTGCTGATAGCAGTTTTCTGGTTGTAACAGTCGATTAATTTAAACATAGTTGCTTGTTGGTAATGAAATGACACATTGCTTGTTCAAAAAGATCGAGGCGTTTAAGAGTTTTCGGTGTCGCCCAAGACCAGTACCCGCTTCCAGCACATGCAACTTGGCACAGCGCCATACTTCCTTACAACTAGAACTGTACTAATCATTTGTACGGAAGTATTTGTTTACATACAGTGGCAAGTTAGTGCCCGATTGAAACTGTCTATACATATTGAAGTCAATTAGAATGAATTGCTAAGTACTATTGCGTTCAGGCGATTAAAGTCCAATACTATAGTCTGGATAACTAATTACAGCCGTTCCGGGAACAGGCTGAGAGTGAAGCGAAGCACGCTGTGCGAAACGATGGCTCTAAATCGGATCTCACGGGATAATTTTCAACTGACAACAGTAATCCTGCACACACGTTCATGGTAAGTACTATTGCGTTCAGTCCAGTAACGTTCAATACAATCATCCGGATAACAAATCCAGCCGTTCCGGGAACGGGCTGAGAGTGAAGCGAAGCACGCTGTGGAGAACGATGGCTCTAAATCGGATCTCAGCTGAGAATTTTCAACTGACAACAGTAATCGTGCACACATGTTCATGCGAATAGTCAATATTAAAAGTTACCTGATAGTATTGTTGCGGCTGGAGATACGATCGTGGATGATAGAGCACTGACGAGTGGCGATGTTGTTGTTTACCTTCTGGAGTATGTTGACGGAATGACTAGCGCCACTGGCCGGGATAACCAATACGATTCGGTGGTGGCACCAGGAACTAAAATTCAGGTGTCACCTGCAACACTAATGGTACTGTCCACCAGTACGGCCAAGGTATGGACCCGTGTGAGTGAATGTGACAAGTCATACTTTGAAATCGTAATGTGCAAACACAATATTGGTAAACATGTGCTACAACCCGAATGAATCGTACTTATTAGCGCACCGCCTGAATTGGCACGCACGGTGGGGATGACTATAGATCAATAGGTGGCACCACCATCTATCCACGGTCTAATGCGCTGGAGTGCAATCATAGTGCCACTATTAGGATAGTAAACTGTTGGGTGGTGGGGCGTACGTTGCAAATCTTCTTTTAATACGAATGCCAGGACATATCATTAACTTAAACCGAGTGTACGAGGCTAAAGCTATACAGACTCAAAAACAATGATTCAACGCAGAAGGCCAACCACTTAACTAAAACACACAAAAAAATCAACAAACGAAATCAACAAAATACTCGCGGGAAAATTTCTGGTCGATAACGTAGGAGCTCAGACTTAAGACGTGCTGCTTTGGACTGAGTTTTCTTTTTTTGTCTTGGGTTTAGCCTTGGTTTGTTTTCTTTTTGTGTTTTTTTTGGTCTTTTTCCTAGTACGTTTAGCCTTACTTTTCTTTGCTTTACTTTTTCTTCTGTTGGTGGGAGACGTCCGTACTGTTCGCCTTCTAGTGGTAAACTGTTTTAGGTTTTGCTGCGTCTTTTTTATATGTTGTAAAGTAGACTTGGCTCGCTCCACGGCCTGGGCTGTAGGGGTAACAACTTTTACAGGTGTATCGCTGCCCGTTTTTTTACCCGAAGACTTTTGAAAAATGTACATCTTCCTTCCTTTAACTTTTGCAGCAGACTGAAGAACATGAGGCGATGGAATGTAGATAATGTAACTCATCCTTCTAATAGTAGTGTACACCTGCTAGCCTGGGCTTTGTAATTGGGTATTTGCCCCTTGTAAGTTCTTATATATACAGTTACACGATCAACATAGTCACGTGACACAGGCAAGCGGTATGGTGAAATATGTTGCTGGTCAAATCGTTGAAATATTCCCAGTACACTTTGTGGCTTTCCCCCAACATAAGATGCGGCCTTTACCAAATCGCAATAAATATATATTCCATCACCGTAACGTTTTTGGGTACAACCTAACAGCTGGGCGTCTACCAGTTGCACCGTAGTACCCGGTGTAAGGTTTAGTGGAGGTGCAAGTTCCACTGTATACTCCCACGCGGAATTGGCTGGGTGCAAATGGGTAGAGTCATTAGAGTTCATATGACCAGTTGGTGTCGTAGTGTCTACTAAATACATGTTTCATTTTGGCTAAATCGATTTCAGACGCCCACAACCTATTAATGACTGATGTTTATAACAGCTTGAATAGAAAAGAAACCCCCCACCTAGCATACTTAGATTTTAAAAAAGCATTCGATACAGTGAATCATAAGATCCTGCTTCAGAAGATGGCCAAATTTGGCATCAATGACAGAGCACTCGAGTGGTTTGTAGATTACTTAGACAACAGGAAACAGAGGGTGGTGGCAAATGGGTGAATATCAGGAGTGAGAAAGGTTACTTGTGGGGTGCCCCAGGGGACCACATTGGGACCACTGCTTTTTATAATGTACATAAATGACATACATAGAGTGGTGCAAAAGTGTAGAGTTCAACATTTTGCGGATGATACAGTGGTGTATACATCAGACTCAAATAGGGATTTAGCTGAAGAACACCTTCAGAAAGACCTAGCAGGAATAGATTTATGGTGCAAGCAAAACAAAATCTCATTAAATGTGGGGAAAAGTAAGATTATGACATTGATGACGGCCAGGAACAAAAAAAGTCTAGAAGGGGCAAAAATCTTTATAGGAAAGAACGAAATAGAACGAACAGAAAATTACACATACTTAGGTGTAAATATTGATCATCAGCTAACTTTCAAAGATCACCTTCAGGAAAAAATTAATAGGGCCAAAAACAAAATCTATTACCTGTCAAAATTAAAAAGGATAGCTTCACCAGAAACTATTAGAATGCTGTACAAGGTCACCATAAGTCCCATTCTTGAATACGGAGACACCATATACAATGCTGCTCCAAAGAACTTACTAGACAAGCTGCAGATCATACAGAACACAGCTTTGAGGATATCTGAGGGTTTGGATAAAAAAACTAATGTTCAAAATTTACACCGAACACCAAAATTACTATTACTCCATAAAAAGAGAGAGGCACATTTATTGGAATATGCTTTTAAACTAAGTCAAAATGAGGAAAATATCGATGACAGGAAAATTAACCTTAGGAGCCTTGATTCGGGAAAAACCTTATTAGTACCAAATCCGAAAACAGAGAAAATCAAAAGATCCCTCATTTATCAAGGACCCACCCTTTGGAACAGCATACCAACCAATCCAAAACTCTATAACTTAAAGGAATTCAAAACTTATCTTAAGGACTATATGCTGAAGGAATAATAGTGGGCAGGGGGGAAGGTACTTCCTGGGTCGCCTCCAACTCCTGGCTGCAGGAGTTTGTTGTTTTAATCTGTAAATTGTATAATCATGATTTGTTATTCCAATCATGAGGTGGCATGTAAATTGCCGACACAACATTTGTAAGCTTGTAAGACTTACACCCTCTTTAAAATTGTTTAAAACCTACTGCAAGGCTACATAGCCCCCACAATAGATGTGGTAAGATGATATGTTAATTTAGATTTATTCTATATGTATTTCTCTTGTATGTATTATAGAAACACTTATGTTCTTGTAGTGAATTAGAGGGTTCTATCGGAAGAACTGTCAAGGCAGAGATATGTGACCCATTTTTCCGAGTAGTCCATATGTAAAAAAAGAATTTGGAAAAATAAAGTTTCAATAATAATACTCTGACAACATCATCTACGGCTAATGTATGTATACTCGGTACCTTTCTCTTTACTTTGTAAACTACAGTTTTTTTCTTTTTCTTGGGAGCATACTGAACATTCCACAAATGAACCCTGTCCCCTTTTAACAGCGCATGCTTAGGGGTTGACTTTATAGAGCGGTGGTATGACTCTGTTACCCGTTGCAGATCATCTACCCAGCGATGGGACTGACGGTGGTACATTATTTTGGTTAGCTTTCCCTTTAGCGTTTTGATAAATCGTTCTGCTATGTTTGCCTTTACTTCATTTCTGGTAAAGAAAAGTTTAATTTTCATGCTCTTACATACAGCTTTAACCTGAGCATTTTTAAACTCTGAACCCGAATCGGCCCTAATCGATTTTATGGGTAAATCCTTAAACACTTCTTTAAACACCTTAGCCATTTCTTTACCTCGAAGGGTATACAAGGCTTTACACCAGGCAAACTTTGAGAAAACATCAATGGCTACAAATATGTATGATTTCTCATCGTTAAAGTCCTTATACTTTAACATGTTTACTGTGTCAACGTCTATTTGATTTAACTTGTCCGCTACAACAACACGAGGTCTACGTTTGGGTTTTTTTACTTGCTTGTGTAAGGTGTACGTTTCCTCTCCCTCCAGCCATGACTTGATATCCTTTAGCTTGTATTTGTGTCCGTCTTTAAGCGCTGCTGTGTATAAAGTCCTAGGGGAGCTGTAAGAAGCTGGATGACTGCTGTTGTAATACACCTTATTTAGATAGGCGTTCATTATTAAGAAGAAGAAGAAGGCCACCTTTTTTTCCAGTCGACAACGTCCTCCAAAAATACCACTCTATCCTTTGGCGGTAGTCCAGGTGGTGGTGGTAATGTAGATCCCCTTTTTTCTTCTTCTTCTCCTGTACCTTTTTGCAAGGGGGGCCCCGGCGACGACGACGGCGGTGGTGGCAGCTGCGACAAAGCGGGCGGCTGTTTATGCGACTTTTCCTTCGGCGACGCATCCAAATTCACTGCGGTGGTGGTAGGCGCGTCCGGATTTAAGGTAGACGCAATGGTTAGATTTGCGTCAAGCACTCCAGTGGGTAAAGAAGGTGCTGAAGGTTGCTGAGAGTTGTTGTTGTTGTTGTTGTTGTTGTCGTTGAGGGTCTTCATATAGTCGTCAAATGGTACAAGAACCATTTTCTTCATTCTTTTATCGTTGTTGGACATCCTTTTCTGACGTTGGTAATTGGTCAAATCCTAGGGCTTTTAATAATGGCCCTTAACCGAACGAAGTACCTGTAGTATTCCTCGTCTGTGTTTTCGAACGAGAAATTGTCTTTTCTTTCTATGGCTACTAGTACCTATCTTTGATAGTAATAAACGTTTTTTTCTTACAATGTCTGGAGCCTCTGTGGGTAAACTCAAGTTGGGTAGATGAGTAAATAGCTCCTTTAAAGCTTCCAATTGACTAGGGGTGGCTGTTTCCAGTAGGGCTTTGGCTTGTGTAGTACTAGGTGTTGTCACGAGTAATGACAAATATAGGGAATTCTTTTCCACAGACATTTTCACTAGTTAACCGTATCAGTCGCCGGTTTGTAGTATCCTTCCTCGTCGTTGGCTAGTGCGATTTGAATGGCCTTCTTTAACCTGTAGTCTCGAAAGACGTGGTCCTTTGTTTTTGATTCCAAGGTAGCTACTGCTTGTTTAAGTGCGTCATGCGATCCCAACAGCTTTACAAGAACTGCCGATACTCTTGCCAGTCTCGTCCTAATTTCTTCAGGGGATGGTGGTTTGTCCGGATGGAAACTTCCGTGGTAGTTCATTCTTTCTATGGCAACAGCACACTTGGGCACGTGTCGGAAGTGTTCCACCACTATACAGTCTTCAGGTGTCCAAGAGTGTAGTAAAATTCCACAATGATAGCACTGCACAGTGTCGTATCCTCCCAAGAAAAAGAATCCGTTGCAGACCAGGTCCTTGCAAGACACTGGCCAAGGCCAAGGCCAAGCGGATTTGAAGGTGGATCTTCTAATCTCACTGTCGGCGTATCTAGGATACCTGTGAGCAATAGTGGGTCTTGCTTGTTTTTCCTTTTCCTCCTCCTCCTCCCTCTTGGGTGTTGTTGTAGTAGTAGTAGTAGGTTTACGTGTAGTCCTTTGACTGGAACTGTCTGCTACGTCTGTAATTATAGCTGCACAGTCTGGACAGTCTGAACAGTCTGCACAGTCCATATCTTCAACAATAACTGGTCTGAACACGGTATTTGCCATTTCGTAAAATAAAACGTGTCTATAGTGCAGTATAGCATAGATACTGTATGTATGAAAACAGACTGCCTTCCCTCGCTATTTATAAGACCCTATGAGAGGGATAATGGGAAAAACCCCACAATCATTTCACCATACACGTCAAAGGTTGCCTTATATAACACTACGAATAGCAAATGTATTCGTTTATATTACCGCATCATCGCTATCGCTATCGCCTGTTATGTAAACGACTGTAAGTTCATTGGGAAAGACACGCAATTTCATCATAAACCGAAAGTTGTTGTTATGAGGCGAAAGATCCAACAGCAAATAACCATATGGTACTGATACACAGTCCTTGTACGCAGTTACTAAAGACCTACCCAAACCCGTCTGACTACCTAGTATGGAGATTTGCCTCACATCTCTGGGGTTGCGCATTAAAACGATGTAATGACAATTAAGGGCAATGTCTCTGGCATGCTTTCCCTGGCAAAATAGGTTTTGACTAATGTATACAACGCTTATATTTCTATGGTGGCTTTCCCTGGTAAAAAGTCTTTCCATTTCAGGGGACTTGACTACGTCTGTCATTTGATCGTCAATAACAATCATGTTGCTCACAGTTCTGTCTCCCCCTATTCCTTTTACGTCTTGCGGAAGGCCCTTTTTAAATATAACACCTTTCATTTCCTTAAACAACTCTTGCCAAATTCCATAAAAATAGTACACATTTTTAGGGGGTTTATCAAACATTTGGTCTTTGTTTTCAATAAGTCGCTTCACCCAATGGCTTTTGCCACTGCTACTGGCACCGCTCACGCTAAGGGTACAGGGCGTGGTAAACACATCGGTTGGTACCTCAACGGTCGTTGTCATTGCTGTAAATGAACTAGGGGTTAGTGTAACCAGGTTATTTATAACCTTATAGACATGGGAGGGGAAAAAAACAACGCCCAAAACACGTGTTTATTGGCATCTTTATTTAAAGGCGCTGTCTCGTAACTGGCTCCATAGTTGTCCTAAAATGTTTCGCCCTTTAAACTGGTTTGGTGGCGTTACTGCCGCTACACACTTGGACAATCCTGTAGCCCAATATCTGTCTCCCTTTACCGCGTATACAATTGTTTTTCCCGCTGACAGTCCGAGTGCCTCCTGTACATGTGCAACGTGTTTTAGTTTAATTGCTAGGCTTGTCTTCATTATGTCCATCCGTGCACTTTCCTCCTCCTGCAGCTCCTTTGTCTTTTTTTCACGTACAAAGCTTTTTAGCTCCAAAATGGCACGGTTGGTTAGCGACTTGTTTGTTCTGTTTGCTATAATTGCGGTTATGACTGGCTTTTCTAGGAGAATGGACAATAGGTAGTAGTAAAGTTGTTCCTGTGTGTCAAATGACTTTCCTTTGTAAACTAGTTGGTTAGTACAGTGGTACCAGGGAGACAGTGGATGGTCATAGCCCGAAACAATGCAGTAATCAGGAATGTCGTACCACGGGGATAACACTATATCCAGTGGGCATGTCGTTACTCCATCCTCTAAAACCTTCCTTTTTCCGTAGTAATATGTAAATCCTGATCTGTCTTGTTTGTAGGTGTATATGGTGTTGTTTCTCTGTCGAAATCCTATGTTTGTGCCTGTTTTTGTTCGCTTGGATTGCAGCACCGTCCTAAAAGTGTCCATGGCATTATGCAACAGGCGTTTGTTTATTCCCTTGCAACTTACTTTGTAAGACTCGTCGCCCTCCTTTAAAATGTACGTTTTACTCGAAAGGGCAATCATTTCTATGCCCTCCGCCTCCTTCTTAAATAGTCCTGGGGTTCTTTTACAGTACTTTGCACATTTAGTACAGCATCTTCTAGGAAACCATACAGACGCCGAATCCTGACCGCAAATGTTGTACAGTTCTGCCATATACTGCTCCCTCCTACTAGGTCGCACCAAATCATCTAGGTTTTTTGCGGTAATGGCAAAGTAGGCGCTGTCTGCGGTGTAAGAGAAAATAATTTGTGTATTATTATTATTGTTATTATTATAACTAGCCAACTATGCATAACACGAGTAAATAATCTAATAGAAAAACGGTGTAATAGTCATGTAAATGGTACTTGCCTGTGTCCATTTCAATATATTGGAAGGTGTTCTTGGGTATGTAGTAGTCCAAGCAGTCATAGTAGAACTGGAGCATTCTTAGTTTGGCGTATTGTAGGACAAAGTATCCTAGGTATATGGGTAGGTCTAGTGTAATGGTCTTTTTCACAGACTCAATTTCATAACATTGGTTGTCCAGTTCTGTCAGTTTCCTAAAGTGACTGTCGTTTACTTTCATTTGGGCCGTGTGTCTGCTTGCTACATATTCCACGGACCTGTGTTTCTGTTTTTGCATGATGAAACTTCCATAGGCACTGTTACCTTAATAAGTATAATAAAAGGCTTGTTACACAGCGTAAAGAGTCCGTTATATAGTTACAAAAAAGTATAATTTCGCGTTATACCCGTAAATTATTTTAAATTGTAGAAATACGAGCAAAACTTTCATACCTATAAGCTTCATTGTTTCGGCCTTTACTGTCGCTCCGTTGGCGTCCCCCATTCTTCTAGCGTTAGACACTTCATTTTCAAAGTTCTTAAAGCAAGGCTTTGGAATAAACTCCACTACTTGGTAAACTTTGGTAACTTCCATACCGCCAATATCCTCGTGTGCTACTTCATTGGTGCAAAATAGTGGAGCCATTTCACTAAAGTATTCCCGGGGAGGTAATTCCTTCTCGTACTGTTTAGTCCTCCAAACATCCGGGCAATTAATGTCCACCTCAACGCAGCCGTATAGGTCCTCGTTTAACACTCCTTCTAATATGCTTGCTTTGGATGTTTTGCCTGGATGTTTGAGGAAAAACTTGGGAAAGTATCCTTTGCTTACCTCTGAAATAGTCAAATCCTCTTTCATCATTTTTCTAAAGTCGCACTCCCACATTGTCACCATTTTGTAGCCTAGTCTACGTAGGTCGCTCTCCTTCTTGTCTGTTCTAGCGCGACGCTTTTCCCACAACTTGACCTCCATCTTGTTTTTCTGGCATTCACAGGAGTGAAAGTAGCAGCCATTAAACTAAGAAAAAATAAATAAAGTAAACAGGGGTTAGTGTATTAAGTTTGGTCTACTGAGGCAAATTCCACTTTTCGTATACTACTCACGCTTGTAATAGGTGCGAAGGGTGTATAATATACTCACCTCAAACACTGTGTTGTCTTCGGTGCATAAACCGTCGGCTAGATAGGGACCCACCCGTATCTCTTTACCGTAGTTCAGCCTGTGTAGTATTCGAATGTTCTTCTTTTTCATAGTCCAGTCTAACCACATATACATCATCATGTAGGTTGTGTGCTTGTGAGGTTTAAAGTCGTCTTTCATGGTTCTTCTAATGTACGTTCCGGTTGGCATGGGTTGACCTAGCGACCACAGGTATAGGGCATTTGCATCCAGTCCTATTATATTCTGTACCAGGTCACCTCCTCTAACTCTTGTCTCTCCAACTTTATGATGTCGGTGGAATATAATGGAAGGGCCTCCTACAATGTTCCTTTGAAAGGTAGAGTACAGGTCCTCGTCCTGTGCGCCCATCAGGGAAAAGTATGTACCTTTGTCGACGCCTGCAAATAGTAACCGACGTGCTATGCCTGGTACCGAAAGGGCCACCTTAAACATATCAATTCCCTTGTCAAAGTAAAACTGCTGTAATCTTTCAATTCCTGTTACAAACGGTTTTACATCCAGGTTGTTGTAGTATATGAGAAGGTCCTTTAGCGTTTGCATGTTTTCACTATTCCAGGTTTCTTGTACTACTCGGTAGTCCTCCCTGTCAATGTTGGAACCCTTTAGAACCGAGTAAAACGCTTGGTACTCTGGTAGCTTTGTTTCCGCTAGTTTTTCATAGCAGTCGAGGTATTCGTATGGAAACCAAAACTTTTGCTCCTCTACGTTAAAGGCTTTTAAAAATCCAGAGTAGGAGGATCCTGGTGCCAGAAATTGACAAAGGTCTAAAAACTTTAGCCTGTCGTTTGTAATTGAACGGTATGCGTTGTTGTTTTTAATAACATACCCCTGTGTGTTTAGTTCATCTGTAAGACCTAGATGAAAAAATAGTTTTGCCTTCAGTAAGTTCAAGTCATACTTGGCCGAGTTAAAACCAATTACTGGTAGCGTCCTACAGTAACTTTCCAACTTCATTTTCAGTCGTGCATACATTTCATACATCATGGTGGCATTGCCTTTGACTTTGGGTAATCTGGGTGTTTTGTTCTTTTTCTTATCGCTGTCATCATTTTCCTTCTCTTTCTCTTCTTCTTCTTCTTCTTCTTCTTCTTCTTCTTCATCTTCTTCTTCTTTTTCTCCTTCTTCTTTCTGTTCCTCTTTGCTGTCTTGGTCCTGTTGGTCTTTTTCTGCTTCGGTGTCTGCTTGCACTTTCCATTTATTTACATTTTCGTCTACTGCGTCAATCATGTCCTTCCATCTTTCCTTTGCCAGTGTGTTGGCCTTTTCCTGAATCTCGTACATGTGCCCAATCATATTCAATATCAGCTTGTCCAGGCTTTCTTCAACGTAGCATGTAGGTTCCATGTACCCCTCGACGTTTGAGCATATAGACACTGAAACGGCTCTATGGCGATGGGTCCACTTTAATTTCGGGCAGTTTGCCTCGTAAACCTTTTCCAATATGCTTTCAAAGTCAAACACGCAGTACCAGGGATACAGTCTGTTGTTTAAGGACGTTGTAATACTCAGTTCTTCTACTTCTTCAAATACAGTTTTAGACGTCGAATGAATGCCTCCTTTATATTTCAGCTTTGTTCTGGCGGCACAAACGTTAATGTGGCGATTACAGTTTGAACGTTTCTTAAACAATCTATCACAGCTCAGACATTTGTACTTTTTGCTGTAGTCATTAATGTCGCATATGTAGGACACGTGGTGCTGGTACAGGTTTAAGAAAATCTTGTCCTTAAAGTTAGCCTTCGAGTTGTGTCTAAGTAGCACGGTCTCGTCCGGTTCCATTTCATATATGTACACAGACATCTCAAAGCAGGCTTCCAAATCGGCTATTTCATCCAATGTAACCCCTTTAAACTCTAAAGGGTCCTGTGGAAGGGTTATGTTCAGGGTTTTGTTTACATAGCTTTTCCATGTGTGGTAGTGCTTGTATACGTTTTGGCTAGCTAGTTTTTCTTTTTTATGTATGCAAATGCATCTAAATACACATAGCATATCGTTGTAGGGTCTATGTCCAACTGATCTCATGCTCTAGGGGTATAATGCTGCTCTTTCTCTTTAGGTAGGGCGGAAGAAACCCATAGCCCAAAGGGTAGTTTGTCTTTGTAACCGTGTACAATACATTGGTAAAGTACCAAGGTCTCCATTTGGTATTAGGCCTCATGCGTGTAACGTAGGTTCCCAGGTCTACATTAGCTAATTCAACCCTTAACCTTTCTAAATCCGAATGGTTGGAAACGTAAAAGTATTATTAAGGAACAAAGTATTTCATTTCACCAGATTCGTTATTTATAAGAATAACACCTAGGCTAACGTCAACTTTAAAAGCTTTTAGTTCACTCTCGAATATTTCCTCGAGGTGACGGTTTATTTCATCTGGTCCGCCGGACAGGTCATTAGTGGGAAAGTTGTACATGTTAACAATGTCTCCCTTCTTATGACGCTGTAAAATAAATCTTTTGTTGGCGTTGTATACACGCATCGCTTCCTGATCATTTTCGCTCGCTCCAAAGGGGCTTTCATCCCACGGTTCATTATTTAAGGCCTCGCCTCTACCGTGTTGTTCCTCTCTATGGAAAAAAAGGTCTGACCTGTTACCAAAACGCTCGTGGCAATCGCCACATTTGTACCCATTCATGTTTTTGGCGTGTTCACTTCTGTGAGTAAACATGTGCTCTCTAAAGTCCTGTCTAGACTTAAACTTATGTCCACATTGCTCACAATTCTTATTAGCTACACACGCTAGTTCGTGTTTAATTCTACCAAACACCGTTTTTAATTTCTGATTACAGTATTTACAAAACTTTCTTAACTTAGTGTTGTCATCTTTTCTATTGGGGTTTAGCTTACAGCTATCTTGATGCATCATACACAAAAATACCGTTTTGTAGACAACATTGCAATATACACAGGCGCAGCATAAACAATCCAAGCCGTTTGTGTTACTGCCACACGCGGTACACGTGTTATCGTCCTCATTTGAAACTATGCCTATGTCAATTGGACTCGCGCTATCACTAACCGATAAGGGGGATGGAGATTGAGAGTCTACAACTAATGAATCATTGGGCGAAACGCTTTGCTGAAAGTAGATAAAGCAAATTATTTTAATTATGTCTATGTCACTCTTAGGTATCTCGTTTATTACTATTAAAACTGTTTTTTTATTAAAGTAACTCTATTCTATAATTTCTAATTGGTAATTTACTCGTAGCATACCTTGTCTTTGTCTGTAATGGCATTAGTAGAGTTACAAACACCTGTTAACGTAAAGTTATCTAGCCATTGATTGTCGCCAGTAAAAGGTACGTTAAACAAGTCTGTAATTTCCTCGCTGTTTAAACAACTCGATGAATAGACCTCTTTAGTTGGTTCCACTCGGTTCAATTCATTTACACGCTAAAATAAGTATTTAAAAAAAAAAAATAGTTACTTTTCAAACTAACAATTGTGGGTGTGTCTTTGCTGTGTACATTTAGATATAGATCGGTATTCCCAATACTCCTAGCTTGGGCGCGGTGGATTAGCAAGGGTTTGGGATTAACAATTAACAGTGGTATTTGTCGCTTGTAGGTGTCAGATAGAGAAGGCAACTTTTAGGTGTCAGATGGAAAAGGCAACTTTAGTCAGGATTCAAACAACAACATGTGTAGTATAAATAGTGAAGACACATAGGTGTGCGCTCTATCGCTACCTAACCATTTGCAAACGCACATCGCTACCGTTACTCAAACGTTTAACAACAGTATTTCTTTGCCATAGTCTAATGACTTCAATAGTAAACTACATTCAAACGGAACATTTGCAAACGCCTCTTCACGGAACATTTTCAATCTCCTCTTCAATTTTACCCCGTGCATCGCACCAAAACAAAACGTGAGTATTATACATTGTTACTTACTGAGTAGTTGTTGCACTCAAACTTTTGTTCCAATTCCTGCGATCTTAATTTCACAATTTGTCTGTAATGTAAAACCGCTGGATTTTCCACTACATTGTTGTGAAACGCCCATTGATTCAAAAATTGTTCGTCGTCGGGGAATGTTTTAAGAATCGTTAGTAATGTAGCTCTGTCCATTGTCTGGTTTGTCATTAGCACAGGGCAATGTACAACAGGGCAATAAACTGCGTGCATATATATATACACTTTCGTAGTTACATAATAGAAAGGTATTGCACAATAGTCTTATTGTGTGGTGTGATAATGCATTTTATTATTATTAGTAACATTTAGCCATAGCATCATTTATTTTTTTAAATATACTATGTGTGTATGTATATATATATAAATATATATATATAAAAAAGTATATATATTTATTTTCAGAAAATGTCTTTCTTAGACGCTGCTTTTTTAGATGGTGGTCAGCCTTTTGCTATGACCAATGACAATGGGGAGCACTACTTGGTTGTTCGATGGGACCTAGCTAATGACCAAAGCGGAATAGAGGTGTGGTGTCACGCGGTTAGTGGCATTGTGCACTTGTGTTATCGCTTTCCCTTCGGGGCTACTATGACCTTCCTAACAACCTCAGAGGCACGACAATTGCTAAATGACATTGAAAACTTTACGCAATTACTTCAAGGCAATTCTCAAATAGATGTCACGTACGGACAGTGGAGGTTTAGGGTCCGTGACAATGGTGCAAAAGTAGTCATGGACAAGTACGCGGAACAATCGCTTGTAAAAAGAATTGTGGTGCCTGTTGCTTTTGCCCAGTTTCTGGCGAGTAAAATAGAAACAGTTGTGTATTATCTAGAGGAGGGATTTAGTTGGATCAATGGCTTGTTTCCTCCCAATGTTAGTATGTCTACAATAGTGGCAAGTCTGGAAGACGGCGTTCGGTTCACAAATAAATGTAACCCATCGTAATGGTTAATAAAGTTAATGTGTATGTACATCTTGTCCTTTTGTCGTACTTTCTCTAAGTATTATACATTAACTACCACCTCACCCTTTTGTATATATTTTATTTTATAGAAAAAAATGTTCAAACAAGGCGCCATCGACAGATTAAACAAAAATCTGGTATCCTATGAATACGGAATGGGTCTCACGGCAAGATGGCCACAAAGGCTACAACACAGACCCGAAGCCTCTCAGGCTCTGTGCAGATTACACACGGCCATCGTTGAACATTTTAGCCCTCAGTTAATCAAGGCTAAAAAAATTCCAGGATGTGATCCTAAATGTCCAACTCCTACCAAAGCCGACAACGAGTGTGTATATCAATTCACCCTAACAGATTGCATTCAATTTAAAATTACACTATTCTCAAAAGACATTAAGCTGTGGGTTATCTGCAATTCAGACATGTTAGTCGCTCTCTCACCTAAAGAATGGAACGAATGGCATGAGCTACCATTTGCAAATGTAGAAAACGGAGAAGAAGAGGCTTCTGTTCTCAGTGTATTTCCATTTAGGTTTAATTATCACAACAACCGCTGGCTAATAAAATACAACAATGCGCTCATTCTACAAACTCCAAAGATGGGATCTCGCTTCATTGAAATTAAGAATTCAATCGACTATATTTTTAGACATTCTAGCGATATCATAGCAGCAAACACATAGAAAAATAAAAAAAACAGCAAGTCACAAACCTTTCACTAACTTTGTTGTGTTTATTACTAATCAAAAAAGTTATGTGTGTTATTGTAAAGTAAAATAGGTGTATGTAATCTTTTGTTGTGTTTATTACTAATCTAAAATGTCAATCAAATTTATGGGTGTTATCCTAAAGGCAATGCCAGTTTATAGTGTTGTTATCGTAAAGGTATGGTGTTGTTGGTCCATGGCGTGGGACCAAGGTGTCTTTATCAGTCCTAATTAGTCGCGCTTAACACGTCAATCAATATGCATTCCTAAGTAAACTCCACCCTAATAGCAAATGAAAGTAAAGTTTCGGTAACTTGTCATCAGTTCACAATGGCCCGTTATTACGTTAACACGCGTACCGGAGATCTAACCATGCATGGGGAGGCAAGAACAGTACTGGACTTGGCCGCGTTGCTAATTATGCAACCTGACAGGGATTTAATTCAAGCAACTGTCCAAATTATCATGTGTGTAATTTTTCTCATAGCCCTAATATGGCTAAGTGCTATTGCGTTGGTTTTAATAATACATCTACCGTCTTGGTTCTGGACAGTGTGCATTTGGATGTCAGTACTCGGAAGTACATTTGTCGGCATACTGATGTATATCTACAGGCTAAATGTCAATACAGTTTTCCCTCGAGTATGGGCTGCTCTACGCCCTGCTGAAAACCATTAGGATTACGTTACAAACTTTAGTTAGACTGTTTCCAGTGTTCAAGTGTTTCAAGTGTTTCGAGTGTTTCCACGTTGGAAAAGTATATAAGGACTGTATAAACGTTACATTTTCATCGCCATATGCAACTATATTTAAAAGGTAAGGTTTATATACTTGTTAATTATTATTGTGTACACATTGATACAAGGTCGCGTGTCCTCAACAATGTTTGCTCGTTGCGTAACAGCTCGTGCGCGCTTGGACGGTGCTTGGGCGGTGTTGCGCAATGCCATAAAACACGCGCTACGTTCAGGTAACGTTCAGGTTAAAGGAATTTAATCTAGCCACTCGAGAGATAGGGTTCAAAGGTTCGATTTCGACAGGCCAGCTCCTTATATACTACTCTTGTGTAAACGCGTAATAAACCTGGACGTATCTAGGCAATTTGATGGTTACAGAATTAATGTCCAAGTGTGAATAAGGATTTTGTGTAAATGTGGTTTCAGTATATAACACAACACTATAATGTACATTGATGTGAATTCCAGATTAGGGCAAACCTAGGCGGAAGAGAACGGGCCAACTGCCACGATAAGATTTCGAGCATTTCCAAGTCCTCTCCATTACCTCAATTTGTTGACCAACCAAGAACGAAAAAGTCCCCTCGGGGCAATATGGCAATTTCTGATTGTGAGAGCCGAGGTGGTATGCGACTCAAAGACCATGGCAGACTCACGAGAGAAATTTGCGGCCACCCAAGACAATTCCTTAACAATATCGAGTCTCCAGGTAAGCCATGTGAGGGCCTAAAGTTGATAAACTTGGCCGGGGGGTCGAGTGGGCCCCTTAAATGCCGTTAATGCATTTGTGAGAGAAAGTATTGCCGAGTTTGTGCCAATGTTTGTTCTGGGGTTTTACATTGGAATAAACCCTAGCTCAATCTGAAACACTAGAAAGTGGAGCTCTTATGGGCAGTCGTCTCCAAAATATTTTTTCATTGAGAGCAAACATGATGGAACACATGTTGGCGGAGGGATAGCGAGTCCCATCTTGCAGACTAAGGGACTGGCACCAACATTGACTGAAAGTATGTTCTGATAAGTCACACACCCTTTGTCGCCATGGCCCGTCATTCCCACTCTTTTGTACAAAAGGCAACAATGTTGTCCTTCGCGACCATTGAACCATGTCATTTTACAGCCAACTAGGGATACATCCAATAAAAGACACATAAATAATTCTACAAGACATAATGCTGTAGCAAAAATACATATTCTGTTCAGCGCCCGATGTTGTATTGTTTGTGCGATGGACCTCTGCAATGCCAAGAAAGTAATCGATCCTTACATGCTTGTTAGCTCACAAATTAAGGGATCGTATTCATGTGTTTGCTCCCCCAAGTAAATATTCACAAAAGGTTTCAAGGAGTAAAATGAGAAGCTATTTTAATCTTAAAAATATTAACAGAAAGTGAAAATGATCCACATACTTCTCCGTCTCCGAATCAACACCAAACTTGTGACTACATTTACATTCAAACAGAATGGGGATACCAGTCGCAGAAAGACTTAGACCCAGGTTACATGAATGAAGGCTACATTTCAGGAATTAGTCTATAATAAATAACATTTCGTGATGAATCCACGGAACATTTTCTTGACTAGCGCATGGCAAATAGAAATCCTAATTACATTCTCCCTATTTTATTTCCATAGATTATCATCCCGGCTAAGAGTATGTGTATTGCCATGTAATTGGTTCTTCGGGGATCTACATTTTCTTTTCTGAATTCTTTTTCAAAAGAAAATATCATGGAAAAGTTCTTGTAAATTTATATCTTATTTGTTTCCCAACGTCGTGAATAAAATTAACGCTATAGTTAATTACATTTTGCGTGACTCTTTTTAAATACGAGGGGACATTATTACCATTCGCGTCCGTCTTGCAATGATAGACTTTTGTTTGTGTTGAAATGGAAACCCAATATATATAAGAACTACGTCATTTCCTTCCTTCATCATCACGATAAACAGAACGAAGTCTGATTGCATGAGTCAGTGGATTTGTTAAAATCCGGCATGAAGCATTATTAACCTCATTTCAAGCTTATTTTAGCGACGATTCTTCCACCGAAGCTACGGCTGTAGATTGCGTGGAAGCGAATCATAATCGTAATTTGTATCAAAATTTAAAATCTGTGTAATCTGGTTTTCAATGATTGAAGCACAAAACAGTAGTTGGGAATATGTTGAAAAGACTAATTTCCTTCAAAGACCTTAATCCAAGAGAGGTAATTCTGGTATATCTACCGTGTTTGGTTCGGACGCACACCAATTAATAGGTGAGCGAGTGGGCTGCAAAAGCTGGTTTGCTTTGATCTAAAAGGGCGCGCCTTACCTTCTTAATACACTTGCCTTTCTTATCCCAGTCCTCCGTATTAACGGGACTCTATGGAATTCCTTTGTACCAGACCCTCACTTCTTGGATTAACTTCCATCCTATTGTACCATGTAATGAACTTTCCCTTTTCACCCATTTCTTCAGGTTAACCCATGTTAATATAAGCGCTTATTGGTTTCGATTGAGGTAGCTGTAAGTTTGCAACCCTAAATAGACGAATGTTGTGATAAAATATCACAAATCCTGATGCAGGCGATTATTATAAGACACAGTCTCAATTATATCAATAAATAAAACCAGGAAAGAACAATGATTTAGAAACCTCCTCTGGTGAGAAAACCGTGTAAGTCTATCATGTTGCGTCCCCTGCAACTATATGCACCTTTATTCTTTATTGAAAGGCGTTCTATTAATGTTTCAATAACGGCACATGTGTTCTATCTATAAATCCTCACGCAATTAGTCCAGATGCAAACATGGATGTAGCATGTATATCTGTATGTAATTAGTTACTAGCAAAGTTTTAACATTAAAGAATGATACTTGGGCCGAAGCTATAATATTTATTCCTTGTTTGCGGTGAAATATAATATAGCGATTGCGGCAAGACATTTACATGAAGAGTTTTTTTAACGGTTTTATTTCTCCACAATTTCACATTGGTGATACTTTTCAAGTCTTTTCAAGAAATGAAGATCATACAGGGAACTGTAAATAGTGTAATTGAATTAGATCGATGCATTTGCCATAGGAATTGCTTCACACAATTAGTCACAGAAGAAAACATTTTCAGGAGAAAAATAGCTAAATAATATCCCTGGGAACAATGTTCCCACATTGCAAAGTTCTTGCGCTCATGGACCAAATTCATGGTCGAAGATAAAATCAAATTATAGTTAAGGCTTGAAGGTGTGAAAGAATTTTGCTTGTCTTTACAAACGATATTTTTAAAAACAACTTTGTACTTCCAATGGAAGGTGATTTTATGTTTGGCATATGGAATATCGTCATCGTAATTGTATTTTATATTTATATCTACCATGTTAATTGTTTAGGTGTATTTAGTCACCATGAGACGACGCATTCATGAAAATTCCTGGTTTGTCGGAAATAAATGTTCCCAACATTTATGTAACTGTTATAATGGAATCAATAAAATCTTTAGGTTGTATGCAATACGATTTTAGTTACACTCTTTTTAATCCACGCAATAAATTGGAAAATAGTATTCAATTTTTATTCTCGCCTAGATTTTAAGGTCAAGATATACTTAAAGTTAATATTTAATCTTAGGTCATGTATCGTACACTGATGTTTGGTTGATGATATGTCCATTGAATCAAGGTACCCCAAAGATTTGGCATCTAACATGTATTGTGCACCAAGAAAAGGCCAATGGCGGTAGTAGGACTCACTGTATAAATGGAGTATATAATGAAGGAATGGTTCTTTATTCAAGAGTATGCGTTGTTATAATTAGTCTGCGGCATATACTTTAATTTTAGAGCGAAGAGATTTCAATCAAAACAGGCATTGACAATGAGTGCGAATCCTAGTGTGTATGAAAGCATTATTTGACTGAATTGTTAATACACTCTATGGTATATGTTTGTTTCGGTGACCATACACAGTGGGATGGCCTGGACACACACAGCCTTAAGCGAAGAAATATTTGGCTGATTGTCCACAAGTTTTCCCGCTGATAGGTCCTCAGAATTACTTTGCTAGTGCTTTGCTGTAAAAGCAAGACTTATTTGGTGCTGACGCCAGTCATATGTGGAGTTAACTGTTATTGTAATTTGTTGGTGCTCTTATTGATCCCATAACACCAATAGCCACCGATGGATCAGGTCGGGAAATCGCTGGTAATGCATATTTATTGGTGCGGTAGGAAGGGATCGATCAGCTTATTTCAAACAGTGCCATCGCTCAGATGCTCTGTTTGTTCAGGGTTATAAAACACAGGCCATGTATCTGGGTACGGGGCCAGGCCATGGGCTTTGTCTGGGCTGCCAGCATTACGCTTTAGGGCCATTCCGTAACACAACAAAGCTATCTGCGTATTAGCAATAAATCGATGAACAATTTCCTACAAGCAAACAAATTAACCATTGAATAAGAATCTTGCCAATGTGTAGAACATTATTATATGGCATGTCCAGATTTACCTCAATTTTGATCTCCGCGAGATATATCTCCGAAAAATAATAATAAATCATTGATCCCGTGAGATGAAGGATTTAGTTACCAATCCGTCGCTGTGAAAAACATGTGTGGCGGCTATTGTTTCGGCCGCACTTGACGTTCAAGCTCCGAGCATATAGTCGGATGTAGTCGGAGAGGCCCCAGAAGTTCCGTTAATTGTTCTGGATAATAAAAGGTCGAGGGTGTTATTATGCGTATTGAATATGGGGGTTATTAGAAAGCAGGAACACAGTCTTGGTCAACAAAAACAAAATGGCATTTTAATTAATCACTCCAAGTCAATGATCATTTCAAACCAAGTATACATTTGTAGCGAATATACATGTCATTTCCCTTTGAAACCTATATAATACAATCCCATTTCAAAATCTATTGTAGTTTAATGATCATTTAGAGCAAAGCTTGAAGTGGCAAATATTATAAAACGAAAAGCGCATTCATCTCCATTTCCGGTTGCCTCAAGCGCGGGTGTATCCCGGGGGCACATTGAGGGTCTGGAGTGCTCACCGGAAACAAGCCATAACCGGATAAAGGCCTGCGTCGGCGGTCATGCTCATGTCTGTGGTAACCGGTTTCAATTAATCGGAACATAACCATTCAAATAAACGATTGTTTTCAAACACTCTAAAGAAATTCACACCGAATGATACATGTAAAAGCAGCTTCACTATTTATTAAAAGACACTTTGCGGTCGTTGCTGTGTCAATATTATAACTCGTTTGAGGTAACAACATTTGACACATCCCTTTACCTATTGTAAGCTGTTTTGCATTTTAACAGATTTCATCCCGCGACACAGGTAAACGGTTGCTCATGTGGCATATTATTCACAAACATTTAGATATCACATTGTCATTGAAAATACGGAAACCTTAAAATGCAGGTGCCACCCTGTCCAGTATAGGTAAGCCATGCAATTGAGCGCTGGGTCTTTCTCGTCATAATTCTATTTATATTTGTCGTGTATATAGTAAGTCCCAAATGCGCTGGCGATGAGAACTTTTAACACGGAAGCCACATAAGTCGTAGTCAACCAGCTGCATACTTTGGCTTCACCCTGACATTCTCTCTTAGTTCTACATAACAAATACAATAAATGGCTAATCGTCCGCATGATTGTCTTCGTCCTCTTGTTTAGTGGTTTATTTATACACAGGATTCGCTATATATGTCATTCATTGTGTGAAGCATGGATGTATCGTCTTGAAGTAGATCTACTGATGTTCATGTATAAAACAAAACATCGCTAAAATCCGGATGCTGTAGGTATAAGAAACGCAAACATAATTCTTTGTTTGACATCGCCGATTCTAACTAGACAGTTTTCTTAAGCTTGCTGTCAAGTGTTGGAAGGGAGGCTCTAGAGCGTATATCTAATCAGGGGACAAATATTTGTGGAACGCGTACGATCTCAGCTCTGTGCATTGTTGACCAATTTGGTACGATTAATCGGAGTGTCAAGCCTGCGCACCTGAAAAGCGAAAACACAAACACAGTCATCAAAGGTATCTGATAGAAGGGAGAGGGGTACGGATATAGGCTCTCTGACCTCTACACGATCAGTGGCGAGATGCTTATCACCTTAAACCAATCCTGTATAAGTGACGGGATCACAAGTGAATACCCTCGGTCCGGATCTTAGCTTTGGTTCGACTCACCGTACACAAAATATAGAAACGAAAGGTCGACAGGACAATTAGGCTAGGGGTTGTACTAAGATCAGAGGATTGTAGAACTAAGAAATGTCTCAACACAATAACTTGAATCTTGAAGATAAATATTGAGTTAAGAATAAATGGATTAGAAACTAGAAGTGTTATCTGTTTTAGTCCAGGATGAAGTGCATGGTGATGCATCTATCAGAGTGTCAGTATATATTTTATACATTATTATGATAGAATAATCCCGTGTTAATGGCCTATTGTTGCAGCTGCGCAACCCATTCTTAAAATCGTCGAAAGAGAAATCTTCACCATGCTGCATGCACCGTAACTTAAGAAGATCCAGTCACCTCAAGGTCAAGCCAAATCCTATTAGCAATTCGGGAAATGCAATATATCCAACTATACAAAACCGACATGAGTGTGCGGCTGCTTAAATACATGGTAAATTCAGCCCGTTTTTACCTAAAGGTATAAATCTCCATAGTCATGTTTACGATTGACCTGAGGGCAAAAGTAGATTTTGACGCATAGCTATTACATTTGGATGGTACAATTTGTTTTGCAATCGAAAAATAAATATCGATGCGTTTGTGGTTTAAAATGTGTTGCATCTTACGGTATAAAATACCAAACGAGTTCGTGTTTATAGAGATACTATAATGTTCTTCGTAATTTTCATGTTTAGAAAGTAGCATCCTATACTACGTGATGTTACTATATAATATATACTAAAGATTCGCTGTGTGATACTGTAGATATGGTTTGTGTTGATATTCATAATGAGTAGGGCAATGCGTATTGCACCAGGAAATATAATACATACTAGTATTGTATGTATGGACGCTTCTAATTAAATTACTGCGTAATACATAAATTGGAAAAGAGCAAGTAATCATTTTCGTCTGTTGCCTAGTACGGCCGACAGTCCGCCACCCAGTTAATTGATTTTACCAGGCGAATATAAAACAATATGTTACATTCGACGTCATTGAAGGAAAATAATTATGTTCCCTTCAGGTGTTAAATTCATTCTTCATTTGGCATGCGTGTGTCTGTATTAATACAACAGTTCTGACCAGGGCTATTTGAAAGGCCTGAGCCAGATGCGACATGTGACCAGCTGCAGGTATTGTTCACGCACCTGAGGAAACCAATTTGAGGGCCTGATGTGATTTAGGGGTGTGAGGAAATCAATTAGAGATTGACGTGCACATATAAGCAACTTCTAGTTGACATTGAGGTGATATTAGAGGCTTAAAACTACCTAATCTAAAGGAATGGATTAAAAGTTGGACGGGAACTTGAGCCAAGGTGGTGCGATAAATCTGGCCTACGCTGACCATATATATATATATTTATGTCATTCTTCTCAATGCATAAGCCAAGCTAGGAGAGGCTATATACCGGGTAGACTTGTTTCTTTATGTTATTTAGGCAACCACATATTATAAACTATATAAACGCCCATAAATAGTGGCTCCTATATTAAAGTTTAAATAAAATTAATGTACGCGAAAAGACTACATGGAAACCGTCATCAATAAGCGAGTAGTTATTGTCGTGCGCGGGTAGATTGTAATACAAAGTTGGTGTTGCAAGTTGGGGAAGGATTATTGGAGCCTTCAGAAGCTTATCAGTTATAGGGCTATTCACGTTATGGGACAGACCTTGCTTTTTCAATCTTAAGATTAACCATAAAAAGTTATGGTGCGAAGGTCAGATGTTTAGGATGCACCTCAACATGTTCGAAATGGGGGAAGACTAAGAAACGCGTGAAATGTATACGAGTCGTAGAAAAGAAGATTTTTTCAAATATGTTCATTCATTTAATAATCACTCATTTAATATGACTAGCATTTTCTTATACAATTCGACATAACATTCAGTTTTACACAGAGACTATATATATATAAATATGTACATATATCACCTGATTTTTACAATATCATCGCGACTTAAGTAGAACCAAGTCCAAGCCTTTTTACATACTGTACATCTACATGAACTTTTTCTCGGGCGCTCGAATTCTTCTATACATTCACCACAATTTTGCATGATTCTATATATACGTTAAACATCCAAGAATTCTTACAAATATGGAGCATTGCGTTTGAGATATATAATACCGGTACATTAAAACTCAATGTCATCGACAATATTATCAAATAACGTTTGACGATCATCATCTTTGTTGTTACTACGTCCGCTTCCGTTTCTGCTGCCATGCAGATTTTGTTGAATGAATCACATGTATAATTAATAGGATTGGTACAAGAAAATTCACAAATTTTTGCCCCCAAAAATGTCAAATATTCAGAAGACAACGAAATATCGAGACGGTCACAAAGAATTTTGGATAATCTCATGGTGTATATTAAATAAACTGTTTATAAACATCAGTTATAATTATTGTCCTGCTTGGATCCTTAATTGATTTGAATATGTTGGATAGGCAGACTGTTGATAAGAGGCATAATTGGACAGAGATCCCGGCAACGGGGATCCAGAGAAGGAGGTTCCAGAGAGAGCGGACCCGGATAGATGGGAACTGCCAGGGATCATGGAAGAGTTCGATCCCATGGGCGAAGATGATCCCATGGTGCCCATAGTGCCCATAGTGCCCATAGTGCCCATAGTGCCCATGGCCTGTCCAAGGTAACTACTTGTGTACGATGTGCTCATGTTTGCTGGGGATGTTGTAGGATAATAAGGAGATGTGTAACCTGCTGTTGCTGATACAGTTGTGGACGGCGTTCCCCAAGGGTCAGTTTTCAGGGATCCAACCCCACCAGAGGCTGTCAGACCGGGGTATTGTTGCGGCTGGGAGAGTCCGTAGGGCGCGAGAGGATTCAGACTAGGGTAGGGCTTGTAGCCGGCCGCGCTCGCCGCGTAGCCGGCCGAAGCTGCCGCGGCCGCGCCGTAAAGTCCGAACCCGTAGGGGTTCATTTGTTGCATAGCTTGGGCTTCTTGTTCGCGTTTCTTTTGCAGCTTAAACCTCTTGGCTCTCCGGAGGAAAGAACCATTGCTGAACATGTCTCCGCAGGCTGGATGAAGCGCCCAATAATTGCCTTTTCCAGGTTTTCCGGGAGCGCGAGGGATCTTGAGAAAGCAGTCGTTGAGGGAAAGGTTGTGTCTGATGCTGTTTTGCCATCTCTGTTGGTTTTCTTTGAAATATGGGAATCTGTTCATGATGAAGGCGTAGATTTCGTTGAGGGTCATCATACCAGAAGGAGAACTCTCCAATGCCATGGTTATAAGGGCAATGTACGAATAGGGAGGTTTCACGTCAGCGAATCGCCGCTTCTGCTGAGACAGCGTAGATGTACCTATAAAATAATGAAATAGAACATAAGTAAAAATATATGCATTCAACATCTGAATTCTAAAGTATCCAATCTATAATTTTAATGTGCATCAAACGCGCATCCTTTTCTATATTTAAACCCAAACGTAAATAAAAACGTTTGTGTGAATGAGTTCTATCAGTTCACAAAATCACCCCTTGAGTGTTGCAAAATGTGTTGCTTATTGAATGGCGGTGATTTTTATATTATATTTCAACGATTGAAAGAGACTTTACCAAGGGAAAGGCATCGAAGCGTACTTCCTTCATGTAAATTGTTGGACTCTATAAAATGAAGTACGACTTATCTAAAATTGTGATCTCAGATAGTGTGACTGAATTGTGAATAAAACTACTTCAAGCTTTTTACTACTACTTCTACCCAAACAAAATTGATAAAAATCTAATGACAAAATTCCATCTAATAGCTCAGCCCTATAGGCCTAATTTGGATGGATCCAAACTACAAAGGAAATTTCAAACGAAAAAGCCGCGACTTTTTTTTGGCGACAAATGATACAATTTTAACCCATGCAGGTTTCAACGAAGTTTTGGAAAATCAAGGGATAGTGAGTCACAGAAACTGAATCACTTGCTTTTGTCAAATTTGAGGGAAATAGCAATTTAAACTTACCAGAAAAATGTCTTGGATCCATGGGTGACTCGGGCTCAGCAGTGGACATGTGCAGACTGTCATCGTCATCGTTGTCTTGGTTGCCGTCGTCAGAACGGCTGCTGGGACGACTACGGGGACTGGTGTCAGGCTTTATGTTCTGTTCTTGATGTTCTCCAGAGTCCTCCAGTGAGTGTCCAGCTGACTCCAGATGGTGACCTTGGTGAGAGTCGGAATGTTGCTGTACCATTGAGTTGATGCTGTGGTTTGTATGGTGATGTCCGTCGTGTTGATGTGAGTGAGGGACAGGAGAAAGACCTTCAAGTTGGTGGTGCCTCATTCCTCCTGCCAGCATACAGGCCTTTAACTGTACTGTGGGATCATTGATGGAGGCGCTGGAGGAGCCGTAGGGGCCCCCTGGCTCACCGGTCTGGATGCCCGGGTGATGACCGTCGGTGAGACCGGCCAGGTGAGCGAGACCTCCGGTTGCGTGAGAGGTAATCACGGCGCCCAAACTCGCGCCAGAAGTATCCATGATCATAATGTCCAAGTATGGAGAAATCGAAGGCTATTCCTCCAATAGGTTATTGAGAGAATATAGCTACAATTTTACTGTATCTGGCCACGAGAATCTCTGTGTCCGGCAGGTCTAGAATGTCCGGCAGGTAAGTGATCAACTGGTCAAGTGGTCTCCCGGCAGGGGTCCTCAGGTAGGGGCGGGTCTGCTAACGGGATGATGGTTGTTCTCTCCGCGGGTGGTCCTTTAGGTTCACCGCAACTTATCCAACAATATTCCGATTTTGAGCTTAGACTTTTCAAGTATAAGTTCACACTGGTGACATTGGATCTACATTAGTATGTTCCAGGGCTATGTAAGTAATGCGGGAAGGTAAAGTAGTAGATACTCAGAAGGATTCTTGTTGTGATATAAAGGTCCCCCTGACCCCAACCTAACTATATACCCCTCAAAGGAACAATGTGATTGGTTGATTGGGGGTGTCCACTAACAGTATGGAGCACTGGTCAGCTTTGACCATGCAGGTATGTAGGCACGTATGTGGGGGCATTGATTGGGCTAGGGGTGGGAGGGAGGGCGACAACGGCGGGGGTGGAACAGGGTGGAGGGGGGTGCGGTCGCTGTAGGCCCACCTGTTGTTACTCGGATGAAGCCATTACATTTGCTTTGATTAGCGATTAGCTCGCCCTAAGGTTAGCTGGGAACTCATGCGGCAGCTACTGGGCATAGCCAAGTACTGCAGCGATGTCACTTACTCGTTGTTCACCCCTCCACCTTTACCTGGCATGTGTATGGAGCACTTATATATATTCACAGACTCACAGGCCCACTAAATGCTAGCACAACATTATGGCTAAGGCATTGAGATATAAAATATGTAAATCTCTAATGTCGCATCGAGCTTCGTAAGGGCCTGTTAAGTTCAATATTTCCGTTCTAGTCACACTCTGTCTGAAAATATTGGCTATTAAGTTTTCAGCAAATATTTAGGATTCTTTAAACTAATCCGCCCCATCGGTATATTAGACCAGGTTAATTCTTAATCGTGAGCAAACTCTGGCTGTTCTACTAAAAAATATTATTTTTATATGCAAGGTGTATATAAACCGATGCATGAGAACATTTCAAAATAATTTAATTGAATGGCATTGGCCATAATAAATGTTTTTTTAATATATGTGAAATATTTATCAATTCAAAACATAGAATGTGCATCCCAAGGAAGTGAAGAACCTTGACAAAAAAGGTAAATTGCTTCATTCAACAATGACACTGGCCAACAATTATTTTAACACCATGGGAAATATCTTAAGGAAACCCTGGGAGCAATTATGGAGGGTGGTGACACTTAGTTTAAATCCCACGACTCAGTGTCAACAAAAGCCCAGGTTTTGGGATCTGGTGATGAGGGCATTGACGGAAACTGAGGGGTGGATGGAAAAGGGGATTGATTCATTATAGGAGTTGCGTAACGAGGGATGCCCTCTCAGAATGGGTATTACTCTATGCAGAGCCAGTGTGGGAGAGAAAAGGAAGGGGGACTTTAACAATTAGAGGGGCTGGGCCGTGTAATGATGAGAGTGCGTTGATGTATGTGTCAGCGTGTGGGTAGGCGTGCTTGTGTGCGTATGTTTTCAAGTCACCTGAATACAGGCATTTATTCACCTCTTCCCTTTCAACCAGACCCCAAAGGCCAGAAAATTAGATCTTATATTTAGAAGCTGTCAGATTGTGTCCATACAGAGTGAGATTGGATTCGACCTGATCAAGACCACACAGGTTTTATCTCTTGACGTGAAAAGTGTGTGTGTGTGTGGGGGGGGGGGGGGGGGGGGGGGGGGGAGTCGGGCATTAATTCAATGCATAAAGGAGAATATCCCATTTCAATTTTCATTTCCCTACATTCTGTAATCTCCATGAATCCCTTTTCAATAATAAGATGATTACAATTTTCTTTAAAACAATAATGTTCGCCTGTTGGCAACAATCATTTCATTATGTATTTACCTTATCTCTCGAGCTCGTGCGCTTGTTTATATAAAAACTAGATCTATATGCTTTACACATGCTGTGACTAGTAAAATATTTCTCTTGTTTGTTTATCTATTTAAAGTATATCAGGCGGCGTTAATAAGCTCCTATTTATATATTGCTCTTCGTCTCACAGAAGGACTCAATGATACCTCGAGTGAGATAGAAAGTAAACAACGAGTCTGTAATGTAAATAAATTAAAGTTCTCTATCTCTGTTTGGATCAATTCCTTTATTTCTCCATTACCAAGTGGACAACGCACACAAAGCCAAAATCAATTAATAGGAAAATATTCATGGTTAACGAGCCTGTTGTTTTCTTTCGCGCGCTCCAATATGTTAAAATACGCGTGGATTTGCTTTGCCTGCCGACAAAATATGTTCCAATCTTTAGAAATCCCTAAATAAACATGTCATCTCACAGTTCGTTTAGCATTACTCGGTGTACCTTCTTTTGTCAAGAGAAACCGGCAATTGTCGTCTGCCTCAGGGAACAAAAGCGCGCGCTTTGTTCGCCGATGACACTCTAAGCTCCTCCCGAGTTTCTAGAAGGAATATGTGCAACTGGCCCAGTCCGAATTGTCTTGTACATATATTATATCTTGATGGAGGTGATTGTCACCTTAATAATGAGACGGTTGTATTGCTTCACTTGCTTTAAGTACGCAAGTGAATACATAGCGATGATATATACGTACATAAACGTGTCAGGTTTCATAAACAGCGTACCTAAATTCGACAGTGATAATTCTTTTTTTTTTCATTATTGCTCGTAGTGATTTTAAGATATATATTTTGTCGAACAAGCACCTTGAAAATATCGGTCTGCGTGTACATTGTCTGGTCTTTATCACTATTACATGGACTTCCCATAAAGAAAAAATCTTATTTTGAAATGCAACAATACACTTTGCGTCTCTTGCCGTTGGGTGCGGTTGGTCAATTCTATTTACACATGCCTCGTGTTTATGGATCAACCGCCAGGCAATTTACTAAGAATAAAATTGACTTTATTCAATGGGGGAAATCAGCCAACAAGACCCAATAATTTGAGTAAAATGTACAACGTAGGCCCCTATACGGTGTACATTTTTTATCGGTGCTTGCGCCTCTCGCTGAAATACCGAGTTCTAGGAATCTATAGAATTCTCAGTGGGGAAGTATTAAATTAGATGGAGAGGAAGTGGTGTTGGTTGCAAACGTGTGTGTATAACCAACGAGAATGATACATTCTCGTTGGTATGACCAAGAAAACACTTGTTCACATTGCGATACTGCCCCATTGGAACGCATCCGTCTCAAATTACATTGTGTTGCTTAATAATGGCGATTTGAGCTACTGTTGATACGGCAGGCAAGCATTCTACTATTCTATGTCCACAAACTTTCACATTTAGCAAAGGTTTGCACTCTACACACCCGAATATGGTACGCTGTCCACGCAAGTGCAAGCCTCTTATGACAAGTAGCACCTCAACGACTCTGCGTAAAGTTTATTCAAGATTTGACGATTGCTTCGTAATTTACATTGTTACCTCATGGGTTCGTATGGAGTGGCCTGCTGCTGTTTATTGCTTAAACACGAAGCCTTTTATAATGTTGGCAATTGGAGGCCTATTATTTGTGTACCCTCCCCTAGAGTTAAGGAATGAAGTATCGGATGTTCGTGGGGATTCCTTTAATCTTTAACAATATTTGAGGTTAGCACGAATGCATACCCCTGTTTTAGGATCTTACTATATATTGGTGCATGCATACATCCGTCTTCACGTCAAATATTTCATGGAACTTTATTTACCAAGGAGGTCTAACAGCTCATTCATTAGTGCTATATGTGGTATAGCACTAATGAATGAGCTGAATAATTTTCCCACGCACGCAATCCTTAGGATTTTCTTTATGCTCGATTGGTATTTGGATATTTTGTGATGTTATATTATGTGAAAACCCTATGTTTATTGAAGTAAAAAGTAGATATTTTCATTCACTTTAGGTCAAAGTCATTAATGACCCTTGGTGATAGTAAACATCTAGAATCAACGATTGCAGTGTTATGGTATATATATACATGTTCTATCTTCGGAGGTCTCTCTTATCAGATACCTAATGAATACTGAAAGAACCTGAAAGAAACTTATCAATTATATTGATATATTATATTAGAACCACCTTAAAATGATCACGAAATTAAACACACATGCATAATCCCGTCCAGCATGCAATAATGCATAAGTGACAATATTATAGGCTGTGAATTTGTTAGCCAGTTGCGGCCCGTATAAGACAATGAGGTAATGGAAGGTGTCATTGACACGTGCTTGCTACCGGACAGTTCACTCCGTGTCATATTGGCGCTGCTCACCAGCGACGAAATGGCTAAGTAAACGAAGTATTTAGCAATGTTTTATTAATCATCAAATCGTTCCAAAGTTTGAAGCTTCTCAAAACAAACCCAGTGTCAAATCCGCAAACCATAACATTGCCCCCCGTTATATTGATGATGCCTGTGGATTGTTAAGGTATGTAACACCTGAAAAGTTATACAGCCATTTTATTCTGACATTGTTCATTTATTGTAAACATGCAACGGGGCACTATACGTTCGATTGCCATTATTATAGCAGATGCGCAAACTAGTATGTAGAGAAATGCGGGATTAGTTTACAACCTATCGTATGCTATTTGACATGTCTTCTGCATTGTAAAACTTTCAGGAAAATGCCCTGGCAATTCTCCTCGTATTGGCTCAATAAGTTATATGGTTGAATTTAGGTAGATATTAGTAGTAGAAAGCCGACAACCTGCGATACTAGCCCAGATAAGGAAGATTATTCCCATTATACCAGAATTATCGCTGGAATTGTTCAATTAATCAAAATTAACTCCATTATACAATATTATAGATTTTTGACAAGTCGATCAAATTCCATTAAATTTTCATCAAACAATCGACATCAAACGTCAAATAAACCTAGCATCGCAAATAAATATTCCCTTCAAACGTCTTGCTTTTTGATTCCTATTCTGAATTGATGTCCCTGACTAATAATTATTTGTGTATATAAACTTGGAGAAAATATTTATCATGTGCACAAATTTGTACCAGTCTTATTGTGATTTAGGCACAGTAAAGTGGCGCTTCCACGGACGCCTGTTGTATTTGGAAAGGAAAACAAATAAAGGAGAAATTCAGCCAATATTTTGTATATGAGGACACGTATTATCCATCATGCTCTCCCTTGTTGAAACAGCTCATAATCGCACACCCACATCATCAGCTTGTATTTTAACTGTCAATATTGGTGAATAATCCCTAGATATATTATGTACAATCACTCTTATTATACGCCGGTGTTCTGCTGGGTATGTAAGATTCACTGGATTGAGAGAAAAAGGCAGTTACTCCAATTATTTGGTGCATCCGCCCGTGATGAATTACACCATGTTGCAGAAGCGTCAGATGGCGTCAGAAGTCGTCACTCACACGCTTTCTACGGATGGATAAGATAAATGCCTGAAGGTATTTACTCACTGGCGTACCCCGAGTCACCGACTCCTACATCGGATATAAAGCAATCTTTTAAACACAGACCCAACGCGAGAAAAAAATGACGCTCAAATCAACGATCCTATATGAAGATATAGGGTCGTTGCTCAAATCTATATACACACATGTATCTAACTATTTTAAGTTTATAGTAAATAGTATGCAACTTGCAAGTGACGACTTGATCTTACTGATCTTACTGCTGGCTTAATTGCACAATGTCATCAGCATCAGAATACTATATTGACCGTATTTGTCCCAAATCTCCATGTCTAACATATCAATTTCCATCAGTCATAGAAAAGGAACGCTAGATTGCATGTAAGAAAATGCAAGATAAATCACGTGCATAATTTCCCACAAAAGTATGCTAGAAAATAGCTGGACTATGTCTATGATTTATCTAGATCCATTATCCAGACCATCTCGATCATAGATACGATCCCTAGGCACGGGGCGCTTGGGGATGCTGAAGAGCGAACATGTTGTCTTAGTCGGTGTGTTATCTGCATTCAATACGGTTGTTAGCAAGTTATATATTATCACTACTGCGAACAATATTGACTGCAAAAAGTTTGAACCAGCGCTCGTAACGTCGGCTCGTTTAGGATTATGCGTCCGGAGAAACCGTTAGCTGGAATCAGCTATGTCAACCAGGCTTTAGTTCCGGGCAGATGTTTTGCATACTTGGAGTTTGACACATTCCATGGAATTATAGCCTCAATGCCTATAGTTGATCTCCCACTTTCACCTTTCTTGTTCATGTGGTGTTACCTCATCCATATACTATACCCAACTCTCTCTCTCTCTCTCTCGATTTCTGTCTCAGTGTCTGTCAGTAGCTGTTTCTATTTTCCCTCCCTTATATTTTAGAGCACTTTCTCGGCTATTCTATTGCAGCTCTTTCACATTGTTGTTATTCATCTTTCGTTTTATATTTTACGAAAAAATAAACTCTAACCCCCACTTTCGACCCAATTCGGGCATGTGTCTAAATTAAAAGTTTAATTTTCATACCATTTGATTTAATTTATAATTGATGCACAAACTATTTATTTTCTGCATACTGCCGTAAAGTGGCAATTCGATGATAATGAATCAGAGTCTATATATATTATTATTGTATACCAACATTTATTACAGCTATGGATACTGAATGAGAGAGAGTGAGTGAGTGAGTGAGATTGGTTGCTTTACGCGCTTATCAACACATTTACGATGGTTATATCAAGGGCGGGAGAGCTGAGAGGGAGGAAGTTTATTATCATACCCAGGACATAGAGATACACATATATTTTGAGTCTACAATAGTTGTTATTGACATTTCACATATTCGTATAGTCAACACATGCTAAAACC
This sequence comes from Sthenelais limicola, assembly GCA_942159475.1. Classification (NCBI taxonomy): domain Eukaryota; kingdom Metazoa; phylum Annelida; class Polychaeta; order Phyllodocida; family Sigalionidae; genus Sthenelais; species Sthenelais limicola. The sequence goes on along the minus strand of OW804096.1, from coordinate 90,909,264 downwards.
AGCATTAACTATACATTATCCTATATTGTTTGTGTCAATATTCGTTATATATTATATCCCCTTTAGTTTATTTAAAAGAGAAATCAAGTCAATGTTTCTATGATGAAATCGTTAGGCACATTTCAATAAATATTATCCAAGCGCAATCGCGGCGAATTCCTTAGGTTGACTAATATATAAAGAAGGATCAGCATTATTACAATTGTTTGCACACAAACAACACACTAATCACAATTGTCCTATTAACTTGTCAGTTTACTGATGTCCTAGAACAAACGTTTGTGGATGACCACTTCAATTCATATCAACGAATTATATTTTGAACACAGGAAAACAGAATATAATCGAAATGCAGAATTTCATCAGCAGACTTAATCAAGAGCCTGATAGTTTTCTTTTGTGCATTTGCCGTTGTATTTAATTTCCATGAAGCATGGAACAAAGATTGGAGCAAGTTTACATAAGGTCCATATAGCCACCAATCTTGGGACCATTGACACACCCGGCGTCAACAAGCTAATACAACAATCCAATCTACCCCAGATTTACCCATATAATTGTTATCCGAGTGGAGTTGAAAGACCAAAGTCGTGATAATATTTTCTTGGACAACAACAGTATTGTTGGGGTAAAAGGGTTCGAGTTTCCTCTAAATGGCAGGTGGTAAGACGTTGTACATGTGGAAATCTGATACAAAACACATCATACACGTTACGTCTTTCTTTTTCCAACTTCATGTTTTATTCCATCCTTATCATCATTTCAGTTGTAAATGATATTCTATCGATGAAATCGAACACGATATGTTATTTTCTAAATCATTGGTGGAATTGGCATTAACGGCTTTGAGAGCCCTGTCAAACAAGCAACAAACATAAACAACGAACAATTTGCAATTCGGATGGATAGAATAAAATTATTAAGACAAATTATCTAAATCGCTGTGAGACAAGGTGAAGTTTTGTGTGTGGTTGATGCGTCGTCAGAGACATAATTAGGTGTTCACATAACCTTGATGCCATACCACCATTAACAAACTGAGCGTTATATTTAGATTGTGTGTTGCTGCTCAGATTTAGGTTGTAGGTTCGACTGCTTCTAATCATATTTCAATCAAATTTTAATAATTAATATTATTTTATCAAATACAAATCTACCCCGAATCCCACATAATATACTAACCAATTACGCATTTGTTATTAGCATAATATTAACATGTATCACTTGGCATAGACTAATCCCCGACTTCTTACCGGATGGATTATTCCAGCATCGATAATTAAAAATTTGAAAAAAGCAATCCTGGCTGAACAATTGTTTTCTATGAAATAGTCAATAGCCATTTTCCTGGTATTTGTCCCAAGAAGATGAGAACAGTGGCACTATACGCCTCGATTACTTTAGTTTTCCTGGTACCAAAATACTAAAAGACTTGGGTCAGTTTAGTCCACTATGTATCCACATTGAGCAATATACTCTTGTGATTCCATAGGCAAACACAAATTAACCTTTTCAATGAGAGATACATTTCACACTAAAAGCCTGACAAAATATTGCCAAAAGGTCTCTGTTTATATCGGGCGGGCACTGAGTTCAGGTTATGTAATTTTCAAAAGGTATACTTTCTATAGTTCTGCAAATATTTGGGGAATAACATCTAACATCTCCGACTGTTTTCAATGTGTTTTTACTTCTAGCCATAGATTAGTGGGGTTTTGTGCCTCAGGTCCTTACATTGTAGTATATTTAGAATAATTCCAAGCCGAGAGAAGCGACGGGTTAGTACCTGTTTGATGCCTTGGGTGTACGTACCAAGTTCCTCAACCCTAGATTTTTAAGCGGACTTATTCGATGAATGGTTCCAGTCCATTAGGGTAGAATCATTTCCCACTTCCCAAAATGTTACCCAACAAAAATATGACAATGGATATTATTAATAGTTAAAAATAATCCTCGATTTTAAGAATTTATTTAAACGTGTTTTCAATTGATTAACTTCTCTTTAAAATACAAAGTATGGGAACTTAAAGCGGCGCATTGATGGCCTCATTTCAATGTATTAATCATTAATGATCACATTTTAATCAATATGTACGCTATCATATCTTTGTATACTTAAACTGACATAACAGTAGGTGCCAAGGAGATTTAATTTTCAATCCATAGGCGTTCGATATCTGTCCTGAATTACATCAATACGAATTTCTCAACACCTTTCCTCTCGCCCGCATTTGTTTCCATAGTACCTGTATCAGATTTCGAATAAATTTGGAGTACAAACCAATGCTCTAATGCTCTAAGTGTGCACATACGTCCTTCATTGCACAAGGACTCCACATTAACATTCAAGTTGCTATACGTATAGAGGGCAATAGAGAAAGCCGAGAATGCAAGTGCACTACTAACGCTGTGTCCCTATTGGGTGGGGAAACATAAGGGGAGTCTGTTTGATAACCCACCTGCCTCTGTTCCACGGCTCTGGTGCAATGCCATACATAACATGCATGCCTATATTGACATATCTTTATTCGGGGGGATTATGATGAAAAGATCAAAGTACTGGCTGGATTAACTTTAAGTGAGCCAGTCATCTAAACATGAATACATTATTTGTGTGAATAAAGATTCTCTCCAAAAACATTTTGTCAAACAGGGTTACTAATTGATGTAAACGGCATCTGAAATATGTATACATACATACATACATACATACATACATACATACATACATACATACATACATACAACACGGTAGCGGATCTATAATAAAAGGATGAAATCCAGTTTATTCTTTAAAGTAAATTGGTTATCCAGGGAATAGCTAAAGATAATTTAGGCACACTCGACATCTATACGATGTATACCAAAATGACATAATCAAAAACCCATACAGCCCTGCATGGGCAGCTCCGGAAAATACCTAATGATAGACCTAACTCTAAAGGTATTGTTTCATTCTATTCCTAGTACATGAAGATGCAAAATTAAGAACACACCAAATGGTGTGCAATATGATGATAATATAACCCTCTGTTATAATGGATATAACATAAAGGAGAATCAGTAGCTGACTAGCCTTCATATGGATGAAGCACACATAAATTAAAAATTATTGGTGTGACACAATGAGGCATAACACCTCCTTTGTGTAATGGTCAATATAATTGGTCGTTTCGGGCATTTAACTTTAAATGGTTAACTATAAAACAGTGCCGATAAAATCCAAACGACTCGAATCAAGCGAATTGATTTACATCAAAGTTATGTATGCTCTAGTTTCCTCGAGTCTACGATCGAGTTGTACGTTCTTTACCTTTGAAAGTTTAATTGCGATTAGACTTAGTGGGTACGCAACAAGTGTTGCCCTTGATCTCTCAGTAAGCGTAGAGTATTTGAAATTGACGTTTAAATACCAATAAAGCATCTTTGTGGACTGCTTATCCCATTACCTGAGCCAATTAAAGATTGGTTCTGAGTAGATTTGTCTACGGTCAAATCCCTCCCTTCCACGAGCTCGGAGACCAGCACTACCAGAGTGGCTAATTGGCATTCTGCGCTGTCTAAGGCGATAAATCAGTAATAATTCATTGGTAATTAGATTCCCGGGCTTTTATTATAGAAGGGCGGAGGGGGATAATGTTTTAAGAAGCTTGAACTATTTTATTCCACTCAAGGAGAGAAGATTACATATTTGGCCATCATTATAAATATTGGTTGGGTTCTGGTGGTAAACCGCAACGAGGCCATACGTCTACAAAGTCGTTTCGTGTCAATTGGATTGGGAATACGCGCGGTGTTAAAGTATCAAATACGATATATATCGGTCTACCATGATGAAAATATTGACAAATTATAACGGTGTACGATTTAACGATCATCCAAATTGACAGAAGAGCTACTTTTTCAGAGGGACTATCTACATAGACATAATATTTTGTATCATTAGATTAAATCGACAATAATCTAAATCTACAATGTTCTCCTAAAACTAAAATAAAGGGTTAGTTTATAACGAAGACGAATAAGAAATACATGCGCCGTCTAACCATCAATCATAGTACATAATTGAGGCAGTGCATTAAATAAAAATTATGAAATATTAAGTTCATTGTAAAGTTTTACGGATAGTAGGGTCATTGCAAGCGTTTAATTATTTAAACCATCATTTGAAGAGATTGTTTCATTATAAAAAATACTATGCACTATGCCTCGCTTGAAATAGCGTACCCTAAAGAATATTGAATCGCTTCAATCCTGCTTCCATTTAATACCTATTTACTTGTAGATTATTTGGAAAGGCTATTGATACATAGTAATCAATTCAGATACAGTGTTCGGAATCCTATAAAATAAAATACGTCACATATGACCTTTCTTTTCTCGAATAAGTTCATTTTGATGCTTAATCTAGATGTATCCTAAAAGTAGTATAGTTCAATTTGTTACAAATTGTGTGCGATTTAATGATAAAAATAGTTTAAATTCTGTCCCAAAAAGGGTTGAATATACAATTTGGAGTTTTGGAATCCAAGATTAATCATAATTACAATTGAACAATAATACCACATTACCATCATTATGTCTTGCAATGGTATTATCCATATCATGATCCACTTAGATGTTTGATTCTTATAAAACATCATAATAGGGGGATATGGCTATACCAGAAAATTATGATGATTTACCCATCATGATAATCATTATGATGATTTACCATGATGACATCTGAAGGTCGGCTACATTATGCCATCTGGCTACTTCACAGCAAAGAATAAAAAAAAATATCTTCTTTTAATTTTCCAGTAGAACATTTACAATTCAACGGATCTTCCTGAGGTCTCCCCAGGGTGGGACATTTTTGGGGGCAAATTGCCAATATCTACAGGTACTAATTGAAAGCCGTTTTTCAGTTAATTGAGTAAATTCGCACCAATTTTGGGCTCTCATCCCAGAAAAAAATAATGTAATGGTGAATATTTTTTTTGTTGATAAGTAATAGAAGACAACTCAGTTCAGTTCAGGACGCCGTGGTGGGTGGTTGTGTGCTGGCTCGCTCCGCCCGCACATACACATAGTGTTTGGACACAATTGGATTGCTCTCATACTGAGTACTTGTACTCTACGCCTCATCGGACAAGTTGTGATATATTATTCTAGTGAGTGAGTGGAACTTTATTTATCACTGATTGCTTATTCTGTACTGAACTGTATTATAATTTTGCCTGAGATTCTGTCTCCGGCTAAGTGATCGATCATGGAAGAGGCACGTCCCCGTAGCTTTATTTCTTTGAATACATCAGATAGGGTATTCCAGGAACCGATTCTTCCGGATCTTACTAGATCCTTAGATCGCATGAATATTCAATACACACCACCTGTCCATATTCCCATCGAGAGACGCCCTGAAAAACTAGTCATATCGAAAGATCCCAACGAGATTGGTTTCGGAGATATTAAAGATGCCTTGAACGCCACGCTAGAAAATCAGCACGAGCTGTTAATAAGAGTCTCTACATTGGCTGACAATGAAAAAGAGTTAGTGAAGTGTATATCTAGTCTCAGAGAGGAAAATGCCGAGCTTAAAAGATACCATTTCGATCTAGAAGACCAATTTCTAAAATCGCAAATAGAAAACAACAGAGCGCGCATAATTATATCAGGCATGTATCAAACAAGGAAAGAAAATACTATGGAGAAGGTATTAGAGTGTTTCAGATCGATAGATCCTAGAATTGGACCTGACAACCTAATCTACGCCAAACGTCTACCTAGCAAAAGTAGAGGCACAAGACAGATAGCTGTCAAGTTTGTATCTGAAAAGGTTCGTGATATAATCTACAGTCGCAGGCAAATGCTTAAAATGGGGGACTATTATGGCATTTACCTAAATGCTGATATACCAGAGAAACTAGTTAAACGTAAGAGAAACATTCGGTTAGTCGCTGAGCTTGCGGAAAAAGATGATGATTGCGAACTTGGTAGAGTTACTGACGATTCAATTGTTCTTAACGGAATAACGTATTCGCACGCAGACCTAGAATTTGTTGACGAGGGCCTAAAGCCCAGTAATGCAAAGACAAAGGTCATAGGAGACTATATTTTTCCAGAGTGATTTAAGTATTCTGAGCAACTTTAAGATTTGCAATCTACGCATGGGCACACTCTCTTTTTCATCAGTCGAACATGGCTATCAATATGCCAGGGCGAACTTTCTAGGTAATCGTGACATCGCCAACAAAATATACCGATCGCGTGATCCCCGGGAAGCGAAAACTCTAGCAAGGCAATTAATTTCGACAGATGAGTGGCACAAAGTAAAAGTTCCCATCATGAGGCAGTTAATCGAAGAGAAGTTCGCCCAAAACCCCGAAATGAGTCATTATCTAGTACAAACAAACAACATGCCTCTTTATGAGGCTACATCATGCCTTTTTTGGGCCTGCGGAGCCTTTCTAAACTCAACTGATCTAGCTGAAGGTAACTATACTCGGGCTAACGTGGTAGGGAAAATATTGGAGGACATTCACCAACATATAACTTCTGGTTACTCTACACACATAAATGAAATCGACCTCTCAAGGCCCAGTGGCGCAATAGCATTACCCTCTTCAAGCTTATCCCCTAAGCCCAAACAAAAGAAACAACAAAAAGATTCCACTCACAAACATTCGAATGCTATGGATCTAGATTCAGACAACAACAATTCCTGGCCCGTACTAAATAGAATTGCCCACACCCAATCACAGTCTCAGCCTGTCAATCAAAACTCTAACCATGTCCAGGCCAGTGGAAATTCTAGCAATAATCCACCCCAGTCCAATGAAGTCGACGCAGGTAACAATAACATGCTCACTCCCATGGACTGTCAACAAGTCCGTGGCAGGTCACTAATGCGACCCACTGGGGTGTTGAAAACATCAGATGAATCCGGGTCTAGATCTGCCAGTCAGAAAAGACATAGATCGCATTCTGACCAGTTGTTGCATCTAGCTAGCCAACCAGCAAAAAAGCCAGTTCCAAATTCTGCTAATCCAGACTTAGGTGAAGACAAGGGGAAAACACTGTTAGGTAAGCCACCGCCCACTGAGGCCACAATTGCCACGCTTACGAAGTATCTTGAATCGGATCAAAACTTAGACACTTCTCCGCCGGTACATGTTGAGTCAGCCCCTGCTCCAGCGCAGACATTATCCCTGCCGTCTGCCTCACCAATACCACCCTCTTGTCCACCGAAAGCTCTACCCACTATAGACCCAAATCAAAATTACGAGTACTCCAATCCAGAGGAAAGAAAGCAGATTATGCAACATTTCCAACCCCACATTGACTAACACACGACAATATGCCTTTAACATTAATTGTCACAGATTCTCGAGGACGTCACCTGGACAATTATCTAAACAACCCAGATATCTTAATATTTTTTTACAGTGGGGCCAAACTTGACTTTCTGACCACCAGATCGATAGACCTATTTTGGAAGCACCACCCCCATCTTATCCTAATAATTGGGGGCATTTGTAATCTCACTCAGAAAGACAAAGAAACCAAAGAAATATCCATTCCGACGACCATAGAAGATAACTTAGTCCATAATGTTACTTCCGAATTTGAACTTTCTATACAACGTCTCTCCCATATAGAGCAATATTGCACCATCACTTATGGAGGCCTTATAGGCGTCCATCTTAATAAAGCCAATAATCTTGAAGGATTCGCTCCTACACAACGAATGATCAACTCGGCAATCCTCAAAATTAATAACCACATCCACAATTTAAATGAGCGCAGAGGAAACCTCCACTTTCACTTGGTAGCCAAAGTACATAAGTACTTTAAGGGCCGACCACGTCACACTCTAACACGCCTATATGATGGAGTCCATCTTGATGAGAAAGTGTTAGCAAATTGGGCAACCGAAATCAAAGCGATATACCTAAATCCACGTATCGAATCTGCATAATATCAGCTATTGGTCTGAACTATTCTGTCATCCTTTGCTTGAGAAAATATAACTTTCATTTAAATATATGCTCTGATTACATCTTTTGATAGAGTCGATGATGCCAGTATATACTTACTCATGCTTCTGTTTTTGTTTATGTTATAATATATATAAACACGTGGCCTCCTTTTGCAATTTGTGACACGAATCAACAGGACCTGCCCAATGAATAACTGCCTATTAAATACAATCGGCTCTTACTACTTCTACTACCTATTTACTTCTCAAGCAATTGTTACAGAAATAAACGTCGTTTTACTGCCTATTGAGATTTTCTCTAGCTTATTTACAGACACATTATACCAGTCGACACATCTCTTCCGACACATGGATATTGTCTCCCTGCTTTCACCGCAACACGGCAAAAACTGTGAATATTACACTTACTCAATTTTTATGTTCATTCTACTGTATTTACATGTTCTCATATTGCCCTCTGCATCTATATTTCATAACCTGGAAACCTAAATCAATTTATCACACGAACATATGTAAGGCTACCAAAAGTCTATTATTCCTTATACTATATCTACGTTGCATCTCCATCATAATGCATCACCAATACCTCTGCACTCAACCGAATCATTAAAACTATTTCGCAGACGTTACCAAGATACTATCACCATGTCAAATGATACATTGATATAAAGTCACCTTAGTCTTATAACCGGTAACTTGTCACACGGGTCCCGGGCTATATGAACTAAATCGACAATGGTCCTAAAACCGGCAACTTGTCACATGAGTACCGGACTATCTGTGTTAATAATGCATTCTAATAGGCTGAGTCTTACTGATTAATTGATACTTGATATCAATAATATAAAATGAACTATCACATGTATATTATTATTATTGTACACTGTAATTTTTGAGGTTCCCTGTGTCTAAACAGATCATAGCAAAGCCCTAGTTAAGTATCTCTACTGTTCGTCACTCACAATTTATAATCCCCATTTGCCCCACTGTATACTAATATATGATTACAGGGGCACGTGTTACCTCATGTCAACTTAGGTCCAGCTGCGGGGACCCCTCGTTGATGTTTATATTGTCTGTTCTTTTTGTGATTGCTATACCCTAATGGTTCCACTCTCCCTCTCTTCCTGGAGGCATGTTGTCACACGGCACCTCTTATCTTATCGGGGGGGGGGGGGGGGGGGGAGGGTGGACCTAAGGGTAATTGTACCATATGTGTGCCTCTTCCACACGATTACCTTATCTCTTAGACTAAAACCTCACTTATATAGTCTAACTACAGAATGAGCTTAAATTTCGATAATTGGGATGAACTCAAGAATATAAAAGGATTCAAAATAATTCAGTACAATGTTCGCTCACTACTACCTAAGTTTGACCAAATTGTAATTGATATACTGCTTCACGATTATGATGTTGTCATCTTTACAGAGAGTTGGCTAAAAAAAGAATTACACGACACCCTGATATCACATTGTAATTATACACTAATTTGACTTGATAGAATGATTTTATCTAGAGGAGGCGGCATCTGTGTTTATGTCAGAAATGACTATGAATACTACTCGAATGGTGAACACTGTGAAACTATTGGTTTCTCTGTTAAAAGAAAAGACAACCCTACCTATTCAATTGTTGCTAGTTATCGACCCCCAGACTCTAATGTAAAGTATTATTTCGACAAATTACACGAGATTACCAATCAAACGATATCTGTGCTGCCTCATGGTGATAAGAACCTAATTGTCTGTGGGGATCTTAACATTGACTTGCTTGACACTACGAACAATAAATCTAAACTACTAAATGAATTTTGTAACGAATTATCGCTTACAAAACATATGGATAAGATAACACGGTTTGGCTTAACAAAAAACTCAATTTTGGATATTTTCTTGGTACGAACAAACATAGATGTTACATCCGGAACAATCAACTATAATGTATGACCACCAGCCCACATTTTTAGCAATAAAGAAAAAAAATCCCCCTAGAGAAAAAGTCTCATTCATAGGACGAAACTATGCTACGTATTCAATAGATAGGCTTAGAGGACTACTCTCAGCATACGATTGGAATTATTTCTATTCACTGACTGACCCTGAATATCATGTTTACCAGAATTCTAGAAGCCTCAAACAAAGTAGCTCCCTACAAAAAATATAAAATTAAAAACAATAGGCCTGCATGGTTCACAAATGAACTAACGGAACTAGGCATTGAAAGAGACCGCCTCTATAAAAAGGCAAACAGATCAAAATTACCAAACGATTTACAGGCTGCCCGAGTAGCCAGAAACCAGTGTAATAGGGCTGTCAAGCAAGCCAAATCCCACTTCTATAGACACCTGCTAAATGAAAACCGGAATGATCCAAAAAAGTTCTGGAGAACGATTGAAGAAATAGACAATAAAAAGAAAAATGAGATAACAAAAATAGTTAATGATAGCAATGTAACACTTCTAGGTGTGGAAGCAGCAAACAAACTTAATAACTTTTACTGCAATATTGGCACAAAGACCGCCGAAAAAATCCCTCCCTCTACCTACACAAGAACAAACTATAACATAGTGCATAACTACACGGTGCCCATTGTTGACAGAGACAAGGTCTCGTCGATCATCAGAGACATTGCAATCACCAAGAGCTCTGGTTGCGAAAAAGTATCGGCTAGGATTTATAAAGACTCCTTTATTATTTTACTGGAACAGTTACTACATGTTTTCAGGGCCTCGGTAGCTACTGGTATTTATCCATCTGCATGGAAACATAGTATTGTCAAACCGCTTCCGAAAAAGTCAATAGCCAAAACACCAAACGATACCAGACCAATATCCCTAACCCATATTGCAGGCAAAATTCTTGAAAAGATAATTGTTTTACACCTAACCGAGCACCTAGAGCATAATAACCTACTAAGTAAATTCCAGCTGGGATTCCAAAAGGGAAGCACAAGTGAGGCTATTTATAACTTAGTTACAGATATAAATAAATCTATGCATAGGAAAGAATATACATTAGCCTGTTTTATAGACTTTAGCAAAGCCTTTGATTGTGTCAATCATGACATTCTATTAATGAAGCTCTCGGATCTAGGAATCAATGAACTATTTTTGGCTTGGTTTGACTCATATCTGAAAAATAGGACGCAAATGGTGAAAATTCAAGGCTACACTTCCTCCGAAGGGGTAATACCAATAGGGGTACCCCAGGGATCCATCCTTGGCCCACTACTCTTTTTGGTATATGTAAACGACATCAAAGATCTAAATATGACCTGTAAATATATACAATATGCCGATGACACCATACTCTATCATACATACATCGATATTAACGCATGTGAACAGACTGTCGCCTCTGATATTGTCAAATTCTGTGAATGGTGTAAATGCAGCAGATTGTCACTAAATGTTGCCAAAACCAATCTCCTGGTATTCAACACTAAGCACAAAAACCAAACATCGAATGTGGATATAAGGGTGGGTGGATCGGTCCTCCAACAGGTAGAATCATACGAGTACTTGGGTATCAAATTGGATTCGCATCTTACAATGATAGGGCAATTTAACGCCCTGATCAGGCAAATCAACCATAAATTATATACTTTTAATAAGATTAGAAAAAACTTAGATACTAAAACTGCGATTATGCTATGCAAATCCAAAATCATTTCCATTTTTGACTACAGTCTGTCAGTACTGTCCTGCCTTAACCAGGGCAATATAAACAGACTGCAAAAACTTCAGAACCGAATCCTTAGAAGTGCAACTAATTCTGATATCAGAACACCTATACTTGCTTTGCATGCTGAAACGAAAACTATGTTGATAAGAAACAGAATGATTTACAACAACCTGAAATTAGCACACGGCAAGATTTATAATGCACAAAATGATGCTACCAATCAAGATCAAAGAAATACCCGTCAAAATGCTGCCCCCACCCTTCCAACATTCATCCCCAAAACTGAAAAAGATAAAAACTCGTTGGCATACCAGTGCGCTAGGGAATGGAACAGGTTAGATCCTGCATTAAGGAGATTATCAACCCCTAAGGAATTTAGTGCTGCATTAAAATCAAGAATCATAATATGCACTAGTAATGTTGTTTTTTTTTGTTTTTTAAAAATCTTTATTTTCCCTTATCCTGCCGTCTTGGCTATTACAATTCTAATGTTGCTTCATCGAAGTGCTGGCTTGGCAAACTCTGAAATAATAATTTGTTATTAATCTTCATTTTCCGATTTGGTTTCTTAAATAAGGATAAAAGAATTTTTAAACTTTTAAAACATTTTCCATAGACCACTCTTTCATACAACATTCTATGCTTTATTCCCTTAGCGTTATTCGCTTATTCCGCCAGATGGCGACTTGGTATGGGTACTGCTCGTCTATCGTTCTACTGATAGGTATACGGATTAGACACCAGGTGGCGCCTCTATACTGGACTCAGATAGATTCGACACATCTTCATATTTGACCCAAGTACATATCCTTTGGGATTGGCTCATTATACATAACTAACATTTGTGATGTGTTTCAGGAAAATGAGTCATAAGTCGCAAAAATTGGATTTTGAGATACCATCATATTTTAATAGATGAGACCAAGCCGATTCCAATGAATGTAAACATTAAGGACATTTAACAAGTACTTTCATCTTTTTAGTTAGATTGTAAAATTGACAAGCCCAAATTGTCTAATTTTAAGTTAAAGTTGTCTCATTCAGCCAGACATTCGTCGCGCCCCTACCGGCCAGAAGGCTACCCACACTTTCTTACCGCCACAACGCTCGCGGATTTCTTATCATCCCAAAGTCCAAAGGTACAGGTGAGGTCCAGGTCTGACCGTTATCTCAAAGTCAATCACGTGGGAAAGGAGGGGAGGGGCTGACCGCCAGGTCAGGGGAGGGGAGGGAATACTGAATAAAGAGTGGGAGGGAGAGGGGAGGGGAGATAACCCCGTGACCTGGTCACCACCCAAAGAGATTGGTCAGAGTGGCAGTGGTCACTCTGAGCCTCGTTTTAATAAGTGTCTGTCATTGTTATCCTGTGGCTGATTGGATCTCTAATCTAACCTGTCAATTAATTGGACCAACGGGACCAAAGCCAATCAGCGCAGGACCAGTGTATTTCGTCCTAATCTGTCTAGTATAAAAATAAAGGAAAGATGAAAATCGGTCTCTTCCGAGGCTGGTACTGATTTGAAGCATACATCTCTGTGTGTTGCGTTGATTAATTTCTCGCCCAACTACTGACCCTGAATTATTACGAAGAATGACCCGCATTTCTTCATTGGCGACCATGATTAGGGGCTAGTTAGTTGGTCAGATCGGTATCCGACCTTAGAAGCAAGCAAAAGGAGTCAGGTGAGTGTGCCTTTTTCAAAACTGCCATTGTATTTATGGGTGTTGTATGTTTGGGACTCTGAGCTGGAAGGTGCATTAGCTGATCACACAAGTATTATCTTACTTTATCCTGTAGAGATAGTATTTTAGACATGCCACCGGCGGAAAGAATTGAGTATGTGGAAGAGTTCCCACAATACCTCGAAGCTGAGGATATTTTCCTAGAGGAGATATTCAATGATGGTTATCCACCGATCGCAGAACCTGAGGATTGGAACGACTGCGTAGGCACCTCTGAAAGTGTGATTCAGTTCAGCAGTGAACAGCTAGACACTATGTCTTACCATTGGGATAAAATGTAATGAGTAAGAATAGGGACTAAAGAGATCAAAATTTTTGTTTTTGGAAATACCTGCACAAAAATTGTTACGTTGGATCTAGGCAAAAATTAATATTCCAAATTCTCTATATAGAAATAGAATATTCCAAATCAAGCAGGTAATAGTAATTCATCTTTACACATAATCAGCTAATTCAATTACCTCCAAAATGGTGTTGACAACACCCATTAACTGGGATATCACCGCCGAAGAGGTAAATGCACTCAATGATGCTGATCGTAAAGCACACTATGCGTCAATAGAAGTAGTTAGAAGGCGTATGGAGAGACATGCAACCTTGTTGGGTCCTAACGATGGGACCAACAAAGAATCACTCAGAGAGTGGTTAGAGGGGTTGGACAGAGTTAGAATCACGGTAGGGGCACATGATAACATAGCCATAGAAGCAGTTATATTGTTAGCGCAGGGATCATTAGCACGTTCCATCGAATCTTATGTAGAAGCACGGGGAGATGAACGCACATGGGAGGGTGTAAAACAGGAAATAATTCGCTTGTTTATGGGAGAAGAGGAGACCACTCAACTTAGAGAGAAGTTGAAGGGGATCCATCAACTCCCATACGAAGACATACGAATTTATGGCCGTAAATACCTGGAAAAAGCTATGAGGGCTTATGAACCAGGCATTTTGGCCTTGCCTGTAATTCAGTCACAATTAGCTCGAGATTTTATACGTGGGCTCACCGATAGACAGGTACGGTGCGAGGTATTCTCAACAAGACCAGAGAATTTGGGGGAAGCAATTGACCTGGCGACAACGGCAGCGTATACCCATACGTTAGCCGATGCTCCAGCTAGAGGTGAAAGGAGAGAGGAACCTATGGAAATAGGCGCCTTACTCCCAAAACTTCGGACGCCAACCCAAACTCTGACTCCACCGACCCCTACTGGGGAGACCAATATTGAAACAAAAGCTGTGATGGACGAATTGAAAGCATTAAGAAATATGGTAGAACTCTTAGGGAGGGAAAGATCTCAACCTTCATCGGTAACAGTTCATGCACCACCAGTTCAGAACCAGACTCAGTTTCCCTTTGTGCAACCATCCTATTTGCCTGCATTTCCGCCTTATAGCGCTCCAAACCCTGCCCCAGTTGCCAATTCTAATCAGGTAGAGTCACAACAGGGTCAGAAAAGGAAGGGAGGGGCACAGAAGGGGGGAAAAAGGTTTAGAGGTAAGAATACTTGCTATGAATGTGGATTGGAGGGACATTTTGCTAGAGAATGCCCTACTCGATTCGCACAAATGAGAGCGGCTGTACGGCCAGACATGGAAGAAGTAATGGATAACAAAATGCAACCCGTTATAGCGGCTATACAAGCATTGACTCCCAGAGTTCCCACAAACCCCTTTGTTCTCCCTTCGGGGGAATAAATTCGCCGGATAAGCGGTTTCGTGTGGCCCTTCCTGTGGCGGGAAGGAAAGCACAAGCACTTATCGACACCGGCGCCACTAGAAGTTTAGTTAAGTATGATTTGTGGAAACATTTCAATAAGGTAAACCACCGACCGTTAATTTTGGAACAAGGTGAACAATTACGGTCACTGAGTGGTCACGCTTTGCAGTCAGAAGGCAGGGCGATAATTAAGGCTGGGGGTAGTCATCTTCCTGTATACGTTGTTAAAAACCTCCAACACGATCTCCTACTAGGGGACGATGCTCTGGACATATTGGATTCAGTAATCTGGCACAGAAAAAGAATCATAGGTCTAGGAGGTAGAGAATATAAAAGTCAAGCGGTAGAAGAAGAAATAGATTCTGAATTTGCTTCCCTCAAAACAGAGGAAGAAATCTGGGAAGAAAGATACCCAGAAGTTTTTGGCAAAAATGGTAAATTAGGCATAGTAAAAGATGTATACATGGAGATTGACACGGGGAATGCCCGCCCTATTAATCAGAGACCTTATCGCCTTCCCTTAAACAAAAAGCTGATAGTAGATAAGGAGATTGACGAAATGCTTGAGTTAGGTGTGATTGAACCAAGCTCGTCACCATGGGCTAGTCCCATAACTTTAGTACCTAAGAAAGATGGGGAAACCAGGTTCTGTTCAGATTTTAGAAAATTAAATTCTGTCACCAAGAAAGATGCCCACCCCCTACCAAATATACAAGATATCTTTGATAGTCTAACAGGAGCAGCGATCTTTTCCACTCTAGATCTCAAATCTGGGTATTGGCAAGTCCAAATGCACCCTGAAAGCATAGAGAAAATGGCCTTTGTCTGCCATAGAGGTTTATTTCAATGGCGTAGAATGCCTTTCTGATTAACTAATGCCCCGGCTGTGTTTCAAAGGGCAATGAACCGGATATTCGCCGAATATATTGGGAAATTTCTTGGTATATTCATCGATGACCTGGTGATTTACTCTAAAACACGGGAGGAGCACGAAAAACATCTCAAAATCATTTTTGACACTTTATCCGAACATGGTATTACCATCAAAAAGAGTAAATGTAAATTCTTTCAAGACAAGGTTGATCTTCTGGGCTTTCAGGTGTCTAAACAAGGGATAAATTCACATCCGGACAAAGTCAAAGCCATTCGAGAAATGCTCCCGCCTGACAGTGTGTCCGCCATTAGATCTTTTCTAGGTTGTTGTGGATATTATCGTCAGTGTATTCCTGACTATGCAAGAATTGTAACACCTTTGGTGGCGTTAACAAAGAAACATGCTAGATTTAAATGGGGTCCTGAACAACAAGAAGCGTTCGAAACATTAAAAGACGTTCTTACTTCAGACCAAATCATGGCTCATCCACAACCTGGAAAAGCTTATAAGCTCTATACAGATGCCTGTCAATACGCAGTGGGATCCATACTCGTCCAGTCTGATGAGAATGGAGTGGAAAGACCAGTTCAGTATATTTCAAAACAACTCTCAGGTCCCCAACTCAAATGGGCGACTATAGAAAAGGAGGCTTTTGCCATTATTTATGCTCTAACTAAACTTAGACCATATCTATATGGCAGTGATTTTACCATCTATACTGACCATAAACCCCTCAAATCGCTCTTTCTTGGTGAGGTTAAAAATACAAAAATTCAGCGTTGGGCTGTTTTAATAGCAGAATACGGTGCCCCCATCGAATATAGACAAGGTAAGAACAATGTACGGGCTGATATGTTATCTCGCATAAAGACTCATGAAACTTATGACCAGGGGGAGGGGAACGCTCTCAGTAATTTTGAAGTAGGTGCCCTCGAGGAAACAGAGGAAATCCCCTGGGAGTTTGATCAGCTTGAGCGAGAACAAGTCAGAACAGAGCAGCAACAGATGGCTGAGTATCAGCTGGGCCTAGAGGAGGTGGACGATTACACACTAATCAACGGATTATTGTTTACAATCATGTCCCCACCCAATAAACCAGCTTATCCTAGATTGGTGTTGCCGCAATCAGCTCGTTACAGAGTGATAAGAAGAGCACACACTGAAGTGGGCCATCAGGGAATGAGAAAAACCCTTGATAGGATATTAGAGGCCTACAAGTGGCCTACTATGAGGAAAGATACCCTCCGTGTGTTGAGTAATTGTGATAAGTGTGCAGTAAATCGTGCAGGTCAAGATAAGGTTGCTCCCACAGCTATGCCTATAGCAAGGTACCCAGGTCAGATAGTGGGAATGGATTTATGTGGTCCTTTTCCTGTTTCAGACAATGGGAATCGTTATATTATAGTTGTAATTGATCATTGTAGTGGATGGGCGGAGGTTAAACCTATTGATAGAAAAACTGGGAAAAATATAGCTGACTATCTGGCAAATGAATATGTACCCCGGTACGGGCCCCCAGAGGTAATCATTACTGACAGGGGTCTAGAATTCATGAATCAACAAGTCGAAGGTTATTTAAGATCCATTGGGACGCAAGTCAGACATACTTCTGGCTGGCACCCCCAAACTAACGGTAAGACGGAGAGGTTTAACAAAAGCTTTAAGAATATCCTAAAAAAATTCATCAATGCGCGACCAGCAGAGTGGGAGAATCAACTCGGACCCACACTTTGGGCCCATAGAGTCTCCACCTCTTCAGTCACGAATTTCACTCCCTATTTTCTCACCTTTGGTCGTCAACCCCCGGTCCCCTTTGTTAAGATCTTCCCTGGGCCGGATGGTACAGAACCCCAAGTGTTAAGTGAACGATTACAAGCCCTCACAGATGCTTTCCGGGTGGCTGCAGAAAATACTGAAGCTAGCCGTAAGTATAATTATGAGAGGCTTAGAGCTCGGGCAAATGCTGGTGACTTACGTGTAGGTGACTCAGTAGTTGTATTAGCAGGCGCCAGAGCGCCCCTAGATCCTAGATGGGATCATGGGTATACAGTCCTAGGTGTAAGGGGAGCTGTAGTGATCGTAAGAGACCCACAAGGTCAGAGAAAACTAATAAATCGGGAGAGAATAAAATTGGTATCTGGGGATATTGCTTGGGATACAGTTAGGAATAGGCAAAACAGGGCAGGCCAAGGCAGGCGCAATCGGGCGAGAATACGGGCTCGGGCAGCGAGGCCACTCCCCCCTGAACCTCCTGGGCAAAATCTAAATGTTGACCCCAATGCTTTAATACATGAACCTTTGCTTCCACCTGTGAATCAAGTCTATCTCCAGGCGGAAGATCCAGCTGTAGGTGGCGCTGCGGACGTGGAAATGGTACCGGAAGTCGAGGAAGAATTCTATTCAGCCGACGAAGATATGGGTAGTGACGTGGACCAACCAGAGGTTCCGGATCCGCCCCGTCGTCCTCCTTATAATGCTGACCAGAACCAAACCTTGGTCATTCCACCACCGGCTCCAGCACCGTTCACACCACCTCAGATGAGGTACAGGACTCCTGCAAACATAGAAGAGACTCCAGTTAACCCAACTGGAAGAGCAACACCTAGGACTCCAAGTACTCCTCTACCACCTCCTCATATACGCACCAGGTCTCAGACAAGGGCCTTGATAGCAGCTCCGCGGATTGTGCTCCCACCAGACAATCCTCAGCGTCATTTACATAGGCGTTTCCATGCCAAGCGGAGAGTGCCTGCTAGCCCTAGAGAGCCTAGTCCACTGAAGGAGAGCGAGCCTAAACCTGGAAAGAGAGCAAAAAGAACATCAGCTTCTACTGACCAAGTACCTGACACGCCGGCAACCTCAGCACCAGATGCACAAGATGGCGGTGGGGACAGTGACTAAGGGGTTACTGTTGCTCACCTGTTACCTCATTTGCAGCCAAGCAGACATCTTCGAGGAAGAAGGTGTGCTGGTATACTCGGCTGGGGAGGTAAGGGCCCTCACAGCAACATGGACAGCATTAATGTTCCTCCAGCCCCCTGCTCCTCCGCCTATGGAGTCGTGGCTCCACATCCTTGAAGCTAAGATGGAAGGACTACACGAGCAGCAAGTGGTAGGAATCACCGACCTCAGAACATGGCGGCTTCATGTTCAATTCATCAAAGATCATCTACCCACTCCACCAGTTCGCACGAAGCGAGCTCTGCTAGGAGTGGTAGGAATGATCAGCCGATCTCTCTTCGGTACAGCTACCACAGACCAGATCGACGAGCTCCGAGCGGCAGTGGAGGCATCGCAGGCAGGCCTCAGTGTGATGTCTCACTTCCAGTCAGAGATGGTTTCTGTGGTAAACCAGACCCGAGAGAATCGAGTTGACATCCAAAACCTGCAAGAGATAAGCCAAAATCTGACTGACCAGGTATCTGAAATTGTTCATCATTTAAATGGTTTTTCTAGAGATATTCATCGTATGCATATGAGAAGAGAGGTTGATCAGGCCCTAAGCCAAGTTGACCGCATTATGCTGGTATATTATAGGCAAATTGATTTATTCCATCGCCAGAGAACACACCTAGAGCACGGGTACTTGACTGATGAAATATTACCTGAAGTACATTTAAATGAAATTCTTCACCAATTGAGTGAGAGGGGACACCAACCAATAGACGATGTTCGTTGGTACTACAGAAGTGTACAAGTTCAAATCATATCTGAGTCCGACGAGCAATTAGTTTATCAGGTGGTCATCCCTGCAGTTTCGGCTACTAAGTATTTACACTATAAACTAAGGTATTTCCCTACCCCTTATGGGCCATCCTACCTCAAAATCATCAAGGGCATCGCTGAATTAGCGATGGACAGTGTCTCTAGTGGTGCCTCTTTTGTTCCTAACCACTGCATGGGATACAGCCCAGCTGTATGTTCCTCTGCGTTGGAGAACCTAAAACCAACATGTGAAACAGAAATAATTTTAGGCAAAGGTCCAGTAAAGTGTCAGATAGAGATTAAGAAGCGTGGCAATGTCAGTAACGAAATATTCAGGGATTTTGAACAACTGTCATCGGTTATCCTTGCAGTATACTTTCCAGTCGAGACTGTATTAAGGTGTATCAGTAAGAAACCTATAAGAAATGTTTTTACCAAACACACACGGGTCACAGTAAACAGTGGCTGCGTCTTATATAGTGAAGATTGGAAGGTGCGCAGCATCGAGCAACATAATTCCACGATCAGAATTCCACCCCCCAAAGCCCTGTCCCTACCCTCTCTCAACTTAACCTATCGAAAGTTCGAAGACTATCCTGAGCTGAAGCAACAACTCCAGTTTAACAGCAGAATCGACGTCCCCCTAATTTCTCTGACCGATATTCCCCTTCCTCCTACGGTACAACCTTTTTCCTTCTCCGCATCTACCACATGGGGATTCGCGACCCTCATGCTCACCCTAGCAATCGTGATTGGATTGATAGGAGACGGCTCTTGCCTCCCTCTCTTAGGTAAACATCCTAACCAGAGTCTAGATAGACTACCCAGTAAACCTTCTGCCCCTCTTCCCTCCTTCCCCAATGTCTTTTCTAATTTATACCCATCCCAACAGCAACCCGCTGAAGAGATTCCACTGCAAGATTCTGAACCCCAGTCCCTTGGCGGTACTGACGATCTCGAAAACCCGGAGACCCAACCCCTCCAAACTGACCCCTTATCCTCCTTTAGACAGAATACACCCCCAAAACCCCCTCGATCGATGGATATGAAGCAAAGATCTGCAGTACCCCGTGGAGTAGTGTGTTAAAACAACGACTCAGATGAATATGTGGTGTGAGATAAAATTAAGCCGATATAATGTTAGTCTTAAGTGCAAATGTGAGCAGATTCTGATTTTAAAATGTTTTGTAGTGCTAATTTAATTGGAATCTAATGGTAATGATTACAAAGGAGGTGTTGTCACGAAAGCTGTTTAGTTTACTCTAAAGCAGGCCTAGTGCTGGACTGTGGACAAGGTCCTCACCCCTTTCATAGAATTTAATTAATTGGTCTAGTCACCAATTCCTACCTAGTAAGTACGCCCGGTGTTAGCTTGCAGTGGGACGCACTCTTCTGCTCAAGTTAGGGTGAGAAAGCTAGCTGTTATGTGAAGGAATAAGCCACCACTAGAAAGAGGACGATGAAGGACCCGTCCTCTGAAAGTCGGGTGAAGCAAAGATGGGAGGTTGTCACGTTGTTGATGGAGTAGTGATACCACGGAGACCAGCCTAGGAACGGTCGGTAGTCACTAGACCGATGTGCACACCTCAGCGGGCCATTTTTGGGTCGAGAGAAGGGCTGAAAATATAAAAGAATCTTGTCAGTCTTCTAGACCAGAGGAGCCAGGCTCCCAAAGGAAATGTATAAGTATGTACCAGTGTCGCCACCTTGAGGATGTTCACGGCGACAGGTACCTAGAAAGTGTATAAGATACATGCTGCCACCTTACGGACGTTAAGTAGTGATAGGCAGCCCAAGAACGAGTAAAAATATAAGGCAATATTCAAAGACTGCGTGAAAATGCCTGAGACGTTTCTACGGGGAGAACCCATAGACAAGCAAAGCCGAGATATTGATGAACAATACATTAAACTCAAAAGACAGTGCGGTAATACGCCACCTAGTGAAAACTCTTAAGAGACTGTGTTTACAAATTATCCGAGGCGGGTTCGCCGTACCTCAGTAATAATTTTACGCTAAGGCATTGTAAAATCTTTAGCTATTATTTTGATTTAGGGGAGTGATTTCTTTCTCTGTACTTCTCTAGATTGTCCTATTTTTGCATTTTTCAATTGTATAAACATGTAGGTACTTACGGGAGAAAGGGAGCCTCGATCCACATAGGGATGGCCGCTGTGAATTCGTCCGGCGGGCCAAAGGTTAAAAATCCAGTAGTTAAAAATGCCGGATCGAGGTGCCCCGACGTAAATAAAGGTCTCTCATGTGGAATTAGATATCGGGCATCAAAACTCCCAAATCTAATGAAGCAAGAGGGTAGAATTTGACTGGGGATGGCAGTGGATTCGTGAGTGGAAGAAAAGTGATGCCCACTTATGGTTCTAGGTCGGGGGTTCCGGTTCGGCAGAACTCGGTCAGCCAAGGGGGGTCGCCGCTCGGTGATACTCGGGGTTGCTCGGGGGTTGTCGGCGGGAAACTAAAATGAGGGTTGCGTCGATGTGTTGTCTGCTCCTAGAGTGGTTCGGAGAACTATGTTGTACACAGTTCTCCGAACCAAATGAGATTGGGACGTATGTAAAATTGACAAGCCCAAATTGTCTAATTTTAAGTTAAAGTTGTCTCATTCAGCCAGACATTCGTCGCGCCCCTACCGGCCAGAAGGCTACCCACACTTTCTTACCGCCACAACGCTCGCGGATTTCTTATCATCCCAAAGTCCAAAGGTACAGGTGAGGTCCAGGTCTGACCGTTATCTCAAAGTCAATCACGTGGGAAAGGAGGGGAGGGGCTGACCGCCAGGTCAGGGGAGGGGAGGGAATACTGAATAAAGAGTGGGAGGGAGAGGGGAGGGGAGATAACCCCGTGACCTGGTCACCACCCAAAGAGATTGGTCAGAGTGGCAGTGGTCACTCTGAGCCTCGTTTTAATAAGTGTCTGTCATTGTTATCCTGTGGCTGATTGGATCTCTAATCTAACCTGTCAATTAATTGGACCAACGGGACCAAAGCCAATCAGCGCAGGACCAGTGTATTTCGTCCTAATCTGTCTAGTATAAAAATAAAGGAAAGATGAAAATCGGTCTCTTCCGAGGCTGGTACTGATTTGAAGCATACATCTCTGTGTGTTGCGTTGATTAATTTCTCGCCCAACTACTGACCCTGAATTATTACGAAGAATGACCCGCATTTCTTCAAGATATTTCTATCTTTGAAAAAAAAAGTTTGCAATATTTCTGGGGCAAAAATTAACAGTAAAGTAGCTAAATATGCTCAATAGAATGATCTAAGAAACGCACTGATATAATCAATAAACAGTCCTGGATTTTGATAAATATTTTCATACAACCACAAGGACAATACACCCCAAAAATGAAAATATTCCAACAAAGAGATCTTGTAAGTAAACGACTTTGAAAAACACAAATTTGGCGACTTGTGACTCATTTTCCTAAAACGGATATCATTTGTATTTTATTTTAACATGTTAATCTGTTCGTCCAGGTCTACTTTTAATCTTTTCCATATAGTTTTCTCTTCTTTGCTAGTTGGTTTTAAACATTGTGAGAAGATATTATCTCGATCTTAAGTCATACAGTAACATTATATTCGTTAATACTCCTTTACCAAACAATTTTTGTCTATACACAAAGGCTTTTGTCTGTAATATTAACCAATTGATAATTTTCGTATTCAGATTTGTCACTGGTAGACCAAGAATAATCTCTACCGGGTTTATTTGTATAACATTTGCTTTCATGTGAAATATATTTTCTTTTCTGAAATCGCTATTTAGGTGTCCACTCTCATAAATCCATCTTAGTAAAAATCTCCAAATATTTTTGGTATTTCTACATTCAATGAGGAAATGTAATAAATTGTCACTCTTAGTACAAAAATCACATCTGGTATTGCTCTTGATATCTTTCTCCTTTAGATATTTATTGCAAGGTAGAGTTTTGTGCAAAATTTTGTATTGCATTACCTGGAGTCTAGTTTCAGAGGTAACTTTATATGGAAGGCAGAAACACATCTTCCAATCTATTTTCTCAAACTGACCATCGTTCAGTTTAAGAATATTTTGCCATTTATCGCATTTTTCTCTGGTTACTTTTTTGTTTATAATTAAACTCTGATATATATCTTTTGCTGAGCACTCTATAAGATTTATGCATTTATCTCCTATGTAGAAATCTACAGAATGTTTTCCTACCGTACATCCACTTCTTTTTACAACATTTAACCATTTTTTTGGAATTGCTAAACCAATCTCCTGCCTATGATAATAGGATGGTCTGAAATGATAGGATAATGCGATATCCTTGTACGTCATAATGTTCCCATTCTCATATAGGATGTCTCCTATTGATGTTATACCAGCTTCTTCCCAGTCGGGTCTATAGATCATTTTCTTTTTGTGGGTAATATACTTATTATACCATAATCGTTCTTTCTTGATCTGGTACGCCTCTTGAGGCTCATGCTTAGTATATACCTTGTTCCAGATTTTAAATAAGTCTTTGTAAAATTCATTTAAAAATCTACTTGTAGTGCTTCTCGCTAAAAAAAACATGGTCTAGAGTTTTACCCTCGAAGTGTTCAAGGGGTTTCCACCATTTTTGTTCCCCATTGCCTAGGAATCTCTTCACCCACATGATTTTGTTTGTTATATTAATTTCTTCGATCAACCTTAACCCTAAGCCACCATTTTCAATTTTTTGTGACAAAAAACCAACACTGATCGGCCTACCTGGGCCTTTATACACAAAATCAAGCATAATTTTGTTGATTTTCTTCAACAATGAGTCATCGAATGATATACAAGACATAGTATGTTGGAAAATTGGCAGTAAGAAAACATTACATATTAATATACGTCCTTTCAAGGTAAGGAATCTGTTTCCTGGTAATTTTCATTTGGTTCACCCATTCGATCTGACTCAAAGACTCATGTGAAATAGGTATACCACCAACATGAAAGCCCTTAGACTTTGCTTCATTAAGCTTGAGCCCAGAAGCTTCAGTGAACTTTTTTATAATCTTAATGGCATTTACCAGTGACTTCTCATCTTTTACTGTTAAAGTTAAGTCATCCGCGAATTGAGTGATTTTAGCCTCTACATCCGCTGTTTTTATACTTGTTATATTCTCGGATTTTCTTATCTGAGATGCTAATTTTTCAATAACAATAGTGAACAAGACAGATGATAGGGGATCCCCTTGTTTCATGTCTTTTTGTACACTAAACCACCTAGACGATCTACCATTGTTGGTAAATACCGCTTTAGAGTCAAACAATAAGGTTTCTATCCAACCAATAAAGACATCTTTTACCCCATGAGCTTCCAAAGCTTTCCTCAAAAAGGGCCACTCTATGGAATCATATGCCTTAGAGAAGTCCAATGACACGACAATACCTTGCTCCCCCGAATGCTCCAATAAGGAGATAATATCATCCAATTTTCTCACTGCAGATCCTATAAATCTGTTTTTTACGAATCCAAATTGATCTCCATCTATTATTTGAGGTAAAAATTCTGAGAGCCTTGAAGCTAAAATCTTTGATATAATTTTGTAGTCGACATTAAGTAAAGTAATCGGTTGCCAGTTTTTTATTAGACTTGGATCGTTATCCTTTTTAGGGATAACCGATACAATTCCTCTCTTCTGATCCTCTGTCATTTGGCCATCCGCAAGGCATTGCCGCATCATTGGAATAAAGAAGATTTTCAATTTTTCCCAAAAATGTTGATAAAACTCTACATTAAAACCGTCGCATCCAGGCGATTTGTTTTTCTTCATAGCACATATAATATTTTTTACTTCTTCTTCCGATATTTCTCTGGTGATAAAATCATTTTCAATTTCATATAGCATAATACTCTGAGATTGATTCGTGACCCTTTTTTATATAATTTGGAGTAAAAGGTTTCTCCTTCATTGAGAATTTCTGAGGGATTATTGGTTAATTTCCCATTGACATTCAATAAGCTGATAACCTTGCTCTCTGCTCTGAATTTCTCCAAGGAACAAAAGTATTTTGAGCACTTTTCGCCGTCAATGCTCCACTTAGCCCTTGATCGGATAAGGGCACCTTCAGCCCGTTTAAGATCCGATTCTTTTATATTTTGCATCAAAACATTTCTTTCGGTTATTTCTTCTATCTTTAATCTTTTCTTACTAGAGAGAACCTGCAACCTTTCGTTCCATTTTTTCTCTTTGACATTTCTTTGCCTAGTATTTTGGCCAGCTATTTTTATAGCTACTTGTCTGATTTGTAACTTGAGAAATTCCAATCTCATTTTGTGGGTTAAATCGATATTTTTTACCTCTTCACATATATTCTCTACTTCATTGTTAAACCTTTCATCTCTTAACAACATTGTATTTAATTTCCAGTAACCTTTACCTCTAGTGATTCTGTCAGTTTGTAATTCTAGTCTCACCTCCTTATGGTCAGAATGAGAGTTATATTTCACCTCAGTAGTTATAATTTTACTAACAATGTTATTTGACACAAAAATATAGTCAATTCTAGATTCTTGGTCCTTTCTAAACCATGTAAAAGTTGGGCTACCCTTGCTCTTAGCTCTAACAATATCGTTCAACTGCATTTTGTTTATACACAAATTCAATGCAGAAGAGGCTTGAGATACAGGTCTATAATATAGATCAGCATTAAAGTCACCAGCAATAATCAACTTATCACATTTGACATTTTCTACCATTTCTTCGATATTTTTAAGATTTTCATCTTGCTCTTTACTTTTATCTGCCGTTGGGGCATACACATTAGTTATACATATATCAGAATTATCAACCTGTAATTTAACATATTGAATTCTTCCGTTCTTATCTTCACCATGGTTTTGTATTGAACTTTTTAAATCTTTTGAAATTAAAAACATGACACCTTTCGAGGCGGAAGAGCCATGGGAGCAGAAGGATTCTCCCCTCCATTGCATCTTCCAGATCTTTTCTGTCTTTTCGGTGGAGTGAGTTTCTTGTAAAGCTATGATCGTATTCTGTTCATCTTTGAATTGCTCAAAAATAGCTTTTCGTTTGGTCGAATTGTTCAGTCCATTTATATTTAATGAGATTATTTTTAATGGGATTGTTGTATCATTTTCCCACGTCTGCTCCATTGGTGATTCTGATTGTCTATGTATAATCTTCTGTCGATTTAGGCTAGACTACCCATCTCTGCCTTCCTCTTCATCATCGAATCCTTGTTCCATATCCGACGTTTCGTCGTTTGGAACCACTTCCTCATCTTCTTCCTCCTCCTCGTCTTCCTCCTCTTCACTTTCCTCTTGTTTAGCTTTGGATTTCTCTTGTCTGATTAGAGTTGCTCTAACCGCCATCCAGCATTTTCCCAATACGTTGCCTTGGGATGGCCACTGTGAATAGTCCAATACCTCTGGGTGCTTTAAACCCTTTCCTATTCCCCAGTCTTTATTTGAAGGTGAGGCCTCTCCTATCTTTCTGTTCCCAGTCATCATAAGATAGTCTCTAACCTCGTCATGGGCCTTTACTTTGGCCCTCAATGCTCTCTTGATTATTTCCTCCCTCTGTTGTATCCATTGGTCGTGGTTTCTATGGATTTGCGACATGTATTTCTTGCACTGTGCTGGGTCCTGAGTGTTCAGAGCCAGGGTAGGTTTTTCTGGATCGTCACCGATTTTCACCCTATGATATAGGAGGTATTGCTCTACAGTTTCATACCTGTTTTGATCAAGGATGAATGGGGCCCTGAAGTGGTTTGACAAAGGGTTCTGTGCTGTAAAGAAGACGGTTGCCTCCTCATTTTGTCTTTTAGATAGTTGTGATAGGAGTAATTCTGTGGGGACACCTGCGAGTTGGTTGTGTCTGAACCTGGTACCATTTATGTAGATATTTCCTCCGACGACTTTGGTCTTATAATGCATTTCCTCTGCTGCTTCAGCAATCATTTTTACCTTAGCTTTTCGTTGCCTAAGTACTAAAGGCGTATCTTTGATTAAGCCTAGCCCTTTTGGCTGCCCTGGTTTCCATTTTGGCAATTTAAATCTGGCTTTCCATACGGTTTCCTTGGCTTCTACCGTATTGAACTCAACCTTTACTGGTCCATCTGCTTGCCAGCTGACTCTAAAGGTTCTCTTGGTTTTGATGTCCTGAAGGTCTAGGTTATCATTCAAGAAGCTTTGCACCTTTTCGTCTAGTTCTTCTTCATCTTCTATCTCCCCTTCCCCAGATTTTAGGCCGAGGATAAGAAGATTTTTTTCTAATTTTGTTGTTTCTTCTTTAATAAACTCATCGTCAGCTTTCTGTTCTTCACGTGCGTTTCTCTGGAAATCAGTATCTCTTGTGGTGTTAATTACTCTTTGGACTGCTTTCATTTCGTCCTCTTGTATGCGCACTCTCCTTCTGAGATCATCTCTTTCTTTATCTCTGATGATGTTTTCCTCGTGATTGGTTTCCCAATTTTTTTCTACCTTATCAACTCTTGTTTTCATGCCTTCGAGTTGACTTCAAACAATGCTTCGAAATTTTTCTGAGTTTCTTTATTTCTTTCTTCAGTCTCTTTAGCCAGAGCCTGAGCATCCTCCTTCTGACCTCATTTTTCATTCATTTTCAATTTCATTCTGCTCAGATTTATTTTCATTCTTTCCCGACGAGTTGGCCGTTGTGCCTTTAGGTTTTGCTTTAGGCTTATTGTTGGCTGTTTCCTTCATCATACCTTTATTTTTATCAGAGATACCTCTCTGCAATTTACTAGGGGAATTTACAGTGTCACAAGGGTCGTCCATTAGTCTCTTACGTTTCTCGCCAGCGATGTCTACTTCGCTCATGGCCTTGGCGGCAAACCAGCATTGCAGCGGTTATAGGACGGTTCGGTACCATACTAACCCAATGATATTTTGTTATTTTGGTTCAGATTCCAAGATGGCGGAAGGTACTTCCGGTTTCTTCGATTCGAGCTTTTGTGCTTTGAGAAAAGTCTTCAATTTGTTGATTTAACAATTTGATTTAGCTAAGAAGTCATTTGTTGTCATTTCATATATGGCTAACACAATAATTTGGTTTGAATAAAGCAGGTACCAAATGTCTACCTTCGACGGTTGGAGGTTGTCGGTAAGATGGCGGCGGTGTTGCCGCCTGGCATTAGCGGGTGCTGAACTGGGCCAGCGCCCTGTCGATCATATATTTGTTTTTACTATTTTACCTACTGTTTGATGCTTCCCACCATGGGAAAATGTCCTGTTATATGTTAAAAGTCACTTTTTGATGGTTGATTGTGTAATGTACTGGTATTTCACTCGTTATTTGAAGATATTTTATTACTCCACGGTTAGGCTTGGGCTCCTCCAGGCGCCATTTTTATTCACACGTGGTTGGGTGGAGATCTGTAATTTATCCTTTCCTGATTATTCCAATATTCACTTAGACTGTTTGGCGTGGTACATATATGTTTTCCTCGTATATGAGAGTCACAATGTCATTTGTATAAATTTAAATGAGCTGCTAGGAGCTTCTCGAAGTGTCGGTGATGAGCGACAATAGGTACGCGGTTGCCAAAATGGCGGTTGGGACCTACTGGTTCAATCGATTGGTAATATTGTCCAGATATTCATGAAAGTCTTGATTATCGTCACTTTTAAACACATCCAATGGTAACTTTGTCTGTTTACACAGCTCTATGTTCACTTTTGATGAACTGCTCTTTTCCGCCTTGCTGAAAAAAAAGAAGAATTTGAGGGAGCTAAGCGCTCCACGTTTCTCTCTCTATCAGGGTAAACCGGAAGTCCTGCACTAGTAATGTTGTAACATGTTAGCAGTACTCTCTACTTAGTAACTCAAAGCGAGTGAAACCTGTATATAAATTCATACTGAGATCATCCTTTTGTTCTAAAAAAGTCCTGATACCACTCACTCACCCACCACTAATAGTCATGCTTTCATCTAAGTCAATGTGTAACTCATCATCCATTTCATTATTCCACACATCACAACTCACTAGGAATCATAATAACTATTTCATCCCATCCTCATAAAGTGTAATTGTAAAACAAAATGATCGATTGTACAAAAGAGAGATGCTCTATCACCCACCTTAAAATTTCGGCTAATATACTAGACATCAATATCAGGACATGAGGAAAACCGCCCTCAGGGACGAGACTGTTTGTCCGGTTGTTTTGTAAATACCACTGAATAAAGATTTTGTCGAAAAAAACCGACAATAGGTACGCGGTTGCCAAAATGGCGGTTGGGACCTACTGGTTCAATCGATTGGTAATATTGTCCAGATATTCATGAAAGTCTTGATTATCGTCACTTTTAAACACATCCAATGGTAACTTTGTCTGTTTACACAGCTCTATGTTCACTTTTGATGAACTGCTCTTTTCCGCCTTGCTGAAAAAAAAGAAGAATTTGAGGGAGCTAAGCGCTCCACGTTTCTCTCTCTATCAGGGTAAACCGGAAGTCCTGCACTAGTAATGTTGTAACATGTTAGCAGTACTCTCTACTTAGTAACTCAAAGCGAGTGAAACCTGTATATAAATTCATACTGAGATCATCCTTTTGTTCTAAAAAAGTCCTGATACCACTCACTCACCCACCACTAATAGTCATGCTTTCATCTAAGTCAATGTGTAACTCATCATCCATTTCATTATTCCACACATCACAACTCACTAGGAATCATAATAACTATTTCATCCCATCCTCATAAAGTGTAATTGTAAAACAAAATGATCGATTGTACAAAAGAGAGATGCTCTATCACCCACCTTAAAATTTCGGCTAATATACTAGACATCAATATCAGGACATGAGGAAAACCGCCCTCAGGGACGAGACTGTTTGTCCGGTTGTTTTGTAAATACCACTGAATAAAGATTTTGTCGAAAAAAACCGACAATAGGTACGCGGTTGCCAAAATGGCGGTTGGGACCTACTGGTTCAATCGATTGGTAATATTGTCCAGATATTCATGAAAGTCTTGATTATCGTCACTTTTAAACACATCCAATGGTAACTTTGTCTGTTTACACAGCTCTATGTTCACTTTTGATGAACTGCTCTTTTCCGCCTTGCTGAAAAAAAAGAAGAATTTGAGGGAGCTAAGCGCTCCACGTTTCTCTCTCTATCAGGGTAAACCGGAAGTCCTGCACTAGTAATGTTGTAACATGTTAGCAGTACTCTCTACTTAGTAACTCAAAGCGAGTGAAACCTGTATATAAATTCATACTGAGATCATCCTTTTGTTCTAAAAAAGTCCTGATACCACTCACTCACCCACCACTAATAGTCATGCTTTCATCTAAGTCAATGTGTAACTCATCATCCATTTCATTATTCCACACATCACAACTCACTAGGAATCATAATAACTATTTCATCCCATCCTCATAAAGTGTAATTGTAAAACAAAATGATCGATTGTACAAAAGAGAGATGCTCTATCACCCACCTTAAAATTTCGGCTAATATACTAGACATCAATATCAGGACATGAGGAAAACCGCCCTCAGGGACGAGACTGTTTGTCCGGTTGTTTTGTAAATACCACTGAATAAAGATTTTGTCGAAAAAAACCCAACTCAGGCGACATATCCTGATTATTTTATTTGGGGGGGGGGGGGGGGGGGACCCATTTCTACACGAGTTAATTACGTTTTTGTGAAATGACTATAGAAAAAGTACGGTACGTTTGTGACTATGGGGGGGGGGGGGGGGGGGGGGGGATTCAATTCAATTCAATTCAATTCAAGTATTCTTTATTGCGTTACGATCTTACATACAATGTGGTAATTCGGTAGACAGGGTCTCTGTCGTAACACCTCGTATGTTTTCTGGAGCCTCTACAGCCAGTTTATTCAATAAACATCATACATAATCCAATGTCGCAAATAATTGTATCTATGGGCGAACAATGCATGAACAGAAATAGGACATTAAAGACTTGAAGTTTACAACCACGTAGACCAAGGCTATCTATATGCGAACAATACGGTACATGAACAGGAATAGGACATGTCCTAAAGACTTGAAGGTTACAACAATTAACATAATAACCATTCTTAGCTACTTTTATGTACAATTTTATAGCATGATAGGGCCTATGCCTGTAGGCTACATTAGGCCTATGTTGACAAGACCAATTTAAATCACTGTGAGACCCCTGTTTTTTGTTTATGTGTAGGCCTAGCCTATGTGTTTAAAATAAAGGATAGGCCTAAGGGTGTAAGTAGGCCTAATAAGTGTAGTGCTAGATGAAATTAAAGGGGTGAAGAAAGAATGAAATAGCCTAGGGGCCTATTTAAACCCACCCCAGAACATGTAAAGCTAGATAAAATTGTAACGTTAGCCTAGTTTAGAATTAGATTTTTCAAATATTTATTCAGGTCATTGAACATTTCCATACATATAGCACGAATATTCTCAGGACAACCTGAATTCCGATGAAAAGTTTTACAAAAAGCGAGAATGTTTAGATGAATTAGTTGTTATCATTATAATTATGTAATTTAAAGTCATTTTTACTCAATATACATGATTTCTGTATATTGTAGTACAATTATGCATATTCCAAGGTACGATACAATATAAAACCAGTTGCCCTTACTCCATAAACACTGTAGGCCCTAAGTGTGGGAGTTAAGAAGCTAATAAAAGAACAGGTATAAATATGCGAGTGTGGAAAAAATAAACTGAAAGCTGGAGTGCCTTGATGGCCGGCTGTCAATGGACCGCCCTATAATTTTATTAAGATTTTTTCACACAACAAGAGGTAGGTATAGGTGTGGTGTGGTTGGAAGCAGCGGGGCAAGTGACCTGGGCCCTAGGTGAGAGTGGAGCAGTCAACAATACAAACACTAGGTGGCGTTGCTGCCTACCTCTTGATTTATATGAATATATATAGAATATATATTAAAACATAAATATGCGAGTGTGGAAAAAATAAACTGAAAGCTGGAGTGCCTTGATGGCCGGCTGTCAATGGACCGCCAAACACCCAAAAATGTAGAGGCAGTTCAAACCCACTGGGGGTGTCAGTTAGTAGAAACAGAACAGTTCAGCCTAGTAGTAACGAAGCTTTCAATAGTCATTTTCCTACTGTTGGTGGTAGCCAAATATAGAAAAACAGCATGGGAGCGCCAATCACCTAAGCACTTAATATCCGCGAGGGGAACTCCAATGGAATGCAGATACATGGTGCCCCCACGGCGCAACGAGTGAAGACCGGCCTCAGAGGGATCCAGACCGATGGCTTTTACCAGTCTCTTCAAAAAGGCCAGAACCTCACCATATTGCAGGGGAACCCACGTAGAGCTAGAAGGCTTCATGAACAAAGGGCTGTCTGGGTTACCAGGGGCTACAGACAGCAACCAACGTAACATGGGAACAACGTCCAGAGCCTTAACCAATGTCGGCATCAAAGGAATGGTTAAGGTGCATTCCTTGGCTTGGATTGTCTTAGTGGAGCGAACAGTTATGACAGCACAGTCACCATTGAAGGAAACATCACGACGACAAAGGATGTGGCCTGCAAAGGTAGAGTCACCGACTAGGTTTGACTTTCGTAACAGGGTGCGAAAGGAAAGGGCGACGACAATCCAGCAAATCTTATCATAAGCGGAGATGTCCAAATGACCATGCATGGCGACTAGATGCTCCACTGTCAAAGGGGACTTCTGCTTGACGTGGTCACCAAGCGTGTTGCGAAGACCCGCCAAACACATTTTGATCATAAAACTGTCCCTGAAGTTTGGTTCATAACCATGCAATCTATGCAGGACCATGATGGAGGAGAGGTAATTGTTGATAGTAGAATACTTGCTGGCCAGGCTAAGCATTACCAGGAACCGCACCACTGTCTGATCTGAGGCAGGCAGAGGCGATAAACGATGTGTCGCACAAAAGGAGAGGTACCTTTTCCACTGCGAGTTTCTGGTAACTAGAGTATTCGTCGAGTAGGCTGATGCAATTACTTTGGAAACTTCCGCATCTATGGTCTTCAGGGGGACGATGTCTGGAACAAATGGACAAAACGTCAACAGGTAGTATCTTAGAGTCACGAATCCTGGAGAGGCTGTCGGCTAAGACATTGTCATGCGTGTTGATGTACCTGACCGACACATGGCACCTGTAAACAGAGCATATCCAGAAGATGTGGCGCAATAAGGCCATACAGTTCAGATTGACACTATGACCCTTGCTGACCATGTGGAGGACTTGGAGATTATCCGAGTAGCATACAATATGAGTGCCCGGAAAACGGGGGGCGAGGCGCAGGAGACCAAGCCAAACGGGGATTAATTCTAGAAAATTAATGTTCAACCCCTCAGTAATAAGGGACGTATCGACATCGCACCAATGGTTGTGGCCTGCAACACAAGAAGGTAGGTGAATATCAAGAACATGCGGGGAGTAATAACCTGCAAGCCAGTCGTCTGAAGTGTAGAGGCCATAACCTTGCATAGATGAATCGGTCACAAACCAGGGTCCCTGGCCAAAGTTGTAGTCAATGATAGGGGAAACACCATTAAAGTCTGCAGCGACCAGTCGCCACCATTGCAGGTCTCTGGCAAACTCAGCATTGAGTCTGACTCTGGGGTTGGCATCGACAGGTAGGCCCCGGAGTAGGGCAATAGCACGTCTAGAGAATGTTTTGGCACCTCTAATCACTTTGGAACAATGCGCAAGAACTCCACAGAGCCTCTGCAGCTGGCGCTTGGAAGCACGATTCCTGTCTTTGAAAAAGAGAAGTTCATTATGCAGTTTTAACATCTTACTCTCCGGTAGACGGAGGAGCATGTCCACAGAGTCCAATTCAACTCCAATATACACCATTCGGCGAGATGGGGCAACCACTTTCTTCCAGGATATGAAGAAACCCAGTCCAAGAAGAAGGTTGATGAGGACGCGCTGGAAAAAGACACACTCCTCTAGCGTATCAGCCAGGATGATGAAATCATCGATATAATTGAAGATCCGCGAGCAACCACGTCTGATCATGCACCT
Source organism: Sthenelais limicola (assembly GCA_942159475.1). Taxonomy (NCBI): domain Eukaryota; kingdom Metazoa; phylum Annelida; class Polychaeta; order Phyllodocida; family Sigalionidae; genus Sthenelais; species Sthenelais limicola. Next base: position 90,874,550 of record OW804096.1, on the reverse strand, counting down.
AGCAACAAAATTGGACAATTGTGTGAATATAAAGGGGGCGCAGCTTAATCCAAAACATAAACGTGTGTCAACCAAGTATTTGCCTCCTTGGGGGAATGGCCACCACACCCCCTGATAGGTCCAGTGATCGGGGTTGATGGCGACAGTTCTGTAGGCGGCTGATATATCAATAGTACACATATAGCAGTCCCACATCATAACACTGGCCACTTCCTGGATAGTATGGTAATTGAAGGGTTTGCAGGTGTTAGACATATAGCAATTAATAGAGGCACCAAGCGGCTGCTTACAGTCTGTGATGGGTCTGAAGGAGCCCCCTTGTTTAGGCACTGCACCAATGGAATGGATGCAATGGGGCGGGGATTGGACAACAAGAAATTTACCCATATCCAATTCCTGCTTTATTAAGTTGTTGACGAACTCAAAGGCCGATGGCTGAAGCACTGAAGCATAGTTATCCCTGCAGTATGGATCGATTGAAGCATTACGGTCGACTATATCAAAACCATTGAAGATTCCATTGCTCAGAAACTGGATCAAGAAGGGGTCAGTTTCATACTCTAATTCCTTTGACCAGGCGAAAGGAATCAATTGGGAGCGGATGCCACCAATGTAGTGAGGTGAGGAGTAACATCGGGATAAGTCAGTGAAAGGTGATTGACGCAATTCAGGGACAACAGCACATGACGAATAGCTAGTACTAGCAAAAGATAAATCATCACGGTTTGCATAAGCAATGTCAGAATCACAACAATAATCACAAGGTACATTGTAAAAATCGTCAGCAATATAACTCTCACCCAGGTCAGATACATCATCTAGAGTACAATCAGCAATACAAGCAAGGCAAGTATCAACACCAGCAAAGTTACAAGTATCAAGAAAGGTACATTCGTTTACATCAGCAACATTGTGGGAATCAGTATCAACAATAGCAGTGGGAGTACAACCAGCAAGACAATATTCGTGATTACAGACATCAGAATAGCAAGTACTATTGTAGGCAGGGAAACATGAGGCGGAGAGACTTGAGTCGACACGCGGTGGAAGTACATCCACAGCGTTACGCGTGCAAAAACCAGTGGCAGTGTCTTGACACGAATCAGGGAAACAGTCCATGGACGGAAGATAATCATCACCATGAGCGTGATTTGAGGAGAGACGAGCGAGAGGAGCATGAGGGAGATAGTATCGGCTAATTGAGGCTGATAAAGACTCGGTTGAACAAGGGAGATGAGTTTCCGATGCTGTAGAGTAAGGCAGAGCAGAAATATTTGTCAACACGCCGCCATGACAGATCACGCTCTCGCTCGTTCTCATCGACGAATGACGTCACTGGGGATTCCCGGAATCCCGGGGTTTCCTCTGGGGACAACCCGAGGCGCGGTGATCTAGCTTGCAAAGACGGCAGTGATGCTTGCGGGAACAATTAGCACTGGTTTTCGCACAATTACGGTAATTCCAGTCGTAGCAAATGTCTTCGGGGAAATCTGCTGGGATAACTCTGGAAGCAGCCCCCCTATAACGTCGACCGCCTGAAGGGTTCTGCTGTTGTTGTGGTTGGGGGGTTTTCACCGCAGGCTTGCGGAAAGACGGGCTGAAACCCACAGCTACACACAAGGGATCACCAGCGACGAAGGAAGGCAATTTACCAGTGGAAACCTTATCCACCATACGGTGATCATACAGGGAGTAAGCTTTGTCCATAAAAGTATCGTTCATACCCTCTTCTGTTAGAAAACTCAAATGATCGAGGTAATTGGTGAGGTCCCCCCCCGACTCAAGCAGAGATACAGCAACTCGGACCATGCCATGGACTAGTTCACGATAGGATAACTTGTTGTGGTCAAGATTTTTCACTGGTACCTTATTGATCAAATGCTGTACATAATACTCCGGTCGGAGGGGCATACCTTTATCTTTGATTGACACCGCGGGGTCCAGGGAGAGAGCCACGTCACGGAGCACATCGGTCAATTCCGGGTCCACTAGAGGTCCAGCCATAGCACCACCGCCGTGACCTTGACCTTGGCCTTGGCCACCACCGGTAGGTACAAATTTCAAAACGTCGGTGAATTGAGCAGATAATTCATCCATTTTCGTAAGCATTCCATGAATTTCAGCACTTTGAAGAGAGTTAAGGCGACGTAACTCGTCCATATCCAAGGAAGCATGGTCTTCCTCAGCCCTAGCCAGAATGTCTAGGGCTTCAATGTCTAAGTACTTGGTCCAATACACGTCCAAATCTCCAGCCTCCTTACACTTAGCTACGGCGTTTGTCTTGTATTTACAAGAAGTTGTACCCGGCCTGACATGCTTGTAACCACAAGCTCCACACTTGCCCATACTGTAACACAATTCCAGCCACGAAAGTCAAAAGTCACTCACACAAGTTTCACACAACAAGAGGTAGGTATACCGTAGGTGTGGTGTGGTTGGAAGCAGCGGGGCAAGTGACCTGGGCCCTAGGTGAGAGTGGAGCAGTCAACAATACAAACACTAGGTGGCGTTGCTGCCTACCTCTTGATTTATATGAATATATATAGAATATATATTAAAACATATAGGCTATTAGACAAAGTATCCGTCCCCTTGCCCCCAAAAGCAGAGCATTGGGAATCAAGGCCAGCAACGTGGGCTAATAGGCTATAGGCTAGGCTATATTTCTACAGACGCCGTGCTCTTTCATATTAACCATTAATAATCGTAGAAATTTTAGCTGTAATTGTACATCATTTCACAGCTGTGCTTATGACTTAACATTGCACAAGGCAGTAGGCCTACTGATGTTTCAATGGTATGTTATACATTAACGAAAGCATTTCAGGTGTGCGCGCGTGACCTGAGCGTTCCCTGTTGAAAAGAGGGCGACATAATTCTGATAGTGTCGCCACCTGTGAGCTACATAAGTGACTATTGGAGGGAGTCGACTAAAAACATCAGCCGAAAGGTAGAGTTTGTTTACAATCTCGATGTCCTTCTTTAAGGGTGATATAAAGATCTCACTTCGATTTGATATTTTGGAGAATTATAACCAAAACAATTGACAAGGGGAAAAATCGACCTGGAATAAGTTGGATTGATTTTTGCACTCGCAGGTTTAGTTATCAAACTTTGTGGCGTACCTAGCAACGCAAAATGGCCGTGCCGTGGCCGTGATTTGTTTTCATCAGCTGCTACTTGTTCGTACGAGTCACAGCAGTAGTCGGTTGACCATTCATTTTTGTCCAGGCGGCTGGGACATATTGAATAATGTCTCATATTTACTTCCCATCTCGTCTTATATGACATGATTGCAATTTTATGCAGGCCACTTTTCACAAGAGGTCGTGGGTCACCAAAGCGCCCCGGCCACAGGCACAGTACGTGGCTTCTTCAGCAGGGGGTGGGGGTTCTACCGCGTTGTGACTAGGCTTACACCCTTATCCATAGGCCTACATACATTTTTATTTTGCCGTCGACAGAAATTATTCATTATTTTTCATTTCTACTTAGCCGGACATATTGAATCCATATATTTTTTTTTAATTATTTGATTTGGCCAATATAGGCCTATAGCCTAGGCTATATATCACAGTATATGGCTAGTTAATACAGTTATAAATAAATATAATGACTAATGTCTCAAATTTCAGGTCACCGAATATAAAAATACCTCTCAACATGGCCGTGGTCTTGGCAAAAACTGGCCAAAAGGAGTTGGATCCTAACCGCCCCACAAGACCGCCTCTGACTCTGGCTGAATTTATCAAAGCTGAACATCTTGTAAGATTGTTATTTTTTTTAAAAAAAAATCACACCAATATTTCCGTGTTTTTTTTGGTATTAAATATCAAAATATCATTTTTTATTCAATATTAAAAAAATATATAATGTACCGTAATTTATTTATGTAATTCGTTATTTACTAACTAATAGCATCAAGCTCTAGGCCTACTCTAGGCTATGTCAAAAAAGTAGGCCTAGGTTACACGTTCCATTAAACTTTGAAGGGTTTCAATAACCACAACACCTAGAATTGGAAATATTGAAAGAATTGAAAACAAAATATTTCCGATCACATCTACAGGATGATTGGCCGCTGCCACTGACATCTGAAAAGTTCATGGGTGCTCCGGATGACAAGGACATGGTTGGATCTCAGGAAGCAATAATGAAGCAGCTCCAAGATGCTACCCGTATCCTTTTCTGAAAAAAAAACTTAGTATGAAAAGGGACATGCTAAAAAATAGGGAGATAGTTCCCCGGTAAAAGCAGAAATTAATTTAACAAACACATGGAGGCAATTTTCTAGTTTAATATTTAAAAAAAAATAAGGGATAAAATAAAAAAAACATAGGGATATAGTTCCCTGGTAAACAAAGAAATCAATTTAACTGTATTACTTTTTTAAAACCAAATCCTTCACTATCTCAAGCTGTTGATATGAAATTTCTGGCTGACATAGAAACTCGCCTATCTGAGTTGGAAGATCGTCTGAATGTTTACGCGGGTCAAATAGTGACAAGCGATAACGGCGGGGAAAAGACGGACAGAAGTTCTGACAATCCTCTACCTTCCCTTGGACGCAGTGAGCATACATTTTTAATAATTGAATAATGTTATGTTTGTTGGAAGCATTTAATCTATAGATACAGACACTATTCCTAGCATTCCATAAAGGTCATAGGTCATAGCTATTATATTATTACTACAGTACTTACTACTACTATATTATACTAGACGAATACACAATTTTATGACAATTAATGTAACTGTATTTCTTTCACAGAATGGAAAGTTCTGCATTAGTTTGATGGGAAAATGGTGTAAAACTCTAATAATAATTCTAGAGAAGTTTTTAACATGAGTTTCTTATTCTATATTTTAGCTTTCATGACTGACATGCAGGAGTCCGATGCGGTTAAAGCTCATCCCGCTAGAAAATCAAAGAGAATGGTCAGTTAGAACAGAGATCTGTTTTTATTTCTAATCAATATTACTCATGGCGATATTTCCACAACACAATGCCACATAACCTTTGATCGCGGTATCGGTTATTGATCCTATCGACTTGTCTACAGAAAGGAGTTTGGCTTATTCGTTTGACTGTTTTTATTTCTGATTCCTTCAGGACTTCAAAGATTCGATCTTGGAGACCAAGAAAAAAGGAGTGGAGTGTTGTGTCTTTCCAGGATTTCGTAAAGGTGAACTCACGGAATTACCCGGACAGCTTGAAGCTCCACAAATTCTCAACAGAGTTACAAAAGCTCAGGATTTCAACGTATGGATATCTATTTATTAACAAATATAAACTGTTTCTGACAACTTTAATGGACCGAACTTAACTCTGACAGGAAAAAGATAGTAGCCACCGATCAGTTAAGAATATACTTAACACTGATAGTTCCTAAACATGAATATAACGCCAAAATATTCATCATCAATAATACCTTTAGGCACATGGAATTCCTTTCCCCAATATTACAAAAATATATGACACTGTCAGAGAAATGAAGGCTGTTAATCAGTATGTATAACAAAAGAGACAATCTAATGCCTGGCATTACAAATTTTAGATAGGTAATCGATGGTTGCCTTTTTATATCTCCAATTATTGATCACAATATAAGAAATGGCCGAGTTAATTTTGATAATGCGATATCGATTCTTTCCATAGCCTGGATTCAAGAAATTCTGGAAGAAGATTTTCCAGTCCGAAGCATCAGTTGCAATCATGCAAGATACGTTCTGGTGGATATTTTTGCACACATTCGAGGTTTGTTGCTTTTATCATTTCTTTTATGTTTATCCGGTGTGCACAGCAATTTTAGAACTTGAAAACCTTATTTTCAACTCTTAATGCAGAATAAGTGATTCAAATTCTTCTGTTTGAGACGGAGTATTAGTATGTATCTCTCCTTTTCATGTTGTATGAACATAACAATTTTTGGCATTTTTGGGGTACAAGGGTTTTGGGTACAAGGGTCGCCTCGTCTTTCACCATACTCGATGCAGAATAAACCTATCCAGAACTACGGCTCAGGAATTTAAAGCAAGAAGAGGCAGAGGGTCCGAGTTAAAGTATAGATCCATGTTTGTTAGCATTTACTAATGACAAAGTGATTTCATTTGCTTAGGGGATTCCCATTTTTTAAAACATCCATGTTACTTTATTTCAGCAAAATAAGGCAGCAAAAGCAAAAGATAAAGACTCTCTTTTTGATCGGATTGCTGACAGTTTTGTAGCATTATTCACGAGTATCCACCCAGAAATCAAGGACAAATTCTTCCAGGTGAGTTAAATACAATTGACAATATGGATATCTTAACTGTTATTATCAATATATAAAGGAACATTGGGTCAGGTTCAACGCTGAGGAGATTGGATAATAACACTGGCAAACATTTTTCATTAATTAATTTTTGTACACTAATTTGCCACGAAGAACTATATAGTCAGTTTCTTTTGGCCTATAGTTTTAACTTTTAGATTACGGTATACTAATATAGCTACATTTTGATTTTTATGAAGGTATACAGTGACTCCTTGGCCCAAGCTATTTTTGCAGCCTTTCATGAAGCCTTTCCAGAATCGGATCGCAGTTTCCAAGATGAGTTCAAAACAAAAGTTCTAAACATCACTTCTGAGTGGATCACTGGTAAGTAAACTGAGTCTGAGAGAGGTCTGATTCTTTGTTTTACTATGGATATTTTAGATGAAAAGATATCAAAGACAATGAAATAAACAGCTGTAGCATGCAGTCTCCCGACTTTGCCAATTCAAACTAATGATAATTTCGAACAATTTCTTGCCAACAGGTGTCCACCCTCCACCAAAGCAGTGGGAGTCATGGGATATAAGGCGTCTTGAACCCAAAGTGTACAAGGTAGCCGAAGATAGCAAAACAAAAGCAGCAAAAAGTTTAATGGACAACTCACACAAGGACAGTAAGTTAATGTACCACAGCTCTCTTAGTGGTTTTGAGCAATTCATCTGGCATGTTTACACCCTCAGAACATATATATGGATGACGTACGGTGTTCAGTGGTATAGTGGGACTAAATATCTATCATTGATAGTTGTGTAACACTACAGTACTTTCCCCATAACCTGATAGTACCAATGGAATCTGTTCCCATGCAAGTGACCCTCTCTGAGTAGTATATACAAATGGGACGTTAAGTCGGGGTATCTTGCTCGGTTCAAGGGTATAAAGGTGAAAGAGTATAACCATAAAACCCTATTTTCAAGATGTACATCAACTGGCCCTTCTAGAGAAGGGGCTATTCATTGCACCTAACCTACAACAAGGTTAAGGCCTCTTCAATAATAGATATTTACATGTATGCATATATTATATATGCTTATCGGTAAAATATGGAGAGAGGAAATTATATATTTGGTGCTTTGTGTTGTTCAACGTTATTCCTTTCAGATGGTTATTATGGGTAGAAAGAAACATTATGATATGCCATTCATTCGTGTTGCGATATATTCAACAGAGCTCACAGAAAACATCTGCGCCCTACAATTTCCAAATTGCGCAGCTTGAAGTTGACGCAGCTGTTTCTCTAGCAAAAACAGCCCTCTGATATCGACGCTGCTCTGTAGAATGTAATCCAGCCACATCCAGGAAATATACGAAATTGTTCAATATTTGATTTGTTTTTTTTCAGTCAGCTATTCCTTGGATGTGGACGATTTCAGAAGAACGGTTGCCAAACTTGGAGATTCAACCTCGGCAACATCGACATCTCTCACACCCCGCACATCAAGGGAGGTAGCTCTCAACAAAATTAGTCAATCTCAGCTCCCGTTCACTCAGCCCATGCCTGCTCTGCCTTCTTCTGGTGGTCCCACTGGTTCTCCTTCCAGACTAGCAGAGTGTGGCACGCCTAAAGTCACTCCTGTACAGGTAAGGGAATCAGACAGCCTTTGTATCCTCAAAAAATACTTTTATTCCCATATTTACGATACTTTAAAAACATAAGCTCTTGATTAAGAGCGGTACATACAAAGACCTTAATAATCGGATATTTATGAATAAGGTATCTAAATATGTTTAACATTGTTGGGATATACATGTTTTTTTTCTATATTTAAGGGATTATTTTAGAGGTAAAATTAAAAAGTAAAACTGGAGGGGTTGATTTGCTATTGAGTATTTTGCTGATGGGTTACAATAATTACAAATTACCTTTCAGGATCAAGAGCTAAAACAATCAGTTTCAAAAAAGGTATCTAAACTAAGAAGTGTATTGCATGCTCCTGGTACTTGTGTCTCCTTGTGTTTATCTGTAAATAATTTCTCTTCCTCGTTGTGAATGATTCCAAAATTAAGCGAAAACATCGTTTAACAACTACTTTGTAATCATGCAACATTCTCGTCCAGAGAGTTGTAGGGATTGATCCGAAAATCAAATCTATTCTGTAGTTCATCTCAAAGGACAGTAGATGGGAAATTATTACAACATTCACTTGATCTATCATCCCAATTATCTCGTTTATATACAATTCATATATATCACGATACCGGAATAACCCAGTGGGGGCTATATCCTTCCCCGAAAGGATTGCACAAAAATCGGTGTTTATGATAATGTAACTGAAGTGAAGGATCACATGTATGTAACGACTAGGTCTCAAGTTGCCTATTCTCTTTTAGCTATAAACTTATCGAATCACCAACAATAGAATTATGCAATAGGGAAATCTATGCGATTAAAGTGTTCACTCTAGATTATTAAAAAAGAAAAACACTTAACACTCATGTATACTACTACTCCCATCCTTATCTAGTCTATATATATACTTGTACATTTGTGTTTGAATAAGTACTTTTAAGTGGCTCTATTTATGTTTTTCTCTACTATTGATCGATTGAAACTTCGAACTCAGCTGTGTATTTCCTCTATAGGTTTACGCACATTGTGTATGAAGTGGATCAGACATTTATTTTAGTAACATTCTTTGATAGATGTAAGAAGGACTATACTAAACACGCTAAATCTGATTAAGAATGTGTTCTCGCACGATTAAAAATCACAGTGCAAAAAATCATTATATCCTTCTTATACCGTTTAATTGAAAAGCGGAATTACACATATCATTATATCATAACGAGTTTCTCTTTAGATCATTTTTGGGCGCATGTCTTACCTTGATAATTCAGTAAATGATTCAATAAAAAGATTTCGATTTGTTTTAACACCAAAACTAGTATCCCAGCAGTTTTTGTACTTTTTGAAGTTTTATTTGATTTTGATTATGTACAATGTTGAGTTTGAGGATGATTCCGACGTTTCGGATTTAATATTAATTCAATTTAAAAAAAGCAGAGCTTCACTATACTTACACATTATTTTTTCAACAGTCTCACCCGGTAGGTAGAGGTCCCGAGCTTCAGCGGACACTGTTCAACTTGCAAGGTCATAGCCCCCTTGTGGCACATTACCTTCAGCTGCGCCAACTCAAAGGTCCTGAGCAACCAGGTCGTAGGGTGAGGAGAACCGAGATATCCAAGCTACCGTATCCTTGAAATAAATACTCTGATTTTTACAATATATTTATGCAAGTGGTAAGCATTTGTTAAGCCGGCAATTGTGTTTATTAACGCAGGCAGTATGAAATCCAAAATTTAAATAACCGGCAATAAGGAGTTGGGTGTGTGCCGGGGTGGGGAAAGGTGTGTGTTTGTGTGTGGGGGGGGGGGGGGGGACATTGAGGGTCTGAGAAAGAATATGAATGAATACAAAATAGCGACAATAGTGGAAAACAACTAATTCCAAAATACTAATAACAAAATATTACACATCATAAAAGATATCATGGCATGAAAGACGTAAAGATATATTTCATCCAATAAATACCTCAAAAACAAATATTTGGAATAGCATGTCGTGTATGCGGAGATCGCATATACGTGAAAAGAGGTGGAGTGGTGATTTAGAATTGTGTTCAAAACTTTATCCCTAATTGCCTCCTGGTAGCATTGTGCCAGACAAGTAATAATATAAGGATCTCTACATTAGATAGTGATCATCATCACAATCCTTTTAGGTGCAAAATATAATGCATTCTATCACTTTGGATGAACAAGAGTTAAAATAACATCATGTCCTATACCGTGCAATCATGTATTATGATCACATCTTTTCTTTCTCGATTAGTAGTAGATAATATACCACTTTCAATGCTATCTGGTATGTCTACCACATCGGAGCCAGACGAAGCCCTTTTATTGGGGATAAATCTAACCAGTCGCTGATAAGGACTTCACTGAAGTATCGTACTTTGTTATCTATGTTTGTTGGGAGACATTTTCTTTAACAATGGCCAGTACAAAAACGCTAACATATCGTCAAGTCATCAAGGAAACGCTTGCCAATTCCGAAGAACTGAGTAAAGAATATCAGAAGTAAGTACAGCAGTAGCAATAAAATGTTTCTTCTAGGTTCTTGAGATTTGATATTTTGTATTTAGCCAACAAAATTTCGTGTCTACACTATCTTTAGACGATGGTGGTAACAAAATAGTTTGTGCTACCAGACGCTCAGAAATTGCTCATCTGTATGAGATGGAATGTTCATAATGGTCATAATTCAATTCCTAATTATTTCATTTTGGCCCCCTTTATTATTATCATTCAGTAAGCAATGTTATACATAATAATACAAATAAAGTTAGAACAGTTGGATTACCCTAAGCTGAATTCTTATATAAGCTAAGAAATTGTCCAAATAATGACTAGTATTATATATTTGTACGCTGGACCTATATATCTAAGATTTTTTAAAGAGAGCAAATACTCATATCGTATTTAATATTGTAGTTTTGGAAGCTTGCGATATTTCTTCTCTAAAACTAAACTGTACATTCATTAGTTTATGAATGTGTGGAAATAAATGCCTTTAACGAAATTAAGTATATGAGCGGGACCACCAGTACGTACATACATCCTATCTCATAACATCAAAACGCCGCCTATTAAAATATAAATGAAATACCCGAAAGAAAATATCTTTCGTTTTTGGTGAAAACCAAAACCGCATGGTATATATCTGGTGACTTAACCCATGCCATTTTTACTGCCTGCATGCTCAGAGGAAAGTAAGTATACATACAAACGCTAACGGCGAGCGTAGAGTAAAAAAAACCCCACGATTTTAGCTGTAGATGCATTCCTGCTCTCACCGAAGAAAGTCCAGATGCCCTTGGTATTCCATCCATCTGCTTTGATAATTAAATGGTCCCGCCTCGGTATTAATAAATGATTCAGTCTCTGAGTAGTAGGATAATGTTATTGAGTTTCACCATCCACCCGAAGAGGTCGAATCCTGCTCGGTAAAATAGTACACCCGAGGCAGTTTGGTCTTTCGGACAAAAATAGTATGAGTGCAAAAGACAAGTCGGATACCACCGGCAATTAACTATACATTTCTGTATAGCTGGCCGACATTAGAAATTCGATCCCTTTTTGGATAGTGTGGGCTTTGTTTGCAAAAGCGCATTTTATCTACGATGTTTTCAACTCGTTTTATTTCCAATTTAAGGGAGATTCATTGAATCTGTAAACTGCGGTTAAAAAATCAAGCTTTAGTGATTGGTCTATCATTGAGCGAACATTGGGCAAATGCAGCCTTATATTAGATTATGTTAGAACTAGATCCCCGGGTCCACTCACATCACACATGCTAATTATTATTTGAGCCTCTTTTCAGTGTTTCTTTTGTGAATCCAAGTTCGCGTTTGATTGATGTGTGAATGCACCCCAGAAAAATGAACCACACAGTCTCTCGTAGGACGTCAGTAGAACAAATAAGCAAATTCACTACCAACTTTGTTTATCATTGAATTACTATTACAGACAATTGTGTGTAGTTTACATATACTCATTAATGATCAGGGGGGAAAGAGTCAAAAGAGAGTATACCGAGACCTATAGATATATAGTAATCCTTACATGGCATGGATGGGCCGAGGGAAGAGGAGTATTCTCCTATCAACTATAGGTTTTCATTTTGAATGTATCTGTTTCCCTAGGAAGACATATGTATCGAAGTTTGCCCTTATCATATTGTACTTTGATAGATATTTGCATTTTCTTGTCTAGTAGGACAGCCTCGAAGAGAACTTCTGACAGGCTTGATCAACACTTATTCATTAATTGTCATTAAAAAAAACTTTATAAATAATAAATAAAAGATGATGAAATGCTAAAACACATAAAAGTATAAGAATTCAATATGTAAAACAAATGACCAATGTGCACGACTCGACTTTGAAGGGTGTGGCTCAAATTTGCAAAGGTACTTAAGGCATAGAGAAAAAGAAGGCTGGTTTTTACTCTAAACTTTCCTTTTGGAAAAATAGTTATCAGGTAGACGTCAGGTATTTCTTAGTTTCTTAGCACTCGTTTTTCCCGACCGCCAGTCTCAGGTGGCTACAAAAGGTTACACATCTTGACATTTACACATAAAAGGTTCTCCGCTTTTTACAGCACCCAGTCAAATAGCAGGTGAGAGAGCGAGTTAGTCGATTTTGGATATTGTTACATTTAGTCGTCGGGAGAGTTTTTCCTTGTGTACTCTAAATGTACACAGCTGTTAAGCAGCAATATCGATGATGATTCTTAATCCAACCACTGTCTCTTTTATTTATTCATTTATTTCACTAGCCTACTCTGACCATTTCACGGAAAAGATTCTATGGAAAATAACGGAACGACCCTGCTCGTGAACTGAATCAATACTACCTTTCCTTACCTTAATTTCCCCATTTTTTTTTATAGAATCTGTGAGATGACTAATCAAGAAATTGCAAAGATAGAGCGCCAGCAACGCCAGATGAACAAAAACATCAGTAAATTGCAGAAGGAATTGATGTTCTGTAAAAATAGCATGGAGATTAAGATCCTCAGTGAAACCATCCTAGACAAACGAGTAAGTAGTGTATAATAGTATTACAATGGAGCAAGTTAATTACTTATATCCTTCCATAGGTGCTGATGTAACGTGTGACAGTCGTCAATAAATTATAATATGTCATAAGCCTTAAGGCTGGCAGTTGAATGGGAGCTGGTGGTGGGGATTCATTTGACACTTTTATGGTTAAATTGGATGCATAGAGATAATCATTGCCCGGCTGTTGATTAACTGAAGAACTGTTCATTACATGCTCACGAGTGCCTTGAGAATTGGAGGGCCTCGTGGCAGGTGTGGGAAAAGACTTAATGGGTATGGTGCTGAAACGCGAAGAGCTATCCTTAAATTTCCTTTCTTGTATATTAATATCGCAGTGTACTACTGAATCATATGGGAATATAAACATCGTCTAAATATTATTGAACTATTTCAAAAACATTTCATCGAAATACTTAATCATTATTTTAATTATATACCTAATCCCATGCCTTGCAAATTAGTGGCATGGCATTGAACACAAGATTGTTTAATACATTTAACAGCGGAAAAATACAGTCTTTCCCCGCAAATATCCCATGTGATTTTGGTTGTAATTTATCAGGGCTTATTGTATTTACGCATACTTAATGTGGGTCACAAACTCGGTCCAATGGCTGAAGCATCGGCTCGATGATGTGCTATGCACACATTTCGGCTCTTCAGTTAGTTTTGATGGAACAATTAATAATTTATTCGTGGACACCAGTTGTGGCGGGGAGAAGGCCTCACCTTTCCAGTCACCCGACACCATCAGCACCCATTGCAATCACAGGAATAGATATCCAACTAATTTAAAGTCTCCTTTAAGTCGCCATTCGTATTTAAATGGTTTTTAACAGGAAAGCTCATATTTACACTAATCTGATCACCATCATTATGGACTGCCAATCAAAAAGGGCTTAATAATAACGCAAGAGATATCTTGTCAGTGCATAGCTTTTGGTGGGACAAGACACCCGTTCATTATGTTTATGAATAACCTAAGCATTATTTGAACTCTGTAATTGTCTCATTCCAGGAGAGGGAGAACTCTCTGCTTCTGCCTAAGGACGTCAGCAGAGGAAGTGATACCGATTTGGCTTAAATTATTTTAGTTGGTTGAAAATGTAAATTATTTATGAAAAAGACCTCGCATACGGGATAATTTCAGTATGAAGTAACTGAAGGTGTGAGAAACATTTTAAATATTCCAAGCTTCGGGTCCCTCACTACCAGCCTTTTTGGCAGCCGCCACCGCATCTTCAAGGAAACGACAAGATGTGGTACCCGGCCATGGGTGTACCCAACCACAAGCTCCACACGTTTTAGCCATTGAAAAAGAATTTTCTTTTCTCTCAAAGTCAAGTCTAGTCAGCTCAGAGGTAGAGCTAGGTAGTGGAGCGAGTGTCTGTGCACCGTCCAGTGGCAGTCCATAACCAGCGGTAGGGGGCGGTGGTCATCCACATATAGTTCTATATATAGCGGAGGCAATCTATAGATCCAATTTCATAGCCGTTGTCAAACATGTGAAAACTTCAGTTTTACTAACAAGAATTGCTTTAAGAATATACATCAAATGTATGTTTATCCACAATACACATATGCAGTACATGATATTCTGTATGATTTCATTTTGGTTGGAAAAGAGTTTTATAGTTAAAAAGCGAAAAGTATCACATGGGCGCTGTTGAATAAAGTTTTAAAAACCCATACTTTTTCGTCACCTTTTTCCATATTAACATTTGCGATAAAAAGTGATCTATGGAGTATTGACCTCTATAAGTAAATGTAAATGCTGGAAATGAAAAAACACCTATTCGTAAAATATAATGCCAGGCACATAATACCATCAGCTATATAATATGTGTGTGTGCTTTGATGAATGACATAGGCAATGGGGAAAAAACGAAAGTCATATTTGTGCTGGCCATATTTAACACACCAACATTTATGAACGCGCGATGATGAATATCATCCCATGCAACACTGTCACCTGGACCTATATTGACTTCTGGCTAGGAGTCGTATGAACAAATTCGTCCATCATCAGTCTTGCGCCCACTCCCATCAGTGGATGATTGGGGCGTGGCTACTTGGTCTGGCTGTAATCCCTGAGCAGATAAATTAGATTGCTATTAAGATCTGTCAGAGACGTCTCTATTACAGAGATGATTATCAGTTTTGTTATCTGTGACAATGACACCGAATATAAAGGAATAATGCGCGATCTCTGACCATATTTAGAAGAGACAGGCGGGAATGTGTTTCAACAATCAGTTTGGTTCCATGTCGCAAAGTTCATCGAGTGCTAACTGAAAGTGTGACTGGGAAGGGCAGCACGATGTAGTTACACCACAAGAGGGGCTTCTGTATTTTTAAGAATCATTTGAAGCCTTTTAGAGGGGGGTTTACAACCAGCTACACGGCACGGGAATTTATAGGTTAATGCCCTGTTAACTTCTATCAAAGACACTATTCTTTGCTGCTAGGCTGTATCTTAGCTTATCTTTGCTGCAAGGCTGAGAATATAATTATTAACCAAAGGAAGAGGTGATATTTAATTATGAAAACACATACTTATAGCTGTTTGATCGAGTATGGACATATACACATATTAAAGGTATCCTTTATTTTGGTTGATGTTAACATTACTATAATGTGATTGGGTTCTCAGCCCACATAATGATTCCCAACTAATATTTTCTAAGAACATGCTTAACTATTCAAATAATTTCTCCCATCAAACATGTGTCTTTTAACATTTATCTAAAAGCATGTCGTTTAATCGCAGAAATATATATGTTTCCCTTCACTTTCCCATTGGTTTTGATCAAACCTCGAATGTATCTCGTAATCGTATACGATTTCTCCATGAAATTGGAATGTTCAGCTTGCATCGGATATCTTGAATTCATATCAAAATGGCAGCCTTGCTATCAATTGGACAGAGCAGGTGGTGGATGTTCGAAGCAAACAAAAATAGATAAACCTAGAACTTTTCTTCAAATAATTTATACACTTTGAATAATTAAGAACAAACTATTATTCAGTAGTGCATGGGGTAGGGATGATAGTTTCGATTTATGGCATGAAAACACTTTTTATCAAAATTTCAATCATCGATTGAAATTCCCGAGGTTACGTATTTTGACCAACGCAGTATTGCCTATTTCCGTTTCTTGTGGTATATTTTGTAGATACTCTAATATCTCATCTCAGGGGAGATGGATCGTTCAACTTTGAGACTGGCTTTATATTATAGTGTATGGGTTCCCCCGACGGGTCGACCATCGTGAGATTTGAGAGGCTAGAATGTAATGTAGAGGGAATTTCTAACCACACGAGGACACATCAATCAATCGTGAGGAGTACACGATTAGAATGAAAATGATTTAGCTTAGTTCCGAGCTTTTTATAGGCTAGCATATGGCGTGATGCATTCAATCAATTGCCATCAACAAACGCCAAGAGTAATGCACCCTTTATTTATTTTTTCCCAACACCGGTATCTTAGCTTATCTTTGGTTTGGTTTGGATACGTTTTTATTCATACTTTTCATACAGGTACATCTCCTGGATTTCTCCATATTTTCCTCAGTAACCTGTGACACTACCTTTTTTGTAATTTTATTTTATTTTCATTTTTTTTTGTTACTAATACATTATAATACAATATCTAGTACATTTTCTTCAGTTTTTGTATACATTTATATAGATTTATACATTATTAATGAATCAGAAATCCCATTATGTTTTATCTCGCATTATGTTATTCTAATAGATTTTAGATCACTTCAAAAATACAGAGTTTGTTTACAATGATAAAAATAAGTCATGAATAGTTGCTACAAAATGATGATGATGATAATGATAATGATAGTCAGTAATATACATCTCGTGTCACAAGTGTCGCATTCACAAACATGTTAGATTATACATTTGATTCTAGAATTATATCATTTATGGTATGTAACAGTATGGGTTGGACTTATTTGGTTTTTATTATTTATTATTTGCATATTGGCATCTGACAGCTTTTGGCACATTCTTTTATTTGAGATCTATTTAGCAATGGCCAGGAAGATCGATGCAGCATTTCAAATCAAAACACCACGTTTATTTCCTGGTTACTTGCTTATTAATTTATTTATTTATCTTATTTTTACTTTCCTAGTACCCATTTTAAACTTTCTAACTTGAACTTTTGTTTATCATCTTGTAGTTGGATTTGTCGGGGTAAGGAGTTCCATAGCAGTGTGCCGGTGTGGAGGAAGCTCTGTTGGTATTTTTGGTTTCGTGGTATTTGCGTTGAGAGGGTGATTTTCCCTATGTTGTGTCTTGTTCTTGTATGGAGGTTTTGCTTCATATCATCAGGGTTTTGGAGGAGAGTTGATTTGAATAATTGTAACAAATGGTGTTCTCTTTTGGTTAATGGAGTCAGTCTTAGGTTTTGTTCATATTGAGTTGTATTAGTTCTTCTATTCAGGTTGAATATAGTTCTGATGGCTTGATTTTGCAGTACTTGTAGTTTGTTTAATTTTGTTATACCACTACTTTGGTAAAAACAGTCCCCATAGTCTATTACTGGGAGAATGGCAGATTTATAGATGAGCTCTCCAGCTTTTTGGGTCATCATTTTCCTGTTCCTTTTTAATGTGTAGATCCTTTTTTTAACATTTTTTATCAGGTTACCTAAATGTGTGTGAAAGTCTAATTTGTTGTCAAGGTTAATTCCAAGATATTTGTATGATTGCACCTGCTCCAGCAATTGGTTATTGAGCTTAAAAAGCCCAGGGTTATAGTTGGTATTTTTCCTTTTACTGCTGTAGACTGTGTATTTAGTTTTCTTGGTGTTTATGACTATTTTGTTGTTGTTGCACCAGGTGCTCACTGAGGCAAGATCTTGTTGCAGCTGTTGTGGGGTTACTTTGTCATTAGTGGAGTACAAAACTGTGTCATCAGCAAATAGTTGGATTTCACTGTGTCTCACTACTTCTATCATGTCATTAATATAAAGGATAAATAAGATAGGGCCTAAAGTTGTGCCTTGTGGGACACCACATTTAATTTGAACTTGTTTGGATGCTATCCTGTTTACTACAGTCTGTTACTGCCTGTTGGTTAGGTAGTTTTTTATAAGTTTTGTCATCTCAGTTCCAGGGAAGTAATTTTGTATTTTCTTTAGCAGAATATTGTGATTAATCATATCAAACGCTTTACTGAAGTCCATAAATATTGCAATTGTTTCTTGATTACTGTTTATTCCATTGTAGATGTGCTTTAAGAGATTTGCCAGTGCTGTTTCTGTTGACTTATTTTTTCTGAATCCATATTGCTTTGGTGAAAGAATATTATGATCATTAATATAGTCCAGCATTTGTTGGTAAACACATTTTTCAAAGATTTTGCCAATAATGTTGATATTGGAGATGGGTCTATAGTTAGAAGTATCAGTCCTGCTTCCAGTGTTCTTGACTATAGGTGTCACCACTGATTGTTTCCATATTGGGGGTATTTCCTTGGTTTGTAGTGCTAAGTCAATAATAAATTTCAGTTGTGGCAGGAGACTTTTCAAGGCTGTTTTAAATATTTTTGTTGATATAGTTGTGTATCCAGAGCTTTTATGGTCATTGAGAGAGTTTATGATAGATAGGAGTTGAGTTGTCATTATGGGCTTGAAATGAAAATCTGGTTTATTTATCTTAGTCTGAGGTTTTGTTTCTTTTTCTACATCACTGTTGTTCCCCTGTGGGCTGGTTATGCTATTACTTAATTTCTCTCCTATATCAATGAAGTACTGGTTTAAAAATTCCGCTAATTGGTTTTCATCAAGGTATTCATTCTTGTCATTGGTTATCCTAATTTTTTCCTTGCTTTTGATTTTTTCGGGCAGTGCTAGTTGTCTAATGATATTCCAGAATTTCCTGGGTGAATTTTTTTCAGTTTGGAGATTATATAACTATTTCTTGCTTCTTTTAATATCTTATTAGTTGCTTTTCTTTGCTGCTTAGCTTTGTCCCATTTGTCTGGGTCTTTAGACTTTCTAGCCTGGCTAAATAGATGGTCCCGGAGTTTTATCTCTCTCATATGATCATATGTTATCCATGATGGTTTATGTTTTACATTTTTGATGGTTTTGATTGGGCACATTGCATCAAGTTGGGAGTTTATAACTTGATAGAGTTGTTCCCAATTTTGGCTGAATAGTTCAGCGTTGAAGTTCTTTAGGGATCTAGTTGTGAAGGTATCTTTTGGGGCTTTTTCATTGTGTTTTTTCCTGGTCATGTATATTGGTAGATGATCACTGGCATTGATGTTTACAGTCCCAGAATTCAATATATATTTACAGTTGGTGTAAATGTGGTCCAATGTAGTGCTACTTCTTCTTGTTATTCTTGTAGAGCTTTTAATAATTTGTCTAAGGGAATGTTTTATGAGAAATGTTTCAAGAAGGGCCAAGGTGTTCTTTGGTGTTTGGGTTGTTTTAGTATTATAATCAATGTTGAGATCACCAATTATTACAATTTCCCATTTACGGTTTACCTGGGTAATTATGTTATCTATTATTTCAATGGCTTTGGAGGCATTTCCGGATGGAGGCCTGTATGTGTTTAGTAGGAAGATTGGTTTAGTCTGTTTGTATTTAATTTTCAGTGCTTGGCATTCAATGTCAAGATTACACACACTGTGTTGGCTAAGGTCTTCATAGTCTATGTAGCTATCTTTAATAAGAGTTAGCAGGCCTCCTCCTTTAGATTTGGTTTTATAATTATTTTTGTTGTTTCCTGTTCTGTCTTGTCTGATCAATTGGTAGTCTTGTAGTGTTATTTCATTATCGTGAACTTGGTTATGGAGCCATGTTTCATTTAGGCATATTATGTCTGGATGGTATGTTTCTTGTAGATGGACTAGGTCTTCATTATTCTTAGTGATACTACGAATGTTCCAACCCACTATTTTAAGCCCTTTTGTATTTTTTATCAAAGGATGTTCGTCCATTGTTGGGTGTTGATTGAAATATTATCTTCCGGAATAATTTGGATTCCATTGAGTTTGCGTTTACAATGCAGAGTGGCCTTATTGCAACTATGTGCGATGTATGTGCAAGGGTAATCCTGTGAATGTGACACGGTGCCTATGTTTGATGATCTAATGAGATGAGTGATGGGAGACATGGTGATACGGTTCAAGCTTTGCATCCTTATATCTGGAGTATATAGCATTTTAGACGCTATACTCTGTGAAGGATGTGAAATAAGTGTTGGTATGTGGATCAATCCGTCAATACAAAACTTATATACTTCTATTTACATAGTCATGTGTATTATTATGCGCTATAACTGGCAGTCCTTGTAGAATTCTATAGTAATAAACAATTTCAAAGGTGCAACCAATACATGGCTAAAGCTGAGTTGATCGATTTCAATTCAAAATTGGAATTAAATCTTATAGGTTAAATTGGATTATAATTAAAGGTCAATTAATGCATGACTAATTCTAAAGCTGAGAATTAGGTCGAGTTGAGCATTTTCAATTCAAAATCGCCTTGAAATAGCCAATTGGATTATAATTAAAGGTCAATTAATGCATGACTAGTTCTAAAGCTGAAAATTAGGTCGAGTTGAGCATTTTCAATTCAAAATCGCCTTGAAATAGCCAATTCTCATAGCCGGAATTAGATTATTATATTAGCTGCATTTTATGATGTGACACCATATTCCCATAAGAAGGCATCGATAGGGTTATATCTGTGCTTTCTCCTAATTAGATATGTATAGGCCTTTAATTAATAAGGTTAGGTAAGGGTAGTGGTCCCCTTGGTACTGTGGCTCCTTGTGAGATGAAAATATCAAACAACTGTGTTCAGTTTTTTTGTACTTATTTGAGTTATACGCAGCTATGTATGTGCCAAGTTTCATTGCGATAGCCATAATAGAAATGTCTGTTTTGAAGGAGAATGTTTAAATAATATTTCTTTGAAACGGACAATTTTAAAGTCATTTTTCTCTGGGCTATGGGTCTAGATTTCAAGTCAAAATCTAGGACTGATGGTTATGGTAATATGATTTATGGTACTTAGTACTGGGGCGCCTTGTAAGAAAATATTCAGTCTGCTGCATTCAGTTTTTTTATACTTATTTAAGCAAAACGCAGCTATGTATATGCCAAGTTTTATTGTGGTAGCCATAATCGAAATGGAAATGTCTGTTTCGAAGGAAAATATAGAAATAATATTTCCTTGAAAAAGGACAATTTTAAAGTCACTTTTCTCTAGGCTAAAGGTCCAGATTTCAAGTCAAAATCTGGAACCGATGGATATGGTATTATGTTTAATATTTAAAGATAGTAAATATTTTCCTTACTTGGTTTATAAGAGTTTTCCAATAGTTGATGTTAGTTGTTTTGCCCATTCATATTGTAATTCTTGACCCAAATGTACGCCGTCCTCTTGTAACTTAGTGTAGTTATTCGTTGGTTTTTTCCCTGGCCGATTCCTGTGTACAGTTCTATGTAACCAGGCAGATCTTATTTTACTTTCGTCCTGGTTATAGTAGGTGATTTCCTGGTTAATACGAGATATTTGATCATTTAGATTTGCTTGATCTGGATGGATGCTTGTTGTTCCATTAGCGGCCGCAAGATCAACTCCTATAATAGTAGAGAATACTACTTTAATGTGGTCGTCATATTGAGTTATTAAAAATTTAGTCTCTCTTAATGATCGCTTGAAGTTTTCCACTGAGATTTCAGTCTTGTTGGCTCTAGTCTTGGATTTGATGGTTACATTACAAATTCCACTAGTAACTATTACAATAGCAGGTTCCCATTCCAGTATGGATATCATGCTGTGTAGAACGGAATTTAGAAGGTTCTGTCCTGGGTGGACTAGACAGATGATTTCATGTTCAATGGCAAAATTATTTTCTATTATTTCTTGTATTCCACGAAGTCTTGAATCTCCTATAATTAGGACACGCATTGTAGTTATGAATTAGTATTTGTTTTGACAAATTTCGTATTTGATGTGTGTGAGTATGCCTCCTTGTATATTGTGACCTGTCAGTGAAGTAATGGCCGGGAAAGGTCTTTGCAATTGTGTACCTGTTCCCCGTCATTTCATAATATTGTTTGTGCTTTGATAGTTTGAGACGATCATATAGTACTCTGTGCTGAGTGAATTTACAGCGGTTGATTTCATACATTGCCTCTGTCTTATTTGCTTCCCAGGCAGGTGTAGTGGGACATTTGTCACCAATCTGTTTAATTATAAACGGATCAGTATGGGAAATGATCTCTTGTGCAAGTTGTGGTTGATTGTTGTTGATGGCTTTGTGGTGCTGATAGGCCTGTTCTGCGGATGTGTACATTCTGTCTTTGTAGTTTACCTGGCTTGGGTGCATGTTAGAGTAAATTGACTGGGGTCCTGCGAAGCCAATAGATTGTTGGTCCTTAGACTCGACTTGTGCCAGGTCTTCAGGCCTATTTCCAGCTGGGAGAGTATTTAAATTTTCGAAGGTATAGAAATTCTGGTTGATTTTAATTCTATTTCCATTGAGGGTTGCATGGATTCCATTTGTCTTCAGCTCATTATAGCATTTTTTGAGGAGAGAGGTTTTTCGGCCAAGGCTTACTGGGAGATCTTTATTGATCCAAAGTGAATTCAACCCATTTGATTTCTTGATTTGTCTGGCTTGTATATAGACCTGTTCTCTCCCACCCAATGTGTCAAAAGAGACTAGGATTTGTCTAGGTTTTGTCCCATTTCGTTGGTTTGTGGTGGTTTTCTGTCCAACTCGATAGGCAGAGATGATCTGGTGGTCCGGAAATCTGGGCATAACTTTGCGTATGATTACCAAGATCTGTTGTTTTGTGTTTTCAGGATGTATACCTATTTTTTCAGGGACCCCCTCGAATATCAAATTTTGTTTTTTTGATCTTGCATCAAGGGTGGTTATCAAGTCAGAATTTTCTTTCAACTTTCTTTTAACTCCAGATAGTTCATTGTGAGAGTATTGGACTTTACTATTTAATTCCTTTTTCCATTCAAGTAGATTTGATGTTGTGGCTTTGTATTTTGCCATAGACCCTTCTAGTATGTCTATTTGCTGTTGCAAATTGCCAGGGATTGGTATTTGTGGGGAGTCAGAATGATTGGTTGTGGAGTTCACATGAGGTCGAGATTTGGCCGATTTTAGCTCATCAATTTCTAGGTTAAGTTGTCTTTGGTTGTTGAGAAATTGATTTATGTAGTTGTCAGTGTTTTTGGAATGTTTTGTCAGGAGTTGTTTTATCTCGATTTTAAAGTGTGCTATTTTTTTGTCAAGTTTCTTGATGGTGTATGCATTCAGACTTTCATTTGATTCCAAATTAGTGATCCTAAGCCTGAGAGCTTGGTTATCAAACAAGACTGCTGTGGATTCTGACAAAAGGTCGTCTGCGATTGTGTTTTGTCTTTTAAATGCTTCCTCTAATTTCTGGATTCTTAATTCGAGGTCTTGGATTTTGGTGTGTCCAGAATCTGGAGTTTTCTCCTGGAAATGATCCTTGAGTTTATTTACCAATTGATTAAAATCATTTGGGTCGGTTTGGCGATCTACAGGCGTCATGGTGTTAACCTGGGTAGAGACCTGGGGCAAGTCTACAGTTGGGTTGCATGCAACGTCTGAGTCAATGACTGGACATGGCTGAGTGATTTCTGTTTTAGATTTGTTTTTCCCAGAATTCTTATTTTTTCTTTTGGGCGATTTGGGGGACATGCTTTTGCCTGTACTTTTACGGGTTTGTGGCATGTTTTAGGAGTGTAGTATAGTTATTACATGTTTAGTAAAAATGCAGTTGCGGAATACAATACAGGGTAGAGAATTGTTTACTATCAAGTGCGTACCTTATGGTGGCTGTAGGGATTGCGTAATGCAATGGTGGTGTCCCTTGGTGTTCGTTGGGGCAGTATACTAGTCACTGGTTTCAATCAAAATCAGTGTGAGTTATTCCCCGATTGAACAAAGTTTTTAGCACAGTATATTCCAGACGGTTAGTCCGTATATGCTATCCGATTAGTTTTGTGCAATTTCCATTTTATACTATTGTATCGACGGAAATGACCCTTGTATTCTCTATGCACGTCCTTCACCCATGACCTTTCTCAGGGGAGATGGATCTTTGCTGCAAGGCTGAGAATATAATTATTAACCAAAGGAAGAGGTGATATTTAATTATGAAAACACATACTTATAGCTGTTTGATCGAGTATGGACATATACACATATTAAAGGTATCCTTTATTTTGGTTGATGTTAACATTACTATAATGTGATTGGGTTCTCAGCCCACATAATGATTCCCAACTAATATTTTCTAAGAACATGCTTAACTATTCAAATAATTTCTCCCATCAAACATGTGTCTTTTAACATTTATCTAAAAGCATGTCGTTTAATCGCAGAAATATATATGTTTCCCTTCACTTTCCCATTGGTTTTGATCAAACCTCGAATGTATCTCGTAATCGTATACGATTTCTCCATGAAATTGGAATGTTCAGCTTGCATCGGATATCTTGAATTCATATCAAAATAGCAGCCTTGCTATCAATTGGACAGAGCAGGTGGTGGATGTTCGAAGCAAACAAAAATAGATAAACCTAGAACTTTTCTTCAAATAATTTATACACTTTGAATAATTAAGAATGAACTATTATTCAGTAGTGCATGGGGTAGGGATGATAGTTTCGATTTATGGCATGAAAACACTTATTCCAATCATCGATTGAAATTCCCGAGGTTACGTATTTTGACCAACGCAGTATTGCCTATTTCCGTTTCTTGTGGTATATTTTGTAGATACTCTAATATCTCATCTCAGGGGAGATGGATCGTTCAACTTTGAGACTGGCTTTATATTATAGTGTATGGGTTCCCCCGACGGGTCGACCATCGTGAGATTTGAGAGGCTAGAATGTAATGTAGAGGGAATTTCTAACCACACGAGGACACATCAATCAATCGTGAGGAGTACACGATTAGAATGAAAATGATTTAGCTTAGTTCCGAGCTTTTTATAGGCTAGCATATGGCGTGATGCATTCAATCAATTGCCATCAACAAACGCCAAGAGTAATGCACCCTTTATTTTTTTTTTCCCAACACCGGGTCTTTATTCATAAGGGAGACATGATTTCAGGTGCAGAGCGGTATACAACTTTGCTTTTACAAACGCTCTAGAGGTAAACGAGTCAACAGGGTTGAAACAAGCTACAGGACAAACTACAAACAAAAATCAAGTACACTCGCCATGTTCTAGGTCATGGGATGGTCGTTTGGTTACACAACAAAGAAACGGCCATTACAAGTTATAATAGAAACGCTCCCACAACTTAAATTCGTTAACGTGGGACTGGCCGTAGACGGCACTGTCCTTGAGGGCTCTCAGGGCCGACTTGACATCTCTGAGGAATTCAAAGAAACAGATTTCGTTATTATAGAATAACCTCTTTTTATAAATAAAAAACTTGGCTTTAATGAGAATGAAATTCAACCTTTTACTTCTAGGTTCCTGGCAGTGGATACCCAGTAGTATGTGCGCCGCGTTGAGTTCGTCAACTAGATCTCTATTAAAGCCCAAACACTATTTAGGAAACTATGATTTTTTTTTGCAAATAGCAGAAACATTATAGTCTTCAGAGTATTTGTGAAGCATTATAATGATCGTCATCAATATTTATCAGCAGAAACATAACAATAAACAGTCAGTTTCTCTCTTACAAGGAGGCAGACATATTGGTGACCAACAGCGCCACCGGTGGTAATTTATGTTTATTGATGACGTCACTGACCCACACCCTCTGATTAGTCCATCTACTCGGCCCTCTATTTAAACAAAGCATTGGCATATACATAATTATATGATGTATTATCAATGGGAAGATTTGGATATTCATACTATTATAAATGGATAATAAATACACCTTATTCACCAAAGGGACCCTCAGATTTTAGTGTGCAACTCTCTCCATGTTACACCAAAAGTGAACGCCACAAATGGCGTCGGCGGCAGCAATGTTTTGACACATTCACTCCTCTCCCCTGCCTCACCCTAACCCCACATAGCTTTAACACCTTTCCCTGCATTTATTTATTGCATATTCAGACTCAAAGGCAACCCGTTGTACAATGCTCATCATTTGTTTATACAAAATAATGGCTCAAATGAAATGAAAAATGATATGTCCACTAAGGCATGGCAGGGGCAAGGGCTGGGCCTCATTTTGAGTTGTGGGTATCATACGTCATCAGAGGTCACATGACTTACAGTAATGGCGGCACCCATACGAGTTGTCTGCTACAATTAATTCCATGTAAAATAGCTCCCCATTTCTTTAATAGATGAGAATTGCATAAAATACATATGTGAGATTCTTGGATACGATTGTCCCGCCTAGAAAATGTATACATGATATCCTATGAAGTTTCGGCTTTAAAGGCCTCATTGCGAGCGGCCCAGTTAACCAACGATAGCCAAAACTCATTCACAGTTTTACAGTCAATAAAGAAGTGGAATACAGTGTCACATTCATCACAGTAATTGCAGTCGGGAAACAACTTGACATGGATGTCCTTCAAATACTTGTTACAAACGATTAACCTATTGACCACTAAGAATTGGAATGACTGTAGCCGTACATTCTTCATGCACGTATAAGGGATGTTGTACCAGATTTTAGAATTGACCTGTGTGATGTCTATGCCTTTGTCTCTGAACATTGATACCCATTTTACATTTCTGTCTTCGCTGTACAAAATAGCGCCCCTGATAGCATTGTATAATTCTCTAGCGGTGGCGGTAAGAATATTCACCGCTTCGCCTCTGAACCTACAAACCAGTTCAGGTCTATAGTCGGAGACGGTATCATTAATGATCGTGGTCCACCAATTTTTTGGGATCGAGTCCCTCAAGAGAAACCTCTCAACAAAGGTAATCTTCACATCATTTTCGGCTTTAAACTCATAGATACTCTTGATTTTGTCATTCAAAATTAGGTTGTCGATGCAATATAAACCTTTCCTTTTGCACACCTCCCAGTTGGTGTTCTTATTTTCTAGTTTTAGAATTCTATTGTTCCTTATTTTTTCGCTCAGTATTTCTTTTTTGGTAACAGGTTCATTAGATACATAAAATCTCGACCACAGTTTTAAAGTTTCATCGTAAAAATCAGAACCCGCGGAATTCATTACCGACCTGGCCTCTAGGGCCGCTTGAATGTCTTGGCCCACGGCCGCTTCGAAGAAAGCTGACCATTTGGCCCCTTTATCTAGGATTAATCGTTTAAGCCACATCATCTTTGAAGCTGCTACCTTTGAGCGCAGGTCGTGCAGGTTAAGCCCGCCCTCCTCCGCGCTCTTACACAAATACTTTCTTGCGACTTTATGTTTCTTATTCCTCCATAAAAAGTCTTCAATCATTTTTTGAAACTCTGTCACTATGCGGTCTTCTGTACAGATGTTGGCCGCGGCATACATAAATAATGGCAAGATCAAGACGTTCGCGACCACCACTCTACCTTTAAGGGATATGTCCCTCTTTGACCAATGGGCAATGCAGTTTTTTACTTTTACTCTGACGTCTTCGAAATTCTTGTCGTTTTGGGAACTTGTGTTAGGGGGGTGTACAATTGTAATACCCAACACCTTCATGCAGTTGACCCAACGAATCTCTTTGGCTTTTTGCATGTACATAGGGGCATTTCCGATATTGAATCCTCTCGTTTTATCTATATTGAGGACCAGGCCCGACGCTTTACTGAAATCTTCTATTATCTTGATCATGTTTATCAGGGAGGTCTCATTATTATCGATGACAGTGGGATCGTCCGCAAATTGTACAACTTTGTTTTCCGCGGTACCGATGTGAATCCCGTTACAATCATTCGAGTTTCTGATAGCTTGAGCGAGTTTTTCTACTACTATAATGAAAAGGTATGATGAGATCGGATCACCCTGTTTAACCCCGCGATTGACGCTGAACCAATCGGACGAGAAACCGTTATTCAAGACACATGAGTTGGAGCCGTGTAACATAATTCTGATCCAACTTATAAAGACTTCACCAACGCCTATTTCCTCTAAACATTTTAGTAGGAAACTCCATGAGACGGAGTCGTAGGCTTTGCGGAAATCCAACGAAACAATAAGACCTTTTTTCCCTTCATTCTGTAGATATTGGACCGTGTCCTCGACTTGTCTAATGGCAGTGCCGATATATCGACCCTGCAGAAAACCAACTTGGTCCTCATTGATACATTTTCCGATACATAATTTCAATCTTTCAGTAAGGATCTTAGATAAAATTTCATAGTCAGTGTTTAGCAGGGTAATGGGACGCCAGTTACCAATCAGTTTTAGATCACAATCTTTTTTAGGAATAATGGAGATTACCCCCCAGTACATTTCAGGGGTGAGGCTATTACTATCGAAACACTCGCGCAACATTGCTAAAAAAAACAGGACTGAGGGTGCTCCACATGGCTCTGTAAAATTCTATAGGTAGGCCGTCAGACCCGGGGGCCTTGTTGCCTTTGAGGTCTTTCATTATCTCCCATATCTCTTCCCCTTTTATTTCTCTACCCAGAAGTATGCGCTCAGACTCAGTGCACCGACCCGAAGGGTCCGTGGACTCAGCCAAGCAAAACCCATCTCGAGGGGCGCTAACTTCGCGGTACAGGGCTTCATAAAAGTTTTTTTCTATTCCCAAGATTTCTTTTTGGGTGCTGACGATAGTGCCGTCAACTAGCAGTTGGGCAATCATTTTTTTCTTAAAATTTCTCTTCTCTAAGTTAAGGAAATACATCGTGGGCTTCTCGCCTTCCGCCAGCCATTTCGCTCGCCTTCTTGCAAGAGCGCCTTGGGCTCTTAACAGACTTTCCGTTTTTAATTCGTCCAAAATATTTTCCCTTTCTAGGTATAGATCCCTAGTTAATGGTAGGACGGCCCCTATTTCCTTGAGTCTAAGTCTAAGTTCTCTTTCAATTTTTTTCCTCTCCCATGCATTCTTTTTTGAAAAGGTAATGGATTCGGTTTTAATTGTGAACTTAATGTACTCCCACAGCGATTTGGCGCTTAGTTTCGCGTTGTTCAGGATAACTTGTTTGATCTTTTCATCAATGAAATCAATATACTTTTCGTCTTCTAGCAAAAGTCTGTTGAATTTCCAAAACCCGGGGCCCCTACCAGGTTCCCCCAGTCTTAGCATTACTAACACTAGATCGTGGTCCGACATTTCACAGTCCCATCTTTCCTGGGCGACAGCCACAGGTCTCAGCGTGTCGTCGATTAAAACATAGTCTAGTGTAGAGAATTGCCCTTTTCTTCTCCAAGTTTCTTTGTTTTTTACATTAGATAATTCGTTAACAACATCACATAATTCATACGTCTGAACAATGTTCAACATGTTTTTTAAACCAGCGTTACATGCAAGCTCAATAGACCTGGGGTGTGGCTCATACCAAAACTCACCAAGATTCATGTTCAAGTCACCCATTAATACAATGTTACTTTCATTTCTTTCGGCTATCATGTTATTCAAGATTTTACACACTTCGGCCTGATGCTTATATGCATCCATGTTGGGCAGATAAACAGAAAATAAACAGATTTTAACACCGCCGAGTAAGAAGTCCACGAAGGCTATTCTGCCCTCAGTATCTCCACCTTTCTGCGCTATGTTAACATTAATGTCTTTAGAAAACAAGATAGCAACACCTCTAGAATTGGACTGTACGAGATGTATGGGACCCTCCCACTGAGCTGCCCATATCGCTGCTGTATTAGGCGTGCTGTGAGTCTCTTGAATTGCTATTATAGAGTTCTTGAAATTCTTGAGGTATGCGAAGGTGGCTTTTCTTCTCTCAATATTGTTAATGCCATTGACATTTAAGGACATAAAGGAAATTAAAGAGAGGTTGTCATTCTCCATCAAGGCTGTTTGTGCAATGCGGGATTAATAATTTACTGATAGCATATCTTATGATGGATTGGTACCATCTGGTCCCAGATATGGGGAAAAAACAAACACTATTTGTGGCGTGTGGCTTCATCATTATTGAATTAAAAAGCACACTATAAGACACCACTGTTTTGCACTTAGTACCACTCATCCATGTCAACCTCATTGGTGGCGCCGTTCTTTTCAAGCTCCTCTTTCTCTTGGTCTTTCCTTCGTTGCTCAGCCGCCTGGATTTTTCCTCTCAGGTTCATCCAGGCTTTCCCAAGCCTATTCCCTTCTGCAGGCCATTTCTCGGTCATCAGCACGTCGTCATGTTTTAAGGCCATTCCTATGCCCCACTTGATGTCAAAGGGCGCAGCCTCACCAATCGTCTTCTGTTCCGTGCCTAACAGGTATTCCTTGATCATGGGGTTGCATCTTACTTTAGCTGCTAGTCCCTGTTCAAGAATCTCTTCGACTCTCTGATCCCACTCATGTACCACCTTAGGATCGTTAATTTCAGACAGCATTTTTTTACATTCGTATGGATCTTCTAGAGATAGGATTCTGGCAGATCTCGCGGGGTGATTTTCTAAGATGGACTTCCTATAGGCGAGGTACTGCTCCATACATAGGAAGTGCCTACCCCCTATGTCAAATTCTGTCGGGAAAAAATTCGAGAGGGGGTTGAGGATGCTGTAGAATACAAATGCGTCTTGATTAGTTTTTCTTGATACCATTGAGGGGGCTAAATCTGCAGGGAGTAGTTCAAGCTTGTCATGGGTATATCTCTTGTTGTCCAGAATGATGTCTCCGTTAACATTGAAGACTTTTTGGTATCTGCCGGTGGCCCTGGCTGCTGTTGCAATGGGGCGCGCCCGGTTTACCCTCGTTTGCAGTGTGTCGGGCAGGTCTCTCTTGATCCATATAGGGTTCTCACCCTCAGGAACAACTTGTTTATCCAGTTGAGGCTTTTGTTTCCACACTCTATCCACATCGTCTTTGTTTGTGAACTGAGCCAAAACGGGGGCGTTTGAGCTTTTTCCCATTCTGAAGAACACTTTCAGTTGGATCCCATTTATCCCTAGGGCTCCTTGGAACATATTGTTGATCTTCAGGAGAAGTTGTTCTTTTGACTCCTCTTCATCTTCCAGTTTACTTAAACCCTCGATTATAAGATTTAGGGACCTTTCTTTGAGCAGGTTCTTGAGCCTAATTTCTTCTTCCGCTTTTGCCTGCTGTTCGATGGCGCGGAAGCTTGGGTCACTCCATTTGACTGTGGTTTCATCCAGTCTCTTTTTGTGCTTTCCTGAATCTATGTCTCTCTTTTTATTGTCACTGTGTATAACCTCTATTTCTGCTTTGTTAGCTCCCGCAAGGGTGGCTACAGGTTCTACGGCATCTTTTAACTGTTGGGCCAAATTTGTACATTGGGTGGCCACTCCTTCTACAAGCTTTTTTAACTGTTCAAAACCGTCAGACATATTTTCGGCTTCACCGTAACTTCCTCCTTGTCTAGTTCTCTTTCTTTCAGTTGCCATTTGCGAGTCTCTAGAGCTCATTCTGTAGGTATTACAGCCGAGAGTGGGTACCTACGGGGCCTCAAGATTGCTTCTAGGGGCTGGGATATCAGGGCGGAGAAGATAGTGTTTAGCTACAGGGTTGCGAATACCCGTTGCAACGCACAAGGTGTTGCGGCGGTGCCGAGCTTTTGCACTTTTCACGTTGGCAGACAACACTCTACACTTCCGGGGACGGATACCGCTCCGCGTGAGCGTGAATAGTAGTTCTGATTATGAGACAAACTGATGCAAAAGCCTGGGTTACAATGTTATCAAACCTTTTTCACCATTTCATTAGTAGGAGATAGTTTTCTGCCTTTTGATGTGATTCCTAGGGGCAAAACTCCAACTTATCTTCGTGGTTATCGATGAGCGCCCGTTGTTGTGCAACTCAAGTGCGCATGCGCAAACTCTGGGCTTGTCTGAGACGTTTACCACTCGATAACTGACTAAGTAAAAGTTTCAGATACAGTCAAATTGGAGCTAAGATAATTTGCCTTTGATACTGACGAACCTTTTTCACAGAATCCTTTAGTTGAAAAGTTTTTGTGAGCTTTCCTGGGTTTCCTAGCGGAAAGCTCGAGTCAAGAACTCTCCGTGTTTACTTTTTGCGTGGCCGCTGCTTGGATGGTTGATGACGATCTCGACGTATAAAGGTTATTTCCGTGGAATATCCTTTGGCACAAGTCTATTTACCATGCTCCTTGGCGGTAAGACGATCACAGAGTCTTTTGGGTTATGATATCATTTAAAGACAACTCACACACATTCGTGGATGCCTATTCTTAGACATTCACGGCACGAGGTAGTCCTCACGTTGGCGGGACTTTTGACTGGCTCTCGTGGTCAGCTTGAGTCGGTTCGAACAAGTGTCCAACAGGTCTTTACACGCTTCTAGAACGTTGATCGAAAGTGTCAGTGTGTGCTATATACCTTTACAAATGTTCCTGCCAAAAACTAAGATCGTACATTTCTTAAGATGGTCCGAATCTGAAATAAAAGAGATAAGCCTTTGCTCTTGCTTCTTCAACCTCACTACCGGAACCGGAAGTCCAATGCACCCTTTATTAATAATTTCCTTTAAAAATCTGTACCGTCTTTAATAAAGCACTCGTACCGGATAAATTGAACCTTCAGTGAAGAGATACTACCATTTCCCCGTGTGTACATATTAAGACTGGCCTGAGCTAGCTAATTCATCACCTGTGCATCATTGTTTCTAATTATATTTTTCCAGATTTGGAGAGCGAATGTTTTAAGGATATACTAATACATCGATGGGTTCTTGCGAAGTAGAATACACGAAGGCAATATGCGATCCATCTCTGTCTTTAAAATATTTGAATAATATTGCTGGTGATTTATTTGTTTTCTCCATCTTTATGTCGATAGTTCATCAAAATATTGTCTATATATTAGTATAATGAACATGTCTACATACGTTCTAGCTGAATGCAGAAGCCGAACAGCGTGTTTATATCGATATAACGGAATAAATATCTGGTGGGAAACATACAGATCCTAGGGTAGTTTTATAATGGCATGGCACATAATAGTCTGCCATTGCTTTGCTTTAGCCTACTTGCACCGCATCTATAACATTTAAAAGTTAATTTCGAGAAATACGTACATGTATGCAGATACGTTTGACAGAATATCACAATCGCTCTTCAAACAACTATAGTTTAGTTGCGAATAGTGTCGATCTGTCTGATGTGGGCATAGTACTGTAAAAATGACTAATATGAATAGAAGTTATTGTATAACGCAGCTCCTGCAGGTATTGGATTTCCCTGTTTGTAGCACAATATTCTGTATAAGAGTAACTAAGTGCGTATCTCATATGTCAGCATTTTCAGAAGTCTGCTATAAAAGCGAAAATAAAAATCGATATATTTCGTACATAGGCGTACAGTGTATTTTTACACACATTTTAAGGAACGCTGCACATAAGTATTAAGAATCAGTTTGATAGCTATATATTTATATATATATGTGCATATATGTCCACGTTAAACTAGCCAAATATAAATTGGCCATGGATGTGTCCAGGAGTTAACATGGGCATCTATTGACAAACTTGCCAAATGTTGTATAAGATATTCTTTTTACCTATACTGTTTGGCTCCATAAAAGTGCAGCAATCATTTGTAAACACTGCTACTCTCAATATGATAGGGTTAAATGTATTTTGTTTACATTGGGAACTCCCAATATTATGCATACTGTCTTCCTGAGAATTTCAATGATTGATGCAAAACGTGGGGTTAAATGTACCATGAGTTTAATTTGTAACCAAACTTTATACGTGTAAAAGGGTATCTGCACGGTAAAATTATGAATGTGAGTATAATATTATGTAGATGTTAGTTTATTAAGGAAGGAGATTTAACACAGTCATTGACTACTCCCATATATCACCTCCTGTTTCTGTCATCCAAACTCCCACCCCACGCCCAGGCTCTGTCTCCACCTTCCTCCCAAGGGACTGCTATTCAAAACGCCTGGACGCTCTACATATATTTCCAATTCACTGCGTCCTCAAATTCCCATACCCACCCGGTGAAATATTACTCACTCCTTAACACCTGAAGGGAGTTGAGCATAGACCAGGCTTTAATGAACCTTGTCTACTGCCAAGATAAGGCTCGTTTAATTGTTAAATTATACATCTCATCACAGTTTGGCGCCCACTAGGACTAGATGATATTCAAATCCTAAAATGAGTTACTTCCAACACTTGGCAGCTGAATATTAAACCCTTCCAATTTGTCCTCCTCTACATAACGAGCTGAAACAGGACATGGTAATTTACTATACTGGAAACACGATTTAAATTTCAATATGTCCTTTAATCGACATCAATAACTTTATACCTGGATTCGTATCCCGATGTGCATTGGAAAATCCGCCAGTGCATGCAAAAGTGTCACTGACCAGTCACATAAGTGCAATCCGCTCAAAAAAGCAGTTTTGCACCTGGTTTTGCGTCGTTTGAGGCAGTTCAAAATGCATATCCAAATTATGTATCTAAATCGGGTGTAAATGCAAAGCTGCAAGCATTTGAATTATTGTATCAAGTAATGAACATATAACTATTTGTACTGTGTGATGTGTCACAGGGAAATGAGTCACAAGTAGGACAATTTTTATTTTACAAAGGGATTTATTCACAGGATCTTTTGGTTGGAATCTTTTTATTTTTTAGGTGCATAGCACCACTAGTAGTATAAATAATTGTGCCATATTTCGGGACTCTAAATTTAATATGTCTATATGTTTCCGAGGTTATCAAAAGGAGTATATTTAACTACTTTACTATAGTGATTAGGCATAACAAACTATGGCTAACTTTTTTCATATATAAAATGATATAGAATTTGATGTGTTAATTTCCACCTCATAACGGCAGATGAGTTGGAGGTGTCAGTCTAGTGCGAATCCCCTCCCAGCTAACCCTCACACACAGGCATAATGCAGACATACACACTCTTAGCAAAGCTTTAACACCTTGAAGAAGCCCGTCACAATGGAAAGTCAAGTACAGTTGAAACTCTCATGTAGTGTATTCTTATTCAATAACACATGCAGGATAAAAAGATAAACAAATACATTATATTATTATAATACTCACGTTTTTCATCTGAAAACAAGAGACTAGGATGATGAATTTTAGAAATATATGTTGTCCAGTTTTCATAGGATTCGACCACATATATTCAATACACAGTCTTGAGAGTTGATACATGTATTTATGCTACTAGAAGCGCTATGCACCTTAAAAATGAGAAAACAAGTCACTTAGAGGAATAACATTTTTACGTTTTGGCAATTAAAAAAATCGGAAGCGGGGTGGCAAGGAAGGCGGATTATGAACCCCTGACAAAAGTGCTACGGTTTTCAAAAACATACACAAACAATTATATTACACATGATCAAAATAATGAGAATAGCTCCTGTGTTGTTTATGAATGTAAACATCAATATATGTGGCAATACATCATGTCTCCCTATTTGAAAATTCAGAAAAAAAATAAATCTAGCTGATAATTCTTCCCGTCAGGTTAACTAAAAAGTACAGTTACAGCTGAAAATGTCTGAGTGAAAGTTTAGTCATTGTTTTGATTCATTACGAGGTTTGAGTTCATAATGGGACTCGAATTTATGAGAAGATTTAGGGCATAGATACATTTTAATTTAGATCGGCACCATGCATAATTAATTATATGTAATAAGATCAGATCGAAAATTTAAGATACCTCCAAATTCAGAATTTGATTTAATAAGTTCAGTGGTAGATACCACTTTATTTTTTTTTCAACTGAGTTTCATATCATTTATTGAACATTTTTCATTTGACTGTACCATACAAATACACACAATAGTGAGAACAAATAAAATAACCAATTACTTTTGCATGGACTTTGGTATTCCATATCAAACAACTAATCTGCCCCTATCAAGATTCACTAGACTGGACGTAACCATAATATGCTAAGTCAAAGTTGCACATTGCACCTAATATTATACATAACATACTTTATGTTGATGAATTAAACATTTACGCAATTATTAATACAGGGTAAGGACCCAGCCCCATATAATCATTATGCAATACTCTGTCTACAAGGCGTATTCCTATATTAATTTACCCGATATTTGAATTTATTTCTATGGGCCAGGTCTCTGATAAAGGAACCCCATATTTTATATAAATTATAATATGTTGAAACTATGAATTATTAATGAAGCTTGGATGCTAGTAGTTTTCAAAATACATCTAATAATCATCCTCAATACAGGGTGCATCGTTCCATAGGCTTGCCATTATGCAAGTTATTGTCACCAGATGGCGTCACTGTTTTCACCAGGTGGCACTGGGGTGCAACTGGGGTGCATTTACAATTTTTTTAATAATAGAAGTACCGCTAATACACTCATGTGGCATTTATACCACTATAGATATTCCACATCATGTACATAGGAACGTTATAAGTGATATACATCTATAGTTTATGTGTGTCATATACCTGTTTGATATTGAAAAATGCTGTGATCAAAAACACCCTAATGAGTGTACATATAGATTGCCCCTAGTGGCTTGGTTGAGGCAGTGACAACAAACAGCTGGGACACAGCTGGGACACATCAAATGAGTGACACTATACTGTCAGGCTCACAATAAGGATGGTAGAATTGATGAAAATAAAATGATGCTTATAAAGAGAGGGCAACACATGCACTGCCCTAAATTCTATTTGAAAGGTTTGGGGAATATTGATACCCTTCAAATATTTCCCTGAGCAAAAATATACCTCTCCAACAGCACAATAAATGTGCCTCACTGAGTGCATCATAACTGTGTTTTTGAACCTGGCCAATAGTGCATTATTGGGTGCATCAGAAGATCATTAAATACCCTGGCCAATAGTGCATCGTTGAGTGCATGAAAACCGCATTTATAAATCGGGTCCATAGAGCATTGTAAAATCAAGTTTGAGCCTCAAAACTGTTTACGATTTCCACTAGTAAAGCACCAGGTCGGAATCAGGTGTAAATGTCCCGGTAAAAATCATGTTAGAACTGATCTATTGCACATCGGGATTGTAACTAAACTGACTAAATTTGCTTAATTACATGACGTGTTCAAGGACTCTCCATTAAATTGATCTTGTTTTCAGTTTGCTATAGTCGCTCATTAGTGGATCAAAGAGAACTAACAATATTGCCCTCCGCCCCCCCCCCCCGCCCTTGATTCCCCAAATGCCTTTAAACATTGTTTTCTGACATCAACACATTTTAGTAATCGAATAATCATATATATATATAGCATTGCTAACGCTGTTTCCCCCGTGAAAAAGTGTTTGCCTTTAGATGTGTTAAAATTAGTTCTGAAACTGTTGATATATCCAGCTTCCCCCTGAAACAGACAAACATAATACAAAAGTATCGCATCTAGTTGAAGATCTTGAATTTGTTATACCGTAGATCTTCATTTGTTGGTCCTCACAAAACTTCTGGGTGATTCCTATTATTCCATTCATGACGTAAAATTTGCTATATTATATGAGAACCTGATGCTAGGCAAATCTTATAATTTTTTTGATCGGTCAAAGATCGTGGTGTCACAAAAGGACCTTATCAGTCTATCCTATCAAAAGGATATGAAAAAGCAATATCAAGTTACATTTTAAAAACCTTTGTAATTTTATACAATAACAAGAGCCTTCGGCCGAGCCCCTCCATCAGAAAAACAGATCACAGAAAAAAAAAGTAACGTTATAGGAAGAACAGAGATCATAAAACCCCCATTTATTAAATGTAGGGATTGAGAGCCTATTGTAGGCCCTATTATTAAAGTTTACATAATAGCCTAACGCACACACATAACGTATACACATAATTATATACCTCAATCGTTTTTTATATTCATAAACGGGTCTAGAACTTGGGCCCATAAAATAAAGTTGTCCAAACAGGTTGATCCCAGCTAACACACTACGTAATTTCTACGTTGTGATTGTTCACATTGTAGTGACATAAATCTGTATGGGAGAAATAACGTGAATACAACGTAAACATTTTTTTCATTTTTTTAAACAAAAGTTCAAAAGTTTAGTTCCAATCGTTTTTATGTACGCCAGCGTGAAACGGACATTCAGTGTGGTGACAGTGTACTAGGCCTATTTCTTGTTAACTGATCGCACTGAGGCGGGAAAAAGAGTGGCTATGCGTTGTCAATGAGCGACGGCAACACGTTGCCGTCGCCAACATCACAGGACTCTTGTTGAGCGGTGGGATGGCGTCGTGGAACATCGCCGCGAAAGATCGAGAATTTAAGTTCATAGGAAATGGGAAGCAGCACATTACGACTATCAAAAACCTCTTTTAAATGTAAGAAAAATCTGTCCTGTGTTTTTGTCACAATTATAGTTACTTGTATGTGATTCTGTTACGTGTGCTACTAAACCAAACAAACACCACTGTCTCCCAGCATACATCTCTCAAACGGTGCGCATAAAAACGGCTTCAATCGGAAGTAGAGTGGAGAAAGCGGAGCCTCCTTTAAAGAGTAAGGTAATGAGCATGTCTAAAAGTGCTACATGACTAGTCAGGTTCTGACCTGATTCGTTCAACTCCATAATGTGTGCCAGAAAACCTCCAAGGTGAAATCATGTCAGGCCATTTTTACAATACAGCTACTTAACCCCCATCCTCGGAAGTCTTCATATGCATAATAAGGCAAAATTGCATGTATATGCACAAGGCCAATATTGTTGGTTTGGATCGATACTCTTGTACATCTGATACGCATTACATGATGCCTCTACAGTGTTTAAGAAATATGAGTCTGCTTAGTAGCAGTGCTGCCACAGGTGATAAGTAAAGTCCCCCAAGGCCCTCCCAGTGCCATACGTTTCCCTCCTATGTGCGCTTGATTTCTCCTGACGGCCTTTCCTTGAGCCCCTAGGGTGGGGGGTGGGGGGGGGGCTGTATGGGCGATGGGTTTGGGGGTGCCAGTTAGAAAGGGCGGGTTAAGTTGTGAATTAGGGGGTGGGAGTCCTCTGATATCGGGAGGGGGAAAGACGGCCATGGTTGCAGCGCCGCAAATCGTGCAAGACGGTAACTAATGCTTCCAATCTGAGAGGTTCGATCATTATTAAGTACCACGTATACGTGATACTTGATCGAATTGCTCTCAAAAAGTATCCCATCGGTTTGTGAATAAAATGTCATGCTTAAGACGGGCGACCGAACTATTTTGTATTGGAAAACATAGCCAGCACAAAACTTAAATACAATTTATACTCATCTAGAAATAGGCTAACAACCGACCGAAAACAAAATGGTGTCTCAAAATGTTTAAAGTTTACATTTTTCTTCATTTGGACACCCATCATTAGTCACTCAAAATCCTGGAGAAGTCACCCAATACTTCCTGTAGTAGGCTATCTATATTTATAAAAATAAGTTTAGTAGAATGTGTCTAATACGCTTTGATCATTGGCTTCATTCTCGTAATGGTAGTTTGAAGCCAAAGGCCAACGCTTCTTATACGACGTGCCTTAAATACAATCAACGAAACACACATATATATGGGATTAGGTGCAATGCTCGAAAAGGACTTTCCCCACACAGATTGAAGTAAATTATTTTTCCGGATAAAGATGCAATGAACTTTGGAGTAGTTCCCTGCTGTAAGATTCTTTTAGTATTCTCACCATGTGCATACATATTTCAAATTTGTTATTATAGTATTGTGTTTGTAATTATAATATCATCACACCCATTTCCATATATAACCATTCACAATTCCTATCTCATTTAAACGGACTCTATGTCTATTGTATTGTAACAAAATACTAATGTTTATCACCTTGCTTGAAACCGGTGAATCGGATTTCAGAGCACACCGGAAACCACCTGTAATGTGTGAGAGTGCTGCATGGAAATTGTATATGGGTCAAATTTTTTTAGAATGTACAATTGCAAATTTTGGGACCTTTGCGTATTATACTGAATGGGTATTGCACAGAAATTAATAAATCCTATTGATCCTGATGTCATTGGAAAGGGGACATCCATAGCTTTATGAAAATGTGCACATTAGTATACTTATTTGTAACTTTCGTATGAAAAAATGACTTTCAATGTTGATATTCTTGTAAAAACACCTCAAAATTCACTACTTTTTTACATTGTATCTCCCTTCTGAAAAAAAGGAACTGTTCTAGGTATCAAATTTCACATGGTTTCATATGGTATGCATATGTATGACAACCTAGTGAAGTTTTAGCCTTCTATTAGCTCTCATCAGAGTGTGTCAGTCTTATACTGAAATGTCCAATCTTCAGGAGTCATTAGGGGATGCCCGGTATCAAACTTAGATTGGTGTACACTGGCTGAAAATATATCTTTAACATACGATTTAAAGTATCTAAAATACACTTTAACATATTAGTAATGTAATTCTGGTACAATTTGGCCAGTAATTCAGACAATAGCAGGGCCATGCTTCAATGTTTACCAGACCAGAGATTTTATACTATTCCATACCGGGTATGCCCTGTACCCTAATATAATGTAGATCCAATTTCACTGCAACTGGGGAATTAAAACCCAGTATATGTAATCCTAGAATCTATCCTAATATTCACACCAAATGACAATCTTCCAAATAAATTTATTGTGGGGATATGAATGAAAATGATATGAGGGGTATGCCCGGTATATTGAGGGGTATACCCGGTATGCAGGAAAGGAAAAGCTAGAACACACATTCAAATTGTTTTTACATGACCAAGCCTCTGTTTTTTCCTCTGTAAACCAAGACAACCACCCTATATAGTTATTGGATAGGTATTCCTGGGATTTCTTGGACATAGTCAACCAGAATGAGAGTGACCAAAGATTATACATACCCTTGTATGTTGTGGAATTATTGTTAAGATGTTTAGGAATTAACCATCTATGTGATATTCACCAGTCTAATCATTATTTATATGTTTAAAAAGTTGTTTTCAACAATTCTAAGTGAAGCATTTTCCTGTCATAGATTAAAGGAAAGATTAATATAGCCTCACAGTTAACCAGAATCCAAGAGGGTATACCCGGTACCATCATTATTTAATATGATTTCTATGCATATTTAACAAGTATTCCGCAATGGGGATCACATTAAGTTAGTTTTTATTAATCAGAAATGTCATATGTATAATTCAACATACTTTGGTATGTATGGTGGCAGGCATGTTGAGACAAATGTGATATGAATTTATACCGGGCATCCCACACAAATCATTTTCTGCTGATAAATAATGGCAAAATAGCATTATTATTATAGGTAGGCTCCTCCTATTATATGCCAATGTCCCTTGCAATTCCTTTGTCAATGTACAAGTGAAAATGTGTTCATAAACACAATAGATGCCTTTTTAAAGCATATTAAAAGAGTGGTTGATACCGGGCATCCCCTGATACCGGGCATCCCCCTTTCAATCCTAGTACCCTTCACCAAGTCCATTTTGAAGCTACAAATCACCATAAAACTTACCATTTCAGCATATCCTGCCTTA
This sequence comes from Sthenelais limicola, assembly GCA_942159475.1. Taxonomy (NCBI): domain Eukaryota; kingdom Metazoa; phylum Annelida; class Polychaeta; order Phyllodocida; family Sigalionidae; genus Sthenelais; species Sthenelais limicola. The sequence continues at coordinate 90,833,011 of OW804096.1, read as the reverse complement.
CTGTACATATGTATGTGGCTTTATGCCTCATTCCCATGCAATTTAATTCAAGTTTAATCAAAATCATGATACCGGGTATCCCTTGGCATCCCCTGAAAAGTAGAATTTTTGTCATAAATTCTACCCATGTGACTTTATCTTCTGTATTTTTGTGCAGTAACATCGCCTGTTACCTCCCCTAACATGTGGGATCGTTAAAAATGAGATAGGGAAATTTGTATTTTTTGATGTTGTCCACCCCTATATATTTTTATTCAAAAATGTTATGATCCATTACATTGATTTGTTATCATTGGTTTTAGGGCCTGTATGTATTTCCAGACATATTTCTTATGTACTTACTAAGTATCATGGGCTTGTGACCATTTTAAGTAGCCACAGTGGGACGTCAGATAACATGTTCCCTTCAGGGGGATGCCCGGTATATAGAGGGATGCCCGGTATATTTGAGAAGGTGTTTGTCTCAGGCCAAGTAATGTGATATTTAGTGAAGGAGTGACTTGAACGTAGTTCAATTGTGTACCAAATATGTGCTGTTCATGAATTTGCTAGGTTTAAAGTGGTTTCGTCCACTTTAGTAGCCACAGTGAGAGGTCAGATATAAGGTACTTTATTGGGGGATGCCCGGTATTATATTAAAGGGATGCCCGGTATTAAAGATGGCTTCCTATTACCAATTTTCCCAGGGAAACTGAATATGTTAAATAAGTTACAAGTTGCTATATTGGTGGATAGGATGTGTCTGTTGCGAGAAAACAGGTTTTCACCCTGTTTATAGCAACAATTACAGCATTATTGAATTTATATTTTAACCATATGTTATTGATCAAAACACTCCTGTTTTGGGGAAATGTGATCCATTTGCTTTCATGTCTCACATAATATCCTTTGATGATACATAGTTAAGGATTGGTATACATGTAAAGGAACATTTAATCTTTATAAAAAAGTATTTTTTATTTGGAAATTGAATCATTATGTCCTGAGTAATTAAGGATTTAAGTAGCTGCCACTTCATTTGATACCGGGCATACCCTAAAAAAGGTTCATGTTGTTTTAACTGCAATAAAAACTGACATATTGAGAGTTGGTGAATATAATTGGCGTTTTTAGGTAGTGGGGAATCTATGATAACAGTCAGAAGGTATATAAGTTTATACTCATTATTATTTTTTTCAATCTTTCTAAACCTCCCCAAATCGCAATTGTACATTCTAAAAAAATTTGACCCATATAAACACCCGAATAAAAATTTGTTTAAAAAAAATGTAATTGTATCCGCTCCCACGACATTCCAAGAACAATAATGATCACTCCCTTCCGTGGATGTATGGTATTGGCTTGGTGCGGGTAACCGTTCCTCTTACAGTTGTCCCTTCACCATCCACCAGCTTCACCTGAAACATGCATCGGTGCATCAGTGGAAAAGTTATTTTACTCGTGATTACAGCAATATCCTTCACACACGTGCAAATACTTTCAGGTAAGCCACCCATTTATGCATGCCATCTCTTTTAAAGCCTTAGCTAATGCTGGAAGCAGAGCCAGGGCTCGTTCTGCGACACAACAAGGCAATGAGGTTAAGGTACTTCAAACTTTTCTTTTGTAGCCTATACAATATACACACACTCACACTCACACAATACTTATATAAGGATAATACACGTTCAGGCGTTAGATAATGACATTGTAAAGGAATCACGAAGGCTAATATTTCACTTAATTAATATTTATCCTATGTTATATGAATGTCGGGGTCGTGTAAACTGTAAAGAATTTGCTTCGTAGGTCGGGCGTCCTACATTATTGAAATATTGCCCGCTCACTTGTGGACCAAGAAATTCGCAAAGATCATAAATATATAATAAAATATGAAGGCTATTTGTTATTTGCATCAACCCTACTTAAAATAGGCACAGAAGAGAGGTCAGCTCAGTTTTGGTGACATTCACACCTGAGCTCATCACGGGCTAAGGCGCCTGTCTTTCATAAATCATCGGCTTGGCTAAACAGATATCTTACTCGTGCATCACATGTTGGAGTTCAATCTACTGAGAGCTTTTCTCCTCCTGCTCCAACCCCATATAAAGAACCTCCTCTTTCCTCCTCCCAACAACTCCTCCTCAACTACCACTGCCGCTATCACCTCCCCCCTCCTCCTCCCCCTCCTCTATGTATTCATGTTCATCAAATTTTCCTTTCTCCCCAAGGTCCACCTTGTTTAACGATTTCCCAAGTGCAAACGCTGTTCTATTGGGCTTGATGAGATGGAAATGAATAAAGAAGTCGGGAGTGAGGCAGTTGCAGATCGATTGTTCTACCTTTGACGTACGGCTGAAAACTATCAGACACGCCAGTTGCCTGGCCGTCTGGCGGCCCATTGCAACACCAATATCCGGACAGTTATCATTTATCAGACACGTGTACAAACCGGCTGACACCTTACAACCTGAGCCCCTCTTACCAAGAGAAAACCCTGGCTAACTCTGATGGATCATGCACTTCATTAAGATCTGATGGGCCCCAAGTGAGACGCAGCTCTGACTGGCCCATAGTTGACTAATCTCAAGCGGCAAGTGGACATGAATTATGCATTCCATCACACGTTGTAGCATGATACATGCATCTGTGAAATTCCATTATGTGTTGCTGTGATGACGAAAACAATACCGAAGGTATCACTAACACCGAATCTTGTTTCGGAACCATTTGCCAGCCAACATACTCTGGGGGCAATTCCATTTCGGGGATACATTCCATTCCTCTGGTTATGGAAATACCAAATCTGCGCGCTCATTGAGTTACTTTGCCTAAAGTGTCTTTATCTTTCACCATACAAAAAGTAGGATGGGGACTAACTGTATTTGCGAACAGGATATCTCTGTCTAGAATGGGGAAATATTGGTTCTGGCACCTTGCATGGCACAATTACATTAAGATAATTTCCTCTGGCGTTTTTTTGCTTCCGTTCTTTGAGTGGTCTCCCAAAGTGCTGGTTGTCTTTTTTTTATCTTTAAACGATTTGGTTAGATGCCTTGTTCTCTTCCCACATTCATTCAAGTCAGGAATTCTTGACAACTCCAGTTGCTACGATTTTCTTTTCGTCTTGTCACTCGAGCGTGATAGTCAAAACTCCACTTGAACATTTTCCCTTTTTATTTCCCTTAGCCATATACTCTCAGGGCTTATCTTATTTGCTCTCTTAAGTTTATAACATACTTTCTCCATTGGTTAAAGGCGCCTTTGGTAGAAATTTTACTCTTGAACAAAGTGGCGCCAATATACTCATTTTATCTTCACACCCCTCCGTATGTACCCTCGCCACCAGTGCCTTTAACCAGTCTGGGCTATCACTGGCTATCCCTTCACCCCATTCCATCCCTCCCCAAGGACCTTAGTCCAGGATCTTCCCCGAAGGAGCACTGTACTGCAGTAAATGAAATCCTTCAGGAGCCTTGCTTGTCGGTAAATCCATCAGAATAATCTTGGCTCATTGGATTATAAAGATAGCAATAAAAGAAAATTATCAGGTTCCAGGTACATTCCCTGGGTACATTACACAGTCAGGGAAATGCATATGATATATGGCATATGGTCTAGTGCTTAGATAAATGGCCCTATTGAGGACTCTCTTCAACCATCCCTGAGTGTTTCACTTTCACATCCTCTTTATATTGTCGCCCCAACACAATCCAATGAGTTCATATCGTGGCTTTACGGGTAACCAACTTCTAGATTAAAAATGGTGCTCGAAAGCTCTTATAACGGGATTGCATTTGTCAATTATTCGTTAAATAAAACGAGCGGATAGTTTAAATATCTGCGTTATGATGAGTATACTGAGCTAACGCTAGTTGTACAAAATCATCCTAAAAGATAGCAGATACGATCCATATCGATTTCGTCAGATTCTGTTATTTTCTACTGTAGATTAAGATTAAATCACAAATGTCATGAAAACTCAATTTGACAAAACAATTGGTTTGATATGGTCAGAATCTAACAACTCTGAAAAGCAGAAAAAATATTTCAAATTACCACACATTCGATAAAACATGAAAATGGAATATACCACAAAAAATGCATGCAGTCTCATTGCAACTTTGATACCGGTGCCTAGTTTTTCAGTCGTGCGTAATGGGCAAAGTCTGACAGGCAAAAAAGGCAAGATTAGAATCCCTGTCAGTGAAGCCTCCTCTCACCAAGACCATCCCTAAGGTGCAGTGAGTTGACCGAGGCTGAACTCCTGTTGGGGCACTTTGTATCTGGCACGTATAACAATTGTCCCTGTGGAGAATCTCTGGGAGAAACATTTGCATCAAGGCTTCCTTATAGATGTAATCATGGATACGATACAGGGAGCACAGGTTTAGTCATTCGGTCCTGAATTGCATCCATCCTTTAGTACGGTGAGATAGGCTATGAGTTTTCTGAAGCTATTTAAAATTAATGGGCCACCGAAGACCGTCTCTTATTTGTGACTTCAATGATGGATCAATGATGTAATACATTTTCCTTCCCTCCAGATTAATGTTATAAAACATACTTGGAAGAGTAATGCATGGTTATTGTGGGTTTTTTTGCATTTAAAATACATCATCTTTCCTGATAAATGGTGGTAATTAGTTGAGCATCGTTTGTATTTTGAGGTTACCCAGAATAAAGAAATATGTTGTATTCTGCATATTTTCTATCAGTGTATTATTTCAATTGTATGTACTGAAGCAACAGTACATATAACATATGTGTGTAGGTGCTTGATGAATGGAAATTCGCTGTCAGGTCCAGATCTCTAGCGCCAGATAGAATTACATGTCGTGTTTGTGTTGTGTTTTTACATGAGGTTCCCAATGCAGTTCTTGTCTTTCCCCTGTCAGCAAAATGCCTGTGCACTTGGTTCATGGAAACCAGAAACTAGCCAAATCTGTTGAATACAGATAGATACTGATAGTATCTATACCCACAGACTGACACAAATAGTAGATTATAATTGTCACTTAATATCACCAACTAAAAACAGTAGTCGCAATTTATCTCAACAGTTTGCCCAGCGAATGTCGAATGTGTCGTATATCATCTTCCCAGAGGTAAAATCGATCAAAATCAATCAAAATTGAAGGATTATATTTATTATATTTCCTTGATAAAGGGCTAATGAGCCTGAAACGTCGGACCCCTAAATAAATAAACCTACAACTTACTCCTCCGTCCCTGTCCTTCTTCTGTTCTGGGCTAAATCCGTACCTTAAGATTATAATATTATTTATACTATGTTGATTTGTCTGGCAAGAATTGAGAGTAACCCTATTATTCATTTTGGTCGAGAAATGATTATATGTTTGCATGAAAAGAGATTTTGGAGTAAAGATATTTTTTGAGAAATATTAAGGTATCAAAGACCTTGAAATCTAATTGTTTTGTGACGAGGAATTATTATTTGTATTTATTTATAATCTACTACTTTGTGACCAGGCAGAAACTTCCCGCATCTTCATTTCACCTGTTATAGGAGATCCGTGTGTGGTTCGATTTACAACCGCCGCATCATATCAGCATGCAATACAAGTTCGGCGTTTAATTGGCTTTGCATATATCATTACTAAATAATTACTTATTAGTATTTAATGAATTGTTATAACTCAGTGTGTCACATCGGTAATTTTTAATTTATGTGTACTAGCTCCTATCTGTCCAACAGCTAGCGAGAGACTTAATTAATGCCGCACCCTGATTGGTCGCAACCCACCTGGCCAATTAGCATGAACGGATTACACCGATATGTCGATACATCGATATGTTATGTTACTGTAATATTCTATAAAGCAACTAGGCCATATTTCAGGAATCGCAAAATCTCTTCCAAGACTCATAAACTCATAGAATAACACAGGCTCGTCCTTGGAACCCTAATTTTAGAAGCAATTTTAAATGTAAACGCCTATCTGTGGCTGATGAGGAGTGCGGAGGACGGCGGTTCAAACCTGGCCATGTCAAACCTATACATTCGTTATTTTGACTGAGACAGACCTTGCAGTTAAACGACACATATTTTAAGGTTTAGTACAGGGCCAGCATTGCTGTACACATGTATGTACAAACCATGGCTCCATGGGAAAACGTTACCAAGCCCAACTAGGAGGTGCAGCCATCCGATAAAAAGCGGGCTCTACGGTATGACGGTACGGTATAAGTTAAAAAGAATGACATATACTCTACTCAAAACACTATGAGTGTCCCTTATAAATGTCAGGTTTCTTTTAAATCATTTTTTTACCAAAGCAATTAATGTAAGAGCGAGAAGCTGGTATTTTTTCATATGTAACACTGATACAAGAATGGTTATACAAAGTGAAAAGCTTGTTGGAAACCTGATTGGCGCAAACAATCAATGTCTTACAAATCAATCAATCCTATAGATCTTTTTATATATGTCCATCCCTCCTTCATCTCTGAGCGGTATATTACATGTATCAAACATAATTATATTACATTTAAATAATGATAAATCACGCTTCTTTAATTCAATAGCCGTCTTTTATACTTACCTCTATACCTACTCCGAGTTATACAAAATCCTCCATGTAAGGTACACCGCTTTATGTTAAGATAGTTCCCATCCAAGTTTGTATGGGAATTTCGGAGAAGGGAAAACGGGTGTAAACAAAAGTGGTGCACAACCCAAGATAAGTGACGATAGCTGTTCCAGGGTCCTAATTCCCAGTCCCAGAATTACCTTGCCGACGTATTCAGAAAATTAAGACGGTTGCTGTCAACGCATCTGCATTAAATTACACAATAAAGCGTGTAACTAATTAGATATGAAATTCTAGCTCGCAGGTCACCCATCGATAAAGATCTCGTCTCTGTTATTACAATGTCTGCCGAAGAAAAAAAAACTGGACCCTCGCCAGTGTTGGGCAGAACGTAGGGACATGGTTGAAGATATCTGATCTTTATATTGCATGACACGTGCTGACATGGTTTTCTGCAAGTAAAACCTCATCCTACATATGCAACACGATCGCTGCCAATGTGATCATGTGTGCCAATTTGAAGGGGTATCCACCATGGAACATGGAATAATAGACTTTTCGGCGGGACTATTATATTCTATCAGAGGTGCGGAGCCTCGGGGCTAATTTCCTTATCTGACAGAAAAACAGTTCCACCGTGGTATCAATTTGGACGCATCTATTTCGGTTACAATGCTAATTTAGGATATATTTATAATCTACCATTATTCCTGGCTGCAATAATATATAAGTAATTGTTATCATATCGGGAGAGATAATTATATCTGGTTACTTACTAATATCAGATTCTGTGTCTGGACTGACTTGAGTTCCATGCGTTTCTGATTCCTAGATTGTGCTCCGTTTGTCTGATTCATAAAAAGATTAGCCATAAACACAATGAAATCAGATGACAGCATAAAATGTCATTGAACAACGCCTCGATCTACAGAGTACTTTCATACGAAGAAATGAATGTTTGTATTCAACCAGTTAACAAAGTATTTGTCTCACGACGAATGAAGTACGTCATTGTCCGATTTCTTCATATTTACACAACGTCATCATTATGTTTTCAGGCGGGTGTGTGTAAATAATGAGTCAATGATCAATCATTTTCTGGTAACAATACGATTGTATTTCTGCTGTAGAAGTGGACACAAAGGGTGGGACGGCCAACAAATCGTTGTCTAAGGATGCCCTTGTCGGAATGCGATAAAAAAAAAGAATATCGGGAGAATAATTAATTGAGGTGGCTATGTAACGCTGCTTGGCAATATTAGCCATGCCTCAAACCAGGGTAAACATTATTAGCGCGCTATTCTTTGATGGTGGGTTTAGTGTTTCACATTTAGTCGGGCTAGTTGCCATACATCTTTAAAGAATAGTAGCCTTTGAATATACAATGAATTCCAATATATATCATTGGTGTACAGATATGCTTTATGGTAATAATTGGCGCTATGGGTATAGCTTCTGAATGATTTGTCTGGCAGCTGCCAAAACATATCAACTGTCATCTTCTGACGTCTGGGGTTTTAGAAGTTAATACAGTGTGTAGATTAGGGGGTTCCAGACCCACTTAAAGCTGCACGTCCAGTTAACATAGGTAAAAGACTAAAGATCTACTTTTTCCAACCCACCTAAAAGTCTTTTGATCAACATTTTGGAGGATTTTCTCCGGTTGTTTTTGCTACGGCGCTTCATACAATTCCACATTTATATTTCGGAGACACACCGAAATAATTTTCTGCGTCGGCTTCACCTATCATCTATGCAAACATTCGTCTTCAAATTGAGGAGCAGAAACAACGTATGAAAACTTTAGTCATATAAGTCATAATTATTTGATATGATGAGTGTTTTAGTAATTTTGTTTTGTATCAATTTTGTAATAGCTGAGTATCACCTTAAATTGAAAATATCTGGACATGGTATTTTACCAATTCGACCGGGAAAGAAAGAAAGACAGCTGAAACAAGTAAAAATGTTAGTACAGAAGTTGGTCTTTGAAATTTTGTTTTATATATCGGTGATGCCAACGGTTAGGGCACATTAGGCCTTTATCTAGGATAATTGCTAACTTTGTTGATGTTTTATTTTACCAATTAATCAATAACAGTATAAGGCGGTTTTTAAAAATTATTTTAAAACAAATTATTAATTAATTCTGGATTAAACTATGTTTTACTATTCTTTAAATCAACGGCACAAATTCAAAAAAGTACCCTTTCTCTGGGGTTGGTACATTGTATGGATCATCATTGTGGATAGGCTATGCTTCTGCTATAATCGCGGTAGCTATTGTTTGTAATTTTCTATTTGTATTGTTGAGTATTGTAGATTACAGGCAACGCATGAGAATATTCGGTGTACGCCGGAAATGTCTGATTTAATAATTGTTTATTTTTCAACAAATTAATGCTTCTAAACTTAACTTCTAAAGGAAAGTTAAATACTTCTTAAACCCAGAAATGGTCGGGTGATTTACTGTCGTCCTTATCAACACTTACTATACGTGGTGGGATGATTAACCTTTCTTATCGAAAAACATATGTTTACCCTACGCATATGAACCTGTGCCCCCTCCCCACTTGGGGGCGTTCTAGAACAAAATAATTGTCATTTTCTAACCGCGATAATTAATTGTATTATTGAGTTTCAAAAGGGAACTAACTGTGTACCTTCATAAATAGCTGGCTTGCTAAAGTTGCTTCTATAAACGAATATAGTTCCTATACGTACACAGTCTCTTTTTTGTATATCATGCAAATTCAATTGTTAATGTGAAATCTTTTTTTTAGGCAAGGCTGAGAACGGCATCCTGTACAATTTAATGCTTTACGCCTAACACGACATATTAAACTAAACTAATAGAAGCAGATAAAGCATCTCAGGGACTGCACCTGATATCTTATTGTATTCCTGCGTTGGAGTTTTCTAACTAGTTTCCTGTACATTCGAAAATTCTACATCACATTTTGATATGTTGTAATTGACTGGGGAATAAATTCAAAGAGAACCCCCGGTTCCCATTTAAGCAACGTGATAAAAAGGAGCTCTATATACTTGCTGAATATCAAAGAGAGTCAACGACCTGGAGGAACGGTCTTCTGGCAAAAGCATCGTACTCTCAAAAAGCCTGAGCGAACGAACGAATGAACGACCAATTTGTTTGTTGCACTGTGACAAAAACAAATCATATGAATAGGGAACGCTAATCATCATTAAAGCAGTATGTTAACACATTAATTCTACATATCTGTACGTGTTGGTTTTGATTCAGACTTAATGCATTTTTCATTATGGTCCTAATATGAATCAATTGATCTGGGCCAATACTATCTATAAATAAGCCCTGAAGCTGTAATCAAATTAAAAAATCAGGTGTTCTATAGAGCTAGTAAGATTGTACTTAATAATGATAGATCTGTAGATGAAATATGGTCAGATTTGTCCAAGATCATAGAAGAAGCCGATAATAGATGCTTCGTGAGGGTCCGTTGACGGAGAATAAATAATTTATCATATCTATCCGCAGAAACCGATGTTCTAATAAAGGAAACAGACAAGCCTTCTTACAAGCTAAAATATCAAAATGAACGGTGATTATATTACAGCCAAAGCACTGAGGAAGAGGGTTAAAGTCTTAATGCAGCGAGAAAAAAGGAATTCTTGTTGGGAAAGGTCAATGAAAATGCTGGTAGCCCTAAACAATTCTGGGAACAATTGAAGAAGATATATTGTAATAGAGATCCAGGTGATAACAGTGGCCTGGAATGTTTTGAATGTAAAACAGGGACTATCTCTGGCCTGGATGCAATTAACTATGCAAATAATTATTTTGCCAAAATGGGAGCAGGAGATATGGGTCACTTTGATTATGAAAACAAAACTTTCGGCGATGTGGGTATTTCCAGAGATGTAGAGGAGTCAGAGGTTTTAAAATTGGTTACTAGCCTAAAAGATTCAAAATCGTCTGGAATTGAAAATATGAATAACTTGACTGTAAAGTTGGCCTTGACAAGTAAAATATCCTTTTTCACATCTTTTTATTAATTTGGTTCTGCAGAATGGCAATTTTCCCATATCCTGGAAGAGATCTCCTGTGATCCTGATTCCAAAAAACGGTGATAAAACAAAGAGAACATCAGAACAATCACTTTGGTAACCTCAACTAGTAAGATCCTAGAGAGAATCGTCTATACAAGGTTGTGCGATCATATAGAAACCAATAATATCCTGTATAGATACCAATTCGGTTTTTGAAATGAAATGTCCACCAATGGTGCAATCTACACCTTGTTATCCGACCTATATATAACAACACTAAGTCAGAGAACGCGTATTGTATCATCCGATAAAAATCTGAAGACCTTAAGAGACAAAACCAAACGAGATATAAATACTTATCTCGAATGGTGTGAGAGAAATAAGCTCCTTGTTAATGAAAAGAAAACTAAACTACAAATCTTTAGATATAATGCCCAAAATAGGATTGATGACAATCTCATTAAAATTGTAAGGGTATACCCATCGAACATGTCTTTACATTTAATATCTTGCTGCAAATATGTCGTTAAAATTGCTTTTGGACACAATGTAGATTTTAAAACGAAGATGAGTGATATAATCTATCATCCCTTGAACTCCGGAGAAAAGCGGTCATGTTAAGCCTAATCCACAAATACAGATATGAAACTATAGCACTGAATAGGGAACGTGGTTTACGTAACGATATCAACCCAAATTTAGAGCTATCCAAACCCTGTACAGAAAGATATAGGCAATCCATTGTATACAATGGTAAACAGGAGTGGAACAACCTAGAAGGCTATTTAAAAACAATTGTAGACTATAGGCGGTTGAAGGTAACACTCCTTGAGAGATATAGACAATACTATTTATTGAATGACACTTAAATTGTTTTTATTTTTAGCCCCATGTTTTTAGTTGAGCGGTGAGTTTGACTGCCTTACGAGACTAACCACGAAATATATTGGTATAAGTGTTTGAGCTGGTAATTGTAGATCTGAACCGATGCGATAAAGCTTTGTTTGTTTTTGTTCGTCAAAACACAGTGTATTACCAGCAACTACGTCCCAACGCGACGACACTAGGCGATAACGCCAGCTTGAGTAATTGTATTTAGTATATTTTCATCCCATTACAACTTGTTTTTCATTCTCATCTGTAATAATGTATATGGCAACGCCTGAAATATAGCTGCATGGACAGTTATGCGTTTTTTTCTCCCCATTGATTAAATGAATTAATTCTGTTAATTGTTTGTGGCCAATAAAAATATTAAAAAAGAAATAAAATAAATGCAATTGCAGAAGGTATAATAATATTTGATTGTACCCAACTTTTGAATCGTGGTAATACGATGATTATATAATTCTATATGGAAATAAATGACACCAACATACCTTTGACACATTAGATGGACGGCGGTAAAATCCAAACGTTGAGATGGTTCGGAAATTGGAAATATTTTTCTTTTGATTTTTTTTAAAAAAAATCTTTATTCAGGAAATATATGCTGGCAGAAACCATAGCTAATAATTGTGTAAGGTTAACCAGGTCTTCCGCTTTACCCTGAATTTTCGTATCACACCCCATTACATCATTACTGTTCTAGTCAAGGCACAGAAACGCATGTGTAGAATTAAAAAATAAATCTAAAATGATCATGAGTTATGATGAATACTTTCTTAGATATCCTGTCTAACATGTGAACACCGACGCCGATGCAATCACTGCGTGAATCTCGATAATGCCTTATGGGAGTTATCACATGATTACAAAATATCCCATTTACTAATGAACTGTTTTCTAAGTAAACATAAGTATAATTATTCTTTTCTGCAGGACAACAGGACAATCCTAACGACATCGAATCTCCGTCGTGTGGCTTCCCAGTCCAAAATGACCGCCATCCTTCTGAGTGGTTGGGGTCTGCACAAGGCCACATTAGGGTCGTCAATATGTACACCTATGTCTATCTGGGATATGAATTTCAATGTGAAAGACAAGAGGAAAATGTCACCGTGGCCAGGGCAAAAACTGGAGGCATAAACGACCTTATCATGTGCTTCAGGGCCGTAGAGCTGAACAGGAACCTTTTCGTCATGAGGTTGTACACAAGTATGTAATCTGGTACCTAAATCTGGATGCTCTTCTCTATTATTGTGATTGATAAGTCTTCCATCGCTCCCCTGCATACATAAATTACACGAGCATAAAGAGATTAGCATCCTAGTAAAGATCACAAAGGAATAACAGTGGAGAGACAGTTATCTGATGTATGATACCTTTGGTGTGTTGAATGGCTCAGATTCATATAAGAGTTTTACTTAATTTCCTCGCGGGTATTCAGTGATAAATGTGTTGGCACCAAACCGTTGACTGAAGTGTATTACACTTCGCCAAGGGTTCATTCATTATTAAGGGATACAGCGCCGACCAAATAAGTGCCACGAAGAAGACTTTTTGTCTCACCGAGTGTCACATCCCGGAGTATTTTTAATAATACACAGAATATAATAGATTTTTACCTCGCATCTCCAATGCTTCTTGTTGTAACGAATATATATAATCCCTTCCAACGGGAGTAGGAGCGATGCTCTCTCTAATGCATCAAACGAAAAAGTTGCCTATTGTCCTTCGTGGACGTATTTTCCCAGTTCTAGCACCAGTAGTTTTGCAGATGTTCTAACACAAATGTCATGATTTCCCATCAGGGAAATTTAATGGAAGTTTCAGACGGCGTCAATATGAAAATCCAGTCCTTCGATCCGACACTTAAAATAACGAATATCAACAAGAAGAATTGTCAAATGGAAACACATAAATACTTTCAATACTTTCAACCATAAGCCGATAAGGGAAGCTAGCTGCAGGATTACTTTAAATGAAAATTAGAAACGATTTCTCACATCCGATATACCTTATCTACTACTGTGTTTGTCAGCCATTCCCCCGGACAATTCTAAACTGAAATGCTAGCTGTGAAAATCATGAAACCTGTTCATTTTGAATAAGGAAGTAATGTGTAATTTTAAATAAATGAGAACGATTTCTCGTCGAATGTGAACCTATCTCAAGGTGGTAAATTATCTCTGGACATACATATACATTTCCTTGCAGTATTTCAATGGCGATACTTTTGAAATTTATGCCTTCAGCCTCAAATCATTTGAAAATAGTTCATAAACTACATTTATCTAATAGCCTCTTTCATTGTCTTTACAGAGGAGGTGTTAAGACCATTGAAAAGTGGGCTTCCGACAACTGTTCAATATATGTGCGATCGTTACCAAGATGACCCTAACCCAACATCTTCTCACTGGAGTAAACCTAACATACCGGCATGGGACTTCCTCGTTTTTGTTAGAGAAGGTAATTACAAAGATGCATGTATTATGTTGGACAACAAAAAGATGCATGTACTATGATTTAGATGAATACTTTCAACTATGGCTAACAGAGCTGCAGCTCTGTTAGCCATGGGATCAGTAAGCTGCCATTACAAACCGCACCTATTCTCTATCATATATTTAGTCAGTACAGCCAATTGTAGTTTCATTATGTCCTGTGTTTTATGGGCGTGGATCAGGGATGATAGGGTTGTATTGGGTGTTGCCCGTTGGTTATGCCTAACAAATGGTTCAAACTGAGATCACATATCAAAAACAAGGTTACGTGTATGTAGATATGTATTATCCTGGAGCAAATTAATGAAACCCACCACACGAGGATTTATATGTCTGAATAAATATTGGACAGAGTTTAGCAACGTTAGCAACGTTAAAATTGAGTCCATCACGTTTCAAAAGATTAAACGCCTTGGCTAGCGCCGATAATTATATAACCAGAGATCGATGAGATTGCAGTTGGTTACATCAAAACAGGAAAACAACTTAATTTGATAATGTTTGATGATGTATGGACATAATTAATGCATGTGCTTTCTGGCAGGTACACGACCAGCGAAGGAATGTCCACATAATCTCCAGGATGTTTGGCGATTAGATATGAGTGTATTGCGGGAGCCTTGTAATCAGTGGCAGTACCATGTCGATATCAAGACATCAATTAAACGACTAAAATTTACCCTAAACATTCAGACGCCGGATATACTCGATACCAAAGGTTTGTCCCCTGTTGATTTATTATATCCCTATATGATTATAATTATCATTCTTTTTGTTTCCATACAGTTTTATTATTATATGGTTTTAATGATATTAATAAAAACATTTCTTTACTCTTGAAGTTGGATTTCGGCTGTAAACTTGATAAAAACGCATTGGTTGGCATGACTACCACACATAACTCCCTAGTGGCAGTGTGCATTACTCACTCGATATACGTTAATTGTTTTCCGAACTATATAATAATATCTAAAACCCAATAGTAGGGCAAAATGAAGGAATCCACCTTACATATCAATCACAGCCTTTATTATATTTAATAAAATCTAGTATTAACATTGTGATAAAGAATTTTGTTGCATTGGTTTCGCGTGTAATTATTTGTTTACATATTTTACATTAGCAATACTGACCATCACATAAATAATAATAAAATGGTATTCCAAAGAAAATCCTTGTGCTGGAGGGCCCCTTATGATCAAACACCTTCTTTGAGTCATTAATCATTCTGTCGTACTTGTTTCTAAGAATCACACTCAAGATGTCCTGGCTTTGAATTATGTATTATGTATTAGCAAGTAAGGACATTACCGATGTGCAGTGTTCATATTATTTTACCCATCAAACGCTGTCTTAAAGTTCTGCTTTTCAAAACCGAAAATGTCAAGGATTGTATACGGTATGTATATCTACATAATATATTGCAAAAGATTATCCAATGAATGAATAACCCTGCGGATATATTTACACAGAACAAAACCAACATTGCTGGCCCATTGTGGACGCACGTAGCAATAATTCTTACTCGTGTCTCACTAAGCAATTCAACTACAACTACTCCCCAGGGAAGAGAGCTCCTTGGTCAAAGGTGAAAGTTCTTTGCAACAATGGACTTTGAGATCATTTGATGTATGTCTTTCCCTCCTATAATTCACATAAAAGACTATATTTTAGACGTAGATACAGTGAAAATATATTTATTGCTTGGCTTATTTTGGTGTAAACATATCACTCATTAATAACTCCGGGATACTCCGAAAACCAGACAATATCTAGCTCATCATTTCCCCTCTCGACGGCTTTGTATAAGAAAGATTAGTTTTGTGTCAATATGGGCCTTTCTTATTTAAAGGTGTCAATTATTATTCTACCCTGCTATAACCTTGTATGGGTTTCTATAGCAATTCTATTGCAATTGACCCATGAATGTTAATTATAAGAGTTACACCCTGGAAGATTGCCCCTCAACAGACATACATAGAATTAGCAAAGACGTTTTCGCGTGAAATGGGTCTGTTAACATTTATAAGTTGCCCGTAGACAATTGACCTTCCTGCCAGACTAACACACATATATTAACACAGCAATACATAACGCCTGTAAAAGTCTAGGAAGATATCCGTGGAGGATCTTCAACAATTTATTATATAAGCATTTTACACGAAGTAAAGTATCTAGAGTGGGATATGTTGCATACGTATACCACTAAGTGGATAGTGTAAACAACCCCTCCTCCTGAACCGTCGGAATTACGTCTGGGAAATATCCACAAAATGGTTTCTGTCGTTGTTGTTTTTGTTTTTTATTTCCAATCTTTTATCAGGTATCCACTGGCCCTTGATGCTGGACGGCTGCGATCTGTGCCAGAAAGCCAGAAACAATACATGACTCATGATATCCACAGTACTCCACATTAATAACTATTGCCTTCACAACATTTTAAAAAATTGTACCAAGAAACAGTCACTTAGAATATTGCATTTGTTGCTGCGTAACTCAAGCTTTGCAACTCATGCCATAATCACGCTCCTTCTCCCACTTATTAGTTAACCTTTATTATACATGTATATCATAGTTGAGATAGTTGAAGCCACATTTTATTGCTAGGTTTATGTGATTATTTCAACCACAATAGATTTTTTTTTCTTTTATTACAAATACGGCCAAACATTTACAATGCAGATAGCAATTCAAAATTTGAACCTGACAGTCTGTGAATTTATATGTATAGGTTTTGTATAATATCATAATTATGTTTAAGTCTTGGTCAGAGAATTGCCTCATAGTTTGTCCAAATGCTGCATTTAAGTGGTCTTTCGACTGATCAAACTAAATGAAACTTAAAGAGAGGGTTCGGAGTAGAGTAAATTAGGTATACATCAACTCTTTACCTCTTAATTTAGGATGGCCTTTGTTTAAATCATTCGATGGTATCCAAATAACCCCACAAAACAATATAAAAGTGTCCGGATTGTAGCAATAGCCACCTTTCAAGGAGGCCACCATTTTGGGCTTATCTTCCATGATTCCCTTTAAGTTGTGACGTCAATTGGCCTCACAGTGGTTCGCTTACATATGAGCATCAATCCTATACTAGCTTCACAGCTATAGAACCGTTGATCTGTGGTAGATACTACTAGAACTCTGCTATTTGCCTCAAAATCATTGCATTGTGGAAGAACAATGCCTTCCTTCGTTAATTATTGGTAACTATAAAATGGGATTCTTATCTAGTTTCCTATTATTTCTCCTGATCCCGTTCATGTTGCTTTCCATCTCCAAGCATCATCTCGCATCATCTCATCTCCATTGCCTGAGAGGGTGTGGCAAAGATACCATGCTCCCATTTCCTTTCTCTTCTCAGGAGCCCTCAAATCAAAACCGTCAGCACTTTGAGACATATAATAATTATAATTATAATGTAAGGACTCAAATCTATAGCTGAATAATTCTGATGCTAATCCTAATTCTCACTCACTGCCAGTGCGTGGGGCTTTGGTCATCGCTCTCCTGGCCATTGCTGTGGAACTGGGTCATGGGTCAAGTGACTCTCAGTCAGACTGTGATTGTCCAAGTTCCCCTACTGCATTGCTACAACATGGCATTGTAAAGAAGATGCTGCATGACAAACATCTGCAACATGTACCCCAAGTAATAGGAACATATATAGACAAGGAAAATATCACACTAGTACTAGGGCAAGCAAAAGTAATGTATTATCTGTCTAAACAGTGCACAAAACTAAGATGTCAACCATTCTATGGCTGTAAATGAATCGATTCTAGGCTGTGTTGTTGTCTTGGGTTATCTCTTGTGCAAATTTGCTGCCTTCTAGGAGCCAGCCAATCACAGGCCTTCCGTGGTGCTAGTGTATAGTAGATTCATGCGCATTTTGGGCTCAGAGGGAATGGGCCTAAATACGTCACTGGAGGAGATAATATGGCAGCCTCCTGGAGACAAAATAGTTCCCTTTTCTCTCTGTAACACTGGAATTAGTTGGATGCTAGGAAACGATTTACCCTCAGTACATCATTATCAACATAGTAAGGAGTTCCTGTATAGCTATTTTATCCCAGGCTGGACTTTTTCTTTAAGATCTTTGACGCACAATTGATCAAATCAGAGACATAGACAATGCTAATCTTTGATATAGTATTCTGTGTGTATGTTTCAAAGTGGCAAAAATCGGTAAAGCAGCTGGAGAAAGAGTTAGATTTAAATTACTTACAAGTACTAATAGATCAATGTCAAGGGGATTGGTTTCACTGACATAATTTACAACTCTAGTTTAGGGCCATAGTCATTTTATAAAATTGCACATTAGAACTAACCCTGGTAATTTAAGGTAAAACTTGAGAATTAAAATTTCTATTATGAGCTTATTGCTCAGGGGCATTTCCCTAAACTACTATTGCACAGATTACCCATCTCCCTATACTACTATTGCACAGATTACCCATCTCCCTATACTACTATTGCACAGATTACCCATCTCCCTATACTACTATTGCACAGATTACCCATCTCCCTATACTATTGCACAGATTACCCATCCCCCTATACTACTATTGCACAGATTACCCATCCCCATATACTATTGCACAGATTACCCATCTCCCTATACTACTATTGCACAGATTACCCATCTCCCTATACTACTATTGCACAGATTACCCATCTCCCTATACTACTATTGCACAGATTACCCATCTCCCTATACTACTATTGCACAGATTACCCATCTCCCTATACTACTATTGCACAGATTACCCATCCCCATATACTACTATTGCACAGATTACCCATCTCTCTATACTACTATTGCACAGATTACCCATCTCCCTATACTACTATTGCACAGATTACCCGTCCCCATATACTACTATTGCACAGATTACCCATCTCTCTATACTACTATTGCACAGATTACCCATCTCCCTATACTACTATTGCACAGATTACCCATCTCCCTATACTACTATTGCACAGATTACCCATCTCCCTATACTATTGCACAGATTACCCATCCCCCTATACTACTATTGCACAGATTACCCATCTCCCTATACTATTGCACAGACTACCCATCTCCCTATACTACTATTGCACAGATTACCCATCCCCATATACTACTATTGCACAGATTACCCATCTCTCTATACTACTATTGCACAGATTACCCATCTCCCTATACTACTATTGCACAGATTACCCATCTCCCTATACTACTATTGCACAGATTACCCATCTCCCTATACTATTGCACAGATTACCCATCCCCCTATACTACTATTGCACAGATTACCCATTCCCATATACTATTATTGCACAGATTA
Organism: Sthenelais limicola; assembly: GCA_942159475.1. Taxonomy (NCBI): domain Eukaryota; kingdom Metazoa; phylum Annelida; class Polychaeta; order Phyllodocida; family Sigalionidae; genus Sthenelais; species Sthenelais limicola. Next base: position 90,813,724 of record OW804096.1, on the reverse strand, counting down.
CCCATCCCCCTATACTACTATTGCGCAGATTACCCATCTCCATATACTACTATTGCACATATTACCCATCTCCCTATACTACTATTGCACAGATTACCCATCTCCCTATACTACTATTGCACAGATTACCCATCTCCAAATACTACTTTTGCACAGATTACCCATCTCCATATACTACTATTGCATTGACCTATTGCACTGATTGCCCATTTACTTGTATTACTCATCACCAGAGCATATTGTCTCCTAGTACAGGGCTTTGTTGCACAATGAATTTCCACAAACGTGCAGCCAAATAGTTAAATCATGGTAGATCTTTGATTAAGAAAGACCAGGATTAGAAAAGATCAGGCTCTTTTGCACAAGGACCTGTCCTAAGTCTGCACGTTCTCAAGTTGCATACTCTTGCATGTACCTATACATGCAATCTGGTAATGATCGACAGATGACCAGTAGACGCCAGAGGAATTCCTTTTCATGACATCACAATGGCAGGTGTTTTCCAACCCCATTCTCTATTTGTATAACATTTCCCCTTGAATAGACCCTTCAATCACTGTCCCTGACTGCTGCTTTTGTTTCTAATAATAGCACTCAAGTAGCCAGCATTGATCTTTGGTCGAGTTTGGGTGATCTTGGGTCCAATCCCATGCAACTATTAATTATGCCCTCCTGCCTTTCCCCCCTCCCTTCCTCTGAAGACTAATAAAGATTACCAATGAGTAGCTGTTGCAGAACCAATTCGTGGGTTCATGTTTGTGTTTATTTATGAGGAGATAGACAAAAAACTGCTTGAAAATTGTGTTGCACAAGTGATATTTAGGTGCACCCCTGAGGGGTTGTCCTAAGTCTGTTCGTAGCCATAATGGTCGCATATATAAATAATTGATTCATTAATTTCCACACATAAATTGATAAAAACAATATTGAAAGTGATTGCAAAGTGATTCTTCATTTTTAAGAACATTTAGCTATTTGTGGGTATGAAGCCTGCTCGTTGCAGTTCAATCCTGTTCATTTGTCCCTGTTCCCTCAAAATAATGTCCACTACAGCAAGTGCCTATGTTGCGAGCCCTGCATACTTCATGCGTGTAGGTGACTGGGTGTGTGTGTTGGTGTGTGTGAGATACATGTGTGTATGGAGGGGTTAATTGTTTTGTGCGTGCATGGGTAAGAATTCAATTAAAACTTCCTATTAAAGGTTGGAATTGACAAGGGTAGTGATGTCATAAGGCAGAATACCTCTGGACGAGCACCACCTACCGCTATTCCTAGCAGGAATAGCTTTGCTATGATACTCAAGTCACGTGGCCAGTGGACAGCCCGAAAGGGGAACGATACTATACCAACACTGCCTTCCGAAGACCTGTTTTAATGCTTTTTTTTTCTGGAACTTTCTAACCGATCCCAGAAGCTAGAGTGAGTCAAGGGGAGCAAGGTCCAAATGGGAACATGTGTCATTTACTGAATAAATTAAAAAGTTATTGCTAACCGCGTATTTGAATCGAGGGCTGTGAGCAATGGCCGCCATATCAAAACAAGAAGTAGATGGAAAGAAGCCACTGCCGCTCTAAGCCAATCAGATCATCAGAAGCGATCACATGACCATGTGCACAATGACGTCATATATAGCGGCAGGTCGGGGAAGCCCTCCGATCAGAAAAACAAAGCTCATAGCCTTTTGCAGGTAGAAAATCCGGGATTATCATTTATTCCATTAAAAAGGTAACGAAATATATATTCTTCTGCTAAAATCTTAATGTCTGCTGGTCGTTGGGTTGGTTGAACCCATACGACCTGAGCAGACAACTCAGAGCAAAATGTCTGCAGATGAGAACGGCCGAAGCCTTGCCTTCAAGCGGCTAGAAATAGTTTAGTAGTCGGGATTTCCGGGTGGTTTGCGAGGGCCGTTTTTGTGACGATGCTTCATTTTTATATATAAAAATAATATTAGGCAGTCAGATCTGCTGAAATAGGTCTAAAATAAATATATCTTTCAAGCGGTACACTATCTGGATTATACTGGTTACCCATTGGTACCGTATTGTATATAAAGGTACAATGAAGAGTATGACACTTGAGAACGTGTAGGAGAGGAAAGAATATAGATCAGCCCTTGTGCAACAGAGCTTGCTCTTTTCTATTATTAATTGTTCTTAACCAAAGATCAACCATGATTGAATTCCTTGGCTGCACGTTCGTAGATATTCATTGAGCAAAAAGCCTGGTCTATTCCAAACTTTACCCCTTTAATGTCTCTGTTGGGTCACTGACTGCTACTGACCATTCTATTAATAGTGCCGTAGCCTCCATCCACCTAAACAAAGCAATCAAACCCTTGATACATACACGATTCTCAGGCAGATTGATGTATGTTCTCACGAGTATACACGAAGGAGAACCCAAGAATTAGTTGTGCAACAGATTCTCGTAGGTTTGCCAAAGAACGAACCTGATTGGACAAGATCAAGGAACGAGCAAGGTATTGATGCTCTGTACGAACGAACAGCAAAGAGTAGGCTACGAGCAGCGTTGTGGAACAAAGCCCAGATTCATTTGGTCAAAGTCCCAGGCCCTAGAGAGGAAATATTCTGTCTGAACACGAAACATATTCGTGTGAATCTTATTGATCAGAATCTTATCAACACTATACTAAGGGATGCGTACAAAATTAATGTTTGTACCAAACTTTCGAAATGGAATTTATGTATATGTAATATGTATTATATATGATATATTATGTAATAGTAGTATGCAAAAAATGTTCAGCTGTGGTATGTTTGATCTGGTTATCATATTTTTCCCTTCTGACTTATTCCCAATTTTTTAGAAGACAGAAGCATATCTGAACAGATCAAAAGCTTGAGTATTTGTTCATGTGAAGTTCGTATATTTGCAGGTAGGCGTGATTTCACGTGTCTGTATAGCACCAGCGGATCAGATGATCTTACCTATTTGATACTATTAAATGACGACCATAGAGATATCAATTTCACATGCTTGGTAAGGCATTTCCCCTTTTTAATTCTTTGTATTATCGTTTATTTTACTATGTTTCACTTTGTGTGTACTTCCATTAATTATTGGTTTTCCTGAGTTCTTGTGAATATCAGAGTTGTCCTACATAAAGAAATTATGTACATTCTTGACATATGGAATAAAATAACATTTACTGGAATATCCGAGAGATTTTTGGCAGCTTAATTAATGCATCTTGTCGAAAATATAATTGTCAGTGGTGAAATGTAGTGGGGAATAAGCTTCGGAAAACAGAAAAAAAAAGATCCCAAAGGGCAAAATCCATTAGACATTACATACAGTAAAGTATCAGAGGAATCACACCTGAAATGGAACTTTGTATGCCTTGTTCCTATAGGGGATCGAGACTTCTATAACAAAATCATACAAAGGCTCTGAATAGACACACCATTTCTAATGTGTTTTCTGTTCTAAACACATCTGGGTACCAAGGAAACAAAATTAATTGGATCGCGGTATAAGAACATTTAAGCGCTTTTAGCTTCCTTTTCCTACCTTTATTCAGGGGTTCAGCATTTAGGTTTATTAGATACAAGCTGTTTGTCGTCGTACCAGCTGTTATTGTAAACTAAACGCGGTAGCATCAGATTTTTATCGTTTTTACTGAAGTGAGTGGTGACGACAGTGTGCGTTTATGGCGCAGTGAATATGTACTATGGTTTCAGTTAGTGCATGTTCCACACTCATTGTACGGGATACTTTTATCTTATATAGGCGTACACAATCGATACGATGGGGCGCCCAGCAGGAGCATTGATGAAGATATCTCCATTAGAAGACAGTTCGTGTGGAATGTTTCCGGATAAGGATTCCCTTGGGAAAGGTGGGCTACCGTTCACACTAGGTGAGTGATGGCCGTGTTGAAACCCTGGTCTTGATATGATGAAAAATAGAACAATTTAGCCCACACAACCTGGATTGATAGCGGTCATGAAATAATAATGCAAATGGAGATTATAATCAGATTAATGAGGATGAGAAAATTATAAGATGCACTTTTATATTCTACCCCTTACAATAATTAGTTGGTTGTGCAGTCTCAAGGCGAGTCTAATATCGCGGCAACATGCATTTTTTTCAATATATCTATACGTGGTATACATACGTTAAAACCATCTAGCTCGTGTGCTGGAAATACTAGGGAATCCATGACGACTTGCAGATGTTCTTCTTGATATAATCTGATTCCAACGTTAACGGTAAATGATATTGCAAGTTAGATTATGAATGTACCTGTAGTATCGGTGCAATACTAATTATTTACCCTTCATGCGTTGAACATGAGGCTTTCAATAGACTTGTTTTCGGTTTAGGACAATCTTAGATCCTGAATGTATTGCAAGATATTTCCCATCCCACGCAAAGCCTTTTGTTTTATTACATGCAAAAGAAATTCACACGACGGATACTCTGGACCTTGCGAGAGCTAAGAATGAATTAACACAAACCTTTCTGCACTATATCTACCAAAAGAGCAGTCCCGTGGAGAGCAGTTTGGCGCAGAGAACAATTCTGGAGCTAAAAACCAGAATCACCTGAGTGTGTACAGGCTCAGCTATCGTTGCAGCAGCCTCAAAATAGAGACGGCGATGGTCAAATCCCTTGAGCATTTCAAGTTGATCAATACAGCTTTGGTCCATTGCCTCATGTAGAAATAGTTATGGACCAGTGCCTCAGTTTACCATTAAAGCCTTGGGTTCATGAATAAATAATGCGGCTCTTTCTTTTGGGATCTAATTACTGCTGTGATGGCTAGCTCCTTTGGCAATAGACAAGCAGGAGACCTTTGGAACCAAGTATTAATTAGGGATGAAGGGCAGAAAATGCACCGAATACCATGTCAATAGTCAGAAAATGTTGACTCATTGCAATCAACTAATATCTAATTCATAAACGGTATTTGCAGGTACAAGTTAGTCGTACAATCTGCATGCTGAGGCTGTTCTTGGAATTGTCTGAGATCAGTGATACACACTTGATTTTGTTAACTAGAATAGTGATATACAATTCTAGTTTTAATGTACAAGAATTGTTTTAAATGACTATCATTAGTCAAGATTCGAGGCAATTTGATAGATTAGTATATCATTTTATATTGTGTATGTTTATTCATAGTGGGTCTTATTCTTTCTAGAAAATACCTGTCCAGAAATGAGCGTTCCAGTTACATCTCAAGCGTCAGCCATTTGCAGAATGTTCTTACATCACCTTGTTTCGCTGCTTATTTTAACTTTGTATATTGGACGTCAATTATAGGAATGTGTTTTCAAATCCAGTTGGTCTCTACATGGCCAAATCAATCAACAAAAGTAGTATATTCAAAACAGTCATATTGAAAAGATATATCACCTCGTCATCTCTACTTTTTAAATCCGAATGATCTGAAGGGAATTCAAGTGCCTGTACGCTAGCGTTATATTCCCTGCTGCAATATAGATTTTTCTGAAAAGCTACCTATCAACTACGACATTCCTTGCTCCATAGTTAGTATATATAATCGGATTTAGCAAAAATCACGTCTTAATTTCACGGCAATAATGACTGAATGAATATGCCTTTGAAAGTGTACATATCGTATAACAAATTAATGTTTACAAACATTGAATTATGATTATGTAAAAAAAAGGTTAAAATGTTAAAACAATGTTAAAACAATGTTTATATTCCATAAAGACTATCCATGTAATTAAGATTAAATTTTTGATTGCCTAATCACTAACATGTATGTGCATTATAAAAAAACTAGTTTCTGGGACACAAAGTATGCATACATTTCCTGTCCATTGTCAAAAGGACTTGTTTACTGCATGGATTTAATTAAATGAGTTTGATTGTCCATTCTTTCATTCTTGTCCGATGTAAAAGTGTTGACGACAATAGGTATCATTAATACCAGATAATGTCCGTCAAAAACGAAATTTTCTCCAAACAAAATCACCCGAAAGTCACCGAGATAGAATATTAAAGGATGTGGATCTATTTTTGGTGAGCGCCAACAACTTAGATTTAGGATATCCGTGAAACTTAGGCTAGCACTACTTAACCAGATATATCAATAGGAGAATATTAATCCATCTTACCCCTAATTGCAACTTTGTAACAGCAACTACAAAAATAATGTCATTTTCTATATAAAAAAGGAAAAGGCATGAATTCATGAAAAACCGGGCAAATACCAATGTCTCTTGACTTTCAGTATTTAAATGTTGCTCCATAGCATTAAGTATCAAAGAAAGAACAAAATGAGAAAATATTTTGAAGTCAATTTAGCTTGGAATGCAGCTTGGAATCGAATTGAGGAATGTTAACTGAAAAATCAAATATCACACATTTTAAAAATCATGTAGGCTATTGGGATATATTTTTTGCGGAGTGAGATATAATTATTGGGCGGGAGACTGACAGAAACACGCTTATGATTGTGTCTGGCTCTTACATTTAACAGTGTTTTTCCCCATTCTCTCCGTGTGAGCCGTTTGTGTATTGGCTACTTCAAATTCACCTACGCAAGTCTTGGTTTCAAGGACATTTTAAAAACATCTAGACATAACCATGTACAAGCTGATATCACTTGTGCTATGCGCCAAGTGTCCCATTTGTAAATAAAACAGTGTCATGGATGTTTGTTTAGATACTTTAGAAAAAGAACTACGTGTAAATTTTGCGACCTGAAGCCGAGGCACGAGACCGTCCGTAGTATTCATACTCTCATTCAAACTTTGTTTACAACTATGTACCTTCATTTTTAGAAGAAAGCTTGTCTAGGGATGGTTCTTAATACTTTACCAATTGATGTATCCTGAGATGATCCTGCTCCCAAATGATGTTAGAGTGGGTTATAGTTTAATTGTACAATAGCTCTATGGAACAGTATCTATTATGATAGGGTCGTTGCGAGGGCTAACAAGGGTACAAGTACAAGTGTTTGCTAACTAAGGTAATCGTATTTTTTTAAAAAGCTTTGTTAAAATGCAATGCCCTGCAGCGCTATTACGAATTTGTGGCATGTGAAGCAACAATGTCTTTATTCGATTCATCAATGTAGGAATCTAATTTTCGTACAAATGTATATTCAAATGTCATTCAAAAGTAATGTAATGTCATTGAAGTAAGAATTCCAACTAACTAATTCTAATTCTAAGTTTTCATCGGAGAAGACCAATAACCATTTACCTCCAATACCTACCCAAAAGTATTAAAACATTTTGAATATTTTCGTACAACATTCTCTCTTAATTTGTACAACTTATTAAAAGATGTGTCCCTAATCTCGCATTTTATCCCAAGTTTGCTTCTTGGTTCGTACGATTAGAATTTATTGTATATAAATTATAAAATACTATTCAACGATATAGCTGATAATTGCGTCATTTCTTTTGTCATAATAACTATAATTATGATATTGTGAAGCAGAAAGAATTATATTTTCTTACAACACCAAAGTTGCAATGATTATATCATGTTATTTCTTACTCATAGCCTATAATGTATTGGTCTAAATCGAATAAAAGCTGTAAAAACGTTGGTTGTGCCTCTATTGTTTTGAGTTGTGATTAGACGATCAGAACCAAAGTAGTTACACTATATGGTATGGTATAAACGCTATTTCTACGGTCTCTGCTGCCGAAGTTCTTCCGACTACTCCTTGGTTCTATACTACTACAATTTTATAAATACATTGTTAAATAGTACATTGATAAATAGTTTAATAATATCAGTTGCTGTAACATGCTGCTGCTGTCTGCTGTTTATTATAAACAGCAGACATACCTCACTTGTAATTTGGAAGATGCCAGGGGGGGGGGGGGGGGGAATGGGGGGCATTCTGTTTGATATTCCAATCAGTAGGCTAAGGAGCTTTTTATATTCATGCACGCAGCCACTACCAGGTGGCAGCACATTAGATACGAATCGGGCTGTAAATTGCAATTCTATCTCTCATAAAAGTCTCTATCTAGTGATTGCCCAATTAACTTATTGAAAGCGACACTCACATTTATATAATCAACATTGAGAAAAAATACAGTTTACAGGTATCAAAATGTTCAAAATGGGTCAATACCTTCTGTAAATCGACAAGCTGATGATGTACATTACTTGGCTGGTTAACACAAATCAAGATTCCCATTGTAACCTTTTTGCCAAATACTAATCAAGATAATCTCATCTATGATGTATATATATATATATATATATATATATATATATATATATATATATATTAAGACGAAACATTGAACAAGTTTGTGTATCTAAAGTGGGTAGTAAGAATCGCTAATCATTTGTCCTTAAAGTTAATTTTTATCTTTTCTAAGGATCTACTCGATACTTATCAGACAACCTTTTGCTATGTTTACTAATCCTAATCTGTTGACAGTTCATTTCTGTAATATTTGTGAATAACATGTAAGCTGACTATTCACTCTCAGCTGACTCTTATATATTTCCAGGTGGAGATGGTTAGAGGTAACATCAAAGCACCATCAGACAGATTCATGATAATGAGGTCTGCAATGGAACATTCATTTCTAGTTGTATGAGGTTTTCCACAGCTTGGTGAAGAGACTAGCAATATCGTAAGACTAGTAATATTGCTGCAGAGATAATAGCTTTTACAGAACAATATTCCAGAAATGCATACATGCAAAAGACGGGGTACATTATACAGAACCATGTTATGTATGGGATGGGCACTGTTTTATATAGGGGGCAGCGAATACTAGGCGAGTAGTATATTAGATCAGGGAGGTATATACAGGGAGGTAAATTTCAGCTGCATGGCAGTGAATCACCAGACTTGGCGCAAAGAAGTATGAATAATGAATTTGAGATGGTGATTTTAATAGCAAAAAGAATCAAATTAAGCCGATATCAATGTAAGTCATTGACTTGCCTTAAATTATCTATTATTTATCATAAAAGCCAGTTCGGTCGAAAAACTACGTTGTATCAATGTGAATCCACACACAATTCTTGAAGTTACCACTAAATAAGTGTGAGTAGTACAACAATTGTGGTTACTCATCAGGCACTAAATCTAGTGAGTAGTATAGTGTGAGTAAACTCAATGAGTAGTATAGTGCGAGTAGTGCAGTAATTCTGGTTGCTCATCAGGCACTAAACTCAGTGAGTAGTATAGTGCGAGTAGTGCAGTCATTGGGGTTACTTCTCAGGCACTAAACCAAGTGAGTAGTATAGTATGAGTAGTACAACAATTGGGACTACTCAGCAGGCACTAAACTCAGTGAGTAGTATATTGTGTGTAGTAAAGCAGTGTGTAGTATAGAGTGGTTGGGATGACAGCAATTGTGGTTACTAATCAGGCACTGAACTCAGTGAGTAGTATGAGTTTTTTGTTATTCGTTTCATTCTAGGGTACACATCTTCAGAATTTCAATAAATTTCGATATTACGACCAAAGAAATATTATGACTTATAAGACTGGATTCATCAATATTTAGCTGCTGATATGTATATACAAGAATTTGAAGGTAAATTCACTGAGAGAAAACGGTCACCGATGAGCGATAATAAGTTAAGTCATCATAAGAATGGATTTGGGCAGGTCCTTCAAATACAAATAAGGACATTCATGAAGCCATATAGCAAAAAAAACTGGACAAAATCCCACCACATTTTGGTCAAATGATAATGGATGAGTTGGAAAAGAACTCAACAAAAAGTAGAAAATCTTGCGTTTTTTACCGACGTTAGCTGAGAGCGAAGCTTTAACATTGTGGGAAGATGTATATTTTTAGAATAATTGTTTAATATACGGTTAATGATCAGAAACTATGTATATTCATCTTACCCATGCTTTGGCGAGAAATGACTTGCTATGGCTGATCCCCACGGCCCCCAAAATATTGAAAATACCAGATCAGCCCTACCAAGAGTTTTGACTCCAGAAACACCCACCCACCAAATTTCATCCCTTATGCAGTATGTGTCTGTATTATCAAGGAATATTTTGTCACGAAATGCACTCACATCGCAGTTTAATAGATTATTGCATTAAAGTATTGTTATAAACTTCTATATATTTCCGCTCTAGCATGCATGTGTCAGGAAAAAAAAATCAATCTTAATTTTCTATCAAGGTCATCACGCATAACATGAAATTAGTAATTTAAATCGTCACACTATGATTTGAAAATTCTTTATTTGCCAATGTGTTTCAAAGGAAGGAATTTAGGCGAGCTTCTGGATAAGGGCCACAGTTCTTGCAGTTGTTACATTAAAGAGGACTGATGTACTAAAACTACTAGTGTTAATACGAGTACATGAATTATGATTCCAATAACTTTATGGGGTGGGGGGAATAGACGAGTATAGTCGGTACTTTCCACATATAATTATCATAATATCGTATTTGCCCGTTTATAAGCGCGTTTATAAGCCGGGGGATGAACATTTTATTATGGTGAAATGAGCACTATAATCCTTTAACCCCAAATATAAGCCTGCCAAGAATATAAGCCTGGTCTATTCACCATTTTGAAATTAATATAAGCCCGGGCTTATAAACGGGGAAATACGATATATGCATGTCCTTTCTTCAAATCGTCCATTCCAAACAATTCTATTGACCTAACTGATATCTTTGGTCGTAGAGACTATATCCGTTGGTAATATTTGTTCATCAGTTACAAGTGCACCGCGCAATTAGACACACTACCATTTATATCTAAGTATTCCAGTCCACCAGGAATGCTTGAAACCTTGCATATAAAAATATGTCAGGGGAGCAACTATGTCCTTCATAAAGTGATAAGAATCCTAGGCTCCTGGATGTGTTCGGGTAAACCCACGTTACGTTCACGTGCAAAGCTTCCGTCTAGTGTCAAAATTTTGTATTAAATTGAGTGCCAAAGACTCCATCTCCAGGATGGAGGGTACACAACTTTACTTTTAATTATTTATACATATTCCACACAAACCTGAAATCTGACCCTGCTTTTCTCTCCCCGTTTAATACTACAACAATTAAAGGAATGACACTTGACGAGTCATGGCCCGTGCAAAAACCATTTTCGCTAAAAAATAAACACAATCTTAAATTAGTTCCGCCACCCATAGCATAGGTCTGGAGATCCATAGTATCCCTGAACCCCATCTAACCCACTTTTCTCGCTTAATTCGATCTTAGACTCTCTAATTCTTTCACCAATCAAGAGGGAATTGCATCAATAACTACATGTGTGAGTTTAAAAGAAATCCAAGCCCCAGTTGTGAAGGTATTATTGAAATTAAAAAATAAAATGACTCAAAAATGAAACAAATGTAAAAAGCCTGTCTGCTCTTGGACTCGACCTCACAGTCCAGTTTGGAATTCTAACGCTATTTCTAACACATGCAGATAAACACTTACATTGATTCGTCATATTTTAGGTTTACTTTAGTCCACCATTCTCCTCATGATGATTGAGGAGAATGGGGGAAATAAATTATCTTTGAAGGTCCCTGTGTTCGCCGCAGGTGATTTAATTATTCAAGTTCATCATAAAAATATATCTTGCATAATATTATATGCAATCTATTTCTATAATATGTGAATGCAGGACTTCCAGGTCTGCACGCTTCCTGGACGAAAAACATGTACATAATTCATAAAACTTATTTCTTTAAAAGCTCTTTTAAATTATCCCTTCCTAGCATAACGAGAGAGAGAGAGCACGAGAGGTGTCAGACGTACTTCACACCGCTCCGAGTTTTCAAGTGATTTCACTCACTTACCATCGCTTTTTTCATCCAATACTTCGCCTCATCGCTTATCATACTATGAAGTTTCGTGTGAGAGGGTGATTTTGAACTTGAACACCGATTTACTGCACTTTTTGAACGTTTATTTGTGAAACCACAGTACATTCGCTAGAATGGACGACGAGGACGGCTATATTTCCAACGAGAAAGCGGAGGAGCTTTTCTCTAATCCGATGCCGAACGCACATGAGAACAATAGGATTACGCTTACCAACAAGTCCGATGTTGACGATATCCGCTACCGCGACTGGCATGGACAGGACAAGTATGGGATTAATGCTGATCCGATCAGTGTAAAGGACTTGCAAGTATCCCTAGAATACTCTCAGGGGGACATTGTCACCTTGAAAAGAAAAGTCGACGAGCTGATCCGTTACGGCCAGCAATCTCACCGTGTAATCTGCCACTTGGAAAAGGAAAACAATAGGCTTTCAAAGCAATATGAAGAAATGGAGAGTCTATTACTAGAAACTGAAATTGAACGTAGAAGGATGAACCTCATTTTTTCTGGGATCCCTGAAAAAAAAAATGAGGATTGCGTACAATTGGCATTAAATGTTTGCTATGCTCTCGACAAAAGGTCGTCCCGCAATGATTTCTTTCTAGTCAAAAGAATGAACAAGTACCAAAACGGCATCAGGAAAATGATGGTTCAATTTTGCAATGAACTTGCCCGCAACACAGTGTACAAGAGTCGATCCAAATTGAAAGATATTGTTGGGTTCAAGAACGTATTCATCAACAATGATCTCCCCCAAACTGTACTCGACAGAAAAGAAATGTTGGCGGCTGTGCGCAGGAATGCGAAATCCCGTGGGTGCAAAGACATTGGACCAATAATAAAAGATTCTGTGAAGATTAACGGCCTCAACTACCGTTATAATGAGCTAGAAACTCTTGAAGAGGGATATAAATTATCTGACGCGAAGACTAGAGAAATCGAAGGCTCTATTTACTTCCAGTCAGCGCACAGCTATCTAAGCAATTTCTATCCTTGCTCCTTAGATATCAACGATCTCCACTTCACATCTGTCGAGCAGGCGTATCAGTTTGCCCGAGCAAACGCATTGAAACGCCCTGACATAGCTAAGGACATATTGAACTGTAGAAACGCCAAAGCAGCCAAGGAATTATCTCATCTAACAAACGCCTACATAGACTAGCGCACCAGGCGCTGACACTATGTTACGCTCACCATCCCTCCAATCTGATAGTAATCGGAGGAATATGCAACTTTTGTATAAAAGATAAGAGAACCAAGGCAATCACCCTAGCTAGGGATACAGAATCAGACCTCGTCGACATGATGATTACGCGCTACCAGGAAGTGATGGATATTCTGCTACCCATAACTGTTGCAACGAATGTAACACTTGGAGGGCTCATCGGTTTAGACTTAAATGTCTCTAACCACCTATCTGGTCGATCGACATTGCAAGACATGGTTAATATCTCTATCCTAAACATAAACTATAGACTGGCTACCCTAAACACCTCCCGAGGAATAAGACACCTTTATCTGACCAACAAAGTACACATTCGGCATAAGAATAAAACCAGACATTACTACAGAAGACTACCTGATGGCCTCCATCTGGGACCAATGGTGTTAAGTGATTGGGCCATGCAGATTGAAACCTTTGATGCAGATCCCAGTCACCATGGAGAGTAGGTCAGATCAGCTGTCGTTGGGCGACCTCGGACGGCCTACTCCTCCATGGTTCTGGGTGAGCATATCGTTCTTTCCTATATTTATATGTCCATTACTGCTAAGCAGACAAATGCATGATAATTGGATGATGTATTGTTGCAATATTAACCATGACGAATCCACCTAAAATTAACTCCTGGTCTAGTCTGAGTAACTGTAAAGGTATCAAGTTAATACAGTACAATATACGCTCCTTATTACCAAAAATTGATCTCATACGTCAAGATATATTGTCACAAAAACTCGACCTTATTGCTTTTACTGAATCATGGCTAAAAAATGATATACCGGACCAAATGATATCACATACAGGCTATAATTGTGTCCGACTTGATAGAGCTCGAGGAGGTAGAGGTGGTGGCATTTGCTGCTATGTCAGAAGGGATTACTCAATCACCCAAAATATTGATCTATGTATCTCTAATGAAAATAGTGAAATTTTATCGTTCGCAGTACAGAGGAAGCATACTCCATGTTATTATATCGTTATTTGCTACCGCCCACCGAATGGAAATGTAAGTAACTTCCTAGACGATTTAGACAATGTAAGGAAACAAGTTGGTCCACAAACTGGTAATTTAATTATATGTGGCGACATTAACATTGATATTGGAATAACAGATGCAAAATCCAAAGCATTAAGAAACTATTGTAATGACAAGAACCTAAATATTGCAATAAACTGTATAACAAGGTTTGGTATGCAAAGAAATTCAATCCTCGATCTATTTATTGTAAGTTGTAAGCCTGATTATTTCTCTGGTACTATTGATTATTCCCTGTCCGATCACCAGCCAACGTATCTGGTACTAAAAAAGATTCCCATCTGTAATAAGAAAACCGCTATTAAGGGGAGGGACTTTAGTAAATACAGATATGACTTACTTAAAGAATTAGTACTACAGTATAACTGGGAGCATTACTTTACGGTCAGGGATCCGAATGAATGTTGGTCTATTATCTATGCTTGTATTATTAAATGTATTGACAAACTGGCTCCATTTAAAACCTTTAAAGCAAAAAGAATCAATCCTCCGTATTACACCCCTGTACTTGTTGAAATGGGTAAAAACCGTGATAAACTGTTCAAGAAGGCCAACAGAACGAAAAACCCCGAAGATCTAAGAATCGCTAAGGCTACCAGAAACGCTTGTAACAGGGCAGTTGGTTTGGCAAAATCAGACTATTACAAAGAGTTACTATTCAAACACAAAAAGGACTCAAAAAAATTTTGGGCCGTTATAAAAGATATTGAAGGCACTTCAAATAGTGATATTACCAATCTTATGATAGAAAATCATAAAGTAGAAAAACTTGACCTAGTAAACGGCTTAAATGAGCACTTCTGTACAGTTGGAAGTAAAATTAGCGCCAAACTAGGAGTTACTCCTATTCGCAGTAGAATCCGAGAACAAGTACCTCATGAATGGTCTGACATTGTCTTACTTGAACCAGAGTTATTGAAACTGATAAGTGCAATTGATACAAAAAAAAGTTCTGGTTGTACTGATATATCTAGCCGATTGTTCAAAGATGTGTTCTGTATCCTATCTAAGCACATGCTGTATTTATATAAACTATCGCTTGACTCTGGTATCTTCCCCACTGCCTGGAAATCTGCTCTTGTCCGACCAATCCCAAAAATTAACATACCAAAATCTCCTAGTGATATACGTCCGATCCCCTTAACCCATATTGGTGGAAAAATTTTTGAAAGACTAATAATTAATAAACTGATGGACTTTTTATCCATAAATGGTATTCTTAGCACCAATCAGTTAGGTTTTCAGTCAGGGCACTCGACAACAGAGGCATTATATAATTATATTTCCGATTTAAATCTTACTTCTCACCAACGAAATTACTCTGTGGCCATTTACATTGATTTTAGTAAGGCCTTTGACTCGGTAATTCATAATCTTATGTTAGAAAAACTGTATGATATTGGTCTGCCGGAGAGAGCGGTGACATGGTTTAAATCGTACCTTACCGGTAGAAAACAGAAAGTGAAGTTAAATGACTATGTATCAGATGAACGAGAAATTAATTACGGTGTCCCCCAAGGCTCCATCTTGGGCCCGATTATGTTTTTAATCTATGTTAATGACCTGAAACACCTAAATATGAAATGTAAAATAATACAATACGCAGACGACACGATTTTATATACATCTGATACTGACCCCACAACCTGTATAAATAATATCAACGCTGACCTATGTATTTTCTATGAATGGTGCTGCTCAAACAAACTGCTTGTTAATACTATGAAGACTAAAGTCATGTTATTTGGAAGTATGAATGTGCTTAAGGAGTTAAAAGTAGATGTGAAGTTAAATTCGGAAAAGATCGATATTGTGGACAAATATGATTACTTAGGTATAACGATCGATCAGGCTCTCTCTATGAAACCCCAATACAATAATTTGATCAAACAGCTAAACAGCAAAATTTTTATATTCAGGAAAATCAGAACAAATCTCACGAAGGAAGCAGCTGTAACAATAGCTAAATCTAAACTCCTATCCATTTTTGATTACTGCCTATTTTGCCTTACACCTCTGAGCCAAACCGACCTAACAAAACTACAGCGAATACAGAATAGAATTCTTAGAATAGCCCTTGGGTGTGATTATTACACCCCCAACGCTGTATTATTGCAAACATGCAACACTATGAATATTGCTAACCGAATATCCTTTAATCTATCGAAGCTGGCGCACATGGAAGTATATGTAAACAATAAAGGTACCATACCAGCCAGATACACGAGGCAGGCTGAAGCCCCAGTCCTCCAGAGTTTCATACCAAGAACGAGCAAGGACTCTAAATGTACTTATAACATGGTTGTCAGCACCTGGAATAAGCTTCCTGCATACTTGAGGTTAATTGGTGACTCCGTTAGTTTTAAGATTTCTCTTAAACGACACTTTCTTACTATCCAGGCCCCCCCGCCTGCACTTGGGGTACAATAAATAAATAATACGCCGTTGTAACTGTATATATATTTTTACGATGTGTATGTAATGTTATCCAATGTACCACGCACCCCGAGGTTGTATATACACCCCCTGACCCCGTCATGTACCCGCAAGCATGACCCATTGTAATACCTGCTATATGTCGCCCAGCTGGGCACTGTTTCATGTGTTCTATCTATTGAACCCATATGTACATAACAGCCAACAAATAAGTCGGCTCCAATTGAAACCTATTGTCAATTTCTAAATGCCTACTTGTCTAACAATGTGAAACCATATATGTGTACTACCACTCCGCCTCGCCTGGGATATACTACCTGTCGTCCAAATGAGACATTATTTAACGCTATGATTACTGTGTAAACGAACAAATATACGTAACCGCAAGATGTTCAAAAATCACTAACTCCCTCTCACACCTCTCACTATATGAATGATTACATAATAGGCTGGAAACCTATCACTATCACCCATCTTTCACCTCATCTCATAACTCACCATCAATTGATTGTAAGATGAAATGTACATACTGAATATTGAATGTGATTATACCAACTCAAGCCCTCTCTATATGTTTTAAATTTCCATAGATCTATCAGGGCACAACGAAAATTCATCCCCGGATGAGCGTGCTTAAATTTATGTAAAAAAAATTTTCCTGAATAAATAAACTTGTTGAAAAAAAAAAAAATTATTTTGCTGATTACGTATCACATACTAAAGGCGTTTGAAAAGAATGCATTATCAAAGGGTTTTGCCATTACGACAAATTTAAGCATTTCTGCCAGCAAAGATCTGATAACTTTAATATTTATATACTGTCATAAATTGTTTTATAACAATGTACTGGAGTTTAACGCTTTTTATTAACGAAATTAATTCAAGATATAGATCAGTGCAATAAAATGCAGCCTTTGACAGGATCAGCATGATTTGGTATAATAAGAGATTTGCATAGCCGCCATTTTGAATCCTGATTCACATGAAATTATGGGACTAATGATAAAATCTATAAAATTTATAGAAAATATGCCATGTTCAGCATGGAATATTTATCAATGCTCTAATGTCAATATCAATATGTTATTCATGACATCGTTTTCATGACATAAGTCCCCATCTTTCCCGTCACGCATTTGGTTTTCATAGATCATTTATAAAAGCTATGATATTTGTTACATTTCAGTAATTTTAGATAAAAATGTTGCCAAATATTTGTATGTCAGATTTGAACTGAATCAATCATAGGATGCACTGTAATAGACATGCGCATTGAGACATGCAAATCCCCTATTGTAAGGTCTAGCCACAGCTCTAGAAATCAAGGTTTATGTCTATTAAGTAACTTGTGTTCCATTCACCCTAAGTGGGCTTATTTTTGTTATTCGTTAAAGTTTCTTACGAAAAGCCTTAAGTCTAAGGTCGCAGAAGAAGCAGAAAATAAGAA
This sequence comes from Sthenelais limicola, assembly GCA_942159475.1. Taxonomy (NCBI): domain Eukaryota; kingdom Metazoa; phylum Annelida; class Polychaeta; order Phyllodocida; family Sigalionidae; genus Sthenelais; species Sthenelais limicola. Next base: position 90,795,783 of record OW804096.1, on the reverse strand, counting down.
AAAAAAACAAACGATAAAAGTATAAGGTAGACTAGTTCAAGCTAAGCATTGTCTAATCCCCAATGGCAGGAATTTGAATAAAACCTTCTTTTTTTGAAAAGAATAATTTAAACTTGGAAAGGAAAACTGGCTGCGGTTGTATAGCAATATATTAGATTATGTTTTAATTTAACATATTCATACCGCGATCAGTGATGAGGATATACAAGGATCACGTCTAGTATTTTCCATGGTCTTAATTCCACCAGGGGCTGTTAAGTGCAGTGCTACTAATATGGAACGAAATAAGCGGTGTATGAGTAATAATAATTAGTGTAAGAGGAAAGATGATAGTTGTTAATTTACATAGTAGGATCACTTATTCTGTCCACCCGTAGCAGTGTGTTTTAATCATTTGCCATATTGCGTTCAGTCCTCGGGAGTCCTTATAGTCGTGCGATGGCCATTTTTATCTGTGGATTTCCCCCTTGGGTAAGGTTGAGTGTGATTTGATTTTGTGTCTGAAGGTGGAACCTTCATCAAGTAGTTTCCACAACTTACACCAGAGCCCAGCTCCAATCGGAGAGCTGCAGCATCTCTTGAGTGGGTTTCAACTGCATTCCCTGCGACTGCATGACTTAATAATAAATTCAGCCACGATGGCTCCACATATCAAAGGCACATGACATTGTGTCGCCGCTAATATGAGCTCGGCTGATTCTCATATGGCCAATGTCACTCTGTATGTGGTTTAACATTATTTTTTGCAATCGCATTATTTTCCCAGCGAATTATACATTTCAATTCATGACTACACTATATGCATGTGAATTACCACCTACGATCATGACTGACGTATTGTACTTTTGCGGATGAAAACACGAACATCCGGCTTTCAGTTTATAATCATCCCCATTGTGATACACTTTAATTGGGAGCATTTACATCTAGAGGAAGTATTAACTTCCGATCCATAAGAAATGTCTTTCAAGCTGCAAAACGGTCCCCAAATGAACAAATATATCATGAAAATGCAGAACAGAGTAGACCCACCCCCACCGCGCTTTCCTTTATATATGCTGACACTGGGATTGTATTGTATATATTGCTTATCGATTAGCAAGATAACCAAGCGGAAAACCACCATGAAAAAACTGCTGACTATTTTGAAAATATAAATGAAAAAATCTTTATTGACACTTTCGATTTCACGCGAAATTTTCCACAGTGATATTCATTAAATTGTCTATCGGAAACTGGTGTATGTACATATAAGACTCATCTCATCCCTCTCGTAATATATAGTGGATGATATTGTAATCTAATAATAATGCCTGAGGTAGATTACGCGGAGGACATATCTTTGAGATAGTAATTGCAGTTTAAATGAGATCTCGCCCTTCAGCCCCCCGTTTTTAATCGTTAGATCCTTGAGGAAACACCTCTGATTAAACGCTTTAAATATTAATGGGCGTCTGAAATCAATGGGAATAGGGGAGGAAGGGAATAGGTTTTAGAGGCAACCAATCTGATGGTAATTCACAGACATCACATTTCATACCCGATTAAAGTTTTTTTATTTGTAATGCCTGGTTCCCGTTTGTATCGGTTTTGTCCAGAGCTTTACATTTATCACTGCAACAATATTACCGATGTTCGAGGCCTGATTTGGTGACCGCCATACTTTCATTTCTAGCGCACTCCATTCTCTTCCTCTTCGTATGCCACGCAGTGTTCTGTTGAATCTACTAGTCGACTATTTTATAAAAGGACGATGAAACTGCTGTAGTCCACTGCTGTGATTCTGATCCTTTATTAACTTTTGCCACAAAATGATGTGTCAGCATCAAGGCCAGGAACGATCACTTAGGTCTACGCCAGACAGAGCAGTTCAGACTATTCCATAACCGGGTCCACAACACGCTAACATCGCACGGATTCGGCAATGGTTCACTTAAAAGGCATTGCCAGATCGATTGGGGAGATATAGAGGCTATGTTGGGTCAATTCAATAAAGCCTCTCGATTATTTATAAACGATACAAACTGATCTTTTGAAAACACACATTCTTGATCAAAAGAAAGTTGGATATAGGTTACATTTGATTATATTGCGAGTACCTGAGGAATCTTTTTCGAGCATCTCTTACGAGAATCTCATTAAAAGATCGGCTGGGCGTTTTGCCAGTATCTTAGTATAAACACACAATTGGCCCAAGGGTTTTCTAAAGGTCGTCCATGGTTCAAACACTCATACATTCTTGCAAGAATATTAGAGACATACACTATTGGAATCTTCTACTGCTATACTCCTCCTAATTGACCAGACCATGTACTCCTCCAACCTAAAATGATGACAAAGATAACAACATACATAATGTATGATGTTTCTGTCAGTCTCACCTTTTCTGCATGGGGCTATATTTCTTAATATAGTTCGTATCATAATACTTTTCACAAACCAAATGCTGTGCGATGGGATTTTAAAGCAACAAAAAGGGGAGTTTGATCAAAATACGTTCATAATACTACCTGGGTACATCCGCGCTGTTTGACCCCCACACTCTGCACGGGCAATCCAATAAAAACCGACTCATATATATGCATCAGGTTAATGTTCAATCGTTAAACCCCAGTGAGGGACCGTCGAAATACAAAGGTTGGGACAGGCCAAACATTCGATCCTATATAGGTATCTGTCTGTAGGCGGGAACTGGCCGAATGGGGAGGTGAGTCTAGAGGGGAAGTTACCCACCTAGGGAGCATTTTGTAAGCCCCAGCCTCCGCGTAAGAATGATTGAAGTACACAGTTCTGCCTGATAATCTTCCCTATATATATGCAGGATACCAAGGTCAACGATTATAGTCTTTGGTCCATTCCTGAATCTAGGTTACAAAGAGCCATATACTTGTATGTTCCTCCATATAAAATGTTTATCAACAGATATGGTAAAAACATTGTTTCGAACGAACTGTATAGCCTGAACATGCAAGTTTGGCGATTCATTATTCCTTTATCTGAAGGTGATAATACGCAACTTGACGCAGTAACCCGGGATTCAATCTTACCTGTTGTTTATTTTTAATCTGCCGAAACTGTCAATGATCTTAGATAAATATAAGAATAGTACATGTATGCAATTCTGCTTCAGCAATGCATAATTTCCATCAAGGCCTTTGAGATTTTTTAAAATTTTAAATATAGTATGACGTTGTACATGTATATTGAATTATATTGCGAGTTGGACATACAGTATTGCTTGAACACCTTTAAATAATTAATTTTATTGTTTGTGTCTTAAATTACCACTGGGTTCTTTAATGGAAATGTTTAGTACGTTTGCTAATTTAGATTATGTACGCATCTCTAGCAAAATTATCTCCGATCCTTGTTCACGACACATATTGGGCAATCCAGAGGTCATGAAACTGACCCTTAAATGCTATTGAGTTGGATATGTAATTTGACACGAGCACTATTTGCGGAATGCGCAAGTTACTGTGGTGCAATATTACTTATATGTGGATAACGGCGAGTTTGTATTCATAAGACTCATCCTATTTGTCAACGTGTCGGTGACATTGCTGAACAAATGGTCTCCAGCACGGAGATGATATCAATTATTTCTACACTGATTGTGGTCCACTCACAAATAATGAATGTAAGGCTACCCATTTTAAGGCGATTCGAGGCGGCAATCACTCAGGTAGGCCGGCTCTTTGCTCACTATGATATTAGGATCTGCCAACAGTATCCTCAGATTATCATTCCCAGTAGGAGTTTCATTCTCGCCTTCCAGTTTGTCTTACATCAGGCATGTTTTCATTTTTCGAAAAAAGTTATGACTATGGGGATATTTTGTCAATCGTATGGATAAATTGCATACATTCTATCAGTACGCTTCGCCCTTTTGTGGCAAAAAAAACGTATAATGTTCATCTTCTCGATCTAGTGTACTAGAAGATATTTCATTCAACGCAATATATAATGAAAAGGCACATTATTATGACAATATAATAAGATTTAAAATGGACATACTTCGGGTTTCTGCATACATGACATAGCGGGGATGCAATGCAAAGTTCACAATATTATTATAGGTATTTGTTTCTACAGCGATGGTTATCAATAACTTCCCTATATATAGCTGAGGGTCGTCTACTTGCAATATTCGGTATGGGCCCTACATATATAAATTGAAGCCTTTTCTGATATTATCTTCTAAATGCAATTCACGGGCAAGAGGTAGTGTTTTACTGTTTGTCCATAATCAATGATGTACAATAACAGCTAGTGGGTGTAGAATATACCATGTCAGACAACATCACTGGGCCTAAAAAGTCTAGATTTCATTTCCCGTTCCTGTTCGTGACACTAAAAATACCAATTCTAGCTGGTCCACAGAGTAGTGTTCACGTCAGGTTTTTACTCTCGGTTATAACTGGAAAAAGGAGGGAAAAGCGTCTATGTAAGCAGAGGCTCCCTTTCAATATTTGCCCCCTACCCCACTTCCACCTTTCGCCTCCCCACGAGATCACCGTACTCGCATTTTGTCCATACTCCATGGCACTTGCTACAAATGAGCTAATCGATCATTTACAGATCGACGTGCGCTCTGGTTTTCAGGCGATTGGGGTCTGCGGTGGGGCCACGGTAAATCAAGCAGGAGCGGTATTGGTATGACACGCACAAATGGAGGGTGATGGCAGCAACCAGTGGGAAGACTGTCTCGCCAATGAATACAAGAGAAAATATTTGAGTCCCTTAATATCCCTTATCCATCGCATCTGTCAAGCTCGTGTTTATCAATAAACAACCCGAAATTACTACATAACCGAACACGCTCCCTGACACTCTGCTCGGCGCATGCTTTGACGAGTGAAGAGTTTTCAAGTTGCTGTTAAATATGGGCAAGTTACTTTGAAGCTGTTGCGAGACGGTTTTCTCGTTCCAGCAGTTCTTAACAGAATTCTTTCAGGTCAGGTTACACAAATCCTTTATTAACGTCTGGACAGAAAGATCAGAGAACTATAGGTTGGCGAGTGGAAGAAAAAGATGGATAGCGCCGATTAACCTCCCCACTCCAGCAGCAAAATGATACCAGTCCGAACCAACTGTGGCAAGTCCAGAAAAATGAGATACTACCTGGGGGCATTACATCTTCAAGGCCACACGTAGGCCTACATGTAACAAACATGTGCTACACAAATATTATTCTAGCCTATGATGTATAGATAATCTAAGGATAACAGAAAGTGTTTTGGCAGCACCTTTTTCTTGACCTGTGTTCATTTTAGTCGAATTGTCCTAGCAATTCGTATTTATACCTGTGTGAACAAATGTGAAGAGACGAATTTGCAGAAGACTCCTTCTTTGACTCTATGGTATTGATAGACTGTTGAGTATGTTATCTATCACTAACTGGCACTAACATATTTCTTAGGAAATAAAACCTAATCTATTTCTTAGGAAATAAAAGTTATATATCTAGAATTCATCGTTTCAGGATTTTAAACAATTAATCATGTTATTACCCTTAGCATTATCCTTCACCAGTTCTTTAAAACCAAACGTCTAATATGAAGGGATCATTGATAGGAAAGGGCAAGCTTTGTACAAAAACTCCCTGGATCTATCAATCCTGTCTGTTTTGTTACAATCATAATATATACCTTAATTTTATATATAAACCTATTTGCTTAGGTTTTAAGAAATCAATGGTGGGCATTAGATATTAAAAAACATTATGGACTAACCTTAAAGCGAATTTTCTTTTAAAAAATAAGATTAATGTGATCACGGGAACACTTCCACAGCTCTGTATATTAGCGTCAAAACGAGCGGACCTTTCCTGACACGTAGAACATTGGAGGCAACAGTGGTGGCGTGGCCTCGTTACAGTAAAGGGTCAGTGAGGTATGGTGGTCTTTCCCAATGGAGCATCATAATAATTGTGAAGACTACGACGCTCAGAAACTTTCTGGTAGTGGTTTATGGTAGATGTAAATGTAAATATTGAGCACAACTTACAGTAAAGGGTCAGTGAGGTATGGTGGTCCTTCCCAATGGAGCATCATAATAATTGTGAAGACTACGACGCTCAGAAACTTTCTGGCAGTGGTTTATGGTAGATGTAAATGTAAATATTGAGCACAACTTACAGTAAAGGGTCAGTGAGGTATGGTGGTCCTTCCCAATGGAGCATCATAATAATTGTGAAGACTACGACGCTCAGAAACTTTCTGGCAGTGGTTTATGGTAGATGTAAATGTAAATATTGAGCACAACTTTAATCGATGTACATAATTTTGAAACTACCTTTTGCCACTCAGATTCCTAGCACTTACAAAAGCTTATCTCTCATATATTATATAGTCATTAATCCCCAGTCCTCCACTGCATATCTAGGTCTAACGTAAAGTGCCCTAATTTCGTCAGGTTTTTAAACCCCTCATTTCTAATGTTCCTGCTTGCCAACAGGGAGCGCATATTACACAACCCTTGATATTACCATAAACTCTCATAAGTTAGGAATGAATTAGATATATTTTGAGCAACACAATGCTAAAAATAACACTGGTAGGGCGTTTCAATTGCATCTAAGTAGCAGATGACGGAAATAGGTACCCATGTCTTATTTTCGTCAGTTTGGGTGTCTGTATATCGTCAGGGGGCAGGGCAGGGGGACTTATGACAGAACCCTTGGTATTACCATAAACTCTGATACGTTGGAATGAATGAAATATATGTTGAGCAATGCAATGCTAAACATGAAACTGGGAGGGCATTTTAAGGGCATCTAAGTTGCAAGTGACGGAAATAGGTACCCCATGTCTTTTTTTCGTCAGCTTGAGTGTCTGCCCATATAAAATGCCTGATATATCAGGTTAGGTGACCTAATATCGTCACTTAATATAAATGACTACAAGTTCCAAATTATGAATGCTCCCTCTTAATCAGAGCTGCAATGACATAGAGGACATAGTTCTAGTGTGTATGGCGTTCACAAAATGGAAGTTTATGCATTTGTTCCAACTAAAATCACACTTTGATTACAGCTATATCCAGCCTGTTCTATGCGTAAACATGGTCACCACAAGGGGTGGTGACCATATATTTTGAGTTCCAAAACGACATCAATATGCCATTTTTCGTAATAAATCTGTAGAAAAGATTCACCCACACCTTATGGCAGCTCTATTTTAGGCCTCTAGGCAATATGGTAGAAGCAAGGGAGCCTTCTTTTTGCTGTGACGGTATTAAGACCCTGATGGATATAGGGCACTTTACGTTACAAGGCGATATTCTGAGCAAACAATAATCCCGTAATAGTTATCATGCCATCAGTAACTGAACTAGAAAGCAGAAGCGAAAGTATATAGTAATAAAGTTCCAATTGCTGTATTGTACTTCTGAAATGACTATTGTTATAATATGTACAGTAGATCTACTCGATCTACTTTTCCGTAGGACAACATAGCCTTGGGCAGGATGGTGCCGCCTTTGATTTCGCAGATTCTGACATTATCTCAACTAAAGTTACATGAGTAAACTGTACGCGAAGTATGTAAGTGCCCAGATGGACGTCCCTGAGTGATGTGTCACGCGTTCCATCACATCAGGTTTCCGGTTCCGCCAGCTGACCAATGTCACTGGTCAGTACACGCGTGACCTTCCATGTAGCCATCGTGGTACATGGGGCTCATTGGCATATAATACACAGCTCTAATATATATTATGTATCTGTACTTTTAATTCTTCTGATATCCTATTTCCCAAGGAGTGCTGCGCACTCAAACGAAACTAAGCAGTGGAAAACATCTCTTACGATCTGTCTTATATAGTGAAGCTTGTGAATATATATAGATATGTCCTGATGGGACCTTGACACTAGGAAGGATTGGACGATAAGGCAGGAGTGGCCAGGTAAACCAGCTAACAGCAAGGTTTATTACCCATAACAATATACAATTACAATAAATGGAATAATGAAAGAAAAAAAAATTTTCCCAACGGAAAACACCTCCGCACAGTGCGGAATCAGTAGAAAGAGTGGAATAGAATGGTGTGCGGATGACGTAACAATGACATAAGAAGGTGGAGAGTCGCACAACTATTATGACGTCACAGAAAAGGGGGCGTGGCTGTGGCGTGGAGGCAAGGTCCCCGGAATATCTGTATCGATGGGTCGATGATATATATGTCCTGATGGGACCTTGACACTAGGAAGGATTGGACGATAAGGCAGGAGTGGCCAGGTAAACCAGCTAACAGCAAGGTTTATTACCCAAACAGGCCAAACCAACGAAGAAGTTAAAATTCATTCAGGGCGTCCACCATCATCCTTTCAGACCGGTCCTGGTCAGAAGAAGATGGAATTATATAGGAGTTCACAATATCCGACTTCCAATTACCTCTCAGTTTTATTTGGGCAGTAGGTACGCCCAATGAGGACAAAAAACTTGCTCCACCACGACGAAATGAATGAGACGTGAGTGGAATTTTTACATTTGCCCTGATGACGAGATCCGATAGGTTCGACGACAAGTGTTCATAGGTGAAGATCGGATGCATGGGGCATGAGAAAAGCTGAGCGTGAGCTGGTAGTCTAGCAGCAAGCAGCTTTTTTATCCAGTAAACTGCACATAATGGCTTGACGTTGGCAGGATACAAGGATATGTAGAAGGGGGAGTTCGAAGTCTTGGAAGAATTCACTTTCACCTTGCATATTACACCAGAGAAAGATATATCCTGGCGTTTCAGTGAATGAGGGGAGACAACAACATGCCCCACTCTAAGGAGAGTTCTGAACATGAAGATGTAGGCAGCCCAACATAATAATTGAAGGGGAGACGAGTCCACATGGCGATACATAACCATGAGAATTTGAGGCGTTACTGGAGGAGCTGGAGATGAAGAAGATCCAGGCTGAGAATTAATCCCCTTTAACACAGCTTTAATACTCGGATGAGAAAAAGCAGGGGTGACTAAGTCCAAATGTCTGGCATGGGATATAATGCCAGAAATATATGTAGATACAGAAGAATGCTTCATGTAGGATGCTAGGTAAGCAGCGAAGGCACACAACTTGCTAGGGGTAATTGGCGTGAGTGGCGTTGAATGATCCTGAGTGAACTTGACGAACAGACGCCACTGCCTCTCACGCTGCAACCTAGTAGACGTTGCTAGGGACCGGTTCTTCAACCGTATTACTTGTTCCTTCCATTTCGCCAACCCTACAATAATCGGAAGAGAAACAACATAACCCAGTGTCCACAAGCAAAATGGGTGAAGAATCACTAGTATTTAAATACGGGAGCCTCGAAAGAGCATCAGCTACCACATTTGAATCAGTTTTGATGTATAAGGGCTTCAAAGTTATGTTAAAAATGAAGCATGTCCAGTACAGTTCATACAGCCATTGCATGCATTGATTACTCGTACTCGTGCCGTTTTTAAGCATAGCGATGACCTGTGTGTTGTCTATATAACATGTCACTACAGTGTTCCTAAACAAGTGAGCCCAGCGCTTAACACCAATAACGACTGGATAGAGCTCCTGAATGTTGATGTTCGTAGCAAGTTCATCCTCTAATGGAGTAGGATAAATATGGTTAGGAAAGTTGGCATCACTGGGCATACTATATTCCTTCCATGTTCCAGCTGCCCAGTCGCCACCTAGAAATACACCAAATCCCCTTGAGGAAGAGTCTGATATCATCGGTATACTATATTCTGGCTTATTTATCATACTAACACCATTGAAGATTTTAGAGAAAGCCAGCCACCATAACACATCCTTGCGAGCCTCGTCGCTAATGGCAATCTTTTGCAAATGTTTCACTATCATGGCTTTGTACAAATCGAAGAATCTTCTACAAAAAGTTCTGCCTCCCTTGAACACAGTGGCACAATGTGAGATATACCCACAGAATTTTTCTAATTGATTTTTAGAAAAATATTTAGCATTTTTCACATCCTCGATGAGATTACACAGCTTCTCCACCTTCCCTTGGGGGAGGGAAACAGTCATATTCACTGAGTTGATGCAGAATCCAAGATATGTAGAGCTTGTAGAAGGGGACGTGACCTTTTTCCACGCCACATGGAAGCCAAGGAATCTCAAAGCACACACAATAGTATCACGGTGTTTTGTACAAGCAGAATAATCAATATCACAGACAAAAAAATCATCCAGGTAATTGATGACAGGGAATTTAAAGATGACATTCATACATGTTGCAAAAAAGTTGGAAACATGGTTAAATATACATGGACCAGTCCGAAGACCGAAACATAGACGATTGTCAACAAATACAGTATCGATACCAGCAAAATTCCATTTAAAACCACAGTATTTTCTATGTTCAGGATTAATTGGTATAGCTCTATACGCCGACTTGATGTCTACCACTGACATATAGGAGCCTTCCCTCACAAGTTGTATCGCATCATCCACAGACTTGTACGAAAACTCAGTCACTAGAGAAGAACAGTGGTCGTTGACGGACATGCCCAAAGGTCTGCTGCAGTCTGTAATGGGGTGTATGCCACCGTCAGGTTTTGGAACTGCACCTAGAGCGTGTATACAGGTGGGGGTGTCTTCGGCTATAGAAACAAAACCCTCACACAATTCATGAGAAATAATATCATTCATTTTACTCTTAGAAACATCGTTTAAGATAGAGCTATAATTCTCACATTCATATGGTTTTACATCAGTATCAACTACATCAAATCCATCCACAATACCGTAAAAAACATCAAGATAAGTTGCAATATCTACATCATATAAGCAGAAGAGTAAACAGGCAAACCTACAGGGTTTCAATTGAACGGCATTATTACCGAGGCGATGTACACATTGACAACGCCCACGGGCACAAGCAGCGTAAACATTTACGACACGCCCATTCGGAGACGAAGGGCAAGTAAAAAATAGAAAATCGTCGGCAAAATTGCTATCACATGCACCAAAATTGGTTAGAATATCACGAATATCACAATAAGCAGATACACCTTAGAAATTCTCACTATTATCAATGGTCGGGGGAGTGACGGGGAATAAACTGTCTGTCGAAGTAGAGTTGAGTTGCACTTGGGGATCCGTGGCCGCCATGACAGTCTCCGGTGAGTCTACTTCCGGCATGTTGCTATGACACACTTCCGGAATAGAACCATAACAAACACCGCCATCTTGGAAGTCTTCGTTAACCGATGATTTATCGACAAACACATCCTCATAAGGTAACATTTCAACCACACAATCCTCTTCAACATTAAACAGTTGTTTAGTCAATGTACCCCGACCTTCCTCATCCTATTTGCTAGCCTTCGATGTGGTGCAAGAACGAACACTATGGTCCGCACTTCCACACGATGAACATTTGTGGGGAAAATCACAAGTGGAGGCGGTCTTGGTGCAGCCACTGGGGTTATTAAACTTAAAACAGACTTTCCCCTTAGTTGCCTTAGTAGGTTTGGGCACATTAGCTCTCTTCGAATTCTCAAAAGAAAAATGTCTAAGCACTTCCTTTTGTCTCACTTCTGCAAAGGCATTCAAACCCACATTGTTAGCTCGAGCTCTAACTGCCTGGTCGTAATTTATACTGGCTTTCAATGAGTAGACATTAGAAGCGGATTTGTCACAAATCGTAATGCAGTGATTCAGTACACCCAATAACTCATGAGTCGGACGGTTGTCATTCGCTAGTTTAACCACAAGCTTTAAATTAACTGACAGTAATTTTTCGATAGAGTCAATTGATTCACCTTTTTCTAAATCCTTCTTCGGATCAAACGGTTGTAATCGAGCCCTTGATCTGGACCTAGATCTATCTCTCCTGGAATGCCTTGTGCCCACAACATCGTAAATAGACTCTGCAGGGCTAGCAGCATGCTTGGAGTTGGAGTTGAACTGGACCGAGTCCTCAGTAGATGTATTTGACGGCGATGACTTGGCCTGAAGGGTAGTCAAAATGGTACCAACCATTTCCTCTAAGCTAGACATCCTAGTCGAAATTGCTGCAACTTCCTCATTCGTACTAGTAGAAGCTTCAGTGCAAACACCATCATGCACTTTACTGCACTTGTCGCAAGTTTTCTTACCCATCTCGAGTAAATATCTCAATCACACCTTCAAAAAAAATTTCCCAACGGAAAACACCTCCGCACAGTGCGGAATCAGTAGAAAGAGTGGAATAGAATGGTGTGCGGATGACGTAACAATGACATAAGAAGGTGGAGAGTCGCACAACTATTATGACGTCACAGAAAAGGGGGCGTGGCTGTGGCGTGGAGGCAAGGTCCCCGGAATATCTGTATCGATGGGTCGATGATATATATAAATTACAATGTTCATATTACCCCTATAGTCCATTATTTTTCTAAACTCTCAGCAGACTTTTCTAATTGGATCTGTTTGGTAACCATTCCCTACCCGTGGTCAGCCATAGTAATAATAGAACAAATATCCCAGATAATGTATGATGCATGTATTGTGTCCTTCAGGTATGGATACGGTCCATACAATCACACTACTATCAGCAGATGAATTCATACGGCACACCCTTCATATAAGCCATAAATAACGGCTAGACCGCTTCAATATTTCAAAGGTGCCCGCAGAACGTGGTATTTTAACCTTGTGATCCGTTGTGGGGAGGAGTATTGCATCCTTTATTTAAGACCGTCTTTATCTCGATATATGTCCATTTCTTTTGATTGATCAAAAATAGGAAGACCCCTTTCAGAGTTATCACAATCAACTGATGGCGTAAAATGATCAATATCCATCAAATGTTTCCGCAAATAGGTCTGTCAGTGCATGGAAAGCTCTTATTTATAAATAGTGTGATTCGAAATGACAAGCTGAATGTGCTTTACATAATTTTGATATTTGACTCATAACATATTATACCTAAAATGCCTTACCGACTGGTATCTGAATGATGCGTGATAGGGGGGTGGTATTGCCATATATATACATACAGGTATATATATATATATTATATATATATATATATATATATATATATATATATATATATATATATATATATATATATATATATATATCAATGCCATAATATCATCTTCCATACATGTATTGGAACCAAACTTTTGCATTTATACAGTTTCTTGTTTGCCTCGACATCTTCTTGGGATATACATGGGGATGAATCTGTTATATGACGACGATTTGGAGCATAATCTTTAGCTTTACACGGAAACAATACATTTTTCTTTTTAAAAACCCCAAGTGGCTGTCGATTCAACATTAGAATTCTATCGGATGGATTCATGGTTAACTGTATTTGTGAACTTGTATATAAACATAGCCAATGCAAAGTTCTTCTATGTGATGAGAGACTTAATTCATTGTATAAGAATGTGAAATATCGGTCGGCGAAATACAATCCAGGAAATATAGATAGTGCTTGGGTAAGCATCTCTAGTCATACAGAAGCCAGTGATCCCTAGTTGACACGAGTGGTCTTCCACCCACGCAGGTTAAACATTGCTCCTTTTGAAGCCGCTGGTTTACTTAAAGAAGATTGCAACGCTAAGTGCCATATACCTTATCGCTACCCGACTTCATTTGCCTGTGCCGATTACCGTGATAAATATTCCACCCGCCACTTTTATTTTAATTGATACCCATCTTAGGAAGACGAATAAGGAGAATGTACATGGCCGGTAATTACCGGGATGTCTAGAATTTTAAAAATGAGATTTATTTAGGTGTAGAACATTATAAAGCTGAAATAGGCACACGTATATATATAATGCATTGTCAGTGATGTGTTTTGCGGTAGAATGGGTATAACGTGGGGAAATGTTCTCTAAGAATTCTCAACTTATTCCTATGGCTTGACTTCTTTTAGTTTGAGTGACTTTTTCTTTCGACGAAATAACGCATTGCTAGCATGTTTAGTTCTTCCCGCCGCCTCCGTACTGGGCCAATTTTACAGCCAATTGTTCTCCCTAGCTTCCTGCCTTACATAAAGGAGTTGCTCACTTCACGCAATGGTGTGGTTTCCTTCTTCATTTAACACTATCGTTATAGTGTTTTTAGCCGAGCTGATTAATGAACTCGGGGCGTTCGTGCACGTGTTTCATTATGCTTTCAGGCTCTATAAATCACCGGAGCGTTGGGGCATTGATCAATATATTAACCCAGAGGAGAAAATAACTACAAACTTAGTTAAGTTAATCGCAGACTTTGCGCTCAAGTAGCTTCCCCACAGTGTAAAGATATATAAAGACATCAACAAAGAAGCTCTTGCATATCAGCTCCGAAGCAAATGCGTCTTGGCAGTCATACAATAAGCATATCGCAAAATCGATCGACTACAGTCTGAGAGAGACAGAGAGAGAGGGAGAGAGAAATGAGACATTGAGTGTTTTGCTCTTGTTGTGTATAAGAATACGAATAGGTCTTCCGGGATTTCCGATCACGAATCTCTAACCCTTTGCTGGTGTTTGGACCAAAGATGTCTGTCTGAGATAGCAGAATATATTATCCCTCTTATCAGGGGCACTGCTGGCGTAGAAGGAAAATTATGCCACGAATGTAGTATCTTTGTGAAGCTCCATGTATCCCATAAATGTGTTTGTCTCAGCCGCACGGCTAAATTACCCCAAGGAGCATATCTAGACGCACGCGAATATATGAGAAAACTGATTCGAGATTTGCCGAGGGACGGTACAAATCGATAGCGGGTTGAATGTGAAAATCTAACTTGTTTCCGACGTATTTCTGAAATGGTCTATGCTATATCTCTTGGCTTTAGATTATCTTGGTTTCAACTCAATTATTGGACATCCCGACGGAGATGGAATACAGAGACCGAAATTAAAGAGGGTTTATACTGATGGTCTCCTGGTCCCAGAGGATGCCTTTGAAACAGTCCACGGTTTGTTGTGCACTGATAAAACATGGAACGCATATTGTCGGAGGAAATTGTTTTTATTGATGCAGAGAGTATTCTCTTTAGCTGCATATCTAGGCTAATCCCTCAG
Organism: Sthenelais limicola; assembly: GCA_942159475.1. NCBI lineage: Eukaryota > Metazoa > Annelida > Polychaeta > Phyllodocida > Sigalionidae > Sthenelais > Sthenelais limicola. The sequence goes on along the minus strand of OW804096.1, from coordinate 90,780,780 downwards.
TGGCGCTGTGGCACTTTCTACATTCCATCCCACATAGCAAAACTTTAAATAAAATGTCTGATATCTTCCCCACAGGGATTCAAATCAACATGACTGTATTCAGAATGTATAGGAGTAAACTTTCTCATATTTTAGTATTGCCTTCAATTTTAAGAAAGTAAGTACATCAACGTATATATCCCCAAAGCAAGCTATAGGGTCGCTGTATAATGTCTTGTCTATAAAACAGGGACATTGTCTTAATCAATAGCTAATCATTCAACACATCAATGAGGTGTTAGTTGCGTACACCTTATGAGTAATTAAGGAAATAGTTCCGGTATTCAATTCAACACATCCCATAGCCCTTCACTCTCACTTTGTTTAGGGTGGGTTTGCAGACGTCAGATTTTATGATGAAAACGGCCGCTCAACAAACGAAGTTGTCATAAGCGATGGTAGTCTTTATATTGATGAAGATTTGGCAAGATTAAAAATTTGATTGGATGGAGCTCATTACAAATGATGGCCCCTTATATTGGTTCCCGGTAGGGTTGGATCTGATTTTATCTGAACGATAAAAAGAGTACCCAGTTACCATGATATTTCTTGAGTGAGGTGTGTCGGTCTCGGAAATGAGCAATTGTTTCTAACATCGTGACAAATGCTCTCTTCACGCCATCCTCCCATCAGATATCATTATGGATCGTATTGAACGGGGAATTAGGTTTCTTACTGTCTGTTAGGTTCCCTTACACAGGGTTCCTTTGAAGGGAGCACACAGGATTTTGTTCCGTAAATCTAGCTGGAATTTCTCTTTGACTTACAGTTGATGTACGTTGTGACCGATGTCAACATTCTGTCTTCTGAACAGTTTCCAGCGAGTCTCAACTACCCTCACGACGTAAAAATCAATTGTATTCAGATCAAAGAAGATCAAAGTGTTCGTCTCAAAAGACATGTAGGAGGGTAGATGGATGGGAATGGAGGCTATGAATGGCGGGGAAAACATTCCTTCACAGCGCTTGCACAGGTGCTTGTTTTCAAGCCAAAACGGACGGAATGAAATTCAGTTTCATGTGCTTAAGTATTTCAAGCAGATGTACCATAAAATTGTGCAGCTTCTGAAATCATGCAGCAAAATGGTGCAACATAATTTCATCTTTAAAGGCATACAACCCATGAAATTACTGATAATTATATGCATCCAAAAGCTGCCTATATTTTCATGGCAGCATAATATTATGCAGCAGCCAACAAATACAAATAATACATCATTGCTTAATACAAATAATACAGTTCACTTGATTGAGACAAGGTTTTGGATCTATGCATGATTCATCAGATACTTTCTTCATTCTAAATTACAACTAAATTGAATAAAAATGCTTTTGAACACATTTGGACGGATCTATCATTCCGCGGTGTTTATAAAGTACTGATGTGCAGCATAATTTCATGGGCTGCACAATTTGTGAAATTATGTTGCTATGAAATTACGCAGCCATGAGATTTTGCAGGAAGCTTTATAATTGTGTAGCTGCATAATTCTATTTAACACCTGCAGATGCCTGCACCTTTGTCTATCAAGTTAATCATAAGTAATTTACTGCAACCTACACAAGTTATAATTGGTTTAAACACAGGTCCAGTCCTTGTCAGTGTCAGGCATAAGCCTTCCGGAAGGGATAATTCCGGTCGTGTATACAAACACCATCATGATAACTTTAATCTATGTGACACTTTTCCTATTCACTTGGTCCATCAAATCTTTTCTCTCTTTGGTGAAATAAACCATATGCAAGTAATATTCCAACAGATTCCCGTGTTTTGCATCAATTGAATTGGAAAGAAAAAAACATTTTTGTCAGAAGAAGTTGGCAATTACTTATTTCTATTGATGAATAATGGAATATACAATAATCAATCATATTAATGCGTACCCCATCGACACAAATAAAATATTGTTGTCAATTTTTATAAGAAGCTATTTATAGAGATATATTGTGTACAGTTATTGAACAATAAATCATCTAATTGCTGGTACACTAATGCATTTGCATATAAATAAATTGATTCTCCGCTGAACGAAACAAATTGGGGATATTCGCTGGGTTCGATAAAAACGATACAGGTTCTTTTTACCTAACCATAATTTTGCTACAATGATGCTTGGCTCATGCATGGCTATCAGCTGCTTCAGAACTATTGTATGACGCCAATGCCATAATATGATAACCTTCGGCTTTTTATACAGCCGGCTTGAGATCCATCAAAGCTGGCTCTGATAAAAAGAACCTACTGCATATTTTATATTGTTTCCAGTTCAATGAAACATGAAATGAATTATTAAGCGACTTTGTGGGGAAAAGCTGTATGTATGCCATCCATGCCATAGATGTTTTGCATCTTAAATGTCTACATTTATCACCGGCCCTAACAAGTTTGTTTTTCTGCTTTCCTATTTTGACCCGCTCTTCATGTTGGATTATATTGCCATAGAGTACTGACGCACAGCTTTAATGAATTGTTCGAGTACCGATCTCCCCTTTTATGCTTCACCAATAGCCAAGTTTCTTTACCCTTCTTTAGATTCGAAGTCAGTTCACAGGATGAAAACCACGCCTCGTGCAATTAGAGGCCTAGATCGCGTAAATAGAGGACACTCAAATCGCCAATCTAGGCGTCCTTTCTTCCCACTCAAACTTTGTAGCCAATAGAAACATCACAAACCACATCAAAGCCCAGCTCTGAGCTTTCTTGTCAATATGATGACCACACTCACAATGGCTTCATCATACTCAGATAAGGCGCCCCGGAGCCCTGGAAAAACGCCCCGAGTTCCTATACTACTCACACTAAAGGTGCATGGCTCATGTGGCAGAGGATGAAATGGGGCAGCCTGCGCAGCGCTGGCACATCTTCAATAAGCGCGGCCCCTCTGATATTACGTCACGTGGTCTCTCCTGGTATTATGTCACGTGTTCTGAGCCCCTGGTGGCCCAGCTACCTGGAGGAGAACGTTCCCTGTTGTGTCAATACTCCAGATCACCTTCCAATCATCACGAGCCTTAATTGCCGCCATGGTCAAAGACATCACCAAAGTTCCGAAACACGTTATTTCTAAAAATGACAGGATGGTTGGTCAAATTCATTTTATGAAGAACTATCCGTATTAAAGTTTATCAAGTATTATTTCACATGTCTTATAAATACCGTCTATTTGCAGTAAAAACTGTATCTCCTTATATGTCTTTGCATTAATAAACAACAGATAAAAAATAAGCAACATACAACAAACCATATCTATATATATACACTTCTTCAGGTTTTGTATGATAGATCCGGTCTGATATCAGGTGTAAATTAGGAAATGTTTCCAATGTATGTCTGCATGTTCCATAGTTCCATTGTTTGTTTATTATTCAGTCAGATTTACATGCATGAAATATGGATGTTTAATATACACAATAAGGATCCACCCATTATGAATGTTTGAATAAGACGCAACGCTGGGAGTGGATTTTCGTATCTCTTTATTTCTATTTAAATTGCCTAAGGGCCAGGCTCTTAGAAACATTATTATTATTCTATTATCTGCTTTCTTCTTTTTGGACTTATGTAAAAGTCTGTTATCAGATTATACTTAGAGAACTCATTTTTGTAAACATAACAGCATGCTCTGAGAAAATTGTACTTCTTACAAAGTGTTCTATGGCTGAATAAAAATCTTTAAATACAAATACAATACATGATCTTTACTACGAAGATAAAGAAGTATTGTCACGAGTGGAAATTCTGCAGTCTTTCTGGAACAAAATTTGTGTAGAAGTACAACACATTTCTGTCACGTAATGTCTTAGAAAAGTGTATAAGATCCTATTGATATATTTATACCATTACGTTCTCTTTTGTCATGCAATGCCAGGTCCCATGATTATGTTTGGTTTGCCATCAAATGATTCATTCGGTAAAACATGCAATGACAGTAACGCACATAAAAAAATCACTACAAGATGTATGTGTGATGTATATTCATCCATATATTTAGTGAGATAAAGATCTGTTTCGCATCCTCTATCATACAGCGCTCCCGTCTGCGTCCTTCGCAATATTCGTAACAACAAAGGGTCTATCCCCTTTACATTCCTTAGATTACCGCTTGCAGCAGTTCAAAACATTTTCAGTACAGCGGACCAAGGCCAGGTTTGATATATCGAATCTGTGTGTGCTCACCATGCAGATTCTCCCCCAACCACTACTTTTAGCATTATTGTGTTCGTCTACAGGCACTGTAGTCAGTCTTTTTCAGATTGATTATTTGTTTTTATTTTGTGCTTCGGTGGTTGAACCAGTAGAGGAATTAATAACAAATTTCAATTGATTTAGCTATAATTAAGTAACACCAACTATTTTCGGCCATATTAAACTAACAATCCTGTTATGTAACATTACGTAACATTGTGTAACCTCATTATCTATCTAATTATCACCTATTAATTATATTATCTCATTATTAAAATCGCTAATTATACTTAGCTATCCAGTACTGTGCAAGTCTACTTATTCATGCTAAGCCATAGGTATTACGTAAGGGCTCCGCCCCCTACTCTTTCCCATATCCTGTAGGAACATGTGTACAGATTCTAGTTCATTAAATCAGTTGCTTAGTTCTTCTCACGAAGACCACACGTTCGTTTGCTATTCTTCCATTCATACCTTAACAATCCGGATAGGTAATATTAGGGTGGTTAAACGCTTCCCCTTGTGAAATTCTACTGAGTGAGAGAGAAAGAGGGAGAGAGTGTGGGTGAGGTGAGTAGAGGGAGGGAGAACACCCTCGGACTACTTCTGGATATATCACGAGTGGCTGCAAGAGCTTCGCATGGTCGATTAAAAATCAGACTCAATCTACTTCTCCTACATACATTTGGGGTCAAGCTGTTCGTGCTCATCTATCATGCCTCTCATGTACCGGAAAATTACACTATACCCCCGAAAGATGGCGAGCTCTCTTCGATCAAACACGACATGATTTGACTAACACAGTAGAATTTCATATGCAACGCATGGTCAAAAGCTTGAACAACAATAACACGCTGTGCATTTGATAACTTATAAACTCTTGGTTTTCCTTTATGACCACCTTGGATCAGTCTGAACGAACATGAATGGGAAAAAGCGATTTGGTGGACACCATATGACCGATATTGCATCCCAGTCTTCATCCTCCTTTTTGTGAAACACAATCCCCCACAACAGGTTCCTCAAGCTGTTCCTTCCGCTGCGTTTCAGATATTGCCTCGTAACACTGACCGAAAATGACCCTTGCAGTCATTCAACTCAGTAAGTATCAATGGCCCCTCCATCATTGGTTCCGGCCCTCGCCACTGCCAGGAAAGCAGGTATCTATCCTAAGTCATTACGGCCGTGTTAACAGCGGCTTAAATATCAACTTGACTGTGGGAAAGGTCAGGGGATTATTGACAGATTTACCTGAGATTAGACCCCGGGATGTGCAAGTTGTGTTTTTGGGAAGCGGATTTTTGAACATACGCAGGAATGTTTTGATAATTTAGGAAACATCAGCAAACTAAATTCTGTCAAATCAGAACATCTGAATTGGTTCGAGGACTTTATCCCCCTGGACATTTCCCCCGGACCTTTCCCCTCTAGGACTTTTCCCACTAGGGATTTTCCTTCCACCATATGTGTATCAATTTTGTGTGTGTTGCACTTCGCCATATTCCTGCAAAGAATATAAAATATGCCTTGTATATCAGTTTCAGTTTTAGTCTTAGTTTTAAATTGTATATCATTATTCGGTGGAAATGGCCAACTAATGTATGCTATATATATTTTTTTAAGAGAGAGGGTGCTGGGGAAAGGGAAATGGAAATGTAAAATTCAGAACTCCAATGTTGTTTTTTTTAAAATCTTGATTAGATCTTTAATGATACCCGCTTTATCAATTCAGCATTATCAATAATGCTAAATGAAACGGGGGAATCATCAAAACAATAAACATCTAAATTACTAGGCAGCGTTTATCAAACATTTAACCTGACAGCCTTCATCTAATCTTTATCATATAGTTTCCAAAAGTCTTTATTCGTGACGATAATACCTTCTATTATATCTTATTTATACCGCCAATTTGTGATAGACAGATTTGATTTGATTTGAAAACATTTTATTAATCTCATTCTTGGGCAAGTCTTCTCGATGTTTTTGTCAGTAGCCCTAAATTTACAAGGCTCGCGGTGACTGACATGTAGACCAATTCCATCAATTTTAAAACATGGGGGTTTTAGCCTTGAAATAAATAAGATTGCCTAAATAATAATTTATTCCCTCAAAATTGCTGTTTTTTGCTGATCAGAATGTCATATTTATTGCGGGAACACTATTGAGGGCAATTTTTGCCTAGTGAAAATTTCTTTTAAATAGAATCAATTTTTGAGTTGGAAATCAGTATTTTTTAGTCTCTAAATGTTTAATAAAGTGTTTAATTTTTAAGAAATATAGCAAATTTCTTGGTTTACCACAATAGCAGGGTACTTTGAGATAATCTGTGCACAAAATCTTCTCAAAGGGATAATTTTAGGGTGACAGATATAACAAACAGAAAAAAATATGAATGGGGTAGCCTTGTGTTTCCTGACGATCACATGGCTAATATATGTAGACATATTTCCAGAAAAATATAATTATCACTAAGTTTTGACTCTAGAATAATAGAATGTGCAACATTTAACTTATAAAGACCACTAAAAATAATGGGGGGTGGTCAGCATTGAATCATATTCTAATAATTCTGCAAAATGTAAAATGGATGGGAAGGGGGCACCTGTGGCTTGACGAGGACAATGTTAAGGGCCCTAGAAGTCCTAATTGTTATACAATTATGCAATATTTTAGTTAAATAATTTTGTTTGGTTGTTCTTATTTCATAACGATGAATATTAATATCATGTTATTCTTTTCATGCACATTATGTGCTATGGGTTGAGGTGGGTCGCTGGACGATTACAGTGGTAAAGATTTTAATTAAATCCTTAAGTTATGGGATTAATGTTATGGTTACGTTTGCCCAAAAATGGAGGGGACAGGAGGGGTTTCATAAGTTTTTGGTTTGAGTTTATTGTGGTCTGACGTTTTGGGGGGGGCTAACATTTTGCCCTTATCAAGGATAGTTAATACATTCAGGGGATGCCCCTAATTAAATCTAATTCTAATTTGAATAGAATCAAATAGAAAAGTCTGTGGGGTAAGGTAATTTCCATACCATGTGTAGTAAGTATAAAGTAAGATCAGTTGTAAAAATGTGATGTGTTCCAGGAAAATGAGTCACAAGTCGCAAAATTGATATTTTTCAAAGTGATTTACCCATAACATTTCCTTGTTGGAATATTCTCATTCTTGGAGGGTTAAGTGCTGTTAGTGACATGAATAGATGTACTAAACCTCAAGACAGCGGATTAAATATGTCCTTGCGTTTTCAAAGTCATCCTAAAGAGTATATTTAGCTACTTTAGTCCACCCAGAAACATTGCAAAATATCTTTTAAACATAAAAATATCAAACATAAAATATAGAAATACTTCTTATGCCCCCCTCACACTGTACGCATCCGACGAGTTGTAAGCCTTACAACTAGTTTTCCAGTTGTAAGGTCCGTTTTTGAGCTGTTGTTCACGACAAAACTCAAGATTCAAATGTTGAATCGAATCGTAGAGTCGTAACAGTGTGAGTGCCAGTTGTAGGGCTTTCAACTCGGACACAGCGAGTCGTAAGACTTACAACTCAGAAAACAGAAAAAAAACGGGTCGGGCTATCCGTTACAACGTGCGTTGTAACGGTGATATCCATAAAAAACACTTTTTTGGCCTGTTTTTAGCAGGGTGCTCCCGATTCGAGTTGTATAGTGTGAGATGTAAGTTGTAGTTGTAAGTTGTAAGACCAGTCGGATGCGTACAGTGTGAGGCGGGCATAGATGCCCTTAATGTTTACAATCATTGGAATCAGCTTCATCTCATCTTTTCAAATATAATAGTATCTCAAAATCCATTTTATTGTGACTTGTGACTCATTTTCCTGTAACACATCAAAAATAGTAACCATACAGCATCAATATGATAGAAAATGACTCATGGTTAATCTTTACACATTTTACGTAGGTAACATGGCAATAATGTGATGCGCCACGGAGAAAGGATGATCCGCGCGGGATTTGTAATTCCCGGGAATCTCTGCTACAAGTTGCGTCATGACATCATGACGTCACCGCCACGTTTTCTCGCACCGTGAATTTTATCTTTAACCTCTCCAAACTTAATAAATTCAGGTAGACAGATGGTAAAAAATGAGATATACTTAGAAAATGTCATTCATTTTCAATTGAACAAATAATTTGGGTCACTTTTGGCTTAGTTTGTATGACGTCGTTGTCAGAAACAGACGGCGTGCCCCGAATGGGAAACCCCTCTGTCACAATTTTAATTTGTGATGATCGTGGCAATGGCAGACAAGGCCGCGGAGTTTTTACTTAGAAAATGGACTGAGAAGAGAATGAAGAAAAAACCATCAACATAATTGGAAGCATATCATCATTGTGAGCTTGTGGATGATAGAAAACCACTGGAATTCCTTGAAACAACTAGAAATAGAACCTCTATCATCGGGCATCTTGACATCGGTATACTCGGAAATCTGTCAGCGCACTTTCACAGAAGGTAAGACCTACTTATCCTATAGTGGCACTATTTATGATTTGAAGAAAGATTTGATTAAAAAGGGACAAACGACATCCATATTCTTCCCTAAACTATGTTTTCAATTTGAATTAGATGTTCTAGATCGACATGGTTTCAGAAGCTCCAACTTGAGGAAGGCTGAGATCGGGTGATCTCCTAGCCTATGTCATTTGTAGGGACGGGAGATGTGAAGGCAGGCCTCCCCCTGAGCTATTTGTGAATCCTCTTACAGGCTGTAATAGCCTATATACTGTAAACTAAAGTTGGTGAAGATATAAAAAACATTTAAATGCTTGTAGAGTATTAACAATATGACACTTAAAAGCAGGGTTTGTGTTAGTAGCCTCGCCTCCTTTCATCAGCTGCCCGGCTACTCTGTGACCATTTAAAAAAAAATTAGTCTAGAATCAGGACTTCTCTGAACTTACATGCTTCCGTTCATCAAGTACCAGTATAGAGTCTGCTAATGAGATATCATTACATAAATTGTCATTTATTCTTGCTTTGAAACTCATTTCTGAAAAACACTTGTAAGGTGTGAATATCATTCTATGATTATGATAATGAAATATTGTTGAAACTCAACATTTCAATGGGGGGAAAAGAGGCAGGGGGTTGGGGCTAGCTGGGGCTCTTTTACATGTTCTCAATGTATATGATATGCATTATCGGGAATGTGATGTTATTTATTTTATTTTAGTATCATAGTATGACTTCGGAACCAGTCATTAGTTAAAACAATAACCTATTTCGAGGTACCACTGGAGGACGGGGATTACCATGGCAAAGCACAAGTGTCTTTGAAGCTCATAGGGTCAAAGGGGTTAGACTGATGACTCATAATTACAGACAGTGGCGGATCCTGGGGCGGGGGGGGGGGGGCTCCACCAAATAAAATCCTGGATCCGCCCCTGACAGACGTATTTACAGTGAGTATGAACTATGCCTTTGACTAAAACGTGTAGGCCTAGGCCTAAACATAATAATAGGGTTCCCCCATCAGCCTATAAATTAGTCCGGGCTCCCAGACCCTCTCACGGAGGGACAAACTGATTTTTAATTAGTTTATGTACATCGCCTGATCACATATGAAAAACTTAACTTAACTTAACTTATTCTTGTAGGCCTAGTATTGGTACTAGGCCTATTCATAATTAGAAGAAAGATTTGATTAAAAAGGGACAAACAAAATCCATATTCTTCCCTAAACTATGTTTTTAACATGAATTAGGCCGATTAATTGGGAGTTCAAATATCTAGGCCTATATAAATCAGGCACAAAATAAATCAGAAAAAGAATACTGGATTTTCATTGGAAGCATTATGTTCTACTTTTGTTTCGTTTGACCATATACAGACTATGGAATGAGGGTCATTCATAATCATGGCTCAATGTAAATAAGAATAATGTTAACTGAAATATGTAGCTATGGAATAAATCCTAAATAATTGTTTCCCTATAAAGGTGGTTTCTAATGTTATTCTCATTGTAAATTATGTACGGTGATTTCATTTATAACTCAGGTTACTAACAAAATTACAAACTCTTCAAAAATCGGCTCTAAGGATCATATTTGATAGATCAAAATATGATAACATGGCTCATCAACACATATTACGAAATATCATACCTCTTCAAAAACGCAGAAATTTACACATATTAAACATAGCACATTACCTCGCCGCACAAAACATAAATTTAGATAAAAGAAAATTAAAAACAAGAAGTATGAAGCAAGAAGTATGAAGCACGTCCATGGCGGACATTACGTTTTTACATATGAAATCTTGTTGTTAAATGTCTTTTAGACTAGAGGCAGAATTTTCAAATTTTACTATAGGAGGTACGGAATGTTAGAGGGTGGCATCCACCCTGGATTGGTAGCCTGACCATCACTGATTAAATTCATGGTGGATGCCACTTGCGCTGACCTATATTTGCTGAGAAAATCCAAGATGGCCGCCAATTTTTCTGACTTTTTTAGGTTTTTTGCCAATAACTCTGAGGATAATGCATTTACATCTTAGATTAAATAAAACCATGTGTAGGGCAAATAATTATCTATTGATTGATACCAACCACTTGATTCTGCATTCAGTAGTTTTTGTATAATCACCTTTTGAAAAATGAGGTCATTTTGCGCTTTTGCGACAAAATGAAGTAGGCCTCTATTTTGTGAAGCACAGTCAAGTTTCTGTTGGAGATAGAGCTAAACATGTATTAAATGTTTGTTAGAGTATGAAATGCTCTTTAAAATGAAACATTGTACATATCTCTATGACTAAAATTGAATTTTTTATGAATTTATAGCAATTAAAAGGATATTCCAATTATCGGTTAAAGTCAAAAACCTCCTACGTTCAAGTGTCTGTAGCTTGGATTTTTGGTGTCAAGTCACCCATCTATTGCTTCTCATGTGAAATTGGATGTATTGTCATGAAATGCATCAAAAAAGTTTTTAGTTTAGTTTTTAGTTAAAGTATAAAATGTCATAAATCCTCATCTGAATCATAATGCAATGTGTTGGGTTGCACCACAGAACAGCTGTAGCCTGTCAGGCATGGGATATTCTGTTTCCAGCAGGGACTCCATCTTGTTGTACAGTCTTTCCACCTGCAATGTGTTATTTCTCCTAGTCCTAAGGTACTGCTTCTGATATTATCAAACATGTTCCAAGGCATGGTCAATATAGATCAGTTTGAAGGTATTTGAAGTACATAAGACCATGAAGTTGTCACAGAATATCTTGTAGTTAACTGGATTGGTTGTATCTATCAGCAATGAGTAGAATACATAATTACTGTGATTGTACAAAGCTAGCCAATACAAAACTAGCTATGAGAACATAGATTTGAAAGGAGTAACATTGAAATGCCTGTTAATGAACATAAGAAGTTTGAAAAGCATCTTCATATAATGAGATCCAGAAATAGTAATAAGCGAGATAATGCAAGCACCATGCGCATCCCAATGCTAGCCTAATGCTAACACCCTGCGTTATGTTCAGACCCTAGGCTACCCAACATAGTGGTCTCTGTAGAGGCCATCGATGAACAGATAGCCCTAGTAAACTGGTCATTTTGCATTGGAAAAACCTATTCAAGTAGACATTTGATACACAGGAACTTAGAAAGCATGTTTAAGTTTAACATGAAAGCAATGTTTGTGGGATGAATGGATTTGCCTAGAAGTGGATAGGGAGTCAAAATGTATTGACAGCCCTTCTTACTTTTCATAAGCAGGGTAGGTGATCATTACCTATGCATAACATGACATAGCAACCTCTTTGGATGTGTTTAAGTTGATATGTTTAAGTGTACTTCATATGTTGCTTTCATTATCTCGCTATTAGTGTTTGTACCTACTGGTCAAGCATATAATACCTGATTTTTTTGTCATCAAGTCAATTCTCCAGAGCTGTATGCCTTCCTTTGTGGCTTAGTGGCATTCATATGCTGCAGTTACCCAACTGGCTGCTCTCTCTAGATCTGCCTCCTATCCATGCTCTGTAGCTCAGATGATAGAATGTTGTCAGAGGATATGCCAGAAGACAAACAGATCTCATAATGGATGTCCACTTTTATCATACTCATGAGAGCAGGGGGATCCATATTAAAGAAGTAAACTGCCTCTTGTGCATACTCTCTGACATCATGTGATAAAATTATCAGTGATTGATCTTATCCAGGGACAATAGGACATCCTTCGCATTGATATTCACCACTTTGAAATTTTACCGTTTGTGTGGTATCATTGATGTCAACAGCAAATTAGCAGAATTTGCCAGCTTCAATATTTATTTGACAGAACAGAAATGGGGTTATTCTCATAGTAAGTGTGAGAAATTTGTTTCTGAGTTCAATATTCCAGTCTGATTTGATCATGAATGGTGCAATGTCCAATTTGGATGGGCCATTCTATCAATGTCATTGATCTTGTTTGTTGGATGGTGATCTCAAATCCAATATGATTTAGTGTGAGTAACTTTCTTTTTGAAGCAGCATGATGACACATTGCAGGTGGAAAGACTGTACAACAGCATGGTGTCCCTGCTGGAAACAGAATATAGGATATCCCATGCCTGACAGGCTACAGCTGTTCTGTGGCACAACCTAACACATTGCATGATGATTCAGATGAGGATTTATGACATTTTATACTTAAATTAAAAAACATTTTTGATACATTTTATGACAATAGATCCAATTATACATGAGAAGCAATAGATGGGTGACTTGACACCAAAAATCAATTTTAGTCATAGAGACATGTACAATGTTTCATTTTAAAGAGCATTTCATACTCTAACAAACATTTAATACATATTTAGCTCTATCTCCAACAGAAACTTGATTGTGCTTCACAAAATAGAGGCCTACTTCATTTTGTAGCAAAAGCGCAAAATGACCTCATTTTTCAAAAGGTGATTATACAAAAACTACTGAATCCAGAATCAAGTGGTTGGTATCAATCAATAGATAATTATTTGCCCTACACATGGTTTTATTTAACCTAAGATGTAAATGCATTATCCTCAGAGTTATTGGCAAAAAACCTAAAAAAGTCAGAAAAATTGGCGGCCATCTTGGATTTTCTCAGCAAATATAGGTCAGCACAAGTGGCATCCACCATGAATTTAATCAGTGATGGTCAGGCTACCAATCCAGGGTGGATGCCACCCTCTAACATTCCGTACCTCCTAAAGTGATTTCTAAGCCCCTTTTGAAATTCTGCCTCCAGTCTATTTGGCCTGTAAGCGAATAAAAAAAAAAAAAAAAAAGTCACTCAGAGTAAAAACACTGGAGGAACCTAATTCTCATTCAACCAACTATAACAAATTCTGTAATATATATATAAATCTCAAACTCGGTGTAAAAACCTCCCTCTCTGAAATTGATGAAATGATACATTGATGGTTCATCTCATCCAAAAAGTTTTAATCTCCCCTTCCCACTTCAACTACCCCTCCCGCTCCTCCCCCTCCTACTCCAGGGCCCAACTCACCCATTCCCACCTCTCCTGCTCCCAACTCTCCCACTATCACCTCTCGCGCTCCCACCTCTCCCACTCACTCTCCATCTCCCGTCCTGCTAAACTACCGCCCGCTCTTCTACTCCCACCTCTCCTCCTCCCTCCTCTCCCTCTCCCACCTCTACCACTTCCACCTCTCCCACTCCCTCTCTCAATCCCTATCCCCCTCCCTCTGCCAATCCCTCTCCCATCCCTCTGCCAATCCCTCTCCCCATCCCTCTCTCCCTTCCTCTCCCAATCCCTCTCCCAATCACTCCCTTTTCCCCTCACTCTAACCCTCACCCTACATCTCACACTCCCCCTCCCCTCCCGCTCACCCTTCCTCTCCCTCTCCCCCTCCACTACCCCCCTCCCTCTACCTCTCCTGCTCTCCCTCCCTCTACCTCTCACCCTTCCTCTCCCGTTCATCCTCCCTCTCTCTCTCACCCTTCCACTACCCTGCCTCTCCCTGTCACCAGATGTTGGTGTAGGAAAAAGGACTGAGAATAGCATAAGACAGTGGATATTCCAAAAAGGAAAAGGACATCCCAAAAAGGAAAAGGATAGTCTTAAAAGGAAAAGGATATACCAAAAAGGAAAAGGATATACCAAAAAGGAAAAGGGTATTCCAAAGAGAAGTCTTGGATATTTCGAATTTTTCCTAAGGTCTAAGGTTTTAGAACTTTTTTAGACCTAAAAAGTTTATGCTCCATTTGATTAAGAAAAATCTACTTACAAATTTATGCAAATTTCTAAGGCTGCTTTAGTGTTACAAGAGAGTTGCCATGGGCCTATTTAGGCTGCCACCAAAATTTCTTATATGATAGATTCAATATGTTTTGTAAAGTTCTTATGTATTTGATGATAATATGAGGTTGGAGAGGAAGATGGCATAGGAAGAGTTAGTATTTTATGATATTGAAAGTGAAGAAGATGAGGAAATAGTAGGAAAATGTTAATGAATGATGGATTTTCTCACAATATTCCTTTCAACATATAGTTTAAAATCCTTGTTAATGAATCTGCAAGTTCTATCTCTCAGGAATATCGCATAAATATTGAGGTTTTCAGTGCTTTAAAATGTTATAAAACTATTTGCAAGTTTGCAGTTGTTTATGCCTGGTGATTTCTGGAAATGAACCACAAAATTGTGTTCTTCCCAGTATCACTTGCTTTAAGAGATTCCTCACTTTAGAGTATTACTAATAATCAGACTGGTTCCATACACAACAGTTTAATTCCCTCCCATCTGATCTTAGAGTAATACAACTGATCAGCTGAATTTCCCTGAATCTTATTTTCATGATCCTGGTCGGGACCAAATGTTGTCAAACTAGTAAACATGGCCAAAAATCAACATGAGGCATATCATAATAATAAGAGAGCCAATTCAATTTGCAATGAAAATGATGGAATCAAGAATATAAATATAATGATGATGAATGCTAAGAAATAAAGATAACTCCTGATAATCTTAGGCGGATATGATATACACTGGTTTGGATTTGTATAAGTTATAAGATTGGATAAGCAACTAGAGTTACAGTTGTGATTTGTTTTTGTTTTCCATGTGTTGTCATAATACATCCCATATTTGATAGCTTAACTTATATTTTACACCTTCTTCAGGTACAACAGTTTAAGATGGCCGTCATCAGCTATACAAGATGACACCTGCTATGGAGAAGGAGGGATTATCATATTTGATCAACCAGAAAATATCAATCAACTCAGTCTCAGTGGCCTAACATTTCCAACAGATATGACCAAGGCCTCATTAGCTACATATTGGATATCAAGGCACTGTATACAGGATAGACAGGATCTTCCAATATACCAGTTCACCCTAAAGCCACCGTCAGGCCAGGAGATGATAGCAACAATGATCTGATTTTTATATAATTATTATAATAAACAATTATTATAATAAACAGTGCAAATAAGCTAAGGAAGAAACACTTTATTAATTTGTAAAAGAGAATAACACTCACAACATCTTGTATCCCTGTTCAGCCTATGAAGTGGGTCCAGAGGGTTAGTGGCACCAGATAACAACAAAGTCAAAGAAATTAACTAGAATATGATACTGTTTGCTGGATAATGAAACGTTAGGCTATTTAAAACAAACTTTGCCATCACCGTCCCCCCGTCCCCCGTCCCCCACCACCATGGCAGCCATGGTAGCCGGGCCCGTCTGCCCGTCTACATGGCACGCCGAGTAACGTTTGGAAGGGGTGATCCCATTGGCTGAGAGCCTAGCTGAAGGTTGATGTAACGCGCCCTGTGATTGGTCGATTTTTTCCCCGGAGCATACCGAAGATGCGATGCCGAGTGTTACCGAAGATGCCATGCGGCCATACGCAGGGTAAAATATCTGTTCATGCTTTAGCATAGGGGTCAGGGAATCGGTTATTTCTCACTTATTTTACCAGAAAGACCATGTAGTATTGGAAGTAATCTCTGTGTATATGTATTCCCTGGGCCTGGAGACATTGTTTCTGGCCATGGGAAGTCGGGAAGTAGCAGTTTCAGACGATCGATGCAGAGTCGAGTATAAAGCTGGCAGTTCTAGATAAAGGGGGCGTGGTTAAAATCTTAAGCGGTATGACCTATATAGGCCATAAATATGGCCACTTTTGACGCCAAATCGTCCAGCTTAGTCAAATGAGACATCATAAGTGATGTGAGGATATTCCCAACCAACAAATGACCTCCATTCTTTTACCGTCCAATATATTTTATTTGCAAATTGTGTAAATGACATGAATAATATCTATACTGAATCACCATGTCCTATTGCTTGCTAGGTATGTATTCTCTAAATAATACCTATTATGTCAATAATGTTTCCACATTGTTTTAGTGAAAGTCCATAATCTACAGGAGATTGCATGAAATCAAAATCTACAGGGGAGTCTTTCATAACTCTGAAAAAGTGTGGAATTAGAAATGTCTATAACATTGCTTCATTTACCGTTCTCTGCAAAAAAACAGATGTAAACTCAAAAGAATGACTTTTACCAAACTTCTGATTGACTTTTACAACTTCAACTTTCACAGAAGTTTTGACTTTTACAGAACTTTGGACTGACTTTTGCCAAACTTCAACAGACTTTACTTCAGTTTTAAAATTTGAATCTTAAGATGATGTATATTTCATGTTAAGGAAAAAAATGACTGACTTTTACTGACTTTACTCAACAAACAACTCAAGTCGCATAATGAGTCAAGCAGTATCTTCCTGCTGACCATGCCATCTCATTCACCTAATTTTTTAATCATTCATTTATTGATTGTGTGGACTATTGTCAGTAATTTCCAACTTTATGATTAGGTAGACACAACAGTGGGCAGAAGATCATGGTGAATCATAACTGATTTACTTACTGTGAGCCCATATCCCATTATAACAATGGCCTCAATTCATTATCTGTCATTTGTGAAAACATGTGCCTTACTACAGTAGTGTATAATGTCTCTAATCTAAGGATATGCTGTACAAAAAAAATTAGTATATACAAAACCCAAAAGAACTTTAAGAAACTTTCAATTTTTACGGAACTTTTGACTTTTATGGTACTTTCAACTTTTACGGAACTTTCGTCTCGCACAAAACTTTCAACTTGAGACTGGACTCTAGGCAGACTGCAGACTTAACTTGCATGAAACTTTAGACTTGTATGAGACAGGACACTAGGGCCTTCTTATATATGGAAAAATTCAACAATGTGAGTCCGGTCTCACATCCTTGTACCTTGCAGCACACAAAAGCTAATCGACTTCCAACTACCAACCTCAAAATCTAATCGATTAATCAACTACTCACTAAATTTTTGTAGAAACTACCTGGCTATAGTAACCATGGAAACAGCCAGTTCCCTTGACAATGACATGAAACTATATATAGGCTATACTTATATTTCACTTAAGTCTGTTCAGTCTTCAATTCTGTCCGAATGAACCTCTTAAACTTGTAAAAAAAAAATGAAAAAAAGACAAAATAGTTGGATTTTAAGGAGAATTTCTGAACTTAGATGCATCATGAGAATATAGGCCCTCAAGACCTATGTTTCACTATACAAGTCATGACATATTCATTCATATTGTATCCAAAGTAGATCTCAACATCTTATTGATTGATGTAGGATTGATGAAATAATGTATAATAGATATACATGTTATACATGCACTGATTCGCAGAGAATGGCTATGTAAGAACTCATATCTGCAAGTACTACGTATGTCTTTGGCGTCCACTGATTGGTGCTGTGTTGCCATGGCAACCGTGTTCCAATAGTTACAGTCTATAGGTTTCTAAGCAAGAAATGTAAGGTACTTGAAAGAATAATAAAAAAATACCATCTAAGATACTAAAAGTTTGTTTACTGTTATAAAATGGAACAATTTCAGGTCTGCTTATCTAAAGCATTCATCATGGTCTCAATACGAAAGATTTGGGTCATATCTACTGACAAACGTTACTTCTTTGATAGACATACCTAACAAAAAATCCCATATCTCGGCAAATCCTGGGAATATTTAACTATTGTTTTCGGTTATCAACTCAGAAAGACATGCACATTCAGATTAAATAATAAAATCAAATTCGAAAATTTGACCCTGGATCATCCTTTCTCCGTGGCTTATATATATCTCGAGTTTCTATGACTACATATCATCTCGTATCCTCCCTAACACTGTGTAAAACTCTCTTATTATGATAATATTTGTTTTCTTTATATTTGTTCATTTGTTCATTTATTATATTTGTTCGTTTTCGATGACTTGAAACGTACCACCTGTGTGGAATTGTTTGTCGAAATAAAATATATGTTTAAAAAAATATATATCAGCTGTAAACTATCCAAACCTGTAGAGATATTCACATAGGGTACAATATGTTAATAAATGAATTGTTACTAAAAAAAAGTTACATGCAGATCGGTGTGCTTACAGTTATAATTCTACAAACAAATTTGGGCATGTGAAAAATAATATCAGGCTAGTAAATCTTGGCTATTACTTGCCCAATGGGCAAGCAAAGTTGGTAGATTTTTTCGAGCTCTGAATTGTACATAAAATCATGTTGCCCCCATGAGAAATAAGTTTAAAATCGAATGAATGAATTTATATTGAAAATCCTGCCTTGAATCGAAATGATTGGAAAAATGTAATGCGTTTGTTATTTTGTGTAAATTCACACATTTGTTATTTTACTAATTTGGGTAATTTGTTATCGTCAAGCGAAACCTCTGCCCATGGAGATAGATATTATTGTAGCAGTAGCCAGAATTAATGTATTTCACTCATACTACAGAATATGTTTTTACCTGCATTTTAGGGCCCATACTTATATGAGAAGAGATAATAAAGGTCCTCAACCACCTCATTATGTTTAAAATCAAATGTAGTTCACAGGCTGTTTGTAGTTACTTCTGTCAAGCAAGCACAGAAAAAATTCACCCCTCTGTAAAATATAAGTAATTGTCATAAGTGTTCCGTACTATACAGTTGGTATCACTTACTTCTGAGGTTAATAAAACAACTCAAAGGTGTTGAATAATCTAAATTTGATTTTTAGCAATTCTATGGGTGCCTAAGAGTCATTTAATGTTGTCAAAATGGTGGAAATGGCCGTTACTACAGTATATTCCGTGATCTTCTACCAGGGGCTGTTGTTATTACAGCGTTAATGATAGAAAGTACCAAAGGATTGGTGCATGGGCGACCGATATTATTTGGAGAGAAAAGTTGATGGTTGTTCTTAGTTGTGTTCAGTTAGTGTTCAGTGAAGAGAAAATGGATCAGATAATATTCTACGCCCCTTTACATCCGTATTAATCCGCATACATATTCATGCAAGGGCCTCCAATAAAGCCACTCGATACCATCTGAATCTGCAACTGAAACAAATGGAGCTGTGACATGATACCAGTGCCGCTAAATGAATTTTCACATACCCTACTTGTATTTCAGGAAGGGGTAGAAAACCGAGATCTACCCGAGCCCTATATTATTCCTGCCCATGCCACTTTAATTTCTTCCTGAATAAAATATGTTTCTTGGGATTTAAAAGAAAAAATTTGGATTAGGCCTACGCGCCGTAAATATGAAAGTGAGAGTATTTTCTTATGTAAGGCTATTGCATCAATTGGTGCCGTGTTTTCTGAAAATAAAAGTACCCGCCTTATCTAAAGGTTGTTGTATAGTGTTCGACAATAATAATATTAGTTATTATACCTTTGGGGGAGTTGATATGATACGCCCATAGGCTTAAGCACTGAGCATCATATCAAAGAGAGCGGGTAATACGGCCGCCGTATTACCCGCTCCCCGCCATATTACCCGCACCTAATGAACAAAATAGTCCCGATCGTATTTTTTTATATTTCTATTTAAATAATTCCTTCTGCACAAAAAATACAAATAATTTAATCGACCATAGCTAAAGGAAAATAATCGGGTAACTAATTTTCTCTATTTAGTTTATGTCATAATCGATCATAGGTGTAGGTAGAAACTAACCACCGCCGAAGGCGCTTGTTGGAGCAGGCAACTGTCAGTACGCCTCCCTTAGTTACGGTATTGAAACTGTCACTGGGAGACGTCGATCGTTTTCCTGATTTTCTCTCAAAATAATGAACCTAGGAACTTCAAATGAAAAGTTGAATCGAAGAATCATATGTAAAAATGCGATTTTGCTAAAGAATATCAACGATTTAAAGCTGTGGAATTGATTTGAGGTGCCTACACATGATCATTGAGTAGGAACTTATTAATAGTCAATGAATAATCTTTTGGATGGTCCCCCTCGGGGTTTCCATCTGAGATTAATTTGGAATATTACTATAAATATTACTGGACTATTTTTAATCAAAACCATGGACTTGGACCAAAACCATCGCAGAAGAACCAAGTTCACCATACAAGACAGCATAAAGAAGACTCATCATTGAACCGCAATTACAATGAGTAGTAACAAAAAGAACTGTGAAACTCTCTTACTTAATATCAAAAGGACATGGACTTTGAATATAATTAATTCTTCTACGCACTTTGTTTTTAAAGACTATCCACATTTTATGTATTGACATCTTTTGTTAAGGGCTACCTGGTAGATCTCCAGCGGAGAGGGAGTACTGGCCCTATTCTTTGATTTATATAATGTATATGTATAAGTTACGGAATAAAAGTTGTATAATAATAATAATAGAGGCAGGTTCGACTGACTAGCTGACAGTAGCCTATGCATCCCTTACGGTATTGAAGCTGTCGGGAGCGGCCACGAGAACTCCTGATCAAATAAAGGAAATAAAGTAAAATCCTTTCATGTTTATCGAAGTCTACCCGTTACCAAAGCTTTAGTTGACTTTTTAAAAGATTTAAAGCTGCGAAAAGGCAACAAATTGATTCGAAACCGTGAGCGATTTTCTTGCACTGCACTGTTGTTTTGACTGACACGGAGAACTAGTTCTAGACTATGACTGACAGTGTCTTGAGCGAAAAACCACAAGTTCAAACGCAAAAAGTACAAGAATTTGAATATTATACTGAATGACATTTATCTTATTAAGTAATTTAAATCGTATCCATGTCTTAATAATAGTAATACACCGAAAATTAACCGAAATAACGATTCAAAATAGAACTACATTCTGCTGGACTTGTCACAACCCGGCATTGAGCGCATTGATATGTACCAATAGCAAAGACCCGGAACTATATGGGTCAAATTTTTTTAGAATGTACAATTGCAAATTTTGGGACCTTTGCGTATTATACTGAATGGGTATTGCACAGAAATTAATAAATCCTATTGATCCTGATGTCATTGGAAAGGGGACATCCATAGCTTTATGAAAATGTGCACATTAGTATACTTATTTGTAACTTTCGTATGAAAAAATGACTTTCAATGTTGATATTCTTGTAAAAACACCTCAAAATTCACTACTTTTTTACATTGTATCTCCCTTCTGAAAAAAAGGAACTGTTCTAGGTATCAAATTTCACATGGTTTCATATGGTATGCATATGTATGACAACCTAGTGAAGTTTTAGCCTTCTATTAGCTCTCATCAGAGTGTGTCAGTCTTATACTGAAATGTCCAATCTTCAGGAGTCATTAGGGGATGCCCGGTATCAAACTTAGATTGGTGTATACTGGCTGAAAATATATCTTTAACATACGATTTAAAGTATCTAAAATACACTTTAACATATTAGTAATGTAATTCTGGTACAATTTGGCCAGTAATTCAGACAATAGCAGGGCCATGCTTCAATGTTTACCAGACCAGAGATTTTATACTATTCCATACCGGGTATGCCCTGTACCCTAATATAATGTAGATCCAATTTCACTGCAACTGGGGAATTAAAACCCAGTATATGTAATCCTAGTATCTATCCTAATATTCACACCAAATGACAATCTTCCAAATAAATTTATTGTGGGGATATGAATGAAAATGATATGAGGGGTATGCCCGGTATATTGAGGGGTATACCCGGTATGCAGGAAAGGAAAAGCTAGAACACACATTCAAATTGTTTTTACATGACCAAGCCTCTGTTTTTTCCTCTGTAAACCAAGACAACCACCCTATATAGTTATTGGATAGGTATTCCTGGGATTTCTTGGACATAGTCAACCAGAATGAGAGTGACCAAAGATTATACATACCCTTGTATGTTGTGGAATTATTGTTAAGATGTTTAGGAATTAACCATCTATGTGATATTCACCAGTCTAATCATTATTTATATGTTTAAAAAGTTGTTTTCAACAATTCTAAGTGAAGCATTTTCCTGTCATAGATTAAAGGAAAGATTAATATAGCCTCACAGTTAACCAGAATCCAAGAGGGTATACCCGGTACCATCATTATTTAATATGATTTCTATGCATATTTAACAAGTATTCCGCAATGGGGATCACATTAAGTTAGTTTTTATTAATCAGAAATGTCATATGTATAATTCAACATACTTTGGTATGTATGGTGGCAGGCATGTTGAGACAAATGTGATATGAATTTATTTTCTGCTGATAAATAATGGCAAAATAGCATTATTATTATAGGTAGGCTCCTCCTATTATATGCCAATGTCCCTTGCAATTCCTTTGTCAATGTACAAGTGAAAATGTGTTCATAAACACAATAGATGCCTTTTTAAAGCATATTAAAAGAGTGGTTGATACCGGGCATCCCCTGATACCGGGCATCCCCCTTTCAATCCTAGTACCCTTCACCAAGTCCATTTTGAAGCTACAAATCACCATAAAACTTACCATTTCAGCATATCCTGCCTTACTGTACATATGTATGTGGCTTTATGCCTCATTCCCATGCAATTTAATTCAAGTTTAATCAAAATCATGATACCGGGTATCCCTTGGCATCCCCTGAAAAGTAGAATTTTTGTCATAAATTCTACCCATGTGACTTTATCTTCTGTATTTTTGTGCAGTAACATCGCCTGTTACCTCCCCTAACATGTGGGATCGTTAAAAATGAGATAGGGAAATTTGTATTTTTTTATGTTGTCCACCCCTATATATTTTTATTCAAAAATGTTATGATCCATTACATTGATTTGTTATCATTGGTTTTAGGGCCTGTATGTATTTCCAGACATATTTCTTATGTACTTACTAAGTATCATGGGCTTGTGACCATTTTAAGTAGCCACAGTGAGACGTCAGATAACATGTTCCCTTCAGGGGGATGCCCGGTATATAGAGGGATGCCCGGTATATTTGAGAAGGTGTTTGTCTCAGGCCAAGTAATGTGATATTTAGTGAAGGAGTGACTTGAACGTAGTTCAATTGTGTACCAAATATGTGCTGTTCATGTATTTGCTAGGTTTAAAGTGGTTTTGTCCACTTTAGTAGCCACAGTGAGAGGTCAGATATAAGGTACTTTATTGGGGGATGCCCGGTATTATATTAAAGGGATGCCCGGTATTAAAGATGGCTTCCTATTACCAATTTTCCCAGGGAAACTGAATATGTTAAATAAGTTACAAGTTGCTATATTGGTGGATAGGATGTGTCTGTTGCGAGAAAACAGGTTTTCACCCTGTTTATAGCAACAATTACAGCATTATTGAATTTATATTTTAACCATATGTTATTGATCAAAACACTCCTGTTTTGGGGAAATGTGATCCATTTGCTTTCATGTCTCACATAATATCCTTTGATGATACATAGTTAAGGATTGGTATACATGTAAAGGAACATTTAATCTTTATAAAAAAGTATTTTTTATTTGGAAATTGAATCATTATGTCCTGAGTAATTAAGGATTTAAGTAGCTGCCACTTCATTTGATACCGGGCATACCCTAAAAAAGGTTCATGTTGTTTTAACTGCAATAAAAACTGACATATTGAGAGTTGGTGAATATAATTGGCGTTTTTAGGTAGTGGGGACATCTATGATAACAGTCAGAAGGTATATAAGTTTATACTCATTATTATTTTTTTCAATCTTTCTAAACCTCCCCAAATCGCAATTGTACATTCTAAAAAAATTTGACCCATATACAGGTGGGAGGGGCAGCCTAAGTGGACGTTTTGCCATCGATTTTCATCGAATTCCGACCATCTTCCAGCTAAAATATAGGTAAACGTATTGTAACAACCTCTATAAAGGTGATAATAAATGCAAAAGTGCATTCGGGACGATTTTGCCTATTTATGCCCTCATACTCTCAGCTTTAATCATTCAAACTTTTAGCAGTATTGAAGTACAGCCCCGTGAAAGCTATTTACAGTGGTGTATGTTTGGGAAAACAGCCAATATGAGATTGCGTGACGCGTGCAACATTCTATAAGCGACTGGAACCAACAAGTTAGTTAAATGATTTATCATAAATGCTGTTAATATGAAAAAGGAACATTTCAAAGCCATTTTGTAGACCTTTCCCAATAGTACTTCCGTAGATTCAGGTTGTGGGGCTGCGTATGTATACCACTCAGTAGTATGCACATGCAGCCATACGTATCCCACTCTAGATACGTAATTGTTTCATATAAAATCAGTATTCAATAAATTTTGAAAAAGCGACCATGACATTAAGTATTATGACCCTTCATTAGGGAGGTATTATATATATTATATATATATATCTGGTATCACTAAAACCGTATATGTAAAACAATTTCAATTATTTGATTTCCCCAATAGCACCAATGTAATTGAATAACGAAATGGAATCACGAAGCTTCATGGCTGAAATTAAAGAGTTATTTATCATCTACAAACATACGCAGACACCCAAGTCATATATGTATTTTGATATACATGTGTACATAATATTATGTATTGAATGTTGGTGTATGAGATTAATTTATATTATATATAATTTCGTCAATATGACCTAATGGAACGTCTTAAATGTACCCAGTCGCCTTGGTTGTGGAAATAAATATTTATCTTTCCTTGTGCGTCTTTGATATCATGATATTGCTAAGTTATGATAGAGGAAATCCCAATGTGTTGATCAGATTTCAATCATTCATAAGTAGTCCGTAAAAACTAACCTTTCGGTAAAGGCCTGCATGTACACAGGAATAGCTAGTGCAGGTCCAGAAGAAGGAGGACAACGTATGTGGTAGTAATATATTGTGATGTGCTTAATGATTACTCGTACATCATACAGAGAGCTAATAAATTATGTCTAAGGGTCTCCAAGTGCTAAATAATTTTCCTATACTGTACCATCACATTGATGAGTGAACGATTCTACAGTGCAACACAGTAAGCGTCAGAATGAGCGCATTTTTTATAATTGAATATGTCTATCTGCAGTAAAAGCAGTAAAAGGGCTCTTTGAGGTGATAATCTTCAAGGCATTCAATGAAATTGATTTCTTGTCTTTAAAGAAAACATTATGACGAAGGGACGAATACCAAGTCTATGCACGTTACTTAGGAAAATCAACCGATGTACAAAAGATGACAGGGCTTATCCCATAATGTCTCGCACATCACAGGCAATGTATAGACCATGTCGTGACAGGCTGGCCAGTGCTGGCAGCGCAGGACCGACATGAACACTGGGTCTGGATCCTTGCATGCTATCCCAGTCCAAGGAGTAAATTACAATGCACCTTACCACCCCAACCCCCTCTCACACATGCTTCGTCCAACACAACCCTCTAAAAGGCCCGCGTTGAACGTGTAATTTACATAGGAATCCTCTAATTTCGCTGCTTTTTCAAAGGGTGCATTGCACTATACACGATAAGATTGTATCTTTAAAGCCTCGTAACTTGCTCTTAAAGTTACGACTAAGAGGTCTTTATGATACGAGGAATGTGCATTGCAGAATAGAATCTTAGAGGCCTCTTAGTCGTGTCTTAGCAAGACACTATGAGGGACTTACGAGGGTCTAGAGGGGAGAACATTTCATGATACACTTCCCAAATCAAACAGCATCCCTTTGGTCCCAAGTTGTTCTTATTTTGTTTGTGAGGTTTAGAAGAGATTATGATACTTCACCATTGGTGTAAAACTTACATCTGGATATTAAATATAGCACCACCGTAATGAACATGTCTTTGATGAGTGGTAACTGTGGTTAGTAAACAATATAAATTCAGTTATCCACAGCATGGTGGCAATCATATATCAATCAAGTCAGCACCCCCAATCGTTTTGGCTATGTTGCAGTTATGTATAAATGTAAACAAGTCACTCTGTCCCGCGTTAATATAACAACAGGTTGTGGTGGAGGGAGGTGGCAGGCGTGTGTAGGTGGGTGTAGTGGGTGATGCGGGGGGGGGGGGGGGGCTGGAGAGGATGAGAAATGAGAATATTGCAACAAAGGTATCCTGAGTAACTTTAAAAAAATGAAATATCCATTTTGCGCAAAGTTAACGTCAGTATTAACGTGAATCTAAACGTTAAAATTAACCTCATATTGACGTTAATATTGACCTAGAACTGAGTTGGAGAGAGTGAGGGAATGAAAGAGACAGAGAGAGCAGAGAGAGAGAGGAGGGGAGACGATTGGGGCTGGGGGCTGATAAATGACAATAAAGCCCTCGTAAAGGCCTCGTAGCATATCTTAGGGCATACAGGGTTGGAAATGATAAAATTGTGGTTGATCTGGGGGACATGGGTTCGAATCCCAGTCCAGGCAGCTTTTTCAGCAGTCAGGTATGACCAATATGTGCTAAGATATGCTACGAGGGCTCTAAGAGTGGTTTATCCACACCTGTTTTGGTGCTCATAAATTCTTAACTTTACGAGGGCTCTGAGAGTACTCTGAGAGTAACATCGTATATAGTGCAATGCAACTTTTGCTAAGAGTGAGTTACGAGGCCTCTAAGAGTGGTTTAACACAGAATAGTATATAGTGCAATGCACCCAAAGAGAGTGGAAAGTGGCAATATTTGTTCAACAAACATGGAGCGGGGTGCACTACTAAAAGGTTCAGTCGGTTCTCACTGTGAACGGAGAGATCTGAGCTCATTTATTACAATTGCAGTGCATTGCTAATTATAATCTGCACATTATTTCGATGATGTCCTTCTATATCATATATAGTTATAGCTAAATTAAGGTAATACTTGCACTGCATCGTGTATATAAGTTTCCTAAAGTTGTGAATATCTGATTCGTACCATTCTGACATATTATCATGTCCGTTAATACCGAGGATAGCTAATTACACCCTCAGGCTTCTCTGTTTCGGCATTTTCCTCAGGTGGAAAATCCAGGGATATCGATGGCCCCACTCGCGTTTTGAGTAGAATATGGCGAGATTCGGCTTCCGGACAATTCAGACCTGGGTTGTGAAAATCCATTATGGCAAAATGAATGCGGATTTCTTCATTCAGTTTCCACGGCAACCGACGATCTTTTGAAAAATCTGAATTCAATTTTACTGAATAAAAACAACACTTTGAATAATTAAAACGAAAACTCAAGCGACATCAAATCAGATCTCACATACAGACATTGATAGAGAGATATAGCCATAACATTGTATAATTTTCGTTTTTCCAGCCCCAGCTTCGTATCCTTAGGCCTATTCTTGCTCTTGAGCATCCTTCTGTGTTCTCATGTCCCACCATCTCCTTGTGCCTCTAGCGTAGACACATTCCCTGCCATCCCTTTTCACCGTCCTCCACTGCCACCAATCAAGAGGGCTGTACAACAGGAACCGAGATACTGTCGACCAATGAGCGAGCATACTACCTAAAGGTGCCTTTTGCTTTTCTCAGCTCTGTGACATTTTTTTATACCTTACATGGTTGAATAAGGGCGTGAGTGCATTGAGGATTTGAAAGCATCTACCCTTTCACCGTATATGTGTATATGCATCTAAAGGCACAGCCAAGTAACACAGCATCCTTTGAAGCATAATAATACGAACACTGCACACCCTACCAGTAACGGTCACGGTCACTTCATCCCACGTTGGATCACAACCTCCAGAACATCACATCCAGGTGAGTCTATCTAGGTCACTCCAGGTGAAATTATATTTATTATATATTATACTATATTTGTATACATTATGTATATACAGGAATATGTATGGCCCTTCATATGGAACATGCAGCCTGGAAACTGTAGACATTGTCCACTCTTTCTATAAAGTATGCATATTTCATGAAGCTAGAGATATAACAAAGTTAGTGACGATTTATCACCTCGGCCCTCCCCAGTAATAAGTTGATGGTGTTTTCAATATAACCTGACTTTTGCTGGAGTCATTACAGGTAGAATACATAGGTACATGAGTACATGTACGTAAATCATTCGTGGTTTGTTGTGAAGTACCTAATCATCTCTTCGATGAAATACCATAAAAAAATAGCACGTCCCTTCCTTCATTTAAAAATTATGATTTAGTTTCGCATCGCTTTCAATAATTACACAAACATAATATTTTAAAAAGGCAAGTTTTAACTGATGGAAATATTAGTGAGATTTTATATTTCCATGTAATTTATAAAATTGTAAATCTAACTCGTTTTAATTGAATTAGCGATCTCATGGTGTAGCAATATTGAAGAACCCCACCCCTACCCCACCCAAAAAAAGCGTCATATCATCGATTGGAATGTAAATTCACACTTCAGTTTCCTTCCTTCCTCTGTCATGGAGCCACATATAGCATTAATTCTATATTACCATTGCTTTCATTTTCATTCTTAAATTCCTTCAAATAAAATAATATTCTAGCACATTAACATTAATGCCTTTGTTATTTTTGTTCCGTAGTATATACACATATAGAATCCGGCCCAAGATTACCAATTGCTGAAACCCACACCTGCACCAAAACACAACCCCAACTTAGACTTTCTTCATTTATTGAAGGATTCATTTCTTGAGCCAGTGTGTGTGTGTGTGGGGGGGGGGGGTGGAGGTGGGAGGGAATTTGCCACCCCTGGAACCCTGCAAAATCAGCACCAGCATCTATTCCAAATTGTGAAAATGTATCAATATAATCTATATTTCTTAAGCTCCAATCACATCAAAATATATACCACTGCGTGTAGGTTTGACACACACAAAGCTAATGCCACCATCACCGGTCGGCGCCTTTGTGTCTGGAATTGTGGGCGGACAATACGCGAACCTTTAAGGTGCTGGGAGCATTTCCCCATCTTATAGACAGGCGCTCGGCATCAAGTAAGGGAAAATCAATAATCGCACTTTCTCGTGCCATTCGTAAAAGTGAATGCATTTTGTATACAGGTTTCAAGGCTGGAGTGTTTTGCGCGGAGTACTGAGACACATTACGTCTAACATAATCCCCCATCCTACTCCTCCACCATCACGCAATCCTGCTTCACGTGCATAGAGTAAAGACCATAGGATGTAGGGGTGGGACAGGGATAGAGGGGCGTTGATATTACCAAAGGCTTTGCAATCAGCTCACAACAAGTCAGAGGCGGGACAAAGCGATGACACTTTCCCCGACACATTCATTCAGAAATCATGCATAAATGGCTACCAATTATGTCCTCCTAAAGATCTGAATGATTAAATCATCAGGTACTAGCCGCCAGAGACACAAAGAAAATGAGATGGTTTCATGCCACCTCATGATGAATATATCCCAAATGTAAGGCTCATTAATTAGCCCTTTACAAGAGGTCCAAGAGCAGTGTTTATGGGCATTTTCACCCTGTTTCATCCTGCCATAGTTGTAAATGCTAATCACTCTATGTGAATACATATTCGTGTCACACTATTTACATGAAGGTACTTCGTTGAATGTTTATAATTCATATATACTCCTGTCGCGATGACCATCATAATAATCAATATAATAATATTATCACATATACAAACTCTGGTTTGGCGATTTGGGCTAATAAACCCGAAGTTTATTCTCCATACACATGGACATATAGCATATGCATCACGAAGAAAAGAATAAATGAAATACAATAGGCAATAGTTCAAGGAAAATTTTTTTTCACACGACTTGTCTGGTCGGGGGTGAGTGGCCGTTGGGCCTAGAACGTCAGGGAGAACGGTGATGACGCACCGTCTCCAGGGTGCCCATCGCTATGGCGATATAGTCGCTGACTCCCGTGGGTCAGCTGTCCATAATTATTCGCCATTATGTATTCGGAAATGCATATCTAAAAGACATTCATTAATACACCTTTTTCACTCTCCCAATGAGAAAATATTTATCTTTGATTTACACATTATGATCTTTGGTGAAGTTTCTCTTTATGAATAATATAAAAAATAATAATAATGATGATAAAAGAAGTACATATGCACACTGCTGGCACAATCGTCACACTGATATATATATATAATATAATATAATGCATATTAAATATAGGTGTATATATGTTTAGTCAGGGAATGGATATCATGCCAAGAGACATGTGGTCAGATGCAGTCACGTTAGGTCATAGATGACTGGTTGTTATGGGACAGCAGTCTGGTGGATGGCAGAAAGCAGTCAGTTACTATTCCAGAGGGTCACACATATGACAACATCTTCGCCCCAAAAGAGTTGACTCAACTACAAGGAAATAGTGTATGGTAATGATTCAACATAATGAAGAACTATTTTTTCTCTGATGGATTTGTTATATGGCCACGCCATGTAAGTGTTTTCCCGTGATGGTTTGTGGTAGTCAATTAACTTCCATAATGGCTGGGACAGACGCCAAACGTGAACACAAAATTAGCTGGATTTCGCGAGCATACAAATGAGACGAAATTCGAAATTTGATGATCTTATAGTAGCAACCGATTCATCCCTGAAATATAATTAAAATTAAATATCTTAATATCGTTTCGGTGGACTCTATTCGATGGGATGTGTCACCACTTTCTTTTTCTAGGTCTGGAATACATACTGGTAGTATTCTTGTGTGCTTCACACCGGTTTTTTAAATAAACAGAGACTGCCTTAATATTGCCAGATCCCAACAGGCTCCAAATGTTGTTTTCGGTGCAGATAATAATGATAATGGGGAAGCTGTGTCGGAAGGCGTTTGATAAACCCCAGTGACACCTTTCAATACCCTCTACCCGCATGCAACTTCCAGCTAGATCACCCACTCAGTCCCTAATTTGATTGGTGGAGCTCGTATACAGCGTTGGGACTCGTTCCTGTACATCCGAACGTTAGTTAATGGTCTCTGCTACTGGAAATATGCCACCTGATCCCCTAGGTCTCTGATCAAAACACGAACCTTGCTTTTTCCCTCCAGGGATGAGTAGTGATATGATCCCTGGGGACATATATATAGACCATAGAAAGGCCTCTACTTAGGTAGATTTGTTAAAGCGTGAAGGCTTCATAGTTCCTGCTACCAATAGACCTACATTGGACCATGTTCCTTGTCAATAGGTAACGGTCATATATAATCGAGGGTGACAAGGGTTTTATTTTGCAACACTGACATTTTCAATGATATCTCGAAAGTATATTAATTATTCATGAGAGATTATGCGATATCAAGTACAAAGCATACAGCTAAGTGCATTTACAATTCATAGGCCTTGTAAGTAATTAGTGCACACTTTGTTAGCCTCCTAGAACACATGTAGGACTGTAAACAATTATTGGTGGGAGCACATCAAATGGACACACTGCTATGTTATCATTGAGGGACAACCATTCATTATCACTCAGTATGGATCCCTACATTGTTGATGAGCCAGCGAGGCTAGATGAATACATAGAGACAGGGATACACTTATTCCACTAACCATTGTATAATTTCGTTACTCTAAAACAGGCCATTAAGATTCCATCACACTTCCCCATAATAATGTATCATTCCAATGAATTATTGAAGGGGACCCGATATGTGACATACGTGAAGCTGGAAATATATTTTCTAACTCCAGTCTAAAGATGGTCTCTGTTAGAATAGTACCCATGGGATAATCACCCGGCCTATGTGTAGGAGGTAGGATAAACCAATAAAATAAGTGTATCGTTAAACAAGAAAGGAACTCTTACTCTACTTGCCTATGTACATTATCCGTGTACATTAAACTGTACATATCCCACGCTATGTTGTTTCTAAATTCGTAATTCATAACAAGGACAGAAGCCTAATTCCTGTAGTTGCCTACTACCTTAAGGATAGACCCTCACTCAGCGACATCGCCCCCCCCCCCGACAAAAAAAGACAGAGAGTGTGTGTGTGTGGGGGGGGGGGGGGGCAGAAACTAGAAATAGCAATAACCACATTGAGAGGTCACCATACTCTCCAGGATTGCTCCGTAATACATTTTATGTAGAAAATAAAAATCGATTTCTCAGTAAACTATGGCTTTGGCGCGGCTCGTCATGGCAGGGCTGTATGAGACTCAGCTGTACTTCGCATATCTAATCAAACATGTTTCACGTCCATAAACTCGTCGGCGTAAAGAGTTGGTATTTGTATATGTATTACCGCATTGTGGATACATAATTGACTGCTGTTTAATATCTCAAATGGGGTACCCAAAACTCTCATGATTAATGGATGATGGGGGAGGCAAGAACGGTCTGAGTTATACTGACAGGAAGGATGACGAATATTGAACTAATCCACCATTTCAATAGAGGGGTTGCTGGGGAGAATGCACAAGACAGAAGAGAGAGACTACTGGTAGAGCTTGACAATTGGCCATTAAACACATAGCTTTTTTTAATAGTTTCCATTCAAAAAGAGTAAAGCAACCAGATCGCCCATATTCTAACTATGGATAGAATGCGATGCAATGACTTGCAGTTAATATTAATTACAGTTATGTATTTTCGTGAAATTTTCCTATTTTTAATATTTATTTCAGGAAATACATTTCCATAGTTCCGATAGAGACATGATTCAAACTGGCGTTGAATCCATTTCACATTTTGTGCTTGTCAAATGATGTTTTATGGAGTTTCTAGTGGCATTTGATTGAGAATTGGCTAGAATATCAACGCCATCGTTTAACTAAATCTACGGATTCAAAATGAGTAACGTGACAAGGCGTTCATTAAAATTTCAGTTAACCAACAAAGGCAATAAAGAAATAATAGGAAGCGTTGTTATTACTAATTATCCCACATCTGTAACGCAATGCCTTTGACAACGTTGCCACTTATTCCCTTCTTTTCTTGTATTACAGACTTGTGATCTGTTGAAAGGCTAACATTTTGTTATTCTCAAGATGGCTTACGTAGACGTTTTTCTAAGCATGGGAAAAACATAGATAGACTTAGGCAATCCATCTAAATTATAAAGTATCCAACACTGGATGTTCTAGATTTGGTAGATTCTTACTTTTTAAAAAAAATCGAAGACGAAATGTTTAATACAAAGTAGTTATCTGTCCCTTATTTGGAGAAGCAAAGAAAGCTATTTAGACTGATCAAGAGTGAATCGAAGACAAAAGAAACTAAATACAATTGATGATGAAATGACAAAACAGGAAGCAATTAGACTGGAAATCGCAGAGACTGTCACATTTGATTAGGAGGATTCTAAGAATATATAGAAATGTGGAATGTCTAAAGAACACTTCAAAACGGTACTTTAAAAAACTAATAAAAAAGTGGACATTTGTAGCATGAATCGCATAGTTGTGTGACCTATATAAAAGACAGTATCGTGGGGCAGGTATACTTAATGACCTTTCAGGTGTACAGGACACGTACTGGGTATGTGGGTGTACAGGACACGTACTGAGTATGTGGGTATACAGGATACGTACTGGGTATGTGGGTGTACAGGACACGTACTGGGTATGTGGGTGTATGTGACCTCAGTCCTCTTAGGGCCGCTGCCTCAATTAAAGCCCCGCACACACATTCACGATTATTTTGTTTGTACAATTTAACCCAATAGGACAATTCGTGCCCGAATTCATAGTAAGGTTGCTGTTTTCATGGTTTTTTTTGTAATGTTTTTTTTGGCACTACACATATAAATATGAATTGAGCCACCAACTAGGTAGGTTACGATTTCAGTTGTAACAAATTTGTCACCTGTTGATTCACACTTACGAATTCAGCTACAAATTCATTCACACAAATGTCTTGAGAATGTTTACAGACTTTTATTTGCGACAGAATTATTTTCATACAGCCTATCAGAGTCTAACAGATGAGATGATATTGGTATGCTAATGGCTTTTCTGGCCCTGGAGTCGGCCCACTGTTAGGCCTGAAGGAACACTATCGTCCTGATGGGATTCTAATGTCATAGGCATGTCTACGATAAGTTGTGGGTCTCTTAAGACAATTGGTTTAATCCAATTGTCTTAAGGGCGTCCAAGATTTGGTGGGTGGGGGAGGGGTATACATAATAACTTTTTAAACTCCTTGGATTTAAGCGTTTTTGCTCAGTGTGTGTGCTTGTATCAAGTTGTATTACTAAAGGTAGGAATGAATAAAAAAATCCATCTATATTAAACAAGTAAAAACATTGACACAATTGAATTATGAATTACTGCTCTTGCATATTATAATATAGAGTTGTTTGGGAAAACAAAATATCGCATTATTATTGCAATTGTATTTTCTCATTTCGGTCATTTGTGTGTCTATGGGTATATCTATTATAAAGGACACCATTCATATTGGGAACCACTTTTTGATGCAGAACTTGTTGAAGGAGTCATAATATCTTTTCAAACTTTGACTTGAGAAAGAAATTTTAGAGTTTTTAGTGTATTTTCTTATTTTTTTTACAAGATTTCAGACAGATGAATCCAACATATCTGGCATACAGTTCTGTTCTCATAAATTAAAAAATAGGGCGTCAACATAATTTGAAATCTAATATATAAAGCTCAAGAAAGGTTTTTTGTCACGCATGTTCGGGGAATCTGTGTTCTCCCCAGATGTGTTTTTTGTCTCTACAGGTCCGTCATCCCTGTCCAGGGGACATTATATTATGTGGTTTGTGAAGGTATCTGCGTCGAAAATGTGATTTTGAAGTCCTTTTTAATCAGGATATCTACACTTTTTATAGCCTGGGAAAGCTCCTGTTAGGAACTAGAAAAGATTAAGGCCATGCCTCCATGTCCCATCATTCAAGGCAACGTGGGATTCCCTAGCAACACGTCTCACAAGAGTCCCTAGCAACGGGACTCGGAGAGGGACAGAGAAGAGGGGGAGGGAAAAGAGGGTGGGAGAAGGTGCAGGATGGGGAGGGGAGGGAGGGGGAGGGTGAAAAAGAGGGAGAGGGTTGGGAAATCAGGGAGGGAAAAAGATATGACAGACAGAGAAGAGGGGGAGGGAAAACAGGGTGTAGGAGAGGAAAGGGGGAGGGGAGAGAGGGGGAGGGAGAGTCGGAAGAGGGAGAGTGAAGAAGAGGGGAGGAAGAGGTTGGGGGAATTGGAGAGCAGAGGGGAGGTGTAAAAGGTATGAGAGACAAAAGAAGAGGAAGAGGGAAAACAGAGAGAGGGGGAAGTGTGGGAGAGAGGGCGACCGTCCGGAGGACAGGTACTTTGCTAGTATATTATAGCACTTTGCAGATGAATAATGTACGCATTTCCTAACTCATGAGAATATTGAATCAGTTGAATAATTCTTTTTCCCATTTAATGGAAAGTCGTGTCCCACAATTTGTCTTGTCATAGTATCACTCTATGACCTGTCTTTGCCAATTACACATATATATCCACGATTTGTCTTAGAATTCCTACAAATTACCACAAAGTAATATGACTTGTCTTAGGGCTGATACTCCAAAAGTTAGTGAACTTCTAGTATTTGAAAGTTGCCTGCCTGTTAACATTTCAAATCCTATGGACGATCGTGGATCTTGTCACGAATTTCCAATATTTGGAAATTCAAGGGCACCCCCACGATTAGTCGCAGATCCTAATATTGGTCCCTATGACTGATCTTATCCTGACCCATACAAGAACGATCTGTCGTAGAAATGAAAGTCAAATCCAAATCGTATGATTTGTCACAAAAGTACTGATTCGGCTGTGGTATAGGGGAGGTTTGGCCAAAGGTCACCAAAAATGCCTCAATTTGTCGTGCGATCTGTCTTAGAACTTTACAACTAAATTAAATTGTATGACTGGTCGTAACGCCCAGATCAGCTCTGTGTGTACACCACTTGAATATTGGGCCCACACATTCAAGAACTGAGAGCCGAATTGGCCGTAAGACAATTCTTATGAATTCAAAATCATTGTTAAGAAACATACTTGAGTTCGGTAATGTGTGGGCTTTCTTAGGAAGAAACCTCCAATTCATATGACAAATCGTGGGTTCTTACGACAATTCATAGGCACAATTTTGGACTTTTCGTGACTCCCCAATTCGTACGAATTGTGAGTTCTTGAATGTGTGGGCCCGGCCTAAGTTGGAAATGCTTTTGTATAATCTGTCCTTTTTATTCCTAGGATACATTCCCAAGCCTCCAATACCAGGCTATCAGGCCTTTCCAACTAAGAGTGATTGAATATGAGCATTAATTGATGTTCCAAGTGTGGAATAAATACAACATTGACCATAACGGGCAATCAATCATAGCCAGGTGGCACATGATTGAAGCTCTACAAAGTCTCAAGCGAAAGGAAAGAGCCTCATTCCTCCTATCTGCCTAATATAACATCAAACCGCCACTAGGGTTGGGCCATTATATCCTTAATCATTGGCACCAAGAATGTCGTAACACTAACTCAGTTCTTCACTGATGCCACAATGGCATAGATTGGGGTATGTCATAAGTAGAGGATTCACTGCTTAATGGTTACCGGTTTCCACAGGTTCACAATTTGCTCTCACAAGAGACAATGTACGCAGAGATATAACCTAAGTCACACTTCAATTTCCAACTCATCAATAATGTAGGTGTGATATGATTCACTGCCACTTTGAAATCAAACAAACCTCGGGGAAATCTGTGACATAGATGGAGGTTTTCTGTACAACCCATAGCCGTGACCATTCATCTTGATTATGTGAACAGCAGTCTCCTTGGATATGGGACTCTGGTTCGTGATCGTATCCACTACGTGTGTCCTTCCATCATGAACACGTGAGTGATGAATACAGATCGCATCAGATGATATTGCCAATAGCATCAGAGGAATAGTTTATACAAACCGTGTACGGAAGAAAGGGTGCAGATAATTTTTCGACGCCATTGTTTGGCATCCCTGTTATTCAGATACGACTCTATATATTTTCCCATCAGATATGGGAATAGGTTTGCTGAAAGGACATTCTTGTATGTCTGCAATATTTCCATACTATACTTCTAAACGTTTGTATTATCATGTATGAATTCATGCTCATCGATCCAGAGGGAACTGCCTGGTTTACGGTCATCTCCCATGACTACCCGTTTATGACCCTTATTATTCAGCAGATTTCGGAAGTGAGAATATGTTAGTGAGCCTTGGGTTGTTCTTACAACAGTATTGTGAATGATTCTTTTCATAATATCATACTGCCTTAGTTTGCAAATGATATTAACATTTTTGACGTCACAATCAGAAAAGGTCGCAAACCCTTGGTTATGAATATTAGTCAACTTGTTTCGTGAGAGCTATCATTTATAAAGTAAATAAGGTTTTGTTTCCGCTGAATATACTGGGCAAACTGGTAATACTCATGAAATGTAGTCCTAGATTTCACATGGTTTCTCAACTGAATAGTGTCTGTGGGGAAACTTCTTATGTCAAACTAATGAAACATTAACTTAAAGTGGAATATCCAATGGTTTACGTGTAAGAGCACGACGCGATCACACTGATGGTATGTTCTTTGCTTTTAAAAACCCTGTTTTTAGTAAAATGTTTCTTACATAGATAGGAAATATGAGGTATATTACATGTACATGTACTAAGTATACTGACGTCAAAATATAGTTGGTGTAGTGTTTTTCCGTCTCACACTACCCAAGTTCGATATATCTATTCTCGCGAAGGGAAAGAAGACCAGACACACAGCTCTTTGGGTATCACGGGCTTTATTCTCCAAACAAACCATGTCCGATAGTGTTTATCGGACCCAACAGAGGTGACCAGGTATTGGCCTCAGAGGACAAGTGGCAATTATGGTACACGATCATTGCAGGTGTTGAGAGTCAAACAGTTAACATGGTTATACATAGGAGTAACACAGTGAAACAACACAGAGTCTTACCGGAGCATCCGGAAGCACTCTAAGACACATTATGGTAAAAGAGTTGACTAGATTTAAGTTACCTTTGATAATGGTTTACTGGAACTCTGTCCAAGTAAGAAAAGGCGGGAATCCGAAAGGCCATTTCTGAGCCAGGAGCGCGTGCACCCAATTATAGCAACACCCGGTCAGACCAATTATCTCGGATCTATTTAAAACCGTATTCACTACAATACCCCCTCCAAAATTTAAAGATTTTTACCCAACAGTAAATTAATCTTCCGGAGGCATAAATTATTAAAAGAAGTGAATAAGTAACATGTTCTAAGAAGTTATAAAAAGAGAATTCACATGGCAAACAAGTACAAGCAGGAGCATATATGTGTCCTCACTACATAGTTAACAAGTCGCAACATCTCCGTAAGTAGAAGTAGAAGTCATAACTTTAAGCTTCGAAAACATTTTTAACCGTCCAGCGGCATCTCGACAACAAGGAGCTTCCAGAGTCCTATCTATGTACAAAACATGATCCAGCACAGGTTAAAAAAATTTACTTTCTACTATACCAAAACTTCTTTAGAACATCACAGCATACAGTCTTCCGCGAATCAAAGGGTTTTCCGGGGTCAAACGGGGTCAGCATCAAAGTCAATCCGAGCCGATCCGTGGTCTATCGCGGTCCAAGGGCGTTCCGCGTCAGGTTTGGTTCAGGTCCGCCATGTCAAGTTCGTGTCCAGGTTCCAGAGTCCAGGGTCAATCCGATTCGTCATCCTACAGTGGCTGCTGCTCGTCTCCGGGCGTCTCATTGTGGGTACTACCTGAATCCTCCATATCCTCTGGAGGGGCACCTTGAGAAGCCGGAGCCGGACCCCGCAATGGGCTTCCCATGTGTGCTAGGGAGGCTATCATTAACCCATTGAGGACGGGCTGATGCCTCAAGGCATCAACATTAAAATGGCTCAGGGGACGGGCTGATGCCCCAAGGCATCACACATAATTTGGCTCAGGGGACGGGGTGATGCCTCAAGGCATCATTTTTTTTCATAAATTGAAGGGGGCATAACTTAATGAAAAATAAACAGATTTTGATGAAATTTAAAATATATGTATACAAACACACAAGAAATATTTGTATATGTATGTTGTCATGGAGACAATAATGATGACGTCATAACTAACATATGTAAATGCTGGAAAGTGAATTTGGAGCAAGGTTGCCACCATATTGCACCCAATTGAGACCCATCATTTTAATTATTGAAGACCAAATTCTAGAAATTATGAAAAAATATGATCAATAACTGTTTACACCTATTAAACGATGTACATATGACACATATTATTTGAAGAAAATATTCTTAAAGTGTTTCTATACCCTAAACCTCATGTTAAACACCCGTCCTGAAGCCCAAAAAGGGGGAAAAGGGCCCCCGTCAGCCAGGCAAATAATGTGTAAACTGCCCCCATCCTCAATGGGTTAACGGACTCATGCCGGGATTCCCGAAACCAGGAAACGGTCCGGCCATGGGCAGGGACATAGGAGGCGGAGCACTCATGAATGAAGCCATCATCTGACCCATCCACAAGTAGCGATCCGTATCCGTCAACTGAGCGGGGGCAGTGGTCAAAGGATTTCTCCTGACCGGACTGCCAGCTGCACTGCTGGGGCCTATTTGGACGGAGCCGGAGGGCTCACGATCCTCACTTGTGTCAGGCGCTGACACACCGTTGGCCTCCAAATCTGCTGGCAGGGAACGGTTTCCTCTAGAGATCTAAGAGATCTAGAGATTCCTCTAGAGATCTCCGGTGAAGACTTGCCTTCAAGTCTCTAATCAGGTGCGACTGGGTGCGATTCTCCTCACGGAGAGCAGCTAACTCCCCGATGGACTCTCGCACAGCCTCCAGCGCCTGTAGAGGTTCCGTCAACCGGTCTACAGCAGTGCCGACCTGGGTCTCGACGTCTGTTAGGGCAGCCTGAGCCAGCTCGAGAGCCTCCCCAACATCCGCACTAGACTGCTGTATTACATGGCACGCGGCAGCTTGCTCCGGGAGCTTAGCTTCCATGTCCGTGACCTCCTGCTTGGCTACGGCAGTCAGGGTTTTCACTTTCTTGCTCTTCTTCGTGGGGACAGGAGAGCCTTCATGCTCGCTAGAGCCGGAGTGCGAGCGCGATCTCTTCCTCTTCCTCTTCTTCTTCTTTGACGGAGTGGAACTCGACGTACTAGAAGTGGAGGGAGCTGGAGAAGGAGGGGCAGCCACGGCCTTAGGCTTCACAAACTTGTGTGTAGCCTTCCGCCGGATCACCTGAAGGTCTGTTGACGTTAGGTAAGCCATCCGACTGAACAGATGGTTCACCTGAATCGACGGTGACAGCTTCATCACCTTCTCCGCAGCCAGCGCAAATCCCATGTTGTGAGCCACCACTTCTCCGTACTGGAGATGGCGGACCAACTCGATCCGGCGGTCTACCTTCTGCTTACATCTTTTGGAGGGACACTCCCACACCATGCGATTGGGGGCGTGCTCCTCACACAGATGCCGGAACAGGCGGGGCCTTGTGCGAAAGACACAAATCCTGTAAGGATTCATCCCTTTGTGACGGCAAATAGCAAAAGGACACCGGAATCCGGGTTCCCAGATGCTAGCGGCATCCCACACTTTCTGGTAAGTTCCTGGATCCAGAGCATCCTGCCGAACTAGGCTGGGCCACTGACGGGTCTCAAAGCGGTCCATCAGGAGATCGTCAGCAAACTCCGTATCCTCATCCTCACTCTCGTCAGCCAGGGGAACACGGACTCCCGGGGAGTCATGGGCCGGGTTGATGGGAAGGACTCCGGTGCCTGCAGTCAACAGGCCATGGATATCACACTGTGATTCCTTCAACGCATACAACTCGGTCTTGTGCTCAATTCGCTGGCGATGCACCTTCACAACTGGCTTCTTCTTTCCGGCCTGAGTCTTGGACACTGTACCAGGGCTGGTACTGGTCCCGGACTTGCCAGAAGCCGAAGCCGGAGACGATGCATCATAGCTCTTACTTGTGGAGGCAGCGTTCAGCGGAACACGCTCCACACTCACGGTTACTGTTCGGAGGTTGTGCTTACGCTCCAAATCCCTTCCACGCTCACCCGTAGTCCTAGCGGACTTAGCCGGGGAGTTGGACTGGGACCTAGTCTCCGGTCTATCAGCAGCACGACCTCGCTTAGGCCGCGCCGGATCGACCGGACCATCCTCCTCGGTTGCCGAGGTGTCGTCACCTTCATTGATCTTCATGGCCGTGAGGCCGATCAATCCGGTTCCGTCACCCAACAACTCATTCTCGTCTTCCATGGCCACCTCTACGGAGTCGCCGGAGACGTCCAGGTCGATGATGTCGTCGCCAGGCTTCGACATCTCGTCTTACATTCAAGTAATCAAGCAATCAGGTAGTCAAGTAGCTTAAAAGGCTGCGTTTCAGTTCTCGTTCCTGCAACAAAAAAGCATTACATTAAGACCTGGAACACTGTAGCCGGAACATTATTTACATCATCCGAAACCGAAACCGAAACTAAAAGATCATACAAAAGGAATGACGGAACATTTACTAGACAATCCTCTTGGAGGGATCTAGTTCTAAAATCACCACCCGAAAGTTTAGAACGTACCCAACAAGCTTACATAGGGATTTGCAACCCATGTGCGTGGCTCATGTTCAAATAGCCCACACAATGCAGAGCACGTGGGTCGTGGCTGTGGCATCTCCAATGCAAAATAGAGAGAACCCACCAATAAATCAAACCAACGACTTCCGTGCCTACTACTAGTGGTACATAAAACACATTTCCTTTACTTTGGCAAACTAACAGCAACATTTCATATGGTTCACACATACAAATCAACCAAATATGAAGAGCATCATCAGAAAGCGTACTTACAGGATGAAGTCCGGAAGCAAAGAGGGCTCTGTGAGGGAAGAGAACTAGTGAGCAGCGGTTGCAACTACCGCTAGTTACACCGTTACAATGCTAGTTCGCTCACGCCTCACCGCACACCTCAGCGCCATTGCCTCCGTGCATAACCCGCCTAACCTATGTTAGGGTTTTCTTCACGTTGGATTAGTATATCCGTTCCCCTCCTGGGATTATTATGAACACGGACAACCAACCCATCTTCCACTAGAGACAATAGTGGAAACATTCCGCGGATCTTCAGCATGACGCCTCAGGCAGCATTTTCAAGCTATTTCAACCAAGATCCAGGACCAATAGCGTTACGAGGTTAGAATCTCTATGCCCCATAGGGAGAGACGGCCTCCGCTCATCTGGTCACGTGACAGTGCATCCACACGGGCAGTGGGCCGGTACTTGGGGGACTCTGGCCCTTGACGACCATAGCAACCAAGCTTAAAATCTCCAACTTTCCCCCTCGATTTCTTAAATTATACACAATTGTCGGAAAAACGGAACCAGCGACTGCAATGTATGAACAATACTTGATATATACATGTATGCGCATAGCATTTTGACCCGTTTATGTATGGTTTCAAAGGGGTTGAAAACAGGTATTTTAGCGTCAGCGTCTATGGCACTCAGCTGGTGTATTCACCCGAGTTTTTGCTGCCGATCGTAGCGCCACCTGTAAATACCCGGATTCTCGTCTTAAAGAATAGGCCTAGTCCAAGCCACATCACGGTTCTCATGCAATAAGTTACCGACCCGCCGGAATGACTTAGGTTCTTTCCCGGCCATACGAAACTAATAAAAGCTCCATACGCCGTTTGGGGACCCAGGGTGCATTCTTCCGTGCTGACACCCCGGTCGACTTCTCGTTGTGTTTTGATCCGGGGAATCAGACCTACATTCCCCGTATTGGTACACAAACAGCTAAGACTTCAGTTGTAATCGGTCTGGGGGACGGCGTACCCGTTTCCGCTTTACAACCTCGACAGGAGAGCTAACTCTATCCTTTCTGACTTTCTTCACCTGTGTTACTGGACCCTTCGCCGGCCTCCCTACTTTCTTTACGGTAGGTTTCGGCTGCGGATCAGCAACAACTACGAGGTCTACCCCTCCGGGGCAGGTCTGGCAACCGTAGCTTTCGTGGTCTTCCGCGTTTCCGCTTGACAATGTTGGCTTGGGGCAAGGGCGGAACGGGCAGAACAGCAGTCTTCGTGGCTTTCAAACTCTGTTTCCCTTTCTTAGGCCTTCCCCGTCATTTCACACACACAGAGACTTTCTCTCTCTCTTTCAGATCAGGACATTCCTTGCTAGCTATTACTTTCCCACTTTCAAGTCTGAGGACGTCGCGGCCAGCCTTCTGCAACGCACGGAACTCCGGTGCTCTGTCAAGATTAACAACCTGCACGGGTCCGTCCTTGTCAAAAGCTTGCTTAAGGTAGTTGACATGACACCTTACGACTCCTGCAACTGTTTCCAGTTCATAGGTTGTACCCCCTATAAACCGTTTTACTTTGAAGGGGCCATCCCACTTGGGACCGATCTTTTTACTGGCCTGCGGATGGTTGTAGCGGTATACAACATCCCCCACTTCAAAGGTCTTAGGCTTAGCTCGTCGATCGAAATCCCGTTTCTGGTGGATCGCTGCCACTCCGAGATTCTCATGGACGAACTTATGCCCAAGCTTCAACCAATGCTTCAAATTCTCCACGAACGGCACTCTGCATGGAAAATCCAGACCGCCTGGTTCCACCCCGTGGACCAAGTCCATAGGCGTTACCAGTTCGTCACCAAACACCACAGAGTTAGGTGTGCATAACGTACTTGCATGCACACTTGCTCTGTACGCATGAGCGACACACGGAAGAGAACTTCCGCACATCTCTCAGCGGTGTGGTCTGGCATTGGATAGGTCTCCGCCCACTTTGAGAAGTGATCCGTCACTACCATGATTTAGTTATTACCTCTAGGGGTAAGACGGAACAGACCTATAATATCCAATCCAATATGACTCCAGCGTTCTCCATGCAATTCCTTCTTAAGAGGCATGACTCCGCCACCACCCCTCGTCTTTCGCATGCTACATTCCGGACATGCCCTGAGCCACCTTTTC
Organism: Sthenelais limicola; assembly: GCA_942159475.1. Lineage (NCBI taxonomy): Eukaryota > Metazoa > Annelida > Polychaeta > Phyllodocida > Sigalionidae > Sthenelais > Sthenelais limicola. Next base: position 90,736,400 of record OW804096.1, on the reverse strand, counting down.
AGATCACTTCTCATGTTGGGCCAGAAGTACTTCTTCTTGGCTGTCCAACCAGTCTTGAAAGATCCGAAATGCCCAACAGTCTTCAGTCCATGCATTCCCTGGAATATCTCATAGCGAAGCGCAGTAGGAATTACTTTGCGCACATACGTGATTCCTGTGCGAGGTCGAGTCCACGACAAGCACAACACACCATTCTTCATCGACAAACTCCCCAAGTTATGCATATAAGTAACATATGCAGGTACAGAATTCGTCTGATTCACCGGACAGGGACTGCTTGTCCGGAACCGAGACTTCTCCGTCCACTATAGCAATCACTCTTATGATTTCTGGGTCGTCTTGCTGAGCTGTCCGAATGATTTCTCCTGTAGCAGCTAGGGTCACAGTGGTCGCAGCGACAACAGCGTCCTGCGCCCCACAATCGACACAGTCAAATCGAGCACACTTCCGAGTCGGGACCCGGGAAAGCACATCGACGTTGACATGTTTCTTCCCCGCTCTATGGAGAATCATTCGCTGATCCAGGCCATACTCTTGCATCTGGGTTAACCAGCACGCCAGCATGTCCATAGGATCCTTGAAGTTCAGGAGCCAACGCAGCGAAGCATGGTCCGTCCGAACAAAGAAGTTCCGATTCCCTAATAAATAGTGCCGGAATTTCTTCAAATAGGTAAGCACAGCCAACAACTCTCGTTTGGTGGCACAGTAGTTCCGTTGGGCTTTATCCAAGCTATTACTAGCGTACCCAAAGACTACCTCCTTACCATCTTGGACCTGGGACAGAATCCCTGCCATGCCATACCCACTGGCATCCGTGTCCAAGATAAACTCCCCCTCTATCCGAGGGTATCTCAACAACGGAGCCCGGGTCAACAAATCTTTCACGCTCTGGAAGGCAACTGCACACTCCGGGGTCCAGTTTATTGCTTTTGTGTATCGTTTTTCTCTTCCGGCTGCCGTTACTACGTCCTGCAACGGGGAGACAACTGCAGCGAAATTTGGTTGGAATTCCCTGTAGTAGGACGCGAATCCTATAAATTGTCTGACTTCCCTCGCAGTCTTCGGAACGGGCCAGTCACAGACCTTCTGTATCTTCTTCGGGTCCGCCCGAATTCCTTTTTCCGATACTAATCTCCCCAAGTACTCCACTTCACGGCAGAATAGTTCACATTTCTTGGATTTCTTGGGTTTCAGCTTTAACCTGTATTCCCGGATTCATTCAAGAACCAATCGCAGATTTAGCAGACAACCATCAAATGTCACGCGGGGTCTTCGTGAGAAGAACTAAGCAACTGATTTAATGATCTAGCATCTGTACATATGTCCATACAGGATGTGTGGAAGAGTAGGGGGCGGAGCCCTTACGTAATACCTATGGCTTAGCATGAATAAGTAGACTTGCACAGTACTGGATAGCTACGTATAATTAGCGAATTTAATAATGAGATATTATAATTAATGGATGATAATTAGATAGATAATGAGGTTACACAATGTTACGTAATGTTACATAACACAAATACAACGATATCATCGAGATACACCAAACAAGACTTCCAGCGAAGGTCGTCTAGCATACGATCCATCAGCCGCTGGAATGTGGCAGGAGCATTGCACAACCCATAGGCCATAACCTTGAATTGAAACAATCCGGCGCTGGACAGGAAAGCCGTCTTTTGCTTACTCTCCTCGTCCATCGCTATCTGCCAATACCCACTTTCCAGGTCGAGGGTGCAGAACCATTATTTCCGCCCAACGCCTCAACACACTCGTCTATTCTAGGGAGTGGAAAGCTGTCTTTTACTGTGAAGGAATTGAGCTGGCGATAATCGACGCAGAAGCGTTGAGTGCCATCCTTTTTACCAACAATCACGATGGGTGCTCCCCACGGACTATTAGAATGCTCAATACGCCCCTGCTCGTACATCTTCCAGATCTCCGCTTCGGCTACTTCACGCTTAGACACCGGAATCCGCCTATAAGCAAGCTTGATAGGTCGAGAATCGGCAGTGTCAATTACGTGTTTCACGACATGGGTGCAACCCGGATCTTCTCTCCAACCATCTCCGGGTAGCGAAAAGCTCCCACGAAACTCGTTAAGAAGACCCATCAGCTTTGACCTCTCTGTCGGATCAGTCAAATCAGAGTCCCTTACAAGTTTCTTCAATGGACATTCCGTACTTGGTGGCACAGGGTCGTCCGGGGCAATCAAATCCTCATCTACCACAGACGGCGTTTCTACCACCTGAATAGAGTTGACGATTGCATCTTTTATTTTGTCCTCCAGACACATATATTCACCCCCTCCGGACTAGTAGTGGGTGACGATAGCAGCGTCACATCACTCACTCGTCCAACCACCATATCAACACCTAAACGTAGGGTTTCCGCGGACGGATTACTAAAGGCCACAGTCGCCGTAGCGTCAGCCGAGATATATGAATCAAGGCATCCCACAGTGTAATCCCTTAGAAAACTCTGGTCCGGCTCAAACATCAAACCCGTTGACGAATCCGAGCACCCGCGAACATCGATCTTAACCAGTGTAGCTGAATAAGGACGAAGGACCACCGCTTTCCGAAGTCTTACCTGTCTTCCATCGCCTACTTCACTAGTTGTAATCATATTCACCGAGGGACCCAATTGCTTTGGTGGATCACCACGCCAGTGATGCATCATCACAGCGTCTTCACCATCATTCAAAGACAATTTCCCTGACCAGCACACATAACATCGATGCACAAGATTGAAGTCCTGCGCCAAGATTCCGGACTCCGGGCCAGATAAACCCGATACTACCAGACACGTTAACATGTACGTCCATTTCCCTAACGTCAAAGGGAACAGAGCGCTACCATGCACAGTAATCTGTGAATCGTTTCCCATTGTGCACGCCAACCGGCACGGACCCAGTGGCAGCGGCCGACGCAGGGAGTCATAGAATGTCTTCATCACCAGGCTAGTGGTAGCGCCTGGGTCCCAAAGGAAATCACCAACATCCCCATTCACTGATACTGAAGCGTACCATCTATCCGCAATATATGGATCACGGAGCTTCAACACCCTCTGGTCATCCAGGGATTACAAACAAAATCTTCATCCGACTCATCCGGTCCTGTATACTCAAGACCTTGGACAAGAGAACGATCTTTCGGACGGGACCTACTAGATCGAGAATCCTTCCCACAGTCATCATCAGAGTCATCTGAGTCACTATCACCTCCGGAAGGCTTCTTCCGGGTTTTAGTACTGGATAACATAGAACCGGGGGAACCAGGGGAACTGCGGTAGTATGTACCATCATGAACTCTACCATTAGGAGTCTTAATGATAGCAGTATGCGACTTCGAAACAACCACATTGCTCTGTTCCTTCCGCGGGGTAACATTTTTGCTGGTCAAAAACAAACCATCATTTGCATTCCCTTTCGGGGAAGATGAAGCTTGTGCCTGCTTTGAGAACGTAACATGCCTGTCTACATCCTCCAGCCCTTTAGCTGCAACAATGGACGGATCATCCATCATTGGTGCAAATGACAACTTCGGATCAGCAAAAGTTGACGTCACTGGAGCTTTGGGTGTGTATGCAGTTTTGACTTTCAACAACATACCAAGCAAATCCTCACCCTGCGAAGTGTCCGGCGGGGGCGTGTCTTCCGTCCCATCCTCCGAAACACAATCTTCCACCGTTACCGGTGGAGGCGGTCCGTAAACAGCATCATGTATAACTCCTCGAAGGGTTGCATTCTGCTGTGTAACGTCTGCCATACGCGCATGCAAATCCTCAGCAGCACTTCTATGAGCTTTAAAGTCGGAACGCATCTTCCGGAATTCATGACGGAGTTCATTCTCAGTCAAGTCTTCCGGCGACCGACGCCACGGATTGAAAGCACTACCTGCTCCAACATCTACCCGGTGCACAGAACCATCGCCCTCATAAGCAAAAGTTCCCTCATCCTTATGGGTTACCGTTTCCTTACGGGTACCCAATAGTCCTTTCATCGGAGGACCAAAGGTATCTGCAACTATAGACAACTTCGAAGGCTTGACCACAGTAGTCTTCGCCGGGACTTGACCACACTGACTTTTGGCAGAGATTCCGTGCCCAGAGGGGCAACGGCACCATCCGCTGCTACAGCCATTTGGTCGGGTCTACCAGCCAATCTCCGATACTCTGCACAACGCAGTCCTGTTTCACCAAGAAACAACAGTCACACTATCAACAAGGTTTGCGGCCAGAAACTGGTTTACGGCACCAATTGTAGTGTTTTTCCGTCTCACACTACCCAAGTTCGATATATCTATTCTCGCGAAGGGAAAGAAGACCAGACACACAGCTCTTTAGGTATCACAGGCTTTATTCTCCACACAAACCATGTCCGATAGTGTTTATTGGACCCAACAGAGGTGACCAGGTATTGGCCTCAGAGGACAAGTGGCAATTATGGTACACGATCATTGCAGGTGTTGAGAGTCAAACAATTAACATGGTTTTACATAGGAGTAACACAGTGAAACAACACGGAGTCTTACCGGAGCATCCGGAAGCACTCTAAGACACATTATGGTAAAAGAGTTGACTAGATTTAAGTTACCTTTGATAATGGTTTACTGGAACTCTGTCCAAGTAAGAAAAGGCGGGAATCCGAAAGGCCATTTCTGAGCCGGGAGCGTGTTCAGTTGAGGTGCATGCACCCAATTATAGCAACACCCGGTCAGACCAATTATCTCGGATCAATTTAAAACCGTATTCACTACAGTTGGCATCTTTCTTGTCTAGATATGAAAAAGACTTGTACAACAATTACTTACTAGATCTCTATCGTTGAAATTACTTAAAATAGATTATGTTGCTCTACGCATGAATTTCTTTTTCATTACTTTTTGATAACCTACAAATGTATAATTAAATAGGATTCAGGCTATTCTGGGAATATTTGTACTATATGTATGGAATTGTCTATGACCTAAATCAAATATTTTCAAAATCAAATCAAATCACTTGATTTATTAAACCTCTATCTAACAGTATTATTCCATCGCTCCAGTAGGTGTAGCCTTATTCTTTAAATGAAATACCATGCTGGTGGGTAGACAATACCTCAATATGCAAAAAATTAAAAGGCGTTGGAGTGAATTTTGCCTATTTTGTGATAATTCTGTAGCATTGTTTGAAATAACATCAGAGATGAGAAGTCTGTGGTTTTCTTCTAGCTGTCTAACACGTAAATTGTGATGACAGAAGATACTTTCAATAACATCCATGACTGCTTCAAGGGAGTTAATGATGTCCCATGGACCAGCGACGAATCTTTAATCTTTAATCTTTAAGGACTTAATACAGAAAATCATTACCGGATTAGAAAACTAACCACACCTCTGATAGATACGAGCTCTAAAATTAGTGTTTAATTATTTAGATTAATTTCTGCTCAATATTCAATAATAGTGCCCAATCATTTTCATTTGTAATCATACTGTTCGCTAAAATACAATGGATGGGTAATTATATTTCTTCAACCTGCAACATGTCATAAAAGTCCTGGAATTAAAATAAATGACTGTTTCTACCAAAATAATTACTATTTGAATTTAAGTTCATTCAAAGGATAGAGGAAATATCTATTGCATCTAAGGTATAGTGACTTGACTTGTTTGATGTTTAAGCAACACATATCTGTAAACTGTACATACCATGCCTTACCTTAATGAATAGACAACGGTAGATTTTCTGGCTGTTCCAATCATTTGGATTGGATTAGAATAAACTTTATTTGCCAAGTTTTACAGGTAAAGAGGATGACAAATGTTTAAGCAGGCTTTCAGTCGTTACCTTAAAAGAATAGTTTTCTAGGCTATTAGGGGGGTAACTACATGAAGTATATAATTTAATATAAAGAATAAAAATACAAAATGAAGCTCAATAAACATCGTTAGAGTAGTGTGGGGCAAGACGCGCCCTAGGGGTAAGAAGCCTCAGTGTGATATCTCACCAAATTCTCGCAGATGGTCCTTCAACTTATCGAAATTGCTTACTTTATATTCCAAACAGCCTAAGTTATGCAAAGGTAGGCTCATTTTGCTCGAAACATGGTGTGTAGCAACCAATCAAATATTCAGCCTCATTTTCGGTAAACCTACAATGTAGCGATTTTTATTGGATTGGAGGAACGTTGGAAGATCCTGGAACAAAACTAGTGTCGTTTTGAGAGTTAGATTATGTCTTCAATGGGAAGAAAGTTGCTAAGTGTTATGCACTTGTCAATTGCAACCCAATCAATTTAAACCCTTGGATACTAACTCTTATGGATTTAGTAAGGATGCACATAGATGAATTTCAGCCAGAAATATATCTACCGGAGACTTTTGACATATACCCCAGCCCCCAGCCCCTCACCCCCAACCCCAATCCCCTCAACAACCACCTCCCATAAGTCCTCCCCCTACCCCCTACCCCCTCCCTAACCCCTACCCTAACCCTACCCCTAACTCTAAAGGATCTTGATACTTCTAGTATAGGGTACACTCAAATTAGAGTACCCCATCTTGTTAAGCATGTCATGTTCAGGCCTGACACAATTGAAACATTATATATAGAGGGTGGTTGCAGCCTGTATAGTTCAAACATGACACTTAGTGGAATATAGTGCCCCATATAGTTCAGCAAGTCATGTTCAGACATGGCACTCTTGAAACACTATATAGGAGGTAGTTGCTGTCCACACATATTTAGTCCCGAATTGTTGTGATCTTTGGTGCGGTTATTGGAACTCGGACATCCGCTGTAATGAGTGAAATTTGTGCGGCCGACCGTGACGGTCAAGTATTTCCGGCCTACTGGTGTTCGCGTAGGCTCATGATCTCTCTCCTTGACTGTTTTGATAAGCGTGCCTGGTTAATGGTGGTATAAATGAATAAAGTGAATCGGCCAAATGAATTTAAATTTATTTTGATGCAGACCTGAACACCATTCGTGTTCTTCCAATGTGCACATTAACGCATCTATTGTTTTTGTTGTGGGCCTGACTGCGTGCACCTGCATTCTACTCTCCAGCTGCGCGCTCCTTCTACTGCGCCCATCTGCTCCACACTCCCAGGCTTGTATAAAGGCTTGGTCTCTGGTTGTGTTTTTATACCAGCACTTCCTGAAGGACATTTAATAATTTGTTTCCATCCTTATTTTAGCATTTTATCAATAGAAACTAGAAGAGAACATGTCTGACATTGAATTCAAGATCAAACAAATTGAAGTTGTCAGCAAGTAACCATATTTAAAATTAAGAACTGAGCCTCTTTTGAACGCACATGCAGTTCCAAACACAACCAATTGTAAGTGTCGCTTGCCATGGGGAGAGTGTGTGTTCTGTTGGGAGGTCCATTCATTATGTGTTCATAGGGGAGGTATGGGAGCTTCGGGAGCTGATTATCAGTAATATCCGCCAGGTGGTAGGGGGGCATCCCCGCCCCCCCCCCCCCCCCCCCCCTCCCGGATTTTTTTTTTTTAAAAACTAGGAGTGAAATGGTGCAATGGTTATGAGTTATGATTTGGTACTATTAATTTTAGTCATAATGGAAGGGTAATTTGTTGTTAATCTTTCGAAGTAAAATCTACAATTGAAATTAGAATATAGAATGGAATTGAGCATTAAGGAAAATACTTGGATACTCTTAAAAGCTCCTCGAATGGTGCGGAGGCATAACTAATGCTGTACTTAGGAAAAGTGCAGCTTTTCCCTTCCTTATAGGCCTATTTGTCTTCGCCCCCGCCCTTTACTACAAATGCAATATTTGTCAGCCATCCTTTCATATTGGCATTGGGCAAAAAAAAAAAATAGGTGTGTTTCCGATTTAACCCCCCTACCTAGAAAAACCTTACCCTACCTATTTTTTTTTTACCATACCTGATTTTTTAAAAATCATATCTTACTTTTTGGGGATTTTTTGACAAAAAATCTTATGAAAGCAGGAAAACGGGTTTTTCTAACCCAGAACTGTCAAAAAGCACATTTCCCATGTTTAAATCAACTATTGTTATGAAATAGACATATTTTTCAGTTCCTGGGAGGTGGTTTATAAAAAAAAAGAAATAAAAAAAAAAAAAAGTTACCACCCCCCTACCTAGTTTTCAGCCAGATAAATCGGAAACACACCTATATTTTTTTTGCCTTGTGTTGGTCCTCTTATTGACTTAGATTTTGTCACATTGCCTTGGGTTTGCGCAAATGTCCTCATTATGTGACATTAAAAATTAACAATTGTACACTAATATACATCAACACCGAAGAGACTCTTTACACACTGAAAAATAGGAAGAACTTAAACAGAGACATTATTTACTTTAAGACTATGCACTTCTTTCAAATCTAGCGTTTATTTGTCAGCATCAATGTAAAGGGCTTATGCCTCCTCACTATTCAACGATTAATTTTAAGAGCATACAAGTATTTTCTTTAATGGCAAATTGTATTATAGGTTTTAGTTTCAATTTGAGATTTTACTTCTAAAGATAACAAGTAACATTGGGGAACTGTAGCCCTCCCTCCCCTCCGTATACACTATGACCCCTTCCTATCCTATGCGGCGAGCGAGGCCAGTGTGTGGACGGGGGATGGGTCACATGAGTGGTAGTGGGAGTGGGAGTGGTAGTGGTAGTGGTAGTGTTCAGGTAGCGATACTGTGTGCCGTAAGTATCTTATTAGTTCGCAATATTGTTGGTGGTTGTAGTTAATGTTGATTTGCCAGTGAGAGTAGATTCCCAACAATTCGAGACTAAAGCAATTCGATCCTTTGGTTGTCGGTATTCTGGGCGTCTGCGCGAACGGGAAAACCCCTCGCCGATAAATTGGTGGTTGATTGTGGATCACAACAATTCTGGACTAAAGCAATTAGACCCTTCAGTTGTAGGGGGGGTTCGTTGTCTGTTTGCCCGGGACCCCACCTCGGCTATCGCCTCGGTGGGGGTCCCTAAGCAAACAGACAACGAACCCCCCCTACAACTTCAGGGACTAATCGCCCAATAGATAGTGCAGGTGACCCGTCACCGATTATATTGTCGTGACCTTGGTGACCCGATGCGGTAACCACGCCCACCGCATCCATGGACGTTACGTCATAATCCATAACATTCGCTCCCCCTCGTCCATTCCTCACTCCACGCCCATCCACTGACCCGCACGCACATCAGAAAATTTTTTCTGCTAAGTTTTGCTGTGAATTTGTCAAAAATTTTCGACAACATGGGTCATTGTAGTCATTGTAACACTGTTCATGACGGTAAGACAGGAAAGAATTGTACGAGGCAGAAGAATAATGACATACCTGAAGAAATGTCTGCTTCGGAGAAGGCCGATTTGTTGACGGGGCGTGTCAACGGCCTGGAAGGCATGATGAAAACTATCTTGGACACAGTTGAGAAGCTCGACAAGAAATCGGCTGAAGTAGCAAGTTCTAGTTCTTCATCGGAAGTATTGTTCAACACTCGTAGCTCCAGATCGATGTTCAAGGATGACAATGACTCTAGACATCGTAATGATAGTGTGGAAAGTTCGATTTACGAAATACCTGTGCGTCGAAGGAGGGCTAGTTCATCCCGTAAAAGAGTTGGTCGGTTTGACCGGGAGCAGTTTCTTGAGAAGGGTGAGGTTATAGAGAACTTTGACACTTTGCTATTGTTAAATCTTCAGCTGTTGGAGAAAATGGTTGGTGACTCTCGCCCCCATGATGAACTTTTGGGCGTATTGTCGCATTGCATCACTATGACGGAGAAAAATTCGTCGTCCATGTACACCCTTAAAGCTTCTCTGATGTATGACGCGGCTGTCAGGACCAGGGCAAACAAGAAAGGTTTGGTGGCGTTCGGCGAGACTAAACAGGAGGAAGTTCTCTGTCATTATTCTTTTGAAAATTCTCGTCGGGCGTCCTCTGCAAAGGCGTCTACTTCGACTTCTAAAGGCAGAAACACCAAGGATAAAGTCTGCTTTAAATTTAACGGATTGGGATGCTCGAAGAATCCTTGTGACTTCCCTCATCGTTGTTCTTCTTGCGGTGCGTCAGACCATGGCGCCAAGGGCTGCGTTACGGCGAAGACAAACAAATAGGATGCGGTAGAGGATCGGGTAGGTGGTGGCGACTGTCGGATTGATCTTGAACCATCTCTCATAGTAGAGGTAGAAACTTGTGATAATTTGTCGAACTCTCCTGATGTAAAGGCTAGTACTGGTGGCAACATGGAGGCCACAGTCATCGAGATCGGCGAATCCTTACCTTCGACAGTTGCTTGTTCCCCTGATTCTCTCCCGGTAAATGTTTTTCAACTTCATAACCATGACAAATGTGTTTATACATCTATTTGTAATCGTATTGCAAAATTTTATCTTGATGGTTCTTGTGATAATGAAGAGGGATTGATTTTTGTCTCTCCTACATCTGCTAAGGGCCGTTCGGTCAAGGTTTACGATAAATGTTTTCATGGTATCTGTAGTTGTGTACATGTTTTGGGTGGCTTACCCGTTCAATTGAAACCGTGCAGAGTTGCGGCTTCTTTATTCTATCAAGGTTGTGATATATTTACAAAGTATCTTGATGTTTTCTACTATACGATTGACGGTATTGATGTGGTAGACACGCCAGTAGAGGCGTATGACCTACCGAATTATTCCTCTATTCTAGAGGATTCAGCACGTATCAAAATGGATAAAATTGTTGCTAATGAAATACTTGAAGGTTATGTCTCGGTAGTAAATGATAAACCTAAATGCATACACGCCCTAGGAGCAATATTTAAACCTGACGGTAGTGTCAGGCCTATAACCGACTGTTCTCGACCAGATGAGTCTTCGGTTAATTTTCATTGTTCTTCTCTTATACGATCCTTTTCGTATAAAAATATTGACGATGCTACGAATATGGTACATCCTGGAGATTATATGTGTGTGGTTGATATTAAATCGGCCTATAGAGCCGTAGCAGTTAATCCGGACCATCGTACACTGTGTGGATTTCGCTGGACTATTGATGGGAAAGAGAGATATTTAACTGACAATCGCTTGTGCTTTGGATTACGTATCGGTCCTTGTGTGTTTGATAATATTTCTAACTTCATTGCTGATTCTATGTATACATTGTACGATGTGCGTGTAGTAAATTATCTGGACGACTTTTTCCTGGCGTCTAATTCCCTCCATGCATGTTCCCTCGCCCGAAATACCCTTATATCCTTTTTGCGATCTCTTGGATTTTATGTAGCATGGCATAAGGTTACCACGCCGGCTACGTCATGCACCTACCTAGGATTTGAAGTTGATTCTGTGACCATGACAGTTCGCCTACCTCAGACCAAAATTGACAAGCTTCGACTTCTTCTGAACAATGTGAAAATGTCTGAGTATATTTCTAAAAAAGAATTAGAAAGATTATGTGGCTATTTAGCCCACTGTGCTGCTGTATTTAAAGGTGGGCGTACTTTTTGTCATCGTATGTTTGACCTTTACAAAGTGATGTTGTGTAAGAAGTTGCATAGATCAACAATTTCAGATGCCTTCAGGAGAGACTTAGACTGGTGGCACGCCTTTTGTAAGGTATTTAATGGCGTGGGTCTATTGTCCAGGCGTGAATACCATCTTCCTATGGTGTCAGACTCATCCAGTAGAGGATTTGGTATTTTCATGGGATCCGACTGGATAGCAGGAGGTTGGGGCATACATACTGTGCCTTGGATAGATTCAACGTGTAATCACATTGCCCAGTCCCCTTCTGAAAATGTTAAATGGGACAATATCAATGTTCAGGAACTGTTTCCCATTTTATTGGGGGTGAAGAGATGGAAGCATCTATTCAAGAATTGTAGCGTACATTGCTTCATTGACAACACCCAGGTGGTAGCCATGCTTACGTCAGGCGTCAGCATCAATCGTACTTGCATGCAATGGCTATACGAACTATATTGGGTTATGTTTATTTATGGAATAGAGCTAATACCTCATTATATCAATACGAAAAACAATATTGTTGCTGACTTCCTATCTCGCCTTCCATACCTAAGTGAACCTGTTGATTATTCAATCCTGAGTGAGGCTGGACTATGTTGTTTTAACAATGAATATCCTTGTAGGAATGGACAGGTGGATGACCAAGGTCAAGGATCTTCAGTCGGCATCAGTAGCCCCTTCCACTTTGCGTCAGAGGGAACGCCAGTGGACAGCATTTAAATCGTTTCTTCACGCTAATGGGTTACCATCATCGCTTATTCGTCTAGACACCTTATGTATGTACGCTGCCTATCTGTCAGGATTCATGAAAGTTTCTTCTGTATCAACTTACCTATCGGGCGTTATCTTTGGTGCCCGTTTGAGGATGATTGACTGCCCAGCGTTGTCTCACCCAGTGATTAAATCGGTTATCAAGGGTATCGGTAAACTTCCAGGGGCAAGTCCCACGCCTGCCGATCCCCTTCTACCGTCTCATCTCTGGAAAATGTTCCCTTTGTGAATACTTCCTCAAAGACTCAAGTTAAACTATGGGCCATGATCTTGTTTTTGTTTAGATCATTGTTACGTGTTGGCCACATTATTTCATCTCCTCACAGCTTATCAAGGAAGGATATTACATGTGTCCCATGGGGCGTGATCATCAATGTGAAATCGTCTAAGACTACTTCCAAGCCCTTCAATTTACCTTTAGTGAAACTAGGTAAACGCCCTCTATGTGCGGTATATTGGCTTTCAAGATTTTGGGCATCTTCACCTCTTCCTGATTCAGCCTTGCTATTCGCCACCAATAAAATACCCAACCCTTCCTATGAGGAAATCAAGAACTTTTTGTGCGACTTAGTCAGTAAAGCTGGACTGTCTGGCGTGTATTCTACACAATCACTTAGACGAGGAGGAGCAACTTACATGTCGTCGATTGGTGTTAATCTATCGGATATTAAAGCCAGGGGACATTGGTTATCATCTAGTGTAGATTCTTACATTACACCAGACCTGGACTTAAAATTGAAAGTGGATTCTTTCACTGCCGACATGCTATCTTCATAATTTCTTCGGTTTGGCCTGGTTTGGTGTAATAAACCTCATGTTTATGTGGTTCAGGCCATACCTGTGTTTGTCCACTCCTTCGTCAATATTATATTCAACAAGTCAAGAGACACATATGTGCAGGTGACCCGTCACCGATTATATTGTCGTGACCTTGGTGACCCGATGCGGTAACCACGCCCACCGCATCCATGGACGTTACGTCATAATCCATAACATTCGCTCCCCCTCGTCCATTCCTCACTCCACGCCCATCCACTGACCCGCACGCACATCAGAAATTTTTTTTCTTTATCTATGTATATGTTTATGGTGTAATAAACCTCATGTTTATGTGGTTCAGGCCATACCTGTGTTTGTCCACTCCTTCGTCAATATTATATTCAACAAGTCAAGAGACACATATGTGGTTGCAGTTTGTATACAGTATGCCTCTGCAGCTGCTGTCCAAAACACTGTGTGGGCTAGTTAGGGGTTGACTGTGCATCTTACCATCTAGTTGTACATGCTGTCAAAAATGACTGTACAGGATGGAAAGCCGCCTATCCCCCTACCCCCTAGCCCCCTGTCCCCATCCCCTAGCCCCCTACCCCCTACCGCCCCTACCCTCCCCCCTAACCCCCATGACCCCACCACTAACACCTCCGAACCAACCCTAGCCCCAACACTAGAGAGAGAGAGTAATTCTGTACACCAAAATAATTGCAAAACTGTCAGCATCATGTAGAATCTTGAATGATCCAAGTCTGTGAAGATCTCCCAAGGATGTGGTAGTTTTACCAAAGCTATATTTATCATAATCTCATATCTAATTGTGATCATCCCATATCTATTTGTGATATATTTCATGCAATGCTATTCCTCTCTTGGGAAGCAAGGTATAGAGTGGGCACTGGAAGACATTCCCCCTCCCATCCAGTTGATATTGCTGTAAACTACGGGAAATCTCCGCCTGGGTGGGGGAATGTTTTCTCAGACATTCCCCTACCATTCCCCCACTTCCCTGGGGGTGCGGGGTAAGTGCATTAGCTCGAAGTATTTCAATATGGTGGCCTGTCACATGATTTGTGTCTGACTGGGGTAAAACGCCTTTCTAGAGATGGGGCAAGATGCCTCCTTGGTGTCTTGCCCCACTCCTTGGCGTCGTGCCCCACATGTGCATCTTCGCTTAATTTTTAAAATTGTGGTATCAGTATTAATCTTGTTCTTAAATACAGAAACATGATTAGTAATAGATCTAGGTATAAATTTTAGAAAAACTATTTCGGTGGGGCAAACACTACCTGGCTTCTTACCCCACCAGGGAAGGCATCTTGCCCCACAGGTGGGGCAAAACGCTTTTTAATATTTCAAATAAAAATCTATATAGAAGAGAGATTATTCAATCGATTGGCCTAATTATTCAACAATTAGTATGCCCCATATAACCGCTCCTAAATATACCTCATGAATCTGATTCATTGCTTTAGTGAAGAATCTGGAACTTTATTATGTTGAGGGCTGCGTCTTGCTCCACGCTACTTGAACCAATGTCACTTCTAAAAACAATAATGGACTTCATACTCGAAGCTATGCCCAAAGCGCTAGAGAAACAGTTTTCTGGCAGTTTTCCTTATACACTATAGAAAGTCGCATGATTTAACACAGATTTTGCTAATACTACAGCAAATGTATCCGAAATCCAAAAGAATAATGAAGAAATTGATGTCATGAGAGCTGTAGGACTTTGAAGGGCGCTTTAGTGTCACGCAAGAAAAATAGAATATGTAGGCGACAAATCTATGGGTAGATGCTTTGAAATGCTCAGGATTACTTCTCGTGAGAAAAACACACTCAGTGTTCTTGCTACTGACAGATTCTTAACTCAGAGGTACGGTAGCTATTGAGGTGCGAAAGTGGGGAAGTCCGAAGCACAGAAAATCGATTTCACCACGGGATAAAATATCGCCCCCTGCAAAACAGTGACGACTATGAATAGCAGGGATCAAGATTTACAAATTAAGTTAATGAAAAGGTTATGGTCCTTTGTCGCTTTGGTAACGACCAGTAATTGCTGGTGATCATTTTAATTAATTTATTTAGAAGAGTTGTCATTAGCAACGTAGGCACTAATCAGAATATGGGTTCCGGGGAGTTCCTTTGTCAACCATTCATTAATGGACATTGCAACGTGTCCGAACCTCACTCGCGAATTCTTCTTAATCTTGTCTGGTGACATGTTTTTGCCCTAAGCGATGGCTTCCTTTGCTTTTCCCTGCTTTTCCTTTCTATTTCATTGCATCCACTTTTTAACTACTTTATTCCACTTGGCTTTCTTTGATTTCTTCGTTCTGTGTCGCTATATTGCCTTTGTGTCAGTTTCCTAATGGCTATCCCCTTTCTGCAGTCCGTCTTGTAGCAATGTTTTTTGACTCGCTCCTCCTTATTTATGCTCTTCCATTCGTCTTCCCCCTGACCTTCAGGCGGCGCAGGTGTGCAGTCCTCGAGTTGGTGTCTGCGGATTCCATCTGGGCGCCTCCCCGGGGACCCAACTGTCTGTCTCCGCACTCGTCAACCGCCACTACACTCAAGGTTCGGAAGCGGGCTTTAGATCACCTATATCTCTCATTCATGCGATATCATTGCTGGCAACTTGGCACAAAGGAGTGAAGCACATCTTCCTAGAGCACTGCCGTTATCTTCCATGGCTATGTTGTCATATACAGTAGAAGGGGTTGCTGGCCCCTAGGGTCATTGTATGAACATAGCTTTTTGTTGGAATACCACACAAGGGGATACCCCAAGCTCTATTCCAGTCCTAGATTCCAGATTGGCTAAAGCAAATGAGACAAATTCGATGGAATATGCAAGAGTGACGATGCGCATTAATCAGAATACGGGTTCCGTATAATATGCTGCTTGGAAAATGCATAGCCTACCGTCTGAAATAGTAAAACAATCTTACTGGAATGACAGCGAATTCGCTTTGTTGCGATGCATGTTAGTGAAGCAGTGTGGAAGGGGTGTACCCTATTAGACTTGCACTAGTCTAAGTTCGAATATTCCCTAGCATCCCAAACAATGATGTTTTAAGGGGGATTCCTCAATGCCTCAAGAATTACCTCAGAACTTTGGTTGACGTCGGAACGACACGTCCCACAAATAATAGGCTTTAATTTCCTGCATCAGTTGGCGCATCGAATGTATATAATTCCCGCCATATATATATATGCGTATATATTTTGATAGGCGAGATGGCATGTTATACCCTATATTGAGAAATTTCAGTCGTGATGTAGACATGACTTAATTTTGATATTAAATACTGTAATCCTAATTCATTTCTGTTGCGGCTAAGGCCATTCATTGACGCAGTAGCCTATAGCTACTTCAAAAGTGATTAGATGACCAAGTAAAAGTAGACCATGTTCTTGTTATATCTTGAGACATTTTTTTCCACAGCTAACCCCTATACCCATTCGGTGGTGACTGAAATTACCTATTTTATATACGATGGCAATAAAGTGTTATTAAAGTATTCTTTTGTAGTCAATATAATCCGATTGAATGAGGGTGTTTTTCAAATGACTCAGATTGATATGCGGGAGACGTTTCTTACCCTAATTTGATCCATCATTTGAAAACGATCAATTCATAGACGCCTTAACTTTCTGTGACAAATGAATATATAATAATTAGGTATTATGTTGGGCATGGTGGGTTCTGATTTGGTTATAGGCAGTTGGGTTAGGGAGAAAAACAGTCTTGATTGATTCATTCCTTGGGAGTAGGTCGGGCTGATTAAAAAGTCTGTAGAATTATACCACTGGTTACTGACTTTCAAGTAGATAGTTAAAATGCAAATACCAATCTCTAAAATTTAATGAGGTGGATATTCGGCAGAGGGAGTCTGTGATGATCGGGCATTGAGAGTGGCGCCCCCCTCTGGAACTATTACCACCACTGCTCCTCCGCCATTCTTCAAACTTCTCTCAAACACTCGACATCACTTCTGATATATAAAATTTTAATTGACGGAAGTCCCTACCAGGCACCAATACTTACAGCCATGGGAAAAGGTTCAACTCCCAGAAGTGGGAAAAACCCGAGAGGAACTCCAATGCCCTGTCATTGAACAATTTCAACATCAAATTAACGATGAAACTGAACCACCGCAATATATTGAAGGCGCCCAAAATGCCAACTTCAATAATTACACAAACTGGCCTTTCCCCAATAGGAGTATGGACCACGATATGGCACGTATATATGATGCTACTCGAGCCAAGAACTGCCCAAATTGGAAAGGAGCAAAGATACATATCCCCATAATGTTACACCCAGATGAATGGAGACTGATCGCCACAGGCCATCCAAGCAATCAGATAGTGATAAATGGCATACAACATGGTTTCCCCTTACAGTATACGGGCGGCCCCAGTCGACAACCATACATCTGCGCAACAACACCTCTCCCACGTCAGGGAATATGTGAGGAAAGAGAGACAACACAAAGCGCTAGCGGGCCCATTCGACACATCTCCCTTCACGCCCTGGTGCATAACAAGCCCTCTAATGACTCGCCCAAAGCAGGACCCGAATGAACGCCAAATATTTGTAGATTATTCTTTCCCCGACGGGGGAGTGAATAGATTTATAATGAAGAATAGATATGATGCAACGCCAGCGCACCACGCCCTTCCAACGGTGATGGACGCGGTAGATATAATCAACCACATGGGCGGCTCTCCATATATGGCTGTGGTGGACTTTAAGCGGGCCTACCGCCACTTCCTGATATGCCCCCTCGATTGGCCCTTGACAGCGATCAGAGTTGACGACAAGTACTATGTAGATAGGGCTCTACCATTCGGCGCGAGAGCCTCATCCTTCGTGATGCAGACAGTCGCTGACTTTATAGTTCGCCACCTTCAACAACAAGGCATCACAGCGAAGATGTATCTGGATGATGTAATCCTGATCGGCGAGACACAAGACAAGGCCCAACAATCGCTTGACTACACCTGTGCTCTATTTGAACGCCTTTGACTTCAAGTAGCGAATGAGAAGACACAATATACGAGTAACTGTGTCAAATGGTTAGGCATCGTCATCGACACCAAACAGAACTTGCTAACCATACCGGAGGACAAGCTGCTTGACACCATCAGGTGCCTGGCCTACATAACTAACAAACAGCATGCCTCCACTAAACAGATGCAAAGCATTACAGGAAAAATAGCACATATAGCCAGGGCTGTCATACCCGCCAGACTCTACATGCAGAGGATGCTTGCTGCCCTTAGAGCAGCAAAAGGAAATGACATATTCATATCAAAGGCAGTCAAGTCTGACATCAAATGGTTCTTCACATTTGTCCGCAACTTCAACGGAATGGTCATAATACCAAGGAATGACGTCAGAATGACTATATGGGCTGATGCCTGCCTGAGAGGAGGCGGGGCAACGAACGGCACCGACTGTTACATGCATGAATTCTCCCCAGCTGACAGAGCAGACCGCTCAATAAACCACCTTGAAGCGATCAATTGTCTGGCAGCCGCCAGGCTTTTTACTGATGACAGCCATAAAGGAGGCCAGGTGCACATACACAACACAGCCGCAGTCCACGCGTATCGCGGGGGAAAACCGCGCGACGACACCTTGGCAGCTTGCGCCAGGGCACTATGGTTTCACTCGATGAGAAAACAAGTCACATACATGTTCTCCCACCTTCCAGGGGCAGAGATGATAATGGCTGACGCCCTCTCAAGAGCTTCTCTCTCAGATAATGATCTCCAAAAGGCAAAAGCCCTAATAAAGCACCAAAATCTGAGATTGCGCAGCTCTAATAATGCTCTCTTTCATATCCACGACTTTTACTAGGTCGCCGCATCACCAGCCTCACCAAAGCAGCACAAGCCCGCCAGATGAAGGCCCATCGCCCATCTCAAGCTTCGTGGCATTCTGCCTCACCATCAAGGTAGACTACACAGCTCCTCCCCAAGATCTGGCCTGCTGGTACATTGAATACTTGGCGAGAGCAGGAAGAGCACCTTCGTCAATAAGGAATTCAATCGGAAATATAAGGACATTCCATAAGATGTCGGGCATCCAGGATGCCCACCTCTACACGCACAAAGTTTATCTTGCACTACGTGGCGTTGATTTAGAGATTCGCCACATCCCTCAACAGAAACTTCCTATAACTCCTCCAATGCTACTCCGCATCATTTTTTTTTTTTTTATTTCCATTTTAAAATACAGTTACATAACTGGAAATAGGCTACAACGTTCTTAGATTTCTCAGCTCTTCCAAGAAGGCCTCATACAAATCTAATATATTTTCATTACATTAACAATCAAATAAATACCCCTTAATTACTAATTAGATATAATGTGCCTACTCCATTAAACAATACAATGTCTTCTTATTTCTCCTTCTTTTCACTTTTATACAATGTTCTAAACTTTTCTTTCTTTATTCTATGTTTTCATACAAGTCATACTAGCTTGAATTCAGATTTTTATTCTTGCTATATAGCAAGATTCAATATGCAACAGCATATTTTGAATAGTAATTCCTCATGAAGTTTCCATTATTACACAAAAACTCATTTCACATTCAGCTTTTTAAGCTTCCATTTTTCTCTTCATATAAGACCTTTTAAGGTAAATACGAAAATTTAACAAATCATCCACATAGTGACCATCAAAAAATACATTTTTATCTGAATTCCACAGAAGAGGAGCTCTATATAAGCACGATCTTTTAATCCTCTCTGTATGTGGTATTGGAATTCTCATTTTTCTATTATTACTTCCCTTATTTGATCTTAAATCTTTTCTATCAACCTCATTAATATTTTCACCCTCTAACATGGATAGCTTATAAGCCATCTCCAATAGATGAGCTTCTCTTCTTTTTTCAAGTAAAGGTAAACCCATATCTTCTGATAACTCTATCCCATTTGCTCTCTTATCCAAATATTTTGCTGTACGTACAATATTATTCTGAATTACCTGTAACTTTTTTAACATTGCTGTATTGCTTGTTCCATCATAAAAAGTATCCCCATAATCTATATGTGGGAGAACCATCACTTTATAAAGATTTAAAAACATCTTTTCTGTAAATATATGCCTAGACCTTGATAATATTTTACTTTTATGTTGTATTATAGATAACTTCTTCTTCAAATGTGATTTAAAATTCAATTTTTCATCAATAGTCAGACCTAAGTATGTATATTCACTTGTGTGGTTAATAATATGATCACCAAACTTATATACATTCAATCCATCACATTTATTGCTATTACCAGAGTTAATTTTCATCATTTTACATTTATCTATGTTCAATGATATTTTATTAACTTTACACCAAGAGCTAACATTTTGTAATTCTGATTGCAATTCTATACTAAGGTTATTATAGTTATCTTTAATATTATATATCACAGTATCATCAGCAAATAATTGTATTTTAGATTTAGGTGTACATTTATAAATGTCATTTACATATATACTGAATAATAAAAGTCCTAATGATGTTCCTTGTGGCACTCCACAATTTACTAGTTTTGTACCAGATGTGACCCCATTAGTAAGCACTCTTTGTTTTCTCATAGATAAATAATTTACAAACCACTGAAGTGACTCATTTTTTACTCCATATGAATCTAGTTTGGACAATAATATATTATGGTTAACAGTATCAAATGCCTTTTTGAAATCCAAAAAGGCCATTTCAACATATTTATTTTCATTAATTGCAGTATATATGTCAAAAAACATGTTTTGATGAGCATCTGATATTGATCTTCCAGACCTAAATCCAAACTGATTTTTATATAACAATGCATTGTCTTCAAAATATTTATACAATTGATAATGAATACATTTCTCTAATATCTTTGCTGGTAATACAATTACTGATATAGGTCTATAATTAGATG
This sequence comes from Sthenelais limicola, assembly GCA_942159475.1. Taxonomy (NCBI): domain Eukaryota; kingdom Metazoa; phylum Annelida; class Polychaeta; order Phyllodocida; family Sigalionidae; genus Sthenelais; species Sthenelais limicola. Next base: position 90,715,430 of record OW804096.1, on the reverse strand, counting down.
AAAGTTCTTTAGACCCATTCTTATGTAATGGTGTGATAGTAGCTTCTTTGAAAAAATCTGGAATAATACCTGTTTCAATTGATTTATTAAATATGTAAGCTAATTCATTTGAAGTGGCTAATAAACAATGTTTAAGTATTTTAGTAGGCATAAATGGAATCCCAGATGACTTAGAATTACTTGATTTAACAAGGTAATGTGCAATCATTGAAGGACAAATTTTTTCAAACTGAAACTCCGTATTATCTAACTCTGAATTTTCAACAGAATCTTTTACACCATATTTTTCTTTTTCTTAACATTCGGTTCATCAATCTTCTTTGCCAAAGACTCCCCTACTGAAGCAAAGAAATCATTAAATATTTCTGGAGTACTTTCTATATCTGAAACCTTCCCTGCAGTACTATCATTATTCTTCAATCTAATAATATTATCAGATTTTGTTTTTCCAGGGTTTAAAATTGGCTGCAAAATGTCCCACATTTTCTTTGGATCATTATAATTTTCACTCAATTGTTTCCTCGTATACTCATTTTTAGCCTTTAATAGCTTTGAATTCATTTTATTTCTTACTTCTTTTGCTCTATCCCAGTCACAAACCTTTCCTGTTCTTTTAGCAAGATTAAAAGCCTTATCTCTTTGTTTTGACAAATTAATTAATTCATCCTGGTACCAAGGTGGTTTAGCTTTTATCCCTTTAAATTCTTTTACTGGACACATTCTATCTACAAACTTGGTGATTCTATTAAGAATAATATCCCAAGCTTCATTAACATCATCATTACTATATAAGTCTTCCCAATTTTCATTCCGTAATATTTCTTGCAATATTTTTAAATCTAGGTGTTTTGTATTCCTAGCCTTAAATGATGTTTTTACATATGTATTTCTAAGTGCCTTTTTCACCACAAATGCTGGTATATGGTCACTAGAGTTGTCATTAATAGTACCACCTATAATTGCATTACTGTTCGAATATATTTGATCAAGAATACTATCAGATTTTTTAGAAGACCTAGTACTGTTATTAATGTATTGAGTCATATTATTTCCAATAAAAACATTAAAGAAATCAGTAGATTTCGTTGAATCCACTTTCTTAGCAGATTTATAGTCAATATTAAAATCTCCTAATACATATATTTCTTCACCTTTATTTATTTTTGACAATATTAGTTTTAATGAATTACTTGCCTCATCTAACAATACATAACACCAAATAATACATTATTGAAAACACATAATCCTCCGACACCGGACAATGTTTCGCCTTGCAATACTTATAATGTTCCTAGGAATGATGAGACAGAGTAATCTCTTCCCTAAGACCCGCGCTACCTATGATCATACCCGCCAGCTAACGAGAGAAGACCTTACCCTCTCACCTGAAGGCATAGTAATAAAGCTGAAATGGTCAAAAACCCTTCAATCGGCGAAGGCTCACACAACCATAGCGATACCGTCCTTCAAGAATTCTCCACTCTGTCCAGCTAGTGCTCTCAGAAGATACGACAAGCAACGCGGGCCATTCAAGAGACGACAACCCCTCTTCTCATTCCCCGACGGGTCTCCAGTCCCAGTCACCTATGCAAGGCAACAGTGGCACCACCTGGTGTCGGCTTCCCGCATCGATCCAAGCTCCTACTCAATGCACAGCCTTAGACGGGGCTGTGCCTCCCACCTCTTCAGTAAATCATCAGCCTCTCTTGAACAAGTGATGCAACATGGCACATGGGCCTCCTCAGCGGTACAGGCTTACATAAAACCATCAACGCCGCTCCAATCAACAGTCCATTCGGCCCTGAAGGAGATACAAAGATCTCCCTTGGCATCTTAAGTGACAAACACAAGACTATACGCAGAGAGAGACGGACGTGCCAAACCCACTCCGCGTATTATCATTAATATCTCCGGAACCACCCAGGCGATTCCTTTCACTCTCATCACATCATTATGATCACGCCACAGGGAGTCTGGTGAGGGGGTTGATCACGCGATCAGGACTTTTGATTTCTCAGGAAAAGTCATTTCTTATTGAAAATATCGGATTCTACCCAATTATCGATCATGACGGAGCATTCCGAAATGGAAACAAACAATCATGAACCAGACTTGTTTATGCATCCAAGCGCTGAGGCGACAGAGCGTGCAATACTCCGAGACAAAGGATCACCGCTCGACCCAATGCCCATACACAAGCTGTATAAACAAGAGGACATAGGGATTAAATCAGACACATGTACCGTCGAAGAATTGCGTAAGTCCTTGCAATTTACGCAATTAAACCAAGCAGAAGTATTAGACAAAATGGATCAGATAATAGAAAAAGACCGAATAAGATCAGTACAGTACAGGACCATGGAAAGAGAACTTATGGAAAATATTGTTTTGGAATCAGAAGTAGAAAATAGAAAAATGAACCTTTTGATTACGGGGGCCATTGAAACAAAGTATGAAAACACAAAGTCACTTGTAATTCGCATACTACAAGAGATCGACCAAAGAACATCAGAACAAGAAGTTATTTTCGCTAGACGCCTGGACCATAGACAAATGGGAGCCCGTATCATCCGTGTGCGTTTCTGTGGTGAATTGGCGAGGAATTTCTTCTACACAAGGAGAGCCCTTTTGTGTAAAGCGCAGCAATACTATAGAATTTACTTAAACGCGGATTTACCACAACCAATCGTTGAACGAAAAGAAATGCTGAGCACAGTACAGGCACATCTAAGAACCAAAGGAATAAACGACTGTCAGATTTTCAGAGACCGAATCCAAGTGAAAGGCTCATCCTATCGTTATGACGAACTGGAAAACCTGAAAGAGGGGCATAGAATCTCAGACGCAAAGACCAAGACGATAAATGGAAAGATTTATTTTCATTCTTCACATAGCTGGCTATCGAATTTCTACCCCAGCGATATAGAAATCAATGGTTTGCTTTTTCACTCAATAGAACAAGCATACCAGTTCGCACGTTTCAATGCCGCAAAAAGACCCGACTTGGCAAAACAAGTATATGAGTGCCACGACGCCAGGGAAGCGAAGAGACTATCCCACCAAGCATCCTCAGCTCCCAGATGGGATAAAGAAAAACTGAATGTCATGAATGTACTGATAGAAGCTAAGTTTGAGCAGAATCCCCATCTTAAACAGAAGCTCATCGCAACCGGGGACATGCCCCTATACGAAGCTACCAAGTGCCCTTTTTGGGCCTGCGGCAGCACACTAAACTCGCAAGAAGTAGCCGAAGGAAAACACACTGGTTGTAATATGGTAGGGAAGCTGCTGTCTGACTACCGTAAATATCTGATAGACGGTACCCAATACACACCAGCGGACTATAATATAGTCGACGCTCAAGGCAAAACCATTCAGCCATCAGCAAGTTATTCTCCACACAGAAAAGAGAAGTTGTCAATTGAAGCCACTCAAGACAAGGCTTTATCTGAATCTGCAGAGGATAAAGATAAAGATAAGGAGGAAGAGCGAGTACAACCCGATGAAGATGCATCATCCACCGCAACGAAGGAAGATATCCCCGCATCTACCCAAAGGGAATCCAGGAGCATGCAGAGAGGCGGTAGGAGTACCAATACCAAAAAGAACAAAGGAAGAGGAAAAGGACGAGGTAATGGAAACCCCCAAATGTATATGGCTCAGGACAACAGGAAAAGATTCAGAAGCGGTGATGACTATCTCTTTAATCCATCCAAAAGAGCTAATAGTCCAATGAATCCACATCTATCATACATAGAGAGGGCAAGACCTGATCCCCTTGCTATGGAGAACAGATTATTGGCATACAATAATAGCGGCTATCCGCCAGTAGCTAGGCAACAGCAGCAACAACACCCGCACCATAGCATGAACTATGCCTACGCCGCGAGAACACCAGCTACAGATAGTTATTTCCCAGTCAGTGAAGAGACATTTGGCTCATTCCAGTAACGACATACAACTCACCATGAGCACGCTAGTCATATCGGACTCTAGGGGCAAACACCTAGATAATCGGCTAAGAAGACATAACATCAGGGTTTTTGTATACAGCGGCGCCAAGTTAGAATATCTGTGTTCTGAAGCATTAGGGCTATTCCATGCCTTGAAACCGACCAATATATTAATAATCGGTGGTATATGCAATCTCTCTGTCATGGATAGGGAGACCAGGGCCATATCTCTTATAAAATACACCGAGGAGGAATTAGTGGAGTACATGACCTCTCTCTACACTCAGTCTATTGAAAGTATCGCTAGCATCTCCAACCGATGCAATGTCAGTTTCGGTGGCCTCATAGGCATCGATATATCAAAGGCCAATAATGTTTCTTCTATATCGCCACACCAGGACATGTTAAACTCAGCGATTGTAAAGATAAACCAAAACCTACAAGGGCTTAATAGATCGAGAGGCATACGACATATTCACTTAATCAACAAGGTACATGCCACTAATCGTAGAAGGTCTCGCCACCATCTCCAGAGACTACCAGATGGAGTCCATTTTGATTCCATCGTGAGGGATACTTGGATTAAGCAAATCACCAACTTCCATGAAGATCCCCGAAATGGGAACCCAGTCTGATCTTATACCCCAGCCTATTCGTGACACGCCCATCTCAGTATTTATAAATAACATATGTGCTTTGTCTTTGGCAATGGTCGGAGAGGTAACTGATAGTCTAAAAGTGGGAGGTGTCGTCTGGCGACCCACCCACTGGGGCTATTGGATTGCCTCCAGCCAACCATACCAATTAAGACATATGTCTTACTCAACAACACAACTAGGCCTACAACCGCAACCAATGGACAGTGCAACACATATAGGTCTATTTCTAGTAGTAACATGCTCGTGCTTAGTTCCTAGCAGTTCACACACAAGGACTTTACCAGCGGACTATATGGACAATAGGAATTATCGCGTGTCTCATAATAGTGATATAGCTCATTTGAACGACTTTATCGACTTACAAACCTGCCTTATACCGACATGGACTTGCAGACTCTCAATATGCACTGGTCAGTTAAAACCATTTCACCTTTCTCTCGTAATCCTGTCAATTGTACTTACAAACATGCCCATAACTATAATATGTATGTGTGGAATAGTCTTGGGGACGGTAGGATGTGTCGTCTGGCGACCAACCAACACCAACCCCAAGTACTTTCCCTTCAAGCTTAACTACCGCCTATGAGTGATTTGGAACCTAAAAATTTTACTAGTATTAAATGCATGAAAGGGATAAAAATTCTGCAATATAATATTAGATCCTTGTTACCAAAAATAGACATAGTTAGGAACGAGATTATGAACTTAAAAATTGATGTTGTAATTTTCACTGAATCTTGGTTAAACGATATGATCCCAGATAGCATGATTCAATGTAAAGGATATAACTTAATACGATTAGACAGACCACTGCCCAAACGAGGTGGAGGAATCTGCTGCTACGTAAGGGACGACTTTAACTTTAATTCTAGCGGGGATGAGAATATAATATCTGCAGACAGCGAATTACTGAATTTGTATATATATAAAAAGAATGTACCGAAGTTGAATGTAATACTGGCTTACAGGATTTCGAATGGAAATGTACTGAACTTTATAAGTGAAATTGAACGTGTATTGAATAATTGTACTGCTAGGAACGATAAGAATGTTATCATCTGTGGTGATATAAATATTGACCTCCTGGTGGAGGACAATAAAACTAAAAGTCTGCATACCTTTGCGAACAAACATAGTTTCACGATTGAAAAAACCGGGTGCACTAGGTATGGTTTACAAAAGGACTCAATATTAGACATTTTCATGATCAGATCTAAGATTGATAGGCAGTCGTTTACTATAGCATATTCCCTATCAGACCATCAGCCAGTCATAACAATATTAAAAAAAATATGTAACTCCCAAGTAAAATCCAACTTTACTGGAAGAGATCTAAAAAATTATACACATGATAGATTAAATACTGCTCTTTCGTCTAATGATTGGAATGGTTTTAATGCATCTCAGGATGTCAACGAAAGTTGGGATTATATGTACACCAATATATTATCTTCTGTAGATAAAATTGCCCCTCATAAAGAGTTTAAAAACAGACCAGAGAAACCAAAATGGTACACAAAGGAATTAACGATATTACATAAGAATAGGGAAGATGCGTATAAGAAGGCAAAGAAAAGTAAAAAAATGAACGATGTAAAAATAGCCAGAGACTGTAGAAAGATCTGTAATCAAACTATTCGCAGACTGAAAGCAGACTACTACAAGAATCTGCTTTGGACGTATAAAAAAGATTCAAAAAAATTCTGGTCAGTTATAGAAGAAATATCTGGTAGAGACAGGCCAGTTTTTAACAGCCTGACAATTGATGGTAAAACGGTAGAGGGAGCTGAGCTTAGCACAGAGATAAATGAATTCTATTGTAATGTGGGCGCAAACATAAATAATGAAATCGAAAATATTGCTCGGGTAAGACATCAAGAGAATGCACCTATACCCTGGAGGAACACTCCGTTCACTCAGGAAGAAGTGCTAATGAAAATTAATGAAATAGACTGTAATAAAAACTCTGGTTGTTCAAAAATTAGTAGTAAACTATATAAAGATGCTTTTACTTATCTGGTTCCACAGTTGACTGTATTAATAAATAAGTCTGTTGATACATGTATATTTCCTGATCGATGGAAGAGAGCCAGAGTCACTCCAATACCTAAAGTAAAAATCCCACTGACACCTTCTGACACCAGACCGATATCTATCTGCCACATCGCCGGCAAGATTACGGAAAAATTAATATCAGACAAATTAAAATCCTACCTCTCTGACAATAATATATTAAGCGATAGGCAGTTAGGCTTTCAACCCGGCCACTCCACCACAGAAGCTCTTACAGAATACATCACTGACCTTAACATATCCGAAAGTAAAAATAATTACATGATATCCTGCTTTATAGACCTAAGTAAGGCTTTCGATACCGTGGTTCCAGGCGTGTTAATAGAAAAGCTTACTGACTGTGGCCTACCCCCCCATACAGTACAATGGCTAGACTCATATCTCTCGAACAGGAAACAAAAGGTGATCTTAAATAAAAATGAATCTGTTATGAAAAATATAGACTATGGGGTACCTCAGGGGTCTATACTAGGCCCCACCCTATTTTTGATTTATGTTAATGACCTAAAGCATGTAACACTCAACTCCAAGATTTTACAATATGCGGATGACACTATTTTGTACATCTCGACGGATGATTTAAAAGAAGGTTGTAATAAACTGAATGATGATCTGTGTAATTTCAGTAGGTGGTGCACTAGCAATAAGCTTAAAGTAAATGAGAAAAAAACTAAGATAATGGTTTCTGGTAGAAAAAAGAAAGTGGGAAAACTAAAAATTGATATAATGCTGAATGATGTACCTCTGGAACAGGTTACTAAATACTCCTATTTGGGCGTCCTATTTGATAATAGTACAACCATGACATGCCAGTATAATAGTCTTATCAGTCAAGTGAATCAGAAGTTATACATCTACAGAAAGATAAGGCCTTACCTGACAAAATCAGCCGCTATAATTATTGCTAAATCCAAGTTAATGTCCATTTTTGACTATAGTCTATTCACCTTATCGCCTCTGACACAAACGCAAACAAAAAAGTTGCAAACTCTCCAGAACAAAATTTTGAGAATAGCCTTGCAGTGTGACCACCTGACACCTACCATTAATATGTACAGAGAAACCAAGGTAATGAATCTAGAGTCACGTTTGAAATTTAACCTTAGCAAGATTGCACATGATAACGTTTACATAAAAAACATGGGAGTAGTGCCACCGAGAGAAACGCGACAGGCCAATGCGCCAACACTATATTGCTTTCCCCCGAAAAGCGAAAAAGAAAAAAACTGTTATGTGAATACAATGACAAAAAATTGGAACTCATTACCGGTGGACATAAGAAATGTTAATGACAAAAGATATTTCAACATCCTACTTAAGAGACATTTTCTTAATATTTAAATACACGTATGGAGAGGCTAATCTGGCTAATCCACTATCTATTCTTGGGTAAAAGGTGTGTACAAATTATATATGGTATCCCTGTATGCATATGCCCCATGTTCGAGCCCGCTTCATTGAACAAGGCATTAGTCCAACTATAGCGACTATATGCTGCGACACAAAATGGTCTCAAACACAAACAAATATCTAGCCAATTGTGTTATAATCACCACGCCCCAACCAAATTATGTCTTGCGTGCTTTTAGAATTATCTGTACTCTCATGCCTGTTATGTATATATTACCTATTATCATTTTGTATGTACATATTGTCTATCGCCTGTTTGATTACATGTACTGTATGATACCGCTACATATTGACACATTAGCTCCCAATTTGTTTGGGAAGCAAGTAAGCAAATGTCAAATGACGAGTACGAGTCCCTATTTTCGTAATCCTTATGTCAAATTCTGAGTTATACTGAAGATCATATGGCGAATCAAAAAATACTTATTCCATACGAGGTCCTGACGCTGGGCTTCGACCCCCCCCCATACTCCCTCTGCACTAAATAGCTAGATTACAAACTAGACTGTAACATTCACCCCATCCCATATCATTAACTCTAACTTCATCAAATCTCGCCAAATTACTTCACCAGTAAGAACTTAAGAATTGTTCATGTAAAAAACGTTCTTCACCTGAATATATGGATTTCTTATTTATCACATTATAATACATGTTTGCGTTAACTCTCTGCAATTATTAAATGGATAAAGATATAAGCATCAGTGCGCCACGAAAAGCACTTGAAGTTGTGAGCCTCGTATCTGATGTTTTCCTGAATAAAATACTTTTCAAAACGTGAAAAAAAAAAAAAAGTGTCGCTGCTCAACACATAGATCTCTTACAACAAACTGTGATGATTTTACTTATCTTATTTAATTATTAAAGTTCTTCCCCTGTGATATATACTCCAAGAAGAACTACAACGAACAGTGATGACACCCTCTACAGATCAGACAGATCTTTTACACCAAGCTTATATACTTCAATAAAACCCTTGTTATTAAATATGTTGTTCGCCTCAATCAATGAGGTGGATAATCGGCAGAGGGAGTCTGTGATGATCGGGCATTGAGAGTGGCGCCCCCTTCTGGAACTATTACCACCACTGCTCCTCCGCCATTCTTCAAACTTCTCTCAAACACTCGACATCACTTCTGATATATAAAATTTTAATTCCCACCACCCAAAAACTCAGCTCTACATCCGTAGGGCATCCTAAGTGTCGCTGCTCAACACATAGATCTCTTACAACAAACTGTGATGATTTTACTTATCTTATTTAATTATTAAAGTTCTTCCCCTGTGATATATATATACTCCAAGAAGAACTACAACGAACAGTGATGACACCCTCTACAGATCAGACAGATCTTTTACACCAAGCTTATATACTTCAATAAAACCCTTGTTATTAAATATGTTGTTCGCCTCAATCAATGAATAAGGGTGCGTTCAAAACAAGTTTTCAGAGTAAGACTATCGCAGAAATAGCGAATACATTTTTTGTCACATTTGTACTGCCACCGTTCAATACTGGTTTCTCTTTGTGAACTGCTTGATCAACATTCTGATTCATATCAGTCGAGCTTTGCATCAAGAGGTACACCCTTTTATAACGAACGAGTTCAACCAAACTTGATGAAAGAAAACATGAAGAAAACGCCACACAAGGGTTTGCTAAGGTCACAAACGTGATGTTTCATCGAAAATTTGTATGAAACGGTATATGACTTTGATGTGTTTGCGTTGATAGCGTCAAAGTTTTTTGAAACCTTAACTTCTGTTATGTTTAAAAACAATGTAGCTTCCGCTTGCATAAAGATAGTCGTCACTTTGTGATCAACAATTCCCCCATTCCTTTTAGAGTGTTTAATGATTCGAAAATTGATCCAAAATCTTATACAATGCTACCAAAATAAGCTAGGATTCTCTACATTAAAATCACCATGTACGATTTGCTTACGATTTGCTGTTACGGTTTAATTCAGGTTCATCGTTCATTCTAGAGATATTTCCACCATGAGGTAGATATCCTCGTCAGATATCGACTACTGTCCTTGGTTGTATCAATTCGAAATCCCGCTGCCTGCGGAGGAAAATAAATGATAAAGATCATACAAAAATACTGCATGGTATTCACGCGAATGATTTGGGAAAATCATGACGTGTTCGATTGTATTGTCCTTATTTCCTAATGAAATAAATAAAAGTTTCTCAACTTCCCTATTAGAGTGATAATCATATCAACACTCTAATCCCATTTGCTCCATCCGAGATAAATTGTAACAATTGTATCCAAGCAGGTAATTGGATATTCCATTGGCGCGCTTCAGGTAGGCCACCTATAGACTTCTGCTGAAACCTTCTCCAATAACTCACTAATTGCTCATTGACCTTCAACATGTAGTATCACCGATTAAAGATACACCATATCAAGATTGTACCAAGATCACTCTATACATAATATCAAAATCCCAATATATATATCCTAAACGACTAATCGCTGAGGTTAATTAATATTGCCAGATACGAATGGATGAGATGATTTTTTGTTTTGTAATTTCTGTCCTCTAAAATTGAAATTAGTATTACTTAATGCAGGCCGCTGTCCAGACTGATGAATTTAAGACTCCATGACAACACTATCTATATAAAGTGTTTGATGCTGTTTGTGATCCATGACCTCCTCAAACAGAAGATATACTCGGCTTCTGAGGAAATCAATGAACGATCCAGGGCAAACTGATAAATTTTTATGTCATACTAAACAAACCAAGTGGTCCTATGTCTGAATAATGTTCTTAAATAGGTCTTATTGGTAAGGTTGGGAAAAGGGTACCGTCCTAACATCATGGAATAGGTTGATAGTACCGACACTATACGCATGTATATATCTGTTATCACCTATACATTGCATAATTTCTACAGAAAACATCCTCTTACTCATGAATATATAGATGTACGAATACACCATGGTCACTGCGTTTTATATTAGCGTCAATTTGTGAAAAGGCTCATCCATTATGGAGGAAATCCTGATATTTTAAAGGTTAGATTTACTCCTCTGAGTGCAACGTGACAGGTGGACATTAGCGACCCCTCGTGTGCACTGAAAAACTGAAAAAAGACATAGCTGATACCCATATAATATATTTTACCTGTCAGACTCACTTTAATAGACGAATAGATAAACGTTAAGGCGTAATATGTATGTTGTATTGATGGTGTTCGAGCCATTTTCGGCATCGAAACCAGGAATCTGTGCGTTACATCTGTGAAGTTGCACAATCATCACACCACTGTTAATATAGTTTCCTGCTTATTTCAAAGGGGGGGGGGGCAACTATTTATAGTTTCAGCTCAGTTTCACTAGTTTCAGCAACTACCTCCATCAAAGGGGGGCTTATATATATAAGCGTTGTACTCATATTCGCACCATCAACATATTATTATGGACCTTTAATCTAACCTAATCCCCGCCATGACTACAATAGTTATTATCCCAAATATGACACCTTGAGTGGGTCTGTTGAAAGGGTATTTACCCTTGAAAAGGTATAAATTTACTCGGTAACCAGGGTTTACATCTTATATGTAAGTATTGTCCACCGATCGCACTATATTTATATGTAGGCTATATCCAAAATGCAGGTAGAATGCTTCATTACCATGCATTCGTTACCCTATATAATGTTACAATGAAAAAGGAATGAAACAACGTAGGCCTACAGCAGTGCCCCCGCCCATCCCTCCCTTCCATAGATAGTTGTATGAACATTGCTAGAGCGTGTGAGAAGGTGCATCCATGAGCACATATAGCGTCAAACATATGCGCCTATCCATCACTGCACAAAGCGATGCCAAAGACCTTTGTACATTGCGATAGAAATCCTACACAAAGGGTTTCGACTACTATCTTTGCTCTCGTAGAAGCGCCTCATACTATGGCGTTTGGCGTTGCATAATCTTACTCTATACCATTCTTACTTAACTACATCACCTTTTGTCACAGGCTATAACATAATACAGGGAATACTATACAATATAGTGTGAAAGGAACAAAAGTGATCCAGCGCATTGTAGGCGCAATGTAGATCCGGTTCGTAATCAATCTTCATTCTTGGATAATTTGGCCCAATCGATAGCCCAGAGGGCTGTTGCACAACGAAAATCCACGAACGAGCAGGATAACCTCCTCGTAGGGGTCTAAGAACGAGCAGGAATAGCCACAAATAGCACTCTGTTGCACAATACCTTGTCCTAACTATACTCGTTGCAGGTCTGCACGTTCGTGGGTGTACTCTACTAAATATAGAAGGTGTGGACCCAGTCATAGATTTGGGTATTCCAAAGACTGATGTCATACATAGGGGATATTCCGACCTAGCTGACCTGTTTGGTTGTTTGTTTTGAATTTCTCAGGGTCTGCATTGAGGGCCTATAATTGGTCCTTACTTCTATAATTGGTCTTACTCAGTGCCTCTATATTAGGATGAATGAGACCTTCTATATTTATAGGCAATTAGCAAAGGACACTTAAGAGGGGCATGATTGACAGGCCACACATATATAGACTATGGCAGATCAACGGATTTACCACGAGCAAGCCTCTTATTCACGAATATCAAAAACATAAAAAAAATGAATAACAAATGTGGAAAACCTCTGAAATACCATTCTATACTCATTATGAACTCATATATATCAATAAATAAATTTCACACAGCTTCAAATTAGGTACGAGCAGACTTAGGACAACCCTAGAGGTCGTCCTAACTTTTCATTGTGCAATAGGATTTTTAGCTTGATTCCCCACGAACGAGCAGGAATGGAAATAATTAACCCTCTGTTGCACAATGAAATCTCTGCCCATTCGTGGGTGTACCCTACCAGGAGGTGTGGGCCCAGTTAAAACGGGGTTATTAGATTGACGTCATGGATTAGGGGTATATTCCGACCTTGTGACCCATGACTGGCTATGTTGATGGCACATTGGTTGAAACAAACGTTCGCTGAACATGTTACATAATCTGTTTGAGTGTTTACCACTTGATCAACAATACCTCTAATAGTCAATGTATTTTGTATTGAAACGGGATTTTATTAAATATGTGAAGGCATTTCTCCAGCAGATTGGGAGGTTTGCCGGCCTTCTCTGGATTTACACTATTATAACAGTGAACAATACCGCAACCGTCAATGACTGGAAGCGGCCCACTGCTATTTGTCAGTTTGAGATTTCTTACAGTTTGAAACTAAATAGGTAATCCCAGGTAACAAATTGATGTTAACTTTACGGCGATTTAACCCACATTTTAGAGCAACTATACGTTGATGGTTAACGTTAATCTTACGTGAATGTGTGGACTCAACTTTGCGTAATCTTAACGTCAATAATAACGTCAATCATACCATTCTTTTTGCGCAATCTTAACGTCAATATTAACGTGAATTATACCATTCTTTTTGCGCAATCTTAACGTCAATATTAACGTGAATTATACCATTCTTTTTGCGCAATCTTAACGTCAATATTAACGTGAATCATACCATCGTTATCTCAACATCAATATTAACGTGAATCTTAACACCAATTTTGCGCAATATTGACATCAATATTAATGTGAATCTTGGCATTAATATTAGCGTGAGATTTACGTTATTATTAACCACAATTTGGGGGAAAATATAAACGTTAATTGGTATGTTGATTTCATTTCTTTAATTAACATTAATATTTGGTTCATAGAGTTTGGTCAGTTTGGTTCACCACTTTTTTATTTACCCTCAGAAAATCATCATTTCATCATTTATTTTGTTGGTGTACTTGTTTATGCAGTCGTAGGCTCAGAACCTATCAGATCAAGTAAGATCACTATGTCATCTCCATAGGCTTCCTCCTGGCTTTCCTGACCAGGGACTAGTCAAACTGGCCATCCTAATGGGAGTTTTCAGGGAGTTTGCAGTCAGGATTGAAAGGTATCCTATGGCTTTCCCTGCGTTTGAAGGAATTTCTGTCTTCTCTGATTCTAGATGGTCTACCAGCTTCTATAAAGAATAAAATACAGTTGTAGTCAGTACAATGCATTGACAGTTATTACACATAAATGAGGGTATATATATTCTCTTTTTTGATTCTTAGACTATTTAATTAATTCCGAGATATTTCTCTGAGTTTACCCTTTCTTTCCCCACAAGTTCCTGTGTGTATGCAATATGTCATTAATCGACAGATGGAGGCTTGCTGGGCATAGCTGGTCTGTAATTATATGAATGTTTATATAAGGGCTTACTGAGCACCACCAATGGCCGCCCCTAGAGAGTAGACTTACTGTAATACTGGCTTGGTGGGTTCTACAATCAGATAGCTTGGCCTTGTGTAGTTCCCCGCCTGTAGCATCCTGCTCCATAACCGTTTTCTGTACTAAGGAAACAAAACAAAAGGTTTAGGTGTCAGGGGTAAAGGTTGGACGTGGCAAAATCATAGGGTTCCTTAATGGCTGACTGAGGCTATAGTATAGGAACCCAATCGAATATTGTGTCAGTTATGCAGTTGCAGTTATAGTACTACACATAGAGCCATAGAGATGTTACTCTGTAAGAGTCATGTCTGCCTGTACAAATCCAGAGCTTTCTAATTTAATATGTGGCTGTTTCATTGTTGTTCAAGATCATCATAGACTCTTTTAGAGACAATTTACTAAATGCTAGCAGCTATAGCGGCCTTTATAATACTCACATTAAATCTTGAACAAGGTTAAATAAATGAATATAATTACTGAGAGAAAGAGAGAGGAAGAAAAGAGGGCAGGAAGAGAGAAAGAAAGAGGGCGGGAAGAGAGAAAGAGAGAAAAACTTAACTAAAGACAGAAAGAATGAATGAAAGAGAGAAAGGGCAGAGAGATAGTGTGTGAGAGAGAAAGAGAGATGGAAATACCTTTATATACTTACCATCACTGGGTGAATGGTGTTCATATGAGCAGCAAGTTAAAAGGGTGTCTGCCCCTGTGTCCACCCAATGAGACTGAACTGGTCTTGTTGGTCTGCCGGAGTGTGGGGAGCAAGTAGCCCTACCTAGTGGACTTTCCATGTGGGGTTGTGCACAGACAAAGGAGCGGACAGGAGTGGCGGGAAACTCAACCCCTAGGGGATCCAATGTCTGACATAGCTATAGAAACCTATCTGATGTGTGTTTTTACATTCTATACTTTAATTAAAAATGCACTCTCAGCTATGCATGCGCAAATCTGCGCATTTTTTCCTTTTGCCAGATACACTAAGTATATGACAAAACCAAACATGTCCCTGAATATCTAAGAATTCCGAACCCATTAAACCCATTGAAAATGAAGGCGCACCAAATGCTAATGATCTCAGTTGACTTCATTAGCATAGTGAGACGTTTGGGGGAATTTGGTTTGACTTGTCAAACAGATGTTTGTTTTACTACAACTATGTCGAAATGCCATTGTACATTTCCTTGATTGAAATCCTCTAGGTTGAAGTGAAAGTAAATAGCCCATCAATAATTATAAATACCAATGGTAGTCAGAAGCATTTATGCACTATTTATAACCCTATGCAGTGATCACTAGATCAGTCAACTGAACATATATACAGCAATCAACTCAGCTATTATTAATAACTCTGTACTTGTCTCTGATCAGGGCGATGACATCACAGTAGTACAACATCCCAGTAGTACAACTCTAAAGCCGGCGCCACACTAGCCGCAATAAGCCTTGCAATAGGCTTCGCAACAGGCTTTCCCGATAGGTTTTGCTATTGCAGAGGCTTATCGGGAAGGCCTGTTGCAAGCGTCGCCACACCTTTGCAACAAAGCTTTGCAATTAATCGCAATAGCATGGCGACGTCTGCGATGCAATTCTTATCGCCAACAAATATTAAACATGTCTAATATTTCTGTGATAGACGGCGACGCAATTCTTATCGTGAGGCTTGTTGCAAAGCCTATTGCAGAGCCTGTTGCAAAGGGGCCCACACATCTGCGATACACTGCAATCCAAGATCGAATATTTTCATTTCTATTGCAGAGGCCTGTTGCAAAGCCTATTGCGAGGCTTATCGCGGCTAGTGTGCTCCCGCCTTAAGTGGTAAATAGCACTTATAAAAATAGACCCTGCACACACATATTATATATGCATGTGACCAGGGGTTCCCCAATATCCTGCCTGTATTGAATGGGCCTTTACAAGGCACTGGTGTAGTTGTATTTAGAGCAAAAATCGATGCAGTCTTTGTTACTTTTGATCAGATTTTCTTCATTTAAATCGTTTCTCCAGGACATATGATAGCATTAGAGTGTTTATCTCAAGTATAGTCATATCATTTCAGCATCTTCCACAGCTGATAATACATCTTTAAGGGCAAGGACACATTAATTAAAGATAAATCTTTACCTTAAACTACATGTGGAGGATAAATCGTCAGAATCATGTATATTTGTGCGGGACCTTTCTCCTCTGATGTTCCATCCACTAGATGTAAAGATTGACTGGATCAACTGACAACTTGACATCAATTTATTAGCGCAAAGATCATGTTGATAATACATAAGTATATTGATGTTAGAATATTGATGTTAAGTCACCATCAAATTAACGTTAATAATTTGATGCCAAAATGTAAACGTTAACTTAACCAGTAAGTTAATGTTAATAATTTGATGTCAATTTATTAACGCAAAGTTAATGTTGATAACACGCAAGTTAATTGATGTTAAAATATTGATGTTAAGTCACCATCAAATTAACGTTGAGAAGTGAACATCAAGAATATTCACTCTAAGTTAATGTTGGCTTAACGCTAAAATAATAACATGAACTCAATGCACGTTAAGTTAAGGTTAACTTCACGTCAACATGTTAACGTTGCTAAATTAACCTTGCATTGATGTTAACCAACGGTGTTTTAACGTGAATTGTTACCTGGGATGGCGTTCAGTTTGTTAACTTATTCGTAACACTCTCTCAAGTTTACAATAATTATATTGCTGGCTAACAGAATTATGTGCAGTAAGCATGAATGAATTGAGTGAAATCAGTCTATAAAGTTGTTGTCGTTCCATATATAGGTTGTTTTGGCTCTTAATTTGAAAACAGATACGTCATTGGTTTTGTGGGCCTCCGTCGGGAGCACATTCCAGGAGAAAGAGATCCTATGCAGAATCGATTTACGGACTTGTTCAGTTTTTGGAATTTTTTGTTTTAAAGTTTTCCTGCCAATTGCGAAGTTATGTGTGTTAATTGCACGTAAATCAAGGTATCCTGGAATTTGCGCCAGACGGTGGCCCGCCTGTAGTAAATGTAATCGTCGCCTATGCTTCAGAGGAAGGATTCCCTTTGTGACATGGAGGTTATCCACATTGGTTCTCGCTGGAAGATTGTATAATTATTGTTCGCAAAATTTTGTTTTGAATTATTTGTAGTTTGTGGGTGAAATTAGTTGTATGCGAATCGTGGTAGATGTCAGATTGGTCTATTAATGGTAATACCATAACTTTGTAGATTAGTAATAGGGTGGAGGTTGGAACTTTATTTTTTAGTTTTGCAATTTGCCAACTTTTATAATTTAGAGTATTTATTAGATTCTGAATTTGGGATTTGAATTTTAAGGTATTTTCAATTTCTATTCCGAGATATTTGTAGTTATCAACTTCTAGAAGCGATTGTCCATTGAGAACCAATGTGTTCTCTGGCTTCAGACCGAGTTCGTCTTTTGTCCACCTCGATCTCATTACTGAGGTGTTTAGAAAAGTTTGGATTTTGGATTTTCCAAGGTTCAGAGATATTTTGTTTTTTAAGTACCAGTAATTCATGGCATTGAGGTCTTCTTGTAGTTTTATAGTTATTTCAGTTGGATTTTTTCCTGATAAGTATATTATGGTATCGTCAGCGAACATTTGGATGTTCGAGTTTGATATATAATTTGGAAGGTCGTTAATGTAAATATTAAATAGTAATGGGCCAAGGGTTGTCCCTTGTGGAACCCCACAAGATATGTTTGTTTCAGAAGATGTTAGTTTATTAACTGAGACCATTTGCTGCCGACCTGTCAAATAATTTTTGAACCAATCCAATTCTTTATCTTTTATGCCAATATTGTAAAGTTTTTGTATGAGACACTGGTGGTTTACCGTGTCAAAAGCTTTTTTGAGATCGAGGTAGACTGCCCTTGTTATGAGGTTCTCATTAAGGGCTTCATATACGTTCCACAGATACTTTAATAAAGCATCTTGGGTGGATTTTCCTCGTCTGAAGCCAAATTGATAGTCAAACAAAAGGTTCCCCTCCTCTAAATAATTCATGACCTGTTTATGCATTATTTTTTCCATGACTTTAGCTGGTAGTGGTATGGCTGATATAGGACGATAGTTGCCCGGGTCAGTGGTGTCTCCTGCCTTATATAATGGGGTAACCCTGGAGGTCTTCCAACTTTGCGGTATGATGGATTTTGTATAGGTTAAATCAATGATAATTTTGAATTGAGGGGCTAGTATTTGTAACGAAGACTTTAATAACCATGACGGTAGATCTTTGATACCAGAGGATTTACTCGAAGGTATATTCTTTATTATTGTTTTTAAGTCGGCTAAAGGTGTTGGATTGTATTTGAACGAGTTTCCTCCTAGATTAGCTAGTTGACCGTCCAGGGCACCATATTTTAGTTTTTGGTCTGCATTAGTTGCTGGGATCAAGTCTGCCAATTTGTTGCCAATTGAGGCAAAATAATCATTGAATTCACCAGGGATTTTTTGAGGATCGAGTGGAATCTTATCCTTTGATAATATAATTTCACTTGGGGCTTTCTGTTTTTTGTTGATGAGTGGACCTAATTGTTTCCAAAATTTCTTTGGGTTTTCTTTGTTGAGTTCTAGTTGGGTTCTAGTATAATTATTTTTTTGATTCCTAGCTAAGTGATTGACTCGTCTTCTCATTGCTTTTGCTTTATCTAATAGTTGGGGATTTTTTAGCTTCAATGAAGCCTTGAATAGTTGGTCTCTGTTTTTCATTAGTTCGAGGAGGTCCCTGGTGATCCATGGTTTTCTTGCCTTTACATTTTTCATTTCTCTTACAGGGCAAAGTATATTGATTTTATCAGTAATGGTTTGTAGCATATTGATCCAGCAATCGTTTGGTTGTTGAGAACTCAATAAATTATCCCAGTCACAGTCTAAGAGTAATTCTTCCAACCTGGCTTCATTATAGTTTTTATATGAGCGGCACTTAAAGGTGATTTTTTTATATTCTTCTCTATTCTTTTTTATGATTAAGAAAGTTGCTTTGTGGTCGCTTATATTAAAATTCAGTATTCCACATTTGGAAATGAATTTGGAATTTGTATAGATTAGGTCTATTACAGTTGAACTTGTGGTGGTTAGTCTGGTTGGGAGGTGGATGATTTGTCTTAGGGTAGTGCTGTTTTCTATAGATTGCAATATGTGTCTACCTGGGGAGTTTTCTGAATAGTTGATGTTAAAATCACCAGTTATTATAAATTCACCTTTATTCCCCAGTTTATTAAGAGACAATAGTAATTGATCAATTGCTGCTGGAATAGATCCGCTAGGTGGTCTGTATATATTGAGGACCGTTATGATTTTTACCTTATTTTGCTGTATTTTTGTTACTTGGATTTCTATATCCTCATTGCAGACCTGGAGATCACCACTGACTGGCACTAGACTATAACAATCTTTGACATAGGTAATTAGACCACCACCAGTTTTCTTAGTAGTGGTTCTATCGTTCCTTTGGATGGAATAGCCATCAATGTTTATTAATTGGTCATAGATTTTGCGATTTAGCCAAGTTTCAGTTAAACATAGTACATGACATGGTATGGTTTCTAATAGAGTTTCGATTTCTTCAATTTTGTTAGTCAGACTTCTGACATTCAGACTTATTAACTTAAATCCTTTCGTGTTATTAAATTCATCTGGTTTGGAGAGTGATATTTCTTCATTTATAGTATTGCTTGCGCTTTGGTACACTCTTTAGGAGCGGTGCTGGGGGATCGGACTAGACCGAAATGGATAGAGTTATTTCCTGAATTGTTTAAATAGACTATATAAATTTATAACTATTAGCTTCCATGAAGCCTAAAGTATCATTCTGTAAATGATTGAAGGTATTGTTGGTAACCAATTAATCCAAATGAACTGTATACTACTTATAACTAATAGCTTCCATGAAGCCTTAAAGTATCATTATATAAATGATTGAAGGAATTATTGGTACCCAATTAATCCACTAGCTGATGGATCAATGAATAGTCAATCGATCAATCAGTCAGTGGGGCTTCCATGAAGCCCTTGTGATATTTATTGTAACTGAACAATGCTCTTAATTATTAGTTATGCGTCACTCATCGTATTGAATGAGTATGTAGGCACAAGTATGCCTGTACATATATCTATACAATGAACATAGTTGCGTTGTACTTAAACACAGGGAATTAGTATAGGCACAAATGTACCAGTACTGACAACTACACAATGAATACAGCAGCGCTGTATATAATAAACATAGAAGTATTAATATCAATTTGCTACCCACCAGTGGCTCAGGATAGGTTTATAGGTTAATACATTGCTATCATAGTAACATATAGACAGTTTTGACTCAGACTTCAACCAGCTGTTTGGCCCTAATAGTATACCATTGTATGTTGGTACGGCAATAGCAAGTCAACTCAATTGGGTTCTACCTGTCAACATGGGTTAGATTATAGTACCGTCACTGCAAGCAGTAACAACCTGTATAGTTAGATATCAATCAATCCTTATATGGTGTGTTTTCACTTTGCAAGTTGAAATATACATGACAATTGAAACGTATAGTTCTTACTCTTAGTCATTGTCATAGTCAAGCTTCCATGAAGCCTGGTTTATGAGAATAGAATTGCAATGACCTATAGTTGTGTGAGAAAATATATTTGACTGTCATATATAGAGTTTCTACTTGCGATTACAGCAGTTTTTTGATGGATCTGGCTATCTGTTTCGACCAGAGGAGGTGGCCTTTGGTATCCAGGTGACATCCATCGGCAGAGAGACGGCAGTAGTAGTTCTGGGTTTTTTTCTTGCAATTATGGTGCACGTGGTCGTGCAGGGGCGGGGTTGGGACGCCATTCTCTCTATTGAATTGTGTGATTAATTGGTTGACTTGGTGGATGGTTGTATTTAATTGGTCTTGCTGGTTGTTATGCTTTTGCCAATTGTAGTATGCAAGGGGAAGGCCAATGATTGTTGAGAATATAATATGGGCTTTACGTGGAAATAATGCTTGTTCAACATGTTGCTTGACTACTTCTAAGTCTAGTTGATAAGCATTCAGTGCGTCAGTTGGGGATTTCCGAGTTAGAGAAACTATGCCTTTGGACTTGGTTGTAATGGTACATAAACCGGAGGTGAATAAAATGATATTCGGTTTTTCATGATTTATAGTGTCCATCGCCATGTGGGCCGATAGGCGAAGAGATGCCCCAGAAAAGGAAAGGATTTTGGTGTTGTTATATAATGGGTTGGGCAAGTGGGGTCGTAAGTACGGTTTGATATGTCTAATTCTGGAGTCGCCAATAATTAGAAGGTTGGTTGCCATGTTGAATGATGTCTGGAAATAATAAATACGTGTAGAAGCCAAATTAGTTATTTAAATGGATATTTCAGGTATTTAAGACAGTTCAACTTTGATTTCGGCAAGTATTTTGCCGAATTCATTCCCTTTTACATTTTGTGGGTCGAACCGGACATTATGACCGGTGCCCCACTTCTTATCCATTGTCATCTCAAAAAAGTTTGTGTAAGTGCTATTGAGTAGTTTTCCTTGAATGCCAGTGTTTTGAATGAATTTTTGTTTCACGATACCTTTCAGGGTTGCTCGTTCGTTCTGTTTCCACGCTTGGGAGGGTTGGATCTGAGATGACTTGCCTTTGATTGTATAGGGGTTGTCTGTCATTAGAATTTCCTGAGCTAGTTTCGTATTTTTGGCTGTAGGGTTGTCAATGGCTTTGGCGTATTGGAAAGCTTGTTCCGAGGAAGTATATTGAATATTGTCAATTAATATTTTACAAGGAAAAAAGTTGGAAAGATAAACTCTTTCCCCTTGGAACCCGACACAATTCAGAACCATTTATGTATGGTACATATCCACGAACAAGTCCACGAACGAGCATCTATGATTTGGTTGTGCAACAGGTTCTCGTTCGTTGCACAAAGAACGAGCAGGGATTTCTACAAGCATCAGAGACAGAGCAACAGAGCTAAAAACGGCCACGAATTTGCAACGAACAGGCGTTGTGCAACAGCCCTCAGAAATCACTTTCCTCCATGTACCTTATCGTTGCATGAATTATTTCAAAATCAATGATGACTAATGAGATACACTTTTGTGTGTTGTGGTGGCATTATGGGCATATAATTTAACCTTTGAAATGGGCCCTTTTTCATTAATGTATATGTTCGGCACAAAAGTTCGCGTTACACATAGTGTTTTAATTGGTATGGTGGATGGTGAATAGCGAATAGGTGATACTTTGTGCACAACTCTCTGCAGTCAGTGCATTGACACAGTGCTATCCCTTTATTCCTTTATGACGGTCCATAATACATTTGCTTCGTCGGTAAAAAAAAACCTCGAATCATCGAAGGAAACATGCAGGGAAATCCTATCTGCGTCTCCCCATTTCTGATTATATAATAATTCATCCCATTTTGGAAACCAGGTGGAAACGACCGGAATTAACATAACTGTTTAGATGCTAATGCATGAACTGTGAACGAATAATGTAAATTATTAAAGTTGAAGTCAACTTTATATCTAGCTAGGAAATCGTAAAAGGGTGGGAGGGAAGTTCTTGAAATGTTTCCATGATACTGAGACGTCTTTAATATTTAGATATTTGTGTTATTTGATACTTACTACCAAGTATAAATTCGAGGCTACACGTTAATTTTAATCCAAGTAGATGGAGTTATGACTTTTGGGAGGCAACTCTCAACTACGGTTAAGACGTTGTTGTTTCATTGCAATTAGTAAAAGAAATAATATAAGTATGTACATTCATTCCACTCCCTAAAGCACAATAGCTTATAAATGTATGAAACGCAATTCCAGTTCCCCTTAAAGATATACGTCATGGATGAATCGAGTTGAGTAAAAAACTAAAGCACTGATATTGTAATAATATATATATATATATATATATATATATAATGATCAATTCTCACGAAATGGGCCCACAGCCTACTTTTACCATTACTTGCCCCGTAAGTCGGTGGCTTTAACACTTAGAAGCAAGTCAATCCTTTTACTGCATTGGTGTTGCGTTGAGGATTCCTGTCATATATACATTTGCATGTGTAAGATCAATATTTCTATCATTTAAACATAAAAAACAGTGCTTTTCCAATATTTCCGTGATTACGTCGCAGGTGTTTAGGACACTCCCACATTAGGAAAAATACACACACAACCTTTTTTTATATCATATACCAAAGAGGGCGCAACACTCTTTTCAATAAGGCATTTGAGAATGGTATGTGTCATTTTAAAGACAAACAATGGCCAATAATATAAATTCAATGGAAAGTGGCTAATTTATTGAGTGATTACGTCGCAGAGGTCATTTCTTGTGCTTTTTTTCATAAAGCAACAAAACCAATCCAATATAAGATAAAAATTATCCATTCAGTAAAAGCCTTCATTCACAGTGGTTTCCTGATTCTACTCCTATTATCCTGTGAATAGCTGAGACTTTATGTGTGTGAAAGGTAGTGCGTGATTACGTCGAAATTCCTTAATTTTAGAGAAAAAGAGATTGTGACACTGAAAATCACTTCAAATCTGACTTTTATACATGATACTTATCCCCCCCCCCCTCCCCCTCCCCATCCTAAAAATAAACTAATGGTTTGTACTTGGGGATATGCAATCTAAGGTAAAACACTTCATAGGCTTAGAATAGATGCTTAGAACCCATTTATAAAGCATATGACGGGAACAAATAATTATGTGATGTGTTGCAGAAAATGAGCCACAGTCGCCAATTCACTAATTTGATTAGTTTTTGTAAAATTTAGCCAGTAGTAAAATTAAATATCCATGTTTTAATCTACGATTCATAAAATATTTGTTTTTGGTATCCAGGAAAAGTTTATTCCAAGAGAATCGGACCAGTGGTTCTCATTCCTTGGTTGATTCGAATAGCTCACTTTTATTCTCCTTTTCTCCGTCAATTCTGTGATATAATTCTTTTGAGAAGTTATTCTGTTAATCCATGGGCACTTGCCAAATAGAGATACTGCACAATCAGCCTCCAGCTCAGCATTGTTTCATGCAGTAGAAATTGAAGTTGCTATAAACAAACTGCCTTGTACATTATTTCCCGACTTACATGTATTCATGTATGTATACATGTATGCATTAATAAGCCAGTTCGGAGTGCATGCTGGGATGGTAGGGAAATAAACAAACCTAGAGCCCCATCCCCATACACTCACTTACTCACTCAGTCACTCTGACTGAAGTCACTGAAACTTTTGGTACATGTTCTTAAATATTCTGGAAAGATAACATTGGGAGATTCAAAAACGAAACATGTTAATGATGTGGAGAATTAATTATTTTAAGGAGTATGTAAAGGGGTCTGAAAACTTCAAAGAAAACAAAAGGATTGGTAGCATTAATTAGCTTCATGGAGCTGAACATTTTGGAATCCAGCTACTCCCCCTCCAGATCCATCCTCTCTCCTCCTCCTCCTCCTTCACATCCGTCCCCTCTCTCCCCTCCTCCCCACTGGGTCCCCACCCCGTGTCTCCCTTATCCTCCCCATCCCCCTCCTATCTCCTCTTACTCCCTATCCTGCCTCTCTCCTCCTCCCCCTCTCCCCTCCCACCCCTCTGTCCTCTTCCCCACCCCCTGTCTCCCTTGTCCTCCCCACCCCCTGACATGTCTCTCTCCACACCATATTTTTTAAAACAAATCTTTACAATTTACATTTACAAATAAATAAACCTTTTATTCAACTCAACTTAGAAATAAAATAAGAATAAAATCTCAGAAAAAAATTACATTTTCATAGCTACGGTTTCAAACTAAATACAAGCAACAACACTATTTCCTCATCCAGTCGTTGCTAGACATAAGAGAGCATTTCAGCTGGGGCCAAATATTTTCTTTTACTAGTAGTTATTTGGAGGAAAACAAAAATAAAAATATAAATCCGCATTGGTCTACCAACCTAACAATTAATAATTCTTCTACTATGGTTGTATTATGTAGACACATTTGTTTATTCATACTGTCGCAGGATTGTTGTTGTCTAGTCTTTATTTCCAGATATAACATAACAAAATACAAATAATAATAATTCTGGAAATGGGTCTCCCTTTCTATGGCGGCCTTAGCTCTTCCAACGGGTCCCTTAAAATGGGTTAATGAATTAACTTCAATCAATGCACATTGTTTTCCCAGTAGGCCATCTGCTGAGGCCCAGAATGTGGCTAGAAAGTGATCATTTGCAATGATTCACACAATTTAGTTACCTAAATACTATACACCATACTTTAATGAAAATGATATTTGCGACGTAATCACGCATGCATGGATATCAGCGTGATTACATCGCATATTTCTGGTCTCTCATTATCAGGAAATGCTACAATTTGAGAAATAAAAAAGGTTTGGTACACATTGAGGATATATTATAGGTCATGTTTATAAAAAATAATGGTTATTAGTAAAATATGTTTTAGATGGTGATGAATGTAAAAGTGGCATGTAGGTAAAACCTGTTCAGAACTGTATAGGTCATTTTTTGTTGTTCCTGTAAAAGTAACTTAAAAAATATCTGAGTACTAATTCTATTGATAATAGTATTCGCTGAGGTCTTAATGTATAGGACAAAAACGAAAAATGATTGAATTATTGATTTAATCATGTAAAATATGGATATCTTGCAGAAAATCGTGTCTGCGACGTAATCACACCCTTTAAAAGAACCCTTAACTTAAATGTCTGTAACTCAAAAACCAATTGTCCAATTAAGTAGCAAACTGAGATTATTAACTTCCAGTACGTCCATCCTATCTCACATAAGTATAAAGCCATTTAGAAAAAAATAATTTTAGACCCCTTTTCAATCCCATTGGGCACATTTCGTGAGAATTGACCATATATATATATATATATATATATATATATATATATATATATATATAATAACTATGAAGGGATCCCAAAGCGAGTAATTTCTCACTTTATAATTGTGTATGTACCTTCCATCCCTTCTCACCTTTGCCCCTCGACCGAATTCCTATAACTGCGTTATCGGAAATATCGAATTCTCCAATGGCTCCTTACCCTCTCCCCAGGTCAGGAAGCAGGTATTTTCCTATTCTGCAAGGCCCTCCCTGGTCACATCTTACACGCTGGTAGCCAAGCAAGAGATATATAGAAAGAATATAAAAAGGAGGAATTCTGTCAGTGCTGTGAATGATTGCAAAGGCTAATGCATTGGGATTCCATCATTTCTGAACAGCGGCTTGGGATGTTCTTGAATAATGATCTTAAATTATTCACAAGTGAGCCACATTTACATTCCCCACAGACCTGTATAAATGAATGGCCCTACACCAAGAACCTTTATCAGGCTATTGTGAATGTACACATATATTCATTCGGTATGAAAGGTTATGGCACGCTCGTCCTATGCATTGCGCCTTCAATAAAAGGACATTTTGAGTGTCCTAATGGTTATTTATTTCATAATTCAGGGGCCAGTAGTTGAAGAATTCTTAATCTATGTTCATTTTTGCATACGTATTGTTGTACCCGAATAGTATGTCCCCTGAATATTGAGAGGGTTATTTTTTGTAGTTATTTTGTTGATCCTGCCTTTCTTTTCTTATCATTAATAAATTAGTGATCTTAAGATCCCTGAATTCCGCGACCCATCATTTTTAACATTAGTAGAAGGGAATAAAATCTATTTCAATATTATTCAGTTCTAAAAAATGAATTAATATTTCTATCTATAAACATTGAAAAAACACCGAAATATGTGATTTTAGAAAAACAATATTTGGGCTCATGCATTAAGAAATTGGGAACAATGGTTGATTTGGTTTGGGAACTGAAAGGTAAACTTACTCCTTTCCCACCTAGAAAATAGAGCTTTGGGCTGAATTTTCCTGCAGCCAGTGTCTAGAGCTATATGTGTGTGTGATCCCAAATGACACATTGGTGTATGATGGTGTGGTATATTCAGACTGAGTCTATTATGTGGCCTAAGCTTCCTAGGCACAGCCAGTATTGCACCTTCCCTTTCGCAATGAGTCATTGAATCACACCACTTAATGCCTTTTTAGAGTATTTCAAATTCAATTTCATGTGGACTGCATCAATGGTGCAGCGTGACTCACTAGTGTTTACCATCTCAGTCGCTGGCGGTGCCACAGTATTGGCTATGGCACCACAAAGAAGCAACCCCGCAACATTGTCTGGCATTTGAAAAGGATCTTAATCTAATGCAATCTATATTTTCATGATGTATGGCCTGCAGGTAAAGGTATCATCAGGACTTGCAGGAGCTCCTATAGGCCTAGTATACAGAGGCACAGCCCCAGGTCCGGTTCCTCCAGTAATATGCTCTCCCTGCCGTCCCTGCTGCTATTCGTTATTAATCAATTTACCTTGATCTGATTCGGAAGCTCTGGGTCTAGAGAGTACCAATGACCTCCCGGTCCTTATCTGCCTGATATGACACTAAGGTCGGTTTGGTTTACCCAGTCCCCATTCTATTTGGCTACTGCATCTTTTCCCTTGATCAGGAATAATACTTCATACGTTCACCGTTATAAAGCCATTTCTTTTTTCCCACCGCCTAGGTACTATCTTTCTAATGTAATGGCTTGATTTATGAGTCTTGAATGTACGTATGGGTCTGGAAGTGGACACTTTTAAGGCACATCCCCTCGCGACATCTAGTCATAATTTTCTTTCAGCTAGGGTCTAGAGCTAATGTATAAATTCTTGCATTGGGGCCTTTGATTTGTCGAGCCAAACTCCACACCTCCACTCTATTTCTTCCTATTTGCATCGGCTGTACCCTCAACGGAGAGATTTACTTCTGCATGATAAAGTCCTGATGATGTGTATTATATATATAACTGATTTCGAATAAGCAATTTATTGATGTATGGGGGCTATTTCAACATAATATTGGTAAACAGCTAGATTCATCAGTCCAAAAAGGTATTTAGGAGTGTACACTCCCGTTGTGAGGCACATGGTTATGCGTATACATATGTACATTCAATGAGCTAATTCTATATATACGAGTACAGCTTAATAATTGTCCTAGTCTGAAGAATAGTAATAAATATTATTGATGAGTATGCTGGCTATTTCCCTCCCGAGACAAGCCACATTCCTAGCCCATATTACACCCAGTCCTTCTGGCTACTTCAGTCGGCATACCAGACTTACATCATTCCAAGATATGGGCGATATGGAAGAAAGATCCTTTTGGCTATATAGGGAAAAATCAGTATGCGGGAAGGCAGGCCGGAGAAAGAAGATTAGAATCAATTCTTATATCGTCCCTGACGTTAATGAAAGCTTGTGGCAACGACAGGAATTAATTTCGCCCCTTTGTTCTCCATCGCCGAACGGAGCCAACTAGGACAACACTCCGTGATTAAATTTCTCTTTCTCAGCTGCTTTTATTTTCTTGTAATTTCCACATCCCTTATGTAGCGCCGCTCCATCGAATATATCAACATCTATCATAGGACAGGTATCAACGGTGTTTGGACAAGGATACTTATTACCTGACACTTTTATTCCTATCACTGTATCAGTGTATATATAGGCAGAACAGAGGCTGCATGGTGTGCTCCAGCTACATTTAATAATTTCTATGCCATATATAGGTATTGAAATTTGTTTATGCAACCCAGGCCTTCCGCAAGGAAAGCCTCTAGGGATAACTAATGAACTAAAACTGGCGGGGAGGTTTGGCAGCTTGCATTGTTATGAAGAGTTCTATGCTATACCTATAGTAACTTATTATGAGTACATTTTTGGCGTATCTCTAGGGGAATGACTTAGAGGTGCAAGAAGATGATGGCGGTCTCACAAGAGGCAAATGACTCAACTTAATCTTGCAACTGGAGTATTTGTTAGCTTTCCCGCCGTGCAAGGGCTCTTCTGCGAAAACCTATCTACAGTACTTGTCTGACTGTTTAGTGACTCTCAGATAACTGCAAAACTGCCTTGGAAGTGTTAACTCTGCGGTTATGATGTTTTAGCCATGACGTTAAAGATCTATCTTCTGGAAATTCTCCTTTGAGCACTGCTTCGACGAGGACTGAATCGCTGACATGATTACAGTGCATAATTTTAGACCTTCGGTGAGAGCAATGATTTAAGCATAAAATTGAATTTTCTGATTACAGCTTGTAATTCTGATTAGAGCTTGCAATTTGATTGTGTCCCTTCTGCACTCGATCTGCTCAACAAGACTCATTCGTCAGTACGTCCATGCTGTGCATAATATCAAGCATTTTAAGCGGGAAACTAGCTTGAACCGTTGATAAAAAAGGGGACAAGATTTCTGCATCACATCCGTCACTAAATGCACTGCCTCTTCTTCCACATTCGAACTGCACAGCCCCTAGATAAAGTTGGCTGAATATCCGCCGCAATGGCAGTGCAGGGCTTTTCACTTCTGAATACCGAACACCTGTCTCCATTTGTCCTCTACAGAAACTGAACTCGTCCCTCTGCCCTAAATTGAGACTGATGGAAAGTTTTTTCATTCTATCCACAGTAATATAGCCTTCCTGTCGGGGCTTTTATTACAAAATCTAACGTATCGGAGACGCAAAGAGGTTAAGAAAGACAATTTTCTGGTGAAGATTCTTTCTAAACCTCGGGTAAATATTGCGATCAAGTTTTAATTCTGCTTACAGGCAGTGTCGTCTTTCTTGTAAATATTCTGGCTAAATAGAATATTCATGTTGCAGACAAAGATACATCCTTAATAGGGAAGGTCGCATTACTGCTGCTTATAATCAGGAACAAACATTTCGCAAGGGCCTGTTGCTGCTTTCTATCCTCATATTGTGTTAAGATAGCCTGCCTTTCATATCGACATCCTGTCCTTCAGTCTTTGAAAGGCTTTTTCAACCAAAGACACGCAACTCTTTCTTGTAAGCTCTCCTCCCTGTGAGCTACACTAATATTGAGAGGCTGTAGGGGCATTAGGACTAAGTTTCCCAATACTAAATGTGTCATGGGTATATTTCTGGCTCGCCTACATCGTAATTGTTACTGGACGCCCCATGCGGGATCTAACATATTTTATGGCAATTTTAAAATTTTGATTAAAGTTTTACTCTAATGTACGTATAAAATTATTGCGGCAGCGTGATCTCTACTGTCGGAAGGAGAAAGTCCCATGATTGAAAGTTGTCCCTCAAGTTGATCAACCCGTATATGCATGTGCATCCAATTCTCCTAGCTATTCCACTCCAACCAACTATTGAACTACACAGAGAACTATCAATCCCCTCACTAACACATCGTAGAAATTATCATCTAGAAATGTTAAGTTACCATAGAAGCAACCAAGAAAAATATCGTGATAGAACTATAGAATACTAGAGCAAACGATGCACCACTTATTTCTATCCATAGGTGTAGGACTCAAATAGGGGAAAACTCTGTCAATACTAAAACTGCAACAGCCTGGAATGCTCTCCAACAAGAAACATAGCAATGGTTGAAACTTTCAAATCCTTATGGCATAAATCTTTTTTGTCTACTTTAAATTAAAAATGAATGCCTCACTTTGCATTAATTAGTGGTTTACCTTGATTCTTTATATTTTGAGATCCAATAATCCATAGGTCACTATCTATTGGTGAGTGATTAACCTATGGTATATTAATTCAAAACTACACTTATATGACTCTGTTATTAGTATACTGACGGTGACACTCTGTGTAAGTGGTTAACCTTGGTACAATATATTTTAGTATTAATCGTACATCGCTTCTTCTGTTAGTTTTTCTCCTTGAATCTTTGTAACACTGGGACCACTTGACAACCCTGGGTTTACCCAGGAAATGATATCCCAGTCAAAATAAAATCTTCAAAAGAATATATATGTGGCCATTTCCATCAATTTGACAACATAGGGGTTTACAGTCTTGATATCAATAAAATAGCATAGATATTTATTTATTCCCTTAAAGTTGCCATGTTTTACCAATCTGGTGGTTGATTGTACTAGGGAACAGTATTTAGAGGCTTTTTACCGGGACATTTGATTAATTTTTTTAAAAAGTATAGATTTTTGAGCTGAAAATTGCCGGTTCCATGGGCATTAAGAAAATATATTGTTGAATTATTAAGAGAAATAAAACAAATTCATAGTTTTTCATGTTTGTCATGCTCGCAAGTTACATTAAGAGAGTAAATGTGCAAAAAGTTATCTCCTGAGTTTTTTTTAGGAGACAGGCATCACAAACAGATAAATTTGAGTGTGGGGTAGGCTATGTCGCCTAACATCAGCACTTTCAATTTAGTGTGGAGTAATTCCCAGACAAATAAAAGATATCAACTAAATTTAGACCTAAAATAATAGAATACTCAACATTTAACCTACAAATATCAACTACTATATTAGTAAGCGTTGTCAGTGAATTCTAGCTGAAAAAATAAATAGGACCAAATGTGTTTGGGAAGGGGGGTCTGTCGCCTAACATCAGCAGGGTTGATGGCCCTAGAAGGAGGATTTTAAATAAATATACCTCATAATTGAGTTCTATCATTTATTTTGGTTATTTCGATTCTATTATAGTGAATAATTATGACTTTGGATTTATTTCACGCATGATAAATACTAAGATACGGCCTGTGTCTCCTAACGCCAGCTATGTCGCCTAACATCAGCAGTTCAAATCCATTTAAGTAATCTTGTGCAGAAAAGATGAAGCTCTGACAATTTTAGAAATGAAAATAACAATAATAACAGAACAAAAGTCAATGAGGCCCCGATACTGAAATTGTGGAATTTTAGAACTATACCGGGTGAAAATATTATACTCCAAATTGGGTAACAGGAACTTTCAACTCTTGGTCTTTTCCCACCTGGAATCTTCAAACCCTATATAGTCTCCCCCACCCCTGGTCATTTCAACCCCCGGTTAAGAATAGGCAGGTCTTCTATGGAAGGCATGGTCAAGAATGGTTATCCTAAAATTGACAGGATGAAGAGATGTATATACTGTTTGAGTTGAATATTGTGGAACGAATTACCCATTCAATGGGGGTAGAAGTAGGGGGAGTAGATTTGGTCAAGTGGAGATGAGAGTGGAAAGGGGCAATAGGGTCGTGAGAGTAATGCTAGGCAAGCGGGGAGTTCGTGGTATGAGGAGGAGGTATGTAGGTTGAAAGTAAGAGGGGGACGAAGGAGGAGATCTGGATAGTTTACAAGGGGTTGAGACAGATCAGACCTTTTTCGAATAATATGAGGAGAGAAACCTTTCTAGTGGCTACTCCGGTTATGCTTATTTGTATATCTGTCCTCTTTATGTCACCACACCCCCTGTAATGCCCCTCCTCTCTCCTTCCTCTCTATGTCCCCCTCTTTCACCGCTCTCTCTCCTGTGTCTTTAGCATCCATCCCCTATCTCTCAGTCCCTCTCTCCCTAACTCTTTCCCCCTCTCTCTCCCCAACTCGTAAACTTTCCCCCTCTCTCTCTCCTCTCTCCCTATCTTTCCTCTTTCTCTCTCTCTCTCTTCTCTCCCTCTTTCCCTGTCTGTCTTGTCTGTCTGTCTCTCCCCTTTCCCTAATATGTGTTACTCTCTATGGTTGGTTTATAACTTTTCACATTTTGAAATACTTGTCTAATTAAATTGTCATTGCCCCAAACAATGTGAAACCTCCCAATTCGTTGGTTTTCCGACTTTATTATATACCACTCCCACCCCCGCCTATATGTTAGTTGGTCCCATGATATACTGCGCCTCCTCCTTCTCTTCCTCCCCCTCCCTCCTTCTCCTCATACAGACCCCTCTGTCCTCTTTATAATAGGAAGAGGGATTCCTTTGGATGAGCAGGTATTAATGATTTGTAGTGAGCTGCATTAGTTTTCTGATTAGAATGAAATTAGAAATACTACTTGTTGAGCGTGTAGGAACAATTTTACTTGGAAATTATCATAGAGCATCCATTTCATTGAGATTCATTGAGAGCACCTGTATTGGAGAACTCCCTAGAATTGATTTGTCAGGGTTATACAAATAAAAAAAAATTAAAGCATTTCTTAGTTCAAGGCACGTATTTCTGTGGCAAAATCATAAAATATATGTTACCATTATACTCTATTTTAAATCAAAATGGATTTGCAAGCTAAGTTTATTTGATAAAGGATGGCTAGCTCAGAAACTGTGCACAACAATCATATTCCATTTCCCAGCACGTTCTGTGATAGAAACACGTATATTCATAATCAAATTTAAGCATATACCAATTTCTGTTTGCTTTTCTATGTGCATCAAATAAAATCGAGGCAAATTTAATGAAAATCATGAATTTATTCTCTATTGATATTGATATGTAGTGATCTTCGGATCCGATCCGCTTGCACGCTAAATAAAGACAGAACAAGGCTTAACCTTTCTACAGACTTTATTTAGTCACATGGGACACACTAGTCCTAACTCACTCAACTCGAGCTGGGGTTCACCCCTATTCTTGACTCGTACAAAACTGGTGTGAGTAGACATTGAGTATAGAAGATAAAGATAAGATGCACTCAGGCATTATGTTACTAAAGACTCTCGGACTGACGTCCGTGGATATAAATATCTCATAGCAGTACATTGATAGAAAGGTTAAGAACAGAAGATTAGCTTAAAAGAGCATAACAACCAATATAATGGTAAAAGTCCCCACACATATACTGATGAGTGGACATGTTCACTGGTACTGCCCACTGGGGTAGTTCAGGTGTACTAACCCACAGCGGACAGCACCACCACACAATAGAATAGAATATTGGTAATATAACCAGACCCACTACAATACTCCCCTTCTTCGAAAAAGAGTTTTAACACATTACAAACTCGGTAAAAAGCAGTAAAAAACACATTTCTAGTGACAAACATGTCAAGCACACATGCAAAAAGAGATTACGGATTTAAAAATCCAAGTAAAAAAGTTCAATACACACATCTGAAGAAAGCAGTAATAGTAAACACCAAATACATTCAGGAGCATATAGTGTCCTCACTAACTTACAGAATCCAGTGTAGAAAATTTTTATAAAACTGACTGAAGTTCCTCCTTCTGAGTGAATCGACAGTAAAAAAGAGTAATCTCACATTAAAAGTCTTAGTTGATGTGTTATCAATCCGAAAAGGGAGTCCGCGGGGTGGTAGAACATGGTCCGGATCCGAAAGAAATGATCCGAGGACGAGCCAACAAGGCAAGGTAAGGCAAGGAAACGCTCCACGTCACATCCGACGGAGGCTTGTACTGGAAAATGCTCGACGCCACATCCGGCGGAGGCTAGGTAGGTCCGGGCATCACTGGGAGTCCATGGGAGCGTTCTCAGTGTCCGGGACACCTTCACCAGTTTCCTGCTGATCCGTGGATCCGTCCTGCTGGTCCGCAGGCTTTCGCCCGACTTCAGGACCAACAGCCGTTGCGTTTTCTCCCCCGGATAGAGGAGAAATGGCATTTCCGGGCGAGCCAAACATTCTCATCAGGCCAAAAGGGTCTTGGCCTCCTTGGCTCGCTTGAGCTGTTCGCTGCACTGGCGGGGGAGCAGTCCGCGGGGCCAACACAGGTTGGAACTTGGCCATCAGACTTGACAGCAGGTTAAACTGAGCCAAGTCCATACTCACATTGACAGAGTCTCCGGACTCTGACACTACAGTACCTGTACTCGGGCCAGCAACAGCAGTTGACTGAGGGGCACGGGCAGTAGACACTGTAGCGGACTGGGTGGACGCTTCCACCTCGGACACCTCCTGACTTTCAGGAGAGGAGCTGCGGCCGAATTCCGCGAGTTCCCCACGCAGACTGGCGTTTTCTTCCGTCAGATTGAGGATCTCGCTATCTTTCTTGGCCACAGCCAAGCGCAGGGTTTGGATGATCTTCGCCTGCGTCCGGATTGTCTCCTTCTGCGCGGCGTTCTCCCCAATTTGGCCCTGCACGGCTTCCAGTTTTTGCAATGGGACAGTCAGTGTCGCCATTGAGGTAGAGACTTGTTGCTGAGCAGCGTCAGCAGCAGCCCGGAGAGTCAACAAACAGCGTTGGATCTCGGATTCCGCTGCCCGGACCAGCTGCTCGGTTTCTACCTTCTCAGGCAGCTGGGCAGACAAGGTGTCTGTCTCCACCTGCGCCTTGCGGCCCTTCTGCTTCTTGGCTGCAGGAAGGGATGGTGAAAGCATTCCTGATCCACCTCCGGAGCTAGTCCGGCCGCGTTTCTGGGCACCCTCAGTGCCTCCAGTGGTCTCCTTGCTGGAGGAGGCATTCTTTGCCACGGATTTGCCTCCAGACTTCCCTTTTTGGCTGCTAGAGGAAGAGCTGGCTGACCCGGACTGTCCAGCAGTAGAGGAGGAAGCGCTGGACTTGGATGGTTTCGCAACCGACCTCATCCTGCGGGTGACCCTCAAGTGCTGGGCTGACATGTAAGTCATGCGGAGGAAGGCAGAGTTGTTCCGGATGACAGGCATCACAGCTCTGGTCTTCTCCAAGGCAATCTCCCTATTCAGGTGGTGCTGCTTGACTTCGCCGTTCATGAAGTGTTGCACCAACTCCACACGGCGGTCTAGAACCTGGGCACACTGGTCGTGGGAGCACACCCACACCTGTGAATAGGGGGCATGTACCTCACAGAGATGCCTAAAGAAGCGCTCTCTGGTCTGGTACCTCTTGATGCCACCTTCGTTTACAGGAAGGTACCTGCACACCATGAAAGGGCACCTAAACCCGGGCTGCCACAGTTTGTGTACTCCTGTGAGCTTTCCAAAAGTACTCGCGTCAAGGCTGTCCTCTCGGACCACTTCTGGCCAAATGACCTGCTCGTACCGGGTCATTTGGTCGTCATCAAACTCCTTTGACTCATCGTCAGATTCCGGAGCTTAAGGTGGGACGGATCCGGGCTGATCCATGCTCGGATTCAGGGGAACCAGAGCTGCTGAGTCCAACTCGGCCTTAAACTTGGTCAGAGAACCAAATTTGGCCAGTTGCACCCGCCTAGCCTCGGATCGGTACACATGCACCCTTTTCAGCTTCCGGATCTTGGGAAGCTTGGAAAGGGGCGTCTTCGTACTGCTAGTGCTAGTGCTAGCAGTGGTCTGGGGCAATTTTAGTAGAGCTTTCGCCAACTCAGCTCCCCTGGGCCGAGAGGCGGCTGCAGTCTTAGCCTTGGGGTTTGAGGAAGCGCTCCGATCCCGATCTGAACTCTTCTTGCCTGGAGAGTTAGAATGGGAACGGGTCCGGATGGCGTCCGCGTCCTTGCCCCTCAAGACCTTCCCCGGGTCGGCCTGCTTGCGTGGTGATCTTCTAGGTGTCACCTGCACCTGACTCTTTTCAGACTTGTCCTCTGCAGGACTTTGCTTGGGACCCTTTGTCCCTGAGGTTCCGGCTTTCCTGTCCGAAGACCTGGAAGTCCGGGCTTTGTCCGCAGACTGGTCCGGGGACTTGTCTGCTGACTGGTGGGTGGTCCGTCCGGACCTGTCCGACTTGTCCGAGGATTTGGAGGGAGCAACGCTTACCTCGACCTCCATTTCCTCCTCCAAGTCCACCTCGAACGCGGCAGGGGTAGGGACCTTCTGTTCCCAGTATGTGGTGTCCTCTGTCTCCTCCTCCCTCTCTGCTGCCGTCATGATCGAGTCCAGGACCTCGGCCGCCTGGTCGTCGGTCAACAACTCGCCGTCAGACGCCGACAGGTCCAAATCATTTTCTCGGTCAGACATCTTGAGAATATCAACCTAGTTCTGACAGATAGAAAAATAACGACATGTAGCAACAGCAGAAATAAGGCACAGTTCAGGGACAATATTTTTAGACCTAGACAGAACTGGTTTCTAGCCACGGACGTGGCACGGGCGTGGCTTGGTCTAAAAATCTACCACCGGTATACATATACAACAAGCCAAGTTCTAAACAACACATTAATTCGTCAACCAACATGCATTCAGAGTGTAACCTGCTAATATCACCGGGACTTGACAAGAAATGGTCTGTTTAGCATAGAGACACCCCTTGTTCATTCATTCGCTATACAAAACATACCAAAATGGCCACAACGTGTTCGGCGCCAGTCCGCCGAGTCATTTCTGACTACTATTTCTCAGCGAATACAGTACACATTGGTCCAGAAACTCTTGTCGCCTTCTTGCGACTACATATCAACACATACAGATGTAAGTCAATAAGTTCATCTTTTTGGGAAAACTTACAGTCTACTTTTCCTTAGTGAAGAACGTGTCGCTCACTCAGAATCCGGAAGTCAACTGAAAGGAGTGAAACACACCGGCGAGACCCGTGGTCACGCGTAGTGCTTCAGTCCGCCACCGCTGTTGGCAGCGCCAATCACTTCCCGCGCTCCTTCTGAGCCATAGCGCGGACGTGTTTGACCAGTCCGGCTAACCTGTTCTCCCCTGTTGAGACTACACAGGGTGTTTTACCTCAAATTTCTCTGGTTCTCAGGACAGATTCAAGCAACCACCTATTCACTATAAATAGATTCCGGCCTTACAGCAAGTTCCAAGCCACAATTGCTCGCAGGGCAAGCCTGGGCCTAGCTTTTCTCTATCGTTCAAACCAAATACTTTCCAAGACACATGTTCGTTTCCCAGTCATAAATAGAACTGAGTCTACATTGCCGAATGGTGACAAGCAATTATTATCCGGTACAAATAAACTGCAAGTCTGACTTCTCGTTGTGTACTTTTTTGAAGTGGGAGAGAACCAGTTCAGAAATTCTCCCCCCGGATACCAATTTTCTTACTGATTAAACCGAACTGGGGCTTTACGCAAGCGTTGAGCCCTTACCAGCGCTGGGGAGGTGTCCCTCACACTAGGCAACAAATTTCTTTGTGCCCTTTTCTGGGGTAGAGAGGTTGGCAAGGAAACCACTGGAGCTGGTTCTTTCCTCGGACGCCCAACCTTTCTTTTCACAGGCACTAAAGGAACAGCAGGCAAGTCCGTAAGTTGTTTCTTCGGTCTACCGCGTTTCTTCTTGGTTTTTACACAAATACTAGGCGGAACTGGAGGAACAACTACTGCTGTTCCTGACCCCGTCCCCCCTTTCTTTGGTCTACCAGGCCTTCGTTTCATTTCCCCTAGAGTCTGTTTCTTAGTAGGCAACACTTGGTTTCCTACTTTAACAGGACCCTTTTTCTTTTTTTTCCTAGTCAGTGGAGGAAGATCTGTGGCCGAAACGGACTTTCTCTTTTTCGGCCTACCTCTAGGCTTGACGCCTATAGTAACCTTCTCCTTCACGGACTTAGCCGGACATTCAACTCCCGCTACAACTTTCCCAGCTTCCAGCCTGAGAATATCTCTACCTGCCTTTTCCAGTTTCTGAAATTCTGGAGCCCTATGAAGGTTTCTAGCCTGGATAGGACCATCTTCATCAAAAGCAGGCTTGAGATAATCAATGTGGTATCTCAACAAGCCTTCAGCTGTTTCAAGTTCACAGGTGGTACCGCCTATGAACCTGCGGATTTTAAATGGGCCATCCCATTTCTGTCCCAATTTCTTGTTTGCTTTAGGAGGGCAATATCGATAGACAACATCCCCCACAGCAAACTTTGGAGGCCTAGTACGTTTGTTATAATCTCGTCTCTGATTTATAGCAGAGACTCCAAGATTTTCCCGCACATACTGGTGTCCTCTCCGCATCCATTGCTTCAGGTTCTCCACATAAGAAACCTTACAAGGAAAGTCCAACCCGTCAGATCCCACTCCATGGACTATATCCATAGGAGCTACGAGCTCCGTCCCAAAAACTACAGAATTTGGTGTACATAAAGTGCTGGCATGCACAGTAGCTCGATACGCGTGAGCTATACACGGAGCAAGCATATCCCAGTCATCTTTATGATAGTCTGTCAGACAAGAGAGCTGCTCAACAAGTACTCTGTTAAGCCGCTCGCTTTGTCCGTTGGACTGAGGCCTATAGGGAAGAGTTATCAGTTTCTCAATCCCTAACATGTCCAAAAGACATCTCAATAGCTGTGATCGGAATTCAGGGGTCCCATCGGTCTGTAAAGCCACCGGACATCCGAACCTCAGAATCCATTCCTTGAAAAGGACTTCTGCACAGCTTTCTGCAGTATGGTCACGCATGGGATAGGCTTCGGCCCACTTAGAAAAATGGTCCGTAACCACCATGATATAATTGTTCTTCCTAGGTGTCTCCCTAAAGGGACCTAGAATATCCAACGATATCCGGTTCCACCTGTCACCATGCTTCTCTTTCTTTAGGAGAGAAATTCCTCCTCCCCCACGGGTCTTTCTGGTACAACATTCAGGGCAAGCCTTAATCCATCTCTTCAGGTCATATCTTTGGCCCGGCCAATAATATCTCATCTTGGCCGACCAAGTGTTCTTAAAAACACCAAAATGTCCTGAAGTCTTAGGCCCGTGCATGCCCATGAAAATTTCTTTCCTCATGGAAGCTGGGATCACCTTCCTCCAATACTTCCTACCGGTGGCTAGCCGGACCCATCCGAGGCATAGCACACCGTCCCTCATTTCCATTTCACCTAGGTGTTGAACATAAGTCCGAAATTCATCGGACTCACCAGCAAGATCTTCCCGAGAAGGAATTTCTACTGAGCCGTCCAACATATCAATCAACCTCTTGATCATGGGATCAGACTGCTGAGCATCTTGTAGCTTGTTACTCCCGGAGTCCGTGGGGACATCCGAGTCCGAAGGGACATCAGTGGTAACAGCAGCTAACACAGCGTCATGTAGTCCGCAATCATGACAATCCAATCTCCCACACTTACGTGTTGGCAAGCGAGAAAGCGCATCGGCATTTTCATGCCTGCGCCCAGCCCGGTGCAGAATCATGCCCTGATCCAGTCCGTATTCCTGCATGGTAGTTAACCACCTAGCAAGCATATCAGTTGGATCTTTGAAGTTTAGCAACCAACGGAGAGAGGCATGGTCCGTCCTAACATAGAAGTTTCTATTACCCAGAAGGTAATGTCTGAACTTCTTCAGATAAGTCAAAACAGCAAGCAACTCGCGCTTAGTAGCACAATAGTTTTT
This sequence comes from Sthenelais limicola, assembly GCA_942159475.1. NCBI lineage: Eukaryota > Metazoa > Annelida > Polychaeta > Phyllodocida > Sigalionidae > Sthenelais > Sthenelais limicola. The sequence continues at coordinate 90,675,016 of OW804096.1, read as the reverse complement.
CTGAGATTTAGACAAACTATTGCTAGCATAGCCCAAGACTACTTCCCGTCCGTCCTGAATCTGTGAAAGGATTCCAGCCATTCCAAAACCACTTGCATCCGTATCTAGGATGAAATCTCCCACCTTCCGGGGATATCCCAGTACTGGCGATGTGGTCAGCAATTCCTTGACCTTGCTAAACGCAGCCTGACACTGAGGAGTCCACACTATAGGTCTGGTATAGCGTTTATCCTTGCATGCCGCCGTCACAATATCTTGCAAAGGAGAGACAATTTCACCAAAGTTAGGTTGAAACTCCCTATAATAGGAAGCAAACCCTATGAACTGTCTAATCTCCTTAGCATTCGTAGGGACTGGCCAATCTCGGACTTTCTCAATCTGTTTCGGATTAGCTTGAATTCCCTTACCAGAAACAATCCGGCCCAGGTATTCAACTTGCCGACGGAAGAATTCACACTTCTTCGGCTTCAATCTTAATCCGTAGTCCTTGATTCGTTCTAGAACAAGCCTGAGGTTTTGGAGACACTCATCCAGCGTCTTTCCAAAAACAACAATGTCGTCTAGATAAACCAAACATGACTTCCATTTGAGTCCGTCCAACATATTGTCCATCATACGTTGGAAGGTAGCTGGGGCATTACACAGTCCGAAAGCCATAACTTTGAACTGAAATAAGCCCACACTAGAGAGAAAAGCAGTTTTTTCTTTACTCTCCTCATCCATAGCCACCTGCCAATATCCACTTTCGAGGTCTAGTGTGCAAAACCATTGGTTTCCACCAAGAGCTTCCACACACTCGTCAATCCTAGGCAGAGGAAAACTATCTTTTATCGTGACAGAGTTCAACTGGCGATAATCTACACAGAACCTCTGTGTCCCGTCCTTCTTGGCCACCATAACAATAGGAGCTCCCCAAGGGCTATTGCTATGCTCAATCCGGCCTTCTCTATACATCTTCCAGATCTCTGCTTCCGCCTTATCACGTTTAGCAACTGGAATCCGCCTGTATGCTTGTTTGATCGGACAAGCATCACCTGTATTGATAACATGGCGGACCTTATGAGTACATCCCAAAGCCTTATCTCCTGGAAGAGAAAAGCAGCCTCGGAACTCCTCTAAGAGATTCAGAGCATTTCGAGTATCTTGGACTCCGGACAAATCCGATTCTTTGATCATCTTAGCCAATGGACACTCTGCAGCGGGCGGAATGGGAAGAGTAGGAGCGATCAGATCATCATCCGCTATAGGAGACTCCAGCAACTGTATAGAGTTGATGATTGCTTCTCTGATCACTTCCTCATTCTCCCCAACATCTGACAAAGAGTCTTGAGCTAATAAATCAACTCTAAACACTTTACCAACCACCCTATGTCGTTTAATCTTCAAGGTGCGACCGGTCGGATTGGAGAAAGCTACCACGGCCGGAGAACCGTTGCCTGCTACATAAGTATTCAGGCTGCCCAAGGCTAAGTCTTTCAACAATCTTTGGTCTGGCTCGAACATCAATCCACCCGATGTGACTGAGCCACTGCCAAGGTCAAGTCTGGCCATAGTAACTGATCTAGGTTTGGAGACAACTGCCTTAAGAAGTTTCACCTCTCTCCCAACAATTACGTCTTCCACTTCCATTGACTTCCATTGACTTTCAATACTGCTAACAGGCTTCTTCCATAACGTACACGGTACAGAATACCCGAAATTTTCCAAGTAGAAAGTCCCTGACCAATCCAGATTACATTGGTGCACAAAATAAAAATCCGCACCAAGTATCCCGCGTTCAGGACCACGTAGACCACTGACTACAAGACAAGTAATCATGTAAGTCCGGTCGCCTAATTTCAAGGGACAAAGCGCGCTCCCATATGTGACTATCGGTGTCCCATTACCCATCACACACATCATCCGTACCGAAGTCATCGGTGGTGGATTTGGAAGGGAATCGTAGAACTTCTTAGTGATCAAGCTAGTAGTAGCACCCGGATCAACTAAAAAAGGTCCACTTCCCCCACCTACTGTCACAGGGGCATACCATCTCTCCCGTACTAGCAATTTAGTAGGGATCTCCAAAGTTCCCTGATTGTGTACAGAAACTTTCTGAACTTGAGCAGGTTCGGTTGATCCACTTTTGACCAACACTAACTGATCTCGTTCAGCTTGGAATCCGGACTGTCCCCACCTCACTTCAGAGGCAGAGTCCGAATCACCACAAGGTAACAAGCCTTGAGGTAGGAGCTTTCCTTCCGGCAGCGACCTAGAATCTCCAGTCTTCGGACGGGGATCACCTTGGTGTGTAATCTCCGGCGTACTAGCTGGTGCCTGGGCATGTCCTCCAGTTCCTATACTACTCTCAGCTTCACTTCGGACTGTGGCACTGTGAAGCGTCTTTTCCCCGACCCCCATCACGCTCCTTATGAGGGTCTGTCCGCGTTTCCCGAGTCCTTAGCTGATGCACCGGACTTGGGAGCTAGCCCAAGGATGATCTGTTTCGTTGGACACACTGAAGCGATGTGTCCGTCCTCACCACAAAACCAGCATCCGGTCGATTCTCATGAATGGTCATCAAATCACCAATTTCAAATTAAATGTAATAATTGGAGAAAATCTCATTGATTATAGTTTCAGTTTATTCTGTTGAATGCTCCTGACAAAGAGGAACAAATAGGTACCCACTTTTACTGATCCATCACCAATAAATATTGTGCTAGGAGCTTAAGATAGCCATTTCTTGTATAAAAAAATAGTGAAAATGATGTTTGTCATAAAATAATTGATAAAAGATATTATATCTCAATAAATTCAATGTTTTTTTTACATTCGCAATTACTTTGGCCCTTTTGTAGCCAGAAATGTTGACATATTCATGACAAATATCTTGCCTACAGCAATATTCATGGTGGGGTAGTATTGGCATCATCAAGCAAACCCCCTTTCCTAGACTAATTTAAGGGGTATGAAATAAATCAAATATTTAATACTAGGGGCCAGTGTGCAAGGTATTTGCATATATTTAATGAACTAACCATAAACATTTTAAAAAGTGCCACTAATCTCATGATATCTAACTGAAACAAAATCAAAGCCCATTTGGTGTACTTTTGGCATCATCAAGCAAACCCCCCTTTTTCAGGAATATTCAATACTCATGAAAGGAACTACTGATTTATTTTGGTAGTGATTTAAAGGTATCCGTCCATACAATAACTTAAATGAAGAACCTCAATAAAATATGTTCTAATGTTCCCTCCATCAACTATTCTAAATCAAACATCATCAAGCAAACTGCATCATCAAGCGAACTGCATTATTAAGCAACATAACAGGGGGTCTGGAAGGAGGGGGGTGGAAGGTATTTTTTCTAACTTTTTCCCCTTAAACATAACTCATAATTACCTCCATAAACAACCAAAATAAGTATTCAAGTCAATGTAACAGGAAAACGATGGAGAAACAATGTTATTAATAGTTTTCTATATTCTAAATATAAAGGGTTATATGAGTATAATGGGCAGAGGGTCAATGACCTGTGACCTGTACCACTGCCATTACCATTACCATTACTAAATGGTTATCTGGCTGTAACTTTTCTTCTAGTTGGAATATTTTCACAAACTGAAGAGTATTATGGCCGTTACATGAAGACCTATCAAATACAAACTAATTTAAAACATTATGCATACATTCTTATTATTTATTTCTAACTTAAATCCTAATTTATGTAGAAATATGTACCTTTCCCCTGTGTCCTTACCATCAAAATTCAGGTCACAGTCTCTCCCAAGCTGCCCTGACCACAATATTCATTATTAACGTTCCCAATTTTGTCTATATTAGCAGCAATATATCTAGTTTATGTATGAGAAAAAATAAATCAATAGAAGCATTTTAAAAAATATATCAATTTTCAGCCCTGGATGGCCAAATGACGCATTTTCGTGAGAATTGACCATCCATTGTTCGGCTTCCATCGTCTGAACCTTCTCTGCCCACCTCCTGTAGAGGGAGCAGCTGGTCCAGGCTTAGGAGCGGACTTTTTGTTCATCTGCCATGCCTGCATTGCCTGAATAATACAATCAGAAATATCGTCCGAAGCTGATACTTCAGGCTGAACTTCCGACGGTTTATCAAGCAACTCCATCATCTGGGCAATGGCTTTCTGAGCTTTTTTACTTGCCACACCACCAGGAGGTGCGGATATGGCAAGGTTCGAGGAGTTCTTTGGTTCTACTGATGTTGTCTGAACCGTGGCCAAATCCATAGTACAGCTTTCGAACACTACAGCCCAATGTGCAGCTTGGTTCAAGTCATATGGTTGCTTGAACCTCACAAATTCCGCCATTTTAAGGTCAGTCAAACCTTTCAAAAATGTCCGGATACACAAAGTCCGCATAGTGCTGTCCAAATGGATACCAAAAGCATAGCGTGCAGCCTTTGCTACATCATTGGCAAAATGCCTAGCATTTTGACCAGGGGTTTGTCTGGAAGCATAGAACTCAGCTTCTCTTTTTTCCTGACAATAATCACCATAGTTGGTCTCCAAATGAGCTACCAAGTCCGGCAATTTTGTCCCCTGGGGCAATTCCCCCAAAGCCGCAATTTGACGTCTACAACTGCTCTTGAGTTGCCTCAAAAACATTGCATCCGTCCAATTATGGGCTTCAGCCAATACTTTCATCTCTGCCAGATGATGCTGCCACGAATCCTTCGTAGAATCCCATAGTCTGATGGTACCTAATCGTGGTTCAACGTGGTCCTCATCATTGTAGAACGTGTAGCTGAACGGAGCACGGGTTGGGTCCGGACCAACATATGTCAATCCCTGAACTAGGGACTTATTGGCATAAGCAATGCCCGGATCCGGTCGAGGTAAGTTGATTGTGGAGGACAGAACATCCTGAGACAAACTCACAGTGGTAGTACCAGCACCAGCAGTATCCACAACCGGATTAACAGTTGGTGTCGGTATCCCAGTGATGGTAGTAGTCCTACCACTATCCTTTCGGACATATGTCTCATTCACCACCTGTCCGCGTATGTAAGAATCATTTCCAGTAATGGCAGGCTTCTTAATACTAGACATGGTGGCTAGTTCTACCTTCTTCTCAACTTCCTGAACATCCTTTGGAGAGGAAACAGCAACAGCAGAGGGCTCCCGGATCATTACATGCCTAAGACCTCCAAAATGTCTTGGAGTCATAAGCTTGAACGAGTCTCCCTCTTGATAAGCTACAGCTCCCTGTGTGTCCGCAAACGTGGACGTTACAGGTTGCCTAAGCCTAAGAGGAGTCCGAGCAATCCTTTCTGCAGCATTAGTCTCTTCCAATAACTCATTGTGGAGCCTAGAAAGGTCATCCACTCTAGAGGCCTCCGTCCTCAACTTATCATTCTCAATCATGAGTCTCTTCGTGGTGGCTCGCGCATCTTTGGACACATCATGCAATGTCGCCTGCAAATCCGCGTTTTCCTGAGCAAGTTGCTCCATCGTATTCCGCTGATCGATGATTTGCTGGTGAGAGCTGGCGTAAGCCTTCCGCCAACTCTTCGCCTGCTCTCTAAGAGTTGCTAACTCTATGTCATCCTCGGATTCCGTATTACGGAGAGGTTGTCTATAGTCCATCCAGACGTCTGTACCAGCCAGACCCCCTTCCGGATTCTCTAAACCAAGGCCCCCTGTTGGATTATCCAAACTTAGAACGCCAAGCGGTGCCAAAGGTTGGTCCAAAGTCAAAGGAACCACATTTGTAGTTCCAACAACAGGAGCAGGATTTGGTAAAGTCAACTTCGCTCTCGCACCAATGCCAACCATTTCACCACCTTTCGGAGGTGTCACGGCTTTGGTCCGTTGCAGATTGTCCGAAATCTGAGTTGCAACGTCCACCACGGGTCGATTATCACCCATCGTTTTGTTTCTTTTATTTTCCAATTACTAGAAACCACTTGGAACCTAGATAAATCTAGTTCTCTATCATAAAGTATATCCCAAGGCAAGCTTTGGTCACGGCACCAATTGTAGTGATCTTCGGATCCGATCCGCTTGCACGCTAAATAAAGACAGAACAAGGCTTAACCTTTCTACAGACTTTATTTAGTCACATGGGACACACTAGTCCTAACTCACTCAACTCGAGCTGGGGTTCACCCCTATTCTTGACTCGTACAAAACTGGTGTGAGTAGACATTGAGTATAGAAGATAAAGATAAGATGCACTCAGGCATTATGTTACTAAAGACTCTCGGACTGACGTCCGTGGATATAAATATCTCATAGCAGTACATTGATAGAAAGGTTAAGAACAGAAGATTAGCTTAAAAGAGCATAACAACCAATATAATGGTAAAAGTCCCCACACATATACTGATGAGTGGACATGTTCACTGGTACTGCCCACTGGGGTAGTTCAGGTGTACTAACCCACAGCGGACAGCACCACCACACAATAGAATAGAATATTGGTAATATAACCAGACCCACTACAGATATATATATGTTCATGTGCTGATGTTAGGCGACATGCAATTTGTGACAATTTCTGCATATTTTCTATCAATTTCTCATCCCACACGTACAAAATAACCAAGGACAAGGACTTATCAGCTGGATTCTTCATTATTTTGACGATTCTGAGTGGGTCCAGTGGGCAAATGTTGTCAAAATGGTGGAAATGGCCATATATGTATAAAGTGCCTCGTCCAGTAAGCCGATTCTCAGGCGATTTTGCACGGCAGAGGACTCTTTTACAATTCGAATCGCATGAGAATCGGCTTAGTGGACTTGGCCCTTACGACAGAATATATAAGGTGAACTCGAAGTGCAGTTGGATCAATAATTATCTAGGGTGGTGCCTTTATTATTATTATTATTAAATTCTTATACATGGAGTTTATGCCTTTATTATTATTATTATTAAATTCTTATACATGGAGTTGTAGTTCGCCCCAAGCAACGTATAGAGCTTGTTAATGGATTTAAATCATTGATTAGGAGGTAGATATGTCTAAAATGCTACATGCAATAAGATCAACAAAATCTTATTGAAAACAGTATATTGTCGAATGGGTCTCTTTACAATAAAAAGTTCCAATGGTGTTTACACATTATATCAGGCATGGACGACCCAAACATCGCTATACGTTTTCCATACGGTCTCGAAAATAATGCACCAATTGTCGAGAGCCATGGTAAATTCTGATGGAATTAATACCTTCTGGGCTTTGTTGCACAACGCTGCTCGTAGCCTAATCTTTGCTGTTCGTTCGTACAGTGTCTAAATGCCTAGATCTTTCCTTAATCTTATCCAATCGTGGTCGTACTTTGTGGTACTAATGAGAACTGGTTGCACAACCAATTCGTGGGTATACGTTTGTGCACACTCGTGAGAAATAGACATTTCAGAGTCCCTTCAATTGTTTTGTTGGTTGGAATTGCCAGTTCAAGCACTATTATTAGAATGATAAGTGACAATCAATGACTCTGCAGAGACATAGAAGGGTTAAAAAGGTTGAAATAGACCATGTTTTGTCCACGAACGTGCAGGCAAGGGGTTAAATCGTGGTTGATCTTTGGTAAAGAACAGTTAAGAGTAGAAAAGAGCAGGCTCTGTTGCACAAGGGCTGATCCTACTCTTCCCTACTCCTACTCGTTCTTTAGTCTCATACTCTTGATTGTACCTTTATATACAATACGGTACCAATGGGTAACCAGTATAATTCAGAGGAATTCCATCTTATGACCTCACTATCATGGTATATTTCGTTCTATCCTTTCTAATAATAGGACTCAAGTAGTTACCATTGGTTGTGGTTTGATGCATCTGCATCGTCCTAGCTTGCACACATGCACAAACAAAACAATTAAAGTCTTCATTCACACACTCTCACACACTCACTCACACACTCTCTCACCTACAACATAACCAAGGGCTTGATCTTTGGGAAAGAACGAGCAGGCAAGAGCAGGCCTATTTCCCACGAATACCTAAATGTTTTAAAAAAATCAAGAATCACTGTACAAACCCTTACTATGTTGTTTTTATTCATTTATGTGTGGAAAATAATGAATAATTTATTTATATGTATGCCCATAATCATAACAAACAGACTTAGGACGACCCTGAGGGTCGTCCTAAGTTTGGCTTGTGCAATACCATTTTTACCCAGATATTTGTCTATGTTCTCACGATTATGTACGAACGTGTACCCACAAATTTGTTGTGCAACATCTACTCGTTGCTAATCTTTACTAGTCCTCAGAGGAAGGGAGGGTGGGAAGGCAGGAGGGCAGGAGGGCAGGGGGTCCTAAATCAGCCAGGATCAACCAATGATCATGGATGAATATTTGAGTGTTGTTAATAGAAAGGACGACAGCAGTCAGGGACAGTGATTGAAGGGTCTATTCATAGGTAAATGTTATAAAATTAGAGAATTGGGTTGGAAAACACCTGACCTAGTGATGTCATGAAAAGGAATTCCTCTAGCATTTACTGGTTACCTGTTCATCATTACCGTATTCTATGTATATGTACGAGCAAGAGTGTGCAACTTAAGAACCTGTAGAGTTAGGACGGGTCCTTGTGCAACAGAGCCTGATCGTTTCTAATCCTGCTCGTTCTTATTCAAAGAGCAACCACGATTTAATTCCTAGGCTGCACGTTCGTCAACATTCATTGTGCAACAAAGCCCTGGGGAAATATCTCGCTACAGGTCAACCAACGCCTTTGCAGCGTCACATTGAAAACTAACTCTGTGATAATATCTTTTCAGACTTATTCAACAATGGTACTTAAAAACTGATGTTTCGGAAGGGTTTGCATTGGTGGTTTTGTGTTAAGTTTTTCCAGATGCTTTTGTTTCGCACAAAGGGTCCTCGAGACTCTTTCCAAAAGGACGAGCGCACTAAAATCCAATTCAATTAACACCAAGAAACCATTTAAAGCCTTCAGATGCTTTGTTTATCATGCCGTTAATCACACTCACTATGATATTACAGCGATACATTTTTGGCTGTCAACATTTTCATCTAGTGCCACAGAAAGCCGAATCCTTTCATGTCAACTTCTCAGTTACCGAGAATTAGTTTCAACAGATCTGTCTCCAAATGTATCCATGAGACGTGTGATTATAAAGTGTGAACATTTTTGCCGTGGCAAGTTGCAAATAAAAGTCGGAAAAAGAGATAGACCATTTGGCTCCACAATTAATGAAACTGAACCTCCTCGATCTCTGTGCTCCTATTATCCTCTTATAGGGTCAGAAAATAGAATAGTTCTAAAAAAATGAATTATCAATTAATATACCATTTAACAACAATGATATCGAAGCCATGCAGTTAGGGTATAATATTTGTTTAGTTATCAAATATTTAATACCAGTCAGATAAAGAAAAACTCGTGTTGTTCAAATGTGGCAACTTTTGGGTCAATGAGGCAAACGCGAATAAAATTAGTCTCTGGGATTGGGAAAAAACTGCGAACAATTGAAGCGAAATTGTTTGGGGTGCCTGAGCTGGACCCTTCTCCTTCATTTATGACAGGCATGGAAGAGGCTGCTACCTAATTAATGTCCGCAAACTTGTGGAAAAAATGCCAGAAATAAGCAGCTTTCTCATGTTCCGGGCGCTAAGGGATACTGAAGATCTGAATCAATCCGATTAGGAACCCAATTACATTGGGCCGCTTTGGACGAAATCACGATAGTCTGAATGTAAATTGAGCAATTAACAAGCAAGTTCCCCTGGTACATCGCTCGAGATTTTGAATGAATTTGATTTAGGAGTCTTAAGATAATTCAATCAAATGACAGATATCAGGACATCCTGAAACAGATAAGATCGGAGATTTTGTGGAACACTAAAGATAATATATCGTCTTGGTGTCATTATTCATTTACCGGATTTGATTACGTCGCAAAATTACAGAATCGTTTCCGCATTTTGCGAATACACCTCCATGGAGTGGACAAGAAAGTTCCAATCAAATTACGGGATAACAATCAGTAGCACATTAACACATAGTTAAAAGTGTGCCTGCGGTTTCTGAATATAAATTAAAATCATAATTCACCACAGAAGAACGTACGGTCAAAAGCTGCATTTCATATCCATTTCCTACCTAGTTGATTCCAATCAGGCAGGTAGTTATTGATGAGACAGCCATAACACTAGCCATCAACAAACATCATGTTATTTTATTGTTCTCGGTACTGGTCTGCAAAGGTGGACTGGGACTTGCCTGTGGGGATGAGACATTGTTGGTCGCTCTTGTGGCATGCATTATGCATCAGGTTGAAAACAATGTACTGGCATAGCCGTTCTACGGAGCGTGCAAGATGCACATGTAAAAGGGGGGCGTTTTCCGGTAGACTTTGTTGCTCAGCATTAGAGTTATTTCGCGTAAATATTATTGGAATGAATGTAATGACATAATTACTGATTAATGTATGGGATGGGCGAATACGCGTGGGTGATCGCCTGTATACTATAGTAGATGATGATAACTCAGAACTCAACCCTCTTGATTCGGCCAATTTCTTAAATAATTATTACTGTACAATAGGAGAAAAAATACAAAAGAAAATTCCGTACATTGCTCCAGTATTACATGAGGAGATAAATATACAGAAATGCCTCAGCTTTAATAATATGACCACTGAAAATTTATCCAACCTAATAGCGGAAATAGATATCTCCAAATCCTCTGGCTGCAGGGAACTTACTTCTAGAATGTACAAAGATTGTTTCACCATTGTCAATGACCAACTATTATACATTATGAACCTATCAATTACCCAAGGTATTTTCCCCTCAGATTGGAAACTAGCAATTGTCAAACCGATACCTAAGAAACCTAATGTTGTTACTGCACAAGATACTCGACCTATAGCACTTACCCATATTGCAGGTAAACTTCTAGAGAAATTTATCTCTATTCAGATATGGGAATATCTAGGTATTAATAAAGTTATCTCGGACCATCAGTTTGGTTTTCGAAAGAATAGAAGCACCCATGAAGCTTTATACGAATTAGTAAATCATATAAATAAGAATAACAATAAGAATTATTATACAATAGCAACCTTTATAGATTTTAGTAAAGCTTTTGACAGTGTTAATCACGAAATTATAGTAAAAAAACTTTCAAATATTGGATTTAAAAATCATGCATTATCTTGGCTTACTTCTTATCTCTCGAAAAGGTTCCAAACTGTGAAACTTGGTAATCATTATTCAGATCCTTTACAGGTTAAATGTGGCGTTCCCCAGGGGTCAATATTAGGGCCGATTATTTACTTAATTTTCTCAAATGATATGTGTTGATATACATCATTTTATATCCCCTATTGATTAACATGACTTTGCCGCCCTCTGTTGGTCAGTGAGTGCCCAGGCCTCCCAGAGAGTCAACCCCCTGACTAGGCCCGTCATTCTGCCGACTGCTGCCAGCCTGGACTGACCACACCTTACTTTGAACTCAAACTTGCCATTTTTCTTTTAAAATGGTGGGCACGGTCGTCCGGAATTGCCGGGGGTGTAAGGCAAAGCATGTCTACCCCTGGGGCACTATGTGCAAATATGTGATTTTGGCCAAGGCTGCAGCTTTAGAGAAGGGCGATGCGGATACTAACTACCTACTTTATCTACCTGTCATACCTGACCCAGATCCGTCAGACCAAGAAATAGCGGGGGAGGCCGACGAGCAGACTGCAGATGTTCCTTCTATAGTGACCAAGCAGGAGCCATTTGACGCCAAACAGGAGGTTACAGCCATTGTAGGTACTCTTACTACTCAACAGCGCTCTATTGACTCTTTATCTCGTGATTTAGCCAAAGTGTTGTCCTTGCTGGACCCAACAGGTGGGGCTAAGCCCAAAACAAGTCAGACCGGTTTGTCCAAGCAGGGCGTTGGTGGTATTACTCCCCCTCCGCCTTCTACCACTGTTATTGCCACGGCCGCCACCTCCACTGCCACTGCTGTCACCTCCACTGTCACCTCCACCATCTCACCTGTGTACACACAAGCTATTCCCTCTACCTCAACGACTGCTGGGTTGTACTCTCAAGCAGCTAGATCGAATCCCTTGTTGACACCTGCCTATATGTCTGCTCCTCCTGTTTCTGGGTTTCAGGCCTCACAAGTGGGGCCGTTTGCTGCTGGAGTGCCTCCCCAGCTGCTGTCTGCTTCCACTCCCACTTCCTTGGTACAAGGGAACATTGCTTCCTCTCTGGACAGATTGTCTCTAGCCATTGATCCCTCTGCGGCAGCTGCAAATATAGGTATGTTATATAGGCCTGAGTATCATGTGCAACATATCATTGGAGGGGTCCCGTTGAAGAATCTAGACTACAAGAAATTGAATGTGGGCCAACTGTTTCATGGGATGTCAATGGTGGCCAGGCACTTGCTACGATCGGGAGGGGATGTTGAAACTTACCAGCTTTCCGTAGCTCCAATGAGAAAGCCAAAGCAGTCCCTGCTATTAATTCCAACAAGCAGTCCAAACCCCAGAAGGGTAGAAAGAAGATTCCTGAGGATTTCCCTCCGGAGATATGCTTCGATTTCAACTACAGAGCTTGCGATGGCTGTTCTAGAAACCATGTGTGCCGTATTTGTAAACAACAGCATAAGGCGCCTTCATGCCCTAACCGGAAGGCCTGACCGCTTCCTCTCGCTTCTCGTGAGAGCTTGGGTGAGATCCATCATGGCGCCGCCCATGCTTTGGAATATAAACATTCATCGGTGCCTTTTGTTTCACCTCTTACGGCTGATATTTCTACTTGTGAATCGGATTACATCAATGACAGTTCCTCTTCGGTTCTTGCTAACCTTCTACTTGAGGATGACCAGATGGCTCTTTCAGGCCCATTACGGATTGCAGCAAACCTGCTTCCACCTCCATTAACAATTACATGTACACCACGTTTAAACCTTTTCACTTTAATACAGTTGATACTGCCATTGCCATGATCTCCCCAGGTGCCTGGATGTGTACTGTAGACCTTGAAGCCGCCTACAGATCTGTCATGATCAACCCTCTGCACAGGACCTGTCAAGGCTTTCATTGGTGCATTAATGGAAGGTCTTCCTTTTTTACTGACACTTGTTTATGCTTCGGCATTAGATGCGCCCCGTACATCTTCAATCAACTGGGAAACTTCGTAGTTCGTTGCCTTGCCAGGCGGGGTGTAATGGGTGTCTGCAACTATTTGGACGATTTTTTTATAGTTGGACGTACTCGCGAGGAATGTATCTTCAAGCAACAGGTCCTAATGCACCTCCTGATTTTTTTAGGCTTCAGGGTTTCCTGGCGTAAATGCTCTGGCCCTTCACAAGCTTGCTTATTTCTAGGCATAGTTTTTGATACGGTGAAAATGGAGATCCGCCTGCCGGAGAAAAAATTATCCAAACTACAGGAGACTCTGAAATTCTTCTTGCTCCGAGTTCGTGCCTCCAAGAGACAGCTCCAACGCTTGTGCGGCTCAGTGGCTCATGCATGTAAAGTGGTACGTGGAGGACGCACCTTTTCACGTCGCCTGATAGATCTTCTGAAGGGTCTGCCTTCTGGCAACCCCAAAGTTAGGTTGAGTGCAGATTTTAAGCTTGACCTCCTTTGGTGGTTGGAATTTGCCTCCATCTTTAATGGTGAGGCCACCCTCTCCCCCTATCACTTCCTGTCAGGTGAAGCTATATACACCGATTCCTGTATGTCTGGTTACAGGGTTGTGTATGGGGCAGAGTGGGTGGCTGGCTATTTTGACAGTTCCCTTTTGCCTTATGATCTAGTTCGTCTACAACATGCGCACAATCATTGGCAGAACATTAACCTCGACGAATTTTCCTCTGACCTTATCAACATCAACCTTCTTGAGTTACTACCTATCTGGATTGCTTGTATGTCATTCGCGTCAAGGTTCTCAGGGAAGACTATATTATGCCATTCAGACAACACCCAAGTCGTGCACATGTTGAATAGGGGCATTAGTTCAAACAAAGCATGCATGGCCATTCTACGAAAGATCTTTTGGCTGTCCACTACCTACCATTTTCATCTGTCTAGCCAACATGTCCCCGGGGTCACTAACTGTCTTGCTGATAAATTGTCCCGTGCTAGAACAACTAACAATGTTTCACCCATCCTTTCTGACTTCATGTGTTGCAGCACTTATTCAAGATCTGGACCAGCGTGTGGGCCTACTGGTGGGTGCGGCGTGGAGTGAAAATACACTGCTCACCAGGAATTCGCAGTGGCGACAATACATCCTCTTCTGCGAGTCTATTGGTCAACAGGTCATCCCGTCCTCACCGCGGACAGTCTGCAGGTTCCTCGCTCACAAGTCTGCCTCTGTTAAGTTTGTTACCTGTGACAACTATTTATCTGCTATTAATGTCCTGCATAAGTTTTATGGCCACGATACTAATTTTCGTGACTTTTATGTGGTGCAATTGCTTAAGAGAGGCATTAAGAAGTCGCTTGGATCAAGTCCATCTCAGAAACTGCCTCTCTCTGTGCCTCAACTCCTAGAGATACGTCGCCTCTTGCCTCATTCAGAGTACATATCCACACTTTGGTCGGCCCTGGTATTTGGTTTCCGCACCCTGCTGAGGAAATCTAATATTGTTCCGGGTCCTGCCGAAAACCACTATGTGTTGAGACGCAACATTTTTTTCACTGAGTTTGGCATGGTGGTGCAAGTTTCCTCCTCCAAAACGATTCAAGCAAAGGAAAGGGTTTTGAAACTCCCTGTGTACTTTACATCTAACCCCCATTTATGTGCTGTTTCCTTGTTAAAGGCCCATTTTGCTGCCTTTCCAGGTCCAATGGACTCACCTCTTTTTCTGAAGAGGGTCGGCGTCGGTCTCATACCCATATCTTACCACGACCTGCTTAAGTTCATCAAGTTTGCTGTTTCCCTTATCAATCTACCACCTCAAGACTATGGAACCCATTCTCTCCGCCGCAGTGGAGCTGCGTTCCTTCACTTGATTGGCACTCCCCTGGTGGACATCAAAGCAGCGGGGGACTGGAAAAGTTGGTCTGTGTTGGTATACCTTCTCACCCCCTTCAGTGACATGTGTGAGAATGCAAAGAGAGCAGCCGATCATTTGAATGACGTCTGATGTGTATTGGGATTTGGCGACCACACAGGTTGCCCAGAGACTGGCCCCCCGTGTTCAGTTGTGTTTCATTATAGTTTGTGTTCATTACTATCAATGTGTTGATATACATCATTTTATATCCCCTATTGATTAACATGACTTTGCCGCCCTCTGTTGGTCAGTGAGTGCCCAGGCCTCCCAGAGAGTCAACCCCCTGACTAGGCCCGTCATTCTGCCGACTGCTGCCAGCCTGGACTGACCACACCTTACTTTGAACTCAAACTTGCCATTTTTCTTTTTCTTTTTTTTTTATATATTTAATAAAGGCGACCACACAGGTTGCCCAGAGACTGGCCCCCCGTGTTCAGTTGTGTTTCATTATAGTTTGTGTTCATTACTATCAATAAACAAATTGGCACTGACATCAAAATTTATTTTATACGCAGATGACACTGTCTTATATACATCTGGTGAAAACATACCCGAGCTATCAACTAATATGAATTCGGACCTTGCAATATTCCATGACTGGTCTGTACGTAACAAAATTTTAATTAATATAGGCAAAACAAAAACCATGGTCTTTGGTGAGAGGAAAAAAGAAACCATTCGATTGGAAGTCAAAATCAATAATGAAACTATTGAACGAGTAAATCACTACAACTACTTGGGTATTAATGTTGATCATCGGCTAAACCTTTTAGAGCAAAGTAACATATTACTGAAATCACTCCGTTATCGTACACACCAACTAGCCTTAATTAGACCAAACCTCACCAAAAAATGTGCCGTTACAATGGTCAAATCCAATATTCTATCTATTATAGATTACAGTGCCCCTTTTATTTGTCACTGCAACCAAAAAACGATTACAGCCGTACAAAGATTACAAAATAAAGCCTTAAAAATTGCCCTGAAATGTCCCCCAAGAACACCCACTGATTTCATTCATTCATCAACAAACACGATGAAAGTTGTGCATAGGATTGGTTTTTTATTATCTAAATTAGCGTTTATTTCTGTCAGTAAAATCAACACTGAAATAACCCCTCTACATAGCAGAGCAACTCGATTATTTGACGCCCCCGTCCTCCAGATTTTTATTCCTAAAAGGGAAGTAGATAGACTATCCCTCCACTATCAGACTGCCAATACTTGGAACAAATTGCCCATTCGAATACGTAATATTCAAGATACCATGGTCTTTGGTGAGAGGAAAAAAGAAACCATTCGATTGGAAGTCAAAATCAATAATGAAACTATTGAACGAGTAAATCACTACAACTACTTGGGTATTAATGTTGATCATCGGCTAAACCTTTTAGAGCAAAGTAACATATTACTGAAATCACTCCGTTATCGTACACACCAACTAGCCTTAATTAGACCAAACCTCACCAAAAAATGTGCCGTTACAATGGTCAAATCCAATATTCTATCTGTAGTGTCCGTTCGACGGCCTTAAGCGACTATGAGACTTAATCTATCGAATAAAGACAACGACAACAACAGGATCTAATGGACCTCACCAGCTTCTCTCTTTTATATTCTACTGTTCCACACCCGGGCTGCTCTCACGAGAACAACAACAATACAATACGTCATATCGAATAATCAATATATAGGTGTGCATACACAATGGGTGTATAAGGAAGGAATAACAGTAAATATATAGAACAAGCAGTATCACACAGCAATAAAAAAGTTAAAATATAGACCACCGAAATACAACGACCTCTATCGGTCAAACCCACCACAACCGCGACCAGCGCGGCTACTCTAGACTTACTAGCGGGACTGGTACAACAGCCGCGTAGCCCCGGCTCTGGTTTAACAAATGTCAATCCAGAGCCGCGCACCACATATCTATTATAGATTACAGTGCCCCTTTTATTTGTCACTGCAACCAAAAAACGATTACAGCCATACAAAGATTACAAAATAAAGCCTTAAAAATTGCCCTGAAATGTCCCCCAAGAACACCCACTGATTTCATTCATTCATCAACAAACACGATGAAAGTTGTGCATAGGATTGGTTTTTTATTATCTAAATTAGCGTTTATTTCTGTCAGTAAAATCAACACTGAAATAACCCCTCTACATAGCAGAGCAACTCGATTATTTGACGCCCCCGTCCTCCAGATTTTTATTCCTAAAAGGGAAGTAGATAGACTATCCCTCCACTATCAGACTGCCAATACTTGGAACAAATTGCCCATTCGAATACGTAATATTCAAGATAAGAATGTTTTCAAAATTTACATCAAGAAGCATTTCCTTGAAAAATGGACTAAATAATCGTCAGCTCACTCGGCTTCCTCCCGCCTCACTCACACCTCTTTGTAAATTATGAATATTGTACTGTACTCATCTCTCATTATTTATCTTTTCATCCCGTTCCTAATATGTGACTGTATATTAATTATTTAACACTTCTGAATTATGTCATTAAGTAGTAATTTCTCATATATAATGATGATTTCACCGTTTAGAACTATTGTAAATGCTTAGCAACTGATATCGCCTAAGAGCAGATGGCCTTTAACAACGCTTGATGTTAGCGAAGAGTTCTTTTCTGCCATTTCAGTGTATATGTGAAATAATAAACGTTTTACAAAAAATAAAAAAATACACGCCCGAGGAACGAGTGCGTGTATTGCGTATATTCCCATTCTATATGAGCCCTCTACATACATTAATTGTCACTTAAGTCCATAGAATATGATTCATGAATAGAGGGTGCATTCTACACTTTTACCGAAAATGAGCTACCAACACTCAACAGCGGGATCGGAAACTGCATTTATATTGACAGAAAACAAAGGACCCAATTTGGTGTCTGCTAGGACAAATCTATGACTTCAAATGACATAATGATTTATAGAATGACCAAGATTACAAAACCGTGCACACAATTAATTATTCTAGATCAATCTAATCACAATTGAGATGATATCCAAGGATATTGCGAGTATTACATGCGCTCCTAGTATATGTAAATTGAATATTCGTGCATCAATTGACAACATTCATTAACTGAAAGGTTACTGCATGTCTATGAAGCTTTGACCGCGGCCATTCCACCGGTCTATCAACAATTATTGACAATATTGAACTATTTAAGAACATTTTACTGTAAATCAACAACCTACTGCTCCCATATTCACCGAAGCCATCCGGGGCTGATACAAACTATTTGGGCCTATTTTTTTAAAAAAAATTAATGTTAAATCTGAAATCTTTTAAACTACGAATTACGATAGCTCATAGAAACCAGTGGACTTAGTTTTGGTAAAACACGGTTGTTTTTGTCTTCTGTCCCGGTGACTTCTTACGAAACACAAATTAATATTTTTCAGTCTCTCGTGCAATCTCATATTCGCCATTTGTTGACGATTTCAGCCTTCATAATTATTGTAACGTGAATTCAGGTTGCAAGCCATAAACATCTACCAAACCCGCTCTATACGACGGCAGTGATAACACAAAGCACATGGTAATTTTGTCATGTCTGAAGCCATTACCTCTTCAGGTTAATGTTTTTCTACACCTAGGAAGGAATTAAACAGAGCCGGGGTCTTTCCCTGCAATCTCTCCTACTTAAACTGTCAATTTACTTAAGTGCACGCAAGTCAGGAGATTAATTTGTATTGGTAAAGACTAAAACTCGGCCTCTGATCGACCCACAGGTCAATTCTGAAAATATATTTCTTAAAAAAAGCGAGCGGTGGCGCCTGTTTCAAGAACAATGGGCCAGGAAAAATGCACTATATTTTACGCGGGCAGTCATGAAATATATTTCTTTATTTCATTATGGCTTGAGTTTTGTTTCCTGTTGCACCTACTCAAAAGCTTTGCTTTCAAACCATGTTCCCGGTTATCCCCCTACAGAGATGCATACATATCATTTATCAGGTTTGGCATACCCTGAGAATATGACTAATTAAGGCTCGCTTTCTACAGCCCAGGCTCATGGAATGTACAATTAGACAGTGCAAGGGCTCCGGGCCCTGTTACAATATCATTTTTGAGTGACTGGCTCGGTTTAAACCGTCGATTTAACTTTTTATCGCCTGGAGACACGGTGTTGTATCCCCTGCACGATCAGCAGACTTTCTCCTTTTGTCGCGCTCATAAAGAACAGCACATTGATGCAAACTCCAGTATTGACAGTCACTCAAAACCTATGTCACCACAATAAGGTCCCCACTCTAAAGAGAGGGTAGATTCTGCAAAGGCTATACTGTGCCTGTAAGCAGTAAGGATAGGAGCATCTTCCAGCCCCTCTATACCCGTTAGAGCTTGAAGATAACTCTTTAAGGCAGCAGAACTCATAATAAAATTCAAAGAAGATCGCTTTCTCTGGCCCTGGCCTCAATCCCATTAAAAGCCCCGAGGACATTCCATTGAAACATTCAATAACGCGATAATATGGGGTGTGAACTCCCTCAAGAGTCGAATAATTCTTGTGTACGAAATAACTCGTTAGAAAACTCAACTTTCATTTATCACGGCGTGCGTTGAAGTCAGGAAAACATCTGTTATTAATAACAGTTTCGGCAAGCATTCGCGGACTCGGAATACATGCACAGAAACCTGCAGGTGTGCCGAGGAATAATTCAACTGCTCTCCCACTGGTGCCTAGCACGCATTACAGCTTATAGACCGAGCTGTAGGTACAAAGTGGGGGATGTCGACACAAAAAGACCTGCTTATGACCCAAGAGAAATAGATACTGGATGAGGAAAAAGCAGGAGGTTGGTACAAAACGCAGTTTGCTCTAGTGAAAGCAGCTCGAATGAGGTAGGAACTGGAGGAAAGATTAGAAAAGTAACATAGAACGTTGATGTTTTTGTGAGATCACTTTACACTCGGGCAAACAGGAAAAGGAGGTGATTATGAATCTGTGATGTCATGTCTGGAAAATTTTCCATGATTTCTCATTTTTTGCCCAGCTAAATGCAATCTGGTGTCCTTCCCATTGTGGGTGATAATGTTACAGAAATCCTGAAGAGAGTAATTTCTCCTGAACTTTGAAATTGAAATATTATGTGGATGGCCTGACGACTCAAACTTCCTGAATAAAAGTCGAGACAAACAAAGAGGGAGAATTACGTACACTCTACGTGATTATCTGCCTCGTATTTCCAAATGTTGATGGCAAAAAGGCTCTTTTATATCCTGTATTACATTAACTTAAATTTTGAAATTAATCAGACAGAACATTTGAGACAAGGGATCTATTCATTCTAGCAATGCTTAATAACAAAACATCTCAGAGTAAGTGAAATTGTAAACACACTAGCCTTTTACCTAATGTACACCGGCCAGGAAAAACACTCGTCTTACAACTCAAACATAGCATATTCCCACCAGTCCTATACTTTTAGATCCATATGGGAGGATGGAATACAAGCCCCATTTATGTATACGTGTTTACTGGCCTGTTCATTTCGGAATTGACAAATATGGAATCATTGAGTCTACACGACAACCAGCTATGAGCTCAATCTGCCGAGAAAGATATATATCATCTTTGTCTGTAATTTGCTGTGCTCTCTCTGCACCTGCTCTCTCGGGCTTACCAATGTCGGCTTATCTGCTCCTATTATAATTCTACTCTAAGGTAGATGTCGGAAAGTCGTATACTTGATACAAGATGTTTAATGAATACAGACATTCCCAGGAGACCACATCAAGTTGCTAATAACATGTTGGTCAGGCTCGCCAGCACCAAGGTCTTTCAGCTGTTTACGTGGCAAAATCCTTTTCTAAGGTTAATTTATACACTGCTTTCTCACTAGATCTAAGACACTCACTGGAACTAAGACTAAGAAATATATAAACGGGCAATTCCACCGATTGGTCTTTATATGGGAATCTAGGGCTGAAAATTCTTAAAACATCTTAATTGCTTCTATTGATTTAATCTTCTTTCGTACATAAGCTAAATACATTGCTGCTGATAATTATAGGCGAAATTAGTAACGTTAATAACAGATATTGTGGCCACGGCAAATACTATATAATTAGATAACATGATTTCTGAAGCTATATTCACATATGGAACATGGGTACATATTTCAACATAAAATTGTGAGGATTTGTCCTATCACTGGAAAAAAAATCGCGTTTACACTGTGAGTATCTGCGTTGGAAATCTGGTGTATCCTCACTCTGCACTGTGTGAGTATCTGCGTGTATCTCCAATTGAGTTTGTGTATCCGCGTGTATACAAAGTGCAGTGGTGTATCTGCATGTATCTGCACTTGTGAGTATCCTCATGTATCCTCAAACGAGTGGTGTATGTGCGTCTATCCACAGTGCAGTGGATTAATTACTACATACACATCCAGTGATTGGGGTGGGCTTATATTACATTTGGGTAACCATCCATACTAGTGTCACAACTATTATTTTGAATGTCAATGTACATGATTCCGAGACCCACTTACCCAATGTCCCAATTATACCTACCATGTTCAGTGACTTTGCCCCCCTGTATTTACATTACTCTCCTCCCGCCCTCTCCCCTCTATTCCTTCTCCAAAGTTCTGTCCATCATGCATCTTGGTAATAGGGCTAATGTATAATCTCATCTTTTCAAATATGATGATATCTCAAAATCCATTTTTTGTGACTTGTGAGTCATTTTCCTATAAGATTGGCAGATGTATAATTAATATCACATTTATCATCAGTCATAAATATTTGGATAATTAGATAATCAATGATTAAATATTAAGGGAGATGATGAGATTTATATTATTATACAACAGAAATGAATTCGATTATTTATGGGACTATGCTTGATAATTCTTTTTCCACCAACTTCATCTGTTGAGGAGTAATTTGTGGGCAGGTAAATTTCTTCACTTTTTTCTTTTTCTCCTCGGTCCCCCTATCTCCCTCTCTTCCCCATATCTCTCTGAGAGAGGGGTCGAGAGGCTGTTGAGAGAGAGGGAAAGAGAGATAGAAATAGAGAGAGAACTGGGTTGGGCAAGAGAGAGAGAGCGGGAGATAAGAGTGCAGGCAGAGATCTAAGGATCTACGGAGAGAGAAATGACAGAGAGAGGGGGAGGGGTGCTGGCGGGAGATTCCTGTCTGTCCTATATTTGTTACATTTAGGGAACTTGATCATCTATTACCCGATGTGCATGGGAAAATCCACCAGTGCATGCAAAAGTGCCACTGACCAGTCAAAAAAGTGCAATCCTCTCAAAAAAGCAGTTTTGCACCTGGTTCTGCACCTGCTGCAACGTGCATCATCTGATGCACTACAAAAATGCGTATCAAAGTTATGTATCTAAATCGGGTGTAAATGCACTAGCTGCATGCAGTTGAATTATTTTATCAAGTGATGAACATGTAAAGATTTGTACTGATAAAAGAATGTTTGGGCCTTTACTGCACATCATATATGTGACGTGTCACAGGAAAATGAGTCACAAGTTGCAAAATTCCCCTTTTTTGAAGTGGGTTATTAACCAGATCCCTTGGCTGGAATCTTTTCATCTTTGGGGTGTTTAACACTGTTAGTAGTATAAATACATCTGCAAAATCCCAAGACTCTAAATTGAATATATTCATATATTTTCGAGGTTATCCAAAGGAGTATGTTTAACTATATTTAGGCCTAACTATACTTTACTATAGTACAGGCAAGGTGAACCATGCTGCGCCTACCTATTTTACTTTACTATTATAGTGATTAACCATCAAGAACTATATCTAATTCATGTTTATACATAAAATTATATAGGAGTACCTATCATAGATGTATTAATGTTTCCCATAATTGGAATCCGCCTGATCTCATCTTTACAATTATGATGATAATTCAAAATAATTTTCGGGCAACTTGTGACTCATTTTCCAATACCCCATCACATATATATGGTCAGTAAGTTTGAGACTATTTAAATTATGAATTACCTACAATCTCTACTTATGCCTGTCCCCGGTAAATGGTAGTGGTGGGGGGAGGGCTGGAAGGGGGAGAATTAAGAGGTGAGGGTGTCAATCTGGTGCGAATCCTCTCCCAGGGTAACCCTCACACATACATAATGCAGACACCCAAACTCCTAGCAAAGCTTTAACACCTTAAGGAAGCCCGTCACAATGGAAATTCAGGCACAGTTGAAACTGGTGTGTAGTGTATTCCTATTCAGAAACACACAATAAATAGATGAACAAATTAAATGATATTAATATATGTAATAATAATGTCTGAAGAATATGAATATGAAATGTGAAATAATGATACATAGGAAACGGATCAAATGAAGCCCAAAGTAAGTATACCGTGCGTATGTATGGCATGTGATTTATTCAAACTCTTACCAACTTCACTAAATATGTCTATTCATATTTTGATATGATAAACATATATCATTGTCTCAGTGTCACAGATATTTGATTAAATTAATTTTAGATAATAACTATGGAGTCGAAATCAGTGTGTTTCTTTGTGGAAATCATTGTATTTTGAGTATACTTTACATAGTTGTGATTAACTATACCATATCAATGACGAATAATTATTCCCTGCATTTTTTGTAGTTGGGTGCATCTGTCATATGTTGTCAAATTTGAGGAGAAATTTATAGAGTTTTTCAATACATTATAAGCTCCTAGCCATACGCACGGTATCACACATGAGACAAACATTTGGCCTACACTTTAATTAAGTTCAAACAGCAGTGGGTTTCTTTTATAATAGTATATAATTCTATGGATAAAACATTTAGCGTGACCCCTTTATCTGACATATTTTTCTGTTAAGTACAAGAACTAGATATCTATTTCCAATGGGCATATCCCTTTCATTCTAGGCATACACACGGTATGCATATTCAGCAATATGCTTGGAATAGGTATTTTTGGTTACCTAAAGATATCCACCAAATTCAGTTATATATGGGTCTAATTCTTATTCTTTAGATACTTGGGTAATGAATATTCATTGATGATTTATTGTTTTATATTGCATTGAAAAGAACCGTTGGCTTCATCAACATAGCCTATATTGAAACATCTTCACTAACTTTAAAGCTGAACTACCCCTATACTATATCATTACATCTCAACGTTATATATACATTACCCCACAGCAACTGAAATTGTTAGGCCGTATTATTCATCATTGTCTACTCAGATAATCTAGTATTATCATTGGTTTCACCATAGAATATTAAACATAAATATCCATATCTGGGTGAGATTAAATAGAAAAAAGTACCACTTATGAAGGTCTGACCGTCTTAACTACCTAGGATGCCTTAGCATTTATTTCCATATTTTGAAATAAGATGCACAATTGTCTGATATTTTACTTTATGTGCATACGCACGGTATAGGCATACACATGGCATGTTTCTAATAATTTTGATAATCATTTCAAATGTGTTTTGGCAACATAAACGGGAGATACCTTGTGTATTACCTTGAATAAGGGTCCAACTTATGTATACATGTTTAAAGTAATACATTAAAAACGATATATCCCATTTGCATCCCTAAATTATAAATTGACCAGGATACTGCAAAAGTATTTCCAATAGATGGTGGAGCCTACCATTATGCCACTTATTCTCACCAGGCGCTGGTACTGTTTTCACCAGGTAGCGCTACTGGTAAGTGGGGTGCATTTACAATTTCTTTTACAATGAAAGTGCCGCTAATTAACTTATGTGGCATTTATACAGTATATATGTTCCTAATCATTTAATTAGAAACATGACAAGTAATATCTTACAATAGTTCATTAGTGTAACTTATCCTTTTGATTTTAAAACAAGTAATACTCGAAACACCCCCTTTAACTGTATACAGAAATACTATGGGTGCTTTGAGCGCCCTGTAGCCATTGTTCAAGTGCACACACACATCACCTGCAGGTAGCTAAACCTGTCATCATGGTGCATTGGAAAGAGATGACCAAATTGATGGTAAACTATTAAAGGCAGATGTGGTGGCCCTTCTGAATAATGGGAATTCTATAAAATTATTATAACTTTTATCCCAGATTATTTAAACACTTCTTCTCGTGGGAGCTAAAAGAAACTTGCAATGGAGCAGCAATGAAAGTGCTTCACTGAGTGCATAAAAACTGCATAATTACACCTGGTACTGAGAGCATTGTTGATAGTATCAGAGCATTTATAAATCGGGTCTATAGAGCATTTTAAAATCAAGTTATGACACTCACAACCGTTTACGTTTTCCACTGGTAAAGCACCAGGTCAGAATCGGGTCCCAATTTCCAGGTAAAAACTAGGTCAGAAATGGAATCATGCACATTGGGTAGACATCAGGACAAAAGCTCTATCTTGTTTTGGTACAAAGAGAGGATGATATATTATATTTCATAATTCAATTATGTGACTGAAATCACTTGAACTTCAGTCATTGAGGGGTAACATGTGGGCGGGTAAATTCTTTTTGTGGGCGGGTAAATTTCTGATTTCACCAACCAACATGGTTGGTGAAGTTAATTTCACACACTGGATATGAGGTAATATGCAGATCAAATATACAGTCTGTAAGATGTAATTATAGGTGAAACGGGATGATGCATAATACTTAGTCATAGATCAACACTCCATTGAAATTTGTACTTAGTTGGATATATATATATCTTTGCAATGATGGTGGATGTAGTGAACAGTTATTGATATGTTCGTCAATTTTGGGGATTCAAAGCTCAGATTTTGTTTACACAAATAAGGGAATTATGGGGCAAGGGATATCACAAAGAAGAGGTATATAGAAAATATGGAATATAAAAAGACACTGAGGCTCAAATATTCTTTGAAGTATCACTTTATAAAAAAAAAAAAAAAGAAGCATATGAGATTTGTTTCAGGAAAATGAGTCACAAGTCGCAAAAATGATATTTTGCAAAGTGTCATATTCACAATATCCCTTTTTCTGAATGCTCCAAATTTTTAGGTGCTTCGCGCTCATAATAACATCAACATATATACCAAATCTTGAGACTGTGTATTTGATATAGCTTTGCGTATAGATCTGCGGCCATTGTATAGAGCTACTTTACTAGTGATTGTCCCCCCAAAAGTATTGCAAACGTTTCCAAGGATTTTCTGCTGCTGGACACGCATATATATAGTATAGAACGAGTAGAATCAATTTCTCTAGAAAGACAAACCAACTTTATACATCCAAATCCAGCATGGGCAGTTTGTGTTTATTCAGTAAGGGGATTAGTTCTGACCCAATTACTTCACTGGGGTTCGCTGACTTACACCAGCCTCTGTACCATAAACTTTCAGCTTTAGTCACGGTTCACTGGACACTGATGCAATACATATAAATACATATAACATTATGTTATAGGTCCCAGAAAAGGTCGCAAAACTTGGTCCCTCTGTGCTTATGTATGAATGCAGTATAGTTGGCTTTTCAAGGTTTTTTAAAAAGAAATATACATGATTATTCTTTAAGATTAATAAGTGAAAAATCTTTAGGTACACAGTACTATCTAAAGATGTATGCACATATACGTCACTACTGAGGTTATATGCATGGATACACCACTGCACTCTGTATACACCATTCAATTGAGGATACACATACTCCCACTGCAGATACACGGGTATACTCCCACTGCAGATACACGGGTATACTCACTACTGCAGATACATGGAGATACTCACTAGTGCAGATACTCATGGTGTAAACGCGATTTTTTTCCAGTGTATTATATATAGGTATGTGTGTTATGCCTATAATGTTTTAGATCATTTCTGGCCTCAAGAAATGTGCGCCACCTCTATATAAATATTGAAATTGCAATGTTTTGCAATGGTCGGATGGCGATCGAGTAGTATATAAAAAGTAGTATTTAGGAATGGCACCTTAGGCTAACATAACATTCGAATATGTTCCATCAACGTCCATTTCATATCTATTTTAAGCTTTTATTAATTGTGGGAAAATCCTATATAGCCTGGATTTTGTTCCATCAACGTCAGTTAACGTAGGGTAACTCCTACTATTTCGGAACACATTGCATACTTTAATTTCTATCTTGGGATTACGTAAGTTTCTCGAAATTTAAACGAATAATCGTGGGTTACATAGCTGCCTTATGAGCCACATGGCACCGGCAGATATGGGTTGGATTGACTCAACCCATATCTGCCCATATGGTGAATATGGTGAATACCAGTTTCATCCCATTTAATCACAGGATGATCGTAATTTAATTAAATATAGAGATAACATATAATGTATAATTATTAATCATTGAAATCCTTTGAGTACCAGCAGGCATCCTGTATACATGGTATAAGTGCATTACCTAATTTGCTTCTGGAACCTTACTTCTAAAGGAAGGTTTTCATCCTGCCCAAAGGCATAAAGCAATCTACCACATTCTATATCCATTGCAATTCATCTCCTATTTGTAAATAGAAGGTCAGATAAGCGATAAAGGGGTGGCTTATTTGCAGCGGAATGCCTTGTACCCGTCTGTGGAGCTTCATCCCGGCGCAATTATTCCTGACGCGGAAGGTTAAAACGGCAGGTTAAATTAAATTTACAGGACACAGTACAAGGGATAATATGATTTGGGCCTGATTGCTTTCGTTATTTTCTTATCTCCTGGGCGGCGACCCCTGATTAAAGCGTACCTTCACAAATGCTGAGGGCATTATCGATCGAATAAAATGTGTTGAAGGTGCATGGGAGTGGGGAGTTGTCAAATGTGCAATCCTATGAAATAATATTATATTATTTGATCTATGATTTATTTCCCATTGGATTGTAAAAATATGGTATAATGATTGATAGAATAATTTGAATTGTAAAACTGAAGGTCCCCGATGGTACACCAAGTGACTGAACTATATGAAATAATTGATGAATAGGTGTGCATGGGTGGACTACAGTAACGTACAGTAGTGACTTGTAGGGCGGTGGTGACGAGAAGAGGCGGTGGGACATAACATGGCAATTGGGGTTTTCACATGGTGCACCAGACCACTGTCCTTTGGGATAGCTCATGTGGAGGGCTTGTACAAGGAATGGCATGTTTTATTCCTTCGACAGGTGAGCTTTCTCATTATGACAAGTACCTTTACCCCTGAGCTACATTGTTGTATTATTAGATGGAATGTCAAATGGTTGTTCTAAAATAGCGTATCAGACACATGAGAAGAGAAAATGTGTGTACCATCAAGTGTGTCTGATACGCTATTTCCGAACAGCCATTTGACCCTTTAATGTTCATGTCCCAAATTAAACCCTCTTTAGATGTTGTTTGTGTTCATTGTTGTGGAACAGGGAAATGGAAAAGATTCATAGGCAATGTGAGATAGATACAGAGTGAATTAGACAGGCAAAGGGACAGAGTGATTGATAGTAGGCTATGTAATGAAATGATATGAATGGAACTGCAATATTATGATCTGTGAAAAACGGGAAATTTAAGAATAGTATTTTACAGTAGTAAACCAAACTTGACATGAACCATATAACAATTAATCTCATGAGATTATTCTGAAGACAACATTTTAAGTCGAAGTTATGGCATTGAACAAACCCTGAATTATTATCTGTATGCATGTAATTCCATGCTGAGATGAACTAAAAGTGTGTAACACCAGATGAAAGAAGAACACAGACATGCCAAGAAGTAGAGATAGGGTAGGCAAACAAACAGAGAGAAGGTGAGACAGAGAAATCAGTAGTTCAGACTGTGGGAAATGGGGGAGAGAGACAGAGTGACAGAGATAGAGGCAGTGTATTTGGTAAAGTCCAGGCCTTCATAAAATTAGAGATATAATTTTACTTTTTAACATCCAAATAGAGTGTGTAATAAATAGCAAATGGCCCTCTGTTCGGGTTCAAACTGATCTCGACCCATCAGAAAACGGGAACTCACCCCTTCGGGGTTCGTCCCGTTTTCTGATGGGTCTCGATCAGTTTGAACCCTCCATCGGGCCATTTGCTATAACAGGGGCACACACATGGCAAGAAGTAGAGAAATTTGTCAATAAAACCCTATTTAAAAAAGAGAGAGATACAGAGAGAGGGGAAGGCAAAGAGACACGGACAGGGTACCGTATTTTTAAAAAAAAGATAGATATAGAGAGAGGGACAGGCAAACAGACACAGGCAGGGTAAGACAGAGACAATGACAGGGAGCCCCAGGAGAGAAAATGAGACAGGGAAAGAGGGTAGAGAGATGGAAACAGAGACAGAGAAATAAAGTATTTCCAAACTTAGATGAACTGAAAATGTGTACCACACAGAAATCCAGGCATCGGAGTCACAGAGATAGAGGCAGTGGTAAAGTCCAGGTCTTCATAGAATTAGAGATACAGGGACACACACATGGCAAGAAGCATACAGATACATATATAGAGGGGCAGGCAAAGAGACAGAGACAGGTTGAGACAGAGACAATGACAGGGAGAGAGACAGTGCCAGAGATAGACAGGGAGAGATAATGAGATATGTTCTTGATATTTTGAATACATGTATTTGTACTAATGTAATGTATTCTAAACCTAAAAACGTTAAAAGTAATTTCGACTGAAAATCAATTAATTAATTTCATCTTCCATAGAAAGTAAAGGGTAGCCTGGAAGACCTGTGTCTTTTTACATAAGGTAAATCATGGAAAATCATGTGTTACCCTGTTTCCGAAATGAATATATATAAGTGTTTTTATTTCCAAATTGCAATACAATTACATAGAAAGGGTCATTTCTCTTTCAATGAATACATTGTTCTTCCTAGAGAATATACATGTAATACTGAATTGTAACTGAAACTGTATTGTCAGTCCACTCTCTCCCTTCCGCTCTCTTTCTCTCCTCTTTCGCTCTCTCTCTCTCTCTCCCTCTCTCTCTCGTTCTCACTCACTTCAAAAACTGGGGATCTCTGTATTGAAGCACAGCGTTGTACTCATTTATCCCTACGTTCACCCAAATATCTTTATAATGAGTCATTGTTGGTCTTATCTTTATGTGAAAGCAAAACAAATAGCACGAGATGTAATAATGAAGGTTCCTTAACGATTCCCTGATTATTTATTTCTGTACGTATACATGTATCTACTGAAAACATCATTGTATACAACAGGCCTCTGGCGTCCTGTGTCCTGTGTCCTGTGTCCTGTGTCCTGTGTCCTGTGTCCTGTGTTTTGACTGTTGCTATGACAACACGTTTTTTCATATGACGCAGCGGTGAACCTATTTTACTCCTATTTGACACTGGTTGTCCAGTTATTGAGTTCTTATGGAAAATCGGACGTAAACAGTTGGGTGTAACAGAAGTGGGTGTAAATTTCAATTAATACGCTTTTTAAACCCCTTTTTCACATATATATATATATATATATATATATATATATTAATTTATCTATGCCCTAATTTATGCTGTATTAGCGTAATGGTGTTCTAAGTTGGTTAGCTTTCGAGCCAGCAAACTATATAGCGCTCCATGCAGCGAAGCATATTAAAGCAACCAGACTGTGCCATTTAGGTTGTGCTTAACCATGACAAGCCAAACGACCCACGTGCCCCTTTATCACAACCTGAAAGCACCCCTGAATTGGACTGTAACAACTGAGCACGTAAAATAGTTGTAATAATGCTTCATAATGGTAATGGCACAATCTATAGTAGATTGTTTTCCTCATAGATCGTGTAGCTACACGAGCTATGCTTTCCTGGACCAACACAGACACCCACACCCACCCACACGGTTTGTCTTTTTAAGTGTTACCAAATATTTGGATCTATGACGATCTTATAAAAACAAGTTTGTTTTAATTCTATGGCATTAGGTTTCCACAAGCTACTGAGGCAATGGCAGCGACAATTTGCTAGAACAGGAAAGCACGAAGTCCCATGGAGTTAAATCTAGTCTTCTGTTAGCTTCTGTTAATGAGAAGCAATCGCCCTCTTAGAACATGGGGGGCACTGGTCTGCTCCCACAGAACGTATTACCTGTACATGAATAGAATTGAGCTCGAGCCATGGTTCGGCCCATCCGACCACCAACGTTTTACGATAGTAACTAGAGGAAGTTATAGAAAGTAATTCGATGTGTTCATTCACCTCGTATGCGAATCTGAGGATCTCTTATCTCTCTCGTCCTGTTTTCGATCGAAACTTCGGTAAAGTTTATGTTACAATTTTAAGTGTAAAGTCGTGGGCATAGAAGTAGATTTATTCAACGTAGTCACTTATCCTGTAAATTAAGCTGAGGAGTATTATATCTCCACCTAGTGAAGAGCAATGAACACAGATCCGATATTGTACGCAACAATTTATTGATATATTCACCGGTCCAATCCAAATTTAGAAAGATCTAAATCGGCATAAAAGAGTCAGCAAAACATTTACATTTGACTATTCCACTCATTTACATTACAAGCGCGCGCACTCACTCAATCCCCCAATCATTTGTATTTTTGTAAATATTTTCATCTATATGAAAGTGCACGTGGTACAATCTGCTCATATTTCGTCGATATAGCGCCTTGGGTCAGTTATATTACCTTTTGTTACATACACGTATCAATATTCGATTTTATCTAAATTGTGCAATGATATTCGCTTAAAGAAGATAATAACAAACAGTTGCTTCTGTTGTTTATATAAATGTAATGATCCTATGCTCGCCTGAGGGTGAGAAATAACTCAATGAGGGTGAGAAATAACAGAACTCGTAATTTCTGTTATTACTCTGTATTCGAGATCTGATGAATTGGTGAATACACATCAATGGGTGTTGTACATAAAGAAGTATCTCAGCAGTAAACGAGAAGTAAATAAAAGTAGTGGTCTATAGTATATAGCTCCACCTTGTGGATAATAATTAAACTACCTATACAAAGAGACGTTAGTAGTATAGCAAATTTATAAAATATTGTCTATGGCACCTCATAGAGTTGCTTATACGATAGAGACGATTTCTAAACTGATACAAAAAGAACAATTTAAGCATTCTGGTACTATCTATAATTTTTAAATTTCCATAGTATGGTATACGTGCCATGATAAACTTTAGAATCAATAGTATAAAAGTTATTTATAATTCTATACAGTATGGGGTCAGTCCCGAAACCTACGAAAATATTATTTTATTAGTAATAGTAGTAGTAGTTTAGTAATTTAACATTTAAAATGCGGTCGTGTCATTCATTATGCAGTCTCGGCTTACATACTCTCAAAGTAAATATGAATGGTATGTCAGTAATTGGATGCCTACTGTTCTAATGGATTTCCCGGTCCTGGAGTAAGCGTCCTATATAATGGGATTCTAATAGTATTTGGCGGTTTGGAGTGAGAGGCTTTCCCTCAGTTTGGAAGGACTCTCTCAACTCTAAGCCTCGCTAGACTGAATGAATATTCGCACTTATACACATCTAATCTAGAGATAGTGTCTGTGTGGTTGTGACTTATTTGTACGTATTAAGCTACCCGGCTTACAAGTTGTATCCTAGTGGTTGCTGGTTTTCTGCATAGATCTATTTGTTTAATTGTTCACTCATGCATGAGTCGACAGGTAACGTTAAAAACATGTAATGGAAATGAAATATCCATTACAACAAAGCAAGATGAAGCGTGGGTTGCTTCCTGTGCGAACGTGTTCCTCTTACAACATAAGGGCCTAGAGTCCACTAAACCGGTTCTCATGCGATTCTCATAGAATTTAATGTAAAAGTGTCCTGTGGGGCGCAAAATCGCATGGGAATCGGCTTTGTTGAAATTATTTATTTGGGACACAGGAGCATAACTAATAAGAGTGTACAAAACAGGTAGACTTATTTTTTCAAACGCCTCCTTGATATAATTATTCTTGACAATAAGGTAGTAAAATCAATTAAGACAATGAAGTCAAATTTTCCTACGACTTTTCCTTCCCACAAAGCACAGGTAATAACGTAGGAATTTACTACAGCATTTTCCTCCTTGAACCACTCAATATCCCCTGCCTACTTCAAACAACAGTCTTCAAGGTACATGGTAAAGGAGGGGACATGCCCTGTTCTCACTAGAAATCAACACTCTTGAGTCACAAACAATTGAGACACACTAGATCAAGGACAAATTTTGTTTGGTAATAATTAAACTCTCAGGTCGGTGGTTCAATCCCCACCCAGTGCTGCTTGTTTTTTTCCCAGACAAGCTCACCCCTCAGGTCCATGGTTCGAATCCCAGCTTGGGAGGCTTGTTTTTACTAGCCAGATTCATTCAAATTTTGTTAATAATCAACAGAAAAATCATCTAACAGCAGAAACTTTGTACTTTAATAATAGCAAATATATATGACTAGTAAAATCATATTTTTGCAGTCAATAAATCCTTAGGAATTCCTGAGGGAACACCTAAAAGGTGTTCCTTAGTTTTCCAGTCTTTTC
The DNA here is from genome assembly GCA_942159475.1 of Sthenelais limicola. Taxonomy (NCBI): domain Eukaryota; kingdom Metazoa; phylum Annelida; class Polychaeta; order Phyllodocida; family Sigalionidae; genus Sthenelais; species Sthenelais limicola. The sequence goes on along the minus strand of OW804096.1, from coordinate 90,641,525 downwards.
ATGTTTAACTCAGAGGAAAGAATGAGGGAAATTACTTCGGTAGGAAAACTTCTGGGGGAAATTCCTACATAGGGAACAACTACAAGTATCAATCTAGGAAATTCCCAGAGCTAAATGGGTCAGTTTCTAGGTCATGCCTGTGGATCTAGATTTGAATCCATTCCGGATAATCTGCATCAGATTTAAAGGTATAAGAAAAAGTGTTCAGATATTTTACCAACATTGTCACTTCAAATTGTCAGAAATGTGTTATATTAGTCTTTAAACCCAAGAAATTAGTGAATCTTATACATCCTATTTACCTTCTACCTTGCTGACCCACACCTGTACAGCAAGGAATATTCCTACGAGCTGGGAATTTCATGTAGGAATGAAAGTAGGGAGGGAAAAGTTCCTAAAGAAAAAAATCCTTGCTTAGCTTATACAACAGGGCCCAGGGTCTCTTGGGTTTTGTTGCCATGGAACTTCATGGCACAAAAAAAATCCATACGTTGTTCTCTGACGAGCGTTAAATATAATAGGACAGGTGGATACTAGCATACATGTATTTCTTTTATTTTGGCATCTGTCTTTTCCAAATATTTGCTTCCTTCATGAAGCCAGTCGGACTATGCCATCCATTCTCTTTTGAATGCATTCATTTTGTGATTGTAATGGGTCAGGGTATCAGAAAATGTAAATTCAGCAGCTCTACACGTACATTTAGTAAGTAACTGCTAGACTGAAAAATAATAAACTCTGTTCGGCTATGCTGAACTGTATTATTAATAACAGTTTTGTCGTAATTTTTTTAGAGGGGATCTGTTAAGGCAATTGTACATTTTAAGATGATATCACCCCCACGCTGAGCGCAATGTGGGAAATAATAAAGAACCGCACTGCTATATTTAAGTATTAATTCGTTAGCAGATAAGACCGATATAATCCATGCGCATTGCAACAGTTACCCTTTCGCTTTTCATATGAATTAAGGCTCCGCGCTGTGCTTTAATTAATCCAGAATCCTTAAATAAAACATGACGTTATCCGGAAAATTTCTTCTTTTTTTACAAATGGCAATCTGGCAAAAACAATTCAAAACAGAAAACCATTTCAATCTCAACGACGATCTTGATTCCTACAGTCATGCAGTCATGTATTACTGTAATGTGGAACATGCAGCTCACCAATTATAATAATTATCACTAAATGTGTTTGAATCATCGGCAGACACATTTATATTTTCATTTTTCATCAAATATGAAAAAGTATTAATCATAGTCATGGATAGATTCGTTCCCATTACGAATTATTGTGATTTCTCGCGCAGTGTACTCCTGTAATCGAGTGCAAATTAAGCTCTTGAAATATTGCATTTTGCAAATTAAATCCAAGAGGTAGAGCTCTAGAGTCCCACAATTATCAATGGTATAACGAGATTAACAATTGTCTGCTTAAGCTTTGAATACTCCTCGATCTCAGATTTCTGTACAGTCATGTATTCGTCAGGTAAAAGACAATGTAAAGGGGACATTAGAAAGTGCTAATTCAAGAGTGAAACAATAGATGATCTCTTCGAGCATAACTTCTCTCCGACTTTCGATAGAGAAAAGGACGGAACAGAAAGAAGAGAACAAACCTGGTCTAATTTCGCGTGGATGGGCGTGGCTTTTGGTTAGTAGAATGAAAAAGGAGAACACTCGATGTTTCTCTTAATTTGCTGTTCTCATAATCTGAGAATCGCAAAACTCTCAACTATGGAATTATGCCAGTGCCACACTGCATGTTTTTTTCTTTTTCGTCCGGTTTGTGCCTAATGCTGCTTCGGCACAAACCATACAAGGATCTAAAAACATGTTAAGGCACGTCTTGATCGGAATTTCTTTTTTAGTGATACATTACTTCCTTCATTAATGCGCGACTGATGGGAGAGAATTTGATTTTTGCATGACTTTGACCATATTTTCTAGTTGTACTCTCTATCCATTACTAGGTATGACTCGAAGAGCAAACATGTCAATCCAAAAATGATATTTCTCCGCAAGACATCCACAATATTGTCATAGATTTGACCATGACACTGTCATGGTCAAATCTATGACAATATTGTGGATATTCATTGACAGTAGATAGTACCGGGGTAATGCAAGCACTGCTATAGAAAAACGGATTATTAAATGATTAATGACCAACGTTGAAGCTCCGCCTTTGGATTATGCACCAAACATTGCACCAGCAGCCCCGAAATGGAGGTTATTAATCTGTTTAGTCTCTGTCCTTATTTATATGCCTTATTATATTATGTGTATGCCTTAATTTAATATATATAGTTAGTGAACGAGATGAATACTTGGAGGGCTCATGTAGATGGGTAGTGACTAGAGAAATACCGCCCCTGAAAATGCATATATTCGATGGGAAGTTATATAAATTTGATGTATTAGATGTATTGAATAGAAGCATACTTTATTCTGTAAGAAAGTAGTTCTAGCGTTTGGTTATGTACCAATATTTTGGCCCGAGCAATGCAACAACCATTTGTGATATCGTCCTGCTCTTATGAAACAGGTATCGCTACATAGATATGAAATTAAAATAAGTCATGAACGCAGCAATATTGTTTGCTTTGTTTTAAGTTTGCTATTAAATTATTCTACTATCTAATTATTCTAGTATTTCGTATGGCAGGTGCTTATATTCAGGATGCATGGAAAGTAATATTTCGATGGATGGGAGTCTATCTTCCAGTGGTACTTTGCCCTGTTGGAAGTTTTCTTCGGCTGTTTTCCGGATGACAATTATTTTTTTGGCTGTAGATTTCTTATATCTTTATGAAAGTAATCATGATGAGGATCTGACACATCAGTGTGTCAGTCTATAGGACTGGGCATTGAGCAATTCTTTTTAGATAACCGTCGACCTGCATGGCTCAGGAGATGTAGGACCAGGAAGGACATAATTATGTTAGGTCACTACTCACCACTCCTTTCCTCAAGGATTATCTCTGCTTGTCCAAATAGAAATGAAGGCATATTGTTTCCTTTCATGCCAGCTTCCTACCCGACTTACTCTATATTTGCTCGTTGCAGCCAATTTGTCCTGGCGTTCAATGGGCAGTAATGCCGGGAGAGGTTAATCAGGGAGACTGGCACAGCCAAGTTTCACTAATAGCAATAGTCATTTTGTCGGCCGTTATCTCTTTCTTGCTCTATTTGTTATGACACCCTTGTGTCACATCAGCAATTTGCTCTCTACCTTAGGATTGTCTCGGGCTTGACTTTCGGGGTCAGTAAGATTATTATCCCTTTAACGATATCTATTCACATAAAGGGGATAATTCTGCACCAGTGCTTGAGGCGAATCCTAGTTCATCTAGCATAATTCTTAAAGGTGTCGCTCGTCCATGTTGCTAGACCGGGTTAATTATCTAGATACTAATTAGCGAAGGGAAACATTGGGCTATTTTAATAGACTGGATCTTTGTTCCCCTTCTAACTCTAGCCCCCTTGTAGAAATTAATATCTTGTGTCTAATGCGCCTTAAGAGTGATTTGTCATTAGGCGCTATCTTAACTCAAGGTTCATTCTCGGTTATTTAGATGTGAGTATCATTGTGTAAGCACCTGTGACAGCTTCTACGCAGGGTATAACATTTCAAGCAGACGTCGTCGAAGTCAAAGTATCGCGCAAAATGAATCTCCCGAGGAGAAAACGTTGTCAGTTGAAATATATCTATCGGACTATTATATTATAATGCTACTAGCAAATACCCGTGCTTTGCACGGGATTTGCTAGTGGGACAGTGGGGCCCACATCTTCCCACTCTCCTTGTTCCCTCTCCAACCATCTTACTCTTTCAAGTTGTCTCTGTAAGTTAGTATCTGTATTAACATTCATACCTCAAATGGAACCCTGTTAAGATGTTTTTTTGTCACAGTTGTATTGTTGTTGCCTCCCATCCCCCCCCCCCCCCCCTTCCCCTCCCGCTGCCCCCCTTCCCCTCCCGCTGCCCCCCTTCCCCTCCCCCCGCCCCCCTTCCCCTCCCCCCGGCCCCCCTTCCCCTCCCCCCACCCTCCTTCCCCTCCCCCCGCCCCCTTCCCCTCCCCCCACCCCCCTTCCCCTCCCCCCTCCCCCCTCCCCTCCTGCCTCCCTTCCCCTCCCCCCGCCCCCTTCCCCTCCCCCCACCCCCCTTCCCCTCCCCCCTTCCCCCTTCCCCTCCCCCCGCCCCCCCTTCCCCTCCCCCCTTCCCCTCCCCCCTTCCCCTCCCCCCTCCCCCCTTCCCCTCCCCCCACCCCCCTTCCCCTCCCCCCGCCCCCCTTCCCCTCCCCCCGCCCCCCCTTCCCCTCCCCCCGCCCCCCCTTCCCCTCCCCTCCTGCCTCCCCTCCCCCGCCCCCTACCCCCACCCCATATACCTCAAATGGAACCCTGTTAAGATGTTTTTTTGCCTCCCATTGCCTCTCCCCCTGCCCCCACAACGGACATTTCCTGAGTTCCTTTTGGTGGAAATATGGTGAAATATATCAATTCCCGTCATGAAGCAATGACGTGCCGTGGTACCTGTCCATGATCCCATGCTTTGGGTGACCCAGAAACCTGGTGTAGGGGCACTGATAGGTTTGTTTTCAGGAAGCACTGGGGGCCCTGGATGGGGGTGCTCAATGTAAACCCATTTCTAACCCCTTTCCAACCCTAATTTGTTAATGAAACATAGTGGAATGGCTCGGCACCATTTTTGGCAATGTGCATGTGAAATATAATGGAGATCTGGCCAGCGGTTTCAGAGAAGATAGCAGTTTAAGGCTCGAAACCCTTATTTTATTAATATAGAGATACTCTCTTCCGGGGTTCTGGTTTTCTTGACAAATTGATAGTAAATGTGACATTGATTATTGGTGCTATTTAAGTTGAAATTGCTTCTGACATTATAAAGCATTGAAACACACCCTACTCCGCATTTTCGAACAATGTCCCCGTTGCATATCAATCTGCGAGTAGCTTTTTCAGTGTTATAATTATTGAGCTCGCAGATTGTTACGCAACGGGGGCAATGATTACCTTGAAATAAAAAAAAGAATTCGACATGACACACGCATGAATGATTAATATCAGTGTCACTAAGCAATATAATACTGATTGTAGGATGACAAGATATCCATGAATAGATATCAGTCTTTGCATTCCTTTATCAATCAATCTATTTGAATTCATTTGTTGAGGACACCATCCGCAATTAATCGGTACACACAGCGAAATATCTCTATTCACGAATCCCTGGTCTCCTCTTTACCTCTATCCAGATCTACAAGATCCAGTCGTAGTAATTGCATCCCTCCATCCCACGCCTTTCCTTTTCAATGGTCCTGTAAGCTCGCCAGTCTTACATCCCATCAGGAGCTGGACCGTGCAAGCTATTTCAAACGATCCGCCGTCGGAATACACCATTTTCACCCTCGGAAATGTGACAGAGATAACTCTAGCAGTAAACATAGAAATTGTTATTCCTGTTAAATTGTTAAATCATTTCTAATGAACGAACTTGTAAGTTCTTGTATTTGTTTATATAATGTATATTTGTTTAAATACATTTTGTTCAAGTTACTTTATTCATAATAAGTATTGTACTGTTTTCAGCGATCCTGAGAAACTTGAGCTGACATGTATGTATACACAGTTTATTTGCAAAAAGGTTTCCATCAATTTCGACTACTAGATACTTGAAATGCTCGACATATTCTATACATAAACCAGACAGGTGCATTGGTATGCTGAGGGAGTTCTTTCTCTTCTCATGATATAATATTATATATATTACATTTGTGCCATAAGGATGTATGGATATGGGGGGAATAAATTTGGTATACAGAGGAAAAGCTCATCCCAAGGCAATAACTAAGACGTGGAAGATGAAGTCCACTTATATTGCAGAGAAATGTTGCTGCGGGCAGTGCTGACATAATACAGCGATGGTGTTGATCCGATTTGTCGCCGTGCCTTCATGGAGGCCATGTGTTGCTAATATAATTCACTTATCCTAATGTATCACACGATGACACACTGGAGCCGGCCATTGCGATCATCTCGGATTACTGTGGCAGCAGACAGTGTGCGCTCTTATCTTACGATTATATATATATTATATATATATATTATATACATAACTATCTTGCATGGTCCTAGGGAAATATTACTGGATATAGAAGCGCATTTACCATCACTTTTTTTCTTTGAATTTGGTTAATTCAATATGGTTTCAAACATGATTTAAGGCACCAGAGGGTCACACATTATCAGGTTAATTGCCGCTTTAAGCTCACCTTTAATGTTTCAATAAACATCTCTAATATTAATTGATTATACATATTATATATATGTGTGTGAACGTTTATACATGTACAACATCTATACATGATATGAGAAAGTGACACATATGTATAATGATATATAGGTTAATACATTTTGCTGTGGCCATATTCAAATTCATAAAAATAATAGGTAGGGGTGCTACCAACCTAAAGTCATTAATCATGCAAGCACACACTATCCATCTTGGGACACAGCTATCTAATATTTTTCTTGCTTCGTGGAGAATCTGTGAAGAGATTCGATTGGCAACAATTCAAATTTCCGAGCTAGCTGTTGTGTAATGTATTCTCCTGCCAGAAAAGATCGATACAAAACCAATAATAAAATGTCATTTTTCTTTAGAAAGACTATCTAACCGCCTATCATACTTTTTCCAAATCTCGAAGTGAATAAACACCATTTTAAAAGAAGCGTGGTAGAGGCCAGTCTTGCGAATCAATTACCCCAAAGTATTTGCATGATAAGATACATATATATGTGTATTTTATATAGGCACATATATATATGTATAATATATTCAGAGGTTGGAAAATACCTTTGCATTACTAAGTTGCTTCATATTTCCGACCGTCGTAACTTCGTTGGTATCATGCCTTCTCGGGTAGGATGTGTTGGAAACACAGTTGTCGGAATTGCACTAGAACATTTTTAAGCTTGGAAAATGAAAGATTGTTGGGATAAAATTAGTGCATGAATATTACTTTACATGGTGGAAAAAACTCCATAAATGTGAATCTCAAATCATCAGTCACCTGAAATGAGAAATTAGAAACGCAGATTTGCATTTTACCCCGTCCATCCCACATTTTTCATGATTTTGGCATGCCATCTCTATGAGAAGCTATCGGCGTGCCGTCAGTCCGTGAATTCTCTTGAATTTCCAGCATGGGAGAGGAATTCAATTGAACAGATTTATCCAATTGTTATGAAGCATAATGTTGATTCTATTATCATCACACAACTTTCGAACAAAGTCCAAGTTAAACTGAATAATAGGATCTGGAAAGGAGCCCCTTCTGTTTCTTTAATTCCTTATCCAACGATAATATTTTTGTGTTATGCCCATTTCCTAAACATTGTATTGAGTTTTATTGTGGATCCTGAAATTAATGGATTTAAAATGTACCATTATCTCCCCAGGACTATTTTGATAAGGAAAAATAGATTAATGTGCGGCCATTTTTATAAACATGTTTCTTACGTGACCGGAAATATATTTGCTGAAGGAAGAAATAACGGGAAACAAGGTACATTTCACATTGGCGCCTCTTCCAGAAAGGCCATGGATCTTTATTAAATAAACAAATCATACAGAGTTGACGCACAAAGACATGGTAATCACAATATTCAATGCAGGGACTTTTGGGTTTTTATAGAACCCTATATATGGGTTTTGTGGTTATTTTAATTCCATTTCGTTATACCATAAACACGATTTATTGTCCCAGGTAATTACTTGCATGGTCCCGTCGACGAAGATTTATGAAAATGGTTCCAGATATATAAGTCGTAGCTACTAAGGTTACTACTTTGCAGAAAAATCAATATTTAGATGAATATTCTTTCTGTAAACGAACACGTTGGCCTTTGTTTGTAGGTGTATGGAATGGATGGATTATAATCTACTGACCATGAAAGTGTCGCGCATCTCTCCAAATATTGGAGAAAGCCTGTAGCTAAAGAAAGCCCATAGTCAGATCTATACTCTACGGTCTACTGTTTCCTCCAATACGAGATAGATATGACTGTAGCATTTACCTTTCATCATAAAAGTCCTCCAGGGCCATGAGTGTGTTGGTTCCATCAAAGTTGCTTCTCTCCACCTTAAAAGTGGGTCAAGGAAACATGACACTGTGATCTATCTCAAGTCGCATCATCTATTATGCAGAGGGCATCAGGAGAAACACGGGCCTTATAATGTCTAAGCCTTGTTTTCTCTCCTGTAAGCCTCATATTTCCCAGGCTGAATGTGGGCCTGACTGATTCCATTCCCCTACAAATGTGATTTGGGCTAGGGCTTTATTAGATTAAATTCAAACATTTGCCGGTAAAATGTTCCACCGTGGACCGATCGGGAATGTTCCGAGTTGATTCATCATAAGTGTACGAGTCTATTTCGTATGAGAAATGGTCCATTCCTTGAAAGTGATAGGTTTATGAGATTATAATCCATCCATCCCATACACCTTAGATTCCAATGGAAGCATGGAATCTAATAAAACCAAAGGATGTTATTCATCATAAGAGTAATTAGCCGGTGAGGGTGTTAAATCCTGTATTGCATGGTAGAACTTGAATCCTCTGGTTCCGATATCAACATACTGAGTGAATGAAAAAGTGATATGGCGCGTGATTGATGGGTTGGATCTCTCTTGTCATCAATCTCTGAGAAATGAATATTTTAGGGACACGGCACAGGGTTCCTCACCCATTGGCACAAGAAAATCAGTCGGAATATCTAGATTTATAAATTATTATTTTACTCCCCATGCATGCGTACAAGCGACAGAGGGACACGCTGGAATCACGGTTGTTTCAATATTCATAACTCTTCTCCTCAAGTGTAACAGACTGCCTCAGAAATCGCACCTAGGTTGTCTCTATTTGTCTAGTACACCACAAAAAAAACCTTCGTTGTATAAATTCTTGTTATAAAAGTACCATTTTAAGAAATAATTTCTAACGCATTTGAAGGCAATATTCGGTCACCTGATCTTGTTCCCTCTTTCAACGTGACATTTAAAAAAAAAATTCGTTGGGAGTGAATTCAATCCAAAACAAGGAAAAAGCTGGACGTGGGGCATTTAAGTGTTGGTTTCGTTTATTGGGGTTCCGACGTTTTGGGCAACATACGCCCTTTATCAAGGAGGAGTTTTTTTTAAAAAAAATGAATTAAATTTCAAGATGGCTGGGGAGAGAAAATAATTGTGTACCTTTGATGGTTATGACCTTCGTTTGCTTGTAGGCCCCCACAGCTGAACCTGCACTACAAAAAGGACAGCATAATTTAAAAAAAATATTAACTAGGTTTTCCCCAGGGCACCGGGGCACCGGGTGGGTGGGAGGTGGGGGGGGGGGGCGTTGAGAGAGAGAAAAAGGGATGAGCACTGCACCCGTACCTGGATTCGAACCCTCAACATTCCCATTGCCTCTAGGCCCAAATCCAGCGCTTTAGACCGCTCAGCCACGCGAATCCCAAAAATCTGCATCTACAAAGCTTCTATGATGGATGGCTTGCTATTCAATATTATTCTGCAGTGGTCTTTCTAGATTTACATTCATTCTATTGTGCTCTGCAGCCGCCCGATATAATCTTCTATTCAAGTTTACCATCCGCTCATACCATGAATTATTCAGTGTAGGAGAAAAAACTAACTTCATACTTACATCTTAACCAATGTATTCCCCGTTCGTGTAGGTTATGAATCTAAAGTACTAAATTCTAATCATACATCAGTATTCGCTTTTTATTCTTGTATGTTATAGGGAAAGACATACATAACACAACAACAAAATAATGTATTTTTCTATAAATATATCCGTTTCTAGAATCCTCCAGCATGGATATACATATCTAATCCCCAAGCCTCTATTCTTCAGACAAGACCCCTTTCAACCCTCCGTCTCTTCTCTCATATCCTCCACCTCAGCTCCCCTTTCCCCCTCCCCTACTCCCCCCCCCCCCTCTGCACCTCCTCACATCAAAACATTGCCGTGATCAAGTAGGTATCCTTCATGGCCAAAATGCTCAGTCAGCTCCTCTTGCAATGCATAGCACGCTTTCCCATTTCACAAATATCTATGCTCAGTTCGTGACGCTCCCAACGGGCCTGTCACTTGGTAGATTTCCCTTTGGACCAGCATCTCCTTCAAAGGGTTCTTTGCTTAGTTCTTGGCCACATACTCCTACAGCACAATTGCGTTTACTTCTCAAAATTGCCAGCCTTCTTCAGGTGGGAAAGTGAGGAAAAGAAAGATAATGGAAACCATGCATTCTGGTGGTTTTAAAATCAACTTTTTAATGGTGACCTGCAGAGCGAAGATGTCAATCAACTCATAAAATCGGTCACTTTATATTTTTATAAGGTGGATCCCTGGGGCGTTCTTGACAATTCCATGGGTACCTTCTAAGTGGTCATCCTGAGGGTGTGGGCTGGTGAGGCAGGGTCCAAATGATATACTAAAACTAAACTGAATGTGTAACTAATTGATGTCGGTTGACAGATAGTCGTGAATACGGACGCCAATGGCTCTATCCTAATTCAATCCGATATTCTCAACCGTGTCCTTTATCCCCCTCCTTTCACACATTGGGAATAATCTAGTGCAGTAGCTCTCCACCGCCTCTTCAAAATGAGGCGACAGTTCACCTGCCCTCTCATTTCTAGAAATCAATGGATGCGCAATTGGAATGGAATTTTACTTCTTCCCTTTGGCATTATAATGTTTTTCTTTCAATTGGCTGCGGATGATAAAAGGATAAAATGACCTTTCATGCCTTCACAGACAGACACACAGACATTTTAAATTCAACATATCTATATCATATTATATAGACACATCAGCACTGATATGAATGCTTAGACAACCATTGGATAGTTTGCTGGTCCGTCATAAAGGTATATCGGACTGGTAAACGAGTATCGGACTGTTTTGCAGTTTGTGGTACTTTTACGCAATTTAACAGCAACCAGAGAGCCACAAAGCAGGATCTGGCGTTGACTAAACGAAATAGATTCCTCCCTCCTTACAACCCACAGCTGTAGTGCTTTATATAATGTGTCGGACGACTTCGGGCACATTATATCACAGAACTCGCTTACAGTCGTTCATGGTCTATTTCGTTAAGATACAATGGATAGAAACACCTTAGAACCCATTAACCTTGATATGATTCTTGATTATACACCATCAATAATAGGTGTCATGGGAAAACGGATGGATATTTAAGTCGACAGATCGGGGCCTTTGCATAGGGGCTCCATATCCCATGTGGCGTTTTAGCCCATCATGTAGCGATTCATATATATCCTCTGATGTGCACAATGCCCAATAAAGTTAGGGTGTTGAACGTTTTCGCCGTGTGCCTTTACTTCTCTTGATCGATTCTTTATGAACATCAGCGTTGGTGCTTATACATATTTGATTAATATTTACGCTGCGCTGTTTAGGCCCTATAAAGCGATGTGTGGGAGGATTGCCTCTAGAAAGTAGAAAACATGTAAATGTATACGCGTTCCCTTTGCCACCAATTTCTGCTCACTCCTTGTTTTCTCATATCGATTTCTGAACGCAGACTTCTTAGCTTCGAAAACGCGGAAGTAATTGATGTGAGCATATTGGGCTGGGGGTTGGGCTCATCGCTACAGCTAAGTATGCCCTTTGTAGCAGGTTATTCCGCGGTCATTGCTGATTATGTACCAGAGTATCACCACTTCCTTGGCGGCCAGGCATGCATGTTGATTATCCTCTTATCATTGCCATTCTTTATACCCTAGCATACCCATGGATTGCCAGCGTAGTGGGCGGCCAGCATTTGGGATAAACACGTCATTCTTCAATTCCTTCACTTACGATATTACCCACAAATAAGCTCGGGGTTGTTGTTATTATTACATTTATATAGTATTCCCCCAATCTGCTTAGAGTAATTCATTTCTTCCTGTTGATTTTCCCCAGCCAATGTTTCTTATTTTTATTCGTCTCATTCTCATATCGAGTGCTTTTTTACATTTGGCGTCGATATTTTCTCAAACAGCCAGCCATAATCCTTTTCATTGCATTTGACTTTTTAATTAGCTAATGGTGTGATGTTTAGCCGCGGGTCGGCATCAAAGTAATTCTTTATGCTTGCCACCACTTAGCCCGCGGCTTTTCATGTTGAATCGAAGAAGGGGATATATCACAAAGCGTGGGCTTGAACAGAGCATGCCAATGTCTTTTGGCCCAACCTTGGTAATATTTCATCTTTATTGCATGAAATAATTATGATATCAAGGACAGCTGCAGAGACATGTATGTACTATCGATCCGTAGAGATAGTCCCACCTTTTAAGCCTACCCTCGACACACTCAACTCTTCTTTCCTAATAATGAAGGGTTTTAATTAAAAAGCTAAAACCATTTAAGATTATATCCAATTCTGTCTTTGATATATGAAGGGGGCCCTCAGGAAGATCTATGGTTTCATAGAGGAGATCCACCCCTTTTTCGGTGTCAAAATTTGTTATATTATTGAAAGTGTACGCTTCCAAAAATAAAAACCTATATATACATACATACATACAGACAGACATACATACAGACATGCATGAAACGGGTCCTGTTTTCTACAAAACATGTTTACCACGAATATGATATTCTGTATTAGATTATAGGTAAATATAACAATCACATTAAGTCGCATGTTTTATCTTGCCTTGGTGTCTTGTTCTAAGACATTCTCCCATTCTGAGGTAAAAGTCAGGCTCACCTGTCGGTACATTCCCATTCAGTTAGTAGCGTCACGAATGTGATTCGGTTTAGATAGGAAATCCATTGCTCTCGATTTACAACTAGTTTCAGGAATTTCCATGTATGATCTAATGTATGAACATATGAGCAATTCCAACAATTGGTCGTCATATGACTATAAACAGGTTTACTGCAGTTTCACGAAGGGATCAATTTGCTTTTTGAACAATCCACCTATTAAACTTTTCTTCACTCAAACATGTAAAATAATATATCGATGTGTATCCCATGATTACAACCACAACAAGTAACGTTTCGACCGTATTATGCTGCGAAAGATCGACATAGGGACACGGAGAACTCTGGCAGGTTGGACTCTGATACTGTGTTTAATAGTTGATCGTCCTCAAAAGGTTTTTCAATGTCGGTTTGCAATTCGAACTTATCTGTAATAGGTTTTATTTCTTATGTGTTCCTCAAATTTCAAGATACATAAGAAATTATCAGCAAAATTGGAGATGAATAGGTGGATAGGTAGACAACCAACCATTCAAACAAACGTATTCAGAACTCCCCATACAAAATTAATAAGCGTAAAAAGCAATGGCGTCGCCTATTGTCCTATAGATATTCCGTCTTGTGACATATTCTTCGAACATTATTTAATCTGCATGATCATCGATATTGTATGGTATTTGCTAGTTCATAATCCAATGTCTTCGATGACATTTAATTAATCTTTCCCGATTTAGAAATAGCATTAGCTTTTCCTTCTGACAATGTATCATCCAATTGCCACAGAAAGCTCACCCACACTCGATCGTTCACCCACGAGATCAGGTTTTACTTTGTTCTTGAAAGTCCTGATGTATGCACAAAACTTGACTATACTTTAATGCCCTTTCGTTAGCTTGGGACTATTTTTGGCATTCGCGTTTTGCCCTTGCTAATGACAAAGTAGGCACAAGTATATTAAGGTCCTTCATGACTCGCAGAAGCCATTACCTTTAGATATACGCCCCTAACATGAAGGAATGGAGGCGGACTCACCTGACACCTCATTTGTGTATGTGGCCACAGAGTTAACTTGACCTTCGTTGTATGTGTCTTCCCTTTATTGTTCACTGCATACATGCTTTATGACTAATGGTCGTGGTCAGCTGGCATGAGGGCCTTTGGGAAATCGATGCTATAAATTGGTAATGAAATCGGCACTATCGGTACACAGTAGCTAGAATAGAAACCCCGAGTCCTAAAATAGGCTTTATGAGTAGAGGTGTGCGTCACGATGATATGTACTCCTCATCATACTTAGGCATTCGCCGATAGAAAATGAGGGAATTTCCGTTTAGTATTCAATGATTATAGCACCTATGTACGAAAAACAATCCTTTATGCGGATTAAGCCATTTCCTCCGGACTATTTTAGTGTGTAATTTGTAATTGTCGTCAACCCTTTAGTCCTCTTGTTTATATTATTGGCAGTGGGGAACTTGCTGACATTCGGACACTCAATTTGGATTGGAATTATACATTTATACTGACTATTTATGATAATGTTACAAAATAAATGTTCCTCCAGAAACTATAAATATATAACCTGTAAGTTTATGCTAATTCTTCGAAACATACGATAGGACTTTCAAGAATTTTCAATTGCCTTTAATCCCGGGTCGTTGGCCCCCACTGGTGAAATATTCAAACTATAGCCGTGGAAGTATTCTATTAGATGGGTTCGTTCATCGCATAATTTGTTTCAACACAGATCTTCACTTGTTAAAGAAATGCTCATCAGATATGTGCATTTTAACAGGTAGTCCCACTGGAGAAAAATGAGGGTCAATTATTCTGACCTTTAGAAAAATATAAAAGCTCATTTGCATTCAGCTCGCCACTCATTCACAGGCATGCTTGTCATCGGGAAAACGCCTCAGTTCTGAAGAAAGATCCTAAAATCAATTTGAACCAACCTCGGGTGTCCAATATCGGTCCGTTTAATCGAGTGAAAACTCTGAGCTTGAGAATTTCAGCATTTCCCACATGTTGTCATACACATGCTATGCTTGCAATAAGTATATATGTGATATCTGACATCGGGAGATTGTTGTTTATATCGTCTCGTATTCATAATTGCCTCTGTACGTGTTACGCATGTGCATGAATTCATTTCGGCTCCGACCTGACTTATTAATGAATGGAGACGCTCATGCACGAAATTCCCATTCATGGCAGATACATATAGCAAGGGAAACAAGCGTGCCAGTCAAGTATATATTCATCGATCTATTATGTATATCATGAATGATTTATTGTCCATATATCAGAGGCATTGTGATATATTTTTATTCGCATAAGCTCAACAGCACAAAGTTACTGTATAATGTACATGACTATACAGCGACAGACTGGAGTTGAGTATAAGGCAAAACGTAACGTGTGTTTTAGGCATTGGGACGTCTTATTGAAATGGCAACGGTTATTTTATTCATTAAGCCGTGACCTACTTTGTAGATGAATATTCTTTATTTATAAGGTAGCTACTCTTGATAAATACTTGAGCGCAAGATGATCCAGCTGCTGTTATGAATAACAAAACAATGGCCTCATACACTATGGATCATCCCCAAGAACCCGTTGCTTGTACTAACTGAGAATTAGTCATAGGCTGTGAATGTCAACCTTACAGACGCACACTAATCGATTGCTTTCAGGACCATATTTCATTCCAAATATACAGAAATGTGTGTTTGTATTGATTAAATTTACTCCCTTAGTCAATGAATGTTTCAATATATGTGTCACTCAAAAAGACAACCCCGCACGTTAGTGAATTTTATCTTTTCAATTATGTGAAATATTCTATAGGTTTTCTCCCTGTAAAAAAGTTAGATGGGTGGACTATAGATTTCAGGTAAAAAATCACTATATTCGCTCCCCAAAACAGCATTTGGGCTTATTATCACTACAGAGATTGCTTTTCTCCAAAGGCGTACGCTTTGTTTCCATCGACCAGGGAGATATAGAAAGACCTTTCTCTGCAAATAGTGGAACTGTGTGCATTTCGGCGTGTCACCATACAGGTCGATGACTCTTTGTGTTCACTTTGCCCATGCCAGAGAAATCCGTCTTGTGTACACATCACACTAAAAGCAGGCAGTCAATGGCAACAGGCCTTACCTCAGTCTGTTTCGCTCAAGCCAGATTTCTTCGATAAAGGGCTAAGATGGCATTCGAACGTATACCCACGAAACTTTATATGCTTCAGAAGGACGGGGCTTTGAATGAAGAGAGTGAGGCAGAGTCCCTCTCTGGGCCTTGAAAACAAGCCCTCGAGAGAACCATTACTTATTGTGTTGCTGCATAGCCAATATAGTCATCGTGCGTGATAATGGCTTGCCTGGCTTGGCTGTCCAATAAAATTGATCGTGTTAGTCAAATAAAATAGACTCCAAAATTGCATTATATTGTTTAGGAAAATATAAAACAAACATATTTTCAGTATGTTCAGAGTTTGTCTTGATGCAGCACAGGTTTATGTTTCAAAGAGATATGTCGTGATAAAGCCGCTTTGATTACCCCTTAAACCATAATAAATAATTCAGAATGTTTTGATGTTCTTTAGTGCATACCTAGCTCCTATTGCTATTAGGGCGTGGGTGGGATAGACGTTTGATGCATGCAGCATGAAACAAATACTTGGAATATAAGTGCAAATTGAGATTTTCAATCATAATCTATGAACTGAGGACAATTCTTCTAGAAATATTTATGGGAACGCTTAGACCCCTGAAATTATTTGCGATGGGACCACTATACACTATACATTATAATAATTTGACTAGAAATTGAACCCTCTTGTTCCTGTATACAGTTGCGGATTATTTGCCATTTTACAATGACTCATTGATCCTCAGCAATATCCTATAATTTACATGGTGTTTGAATTAATACTCGATAGAAACAAATTTACTCAAGGGAATACCATCTAACCCGCAACAGGCAGTTTGTAATTAGATTTTTTTCATATTGTATTGTTTTTCCAATAAACATGTATTCATATAAAACACACTGGTTGGATAGTTGGATAGTAGCTCTTGCGCAATGTCCTAAATGATAGGTTCCTTCTAGAAGAGCTAGGCTGCGGGGGTGATTATTTATTCAATACCTTGATTGGCTGTAAGGCCTTCATGGAAACTGAATGAATCCAAGGAAACATAAGACCGATGTCATCGCAGCGTTATATACATGCTGTGTATGCCAGATTGGTGTGCTATATTTTTCTACAGCGAGGTAGGAACACATCAATTATTTATGTAGCAATATCTCCTGATCATAAACACAAAAAAGAATTTTAGTGATGCATGTATTGATTTAACTGGTTGCTGCCTTTCGGGAGAATACGTTGGGACAAAATATATTTCAGAGACGTCTTGACAGGTTATTTGTTCAATAGCTATGTTTCTTATCGTATAGCATATAAAGAAATGGCTACGCCATGACAAGACACTTTAACAGCTAGGACATATTCCATTGGGATTCGAATGGACGCTTTTATCTTGTAGCTGCTGCGTTCCTTCTAAAAGAGTCGTGACTCAATGCATATAACTTTGTGTATTGATAGAGTTTGATTGATAACCTTGCTGATAATGACCCTCTGTGTGGGGCGTGTCAGCCCATTTAGAATTCCCATAAGAGTATAATGGAATAGATGGTACATTTATGTGCTAGAATAGTTGTAATCGTTCTTGCCGTACATCTCGAGGTGAGTTCCAATATGAGTTCCAATAAATATTCCAATAGCAATTGAAACAATATAAAAATTATAGAACAAATCTGGATGATAGAAATCTCCAGTCTAAACAAAATCTCAAATGACAAGTTATAGATTGATTGTAAAGATGAATACTGTGACGAGGGATACATAGAAGAAATAAAAGGGCATGGCAACTGAAATAGCAGGTAAAACAAAACAAAATATTAGATTAAATTAATTCCTATATTGTTTGTTTCAACTACAATTCCTTCTAATACTTATCATTTGAGACTTTGGTTAGGCTGGAGATTTACATCTTCTAGCTATATTTTATGCTGCATTCATAATACCGAATGATTCTCTCATCTTTGCTCAGATCAGGAAATGTTATGTGACGTATGCACCGTCGAAATAATGTTACTGTGAGAACACACAGACAAGGAGCTCTTATTCCGTTTCTCTGTCTGTATGATTTTACTTTCTAATTAGACTTCAGTATGCTCTCCACGATGCAGATAGTAATACTTATTAGCTTCATGAGCTTTGCTCCTCTTTTGGATTTGATATCACCTTCCGGTGTATGAGCTCTCACTTTCATCCACAGACATTTGATACATTTTATATTTACTGAAGAGATTCGATAGACGACTGGTTTAGCTTGTAAATCACATCCACAAAGTTTTAATGGAAATCGGGAATTAAGACATCATCCACAGGCGCTTCAAATTTCAGATTTTTGCTTCTCATTTCAATTGGGAAACAGTCGGCTCGATTTTATCCACGTACTGATAAAAAATAATGCAATTGCGTCACCGCAAGTAGTAAAAAAATAAATGCTTATAAAAATGTCTATCGATTGAGTAGTTTGGAAATTAAAAGTTCCTCTCCATTAGGTGTATTTGAAATTTATCTCGAATATGGTTTTCTGTTTAGATTTAGTTATTCATTTATGAACATCTACAACAACGAAGTCTGTTCCAGAGCGCCGTACATCGATTTGGGCCATAATTTGCGCTGCGATGCTTTTCAATCGTTCCCCTTAAAATAATATTCAGCAGCTGTGCTTCATCCCACGTAAGCCGTTAAAAACTCCAGAGGTTCCCGGATAAGATTTCTAAACACAAGCATAATTTCCTTCTTGCCGATGTCTTCTTCCTTGATATATTCAACACCAAAATGCGGATATTCAAAAAAAATCTAAAGCCTTTGTAATAGGGAGGTGACGTCAAAATGCCATTTAGACTTGTTTTCAATACAAAAAGAAGCACTCACTTTTTTCTTGTTTCAGATTACATCATAGACAATGTTTCGTGTAATATGGATATTCTTCACTTTCAACCTTATCAACCTCTTACGTATGTAGCATTCAGAAGTACAGAACAATATATCCGCTCGGAATGCCAATTGCGTGTTCAAATGCTGTATGATGTTGTGCTTATGCTGTCGAGCTTTCAAAAATGCTTTGTAAAATAACTAGGGTTGCTATTTCCTCTTTAATAGAGGCACTTTATAAACCTCAAGCACTGCTGTTGACCTTCTACTCCAAAGGCGATACCTATCTAGACACTCTAATAAGTGTACGAATTGCTGCATCCGGAGGGGGAATAAAAGAGAATCCAGCGCCTCAAGCGTGTATCATTTTCATCAGTTCAATGTAAAAATATTTAAGAAAATAGGACAAATATTCATTTTTTTCAAATTAATATCTGTATAGCCATTTAACAATAGTACGGCTGTGCCAAGACTGATGGAAGTTTTGATAGGAGCAAAGGTTATCCCTAGAGCTCTGTTCACGAAAGTTCTCCGTCTCCACCCTTGTGTATGTGCATATCCACAGAACTACTACTCAGCAATTCAGCGACCGTGAGCCTCTACAAGATCCATTGAATATCAACATCAAGTCCTGAAGGCAACTGCGTAAATTCAATCTGTTTGGCGAAAACATAATTATTCAAGATGTAGCCGTCATTCACAGATATATATATACAGATTGCGCGGACACCGAAGGGTATGCGGAATTCTGCTGTATCGAGACTACAATACCACTAAAGAAATGCGCCGAATTTATTATTAAGCCGCTATAATATGAAACTACTGTTAACCTTTGCCATTTCTAAAAGGTTGCTTTAAAGAGAAGCAATCATTAATATCTACTGAATGTCAGACTACTGAAGTTAATGCCCTTGATGTTTTGTCAGAGAACAAGTAGAAAAACATCGTTGAAAGGCAAGAGTGTCTTACTTTACGACAACTGTTGGTACATTCTGACATGAAATGTCGAGACAGCACTGAAAATTCATCAGACTTGTCTTTCAGCATTGATTCTGTCACCATAGTCGTTAATGCAGGCACTGAAACGTACCCTCTCCTTGCCATTGATCATTTGTCAATAATGGTGACAATGACTGATTCTAGCCACTTCGATCCTTACCTGACTGTGTATCCTCTCAGCAAACAAAGGGTAATTTTAAGGATAGGGGAAAGCTAAGCAGCCACGCCCGCAGGCAGAATAGCCCCCTTAACCAAAGAAAGACCCTTAGCAACGTCCACTCAGATACTTGGCGACGCCTCAAGCTAGCGGGTGTCAATTCTAGGCCGATGTCCAATTTGCTTAGTGGGAGTCAAAGCTGATAGGACACATTGATACCTTTAGGAAGGTATCACTCTTCTCATTGCGGGTCAAGATGGGGTCATATTAAACAAGTCCTCTTATCCAAACTTTGAGTATTACCTCACTAGACACACACAGGGCAGTACTGAGCTATAGTGTTATATAATCAATGCTTGAGCGATGATATTTGTAGAGGAAATGCCATCTGGTATAGTCTTAATATTTCTTAGCTCGGGCAATTCATAGGAGCTTGGCTGTAATACGTTTTAGCCCTGGTATGCATCAGATATGCGAGTGGGGAATACTTGCCAATGCGCATGATCCCTCTCGTGGTGACGGCAATTGCATCGGCTTGCTTCTAGGTAAACTAACTTAAATAGTGAGGCAGCTTAAGGCCATATTTGAGATGGATCGGACGTTCCAGATAAATGCGCCAATTTCCCCCACACGTTGCCCATTGCCTTAGCTTTCCATTTTTGATGGGTATGCACCTCTATGTGGCAATATATCGCCATCAGACCCTTACCCTTACCTTTGAATCTATGTTGTTTCCGATTGCCTCATTTCTCGCAATGGCAACAGCTTTCAACTGAACTTTCTACTTGCACACCTTGTGCCACATATTTCTTGGCTCTAGCTGAATACTAGACCAAAGGTAATGTGGCCCACACAGGAACCCATTATTGTCTTCATCGATAGTCCAGTCCCAACCTTCTGGTCTAGGTGCATGGTGTTCACTGGTGCACCATATTCTACTTTGTGCAACTGGCTTAAAATGCTGCGATAGTACATCTTGATACCAAGATGAATCATTAGTTACTATACAGCTTCATCGCTGGGCCAGCTGTGGCTTTAAAGACAGCAAAGTGTAACAGTACAAAAATTAAGAGGAAAGACTGGTATGTGCCCAATTGAGGGAGACCTGGCTGGAGCAAGCTAGTCGTCTGCTGAAGAAGATTAAATTAAAAGGTTGGCACTATTTTCTGGTCAGCATTCCATGCCTCCCTGCAAGATGCATCACCAGGTCTGCACGTTACCCCTGCATAGCTCTTGTCCCTTTTCTATGAGAAAGCAGCTCGAACAGCAATGATCAAACATGGACTGAATGTGCTGCACTGGGCAAGCCTGGACAGATACCAGTTGTCGCCTTTGATGCACCACTCTGTGCTCTTGCCCTCTTGTCAGGTTCAAACAGTGGAACTGGCCAGTCACCCATGCATGGAGAAGAAAGTTGGATGATTGCACATAGTGATGGCGATGTGGAAACGATATGTGACCAAGTGACTACTTGGAGGATATTGTTTCACATGCAACCAGTAGTTTCAGATTCTATTTAATCTTTGGAAAACTGCTGTTCCTATACATGATGAGATACTTTGACATGTTCCAACAAACCAACTTTTCCGTATTAACATTTTTATCAAGATCGGTCAACTGGACCAATCTATGCAAATTCAAGGTTATTTGAATTTCATCTCCTGAATATCAGACTACTTATGTTAATGCCCTTAATGTTTTATCAGAGACAACTAGAAACATGGTGACCGTAATCGCATTCTAGGTAAACAATATTAAACTGTAGTGGGAATTGTAGACTTAAAAAGATGAAAAAAAAAATCGTATAAAGGGTCACTATTAACGGCCACACACATTCACAATTTCAGCCACGAATTAAGCCTGAAGACTAGTTGTAATACTTTTTACAAATTCTTAGAAACTCTACGACAAATCATGGATATGTGTAATTGGGAAAGACAAGTCATAGTGTGCTACAACAATTCGTATTGTGGGACAAATTGTGGGACCTCTTGAGAGTTTAAAAAAATGGAATGAATATTCTCTCATTCACTATAATGTAGACTATGGAGTAAAGCAGTATTTTCCCAGCATAACAGAGGAACGAATCATGGATTTTTTAAAAATCCATATATAAATAAATGCTTAGCTGACATAAGGTATTACAGAAATATTCAAAATAGGAAGTCTCTGGACTCTGAAAAATGTTATTCAGCTGAATTCGAAGTCTTAAGTGTTGAAAAAAACGGGTACATTAGTCATCTCAAAAGCTGAATACTATTTTTCAAATTATGTGAACACCCTGTTTTTTAATTAGTGATGGCAGAACTGTATATCAGCAATGTTTGGAGATAAAAACATTGGATTCATCTGTCTGAAATCTGTTCCCCATAGACTTCCATAGTGAATGGCAGTATACTTCAGTGCCTATGAAATATAAAATAGTATTATGGTGACATCCTTTTTTCCGCTTTTTGTTTTTACCCAAACATGTTCTTTCTCAAGTCAAAGTTTAAAAAGATATTTTGACTCCTTCGATCAACAGGTTGTGCATCAAAAGGTGGTTCCCACTGTGAATGCGTCCTTTAGGAAAAGAAGAGCTATTCATCCAAAAACACATCTAGTAGTTTGATTTTATGATCAAAATTATTGCAGGCATAGGTAACTTTCCTATCCAATTCCATCAAACCTAAAATTCTGGATATGTTGTGAATTCTTAGTTAAACTAATATTGACTGGTTTTGAAGCCATATTATATTGAACCTGTCATATCAGGGGTGGCGTTCATAATAAGTGGTGCCCGGTGCCCGGTGCTCGGGCACCAATCCCACTGACAAAGACCGTCTTAACGGCCGCGTTTATAAAGTTGTCACCGTGACAATAAAGTTGTCATCGTGACAAAAATGTTGTCATCGTGACAAAAATGATGTCATCGTGACAATTTTCAGTAATAACTTTTGTCACAGGTAGTCATGAGTCTTGTCCTGATAAAAAGTATTGAAAGGTATGGTTGTGCATTTTTCATGTTTCATGTTGCATATTCATATCCATATTAAACACATTGCGTTTTGCCTATTGTTTGTGCTTTTTCCGGCTAGGAAATAAGTAATAATTATGGAATTTGAATATAATACACAGGCACATTTAGAAAATATATTCCTTCATACCTCTACATATATATGATGTTGTATCCTCATTGAAATTGTTCTCTTGGATTAGATCTAGCTAATGAACTTGATATCATAGTAATACATGTACCCAAGTTAAGGTTTGCCACAATATATGTAGAGTAGATATTTCCTACAAATGATAACCCGGTATGTACATTTTGTCAGTGTTTTATTTCCCGACTAGTTTCGGCATAGGGTTGCCTTCTTCAGGGGACTGTTTGCCATAATATAGGGGATGCACTGCATCCAAATAAAGGAATTTTAAGAAATCGATTTAGAGAAATAAACACCAAAACCGTAAGAAAGACGATGTCAAGTTGATATTTGCTTGAGTTGTTTTATTATTATGTATGACCAACGTTTCGGAGATCTTTTAAGAAATGTTACATTGAGGTCAATGTATAATTTAAACTCTCCAGGTCGGATCTGATTCTAAGCAATAAAATTATGTTGCTAGATTAGAATGCGGTAACAGAGGACCTGAGGGCGGCTGGTGCCATGACCATAAATAGACAGAATTTAAATAATCGCTCAAATAGAACCCTCAGAATAAAGGAGTTGCACCCATTCATATCATATCCCATACATGTCATATATTTCTTATTACGCTTTTACACTCTCTCTCTCCCTTGCATAACAATCCACCCACTCACAATCCCATCACAAATATATAGCTTTAATATCTTTCCTCATAATTGTCACACATTGATGAAATAAAGATGAGAATGCTTCTTATGACAAGGAGAATACTTCTATAAAGGATTTAGTTAGTATATTTTAAAATTTGAAAAAACTGTCAAAATGAATTGACCACCTGCTGATTGCGGGATAAGGCCACCCTGTGGGAGGGTGCTTACAGAAGGAGTCATGCATGATGTAATCAAATATAGTCTCTGCCGATGGTGTCTATCATTTCACCCATCACCCATTTAATCTTAGCAGAGACCCAGTGACTCAACTCTCTGCACCATATATACATAGTATTCACATGACGTCACCCCAGTCAGCGGCTCTCCTCACTGGCAGCCATACTGTGTGGCAGCATAGATAGCGGGAGACACTAGATCGACAGGATTTCCCGTTGTGAATGTTTGCTAATGGCAATTATACTCATTATTCCATCATGACACATTAAAAAATGACCATGTAACCTATCAGTATACTTTATATAACTTTCTCTAAAACTTTCGGAGGTGAAAACTGCATTTTTGAGGCTTGGAGCATTCATGTCCAGCTAAAGTTGACCCACATTATGGCAAGCCACGGCGAGCGCCGTGACGTCAGTGAATACTATGTATATATGTGTGAGCTTATTCTGAGGTGCAAGCAAGTGAATTAAGAAAACAATCATTTGCTAGAACCAACGAGCATTCATTTTAATTTGACACTCGTTGCTAGAACATAGGAAACACTTCTCAAATGATAGTGGGATGCTTTGTAAATCAATTTGTTTCGAATTTCAATAATTTGTAGGGTTTACGTATTTCCCCCTCCTTGCACTCTCCCCTTTCCCCCTCTCTCTCCTATCCCTCTCTTGCCCCCCTCTCTTTCTCCCTCTTTCCCTCTCTCTCTCCCCCACTCTCCCCCTCTCTCCCCATCACTCTCCATCTCTCTTCTCCTCTCCCCCTCTCCCTCTAACTCCTCCCTCTCTCTATCCCTTGCACCCTTCCTCTATCTCCATCTCTCTCTCTCTCCTTAATTGCTATCTCTCCCTCTCTCCCCCACTCCCTCTTGGCATTCTCTCCCCCTTTGTCTCTCTCCCTCTCTCTTTCTCCCTCTCTCTCCCCAGTCTCTCCCTACTCTCTCTTCACCCTCTCTCTATCCCTCTCTCACTCCCCCTGTCTATCTCCCACTTTCTCTCCTTAATTGTTTTCTCTCCCTCTCTACCCTACTCCATCTTGGCATTCTCTCCCCTTTGTCTCTCTCTCCCTATTCTCTCTTCCCCCTATCTCTCTCTATCCCTCTCTCTCCTCACTCCCTCTTGGCATTTTCTCCCCTTTCTCTCTTTCCCTCTCTAACTCCACTCTTAATCTAAAAATTTAGATTTGGACGCGAGGGTACTTTACTACAATGATTATTCGTTTGAAATTGATGTAGATTAATTTATATGATTTTTTTTACTTTCATTTAGGCCTACCATTTTAAATCCGTGGTACATAATTGTGCCGAATGTGAACTGTACCAAATTTTAAGACTGGTTTTAATTTGATTTTTAGACTTCTAAGAATTAATTACTCTGGCGATATATTTTCCTAAATATAGGAATCTTTTGTCTAAATGTTTAATCTATAGATTATTATGACTGCTAATGAAATATCAATGACAAGAGCTAAAGAATAATTCGTGTCAGACAGAAAGTGGAATTAAGATGAGGGGTTTGGGGGTTATTTCCTGAAAATATATTCTCCTCTATATTCTAAAATAATTAACATAGGGCTAGCAAAATGACTGCAGTCTTGCAAGATCAGGGACCAGGAACAACCAACTGGATTGGTTGGGTTCAAAACAGTGGAATATTGCAGAGAATTAATGCAAGTGACTTCAACAAATGCAAAGTAATAATCAGGTTTGTGGGTGGGTGGGTGGGTGGGGGGTGGGTGTAATGAGGATATTTTTATGAACTGGCTCTGTTTGCTAGTTAAGAATTATATTCCAATGCCGGCCCTTTGATGAGGATGGCTCTTATAAGAATACAATAGACACTGTTATTTTTATCAAAGATGTATTTCTGCATGTCTATCCATTGCTTTAAAACAATACGTGCCTGCCCCGAATAAGGGCCGGGGGGATGGGCAAAAATGGCTTGAAAAAAATAAGTGCTTTATCGGTGAAATACGGTATACCAAATTAGAAATTTAAAAAATATTTAGAAGTACTGCAGTGTAGGCATTATTGGTGAGCTTGGTTTCCTGATAAAGTGTATTTATAGGAGGGTGAATTGAACTGAGTTGAAAAAAAATGTAAATTAATTTTTATAACAATAGTTTTTTAAACCGTGCTTTTGATGGTATACTGCTATAATATTTTACGCCCCCCCCCCCCTCCCCCCCCCCTAAAAAACAGACATGGTAAAAAAAGAATTAAGGGGAGGGAGGTGTTTCTAGGTGGGGGGGGGGGATAATTCGACCTGAGATGCGGAGCATTCCTATAGTGTCAACTGAGATCAAGGCTAGATCTATATGTGATGTGTTCCGGGAAAATGAGTCACAAGTCGCAAAAAATAGATATTGAGACATCATCATATTTGAAAAGATGAGATCAAGCTGATTCTAATGAAAGTAAACATTAATACAACAAATAAGTACTTATATATCTTAAGTTTAATATTTTTATTTTTGAGAATATAATTTTGAGATTGAGAGAGATGGGGGAGAGCAGGGGGAAAAAGATAGCTAAAGATATAGTGAGAGGGGTACAGATGGGAGAAGAGAGAGAGGGAGAGAAAGGGGAAGAGAGAGGGACAGAGGCTTTGCACTGTTTGATTGATTGCTCATTTTCTAAAAAAAAAACTGGCACAAATAACATGGAGAACGTTTGGGATATTATAATGTAGACTATTGGGAATAGGAAATTGCTCACAAAAATTAGTGCCCCGTTGCCGGAATGAAAACCACTTTCTAGCCACATTCTGGGTCTCAGCTGATGGCCTATTTAGACTTGTTGCAGCACATATTCTGTCTGCACGTGGTAATGGGAGGTAATACCAGATGTGGGGGTGGCAGGGGTTCAGGATGGGTGTTGGCATGCAGAGATTGACAGGCACCCCCTTATAACATATCTATAGATATTTGGTCATGTATTGGTACTATGGCATTGATTTATCCATTTATCTTCATTGGGTATTTATTTACGGGTTGCTTTAGGAAAAGCAACTTATGTGTCATCTCCCTCCTACCTATAATATGGTCGATTCTCATGAAACGGTTCCAAATGGGTGTTTTGGGAAAGGTCATTGAAATGAAATAAAATTGCTAGTATAGGTATATCCAACTCTTCTATATCCTGAAACTGCGTTTCTTAAGTATGCAAATTGTTTGAGATATACCCTAAAATATATTGCGTCAGGATGGTGATGGTCACAGAAATATTTTTTGTCACTTCATTCTTTATAGGAGAACTAGCAAAGTACCCGTCCTCCGGACGGTCACCCTCTCTCCCCATACTTCCCCCTCTCCCCCTTTCCCCTTCCCCTCTTCTCTGACTTTCATACCTGTTTTTCTCTCCCAACCCCATCTCCGATTTCCCCCCGCACCCTCCCCTCTTCCTCATGCTCCCCCTCCCCGCTTTCTCTCCCTCCCCTCTATCCCATTCCCTACATCCTCTCCCTCCTCTCTTCGCCCCCTCTTCTTTCTCTCCCCTCCCCTCTCCTATTCCTACACCCTCTTCTTCACTCTCCCACTCCTCTGCATATAGTTAGGTCCCCCTGGATGTAGGTTGTCGGACGTAGAGGTACATGAATAAATCAATAATACTGTCATATCACATATATTTTATAATTGGGTCGATCTTATCTACTTGGGTGAATTTCAGGGAAAGTGCTAAAAAGTGAGTTTTCACATAACCTCTGACAGTGAAATAAATGTGAACTTTCGTTTGATATTACAGCAAATTCATACGTTGACGTCCAGCAATATTGGACATGTTCTATGCCGTACAACCTCACACGTTATGATACGATTGTGTGTTCACATTACCACGATCTTCTACATTGGTTTTTCTTATCGTGCGATTGTCGTACACCAAGTCGGTCGTGGAAGGGTGAATGGGCCTTTAGTATAAAAATTGGGTATGAGTAGATCTATATAGATTGTACACGTTAATGTTATGCCGGCCGTGTATGGAATTAAAGTAGAAAAAAAATAGATAACGCAGAGAGACAGAGCTCAATGTATGTTGGTCTAACTTGCATACTAATTAGCTCAATATGCGAGGGGTAGGAGCATGGAGCCAATAGACCGCAACTCAAGTACAATATGTTCTATGTCATTCTCCTATGATTTGTGTTAATATCTTTGACTTCTACCCAAAATACGTTATTATATAGTGAAACAGCACGTCACACTCAATAGATCGACTATAACAATGTCTTTAATTTGATCCAACTGCAAATTTGGTATTAATTTTCATAAGTTTGTCCACTGATTATACTCCCAATAGCTCACTTTTCTATTTCTCTTTGTATCGTTTCTCTTTGTATCCAGTCAACATCAACATACAGAACATGTAAATAGGAATTGTCTTAAATCATTCCTTTGATGAACAGATATAAATTAATTTGTTGGTTACATCATGAATAGAAATATTGTAACAAAAAAATTAACCACTATTTTGAGATTGTATGAAAACTTTTCCGTGATAACTTTTGTCACGGCTGTCACGGGAATTCACACAATTTGTGACATCCCGTGACAGCCGTGACAAAAGTTATCACGGAAAATCTAGCACAACACAGATCGCTCTTTATGGACACAAATTTATCACGGGGCACAATTGTATAAATTCAACTTATTATGAACGCCACCCCAGTAGCACAGTGTCCATAATGCTTGACCAGATTTATATAGGTAAGACTGAACTACAACTGAAAATAATTAGGATGTCATTTATCACATATATATATATACCCATATGAAATTACACCGTTATATGAACAAGACCATTGTGAAAGGTATGTTACAACACTTTAAGGTATATCATACACACCATGATATCACACCATGCATGTATACAGTCAAATAGCGTGGGATAAGTTTTTACATCCTTTTCTCATCATGTATATGTTTTTAATAATGTAGAAGCCAAAGAAATTTCTCAACATTGTTAACAAATTATGATTCAAACTCAAGATCATTCAAATCGGGCTGTTATAGCATTTTCAGCCCATAAAAGTGGCCATCTTGGAAAATGGTGGCCATTTTGAAATTTCAATTGGCAAGTATAGCGTCTACGTTTTTAAAAACATATGATTCAGTGTTAAGATCATCATTCAAATGGGACTATTCTAGCCAATTCTTTGGCAAAAGAAGCATTTTCAGGTCTCAAATGGCGGCCATCTTGAAAAAATGGCGGCTATCTTGAATTTTCAAGTGGCTAACGGGCTTTCTTTGAAAAGTTACCCCTAAGGAACGCTTGTGCCAATTTTGATGCTTGCATCATCATATGAACGATTGTTTCACTTATCTATGTACTATATATCCCCAAATAACAAAATGGAATGCACGGGTCTACGTTTTGCCGAAAAGATATGTGAAACTCATGATTGTAAATAGATTATGTGGCTATGAAATAGCTTCACAAAATGAAGAATCGCAAAGCGTATTCATGATTCCTCCCATCAGTGGCAGATTAGGTGTGGAGGTGCTAAAGGTACCATTCATAGCATGAATTTCGTTTTACATTTCCTAAATTCGGACAATTATTGAATGTGGCAACAAAATGAGCGGATGAATATAACAAATGATGTTGTACTGTCGTTTTAGAGATGAAGTATGAATAATTATAGCTAATTTCTATGTTTGTTTTTCAGGTGAATCCAAAGCCTAGTAAAAAAAAAGGCCAGGGGACTCGCCAAATAGAATGTAATGGAGAAAAATGTCGACCATTTCCTCCGGGGTACAACTGTAAAGAAGCCAGTAAATTGAACTCCATTTAGAGCCTGGTAGGGGGATAAAAGGTCGTGAGTCTGAACAAGCTATGTTTGCCTTGATACTGAGTTTGCATGTCTGAATATATTACATTAACAAACGCCGTAGGTGACAAAGTGGATTATGGGATATTTTCCAGTTGTACAGTAACAAAGACCTATGTAGATGGACGACTGGGGTCTATAGACGAAAGTCGCATCTAGCCCATATACTTGAAATCCTCGGGATAATAGATTGAGGGTGTACCTAATTTATACTCAATACAATCACGAACTGTGTAGGCAACTAGCCAATCTCACTGCGACAGCTCATCTGAGAAATGCAAGGCAATAACATAACTTGTCATACTTATTGTATATTATATGGCAGAATATCATATCTCAAATTGTGTGCTTCTCCATAATATTTCTTATCAAGTGGAATGTTCCATTACAATTACCTCCATGGCTGACGAGAAATTGTTTTGGTTTTAACTCTGCTCACACGTGCGTTTTCCCCCAAGGATGTGCCATCTTGTCAATAATATCTATTCAAAAGCTCAACAACTTCATTGTTTGGTTGGGTATTTTTTTCTAAAAACAGAAAAGGAAAAATCGATGAGGGTTTTTGTAATGAGACTGGAACGAGCTTCATTCTTGCAAGCTACGTCTTTGTTGACACACGCGGTGTTGGGTCACGTCGGTGTCACGAGGATACTGCGAGATACTGCGAGATCAGGAAATGTAGGGGGTATCCATGGAGACACAGTGTTAACACTGTGTATACTGGATAATTGCATGGGCTGTGATGCCAGTGTTCCTATCAGTATTTCTTTATGTCCAAGACAGACATGAAGGATGCTGCATGACACACTCTTTGGTCCCATCGGATAATATTGTAAATAGATCGACACAACTAAAGGAAATGGATGCCTGATATTTCCAAAGTTGCAGGTGTAGAAAAGTTATTGAGTAAATATAGCCTCTCCGATCTCCAAATTATTTCATTCTATATTCGACGCTTCGCTTCATCTGTATGTGTTGGCGAAGTCCTGTTTCTGCTATGCTCTGAAAGGCGATATAGGAAAAGGCAATAAGTATGTCAGATCGCAATGAATATGCGCATATTTTTGTATTTTTTGTCAGACTTTCTTTTCAAATCTGCAATTTTAATGAACCACTCAGGTCCTGATTAGCAATGAACTATTTGAGCTGAGCGAAAGAGTTAAATGAGAATTTATGTAGATGCCGGTATTGCCCGTCTCCCATTTTGTATACGACATGGCCAAGTATGAATAAACAGTGGAATTGATTCTGCATACATAACTTGTTTAATAGAATACCGACTGGAAAGAAAGATGTAATTCCGCAGCTGCATTCGGCTCGGTTAGAATATAATTTCATGACATGATGCAATATCTTAATGACGGGATAGAGCCGACCACATACCTCCCGAAGGACATGATCAATCTATTGCATGAGTGAGAAGTGATTGTACGCAATTAAATTATACATTCCGTCACAAGCGTACCACATATTCCATACACATCATATCTAAAGTACAAGAGCTATTTTGTGCCGTTCGTGACCAGGTTTTCTCACTGCCTTAACATTGGTATTCTACGCTGGATAGTCGTGTTCAATTATTGAGGAAATGTTTTTTTTATGAATGTCCCTTCAATTGAGAGAAATGCTTAGTCATGAAGTACTAATCCTTTACTTCTCAATAAGCAAGTGCCTTTTCGTGTCTGTTTACCTTTGGTCATTTAAAAGCCATATCTCCCTTGCGTGCCATAATAAAACTTGTGTAATGACGGACTAGAGGCAAGCGATATTCATGCATGAATTTCTACTCTGCCATGAATAAATGTCAGTATAATTCTAATGTATTCCTATATGTTTTGCCTTTCAACCACTTTCCCAACGATCTTTACATATTCTTCTGAATCCTCTCAACGCAAACAATCTTAACATTTGATTGGTCATCAATATTTAAAATCTATTAACAAAAAAATACCCATAACCTACTGATGACTGCCCTAGTTAGAGCCTGATGTAGGCTAATCAATAATTCTCTGATAATTATACTGTCTTACAATATTGCGTTCATTTAGCCTTATTGTTACTTTTTCCCCCAACGCCGGGTTGTTATTCTTGAGGTAAAAAGAGGCAACAACAGTCAAGAGTGAAATGCATTTTTTACAGCACTCTCGTAGCAAATTCTTTCAAGTCTTATTGTTACTTAATTACAGGAAGCATATGCACTCCACCCTACCCTTCTGAAAAACATACATGTATACACTTATACATGCATACATACATATGTGTGCATACATACGTATACATACATACACATGTGCATATATAGAGAGAGATACAACTCTCATGTATACGTTGATTATCAAAGATACGGTTATTTATGATTTCATAATTATCTATTCGTCTATTAAATAATTATCTCTACTCCCATGCCACTAATAGTAAAGGGCACATTATTCCATAATCTAAAACCTCTGCAATATGCACTCCTTCTCATTATTTCGCTTTTAAGTATAAAAGCATTTAACATCCAACCCGGTGTTGACCTCAAAAGTTGTCTTCTGGGTCTTCCAATCACTAATTTGAGTATATATATTTCACACCCCATCCGAGAGGTAATATCTTTCCTTTTCCTAATGACTCTCCTTAGACTAATTCTTGCCAAATGCCATACGGAGACCTCTGTAATATGTATGCATACATACATGTTCCTATGAGCAGGCAATTGGGATTGCATACTCCAATAAGAGCAGAACATGTACGCGTGGCTTGAATAGCTTACAGTACATTTCACAATCATATTATATTCCCTTCTCTTTTGGCCATAATAGAAAGAGAAACTCCATCATAGGGACTACATCAATGTACAAAAATTCCCCATACATTCTTAGATTTCTGTTGATAGAACATGATACAAGAATGAATAATAAAAAACGGAAGAATACAGACTTGGTGGGAAATGCTAGTGCGTCCCATACATTTCCCTTGCGAAAGAATCCTTTCTTAGTCATTGTGACAAATAGGACTGGATCATACATAGGAAAGATCCCGAAAGGATTTTTTAGAAAGCCACTAAGTGAAAGTGTGGTTGGATATAAGAGTTTTCACTGCTTCCTCTGGCGTAACAACTGGATCTGATATAATGATGGAATGGTTGAGTACGTACCATGCCTTTTCCATTATGTATACTGTGATATCATGGTGTGTATGATATACCTTAAATAAATGTACTATTCCCTAAAGAATAATATCTACTCTATATTGAATGAAAATCGTGGGAGCTGAGGAATGAGTGCTTGTTACAAATATAATTTTGAATATATTTCTGCACCAATTGATCTTAAATTGGTTCCTCCACCAGTGTGATATCATGGTGTGTATGATATACCTTAAATAAATGTACTATTCCCTAAAGAATAATATCTACTCTATATTAAATGAAAATCGTGGGAGCTGAGGAATGAGTGAAGTGGACTCCAAGGCAGTCTGTTGTTAAGTGTTTAATACTGAATAGAAGGTGTACATTGCAAAGTGTGTCCACAGGCTGTCGTCCAGCAGGTACATCCTATGTCTGGTATGTGGAAATACCAGGTGTTGTAACATACCTTTCACAATGGTCTTGGTCATATAAAGGTGTACATTGGGTCAAAACAATACGTACTATACACCTGTCCCAGGCTGGAATCGAACTCATCCCCCACTTAACTGCTGCTCTTACTATCTGAACCATTTGAACTGCCTTGATCAGCTATCAATATAATAATTATAATGGCTGTTGTTCGGGGATCGTTACATATATAACAATACATAATGTTGGACAGGATATTCCGTGTAAAATATGAAGACTCTTAATTCAATGTTTCAGATTTAACCGAAATTGTACGTGTCTCCGGCAAATGATGAAGACATAAATGAAATTGTTAGTCTGGCCCTGTGCACAATGACTATGGATATCCATGTCTTGGGCCATCCCATTTTTATCGACTAACTTGCCAAGTTATAAAATGTGAGCACAAAACTTAGTGTCATTTTGATAGTCTCTGCCACCTTGTAATTTCCCACAGAGCTATACTTATAAGTAAAAATTACAATGATCACACGGTTTCTAGTCTAGGAGAAGGGCAAAGAGTCCATCCTCTTATCTTGGCAGGTTTTAGAACCACGTCGAGGTGCTAGCCAGGTAGGTTGCAGAATTATGACTGTGTCCAGGAGTACAGGTCTTGCTTTCATTTTAAATAGTGTTCTTCTTCAATAAAATTGGAATATTTTAGATATAAATAGTTACTTTTTGTCGTTCGAATCTTGTTACAAACTATTGTCTCGGGTGTCATGTACTCTGGACAAAAAAACCGACTATGAGCATTGCAACGGCATCGTCAAGGCCCTTGTCCAAACGCCCTTGCGAACATGACACATGCGAACGCATGAAAGCTACCTTGCGAGTGAAGAATTCATCCTCTCACGTGCACCCCTGCCTCCTCCACTTATGCCAATGGGAGTGAACGATTGCGAACGTCATGATCG
Source organism: Sthenelais limicola (assembly GCA_942159475.1). Lineage (NCBI taxonomy): Eukaryota > Metazoa > Annelida > Polychaeta > Phyllodocida > Sigalionidae > Sthenelais > Sthenelais limicola. Next base: position 90,607,216 of record OW804096.1, on the reverse strand, counting down.
TTTCCTACGTAAAAATCAAAACTTGTGTATATTTGTTGCGACCGTACGTAGGTTGCGAATGGGATAGAGAGATATGGGATGTTGGCAACCAGTTCGCTACCGCCTCCTCAACTATAATATTGGGAACGTAAAAGCGATTGTGTTGGCAATCAAGCCTGTTTTCATTTGCATGGTAACACGTTCACACCAAAACATTCAAGGCAGTGATTAAAATGCTATAACATTATGATATATATACCAAGCGGACATGGTTATGAATTGGGGGTTTCAAATATTTAATAATTTTTCACTTAAATTTATAATAATTATCATCATTTATTTTATAGCAATTCCCTCGTTCTGTATAGAGCGAAAGAGGGTTGTTGCCCTTGTTCACAACATATTTGGGGACCATTCTCGAGAACGAAAATATTCGGAGGCTTTATTCTCTTATTCATAGCTCTCTGTGAATTTGATTTTGAATTTATTCAACAAGATATGTTTTTGATATGGTAGATTGTTGCCGGCTCCAAGTATATAAGAGAATAGATGTCACGGAGACACGTGAAATGAAAAGACTGTACCGGAGAGAATTGTATTGCTGTAATAAAAGAAAAAAGAAGAAAATGTGTGAAAAGCCAGTGCTGGAAAATAAATAGTTTTGCTTCCCCCTCCTCCTACATTCAACAAAAAGTAACACTATGGGAATAACTCGAACCTCTCGTCCTGTATTTATCATTCATGTCTGGCCGGAGCCTTCGTGCCATGAAGCTGCAAGATAAAGACAGAGCAGACTGTTTATCCTGTATTAGTGCGATCAGTACCTGTATTTACTCTGTCATCACCTTTGGAGGCAAGGATGATTGTAGATTACGATTATCGAAGACTTTGTGCTCTTAACGATGTAAAATTTATAAACAGCTCATTTCATGGCAAGTCCCTGAGTCTTTGGAACATCGTATTACTCAATATATAGATATATATAAACATTTGACTTTGTGAAAACGCGAAAAAATAAATCAAACAATTCAGATAAAATAGATTTACAAAATTATCCATACATTCCAATACCTATATGCCATATCAGTCTGCATTTTGTCCACAAATAGCGTCATTAATTGTTTGTGGCATCGGCATTACCAATCACCCATAAAGTAAGCTTATTCTGCAAGCAATCGTCGTACAGATGTATACAACCTTTCTGTTAGTGTGGATATAGAACAATGTGCTAGTCGCACGTTTTTTTTTATATAATCTCTCTGAGACATCCCAGTCCCCAAGTATGGTAAATATCCGCGTATCTACGAAGCACAAATAGGCTCATCGGAATCGTTATATCGATCTCGACCAGTAATAACTCCGTGAAAGAAAGAAGAAGAAAATAGTGACTCTTTAAAGTAACTTTGTCCATTCATTTTGCCTGCGCGCTGTTTAAAACCTACAACACCTAACAAAATACTTGAGTTAGCAGCATCATAACACACTGTAAAACAGGAATCAGAGGCCTAGCCATCATCAATGGATCACGATTGAGATTAGTTTCTACAATGGCTCTTCCAGAGTATTACCGCGAGGTTAATTTGGTTGTGGTGTCTTAGGCTATGTACTGGTATTGTATTGGAATCTTGTTCTCATTTTCAATGCTTCCCACCACCCCACCCCCCGGCTGCCCCTCGACCTCCCGTCCTACTAGGCTTTTGTTTTGTTGTCTAATAATACACATGCCCCAGTGAGGCATGTGTACCGCCAGCAGTAGTGGCGCCGCAGCAGCCGCAACGGCTTGTCTCGGAACTAAAATGCGGCAATCGCGATCGATTCAAATCATAACACACCAATCGAAAGTGGTAAATGGGCTTATATCTTCTTTTCTAGACAATATTGTTCCAGTAATTACTTGCTCAGAACGTTGCTTACTAATATACGGTCGGAGTGAGCGTGGATACTAAGCTGAATAAGCATGTATTTGTTGGGCAGAGACAGCAGCAATTCCCTTTTCTTCTACTATGTACGTAGGACCGTGATAACGGGTACGAATGGTCTAATTTTAGTGAGTAGCCGGTGGCGGCTTTTTTTTAAAAAAGCGGTGGTCGTGGGAGAGTCCAGAATTTAGCTCGCTAGAGGATATTATTTTATTTTCTGTTTTTGTTCTTATAGTTGTCGTTTTTCTCACTTTTAATGACTGCCCACCATCCCGCCCTGCTTCCTCCACTCTCTCTTCCTTGTTAGTGTTTGTGTGTAATACCTGCTCCACACAGTACCGCCGTCGCCGCTACTGTGAGAGCAGGGAGGGAAGCATGAGCATGGTGGTTGTGGCCAGTGGTGCCGTGTGCAAAAGTTTGAATGGAATAGCCATAGGGAATGGCTGCCTGTCGATGCCGACTTGAAAATTAGCTGCTATATTTACGGACACTGTTTATCGAGTGAGAGCGATGGGACAAATCCGCCTGAACTAAAGTGTACAGAAATGATATCTAGGACGATTTGAATAAGTGAAAATGTTTGTCACCGGGAAAAATTAGGAGAACGAGCCAATAAGTATAGGAGTCAGTAGACGCTAAGCGTACAATTATTATGGGGGTTGCAACGGGTATTGAGATCGATAAGAAGTCTTTGACTTTTTCCCTGGGAAAAAGCGGAAAGGTTGCCGTTCGTCAAGGAAAGTCAAATTGCGAGTATGTTTTTGTGCTGGAAAGTAGTACTAAAGCTCCTCCTCGCACATAATCTATTTGAGATATTGACTTTTTTTATATCATATGGTCTATTTTCTCCGGAGGTGTGCGTGCAGGAATGTAAATCGGAAGTGCCTTCATCTTGAAGTTAATGAGATATGATGGTTCCTAGGTTAAACCTAAAAGAAAGATTAAGAGAGGAATGCAGAGGTGGCCCGACCCGTGCGCCCAATTTTCTCCAGCCTCGAGGCATGCGGTTACCAGAAATGATCGCAGCATAATTGCTCCTGGGGGAGGGTCAGCGAGAGACGGGGCTGCACAGGCAGGTGTTCAGGGGCCTCCAGTCTGCCTTCACACCGACTAGTGGGTAGATAACAGGGTTCCGCCTGCTGGGCCATTGCTGGAGTATTTGGTGCACTGCGCTCCTGTGATTAAATTAAGTAGATATGGAATCGATTTCTTTTGATATGATATAAAACATGTGTGCTAGTAGCGAGCGATGCTACAAATTGGGGGGATTTGTTATTGTACGCTTCCTTGATAATATTGACAACTATTTGTATGCCGTTTCCCAGCGGCCAAGTCTCCGTTTGTGTCGGTGGCGAATATCGATAGAATAGAACCAGTATATAGCACTCTATTCCTAGATGCCATGTATATTGTGCTTATAGAAATATCTTGAAATAGGCACTATCGACTCGTTGCTATTCCTAGCTTTGATAAAGTATCTATTCCCAAAGCAAATGCAATGCCTTTGTGTCCTTATACCACCTATGTAACCGTATACTCACTCTTAGTAAAATAAGGGCGTCAGATATCTAGTATCAGATGTCACGGGCAGATGTCCCTACAGAACCATAGATTTAAAAATAATTTAGCTTTTACTCGTCTGGTGGGGGAGCACCACAGTTGGCACAGGTGCAGTTGGAAGAAAATTAGCTCGCTGTCGGTAACTATTAGTTACGTTATTAGACTTCGGAGTTAAAACACTGATCTTAGAGAACGCCACAAGGGGACGCTCAGGTTATGCCTGACGACCTAATAGCGCGATGTGTACGAGAGGAAGGAGGCGTTTCAAGCCACATAAGCTGGAAAAAGAAAGAAGTGTTCTCTGTAATAGTCAATGGTGTCATATAAATACCTGTGGTATCTATAGTACGCTCTAATTGCAATATTAAAGGGGTTAACAAAGGAGTATGCAGGCATCCCCATACCCAATTTGAAAAGGATGTTATGGTTGATGATGATTATAAATATTCTCTCAACTGTTATACGCGGTGGTGATTTCACATGCTTTAATGCAGTGAATGATGTTCCAGGTGATTTTAGTCTGAAATTAATGTGTGTACATATCTCGTGAAAATGGATGATTAGCACGCAAACGATCCCCACAAGGCAAAATAATCAGTATCTTAATGTGAGCACCTTAGCTATTTCTGTACTTATTTACTGTCAATGGGGTCGTGGCATAACAAATGTCCATCTACGACATCGTAGACCGTATTTTTTTCTACGACTACGAGGTCTGTTTGCGACTCGCAAAAATAAACAACAGGTGCATTACATAATACTGAATCGTGAAATAGAGGATTCCTCGTGGCTTAAAAAATGATATTAAAGAACAATTTCAAGGTAGAGGGGCAAAACGCCGAAATGGTGCATGGGAGAACATTATCCATAATTGTAATTTATTATAATTTAAAAAATCTGGCTTTTATTACTTTCATCTAAAAATATGGTAGAATATTACGAACCTATTTTGAAGTACAAAAAATAAATAAATGTGCGATGTATCAAATTCATAAAATATCAACTAACATTGAAAGATAAAGTTGAACTTTAGTCACTATTAAAGTATTTTAAGATGGGTAAATGTGGTATCAGTGCATCGCAGAGCATGTTTGTTATGCAAGGCAGAATATTAAGACAGTGAATATGGCATCGTTTATTTTATCACCAAAATGATATATGTCAATATTTATTCAATGAAATAAATAACCATAACCATAAGTATTCAGGTTTGATTTTTGGTCTCATTCCGGCCATTATTTCAGGAAGAAATATTCGAAAACATTTCACATGTCAGTATTGACACTGCGTAGAAAATCGATCGTGGATGCCAAGACATGTACGATGTCGTAGAAGATGTCACAGAAAGTTATGCAATACAGTCATTGCAGATGGCTGTCTACGACGTCGTAGAATCAATCCACGAGGTCGCAGATTGTTATGCAACGGGGCAATGAACTCATTCACTGGCGGAGAACAGCATGATTTCTATTGATATAGATTGCATGATTTCAGGCGTTAAAACAAAATTTCCATCTTGTATTGCAGTATCTCCTTTGATTTCTTAAAACATTACATGAAGAATTTACTGGCCGTTCCCACTTAAAAGCCACTTGAAGCCACTCCAACACTTCACAAACATTCTGGGCCCTACGTTAAATAGACGATTTTATCCAGGTACTTACTATTAAAACACTGATTTATATACAGCCATAAATTATGTCAACTTTTCATATACTACTGACAGATCAATGCTGTGCGATATTGGTGTATGATATCGGTGTATACATGTGTAAAAACATACCACCAGATGTTCTCTGATTAAATCTGGAGAAGATAATGATATCTAAAGTGGCTTTTAAATGAATAATGACGTACAAGGAGAAGCTTGCCTCAATTCCCCATGCCGACTAGAGGTATGCAAATAGTATATGGGCATGTAGCATACGCCTAGACGCATACTTAGGGATATTATCCAGGGGACAGTTGCAGTCCTTCATAACGGGTACACAGATGTCACATCATCTTGATTCTTGATATGTGCAGCCTGCGTAAAGCTTGTGTACTGGATGGGTTCTACATAAAGCCACAAATGAATCATGTACAGCTAGTATACCCTGCGGTGGACCTCTCCTATGCCACAGCAGTAAGAGATCATCAGGGCTTCTGCGTGTATTGTATCCTTTAAGGGAAGCTCGCCCAGCTGATAACGTCCCATGGGGCATGCTCCTAACGCACTGCAATTAAAGATCGACTAGTACTCGCCTACTTTTTACCCAGAACATGCCATCGCCTGACTCTTAAAAAATGATCACGGGGAGAATAACACCCACATACAAATGCAAGATTCCAGATAGCTGGCGTTCCTCAGAGATTTGTTTCATCATTGCGAAAGAAAAGGACATTAGTGTTTAAGAGAATCATGCAGTGAACCGTTTGTTAATACACGGGCAGAGTTACAGCATTCATTGAGGTCAATCGTGGGATGGAGAAAATACAGAGCAGTAACTGTAACTATTTCCTCTCGGGTTAGGAAGGGGCGTATGTGATGTGGATTGTAATACTTTAGCTAACATATTGCACGTAACGACTTTAAAATGGCCGACCATTAAATTTATGTTCGGGAGAGTGTCTTAGCAGCATGATGAATTATAATTGCTCTGAGATTCTAACAATATGAAGGTGTACGTTCCTGCCAGAAATTTCTGCTAGGGGGAGACATGACTCGCTGTTTCGCTCTTGCAGCCATACCGCCCTCGGGATGATTGTCTTGCTGTTTTAGATCAGTCCTTGGGGTAGTGGAGATCATTGAGGTCCGATACATTGGCAGCTGTCACAAGATTATGTTTGTCGCTTTTGAAGATTTCCTGGAAAGGAATCAGCCCTCTTTATAGGAACAACCACCTTTCTAAACTAGAAGCTTGTCTTCCGGCTAGCACGACGTTATTAATCTTTCCTTTGTCAAGAACTAGTTGTACAAACGGATGTATATAATGGTCCTTCTTTTGAGCCACAGCGACACAATTCTTTAATTTCTGCCCACGGCATTTCTCTTAGACAGGATTTGGGACTATCTAGAGAGAAATAAACTTTTCAATGTTTCTCCCTCAATTCCCTCAATAAAAGAGAGTTATTCCATCAGAATATTATTCACGCTTCTGGAGAAACCATGGCACAGTCTATTTCGGGTCCCTGTGATGCATACATACATATACCCTTGAGTGCAGAACAGCTAGATTTGAGGTCTGCTGAAGAGGGTGAAAGTATATACAAAGCAACTTTAATATATTGTTACGGTTTTCCTTTTCATATTGTCCATGTTCATGTAATCGTTGGGCCTGGTCTTCCAGAGCCTGGTCCCAGAGATGATCTAATGATGATGTCGAATACGCCATATTTAATAAAGATGCTGGATTACTCTAATTCTCGTCTTCTATATGATTACTGGTACTTATATTCGCCAAAGATATCTGCGCTTTGCGAGGGAGGAAGTCAAGGAGTTGTTTGCAGTTTGAGTCTCAGGTTTATTATGTGAATCGTCAACAAACAGGGGTTTATATAGTACAAGTGGATCGTCTATCGTTAATCGCCTTTCACCATTCGTTATTCATCTTTCGTCATCATGACATTACTTTTAATAAAAATATTACTAGACGATTCGTCAAACTGAGCGAATCGCCAGGCGATTTACCTTTTATAGAGAAATACATAACACTAACGATACAATAGCATACCCCTATAGTCTGTTCTATAACATTACTCCCCCTTTTGAGGTTTCTTGACCCGTAAGAAATATAAATGAGAAACAATGTCATTAACACAACAGTGAGGCACCGTAGATCCTTTTCAGCAGTTTAGTTTCAGCAAGCAGTAACTCGAATCACATGGAATGTTCATAGTTCTCTTCCAAACATGGAATTTAAATAGATAGCAATAAATTACAAACTGTTTAATGATCTGCAGTCGGCCGGAATGGGAGTCCATCTCAGTCTCTTGAAAAACTTTACTAAGACTAGTTATGGTTAACACTAACACAACTGGATATAAAAATCCACACAGGTCACACAGTTCAGTTTATTCACTGATATCACCGGGATCGATCCTGTACGTGGCCGTAGTTTCCTGTGTGTGCTGAACAGCACCAGTGTCCAGCTTTCTGCGTTTCACACGTTCCATGACCACCTGGACGGGGAAGCCTGGCCAGGTGGGCAGTTCCGGGGGACCTTCAGGTTGGGGTAGGGGGACATCTGGTATAGCCTTTGCCCATGTAAACACTCGCCGGTAGGACAGCCGACACACTCTGGGACCTCGCACTATCTCCCACGACTCTTCATTGTCCTCATGGACCACTGAGTGGGGAACGTGAATGTCAGCAAGCACAGGGGCCCCTAGGGCAGGCATATAGGTGTTCCCACTTACTACACCTGTTCTTGCAAGGGGCCTCATTTCTTGTACTGTGGTTTCCACCAGCTGGGCAACCAGCTCCTGGGTCTCAGGTGTGAAGTTCCACCGCTCGGGGAACTGGAGAGCTTCTGCAGGAGCGGGGAGAGGGGCCAAGCAGTTATACTCCTCACCTGAGCGATTCGCCTGCAGGGGGAGGGGGGTGTTGAGGTTATCCGGGCAAACCGTCTCAGGGGCTAGGCGAACAGGGCTGTTCGTAGTCTTATTATCCGGTACACTTGGCTCAGCTACTAGCAGGGCAGGGGGGTTAAGTCCCAGTTGATCGCCTCCACCAGTGTCTGTGGTGCATACTTCTAGAACCTCCTGATTCTGGGTTTCACTTTTTATCACAGGCACTACTAATTCCCCTGGTACTGTCATATGTTGGGGTGGCGGATCGCCAGCCCCCATCTCCATTGTCACTGATTGCACCAAGTCTGATCTGTCCGGAGAAATACATGGGGCCCTAGCACTCATTGCCTTCATAGGCATTCGCATAACTTGCACAGGCTGGGCCGAGTCAGTCAGATTAGTTATTCTCACACATGCTGTCTGAATATTAGTAGTAATTTCCTGGATTTCCTGGTCGAGGAGTCTGTCTAATTCTGTGACTTCTGGTGGGTGTACAGGTGTGACAGCCTCTACCTGAGGGCAGTAAGGGAGGGAGTCGGGTGGGCGATCAATGGGCCCCATCTCTTCAGGTGTTTGCTGACCATGGTCTGATGGCGATGGTGGTTTGGCTGGCCTCGCAGATCTCACACCCTGATCATACAGATTGACCTCCTCCGGGGTGGCTAGTCGTCCACTTAGTGGCCTTCGGCAGGTAACCACTATCACTGAAGCTGGTCCAGGCCAGTCAGGCGAAGCAATGCCGTGTACGTTCTGTTCGTGCTTCACTAAGTCCCTCCTCCTCCTGGAGAACACCACCCGATCACACTTAGGGCACATCACCCCTACAATAAGATCGTCATGTCTCTCTTTCTGGTGATCCTCCAGAGCTACTCTTGATTTTGTAATAAACTGACAGTTCAGGTGTGGGCATTTGTATAGCTCCATTCTGCTCGCCATGTTGATCGAGAGTGACAGGTCAGCGAGATCCGCTCTTCTTTTATATGGCAACACCGTCTTTGTTTTGAGTGATTTTCCTACATTTGTAGCAAGTCGTTTCAGGCGAATGGGCAGGATCGGTCTTGCGATCGCTTGATTATTGTGTAAATGCAACCGCTGAAGTTGTTTGCTGATGTCTGATTCATCCAAACTCGTTGATTTACTTCTAATCATCATCACAGTTTTAATCACAGGTGTTTCTTCGCTTAGATTCATACTTCGCGGGCCGGGCTCAGGCCATGACGCAACGTCATGTTGCATGTTCAAGGCGGGCTTGTTTCCAGCGGGAGGCGCGACCCAGTTTGGCGCTGTTCCAAGATGTAACGTTTCGCCAGCGAGCGCTCTTCTGAGCGGTGCGCCAGTTGCCTTGACTACAAGGCTGGTTGTCTTGGCTGCCGCGCTGATCGGCCTGGCAACTGACGTTTCGTCTTCTGTGCGCGTGTCGTCATGTCCATTTCGCAGCCTTGCGTGTTTGTTTACATCACAAACCAATGGGTGCACGATTCTCTCCCCTCCATGTGCTGCTTTCATGATATTGCCATGCACTACTTTGCGTTTGCGATAGACCATGTCATTTAGCACTTCAATCACTGTCCATGGCCCAGTCCAAAATTTATGCAGTTTTGGAGATCTCCCGATCTTCTTAATTGGTTGAAACACCCACACTGACTGACCTTCTGTATACCGTTTCTCTCGAGTGTAGAAATCATAATAGTCTTTCTGTTTCATTCGGGTAGTTTTGATAGCTTTAAAAGCAACTCGGTGGGCTGCTTCCATTCGCTTACACATGTCACTCACATACACTTCCCTAGGCTGGGGGGTTCGTTGTTCAGGTAGGCCATATGCCAAGTCCCATGGCATATTAGTTTCTCTACCCAGTGCTAGGTAGTTTGGGGAGAATCCTGTGGTAGCATGTACAGAGGAGCGATAAGCTGCAGTCACATAAGGAGTCCATAAATCCCAGTCGCTATGTTCCTCGTCCACAAGTCCAGTTAGCATGGTAGCCATGGACCTATTAAATTTTTCTGTTTGACCATCGCTTTGCGGGTGGTATGGGCAAGTCCTAGTCTTCCATATCCCTAGGAGTTCAGCCACTTCCTTGAACAGATTTGACTCAAAGTTCCTCCCCTGATCTGAGTGCCAGATTAAAGGGGTACCAAATCGACAGACTACTTCAGTGACCAGTACTTCAACCACTGTTTTTGCTGTGAAATCTCTTAGTGGGAAGGCCTCTGTCCACTTGGAGAACAGGTCAGTAATCACCAGAATATAGCGGTTTGCACGAATCGTCTCTGGGAATGGCCCGGTTATATCCATGGCTATCTCCTCCCAGGGGCCTTGTAGTGGTCTCTCCCCCATCTTAGTCCTCCTCCTTTGACCTGGTCCTTTCCTCTGCTGGCAGGGTAAACAGGTAGCTACAAAAAGGGCTATGTCCTTTGACATACTAGGCCAATAGGCGGATCGCTTTGCTTTGCTCAGAGTTTTGTCTCGGCCCAAATGCCCTCCTAGTGGTCCTTCGTGTAGTTGCTTCAGATACTCCTCTCTACCTGCTGTAGGGACATATACTCTCCACTCTCTGCCTCCAGCTGAAGTCCATCTCCAACACCCTAGCAACCCAGATTGAACTGCCAGGGATTGGAAGTTATGCAAGAACCACAACCAGTCTTTCTCAGGTACTCTGTCTCTTTCCTCAGGGCACACTTCTTTTTCCACAGCTGTTTTAAATATCTCGCACAGGACATCGTCTTCCTGGTGTTCACTGAGCCATTGGTGACCTACATCCCATTGAATGACTCTAATCCTTCCTATGTCTCCTTCTTCTTCTGTTACTTCATCAATACGGTGACATTGGCTACAAGGGATTCGTGACATTCCGTTGGCATTCCCGTGCTGTTTTCCTGGCCGATGAACGATCGTGAATGTGTATGAGGCCAACTCCTCCAACCACCTAGCTAGTTGTCCCTCTGGTTCTTTCATTTCCAGTAACCATTTAAGAGCGCTGTGGTCAGTGCGGACAGTGAAGTGGCTCCCTACTAGGTAAGATCTATACCTCCTGATGCCAAAGACAATCCCCAACAGTTCCTTCCTAGTCACACAATAGTTCTTTTCAGCTTTATTTAGTGACCGACTGGCGAATCCTAGCACTCTCTCTCTACCATCGATCACTTGAGACAACACAGCCCCTAGCCCTTGACCACTGGCATCACTGTCCAAGAGCATGGGATGATTAGCATCGGGGAATCCCAGTATGGGTGCATCACACAAGTTCTGTTTCAGTTCATTCATGGCTTCATCACACGGTTGGCTCCATTGGAAGACACAATCCTTCTTGGTCTGTTGAAATAGAGGGGCTGCTATACTGGCGAAATCTTTCACAAATGACCTGTAGTAGGAGCAGAAGCCCAGGAAGCTCCTCAAGGCTTCTTTGCTGGTGGGTGTAGGCCAAGATTTCATGGCCTCAATCTTATCAGGATCGGTGGCCACACCATCTCCAGAAACCACATGCCCCAGGAAGGCAACTGGGGGTTGAAACAGCTGACACTTGCTTGGTTTTATTACTAGTCTAGCTTGCGTGATTCGCTCTAGAATAGTAGCCAATCGATTAGCACATTCTTCTGTGTTCTTGCCAAAAATAATAACATCATCTAAGTAAACTAAGCACTGTTCACCTACTAGTCCTGACAACACGGTGTCCATTAGTCTCTCGAACGTAGAGGGCGCATTCACCAGCCCAAACGGCATCACATTGAATTGAAACAATCCTTGGTGCGTGCAGAATGCAGTTTTCTCTTTGCTTTCATTGTCCATTTCGACCTGCCAATAGCCACTGGCCAGGTCCAAGGTGGTGAATACTTTAGCACCACTCAGCATATCTAACGTGTCGTCCATTCGTGGTAGGGGATATGCGTCTTTCTTGGTGATTTTATTCAGGTCCCTATAGTCTACCCAGAAACGCCACCCACCACCTTTCTTTTTGACAAGAACTACTGGGGAGGCCCATGGTCCCGTAGCTGGTTCAATGATGCCCCCTTCCGAATCCGTGATAATTCACTCTCCACAACTTGTCGTCTGTGCATAGGGACATGGCGAGGTTTATTTCTCACTGGTTCATGGTCTCCTGTGTGAATCTTATGCTTCACCATCCCTGTCCTCCCCAAGCTTTCCCCCTCCAGGAAGAAACTAGGGAGGAATTGTCTATACAGGTCATTAATCAACTCATTGTGTGACCCCACAGTCTTCTGATCAGTCCGTCTCCACAGTTCTTTTAGCAATTCCTCTTCCTGTTCTTTCGTTCTAGGCTGAGTGGTTTCCCCCAGTTCCAAACTGTTCTCTCCTTCAGCCCACAGAGCCACTTTACTTACTTTAGGGATCCGTATATCACTGTTTCCTCCGTTCAGAACCTCTGCTATACTACCCAGATCCTGTGATAGGTGCACGGACCGAGCTACACGAATGTCAGGCACAAATCCTCCGTCCTCCAGGATCCTGAGATTTTTCAGGGATCCTTGACTGTCTGATACATTGTCCCATTCTACTCTCATCATCATGCGACTCCCTGCCCTCACTGTGGTTTCCTGGGCTGCATACACATACCCCTCCAAGTGGCCTGGTCCTGTATTGGCCTGAGTCTCCAGCCACACTTTCCCACTGTCTGTGTCTACCTGTCCTTTCCTGGCTCTAATCACATCCATCCCCAGGATGCCTCCTTGGTCCAGTTTGGCTACTATCACTTGCATTTGGATTATCAGAGTCCCAAAGTCAACTTCTATGTCAGTTTCTCCTAACACATCAACTGGTGTGCCCCCGGCTCCAGTTATACGTATTTGAGATGCCCTGAGTGGTGGTGGTTGATCCATTTGCTGCCAGATGTATTTACTCATAATAGTAGTGCATGCTCCCGTGTCCACTAGCCACTGTATTGACACTCCCCGACACTTTCCATCTACTACTACCCCCGCTGTCGACGGGTCCCATTGCCCCTGCACTGCGATCCAACCCTCTCTCCCACCGGTTATCCGTTGGACAGGCTCCCGGCCATTCACTGCCCTTGGTCGTTTCCCTGCTCCATCAAAGGTCTGGGTGCAGGCAGGTGGGGGCAGTCACGTTTGAAATGGCCTATCTCGCCACACTGGAAGCAGCCTCTATTCTTGGGTTGAAGGCGATTCGCTTGGGGGCGATTCGTCTCCAGTCGCTCCAACCTTTCAATGATTCGCTCAAAGACTGACTCCAATTGGACAGGTGCACTGGGGGCCGCTAGAGGCGATTCGCTCACTGCCACCCGCACTTGACCTTTAGGCGCCGCATACCTATCCTTCTCAGCCTGAGTGAAGGCTTCTGCATGCAAAGCTGCTGCTCTAGCTTCAGCAAAAGTTCCTGGTCTAGCCTGCACTACCCACTGCCTCAGCTTTTTGTCTTTTAAAGCTGCGATGTATGCATCTCGGCTGAGATCATCCCTGACTTCTCTATCTACTCTGGGGTAGGCCAATCGCACCATTCGCTCAATGTTGTCGGCTACGTCATTCACATTTTCGTCTTTCGCTTGTCGTCTCAATCTGAGTTGTGTTCGGTACAGGGCGAGTTGGTCAGCAGGCTGGTATCTCTTTTCAAGTTCTTCTACTAGCAACATATACCCCGTAGGGCCATCCAAGTCCACTTTCTCTAGCACAGCTAATGCCGAACCGTCCAGGCTGGCCCCTAGATACAAGGCACATTCTTTATCTGTCCAATCGTTTAAGTCCGCCACAACCTGGAAATGGTTAAGGAAGTCACCAAGTGAAGTGGAACCGTCATACACTCTTGGCGCTGCCTTCACCTTCCTGCCTTGTTGTTGTTGTTGAGACTTTTATTTAGTCTGGATGACTATGTCGGCGGATCTAATCTCCCTGCTTAGGGAGGATTTCAAGTCCTGCCGGACATTACAATTTTGATACGTAAGGGTAACAAAGCACCTTTGCGTCGACGACACGCAGGTGGCCCTTACTAATAGTGGTCTCAGACAACAAAATTATTACAAACAAGATATTGCTTATCGGAATGCAAAGGATATATACACATATACAAGTGAGACGAAAAGAAATTTTTTCACTTTGGGTTATGCAACTAAGGTATTTGTAACTGTTATAAGTACATAGAAGGTATAATTAAGTACTAAAAGGTACAAACAAGATTATTTTCAGAGAGGAGGGAATTTCGAGGAGGGGATGTGGTGGGGTGTGGAAAAGGAAAGAGATATGATCAGTGAGGATCAGATCTATAAAGGAAGCTTGTCAAATAGAAGAATAATAAGGATTAGATCAATAAAGGAAATTGTCATCAGCCCAGATGGCGTTTGGTTTGATTAGGCTGGTGAATTTTTTACTAGTGTCTGAGTTCTGGACGTTAGGCTCCAACGAGTTCCAATAATATGGAAGTTTATAGAATGTTGACTTCCTTACCAATTCAAGTCTGGGAATGGGACATCTGAGAGTGTGTCTATCAGGATTGTGTTGGCGAGTAGCTCTAGGCCTCACTATTTGGAGGTCATTGCTGTGTCTAAGTCTAAATGCTTGTTGGAGTAAGTGGAGTCTTCTCCTCTGCTTCAATGGGAGCAGGCCAAATTGTTCATGGAATTCATCAGCGTTTTGAAATCGGTTGGTTCTAGTGATTATTCTGAGGGAGCGGTTTTGGAGGACTTGAAGAAAGTTTAGTTTAGTCTTAGAGGCCGAATCATAAAATATATCAGACTGATCTATAAGGGGGAGAATTGTAGTTTTGTAAATTTGGGCGCTGAGCTGAACATTTAGCCTGCTCCGTAGATGTTTAAAGAGCCAAAGTTTATGAGAAACCTTCTGCTTGATGCTTGAGAGATGCTTATTGAAATTTAGGGCACCGTCAACGACAGTCCCTAGGTACTTGTACTCGTTAACTTCATCAAGCTGTTTGGCTCCTATGTAAAGTGGATAAGCAGAGGACTCCGCAGCCCACTTGGACCTCCGAGAGGGCCTATCCAAGAAGGTCATAATCTTCGACTTTCCTTTGTTAAGCTACAGCCACTCCTCCCCCACTCCCAGGCTTTACTTTCACATCGGGCTTTGGCACCTCCTCCAGTACCCTCACACGTCTATCTCTTGCAGGCTGAGATGATCGCCAGTTCTCATACTGACGTGGGTTGACAGTCACTTCCAGCGATGGCGTCAATGGAAAAGGATGGGGATCCGTAAGCGATGATGATGATGATCCATCGCCCAGGGTATTGATGTTATCCCCACCGCTGCCACCAATGTTACGGTTTTCCTTTTCATATTGTCCATGTTCATGTAATCGTTGGGCCTGGTCTTCCAGAGCCTGGTCCCAGAGATGATCTAATGATGATGTCGAATACGCCATATTTAATAAAGATGCTGGATTACTCTAATTCTCGTCTTCTATATGATTACTGGTACTTATATTCGCCAAAGATATCTGCGCTTTGCGAGGGAGGAAGTCAAGGAGTTGTTTGCAGTTTGAGTCTCAGGTTTATTATGTGAATCGTCAACAAACAGGGGTTTATATAGTACAAGTGGATCGTCTATCGTTAAGCGCCTTTCACCATTCGTTATTCGTCTTTCGTCATCATGACATTACTTTTAATAAAAATATTACTAGACGATTCGTCAAACTGAGCGAATCGCCAGGCGATTTACATTTTATAGAGAAATACATAACACTAACGATACAATAGCATACCCCTATAGTCTGTTCTATAACAATATATAGACTGACATTTCTGACTAAGCTGTGTGTACTGAGGTCAGATCTCACCAAAGTTTACCACAGTAATGTTAGACACTTAAAGCTCAAGATTTTGTTTTGAATATCTAATACGTGTACAGTGAATTTAAATCCAACTGCTTACTGATTTACCTGGCTGATATAAGATGCCTGCATCCAAATACAACATGATTATGAATACTAATATGATTGATTACCAGAATTTAATAAGGGCGTGGTAAATAATTAATTACAAATTCGTTTTCAAATAAAACCTAATTAATTACTCAGATTTTTACTTGTATAACTTCGTTAATTTTAAATCGTATTATATGAGAGAGGAGGGGATGATTTGGAAGGTCGGTTGGGCTAAAGGTACTGAATACAATGCAAACTCAATAAGGTAATAATCAATAAGCCACACTATAATTTACACATTTTGCTCGATAAGAAACACCTAAAGATTAATTAAGTATTAACTCAATTGAGAAATGCCACACCACTAAATAAAAGATGTCCCAAAAGTCCGAAGTTGAATAATAATAATAATATTATACGAAAAACTATATTCATATGTAACTAAGACGTAACGTTATATTAAGCACAAACCATCTGAAACTGGGTGTTAATGAAAATCCTGCCATGCAAGATCATCTCTCGCAATGTTCATTTTGTAAAATGACGACAATGCTTATCTATTAATCAAGCAAATCATCCGTCATTCACAACAGTCATTAGAGATAATACATTGCCTAATATAATTAGTTTATCTTAATGTTTCTTGCTATATACATTCAATAATTATTATATATAATATATATATATTACATATATTATATATATATATATTATTATATATATATATATATATATATATGTTTACGCGTCCTCTTTTTGAAGGGTAGTATGTAAAGATGGTGCACATGAAAATAAGCAACTTCTCTGTTGTACTCAATACAAATCACTACTAGCTTGGTGTAGTTGATGCCAAAGGGACAGAGGAAATCTTACATTTTCTAGCTCAGTCATATACATACATAGCATTTGATATTAATATAGATGCCCAGCAGCAACGAACCAATAATAACACATCATCGAGAATAGGAATGGCAAGTTCACCTGAGCGTCAGCCCGCTGACATAGCAATACACCTTCTCATATTTTCACATGGCCCTGATTTAACTATTACTGTTCATACAGCCAGGCCACATATGAACGTTCATATACATATATAGGTTCATATATATATATATATATATATATATATATATATATATATATATATATATATATATATATATGTTGTATGGAAATATATATGGGCTGCATTAAATTAGCCTAATAGCCATACACTTACCTAGGAACTAGGAACTCGGACATATATGTAATGCTCAATCTCTTAGAATCTTAGTAAAGCTCTAATTCGGAAAACCGTTCCATAATTATTCGAAACATTCAGTCCCTATTCAATATTATTTCTCTCCAAGAAGAGCAATGCTTCATGCATGGGACCTCCCCTCAGTTTGATATGAACCACTCATCAATGTTTATGCAACCAGCTTATATCTACATCCCTGATTATGCATCATATCTTTTGAATGATTCATGGTACGGCCACGTCTATAATCATACCTCAAGTCCAGCACCTCGCCAATGGGAATGAACAAAGTTTCAGGAAATGGCATTTATGGGGACGGGATGGCATCAAAGCGGTGGCCTCCTCAGATGGGATCACTGTAGGAATAACACCTATATACTCAATCAGCCCCTGCTAGTCCTCTTTGGCTCCAGGTACTTATCTTCGCCAATACTATCGGGCGAGTTGAGAAGCTATATGAGGTTTCATAGTGAGCGTTATTGAAGTCTTGCCCTTTGGTGGCTGGATGATACTTCAAGCCTACTCCGCCTTCACCGTACGCGGAAAAGCAACACTTTGAGAGCCCCGTGTGACATCCTAGGTCCTGAATTGGGACTACAGTGTAATGATTCACCACCAATGAGATACCTAAAGATGATCGATTTGATTCTGTTTTCGCAAGATCCTGGCGCAGATTAGAAACTCTTTTAAACATCCTAGGAAGGGTGTCATATACTTTATCTTGTATTGCATTCATTTGCTGTTATCATTCTACATTAGGTCGACGCTGATTGTAATTTTGTTTTAACCAATTCCAGACTAACGTTACAAAATGCCTTGTTTCTAAACACAAACAGAAAGTTCTTAAATGGAGGATACCTCTCTTCTCAGCAGCATTGAACATTTTGGTACATTTTTCTTGCAAGTGCAATGTTTTTGATTCCCCTCCATTCTCGACCTCCAATCTATACTTCGATAGCTATTGATCAATGCCATTTTGGTAAGACACTGTCCGATGATACCAACTTTGTCCGTTTTTTTCAAAGGCATTATGTCACATGTCCCATACAGATGTATGATATTGGACATGATGATAAATATATATTCAGGAAAGGAATACTGTTTTCTCGTGACCTCTCAACTACTTTCTGTTGTTGTCATTCTGAAAAGTGTCAAAAATTAGGATATACATCTGTTCAAGACGTTAATGAAATATGCCTCGAATGTCCCTTGAATTTTGTCAACTTGAACAATCTTTTTCTATCATTCTAAATAGGGTCGTCCATAAAAAGCGAGCCTATAGACAAAGTTTTCACCAGTCCGCCACCCCACTTCCCTGCCCCTACCCCGGCCCACATAGGCTTTACACTATCGGTAACTGTTGTTTTAGTCACTTTCCCCGATCCGGCTCATTTAGTCTATATACATACTTGTTCACTGCTATAGGTATAAGTGGGGATGTGCATTGTGACAAAACAGCAAGGCAGGTCCGCCATATAGACTTGATCTTATTTCAGAGATAACGAGAACTATAGATCGATATATGATAAAAAAGTTCTCTGCATACTCTGCACATTTTTCTTCCAAGAATGTCCAGTAAGCACCGAGACAAGTAATATATTAGGGATATTTAGTTCCATAAGCATTGATTGAGTACTTTTCCTCCTCAAACAAATGAAGCTCAAGCCGGTCATTATACATATTGTGGGTGTATCGACTTACACCAAATGTTTAAAACGTAACGAGTCGGAACATAAAGTGTTAGATTGTTATATTGCATTGCCATAGTGAGTGGTTACAAACAACTTTTATATCTCTGGTCATTTGATAAAAAACAAAATAAGATTTTAGCTTTTCTTAGTTTCTCTGAACCTTACCACCCCGAAGGCAACAAACTTTTCCATTCCTGGAAATTCAAAGAGACTATCTGATCATTCCACTCTTCTGTATAATGGCAGGACATGGCTGTCCTCCTCGTTAACCTTTTGGATCACCCTAAATCAATAAAGTTCTACATACCCCCGCAAAATGTCCCCTGATATCTATTGATTGGAAATAAAGTGGCTTTATCGTGTACATGGTATCGCTCTAACAGCTGGCACAAGCAAAACTAAATGAACTCCATACAAGGCGGCAAATTAGGATGGCATACGACCGTGCTGTCTTCTTCTTCTTGGGATATTCCGTTGGTTCTCTCATTGGATTCTGCTCCGGCTGTTGGACTAAGTCCACGCCTGCAGTGCATACCAAGGGCCCTGGGATCGGCTTAGAGATGCAGTCGAATAATTACTAGCCAGGATGGCATTGGGTGCTAGCAGACAAAAAATATTTTGGTTCCTCCTGTTCGACCATTCACGTCACCATGTTGACTGTCCCAAAGGACCTTGCGCAAAGACACGTCACGTGACCTGGCGCGCATGCGTAGATGAATAGAAAAAGATTCATTAGTCCAAGCGACTATCTTGTCAATGTGTGGAATGCCTTTCGTTTGTTTGCCGAGACAAATAGGAAGGACTATTGTCAAACTTCGTGTGACCAAGCCAATTAAGTGCGCCTCGAGCCATTGCCGACCATTAGAAGGGTTATTGTTGATTCGTGGCTTTGAGGAAATCCAGTCTGAATTACCCCGTCCTTAGCAAGTCTATTAGGGGTGGCCTATTGAGAACTTCAACATATTTATAAATATATTTCGTGTTAATCATTGATGACGCCCGAAGCATAAGGCCTATCAACCGGAATCTATATTAAAAGATACGTTAAATGTTTGTGCGGGGGAAATAAGATCAGGATTTGATAACATAATAAGGCAAATGATATTATATAGACTATATTGTTATACTTGTGCAAAATATGGAAGGTTGTAAAACGAGAAAGATATCAATATAAAACCTCGGTAACAACATGTTAAGAGGACAGCTGATACTTCAGAAAGTGTGTATGTGATGAAACAAAAAACATATTTATTATACGCGCATTCTATATGAGACGTGCTATAAGTGGGGTGCTATGAAAATATTCATATAGGACGTGTGCTATATAAAATGTAGTTGTCTAAAAATAGCTCTGTTGTTATGCTTCGCGGAGCTTTGGCTCTCCGCGGAACATGTAAACAAATCCCCCGGATCGGTAATCCACCCGTGATTCTGGTAGTATGATTATAGAAATACATAATAAAAACCATATCATTAAATAGAGCATTAAATTCTCTATCCAATGATATAAGTGTTATTAATGTAGCTCAAGAAATGGCCACAATATGAATGTTTTAAGTTAACAATATAAATAGGCCTATACTAACGAAGCTGGCAGCGGGGCAGCGGGGCTCTCTGTGCTTCTTTAATATTTTTTCAGTGATATTTGATGACATATGATCAAATTTTATGCACATATAATAAATATAGAATCGAACTCGCCGCTGGGATTCGTCCACATAAGCACTCTGCCTACGGCATCGTGCTTATGTGGACGAATCTCGTCCTATAAATTTTCGATTATTGCCGGCTTGTCCCATTCTCTCTATTTATAAGTTTTATGTATTAATGCGGTCTTGAGGCTTACAAAACGAAACGGACATGGTTGTTTCGCTTTGTGGAGCCTTCATACAGGATACGTGAAGTCTCATATTGCATACACTTCTGTTCCTTTTATCCTGTATGATTTCAAGAAACTATGTAAATTAACAACTGCCTATTTAATCATAAATTATTTAATCACCTATAATCCATTTACTGAGGACGAGGACGCATAACAAATTATGGTTCATGATCGTATAAATGTACCCTAAAGATCTTGCCTAATAAATCTATTTCCAACAAAAAGCTGACAATTAAACTTTGTAGACTGAAAAATACACACGTGTATGGTTTGTTTCAAGTGGAAGTCAACAGTGACAAAATACATTCTTAATTGCCTTCCCAATTACCAATGAATAGATCAAACAATAAGTTGTTATATGTCATTATATAATAGTTTGAAGTACATTCATGAATGAACGTCATTAAGGCACTCAGCGGAAGACCTGATTTATCAAAGCCGAACTACCTGTTTTGTACTTACATCTGCAAATAAAAGAATTCTTGAATTGAATTGAATTTAAATAGCTTCACCAGTAGGAAGTCCGGCCACTACACAGTTGTGTGTGGGATCGATGCACACCTCTCTATGTCTTGTATAAGAGCTATCACATGGTGGATGATACCAGGGAATTCTAAAATTGATATCAATAACTTAAATTCATCCAAAGTTTTGTTCTTTAGATCTGTCTGACTGAAGACCAATATATCAATCAAGGTATCAAGGTATCAGCCATATTATTATGTAATACATTTGATAGGACTGCTATGATTTAATGGACTTGCAACGTGATTTTGGAAACTCAAATCCGAGATTAATAGCTATTAGAGAGTCCCATCTCTATCGTAAGGGCTTATATATACTCTAGAGAGTTCAAAAGAAAGGCCACATGTGTGAATCAGTCCATTGGCCTTTGTAGACAATTTGAGCGCGGGCTGACCAATGGGCTTGTCTTTAATTATGCAGTAGAAAGACCAATTGTCGGATTGAGATTTAATGGACTTTCACTGCTTGTGTTGAGGCATTAGCAGGAATCGGTTATCACAATGGTCCTCCCTTGGTGGAAATTATTTCCTTTATATACCGGTAATCTAGACCAGGTTGGCTATATAAGTAGTCTGGTGCACTAGGTACCCCAGCAATATTCCAACAACCTGCAGGCAAGGGAAAGATAGTCAGCTATTCTCTTCACAACGACCATGTACCGCGGCAATCCCACATTAAGCCCCAAGGGTCAACCTTAAGGATCCATTCGCGATCTTGGCATCATCACTGTACAAGACGGAACAGTCCCACGCTAGGCTCAATAGTTCAGTGGTCGGAGGTGGTGGGTGAAGTCAATGGGTTCCTACGAACATAAAGCATTAACATGACACCGCCAAGCCAACTGCGACCCACCCTAACTGAGCCCCCAGAAATAATCAGCCCGATTCGCCCACCTGAGGTGCATACCCCTGTCAGAACAAGACATATTTCGCTAGAGTTTAACCTAGGGGCATGGCATGTGCTGAATGATCATTCATTCAGGTAGCGTTTGCCCCAGGACGGGGAATGTCGTCGAGTTTCTTGACATTGACTTATCATGTGTCACGTATGTCAGCACCTAGAGTATATCCATGTGATACAATAGGTAGAAGCATAGCCATTTTAAGAAGGATAGTCAAATAATTGAGTAACACCTGAAGGTTGAATCGGTGCAATCACTCATCATATTTCACTTTCTCTATTCCTTTTTCCATGCAAAATCGAAGCTAATCCTAACTTTTGAATTCTAACCAAATGGTCGCATTATTCTAGATTTCAATATAGAATGCATAATATCCGATTTTGTGATACGTGTGGATTTTTCAAACGGAAATTCTTATGGTAACGTATAGCTCATCGTTCTCTCTCCTTCTCTGTGGAGGCACAAGAGACTCGAGGCTCGCGTATCATATTAGATAGCTATTCTTAGCAAGCATTGTATGCTGCCAATTGGAATTTCTGAGACATTTAGGAAGGATAACATGAGAAGAAAAACAGGAACCCTAGACAGAATGTAGAAAATAGGTCAACAATATATTGCCTTTCGAGTCGATCAGTTTCCTTCATGTTACAGAGTATGCATTGTCGATTCATAGGCATGTGCCTTATGAAGGGTCATTGGTGCCACCTCTTGGACACCCCCAGCATCACAAACCTTCCCATAATTCCTCTCGCACCTCTTCCTCCCTTCAGCATCCTTCCGCTTACCCCTTCCTCATCCTCACTCTCACGCTGACCACGGTGCAACCCACACGCACCTCTTCTTTTTGTCTTCAAACTCCTTGGCGCCTTTCTCTACAAATCACGAGATGGTTAAACCAAAGACCAAGAATACTCCTAAGAAAGGTACTCCTACCTCCAAGAAGGAAAAGGAAAACCAAAAGGGGTTACAAAAGCCAAGAAGGGACCCACCAGAAGCTCTGTCAGAATCGCCACAATGCCTGAGGTAGAAGAGCTTATGGTTGATCAAGAAACGCGGGAGATACAAAGGACGCCGAACGCCAATGGACGCGACCATGAGGCTAGGCTAGGAAAGTTGGAGGGTTCAATGAAGTCAATCGATAACAAGTTGGATTCTATGATGGAACTTGTTGCCAATCAAAGATCTGGTGCCGAATCCGTCTCATCTTCTCCGCCTCCTGTATACCCAGTTGGGCAGTGTGTAATGTTTCCAAAGCCACCCACACTAAGATATCAAGAGAACCACGACGGCTTCATAGAGAGGGAATTCGCAAGGGAACCATACAACCCCCCCCCCCCCAAGAACGATGGTAAGGTTCATTTTGCTGCCGACCTACTCACTGAAAAATTAATACCAAAGCCATATATGTACTATGAAAAGGATGGGATCACCACGATGAAACAAAGGCTTGAAGTCAGACCAAAGCTGGAACCACTTGATTACATATATGGAGTAGTTGCGATGGTGAGAGATGTTCGCCGCACTGACCACAGTCAAGATCATCTCATACTAGCCCACCTTCAAGATATTATTGCTGATGCCCGTGGTCAGAAAGTTTAGCCAATCTTTATTTGACAACGTTGAAAGAGGTCGGATAGGTTGGGGTGATTCACATAGGATTCAAATGGCGCGTGCCATGAATGCTGCCATTGGAGAGACCAGGCACGCGACATCCGCCCACGCTAACAGCGGGGGCCAAGCGTCCACGAGTCACAAAAGGGCGGGAAACCAGCCTAATGGAAATAGTAAGAAGGCCGCGTGCCAGGACTTCAACTCTACCAGGGGATGTAAAATGTCATGGGACCACACAGATAATGGCATAAATTATTTCCATGGATGTGCCTACTGTTACTCTGTTACAACCCGAGTGTTTAGCAGACACAGTGTAGTTAATTGTGAGAGACTGGAAAACGACTTGGGTAAACCCTCTACCTCAGGAACAGCAAGGGCGCCCAGACAACCCATGACGCAACAAATGCACCAGCAATTAGCGGCCGCAAAAAACGGCCGATCCCCAAACGAACAATAAATCGTGTGGGGGAGAAGTTAAATAAATGTGTGATTGAACCTGTGCCCTCTGATCATACACACACGAAGGAAAATAGCCCCCCATCCAAAGCTCGCGGGGCCATGACACAGGAAACTCAACCGCCCATCTTACATGTACACAATAGCCCACGCACAAGCGCTAAGTGGTGTGCGGCTTCACAGGATAACCAAGATGGCCATATAAACACCAACAGGGAAACGGATAGGGTAAGAAGGAAAAATAATTTGCCCGATCTTATTGTTCCAATACCTCAAACAGCTAAATGTAATCTACCCGCAGGTCTAGACTGTCACCCTGCCTCACCAGATGAAAGTCTAGAATGTGCTATGGAGAACCAGGCCCCACAACAGGTAGTTATCCCAGAGTCAGGCCCAGACTTCAATAGCATTCGACGCATGTGTGAAAGCGATGTCGCTGACAACAAGATAGGCACATCCCCTGAACTATTCTCTTCCTATAGACAAAACAATTGGCCTGCTAATATGTCTGCGGTGGGAGAAGATCAGAGTCTGGCGAAAATATATTCGGCGGTCCAGAAAACTGGCCTGCCAAATGCCCTCGGTGCTAGAATG
This sequence comes from Sthenelais limicola, assembly GCA_942159475.1. NCBI lineage: Eukaryota > Metazoa > Annelida > Polychaeta > Phyllodocida > Sigalionidae > Sthenelais > Sthenelais limicola. The sequence continues at coordinate 90,582,465 of OW804096.1, read as the reverse complement.
AGGGTTCCGTCAGACTTAAATATTCACGAATGGGAGAAACGCCTAAAAGGTATACACGAGGGAGAGGAGCTCCTTGATCTATTAAAATATGGATTCCCCCTCGGTTACTTAGGCCCAGTAAGCAACACACTGGATGTACCTAATCACCCTAGTGCTGTAAAATTTCCGGAAAGCGTGGACAAGTTTATCCGGAAAGAGCTGGAGAAGGGCGGGTTGGTAGGCCCGTTTGAACATCCCCCTTTCTCCGACTGGTGTCATGTTTCTCCCCTAATGACAAGGCCAAAGCATGAACCAGGAGATAGACGAATCATCTCTGACATGACGTTTCCACACGAAACATCAGTCAATGCATTTATTCAAAAGAATGCTATATTCGGAAAAATCCGCACACATGGTCTCCCGAGTATAGATGCAATTTCAGAGAAGATCAGAGAGATAGGCGCCAGAGCACACATGGCGTCGGTTGATATAAGTAGAGCTTACAAAAACTTTAGATCCTGCCCCAGTGACTGGGTTCTACAATGCCTCCAATGGAAAGACAAGTATTACGTGGAAACTGCTATGCCATTCGGAGCGCGCTGCTCGAGCATGCACATGCAGCGTGTTTCAGATGCAATTGCGGCCATGCTCTCACTGGAGGGAGTGTGGGTCAAGGTCTACTTGGACGATATTATAGTTGTCTCCCACTCAAGAGAAAAATGTCAGGCAGACCTTGATATTGTGACAAAACTCCTCAAAGAGCTCGGGCTCCCAGAGGCGACGGAGAAAAGACAGGAGGCCGGGACGACTGTCACATGGCTCGGGGTGACAATAGATAGTCAAAGAATGACCCTCTCGGTCCCAAAGGAGAAGCTCAATGATACCATCAAACTAATTAGAGGTATATATGAGAAAGAGATTCTCTCAATGAAACAAATGCAGTCAATCCTAGGAAAACTGCTACACATTGCTAAATGTATAAAACCGGCCAGGCTATTCGTTGGAAGGCTACTAGAGGCTCTCAGGGAAGCTAAAGGAAGAGACATACCAGTCTCAGCTTCAGTCCGCGCCGACCTCAAGTGGTTCCTGGAGTTTTCTGATAAATGGAATGGTGTCGCCATTATTCCAGATATCAGACCCATAAAGGAAATAGCAGTGGACGTCACTACAACTGGGATTGCTGCCTCAGATGGAACCCTAGCATATGAAGTGCAAGTTGCTAGGCTGGGCAATGGGGTACAACAAAAATCAGAACTCGAGGCAGCGAACATAGTTGTGGCACTACATTCATTCGTATCAACAAATGACATAGGTTGCAGAGTTAATCTTATGTGCAAGGACAACACAGTGGCTCAAGTACTAGAAACAGGGAGAGGACATAATCCTTTCCTACTTGAGTGTGCCAGGTTCGTGTGGATGCTACAGGCATCCATGCATATCGAAATATGCTTCAACAACACCAACAACAACCTATCTGACTTGTCGTCCCAACTGGCCAGGGCACATATTTCAAAAAGATACAGGGTCCTAACCATAAATAGCCTAAAGTCGTTACATGTTAAATTGTGTCAACCTAACATGTACATATTCAGCCACATCTACCCTCTCTTGTGCTCTAGATCCGGCGATCCAGTCTCTTCAGACCCTAGCAGAGATGAGGCAGCGGTCTGACTGGGACTGACGCCAATAGAAAATCTGCAGCCAGCACATTCCTGGCTTTCCTCCGGAGGGGAGGGAATGACATCATGCAACTCAACCATCATACCATCTGTGCCTATGTGGAATACCTGGCACTACATATAGAATGCCCGGCGACAATAAAGAACCAGCTCTCATCGATCAGGGAACATCTCAGAAGGAGAGAAATACCAACCACCCCGCTTGACCATCATCACGTCAAACTCTCACTCGATGCTGTGGAGAGGGACTCAGCATATAGACAACGGCAGAAAGAACCTGTCCCAATGGATACATTCAGAGAAATAGTCAGGATTGTATCCATGCAACAAGAGGGAGCCGCACTTAGAGTTGCATTACTCACTCTGTTCTACGGGGCACTACGACAGTCAGAAATTGCACCTGCCACCATAAAGTCCTTCAATCCAGTCAAAAACCTCACTAGAGGAGACGTCAATATACTGGAGGACCGAGTGACTGTTAAAATAAAACATGCTAAGAACTTGCAGAAATATAATCAGCAGCAGACCAGACAGCTCTACAACGTCCCAGGTAGCGAGTGGTGCCCAGTGCATGCTATCAAACATATGATGAGGATAACCCCAACATCGTCTCCACAGGACCCGTTCCTCATGTTCCAAGAATCAGGTGCCCCCATACCAGTGACATTCATAAAGAACGCTTGGGCTTCAGCCCTCAACACTTTGGGAAAAAGTCACCTACCACTGTCCCTGCACTCAATCAGAAAAGCTGCTGCCACTCAGGCATACGCTCAAGGACAACCAGAACTCAATGTGCAACGATACGGAGGGTGGGCATCCTCGTCACACAGAATTTATATAAACAATGACACATCTGCAACAATCCATAACTCCCTGGCACAAGCCCTTCAATCCACCTAAAACACCCTTAAAAACAATTACCCTCCCTCCCACTCCATTTCTACCTCCTCGGAGGCTTGGCATTTTTATTTCTTATTTTTATTATTATTATTTAATATTCTTCTGTATTTCATATTTCATTACCCGTAATTACTCAAACTTATACATAATTTCACCAATAAAATTATAATTCTCCAAGCCAACGACTTCTCTCATATGTCCAGGTGTGCAGTAATGGTCGATTCATAGGCATGTGCCTTATGAAGGGTCATTGGTGCCACCTCTTGGACACCCCCAGCATCACAAACCTTCCCATAACTCCTCTCGCACCTCTTCCTCCCTTCAGCATCCTTCCGCTTACCCCTTCCTCATCCTCACTCTCACGCTGACCACGGTGCAACCCACCCACACACCTCTTCTTTTTGTCTCCTCTTCCCTTTTTTACTAAGGATATATTATATCCTCAATCCTACTCCTCCCTCGCATTTTTATTTCTTATTTTTATTATTATTATTTAATATTCTTCTGTATTTCATATTTCATTACCTGTAATTACTCAAACTTATACATAATTTCACCAATAAAATTATAATTTTCCAAGCCAACGACTTCTCTCATATGTCCAGGTGTGCAGTAATGACAAGTCAATTTTGAATTTGGTTCTCCGACATTCAGCCTTTATCAATTTCTCCAACGTTTTCCACACATGATGTACGACAGCTCTTCCATTTTCCCTCCCTTGTAGCGACCAACCCTACAAAACATACCAACCTTCAGTGAGCATCTCGAGGAATCTGCATTTTACTGGGTTTGGCCATGCTCTCTTAAAAATACGGCGGGGGGGTTCTTATTTGTCCGTATGGGGCCTAAATAGATTAGCATCCATGCATGTTAAAGATTTCCTGGAAAGCTTTCACTAAAGTCTTGAATACCCACATTTAAAGGGGATGGTCTTGAAAGAATTTATGAATACCAATTTAATTTGATATGTGCACATTGATTAATATTTGTAATTGTCTAGATGTTTTGAGATCGAATGTTCACCCGTTTGCATTAGCTATTAATACATGTGTTTTACAGCGCACACTATTGAACCTAATTCGTCGTTTAAATAACTCATGCACCCTGATATATATATATATATATATAGTCAACCTTTGTTATAATTATCAAGGTACGCAATTATTCCATAACAATGAATAACCACATTATCATTAATATTACTAATTATTAGGACAAAGATATAAAGTACTGTTATATTTATAAATGATCATGTAGCCCATCTAAATAATACGTGGTCTGGTGTCTATCAACTATAGTCAATTATCTAAACAGATCCAGATGAGTGGTAATATACATGTGTCCTTCACTCATTGGTTAACCTATATCCTTGTATGTACTCTGCTGTTACCTGATTATGTAATATGATATAACAGTTTCTTACCGATTGATAAACGGAATACTCCACATAACCGAGGGTCTAATATGACTTTTACTGCTTTTGCTTAAGCTATAATACAATTCGTAGAATACATTAGGCGTACGTGCCCAGGTATTAAATGCTATCTTGGCCATGAGTAATTCATGAATTGTTTTAAGGACAGGCCTGATTTGGATTACTTGTCTTATTCGTACGAACATATAAGGTTCCATGGGGTGGTAGTGGGAGGGGTGGGGGTAGTGGCCGATGGTGTGAGTACTATTCGGTTCAAGTAAAGGGCATAATAGATAACCTCGCAGCCAAATTGCCAAACTGTGCACACAATACCACGCCATTAGGTGCAATATTGCAGTTTGTGGAATGTGTCCAAGCCCCAATATCCAAACCCTTTCCATTCAGTTATGACATATTTTATCGAATTTATGACAGCTGTAACTGGGACGTGTAAATATGATCCTAAAATTATGGCCCGTCCTTCTCCTGCCATCATAATATCTTATGACATGTTTATTGAACTTCGGTATTCCCAACATAATGCACGCCCATATTGGCTCCATTCGCGATATGAGAGAATCACAGGTTCATTTGGTCAATAAAATATAATTCCAGCTATTATATTCATTCACAGCGGGTTTATAACAACCGAAAGTATGATTCATATTCAATAGCTTGATCTAGGAGCATTTTGACATCTCACCGTAAGTTACCTATATTATGGAGTCCATTTTCAAACATCAATTGATTGCGTATACGCAATCAATTGATGTTTGAAAATGGACTCCATACATACATTATATATTCAGATTAGGGAGTTTATGCTCTGATTACAGGACATTGGCTGTTTGCATAATTTAGTTCTTATTTATGCTGAACGTCGGAAATGAGATAGCAGCAGTCCGAACCTGATAACAATAAATCCACTATGTGCAGATTTATAATTTATATTTCTATGAAAATCTTTTTCTATTTGAGATTAGTACCGGAAATTAACTTTACTGTTATCAGGTTCCAGTTAGATTCAAATTAATAACCATAACAGTGCCACAGGAAATGTGATATTTGGAAAATATTTTCCGAATACGTCAATGCTGGAAATCACTGAGCTTGCTTGTGCATTACTAGGCGAAGCTTAGAGTTGGCAATCGCTGCAAATGTTCGATATTATTGCTAAATTATAGGGAAATCCATCGAGTACCGGCTCTGTATGGACTCTCACTGGCTGAAAAGAGATTATCCTCGAGTTTTATCCATAAATCATTTCGCACTCTGATCGATACGAAACCGAGTCAGTGAAGGAATTGATTTTGGTTTTAGTCAAGTATCATGCATGAGCGTGCATCAATAACTTCAAGGTGCACAAAAATAAAGAAAATGAAAATATTATTCCGAGTCGACCACATCTATTTGGTTGTCAAGGTGGAGAAACGTTTGAATGTAAACCTCAAGGTTCAGGTCTTCAGCTTTATCAATATAGTTCATGTTGTTAAGGATCGGCTTACCCTCTCTCATCTAAACTCCCCTCACTTCTAAACCTGTACATTTAGCTATTCGGATAGCAAGGAGGAATTTCTAATAAAGGATGGCTAAAACATTTCTCTGATTACTTTTGCTTGGCTTCCCGGATTTCCTCACGATGGCTGCTGTGCCTATTGTGCATTTCCCACTGCGTCTTAATTAACATGATGGAACTATGGCACACGCACAACATAATACTTCAAAGTTTATTATACAGAATATGGAATATAAATAGAAGTAGGCATAATGCCAGAATTCGTAGCCCTTGTTCAGTAACGCGTGGTGGTGAATGAAGGCAGAAAATACTTGCATATCAAGAATTTCCTCTTGGTCTATTAGGTGAACATAATTATGGAAATTGTCATGAAAGTCAGATTTATCATAATGTCTGCCGGGTGTTAAAATATTTTTCTGATTAAATTTTAAAGTTCCAAATACCATTTCATATTTGCCTAAGAGTGAGCGGCATTGCCGAATCCATCATGCGATTGGAATATATTATTGTCCAAATGAGCCACAAAACAGTTGCAACAGCGATCTAAAAATATCACTAGGTCTACGAATGACCAACACATTTAATGAGATTTAATGCGGTGAATAGATCGTAAGCTAGCACTTCATTTTTGGAATTTTGGAATTAATACATTTTCTCATCAGTAGCCTGGTCTTACCGTTTGACTTAACCTTCCATTAACATTCATCTAGGACATGGTAAAGCAATTACGTGAACATCTAATTGTTTTTAAAAAGAAAAAAATGAATGTAAGTAGGTACATGTACCAAGAAATAGTGTATACTAGAGGCTTTATAAAATTCATGGCCGATTGTGTGAATCCACATTTTCCCCATCTTTCCTCGTGATGCATTTGAATATCGCAAGGCCAATTCGCTTTTTTTTGTAGATTGTTTTATTGTTTTTTTGTAGGTTCTTTATTGTGGTCATAGGCAATATTGATTGACTAATAGTGGACACTGAATCAGATCAGGTGTCGGGTGTTGTCTCTATTCGAGGAAAACCGTTTATTGTTATGATCGGTATTATTTAAATTGTAATATGATTATCAAAAAATAATTACAGAGGATTGGGGACTGGATCCAATTAGGCCCGTACCCCTTCTACCACTGACTATTGTAATTATAATGGTAATATGGGAACGGGCAAACCATATTTATCAGGGTGCAGTAGGTAGAATGAAGAAACGTGGTACAAGAAATAAAAGAATCGACTTCAACCTAATCTGTGCTTTTTACTTTTTGAGATGTGACTTGCACTGCTTGCATGCATCTTTTGTGCCTGTAGTTGTTGTTGCCAATCCTCTAAAAACCTTGTCTTTGAAATATTTTAGAAACCAAACAAACGCATCATGAATCGATATTATGGGAATAGCGGTGAATAGTGGGGAATCTACTTGGTGAGCAAACACCCGAACACACACACATATTATTTATGTAATAGTTTCATTTATATTTTTAACAACACAAAGTCATGGAAAATGGTTTATACCCTCTGTTACAGCATTTTTTTCTAGGCATCCAAGAATTAAATGCATGTACAACAAAAGTTGTTTAGAAAGATCTTAAAAGTCCAAACCGGATTTAACATCAACATTTTATTTCTCCATGAACACGGTTTAACAATGAGAACAAATTGTATTAGATATCAATAGTCTTAACTATCCAATATTTGATCACAACCAAGGTCACTCTTACTTACCCCAACATACAATTCGATCTATTACCGCCGGCTAATATGAATTTACATTTACATTACACGTAAATTTACCATTAGCATTCCAACTGTCCTTTTCACGACAACACGAGGTCAAGAACAGCGACCAATCTTGAAAGCTCACTGTTTGATTTTTTTTCTAATGTTGTTTTTCCTATATATGAATGGCGGGATGAAGGATTGGAGTGTTGCGTGTCTCACTTTTCAAATAACCAATTCATGAGAACGTAGGGCCAATGGGGTGGTTCAAAATGTCACAGTATCATGTGTGGAAGTGCATTGGTTCGTAAAACCGCCTGACACATAGTTTATTTTTGCTTCATGTATGATCACGAGAAAGGTCATAACTTTATGAATTATTAGCTGGGGATGCTGTCAGCAGGCCATCTTTTACGACCTTGACGCTGACGAGAATACGAAGGTCCTGTTGCCTTTATGCATATTAACTCATTTTATGCATAATTGGCGCATTAGGAAAATTCCCACGACCTAAACACAAACTGAGCTTTAGTGCTTGCCTGTCTTAAGCAGCTTCGTCGGTAATGTCTGCCCAAGATGCCCACTTCATGGGTTCTCTAACCATCTGCTCCTGGGTGTTCAAACGTCTTCATGCAAAGTCAAGTTGGTGCAAAGCTATTTGCTGGGGAACAGTAGCTCGTTTAGAGAGAAGGTGAATAAACATAAGTAACCTTTCCATCGAAAATGACATTTGTCATTCATCACAGCTTCATCCTTCCCATTCGACCGATACGATTTACCGATGGGGTGTATTTTACTTGGGATATTCACACGTGGAACGTATGTTTACTATGACTAGTGTGGAACGCAAGACAAATACACAGCCGAAAATTGGGAATCATGTCATAAATATTGTATTTGATTTCCGATGCTTATGAATAATTCACAATCTGATAAAGCGTGGCTCCGGATAGCGTACTTTGAATCTCCTCTTGAGTAGAATAGACCTTTCAGTGTCTTCCAGATCACTGTCACGTTTTCGGAATTAAAATTTAAGATGCTGTCGACTTTGTTTTACGTACAGCTCTCAGTGAAACAAAACATCCCTAGTGGTTTTGGACACATCCTTCTGAGACGTTCTGAAAAAATATTAGCAGACTAACGAGTATAACATTAAATACATTCATTGGGCAGACTATTAGATTTCTGACGTAATTATCCCTCAGCGTTGGCAGTTGGAACATTCCTTTGATACCCAGTATCATTTCTAATTTAGTCACCGTGATGCGACCTTCCCCAAAATTATTAATTGCTCTTTACCCTCACGTCTGCGTGGGTGTTTCGGCGAGGTTTATTCACTGCATGGGATTGCTTAGCAGAGAACAAAATATCATAATGAGTTTTAATATCCGTTATCATGTAAACTGAAATACCTTCTTTAGAAATGAAACGGGTTGCGAATTACACTGAAAATGATGGCACTTGCGAAGAACAAATGAATAATTATTAGAAAGAGCAAAGAAAAGCCCACGGCTATTTTTCCCACAATGGGCCCGTTGTATAAGAAACTCATCGTATCACAGTTGTAAGTGCTTCGCAGGCGCTCGCATCTATAGGAGAAACGATGGCCTTACGAACTGCGAGAGACATACGATACACCACTTGTATAAGCTTCGTCGCAGGAGATTCGTATCTTCATCGTACTTTTTCACAAGTTTCTCACATCTAGCTAAAGAGACCACCGGCGACACCTGTTTTTGTATTTCAACATCACATTATCGTATGATTATATGCTATTTTTAGCACCCAGCCGGGTCCCCGTGAATAAGCAAGGCTTTTACCAATGCTCTAGCTGCGGGTGATTTACCGTGCAGTAAGCAAGGTCCCCTCCCCCTCTCACTCTGCCTCCCTCCCTCCACTGTCTCTTTGATCCATTCTCAGGGGTCGTAGTAAGCCTTGGGTCAGTACTAACTACAACTTTACACTAGTATTGTGGACGAGTGGACTAACGGAGGTACTCGTCCACAACCAATCAGCACTCGTCCACATATACAATTGTAGAAGTAAAAACAAGATAGTCTTTATCTTTTTTTTATGTTTTTATTCAGGGGTGCCCGGCCCTCTCACTCCGAAGGTGATTTTCTTGGCAGGCCAGGCATTGCTACTTACATTTTATGTACATCGGTGCAACATTTTGGTATAATTATATTTTAAACTTTATAAATCTTAATGCATAATAGAGGATCGAGTTCCATACAAATAGCATATAGGAGACAAGATAAAGAGCTACGACTAAACAAAGAACATTTGTTTGATTGTATCTATAACTTGACTGGTATTTTGAAAATAACTTGAAACTGTACAGGATATTTGTAATAAGTATACAATTACAATGTATCACCAGTAGTGGGAGGGGCAGGGTATTAAGGGGATGGGACGGGAGAGGGAGAGGTTGGTTAGAAAAGCTTTTGAAAATGTTTGAAACATAATTCATAATTGTATTCATTGTAGAATGCATGTTAGCAGATCATTAAATAAAATATTGAATCGAATGTAATCTTGTAAATGTGCATAAGGAGTAGGGGTCACAGAGAAAGAGGAGGGAGTAAGGAGAGAGAAAATAGAGGGTCGGAAAGAGATATGAGAGAGAGAAAAAAAAGAGGGGGAGGTGAGGGGTGTAGGAGTAGGTAGACGGGGAAGGTCGCAGGGGGGAGGAGAGAGGGAGGGAGAGAGTGAGAGGGAAAGAAGGAAATAAAGTGTGACGAGTACCATTGCTGGTGCACTGTGCACTCGTCCACACTTACGAGTACAAACACAGGACAAATTAAAAGATGGTAAATTCTCACACAAGGTTACATTGAAAATAAAATTGAAAAGGAGCATTCAGTGCAAATGACTTCCATGTTTTTTTTTGTCTCATTCACAGCAAAATATACTCGTTATTTACGAGTACAAAGCCCTTACTACGATCCCTGATTTCTCCCTCCATCACCCTCTCTCCCACTCCAACTACTTCTCCCCGTCCCCCCTCTTCCACCTCTGTAAATCTCTACCTCTTTCCTCTTCACATCTCCTGCAAAGTAGAAACGAAGCCCTTCAGGGTGATCGCAGGTTTTAACTGATATTTGCGAAAAAGATACAAAGCCGATTTTCTTATGCAAGCCATAACACACTTACGATGAAGATAGTACGATACGGCTGTGAAGGACATACGATTTCTTGAGCTTATACAAGCAGATTGGACATGCAACGCACTACGAAGTGTTTGCGAACGGCCATCGCAATTTATACAACAGGCCCATTGTCTGTCTGACAATGATGCCCTACTTTGTTGGGTGTTTTTTGCTTTATGGCCCTGCTGTATTGGGATGAAAATCCTTCCACCTGTCACGACAAGCAACACGAATTGATGTGGGAATGATGCAGGTCGAGAATAGCTTCAATCTGATGGTCATGCTGCAGGTTTGCATGTCATCGGATTGTTTCTGGAAGGAAGAGAAGTCCATAACCCTGGACATCAACTATATCTACTAGACCAGGCAAAACATCACAAAGCCGATACTAGTGACTACATGTTTTTACGCGGACAAAGCTGCTCAGTGAATCACGGAAGGAGATCCGAAAGTTGTGCTGTAGTTGCAGTTTATACATTGTCTTAGATGACAACTCTTCGTGTTCGGTCTTCTTCCGACATCTCTTTTTATATATATGTACAGCATTGTGTACAGCGCTCATATATATTTGCACAAATGGTTTTCATATGGATGATATGTAAGGAATATGGTTTTCTGACCCAGAAAACAATATTATTACCATAACCCGGAAAACCATATTTCTTACATATCCATATGGAAACCAGAGAAGGAAGTTAATCCATATGTGACAGGTTATTAATATATTGTTGTTGCATAACCACAGATGCAATGAAACAAGCATTATATATATGGAATCGCTTAATCAAAAGTATGCTTTTAACATATTGTGGACACACAGGCCTACTACAGATCACTCCACATGGGTATTATGGATGAATTCCTCAGTAAGGCTATTTAAATTAAGTATGGGAATCAATTGTATTAACAAGCATTAGGTGTTAGCACAACAATATTATTCAGGGCCAACAATATATATTGGAGAGTATTACAAAGACCTCGTCTTTCTATACGCCTATTGTGGTTATGTAAAGCATGGGCATTCATATTTGAAACATGTCCTTCATCAATACATCCCCGACAATGCAGTCTGCTGGGTATTATTTGCCGATGAATAGGACCTACATTTTCAATATCCATTCATCGCTAGTAATTTGCCCTGCTCTGATATGAAGTCCTCGCAGGAGATTAGAAAAAGAGCGAGATCTCGGCAAAAGCTCATCTGATGCCGGTATGATATATGTGATGTGTCACGGGAAAATGAGTCTAAAGTGACAAAACTTGTTTTTCCTTTTTTTCCCCACAGAACCTCTTTGTATGAATGTTCTCATTTTGGGGTTGCTTAGGGCTTTTAGTTGTTTATACCACGATCGGGGGTTGTACACGCTGCAAATGAGTGGATACCTGCTATTGTGTTTTGTTGAATGGATCCACGCGTGAAAATATTACCCTTTTTTAGCCTAAATGTAAGAAGCATCCTCATTGGTTGACGTTTCGCTCGCTCATGACGTCACGCCCATTTGTGACGTCATATGCCACCGTGCCGTCGTTGATCAGCCAATCAGTTATACGCTTGTTTAGTGATTTGGCATAAACCAAATCAATATGGCGGAACATTGGAGAGAAGCGAGGTAGATAAATAGTTTGTTTATTCATTTATTTTACAACATGAGATCGTGGTATAAAAATATGTTGTAACTCGGTTAGTTTCTCGTTTTAGTAACTCGGTTAGTTTCTCGTTTTTTTTCGACCAGGGATTTCACGCGAAGCCTGCGGCTTCGCCTGAAATCCCTGGCCGAAAAAAACTCGTGACCATCGTGTACAGTAAGTCAGAAACCAACCTCGTTACATCCTATCATAATATATATATATATATAATATATATATATATATATATATATATATATATATATATATATATATATATATATATGCACCAATATTCAATACTATGTATTGGATATATATTTTTGCGTTTCTAAGGTCACTCCATGGAGTATATTGAGCTACAAAACTAGTTATTTTCCTTTCAGAAATATCGCTACCTTTTCTTTCAAACATAAAAGAAATAGAAGTATACCTATTCGGTTATTAAAAGGTTAAATCGTAGGAATTTGCTTGTTCTCGACTTTGCAAATATGATGGTATCTCAAAAACGATGTTATTGCCACTAAAGTCGCAGTTTTTGTAACAGTAACGTAGTGTTTCTTTTTATAACATCAGTCTAGGTATGTTCAGTTAGATTTCCAAAGGGGAACAAACTAGCATTGGGTACCAAACGAACTCTACCAGAGATATATTGTTTCCCCGGGAAAATGCCATTCAAACCATTACTATTTTGTGGTCCAATTTTATGCCCTCGTATGTACAGATACCGTTTCAAAATAGGCAACGATTCTGAGACCACTGGCCCTGTATGGATCTTTATAGCCGCTGCTAATCTTCCTAAATGATTTAATGTACTGAGTCTAAAATGCCTTTTCTATACTTCGGCCCCGTATAATCATACTTACCATCAATCAGCCAGGCTTGCCAATGAATGAGTGAACATTTGGCACATTTCCTAAATTAGCATCAGTAGCACGATCGCTATAGAATCACGGGCGGGGACTCATCGGCATAGCTTATTATATTGTTGAGTCGGTCGAATGATTCTAAATAATCTTGAGTGCCAGGCACATCGAAAGTTTATACTTTATATTATGGTTGGACATTATCCAGTGACGCAGGAGACTCATTTTTAATTACGTTTACTTTTTGTTTGTTTACCTGCCAATATTGCAAAACGAATTTGGTACCAATCGATGGGGACATTGCACCACTCAATTGTAGCATGGATCTCTTCTTATAAGGCCGATCGAGGTCATACAGTGTACGGGCGCCCACTCGACTTGATCGTACCTAAGGTCAGATGACAGCAGACCCAAGTCCCCTTCCACTACACTCGACACTCCAAACAAACACAGAAGCCCAGCGTTTGGACCAGACTTGATGTCAGGGGGAATAACATTGCACTTGTCTGGTTGCTGAAGTAAAACATATATATTCCTTATTGGAAATCTACCAAAATTACAATACATAATTATCTCCATAAAAGATAGGCGTATCAAACAAAAGAAGATGTACTGAGAGGGAGAGAAGATTTCTTCTAAAGGTCATCTATGGGGTGCCAATGTAACTTCATTCCCCTGCCTGTTACATGTATCCCTCGCCCTCTACCTCTTACCCTGGGCAAAGTGGGGAGCTAGTAATGCCACACCTAAAGGCGCGCGATGCGATCGGTGCTCCCTGCAAGAATGGACATATATATAGCGAGCGTCTTACATGGAGAATGATATAATACATACATACTAATATATCATATATCTCATATATACAAGCTCTCGGCTCTTTAGATTTTGGCAATCACAAACGAGTTCTTTTCTCTAGCACTTACAGTTGGCAGCTATATTTGCTAGACGCTTTGCAATATAAAAACCTTTTATTGATTTTGGCATCAAACCGTCACTGCTTTTCTATGAGAGTGTTAATGGTTTATGTGACTCCCCTAAATATACACAGGATAAAGGGAAATGGCCAAAGTTGAGCATGGACATCCCTTTCATGTTTGATATAAATTGTACTCCACATTCCTATCCAATCTTTTGAGGGCAATTGCCAGATCTAAATCCATCGTCTGTAGAATTGCATGCTTAAGCTTATAATAGCTTCTCTCATTGTGCAAATTTAGTTTTCAATCGCTTTTGATGATTAAGCAAATGTATCGTTCAACGGCGAAAGTCTTGAATATTATATTGTGACGATGGTTTTCTGCTGGAAGGCAATCAGAAAGTTCATCTGCCCTTTACCATTAAGCTCTCAGATTCGGAATTATTATGTCAAAATGTCGTGAGATGAACCTCGAGAACCTTTCGTCTCTTAAAAGCATTCGATGTCCTCTTTCTCTGCTCAGTCAATATCTACATGTCTCCCGAAATGGATATTCTATTGGCATGTGACATAGAAAAACTGGTCGATTTTATCCAGAGAAGCTTCGCTATTTATCTTTTTAAACGAAGCACGTCAGCAAAGTTTCTGGGGTTTTGGCGAGAAGGATGCTAAAATACTAACTTCATGATGGCAGGAAAATAGAGCTGGTCTGTGAAGACAGCAGAAAATCTTTTTTACAGAGCTCTCGAGTCTACAGGTTTGACTTTTAATCAGCATTTGGTATGTTTTCAGTTCACTCAACGAAATCTACATTGTTGTAAGCTATTTCGTAAGTGACTTTAAATAGGCTTCGTGGGAATAATATGCATTTTAAATGCTGGGAGTCGTTTCCCTTTCTAATGTCTTCATATGACCGTCCTTAATCCGACCATTTTCAGTGGCCCCGATCTTCTATTATTTCTTTAAACCCGGTTGAGTTCTCATAAAACCTTCTGCAAGTTTCAGTGATGACTTCTTTAAACACAAACTCATAGGCAATTTTATGAAACTGTTATTGACAATCTAACTTTTGCCTCAATGGTGGGGAGATTACACAGACCCATGTACATATAACTAGACTTTAGACGTTATTGACTTTCATTCTCATAATCGAAAGACATTCTTGTCTAGGCGCTGTTTTTGTGTGAGAAGAGTCAGACTTTGCTGTGGCCGAAATGTCTCTTCACCTGAAATATTATATTCTCCGAGCATGTCACAGCTAAGGTTAAACAGTCATTGGCAATAGAGTACGATATATACATAATATACATTAGCATGCCAATGATGCGTGTTCATATCACTGTCTTCTATACGTGAAACTCAGCACTTTGAGAAATGGGATAGTGAAAGGTTGGCATCATGATTGAATTCATCTCATATAGGAAGCATTTATTCTTTAGAAGAGGAAGATTGTTACTATATCGTGCGTGCTGCACGCAGGTCATGGGGGTCCAGCTAGGGCAATAACGCATTCGACAATATACAGGAATAGTGTGCTTTCATGAGGAAGGCTATCCGGTTTTATCCAGAGCGCCTTCCTGAATTACCCATACCATGTAATGTCATGAAATAACTAGTAGAAATGCATGTAAAACTACGCAAAACTACACTATAGACAAATCTTTACAAATAGCCCATAGGGTGATGTGGATGGAATCTGAAGTGGGGAGGCCTGAGGCTCTCATCAATGTGATGGCGGGGTCGATCCGGCTTTAATAGATCGGTAATAATGGAGAACATAGTCAGGGATTTCAGTGAGAAGAACAATATTCAGCATCCACATGGTTGATGCCTTGTTTGCCATATGATATAGATGGCGAACTCAACAATATCCCCAAACTTTCATCCAACAAAAAAGTATCCGATGAAGTCATAAATCTAGGGGAAACGCTTAAAGGGTCGCCAGTAAACATGTTAGACAGAATCCAATGTGAGGTGTCTTTAATAGAGTTGATTCCATTCTTCAATTATAAAAAAGGTATTTGATTAGGAGGTAATTGGTGATGTATATTATATAGTGAAATCGATGCAAAATCACGTGAATAACAGTCCCCCTTTACAACATTATAACGACAATTATAAGAAATCGAGCTTTCCGCACACAGCAGTTGAAATTTCAGCGCTTAAAAACCCCTGGAGGTGTTGGACAAAAACAACTGAACTTAGGAAGCGCTATCCATGTCCGGGCAGATTAGCTGAGCGCACCTTTTTCTGTGACATAAGCGCTCTTCTTCACTACCTAGTTGCCGTTTTTATCATCTTCATAGCATTCGAAAGTATCAGTTGTCAAGACTTTAGTGTTCCAACTTTATATTACTTACATCAATTACAGGAGGGAAACCCAATCCGGGCAATGATATTCGTTATTCGAAGTAATGCACGTGTTTTTCTCGGTTATATCAAAAAGGATAAATGTTTCAGTTCATCAGAACGCAGCCTCTTCAGAAAATAGACCTTTGATAGATAAAAAGAAAAAACCCGAATGTACCGTTGAAAGCTGAATGGATGCATAAAAGTGCAATACTTTCACGGATTCATGTAAGACAATGGCTATGGATTTACTATCAGTTGGGGTTAGTATCATCGTCCCTATTGTTTTGAGACAACTCTCTATTCACCCTCCCACGCAAGGTAGGCTATAGTCTTTTACTTGACGTTTGTGGATCCAAAACAACACCGGCGATCTAGTTATCCCTGGCAGGTAGATAGTCTGAGCTTCTTTGACACATTAAGATTAGCGTTAGGAGGCTTTGCACGGCCTAGCCAAAAGATACCGCCGGTGCATCTAACTTCTAGCCCAAGGACAGAATGTATCATCCATAATTAATTTGCAGTGGGGATGATGGAAAGTATCAGGTAGGATGAATTGAATGTATTTTGCAACAAGCCGCAATACTTAGTTCCGGGTGCCTGAATGCATGGGAATTTATATTAATAACCTCCAAAATGTCATATCTCTGGCGGTATTGGCTCCTGAGGAGTGGTTCCGCAATTTTCCTATTCGTAGTTACTGTCCGCAACGACCAGACTTAACTGAGAATGAACCGAGGCCATTCAGAGAATAGTGGTTTAGTATTTTCATTACCAGCAGGGACGAGCCCCGCAAACGTGTGGGGACTCCCCGACCCCATAACGGTGGATAGAAACCTCACATCTTAAGATCTTATCTACTCCTTTATCGTAATAGAATAATGCATCTCATATGACTGGGGACACCATTTCATATTTGCTGACGTTTTTAGTAGAAGAAATACGAGGCAACAGACTACCGGCAACGCATTTAGGGCGCATTTTCAAATAAAGCTTGGCACTACAAAGGAGAGATAATCCTTGCCCATAAATCTAGCTTAAGATAATTAAATGATCTGTAAAAGGGCGATTATAAATCTATCAGTCATACAGTGGTGTCTTTTATGTATGTTTGTGGTATAATGCCGGAACTCCACTATAGAAAAAAACGGCGCCAACAGGCAAAATGTGTCGCCGACATTCTTAAAAATTGTTTGCAACACTTTTTTCTGGTGTTGGCGCAAAAAAATTCCTAGTGGAAGAGGAGTAAAATAGGTTGTTGGCAACAACTTTATTTGTTGCCAACAATTGCAAAATATCTAACTTGATTAGATATTTGTTGCCACAGTCCATTTGTTGGCGCTGTGCCTGGTCAGTGGAGGAGCTATAAAAAAGTGTTGCAGCTAAATTTTTCGGCGCCACAACAAAATTCCTGACCCTGACCTGCATTTCCCAGTAGATTAGCCAATCACAGCCTTGGATACAAGAATGACCTACATTTCAGAAGCACAACACCAGCACGTGGGCGCCTAGGGAGACAGTTGAAAGTTGGAATATGGTCCATTTCATTTGGTGCACGCCGCAAAATGCGGGTAAATGATGCAGGCGGGTAAAGACGGGCGGGTGGGCGGGTAAATGGGCGGGCGGGTAAACTATGGTATTGGTATTGGTTTGCAATGGTTTTGACTCTTATTGTTAGAGGGAATGGTTCTAATTTACCCTCATCTCCTCTTGGTTTTTACAGTTGAACATTTGAGAAATACAAAATTGTAACGATTGGAAATAGAGGTACAATTAATGACTCAATAATCATGTGGTATTATGACAGTTGAATAAATATGTCGAGGTATTTAATACAATTTAAATTGTGTAAAAAGCTTAAATAGTTTTTGAGTAATGAGCATAAGTATTCGGACATAATTTAAGACATTATTTCGGCGAATAGCTCATCCTATAGAGTATATTTTATAGCTACTTTACCAACGATTGGAAATAGAGGTACAAATAATTGCACAATAATCATATGAAATTAGGAAAGTCAAATAAATATGTTGGGGTATTTAATACAATTTAAATTGTGTAAAAGGCTTAAATAGTTTTTGAGCGATAAGCATAAGTATTACAGACATAATTTTAGACATTATTTCGGTGAATTTAGAGCAGTGAAATAAACATTTGAGGTATCAAATGAAATTATGTACCCTTCGCAGGAGAGGATCCAGGATTTTCAAAAGGAGGGGGCATGCTTTCAAATTGTATTTTAGAGAACATATACATTTATATGTTATATTCATATGTACTAATTGCTCAGCTTTTGTTCTGCAGTGCTTTTAATATTCAGAGATGACACTCACTTATTTCAAACATAAAATCGACCATGATGAAAGTTCTAAATAATCTCCCTACAAAAGACTTGAAAACGCAAGAATATATTTAATATAATGTCCCGAAATTTAGTACATGGTTTCATATGACTATACATGCCAAACCCTCTAAAAAATCAGAACATTTCAATAAAGAGGTCTTGTGAAAGAAACACTTTGAAAAATATCAATTGTGCGACATGTGACTCATTTTCCTGGAACACAAATATTGTGGGTTTTTCATAATGATAAACATGCATGCATGTGTAGAAACAATTTTTAATTTCTTTTCATATTTTCCCGATCTCCTTTTGATCTCTATCATGCCCAAGATGGATTAAATAATTATTAATTACATCAAT
This sequence comes from Sthenelais limicola, assembly GCA_942159475.1. Taxonomy (NCBI): domain Eukaryota; kingdom Metazoa; phylum Annelida; class Polychaeta; order Phyllodocida; family Sigalionidae; genus Sthenelais; species Sthenelais limicola. The sequence goes on along the minus strand of OW804096.1, from coordinate 90,563,651 downwards.
GATAATTTCTCTAGAAAAACGGATCAACGATTATGAGTGAGGGAAAATGTCGGCAACACTTTCATGACACTATAGTGGAGGAGCATTCACAACAATTTCATATTCGTCGCCAACACAATTTTCATGATGGCAACATATTCAAGCCTAGTGGAAGAGTGGCACCACAACAAATCTCAAGGCATATTACAACAATTCTCAGAGAAGGCGGCGACAAATGTGATCCTCCTCCACTTGCATTTTTGTTGCCGACATAAAATGACCAGTCTTTTGTTGGCAACAAAAAATTCGTCGCAGCCGTTTTTTGCCGTTTTTCCCATAGTGGAGTTCCTGCATAACCCATGATAAAATCCAGAGCTGAGCTTGACCTTGGAGTGGAGGCTCTGGCTGGTCCAAGTAGTCCCGGGCGATTTCCATGAAAACCAGTGGTCTTCTGGTCCATGCGTGTTCCGATGCAGTTTGTTCCGTGTCTGCCTCAACAAGGATAATATTCCTCGGTGTATTTCATTCGTGCCAAATTCCGTGTGGATGTTCTTATAAATCTTCCATCAAAAACAATGAATAAATATGGCATTCAGCAATTTCTTTGCGCAGGATCTGCATATAAATATATAATATATCCAAAGCAAGGCCATGTAAATTCGAACTAGGTCATAGGCTGTGAATTTACAGGAAATTGGTCTATTCAGTGATTGCTGATTCAAACTATAACTAGGTAGATGGCAAAGAGAGTAGTATTAAAAGGGATCAGTCCAACCCGTTAGAGAACATCCTTCAAGAATTCATTTCCAAATGAAGATAAAACAGGCACCTTATTGAGGGTGCCCATGGGCAGCACTGCATCCCGTCAGATTAATTATTAGTCTCAACGCGGGAATCACCTGAGGAGTGCAATCACCTTTTTGAGTGCCATGAGAACATCTGATCCCCTTGCAGTGTTAATTGCAATTTTTGACACTTGGGGAAGCATTGTAACATATGGAAATATCCCCCCACGCGCTATTCCCCATGGTAATTTAATTTATGTTCAATTTGAATGCAGGTAGAGGCGCAATAGCCCTGGATGAAATAGGCCCAGTCCCCAATGCCACTGTAAAAAGTACCATAGGGCTATAGTAACATAATCTCAAGGCCCTGTTGAGCAGAAGCGCTCGGGCCCCGACATGCATGCGAGGGTAGCCTGTGGGAGTAGAACTATTTGAAAAGGCGGATGTGGACATCACCAGAGTCGCCATATTGCCGCAACAATGGATTAACGCACTCAGATGGTATCGTGAGATCTCGAGGGCCCGGTGAATGCGTGACAAAGGTCAGGTGAGAGCGCCAGTGGCCGCCGATCCCGACTTGCTGACTTGCTTCGAGTCCATGGGGATGTTTCATGTGGATTTATTTCTCGCCGGCTGTCTCGTCGGTATGGAACAATTGAAGGCAGTCAGACAGTAGGTCATGTGGGACGTGGAGCAAGGCTATATATAGAGAGAAGTGAGTCGACTTCCAAGCATGGAGATAGTGTTATCTCAGTCTCCTTAGGGGCATCCGTATGGGACAAAGCACCTTGCAAACCCTTAAGGGTCAAGGAAGCTTCTACTAAACACCGCGTGTGGCTTCGAGACATGGCTGGCTTAACCTGACCTCCTTAGAAATGTTAGGTCGAAGATTATTGTATTCTATAAAAGGGAGCCTATATATCCTGTAGTGTTGGCCGAATTGCCATCATAACAAACAAGGCTCCAGGCCCTTTGTGACGCTACTTGAAGGCAAAATGCTATATTAAAACTTATGATATGTCATTAAAATGAGACCAGCATTTTCCAGCTCACACATGAAATACTAATCGTAATCATGTTGCGTGGTATTGTGACAGTATTTGTTAATGCTGGTTGCTGTCAGTCATTAACCCGAACTTTATCCAGATTAACCAGATTCCAAAATTACAGTTGCGACTGAATTATAGATATTATACTAAGAACTGTGCCTATCAGAGATGTTTCACTCGAGCTAAACCATTTAAGCTTCCCGGGTGAGAAGTTTCAGAAGATGAGAGCAACGGATTTAGCATGTCATGTCAACTTCTATCGTGTCGATGTAGAGCAAGTTCTATTGCCTTTAGCCTCTTCTTTAGATTCTTCTTGCACGCAATGAAACCTCTGCTCTGTTTTTAAGAAACTCACACAATTTAGTTCTATCATCACTGTCCCTCGAGATATAGGATAAACTCCAATATATCTCACTGTATCTTAATTTTTACTTGGTGGTTTCACGACAATAATGATCGAATTCTTCTAATAGTCAGAATAAACTCAGATAGAACCAACGATATTAGCAGGAGTGTCTTTTAAGAATGTTAGACCTAGAGAATTTAATTTAGGACTTTATTAGTTATTTTAACATTTGTGCAGTAATAAATATTGAAATCATTGCAATACACGGATGGAATATGAATGTCCACCAAAACATCTTCAAAAGCATATCGAATACGGCAATAAATCCTGGCAAAATTGAGTCCCGCCGCCTTTTTCTGTTCAATTGAACAAAACTCTTCAAAGAACAAGACTATTTAAATGGCATGCAGAGCTCCAAAGCAAAACATGGCATTCACAAGTTCATTTGTTTACTACAAGAATCGACTGCATGAAAGTTGCGATCATTATCCTTGTGGCAGATTGAATGACATCCACTAAAATTGAAATTCAATAAAGATTAATCAACTGGGCTTTTTGCTGCATCTCTCTTAATCGCTCTTTAAGACAGGTTGAACGCCAAGGGAAAAAGTGGCTTGTGGTTAAGTCGGATTTTCTTCACTTTATCGAGAAATCAATCATTCTACATCTTGCGAACTTCCCTAGGCACTGATTTTACTTGTGAGCTCTATATTCCTAGATAACTCTCCAATGTTTGTGAGGTCACCTATTAAACCAGTGTTTGTGTCTTATATGTACCTATGTTGTTGATTGGTAAAGTCGATAAAGCGGTTCCACTGAGCAATCTATCTCCACCATTGAACAATCACTGACAATGGAGTAATCACTATCATCCCCACCCTAGGCAATTCATATTTACCTGATCTGGGAATGTATCATAGTTCGGGACGGGTCCGGATCGATGGGTCTATGACACCACAGCCATGCTAATCTTCATCAGGTTGTCCCTACTTTCAGTCGGTATTGGTTTCTTTTTTCCTCCTGAGGCCGGATCAATTTGGAAGGTAATGTGGTTGGATTAGCCATCACTTGCCTTCAACCAAAAAAACCTACGCTTAAGCACCGCCTTTCATACACTCATTCAGGCTAATGCTTCGACGGGAGTAGCTCTTTGGGAAAATGGGTCGCAGCGTCGGCTCATTGAGGGGGAAATCTGCCGGTCGTTGGTAGAGGTGGCGGGCGATTCTATAAGCTTTGTTGGGGTGCACCTTATTCATTATTCGTTACGGGTATGCGCGATTCACACATTTATGCACTGCTGAAAATTCCATTTAATTGGGAGGCTTGTTCTAATGGAGTTTCTGTGTATCCGAGCCTGCTGCGCGCATGGGAATGCAGCTAAACACTGCAGCGCTAGATGTACATATATGCAACATCGCCGTATCTAGAAACAGACTGCTAGACTCATTTAAGGTAAGGCATGTGGGTGGAGAGAAATTCCCGAATGAGGTATGGCAGGAAAATGGCCTCCCGCTGTAATTGTTGAATATGGCTGTCACTTAGGTAACATTATACCATGCTCCGCAATCAGGGAGCACCACAGCTTTTTCCTCAAAGACATTCTTCAATTAAAATGCCCAGAAATTAGTTTCACCTCAACATAGAGTAATTTCCCCGCAACAGGGGTTCTCATAACTATCTGTCTTATTAAACAACAAATGAGCCGATGTGTTTTGCCTGTGTGAAACATGACTCAAGGTCCATTTCACGATTTCGATTCTCTACACCGCCAAAATGGAGAAACAATAAAGGGAGGGTCTACTTACTCTAATCAACAAAAGATACACATATTTAGCTTTTTGTGAACTATATATCAAATTCTGATTAAAACAGCTGCAAGCTCTCGAGAAAATCAGTCAAACACCCTGTTATTCCTTAACGTATATATGGAGACTTTTATTATGAATAATGAAGTAAAGAAACATTCATGAAACAAATACAGATCAGGACAGGAATATTGCCATGAAGAGATCTAGAATGATATGTGAGAATGTATAATTATTTACTGAAGCTACTAGTACTAGATAAGATAAGGCCATAATTATATTAGATACTGTTTATACAAATTCCACTGTAGTCATGAGGTCAAGCATGATTGAACTAACATCAGTGACCAACAGTTTCACAATTAGGAAATCAAAGTGAACAGAAATTGAGTAAGTCTTAAATAAGATCAGTTAAAAATTCATATCTGAGATTTCAACTTAGTTCACCAGGGGAAGATCTCACTCCCCGCCCCCGCCCCCGCCCCCGCCCCCGCCCCCGCCCCCACCCCAGCCCCCACCTCCACCTCCACCCCAACCACCACCATACGCACATACACAGAGAGTAATCTGGGACAGTCTTAAGACTCATCAGATCCCATTTGACAGATGGTGCTCACCTGTTTCCTCTAATCCTTTTTTTAAATGGAAATAAAAATACCTGTATGAAAAATAGATCTACAAAGTATCGTAGTTTTTCAAAGAGCATTGTAAGCATTCCTCTTCATACAAAAACATATTTTACTTACATCAGTTCGTCATTTTCCTATTTCTATATCTACTCTAGAACATAATGAATCGCTCATAATACAAAACAAGGTCAAAGCAATCTCACAGTTGTTTTTTAACCAGACAACCTACAACAACAAGGGATATCCATTAAAAATGTTTCTGAATAATTCACATCAATTCAATTCAAGTATTCTTTAATTAGCTGATCTCGTTGCACAAAAGGTAATTCGACGTCTGGGTAATACAAAAATAAATTCCTGATTAGCCAGGTCTTCCGGCGAATGCCTAGAATCTTGATTGTCTTAACTTGTTACAACAATAACAACATGCACGAAAATAAATTATAGCTATAACAATGGGTGATTACAATGTTATGTGATGAATTATGGGATAAAAGTTAATAGTATTTATCATGGATGTCCAACATTCTTCAGGGCTTGAACTATTGTAAAACATACTCCAATCCAAACCTTTCACAGAGTACACTAATGTTCAGGCACTTGTTATTTCTAGCCCAAAAGGTCTCTGTACTGTACCTGTTTCTCGGTTTTTTGCGCACTACAAATATAGGAAAGTGATCCGATAGATTTATATCGATAGTACCTGCTGAAGAAACAAAAGGACAGTTGGAGTAAAAGTGGTCTATGACAGTACTAGATTTCAAGGTGGACCTGGTACTACATCTTAAATAAAGAAGAGAAAGCAAAATGACGCCCGAGACTCCGATTTTCCTGTCTGCACAATGAGAGCCAAGTTAGTGATGAATCATGAATCAGTATCATCAAATTACTGCATTAGATAACTTGGAGGCGCCAGAATGTTGCGTTCTATTGTTGTCCATACCCTTGAGCAAACATGGACCCTCCTTGCTTTATTAAAGCCTGCTATATTATCATACATTATGACATACTCTGTTGATTTAGTCACCCTTTCAGGGATATGTTTACCTCGACGATGGAGCAACTATCTGGGTGTTTTGTTTCTAATCAATATAAAGAGGAGGGAGGCAATTGTTACGGACCAAACATATTATCTATAAATATAAATTATATTGAGTTGTTGATGTCTGGCTTCATGAATATCTCCTCATATTATTTTGTGATATATATAGTATAGTATATTGAATACAATATATACATATATAGTCAACGATTGGGCCGGAGGATACTCTATATCAAACACAACAGCCTTGAGCTTATAGTCGCCCGTGATCTATCCTTTAGTAAAGACCTGTACATTCATAGCCGTTTATACTGTTGGGGTGGATTCAAGACCATAAGCATTATCTTTTGAAATGACACTTTTATGATATTTGAGCCATCATGAATGGACTCGTGAATGGAAATTATTAAGCCACTCATCCTCCTCAATGTGCAAGTAATATCCAGTTTATGTGTTCCTTTTAATAAAAAAAACTGGTATCAGTTTCGTGTGATATACAGGTGTGCTATACCTCATAGTTGTAGGTGGTCTATATTTCGGTTCGATTGATTTAACTGATAATGAGTACTGTAATAACACAACGAAACTGGGTCCGAAGTCTTGGAGTGAAATTGTTTACTGGTGGCTTATTTTTAGATTCTTTTCCCCGAGCCAGGCTGCTCAGGGATGCCTGTGGCGCCCTCAGTGAGCCAATTCAGAGTACATCGAGATTTAACAATTAATTAAGGTTCACATTTCTTTCGCCTTCAAATTTAATGCAGTTTAAATTAGTTTTGCATTACCTATGGCTTGAGTTCTTTTCATAATCCCGAAGAAATACATTAATTCCATTGATATTATACATTCGTAGATGGTTCAAAATAACTTAATTTCCACTACAGTGAGACTAAGAGATGTTTTTTAATGAACAGAATGGCATAAGCTCTATATCGCAGACTGCAAGATGATATTTGCATTGTGGGAAATGGTTTTGCTATGGGAGGAACTACAACAAATAGTGTGCAACGTGATAGTGTTTCTGGTTGTGATTATAGAAAATAATAATTATATTAATTAAGATTCCTGGTGAATGCGTAGGTTAAGCCTACTTTTCAAGGAATAAAAGTCAAGATACAAAAAAAAGCTAAAGTCCTTACTTTTTCGGAGCTTTCCAACTATCTACAATTATATTAATTATGTGCAACATGATACTGTAAATTAATGAAATTTTAGTTCTTATATGTTCGTATGATATAACTACCCAAGCTTTAAAAATATATACACTTTTTACATATTTAGTTAATGCTAGTTACAATTTATTTTGTACACATGTAGTGATATGTCGGGAGAACTCTAAACAACAATAAATACAATTATATATTTTGACTTTATATGAGAAATAATTGTAAAGATTGTGCAGAAAAATTGAAAACACTATAAGTATTATGTGTTTGAAGGTTTCTTCTAATTCACATTGTCTGGACGTTTTAAGTCAAGCCCTGGGAGGTTTAATGACCAACCCCTTAAAACACTAATGGATTTTGCTGCAGCTCCTATAGAATTAATTTCTATTCGGCGTGAGTGAGATGGAGGGAATTGTTACTTGCTTGAAAATGCTCTGTACTTTGGGCGCTAAGAGATAGATATTAAAATCCGGTTCATCATAAGACATGAATATTCATAATATTTTGAGAGCTCCATACCAGTGGCACTAGGAAAGAATGTTGTTCTGAGGGTTACATTATTCCCAGCCTTCCCCTGATAGATCTAGCCTTATGTACTTAATTTGATAGTCGTGTAAGTGTAAAGTGTTTTAGCACAAGCCTGGGTTAATATATTCTCGAGATAACGCTTCCCGAGCAAATATTGCAAGATCCGTTTAAATTTAAACGGTGATCATCATCCAATGTCATTTTTACTGGGGAAAACTATATCTGTATATAGACATATAAGGTGATGATGTAATTAACATTCGCAAAATTAATGAATAATACATTTTCTCTATGAAGCGTAACATCCGATATACCAGCAGAGACTTTATTATACAGTGGTGATTACCAGTCCATGTAATCGTAAAGGCGACATGCGTCCTTCGAAAAGTCAACTAATAGTTTTTACTTGACCAGGGAGAGCAACGTATACCACAGCCTCTGGCTGCCCAGGCGAGAGAAAACCAATAACAAATTCCGATAAGCTTAGGACTGCTTTACCCGCAAATATAAAATAATGAGAACCCTCACAGATACCTTCATTGGTAAACAGGCCGTTGAAAGACAAACAAAGGCTTTGTCTGTGTCACAGGGCATGGAATGTTCTCTAGTATATTTCACTCTCATCTCTTGGCTCTGAGCACTTCGCCGATTGCGACTACCCCAGACTAAATTGCTTTCCTTTGTTGATATGGACAAGACATAATGAAGTACACCTCGTGGCGCATGGAACCTGCGGCATGTTTCTTGCACAAAGCATTTACTTCATGATAAGACGAAGCTAATGTCCAAAATGTGAGGAGAGGTCTCATCAGACAGTGACTATGGCCGTCCGAGATAATTGTGTGTCAGCATACAGCTGGATTAAAAGAAGTCAACATTTGTATGAAAGCCACTCTATGTACGGCTCTGTAGCTCCTTTAGAAGACGAGTAGGATTGTTAAATGATTTTGATGCACATGTTGTAAAGCGAAAAGATATATTAAAATATCTTCAATAAAGAAGACATAGAGTATTGAAATTTCCACTTGCTAGGAAGCACATTAACTGTTAGGACATATCATTTCATTTTGTATATATAGTTTCCTTTTATATCAAGGGGGAGTACATTAAAGCATTCCATGATATAAAGGAAAGGGAATTCTCCTGTATTAGAAGTCGCTAGAACCTCCAGTTAGAGCCTATGAGCGCTTGCACTCCGTCCCTAGGCGGTGGATTGGAAAAATTTGCGTGTCAAATGTGGATAGAAATACGATGAAAAGCATGTAGTCATGCAGTCGCTTGATGCAGAGGCAGCAGAACTGTTAAATTGTTGAATTCACTTATCCAATATTTGATCCAGCCATATGCATTTTCATTGCACTTTCATCCAGCAGTGTGTCGATAAGTTTCGTTCTTCCTTTCCTTTGAATTATTCATTAACAGCTCTTGAGTGCCGAATTACAGAGCTTTGGGGAAAATGCGCAATTATTTCCTTTCTGTGGAGCTTTCTGAATTCTCTCCATGTAGCCGCCTGGTTTGGAAGAGGGGATAACTTGGAGCATTTCGTGCGCTTACCCTACCAATGAAAGTCAAGCGATTTAGCTCGATTATTGGCATCAACACGATTCGGGAGACCAGCGTCGTTGTTGACATAAATGGCGAGTGATCAAGTGTTTGCCTCTTCGATTTTTGCCCTTCAAATCCCCTCAAATGCTAAATAGGCATAAAAAAATGGTCTCTTTTTATAATGGACATGAAGAGAGATGCAATGTGGACCTGTCACGGAATGTGTATTACGCCATTTATTCTCTATTTTGACCGATCTGGTGGTGTGGCTATATTCAACGTTTACAATAGTTTAAATGCAGCGTTATGTTAGTCGGCTATAAAGTGATCTTATCTTTTCCAATATAAGAAGATTCTAAATCATTGCACAACAAATATTTTTCATTCTTCAATTATTCGAGTATATTCCTCAGATTTGGATGGACAAGGCATTTTCGGTCTGTGTTCAAATAGCGAAATTAGAATCAGATAGCGAAACATATTATTTGTACGTGTATCATATGTATGGTGCAGCCAGCGAAAAGGCCAATAAACGGGCGTTATTCTCCTTTGATATTCGTACTTATTTGGGATTTTTATTTAAAAAACGAGCTTTGATGACAACAGCTAATTACATCTCATCCATTGTGAACTGTTCTATAGTTCGTAAATAGTAATGGTCGTAGAAATCGATGAAGTGTGATGAGGCGAAGGACCAGAGAAGGCAATCAAGGTTAAGACTTTTTTAATTTTCCACAGGGGAGAACAGTAATTAACAAACACGGAGATCTGGTTTCCCAGTACAGGGTGATACAAGAAACATAAATAATGTAAGGGCCATCACATTGGTGCTCTAATCCCAAGCAAAATACTAGAGCGGTTAATGTATGGCCATTTTAACCACAGGAGCAATATGGCTTAAGGGCAGATCAACTAACGACACAATATATGATGATCTTGAGAAAGTTTGTAATGATCTCTTATTGGGGAAACTGGAGAACATAAATATGGGTGAGAAGGTATTGAAGATTTTTGCCGATATTTCGAGTGACAAAAGACAATTATTCATAAATCAAGAGCCATCGCAGTGCCCGGTATAGTCCCTAATGGAAGAATTCTGGGCCCTGCAATGCTTCTTATTTTTGTAAACGCTATTTAACGATATTATGTGCTTTACAAATCACTTGACTATGATGACAATGTGGTTTGACCTTATAACGTTAGGATGAACATGAATTCAAAGTAATGGCCCAGGAAAATCGAATCTTCGTTCTTGTATTTTCTACGAAATCTACAATAGATTTATACTGTAGATGGTGCGAGAATAATGATAAACTAGATAAACTGAAAATACGACAATTTGGCAATCAGGCGGGCGTTTCATAATCAAGCCCAGCGCGCGCTATTGGACTTAACAACAGTATTCTGTTTCATAATGCTTTAACGCAACAACAAATTTGTACACAGCGCTCGTTAATGAACAATTCTTGTGGTTAGTCAACGCAACGCAGAAATCGTAATCGTAAATAATTTTCATTTACTTATTATTAATATAATCGTTGCATTGTGTCATCTAAATTGTTACTAATATTAACATTAGTAATTTACCTCAGTACCAGGAAGAAAAATAGCCAGTTATCGGCTAATTTCGTAAGCTTTTGGGTCGGAAATAAATCTCTATATGCATGAGCGGGATGAAATGTATTTCATATTTTAGTCATTTTATTCAATACATTGATTTACACCGTTTAACATCAGGGCCTCCTCGTCTAAATGATATCAGTAAAATATTATATATTTATTGTTTTTTTGTTTTAGTGTTTTTATTTCCCATTTGTAATACAGTTACATGTAATATATAGAACCTATAGAAAAAGGTCTGTCTCTTTCTGTGCGAACATAGGTCTTCCAAGAGTGCCTCTGTTATGCTCTTGTTTGCTATTTGTAAGATATATACTTATTTAGCTGCTTATCTGAACGTTTTTAACATCAGATCTGATATTGTTTACACCTTTCACACTTATAAATTTATTAATCAAAATGTCAAATATTAAATTCATAACCTTAATTCAACAATGTACATGTTTAAACTGATTATAAACATGTTAGATATAATCACCCTGGTTCCTCATTTTAATACCTCACCTAGCAACTGAAGAGTTACTCTTTCTCACCGTGTTATGTAGGAAAAAAAATAGGTGTGTTTCCGATTTATCTGGCTGAAAACTAGGTAGGGGGGTAACCTTTTTTTTTGTTATTTTTTTTGTTTGGAAACCACCTCCCAGGAACTGAAAAAAATGTCTTTTTCATAACAATAGTTGTTTTGAACATGGGAAATGTGCTTTATGACAGTTTCAAGTTAGGAAAACCCGTTTTCCTGCTTTTATAAGCTTTTTTTGTCAAAAAATCCAAAAAAAGTTTTTATTCGAATTCCATAAAAGTGGGCTTTTATAAATATATACAGGATTTCATCCTTTCCGAGTGAGGAATTATAGATTAAAGTGTACATTTTTTGTTACCTTTGTTAGGCCTTAAATTTGGTTTGTTTCTCTCTATATTCTCAGGTATGAGAGGGAGAGAGGAGAGAGAGAGAGGGTGGGGGGGGGGGGGAGAAGGAGAGAGATAAAGAGATAAGGATTCAGAATTTATTATTAAATACCCCAACATCCTAAAATCGTATTCGCCGGGGGTGAGGTAAAGGAGAAGGACAGAGAGGGACATTTTATGTGTGGATTTCCAGGCTTTATTTCCCTTTAACATTTTCCTTGTTTATTACCAGGTTTAGTTCCTGGTGGCTATGCAAATCCCCCTATTCAAAGGGTGGCCTGTTGCTATGGAGTGTTTCTAGACCGACGACGTTGCGTCGGCAAATATGGGGCACATTCAAGTTGCGTTGCCAAATACCAATGTTGCGTCGTCGCAAACTATAGTTTTGTCTCTAGAAATAGAAATATGCTACGCTAATTTGGTTCCCACACTATAGGTAGGTGGCGTATTGTTGAATTCTTCTAACGCTCGCTGGCTAAAATTAGCGGGCGCTAAAATCAGTTGTTAGCTTAACGAACGACACCTTGATTAACGCATGGTTAACGCAGGCTTTATGAAACGGGACTAACGAACGCGCACTATTTTGGTCGTTACCAGAGTATCGCTGCGTTCCGTTTTTTACCGAGCGCTGCGTTAAATATGAAACGCCCGCCAGAGTGGCATAGATAAAAGTGTAAAGTTGCAGCGTGAGGATGGGCCTGTTATTCGTGCAAATACATAGAATGTATCGATGTAGATATTCCCCGGTGAGCCTTTCCCACGCCACGTTACAGTCACGCCCTCTGTGACGTCATAATTGTAGTGCGACAGGATTATTATTCCACGCCCATTATGACGTTCCACATGTAACCCTTCTAACTCACTTCTCGTCCTGTTACCGCACTGTGCGGAGATGTATTTTCTTGGTGAAAATTTATTTTCTTATTTATATCATTGTAATTGTATATTTATTATGGTAAAATAAACCTTGCTTTCTGCTAAGTTTCTGGCCAAGCTTGCCTCCTCGTACATTATTCCCCTCAGGATCACCCCAGTACATATCTTCAAATATTTAGACTGGAGGCAGAATTTCAAAAGGGGCTTAGAAATCACTTTAGGAGGTACGGAATGTTAGAGGGTGGCATCCACCCTGGATTGGTAGCCTGACCATCACTGATTAAATTCATGGTGGATGCCACTTGTGCTGACCTATATTTGCTGAGAAAATCCAAGATGGCCGCCAATTTTTCTGACTTTTTTAGGTTTTTTGCCAATAACTCTGAGGATAATGCATTTACATCTTAGGTTAAATAAAACCATGTGTAGGGCAAATAATTATCTATTGATTGATACCAACCACTTGATTCTGGATTCAGTAGTTTTTGTATAATCACCTTTTGAAAAATGAGGTCATTTTGCGCTTTTGCTACAAAATGAAGTAGGCCTCTATTTTGTGAAGCACAATCAAGTTTCTGTTGGAGATAGAGCTAAATATGTATTAAATGTTTGTTAGAGTATGAAATGCTCTTTAAAATGAAACATTGTACATGTCTCTATGACTAAAATTGATTTTTGGTGTCAAGTCACCCATCTATTGCTTCTCATGTATAATTGGATCTATTGTCATAAAATGTATCAAAAATGTTTTTTAATTTAAGTATAAAATGTCATAAATCCTCATCTGAATCATCATGCAATGTGTTAGGTTGTGCCACAGAACAGCTGTAGCCTGTCAGGCATGGGATATCCTATATTCTGTTTCCAGCAGGGACACCATGCTGTTGTACAGTCTTTCCACCTGCAATGTGTCATCATGCTGCTTCAAAAAGAAAGTTACTCACACTAAATCATATTGGATTTGAGATCACCATCCAACAAACAAGATCAATGACATTGATAGAATGGCCCATCCAAATTGGACATTGCACCATTCATGATCAAATCAGACTGGAATATTGAACTCAGAAACAAATTTCTCACACTTACTATGAGAATAACCCCATTTCTGTTCTGTCAAATAAATATTGAAGCTGGCAAATTCTGCTAATTTGCTGTTGACATCAATGATACCACACAAACGGTAAAATTTCAAAGTGGTGAATATCAATGCGAAGGATGTCCTATTGTCCCTGGATAAGATCAATCACTGATAATTTTATCACATGATGTCAGAGAGTATGCACAAGAGGCAGTTTACTTCTTTAATATGGATCCCCCTGCTCTCATGAGTATGATAAAAGTGGACATCCATTATGAGATCTGTTTGTCTTCTGGCATATCCTCTGACAACATTCTATCATCTGAGCTACAGAGCATGGATAGGAGGCAGATCTAGAGAGAGCAGCCAGTTGGGTAACTGCAGCATATGAATGCCACTAAGCCACAAAGGAAGGCATACAGCTCTGGAGAATTGACTTGATGACAAAAAAATCAGGTATTATATGCTTGACCAGTAGGTACAAACACTAATAGCGAGATAATGAAAGCAACATATGAAGTACACTTAAACATATCAACTTAAACACATCCAAAGAGGTTGCTATGTCATGTTATGCATAGGTAATTATCACCTACCCTGCTTATGAAAAGTAAGAAGGGCTGTCAATACATTTTGACTCCCTATCCACTTCTAGGCAAATCCATTCATCCCACAAACATTGCTTTCATGTTAAACTTAAACATGCTTTCTAAGTTCCTGTGTATCAAATGTCTACTTGAATAGGTTTTTCCAATGCAAAATGACCAGTTTACTAGGGCTATCTGTTCATCGATGGCCTCTACAGAGACCACTATGTTGGGTAGCCTAGGGTCTGAACATAACGCAGGGTGTTAGCATTAGGCTAGCATTGGGATGCGCATGGTGCTTGCATTATCTCGCTTATTACTATTTCTGGATCTCATATATGAAGATGCTTTTCAAACTTCTTATGTTCATTAACAGGCATTTCAATGTTACTGCTTTCAAATCTATGTTCTCATAGCTAGTTTTGTATTGGCTAGCTTTGTACAATCACAGTAATTATGTATTCTACTCATTGCTGATAGATACAACCAATCCAGTTAACTACAAGATATTCTGTGACAACTTCATGGTCTTATGTACTTCAAATACCTTCAAACTGATCTATATTGACCATGCCTTGGAACATGTTTGATAATATCAGAAGCAGTACCTTAGGACTAGGAGAAATAACACATTGCAGGTGGAAAGACTGTACAACAAGATGGAGTCCCTGCTGGAAACAGAATATCCCATGCCTGACAGGCTACAGCTGTTCTGTGGTGCAACCCAACACATTGCATTATGATTCAGATGAGGATTTATGACATTTTATACTTTAACTAAAAACTAAACTAAAAACTTTTTTGATGCATTTCATGACAATACATCCAATTTCACATGAGAAGCAATAGATGGGTGACTTGACACCAAAAATCCAAGCTACAGACACTTGAACGTAGGAGGTTTTTGACTTTAACCGATAATTGGAATATCCTTTTAATTGCTATAAATTCATAAAAAATTCAATTTTAGTCATAGAGATATGTACAATGTTTCATTTTAAAGAGCATTTCATACTCTAACAAACATTTAATACATGTTTAGCTCTATCTCCAACAGAAACTTGACTGTGCTTCACAAAATAGAGGCCTACTTCATTTTGTCGCAAAAGCGCAAAATGACCTCATTTTTCAAAAGGTGATTATACAAAAACTACTGAATGCAGAATCAAGTGGTTGGTATCAATCAATAGATAATTATTTGCCCTACACATGGTTTTATTTAATCTAAGATGTAAATGCATTATCCTCAGAGTTATTGGCAAAAAACCTAAAAAAGTCAGAAAAATTGGCGGCCATCTTGGATTTTCTCAGCAAATATAGGTCAGCACAAGTGGCATCCACCATGAATTTAATCAGTGATGGTCAGGCTACCAATCCAGGGTGGATGCCACCCTCTAACATTCCGTACCTCCTATAGTAAAATTTGAAAATTCTGCCTCTAGTCTAATTTAGGTTTTGTCATAGACGAGAAATTAACAATGGCTCTACAGGTCAATAGGATGTATAAGGAAGCCTCGTCGAAACTGTGGCGTGTTAGAAGGCGTCGAGGCTTGGTGAATGGTAAAATGTAATATGCTGTATCCCTTTAAAAGCCTATTTGTTGCCTTTAATAGAGAATGACAGTCCAATGTTTGTTGGAGACTGTAATAGACTAAACGAGAAGTTATGGAGGTTGCTGTCGGTAGGTTTGAGGATGACTTTTGGAAGGGCAAAGACAAGCCCTAAAACACAATGGAAACTTCTATTATAAAGGTTTCATTTAGAAGATATATATATTCACAAGTAAATCATAACAGGGCTTTAGGGTATACGGAGGGCATTATCCTATACCTTGTTATTATCACCCTACCGTTTTATACAGGAAATTAATTTGAAATAGTTTGCCATGTGATCTTCGAAATTATTAATGATGTTGACACTTCCGAAAAGGAAATAAAGTTATTCTACAAAGATTGTGATATATGATAAATGTTGTCCACTTATAGCTGGTTTTTAATCCTCCGCATACTTTTATTGCTTTTTAGACACTGGCCAGCTTATATCAAACATAGGATATTGAAAGAAATATTTAAATCACGCGTACGCAGCGTGTGCATCCAACAAAAGTAAGTATATCTTCTAAACACGCATGTACCTAGAGGAAATATAGTAGTATAGGCAAAGTGGACATTGCAAAAGGCACTGCGTCGTAAGTAGTATAGGAAAGTGGACATTGCAAAAGGCACTGTGTCGTAAGTAGTATAGGAAAGTGGACATTGCGAAAGGCACTGCATCGTAAGTAGTATAGGAAAGGGGACATTGCGAAAGGCACTGCATCGTAAGTAGTATAGGGAAAGTGGACACTGTGAAAGGCACTGCATCGTAAGTAGTATAGGAAAGTGGACATTGCCAAAGGCACTGCATCGTAAGTAGTATAGGAAAGTAGGCTTTGCCAAAGGCACTACATATGGAAAGCAATCAGGATGAGAAAAATAGAAAACAGAAAAATAGAAAACATTAGTAAACATGATTTGTAAACCACTGGTTTCATTTCATTCATGACTGAATGTAGTGAACTGTGTAGCAGATTTCCGACCTCAATGTATTTGATGCGACCTTTTTTGTGTATATATTATTTTATATATTTGCATCTACAGTGAAAGAAAGACATGAGTGTGAGTGTCTCATCTCAGTCTCTTTTTGCAAGAAGTACGAAAAGTTGCCACCAGATAGCGAGGCCTGGGTACCATTAGCTGGCCCTGAAAATATCTGTTAAATTCTAAAATCACCTTCCACATGTTGCGTATTATGGTCGTTCAATACTCGGATACCTTCTGTCTCTCTCTTTCTCTGTTGTACTTTGTATAAGATCTCTCGATCTATAATAAGATATATCTATCTATCTGCCTGTCTATCAATATATGGAATTATCTAACTATATTTACTACAGTCATTCACTCGTAAGGGATCTTTTAAACTGCTAAATATCATTAACTTCTCTATTCATTACCGTTTACCTTGGATATTATTGACTCCAGCTTTATCGCTCAAATCAGCAATAACTCCTGGTAACAAGAGCATAACTTATACGTAGTTTCAGCTTCATGCAGGGAAAACATTGTCCTATCACAAAAAAGGTTTTCTTTCTCTAGAAAGGTCTCCAATAGAAACATGTCATAAATTGGCCATCCATTGATTAAATATGGATAGAGCAGGAGATAATACTAATTCTCGTTGTATTATGTTCTTGGAGAGATAATCAGTTTTTAATCAGTAACCGATCATGATGTGCGCTTTTTCATAATGCTCGATCGGGGAAAATAAATAGCAATTGCGCTTTTCTTGTCAGAATATCAAACGGTCACATGAGTCTCGGTTATTAAGGGACCACCTACACACCCACCCCCACACTTTGGGCCTGATTAGAACTCTCACTCTTGCGGTCATCACCCAGGGCTTAAAGGCACTTTTTCTCCTCAGACTCACATATAAAATCCGTAGACTGCACCTGCGGTAGACCCAGTTCTCACTTATCACCTAAACACACCACTATAGGTAAAGAAGATCAGCGTGATCCTGCATGTTGAAGAAAATATGAAAAGGGATAATGTCATCGGGGAAAAAACTGGCATTTTCTCACAAAATGGTGAGATACAAAGAAATATGGCCGCCACTTTTTACGGACGCTGAGTGAGGCCTGCTGATCCAACTTGTCAAATAACAGCTTATCAATTTCCATCGCCAAATGTTTGCGGTTTTAAGGAGTTGTTATTTTAACAAGGATGTCAATAATCTTGAATGATCATGTGTAACATACTAAAGGTTGTTTTGCCTGAGAGAGGTACAGAGCAGTCATACAGGGTGTGTTTGTTCACTCAGTGGAGTGAATGTTGTTTTGTTTTGTTTTGTTTTTGTTTTGTTTTTTGAGTGAATGTTCAGTGCTTAGTTCTATACAAAGTTTATGATGAATCTTTTGCCTTTGATGTTGCTACGCACGCAGCAGGGTTTCCCCCTGTCTCTATCATATGAATCATGTTTTAACACACCGTAATATCAACCTGGCCGGACATGTTTATTACGTAGTAACACCACTATGGTACAGTAGGGGTGATGGATATGTTGCGTGGAAAGCTCTTAACCAAAACCAGTTCGTTCATTTTGTACCATTCGTGGCCTGTGCATTTCACAAGCTGCAAGTGCCTTAGGTTAGACGTCTGTGGATATACGATCCTTCAGCGTTTAATTTCTATCAAGTTATATCCGCTTTGATTGTTTGCGTATTTACGGTCGTCCTGAAGGTCAGACAACACCAGCTACCACTTTAGAAAGTATTGATGTGGCCTGGAACCAACGGGTAGTCGGTCTTTTAGAGTCCATTCACCCTGAGCCTTCTAGGATGAATATTTAAAAGCAATCTTGTTTTATCATAGAGGATATGAAAATAGACGTGCAGTGGTGCTGGGAGTTGTTTGAATATTTACTCTCATGAGCTATCCCCATTCATACTATCTACAAGAGTCGTTGATTGTGTATATACCCGCAATTTATAACATTGACTGAAATCATGGTCGTTCGCGGGGAAAAGGTTGCAGATCACAATTTGCTCTGAACATACATCATGACACCTTTGGGCAGAACTCATGAAATATTCACATGCAGCCCACAATTGTCTACGAGCTTTGAGTTGGATCAATAGGGGAGAAATCTTTCATGGCATTCACCCTCCCTCTATCATAATGCAAGCAGATGGATGTAACAAGTGGAAATTAATACCAATAGCTCACATCTCGAATCAGAGCTTTCGAACTCTAAAGCTAGATAATTGACTCTGGAATGGTCAGATTTGTAATTACATCCATCTGAGCTGTTGGTTTAACTAACCATCAGCCCAAGTCTAAACCCTCTCCATTGAGTGGGAATTACCTTGCCGAACAAACAGGTAAGTAGGTGTAAGGATATCTTGCCATATATCAAACATATTACTTTTAAATGAAGTATAGATAATTTACCGGTCAATCATTACAGAAAAAATTGTCATTGAGCATGAGCATTATTCCTTACATTTTATGCCGGGTATTTATGAATCTATTAACATCTGTGATGCAGACTTTTCTAACGAATGAAAGCGAAAGCGAAAGCGACGATGTTCTTCACAAATTTCAAAGCAGCAGGACAATAAGGCGAATCGCAGGTACATTGTGATTTTTGAACAGCTCAGGAATTCAACAACATTCGTTATCAGTGGCTCAGATCCAAGCCTTTCAAGAATATTGATTGAATTTGCATCTTTTCCCCAAACGACCAGGCATGCAGGCATGGGCAATTTAATGGTATGCTTGCACAGAGGTGGTGTGATTGAGTTGTCGTTATTCAGGTACTGTACTTATTCTTAATCCACAGTGAATAAAACAAATCAATGTGAAACATGGATTTTTAAAAAGTCAATTTATGAAGACAAATTGCACTCGAGACCTCGAGCGATGCGTGGAATATTGCTGCATTATGCTTTATTCATACGGCGAAAATTGGAAAACCAAATTCCTCAATACGTTTAGTAGAGTCCAATTTCTCTGTGTGGGTTAAAGTCGAAAACTTTGTTTCCGTTGACGATGAATAAATTGATTACGGTACCCTGTCCGGTCTATGCTGTAATCTGAATAGTAGATGTTGACTCACGAGAGGGATCAGCCCATAATATTTAGAAGATCTGTTTTCTTTTGGAGATTTAAACCATGCGCAAGTCATTTTTGTAACGATTCTTTTTAGTTGCTACATTACCCATTTTACTTTATTATGTGCCGTCACTACCATATCCACTGACAATCTATCTTTCACTTTTGATATTAGCTGAAATATATTATAGCCATACATGTTGGTATTCAAGTTCCCCAAAAGTCTAAAATTATTTTCAACTTTGATTTTGTTTTTACACATAATGATTGTATGATTGTGTTGGGTAAAAATTGTATGTGTTTAACAAATTAAGGATTCCTGGTAAACATTAATCGTATCAGCCAAAAAGGTCAATCTACATAATTAAGCCTTTGCAATATCAGTATGCATATATTAGTTTCTGCACCCTGTTTCATGAACACTCGTGGGCCTCAATCTGTAAGAATCATCTAGACATTCTCAAAAACACAAATATGTGATAAATTCCTAGACGTGCTCTGAAGAATCATTGATCAACTAGCGTTAAAGTTAGCTGTACATACAACCCATTCAAGTGACTACAATCGGATGCATTGACCAAATTACTGTGATCCGCGTCATTTTCGCTTTCGTTTTCTTTCCCCTTTCTTGTAGATCAATTTATTATATTTCATTTTCTTGCAGTAAAAAAAGAAACTAAGATAAATCTCGGTTTAAGAGGATTAAAACGATTTTACAACGTATGAGCAAGTCAGAATGTGATAGTGGAAAGTTCGCATGTCGTTTTAAAATGATCAGATTGCTTCTCACATTATAAAACCACTCACATCTTTGAGTTTCCAAACGTAAGATAAATTGCCTTTTTCATGTGAAAGTGATTTACCTGGTCGTAGTGTAACACAATGTACTACTACGACCATTGCTGGCAGGCTTCAGGGTGTTAATCTTTCCCCCAATAAAATAGTAATGATTTCGCACAGGCTGAATCACCCTTAGTCTGGTGTGTCTTAAAATGTGTTTCGTTCAGCATAGCGAACGGTATATGATAGATTTTGTTTTGACCCTTCAAAAGTTTTAAAAATAGGTTTTAGTGGGAGGGGGAAAGGTGGATGGCGGTGTGAGAAGGAAGGACACCTTAAAGTGAATTTTACGATGCAGTTGTATTGGTGAAACTCAGGAGTGTAGAAAGGTGAGGACGTGTGGATAAGAATACAAGTGTGGTGTGCCTGTCAGCGATAGAATGGGTAAAGACCTGTATCCACTGGGCCGATTATCTCGAGGGGGAAAGATGTGGGGGAGGGGGTAATCAGAGGAGAGCCAGAGCAGATGCATGGGAGATGAAGGTAGCTGTCTGTCGGCTGTCAGCCGAGTACCTCCCGTCAAGATTGGATGAATCCAATTGTCAGGTCGGCGGGGCCTTAAGACAATGACTCCTTATTTGGAACGGAACATAATCTGTTGTCCATAATTTATGCTAAGGAAATATCCGCGTTTGGAGAAATAAATGCGTCGTACAGCCTAGTCCCAGTCCATAACAAAATGCAGATATAAGCGATATAACATAATTTTCCTCCCTACCCAATTGCGGTCTGATAGTTTAAGGTCATGCAATGTTCATGAGGTGATTCAACAGGAGAGAAACAACGCGGCTTGTTAAATCCCGATGTACGATCGATTATGGGCCGTAGTTTGGTGGCAAGGTATTGTTATGACGATCGTGAAACCTCTCTTATGAATATATGATGTGCTATTGATCAGCTGGTGGCTTAAGTGTAAAAGCAGTTAACTTCACCCATGTCGCTAAAATGAACAGTCACAACAATGCAGTTGGGATTGTGGAGTGTTTACCTGTTGTGTTTAATTTCTGGGTCAGACAGATTTTGTTGGCACTTGGGCCATTCACCCGGTTGAAGCCATAACCCGAACATTTTAGTTCTTATGCCTCCGGGTTATTCCATGAAATACAGAAACCGTCTAATGCCATAAATATTTGTGTATTGCAATCTAACTGGGATTGGTCTGACTATATAAACCTTAGTGTAGTGATTGATCTCTTGATATGTCTTCATTAAATTTTTATCATATTTAATTCATACATTACATGTATATATTTCACACTAATAGTACAGTTAAAACCGGAATTCGAACATAAGTATAGACAGACATGAGACTATAAAATGGATGATCGCCCACAAAGAATGAATGGAAATTTCAAAGTATCAAGATCTAATTATAAAATTCCAATGCCGAGAATATTTGAAGTCAACGACTTACATTTTCATATATTGCAAAACCAATTTTCTTATGTAATGTAGAAGATCTAAGTTTTCATCCATAGATAAGTCCCATCAAGTTTGTCTTTAATATACTGCCAATGAATTACCTCTTACTGAAATCACCTACGCAACTATTGACCCTGTTCCACAAAATCATTCGTGACCAACCCAAATTAAATAGGAAATGGAAATTTAAATATTAAGAAAAGAATAAAGAAATTTGAAGGCGAAGCTGGGCGACGACATTGATTTTTTTTAGTAGAAATAAAGTTATATGAAATATGTGATAAATGAGATTGATTTGAGAATAAAATTGATTTATATATGTCGCCAAACCCAAACTTGCCTGTATATTATTGAATTGTATATGTGTTGTATTTTATGTAACACATATTGGTGGCTTGCGCCTTTTTGGATAAGTTAAAGGGTCAGTCAACGGGTTCCTGGTCACTTTTAGGACAACAAACTTCATGGAGCCATAAATACAACACCCAAGTCTCAATTTTTTTACTTCCATTTATGTCTAACTTATAGTCACTTACAGGCACGAATTGGGAAAGCTTAGTTGAAAAGGTCTGTTTAGCACAAGAGGGCACTGAGAGTGCTGTGTGACATCATAAAGGTGCGCCAGAAATGAACATAATATCCCTACCTTTCCCCCCAATATCCCAGCAATTGAAACAGTTCACTGTCACTGCTTTCAGCCATTGTTTTGACCAGAGAACTATATGTAACACAGTGTTGTTTTGGTCTGCACAACTGCATTGATCAAACACGTTCCTCCCACCCCACCCTCCTTCTTTCTAGCAGCAATTATGAGAGTTGTTTGTTATGTTCATTGCATGTACATTTCAAGATTGGTGCACCTTTATGACGTAGGCAAAGAGTGGTGCCTTGAATGGAGTGTTTTTTTGTTTTTTTTTAAACAGATTTTATTTCGAAACAAATTTCACAAGTGTGATACCTTTCAATGTCCGAAAGTATTTCTGATGTAGATACAATTTACAATAACAATTTAATCATCAGTACATTAGCAAAGATCTAATATGACAATATTATGCTTACATGATTTTACAAGAGACTCATTTAATGTAATGTGCCTCCACTAGACAAAAAGTAGACCGTATTTAATACTAGTTCTTTTTTTTTTGAGTTTTGTTGCCAACTAAAATACAATAGTACAACATACATGAATACAATACAATCAATCAATCCGCAATTTATAAAACAACGATATAATTAGTCTGAATAGACCATTGGCCTTATCAAGTCCTCTATCAGTGAGAATCACAAAATCCGGAGAAAATTCCAGATATAATAATCAAGTCTGCGTTACATACATTTTATAGGAACAATATGCACACGTGTCTGCCGCAATTACTGTGTCTTCAAATAAAATTTTAACTTACTCCAAACTGTGGAACTATGTTTTCACTCCTTTAAATGGGTAAAACTCACTAAATAATAACTTGAATTAAGTAAAACTGGGGTGGTTACATTTCATAGCAAGGAAATGGAATTGCTCATAATATTTGGGGGTTTACTGACACTTTAAGTTAAAGATAGAGAGTTTAGAGTTGTATATCTTTGTTGGTGATATGTTATATCACAGTCTTTCGTTGGCGATACGTTTGTATCACAGTCTTTAGTGTGTAATATAGATTCGTTGGTGATGTATTATCACAGTCCAGGTATTAATACCAGAGTCTTTTTAAGTTATAGATATTATATGGGAGTTGGCGATACGATGTATCACAGTCTGAGTTTGATGTGTATGGAGTCTTGGTATGACTTTGTTTTGTGTCGTAGGTAGGTGATACGAGGTATCCTTGTAGGTTTGAAGGTATTAGCGTCTGGCGCCGTTGCGTGGAGCACGCTGTCACCTGTTGGATATGTTGTCGATCAGTAGAGCTGATACTTTTGTTGCAGATTTTACTGTTACATACTGTTTAAAATCGGATGATGCCCAGGATCCAAATCTTTGGATTTCTGCATCTGATGATCCCAGCTGGCAAGCATGAGTTGCCGCTGATCGTCTGAGCAAATGCAGTGAGAACTGATCTTTGTCCAAACCCATTTTTTCAATTGACCACTTGAAGTGCTTTGTTAGGTCAATCGTTGTTATAGGCTTGTATGTGGCTGGAATACTAAGAAAGGTTGTTGGGCATATTTCGTTGGTGCCTCTAGCATTGCTTGCTTATATGCCTCCACTGGGCATAGTGGGTCGGGTGGTACTTCCTATAGAAAGACTGTGTGACGCTGATTAAAAGACTGTAGATTTTTTGCCCATTTTGGGGTTATGATTAGGTGTCCGTCCTTGATGGTGACGTCCTCCCTCCTTGTGTGCCCAGTTTTATCGTACTCCTGTATGGAGTGAGGTGCCACCTCGGACTGGCGAAATCCTAGTCCATATAGTATTATGATGGCGAGGCGATACTGTTTTGGAGAGGGGAAGTATTCCGACATCTCTATTATCTTTCTAATGTGTAAGGGTTCGAGGGGCTCATCTGCCTGACCTCATGTGACTTGTCACGTTTTGCTGCATCTAGTGCTAATGACACTCTATATGATGCGAAGGGTTGGTTCTGACTCCCTGTTTTCTTGAAATAGTCTCTGACTGCTGATGTGTAATTCGCTACTGACTTTGAGCTCACTAGGAATGTGCGTAAGTATTGGATAAATGCGCATGCTTCTGGGATTGTGATGTTATCCGGCACTATGCTGTATCTATAGGTGAAAGCAAGAAATGCTTTCATGGCTGTCCTTTGATTTGATATTGTGCCAGGGTCCCTCGCTTGGTGCTTGGCTTGTTCTGCTCTCCTTAGTAGCTCCTGCATTTCGGGATCTGTAAGCAATAGACATCAATTATATGTTAGCTGCTTTTTCTTCCACTAGCGTTATGAGGCAGCTGGCCACCTCTATACATTGTTTGATTTCACTTTCTGGTTCATTTCTATATGTTATTCTAAAATATGATAGCGCTTACAAGTATTAACCACATAGCATGTGCGGCCTGCATGTTTTCCTGGTTGCGGAAGCCCTGTCTGAGTATTTGTGATGTCTCTTGTTTTTCAGTGACTATGCAGATGGTTCTGGCGGTATCTGTGTCCTGTTTCAATGTGTTGAGTATGTGTGGTGCTGCTACAGCCACTTGATCAGTGTCTTTTCCGGTATGCTTCTTTTCTACGACCGTCCATGTGTCTCCTTTTGCGCCTGTTATTGCGGTGTCACTTTCTTTGATGTATATTGTGGCTGATACCTGTTGTGATGGTATGAGGCTAGTACCATTCCACCTGTGCACACACATATTTATCCATGCTAGGTCTCTCCTCATCTCTGTTGTTATTTGGATATGTGTGCATTTGTTGTTTCTGAGTGCTTCGAGTAATCTGCGTACAAAGACCTTTGCTGGTTGTACGCATTTTGAGATGTGGAGTGTGCGACCGATTATTGACTGTAGTTTCTTTAGGGATGTAGTTTCTTGCCTGCTTAGTGCCTTTGGCTCCTTTTTCAATTCGTCAAGTTTCTCCTTTGGCATTTTTATGGTCATTTCTTTTGTGTTTATAATGATGCCTAGCCATTTTACGCATGTCAAGGGTGTCTGCGTTTTATCAGTTGCAATCGGTAGTCCCAGGTTTCTGAGTATAGTGGTGGCGACATTATAGCTGAGTGTGGCTGCCTCCATGCTCTCTTCCCATCCTATTATGTCGTCCAAGTACATGTAGCCTCTGTAGCCTTGGTTTTCTAGCAACTTCATTATGACATTTGCCGCCCTTTGCATATGAGCACTTGACTGCCTCATGCCAAACGGCAAACTGATGTCAAGGTAGAACTGTTCTTTCCATCTGAAGTGCAATAATGGCCAGTATCCCGGGCAGGCCCTGAAATTTTTGTATGCCCTCTGTATATTGAGGGTGTACAAGTACATGGTGTTCTCGGATCTTAAAAGTTCGTTCACCAGCATGTCGACTTTTGGGAGTGCATGCGATCTGGTCATGCCTAGGATATAATTTTGTTTAATGACAGTGTTTAGTGACCTGTCCGGTGGATACGACAGGTCCAGGATCACTCTCCTTTTATCTGGGGTTGCTTTAGGCCTCGACATTAGTGGGTTTGTGTGCATCCACTCGATGAACATTTGCTGGTTGTATGGCCCGTACACTGCCTCATTATTGATCTCCATGCTGATGTAGTTTTCTATTTGATCGGTGTACATTTCTGCTGAGGTGTGGTTCGTTATATCCAATGTGTCACTAGTTGGGCCTAGGTATCCTAGGGGAAACCCATAGCGTATTTCGTCCAATAGTTCATATTCTTGTAACACATTAGTTAGGTACATTTCCCACGCTCTGATATTTAGGTGTGATGGAAGAAGCTTTTTTGCTCTAAGCATGTTTGGTAGTCCTGTATCTCTCACCTCTTGGTATATATCCGCCAGTTCTTGCTTGACTACCTTGTTGTTTACGTTGGGCCATGTGTCGGCCCTGTACCATGCTAGGTCATACGGCAATGGTGACATGTCGTTGGGTACTTTTCACGGCCTTGTAGCACATATATCGAGTATTGGTTTAAAATCATAGTTGACATCAACACTGTACACATATTTCATACCTTGGGCCAACTCCTGTGTGGTTTGTTTTCTTGTTTCGTCGGTTTTTGTAGCCTCTGTTGCTTGCGTAGAAGCTTATTTGCTCGGCTGGATCGGGGCTGCCATCTTTGTTTCTTTATTGTGACCTCTGATTGGCTGCGGTTCCGAGCCGTTTGTATTGTTGCCTCTGATTGGGCTAGCAGTATTCCGGAAATGTGTTTCACATCCGGTTTTGTCACATAAACATAAACAAGCCTTCATGTGTGGGGCGTACATTTCACAAGTCATAAGATATTCATATTCATTTTCAATGCCATCTTCATTAAAACAATCACAGTTCACTGTTGTTCTGATACTCACAGGCGATCTTATGTTTGGTGCTTTGTCCCGTGAGCCATCGGTCGCGGGGTCACCTAGTTTTTTGGTAGGTGTGTGTAGTATCCGGACTGTGCTACTGGTGGGCATGGCACGTATTGATTCCCGGTCTGGTGTGCACTTGTTGGCGGTGGTGGCAGGTACATGAATGGCATCTGTTTGCGCTGTTCAATGAGAAACAATATGAGCAGATATGACTAACACTGGTGCCTCCATGGTGTGGCCGTCTTTCTCTTTGCAGCTCCCTTTCGCATTATAGATTGGGCATGGTGCACTTGCCCCTTCTATTGCTGCTATGGTTGCAGGTGCTAGAGCAAAATGCATTCTAGCGTACTGTATTTGCTTGTTATCCTCCCACCTTATTTCTCCCCTCTCCATTGCATCGAACACATGATTGCTCCATTTGAGCATGTTTTTCCATGGTCTCTCCCGGGCATCTTGGCACATTTGGTGGGGATGATTTATCATGTACTTCACATTTTTCGGTGTTGTCATATTCATGTGGAGCATTAAGGCTGTCATAGCCTGCATGTACTTGAGCATAGTCATGTTCTCCTTGGCCTCAAGTTTGTCTTTCAGGGTTACCAACCCCTCCCTCTCCAGATACATATAGGGGTGCACTATGTGGCAACGGATTCTCGAGTCAAAATTTATATTACCTTTCGTGTGACTGGCTTGGAACATTGGGTTTCCTAAGTCCATCTGGGTCTCATAATACAACTTTGACATCTGATCGGCCATTATGCTCCTCAGGTGTGGGAAGGTCGGAGTGGCGCTCGCCGTATGTTGTTGGTGGTGTGCGGTGGGGTATTCGGGACATCCTCGACGGTAGGCTCCAGTTTTTGTGCTTCAGATGATTCTCCTTTGTTCTGATTTATGGTAATTCCTGCCATGGCTTTTGCTATTGCTATGGTTTGTTCTATGTTAGTTGTGATCGATGCAACTGATTCTTCAATTTTGCCAATTCGCTCATTCATTTTATTTTCTTCTGGGCCCATGTCTGCCGGCGGTGTCTGGGTGGCGTTGTAATGGCCGCCGTCTGTATCTTCTTTGTGTGTCGGGGTGTTTAGAGTTTTCCCAGCTGATTGCTTTCCTCCTCGTTTCTGGACTTTGTCCTGCTTCTCTTTTTCTCCAGCATTTTTGGTTATCGTGTTTCTTGAATTTCTGGTCTCTCTACTCATTCCTGATTGTTTGGTTTGATATTTTCTCATATAATCGAGAAGTCGATAGTTTGAGAGGAAGGTGAAGAAGAAGGAGGAAGTAGAGGATTTGGGGGTAGTGGATACGTCAACGGCTAGGGGGCGCCACCAATGCCTCAGAATCAGAGATTCTATTAAAATTACGATGGAGGATAAATGATAGTTAAGGGTTTGCCTTGGGTTGGCCTCCGCACGTTTACAAACGTATCGCTCATTTGCTATTTGTCAGTAATCATAAATAGGTACCAGGGAAAATGCAACCCCTTGCCTGCGATTTGCAGCACTAGCAATCGTTCAAAACAGAGGAACTTGTGGTTGTGCCGACTATTTAAAATGACCGAGTATAAAGCTTCTAGGCAGGCAAGGGGAGACGTTTAATCACTAAAATCTATTTTCATTGACGAAGGTTATCTGGCAGCCGAAGCTTTACTATGAATAACGCAGGTTGATGTAGCCATTGCCTGGATGCGCCGATCAAATTTCAAATGATTGAATGAAGCAACAATTGTGATAATGGTCATAGAATTGTTTTGACTCGTATGATTGAACGAGACCACATGGTTTACTTTGGATGAAAATGAAGAGTCTGACTCATGACCATATATCTTCGTTTATTACCTCATTTCTCTTCCGTGTGTCTATTTTGGACTATCTAGACGTGCTTCTTGCAAGTATGCAATTGCCATAAATTTTGCCATTGAAGATTCCAAGCGTAGGGTGATTATTCAAGAATTTGCGTTCATAACGTCAGATATTACTGAGTTGTCCCGTTCTTCTATTCCCAGTCTTTCTTATGGGAATAGAAGACATGCCAATGTCTCCTTGGTATGACAGGAAACCCTTTGTTTTTTAACTATATTTAACGCGTCCTAATGTGTTGCCTATCGTACCAGTGCTCGCCTTTCCAACTTACACAATAATAAACTCATATTTCTGGGCGGGGAATTATTTAATAAGTTTCAATTATCACTTGCTAATCGCCATTTAACATAAAACCGCGAAATAATACTGGTTCATAACAATGGATATCATACTGCAATAATGACCCAAACCATGTCCCAGAAACAAAAATAATCTATCATGGCCTGGATCATAACTGATCAGTTTTTCAATTCGCCTCTATATTTTACATTCGTTTCTCAATATTATGTCATTCTTGAAATAAATTGGCACACGGACTTGTTAAAAATATTACAAGAGGGTAGTAGACCCATTTTCGATGCCGTTATAGCTGATATAAAGGCAGTATACTTCAGCTACTCTACAGCTATATAAGTGGGCAGTGAATAAGAATACCCTGGTTAAGGAACCACTCACACAAAATGATCATCAATTTCATATGTGGACTCCATGCCTGATGACATCCTTTGAGGCAACTAGCGTCGCAAATTGGCTTCGCAGCATCCATAAGCCATCCATCATTGGGACAATTGATGAACTCTTGTCTCGTGCTGACCACCAACTACTGCCATTCCGAGTGACCAACCGCCCCATTGAGGCAGCACCGCCCAACAAACACTGGCAGCTTATAAAATTTACATTTCCTTCGCTGCTCATCGATTATCGTTTTTATCAGACGGTCCATGTCCAATCTGCCTTAGTATGAACAGAGGAAAGAGTTCAGGGCCATGAAAATATATAGATGAGCTTCTCTCGGGACGATCCACAAGGCTAAAAACATATTGTGCTGGGAGAGCATATCAATAACTAAGAACAGATGGAAATCTCGCTGTTCTCCGCTGGGTATAAAGATAGACAGCTTTAAAATAACAAACTCCATCCGGAGCGACTTGCTTTGATATAAAGCGAGAGTGAACTAATTCAGCCAATTGTTGGGATCAATTACGAACATTCACACATGTCTTAGCCTCGGAACTAACGCTATACATGCAAAATGTCTCCGATTTGCCCTGGAAATAAAGGGGTAGATTACACACTTGTCACTCCGATAATGTAATTAGTCTCTGGTTCATTCCTGAAGAGCACTAATTAAATAGAGTTGATTCTTAGGGTTCCTCAGTCTAATGAAGACTTGACGCAAACTCGTTTAGCTAAATGAACCATCCTTTCTGCTGTAGGCTCTATGTGACAAAGACATATCATATATATATCGATTAATGACGATAAATTAACATGGAGGAGACTATACATCTACGCCTTACGCAATAGCGAGGCAGCACTAGCAACGCCTCCTTTATTCAACTTTCTTGGTGCGGAAAAAGTAGTTTATGGAAATGAGAATTAGTGTCTGGCTTGTACGTTTCTAACAGCGTTCTCAAGTGTTGCACTAATAGTAGTATATGGAAATTGGAAACATGTTCTGGTATATGATAATTGCTGTTCCATGCCCATGCAGTGCTAGTTTTGAAAATGCACAGATTGGAAAGGACGTCACATATATGCTAAGCGGGACATTTTGTAACCATCCTCTGAATCGAGCAATTGGTGCTAGTTAGTAATTGGTGCTATTTCTGTAGTCTAGTATTGCAATAATATGGAAAAAATGAAATCATTTATTGTTCGGGAAGTATCCTATACAGGGACTAGCGGTTACTATTTTAATCTACACTATTTTTTAAAATGTAACAATTCAAATGTATGAGTAGATAAAAGTTTGCTTCCCTTAATTGATAACGTTCGCTTGTTCTGTGTCATCAACTTTTTTCTGTACACGTGAGATACTACTTCAATCTCTATGGTATACCTCTTGGGTCATTTGTAAGCCTTTTTACTATCAAGAGAGTTGAAAGTAATCATCCCTACTCTGTCTGTAGGACAGAACGTTCGGACTCAGTGCTTTCATCATAAGCTACGTTATACTTGACCTCGAGGTAGTTACAAACGTGAGTTTTCTGATCCTTTCTCTTTTTGAACCGGTTTAAAAAGCGGGCAATCTATTTGGCCACCTGTCCCCCGTCAGTTGTATAGCAGGTTATAACAGTCGCTACCTTCTCTAATGTATGTCCCTAATAATATTTGATACTTTGATATTTGTTTTGTGTAGTTTAGCCTTTATACTATTACCAACGAGAAATACGGGTGTGTACACTAGATATTATACGTAGGCCTACACACTCACTTAGAGAACAGGGATTTCCATGATTCTCAGATATACGTTCATCGATGAGCAGCATTCAAAAACCTTTCGCTATTGCGCACCACATCCTGGGCAAATTTACTCCAGCCTTCACTGTAGGCAAGTCCTCGTTTTGTTTGTCTTTTTAAAAATAACGCTCGTATGAATATCATTCAATCAATCTGACCAAAACACCATTAGGCTACTCTGAAGTTTTTAGAAATAAATTACCTGTGTAGTTGATCCGGAGCATGCTGGTTTCTTTAACCTTCATTTTTAATTTCTTTCCTTCAATTTCGGGCTGAAACCACGGTAATAACTCTTGAGAACAATTAATGAAAGGTGTGCGTTTTAATGAGTAGGCCTCTTCAGTATAATGCCGTATCAGTAAATTTTAATTGAGACAAAAGCTGACGCATGCATGGCAATACAGAGTAGTTTCTTTGTTGTTTTGAATAAAGCGAGTCAATATTGTATAATAGGGAGGTTCCGCAAGCAGACCTTTCTCAAATACGTTAAACTATCGTAGCTTTAATGCGGGGAATAGAGAAAAAAGAAGGATCCTCAATAACTGGTCGCTATAAAATATGCAGGTTAACGAACGTGTTGGTTGAAGGAGCGTGATTATTGTACGAGTTGCGCCGCAACGAGTCCTTCTTAGCGACTGAAACCAACGTGTTATTTAACTGTTTTTAAATATGCACTAGTAAACTAAAATGGGGGCATTTTAAAGTCATATAATATTATATAGAATTTCGGTATAGCCCAGGTACTTCTTTCTCACTTTCGCCTAGCGTTGAATACGTATATTGCGCATATCTATGATAAATGTATGATAAATGTCAGTACATGATTATTGCATCGATTGAAAGTGACTTGTACTAATAGCCGAAACCACATTACGGATATACTGATTTTCCCCTTTCATTCCTTAATACTAGTCTTGGCTTCGCATTGAATATCTTAAAATATATAAAAGGAAAAGGGAAGTTTCTTTTAGTAGGATGACCAACCTAAACATACCCTAATGAGACCCAATAAGAGGAGTGTGTTTACCCCCACTGTTCTGTGTCCCACGATGCAGGCAGGTGCGAGATATTTATCATAAATTGTGGCGTCATCGATTCCTTGATAATGTCATGCGTTTTAAACGTTTTATTGAACTAATTATTGAGGGAATTGTAGAAATATGGCTGTTAATCGAAACCTGCAATCGAAGCTCCTGGAGATTACTTCCGTATGAATATAGATTTGCAAATTCATGATAAAAGTTTGTCGTACAAATAATCATTCAAAAGGTCAAACCTATTGTATTTATAAGCGCAAAGAAGTAAGAAACAATTGATGGGAAAGTTATATAGAAGCTTTTGAATATGGCCATATGCGATGAACAGGCCGGCGATGTTAACAGTTTAACAACTACGTTAAATTCCAAAAATAATACATTTCTTCTCTGTATGTGTATTGGCCACTGGGCCTCTGGAAACGCATCTACTGAGGCATGCAATGTTCCTAATTGGTCCAAGTTATCAAGGAATGATAAATGTCAGTCATTCAGGATTATTTGGATAGGGCTGAGTATTTATTGGAACTTGTAGACGCAGGAGGTGGGGGATGGAGTTGGCTGAAGGAGAAGGCTTTGAAATGTTGATCAGTGATAAAGGAGGGAGTGTCATAATGTTGCTGATATCAGTTTCTCAACAGCCGAATAGGTGGGCTCAACTCGGGAACTTGCCGGGCACGTCAGAGTGACGTCAGAGGAGGGGAGGCGTGTGTGTCGCTGCCTACTTTACATATAAGTCAGTCTGCGGCGGGTGCACCAGGCAGAGGGAGAGATTCAGAGGTACACGGAACACGCTACAGTGTTGTATTTGGTGGGAGTGCGGCGCAGGACATTCACAGAGCAACCCGGAATAAAGGCGTGTAGAAAGCGAACGGGACAAACAGCTTCCAGGTACGACTGCAATCTTAAACCCCCACACATTCGTCTTCTCGCTAGGAGGATCAGAAAATTCTTTTCACTTACACATCAAACATGGAGTGCACGTGTAGAAGCAGGTAAACCCAATATTTCCCTCCCCTCCCTTCCCACAACATGCAGTTGTTGCCTTGAGACTCGGCATCCACCTCCCCTGCCCCATCCCCTTCCTCGACCTACACTTCCCTTTCCCACTCTCTTTCTCCTTCCTCCTTCTCCTTCTTCAGCTTCTGTATCTCCAGCATCTCCTCTTCATCCCCGCTCTCCTCCTTCTCCTTCTCCTTCTCCTCCATGTCCCTGTGGTTACCATGTTTTAATATTTCAAAAGTGTGAATCTTTCTGTCGGACTCTTTACGCAGGTAGGTGCTTCCCCGAAGTCTGAATTTAGCCCGGAACCGGACATCCTGGATTATTCTATACATATTTACCAGGTACACCTGGTTACCTTCTTCTCCTCATAATCGCTTAAAGTGTATTGCATATTTGAGGATGTTTAATAAGAAACATATTGTGCAGGATTTCGTGGCGCAGTGTGCGTATACATACTTGATATGCGTGGTGAGTCAAACGCCATAGACTTGTACCACTCGTTCGGATGGATAAACGCCTCCGTTATTTATTTCGCCGGGTGAAAATTTCCAAACTGGTCCTCGGGAGAGAGGAACCAGTGCGTTACACTAAGGTAAATATCTGCTACTAGAATAACTCTTTGCTTTTCCGTCCGCAAATTTATTCCTGCTGTATTCATTTGATTGAGATATCTTTCTTATTTCCGTGGGAATAAAAATTGATACGGTCCTGCCCCCGTACCGAACCTAGCGGCAAGATTGAGAGAAGGTGGTTTTTACGTGCGTTGCACACATCGTTGTGCAAAGCAGTGCGAATCGCTAATGCGTCCACGACAGCAGCACTTGAGGCGAGGCAGCCAATCAGAAAGGATTTCCATGTTTAGAACCCCTCAAAAACAGCATGCAGAGTATGATGCTTTGAAACAAGCGCGTCTGTTGCAGAATGCGTTCAGGAGAGAGGGCAATGCATACCTCGCCCAGGTAGAACGCTCGCCCCTTCGACTCCACCACCAGCTCCAATGCCACCACCACCAAGCACCACCATTGCCAAACCTACGCGATGGGCGCCGGATGGCTTCGTTCGTGTCCTATACTCCCTTTTCTCTCTCTCCATAAATACAATTTATTTCACCTGTTCAAATAGCCAAAACACGGGGCATTCCTGCATAAGAACTGGTATAAATACCAAGGGTATAGAAGTTCCCATGTTGAACTATGGGTGCATCAATAAAAGTGTGATATATTCATGGAAGGCGATAAGTTATTCAGAAAGTATGGAGTTTGTCGGGGCGCTGGTGGTGGCGGTGGGTGTGCTCGTCCGTAGTGGGCTAGTATGACAAGGAGGGGGACTGCTGTAGAAAGCAGCACCGAACCGGAGGATTGCGCGTACAGATCAGGACGGTAGTAGTGGGGGGGGGGATATGCGTCTCGCAGTAACCTTGCAGGCCTTCACTGTAACCACATACACAGCCTCAACCACCCCCGCCTTTACCTCCTCCTCCTCTTTTGCTCCCCACCTCCTCCCCTTGCTCTTCCTCCTCCTCCGCTCCACCCACCGGTGTCTGATGCACATCGCTGCCCAAGGAGGTGGGCGACCAAGAGAGGGTGAGAGATACTACTCTAACAATGAGACCACACCACACCGACTGAGAGAAAAAGAGGGAAGCTAGATGGGAGGTGGGAGGTGGTAGGTTAGGAGGCGAGGAGGCTGGGTGTGGGCAAATGCATAAGCAATGGAGCAAAATGGCATTGGGAGGGAGGGAGGGGGCCAATGGGAGAAGAAAGAAGATTGAGGATTGTGGGTGGGGTAACAATGGGGGTTGGGTTTGGATTGCGTGGGATGAACTGATCTGAGATGGAAATGGAGAGGCATAGAGGTACATGAGTATAAAAGATGTTTGTATGCTTGGGGAAGCAAAATCGTATATGGGAGGAGCATAATAAAATGTGGGGGTGATTAATGTGGCGCCGGCAATGAGGGGGTCCCACATATTGTGTATACCTGCAGTACTACTACATCCGTCGTCCCCTCCTCCATTCCTCCCCCATAGCCCTGTCAAACGTTTCGCCCACGCCTGCCATCGGCGAGGAGGAAGTGCCCTAAGACCAATTTATTAAAATCGCTACTGCCTCACAAATACAATCCCTTCACCTGAAATCTCATTTACATAGTCTAAACGCCTGCGAGGTATAACCTCGTCATCATACTACCGCCTTAGCTTTTACATGACCTATCAATATTTACATAGCTGCCATTCAATCCTGGTCTTCCACAATGCGTTACAATACTCAGCCCAGTCAAACCGTCTTAACTTTGCTTTCCTTGCAACAGTACCTCTCATAAACCCCATGTCCTACTCTCTGGAAATGGCTGTATAATCCCATCAGGCATTTCTTTAATAAGACAGGCTTTCTGAAGCTATCATTAAATAGGAAAAGATACTACGTGCATTGAGGCAATTAGAATTATTAACCAATATGGTGTATATATAAGAAGAGCTTCCCTGGTCTTTGGATTTGATTATAGACTTCATATTAGCATCCCTTTGGATTTCAAATTATAGATTTCATTGATATTTTCTCTGTGTTTCAGAACAATGGAAAACAAAATTTGGCTCGTAGCCGCCGTCTGGTTGGCAGTGCTTTCCCTCAGTGTCTCTGCAATGAGCTTACCACACGATAAACAGAATGACATTCAGGTAAGTCTATGATCGATTAATACATTACCCTATTAAATTGTGGCACTGCAATTTAAACAAGTAATTATGTCAAACGCCATGGTACAAAGACAGCTAGCATTTCTATCCAAATTTCATCTATCAAAACCACCCACGTTTGTTACTTAGCTATATGAGGGGACAAAATCTGGATGTTTTCGTCATTATTTCTTTATGTATACATAGCATCATATTTTTGCAAAATAATATCTAGGGCAGACCGTTAAGTCCAAGTCTCCACGGTGGCATTAGATTATACATATCCGCAGAGCATTCCCATTATGGTGATTAAATTACAGGTGAAAAATGACTTGGGCAAAACCATCGTCAAAACAAAGTGAATAATTGAACACATGGTTGGGGGGAGAAGACTATTTTTGATGATATCGACCGTGGCGGCAGAGTTGTAAT
Source organism: Sthenelais limicola (assembly GCA_942159475.1). NCBI lineage: Eukaryota > Metazoa > Annelida > Polychaeta > Phyllodocida > Sigalionidae > Sthenelais > Sthenelais limicola. Next base: position 90,527,391 of record OW804096.1, on the reverse strand, counting down.
AGTCATAGTTTGCATAACAAAGATAAAGTAGGGAAATGGTTGAATAGAGGTGAAAAGCCTGGCTATTGGCCCATCACTTAAATAAAACACAATACAGGGCGCATGAAATTTGATTTGATGTGAATATACGCAGTGCATTTTGCATGGCATATGGATCAAGGCATGCTTCGCCACCGGCGGTCCATGACAGACTTTGTCATAGAGCCCAGACCCGATGGCTTCCGTACGGGAGAAGTCGGTTGGGCAAAGTCGGTATCAGCGCCACGCCGAAAAATATATAGACGTCAATAGCTTAATTCCATCATGCCACAAATATTTGATGCGCCAGCCGGGACGAATGGCCGTGAATACCGCCCTTCCTAACTCCCGATGAATATTTCATGAGGAATGCCTGCAGGACGGATTGCTTCCCCCTGCACGCACGTTCTGAGCCAGATCGACCGTCATGGATTTGCAAACCATCAGATGGGTCTCGATCCAAATTTAGCATGTCTGTATGTCTCCAGGTAGGTTAAGGTCCGGTACAACTTTTCCTCTCCCGGCCCTGGTAAAGTAGACTGTGCATGTGCTTTCCTAAAACAATGTGGGACACCGAAGACTCGATAAAAATTCTTCCCGTGGGAATTCTATTCACAGTGCCAGTTAAGTAGAGCTATAAAAGGAAAGCAACTCCGTCTGCATTGTGTGCCATCGGGCTATATGGAAAAACACAGCAGGGGAGTAATCCATTTTAGCGATGGACAATGGACCATTGTGAATTGGAAGTCCATGAGTTGTCCACTGGTCTTACTGAAGGAAATGCAGTTTATGTCCTGGAAGAAGTCCGGTGTTGAAAGAAGGGTTAGTGGCAGTAATGCTGGGCCAGACCCACTGTAGAATAGAATACATTGAAAGAGGAACGCCCCTTCTCCCCATGCACAAGGACCACATGAACCTTTACAAAACGTATTTTGCAAACAATAATGTTGTATTAGCATGTTTTGGTAGGGTCAACATTTAGTTTTCTCCTTGCTTCTTCGGAGTACTTAAGCACTAATTGGGAACAAATAATTGTCTTATTAGTCTGTCTTTAAAAATGCGATTTAATGGCTTAAAATTATATTAAGTTAATGACGAGACAACCACAACCGTTTAGATTGGTTGAGGTTAAGGTAGGAAGTAACCCATGCACCTGTATTTATCAATGAATCTTTTCGTCGCATGCATCTCATCGTCCGTTGTCGATCTCTGTATCGACATAGGGGAATACTCACGAAAGTTCTGATCATAGGAAAGCCTTCATATGATCTGAATGCTACCCGAAACCCTTTTTGTAGGAATCTGATTTGTTTTAGCGGACAAAACACCGACTGCATGCCCGTGCACAATTAATGATAGTGGATTGATTCCCTATTGAGCATCGGGTATGTTGGCATTGATCAGGGAGATTCTATTTCCGCTGACCAAAAGCAGAAAAGCCCCTTAGTTGGCAAGTTGGCTAAATGTCAGTTTCGTATTCACCCTGTCTGGATATTATTTCGCCTGCAGACGATTGGTTCTACGGTCATGTGAATAACTTGCCTTTTTTGCAAATGAGTTGTCCGTAAAAGGAGAGCCAGCCATTGATATCTAATACCTGCTATACTGGGCGACAGCCCGTAACAACTGCAGACTGTTGGTATTTACAATCCAAAGTCTGAGTACAGTAACTATACACCAATGTTTTCCTATCATATGTATCACATATATGTGCTCGTTTTTCTTTCACATCACACGTACCTATGAATAGACGAATATGCCTTATTCGGTACGTTTAGTGTATTGTAATATAAAAGTACAGTTCTCCTATGGGGTCTTTTATCAAGTATATTTTGAAGCCCAAAGGTCATAAAGATCCCTGGCTTCATTACCCTGGTTGCCAGGTAGTTGTAGCAGCAGCGAGAGATTAATATTTTAGATTAACCATCGCGAAGACTCACTTTTCACATTGGCAACTTGAAATGATTCTATATGGGAATATGGTAATATTGCATTACTAGAAAAATGATGGTCCTTTGTAGATTTTTTTTGTTTTTATTTGGAACATAGTTTATTGCAGGGTAGACAATCAGCGTCGTCGCAGTGACGATATTCCCACTGCCTGCCTATTAATATTTATAATGATACATTCTTCAATTTATAGAAAATAGAAAAAAAAGAGAGAAAAAGAGAATAATATTTCAATGTTAGTAAAAGACATTCGGTAGGTCGGTCGAGGGGGAGTTTCACTTAGCCTTGACCTCCGAACATTTGGGACCATATTTTTCGCTTTGGAATATGTTTTTTTATGGAAGTAAGCATTTCTCTATGTCGGTGTACATGATGATGAACAATATTTACAACTGATTGCAATTATGAGAAAGGCTTTCCCCACACAACCAGTTTGATGTGACATGGGGTCACATGAAGAGCAAGTTGTGATAAAGCCTCATACATACAGGATAACTAACGAGTTGGTTGAAGGATTGTGAATATTGCACGAGTTGCGCAGCAACGAGTGCAATATTCACAATCCTTCAACCAACGAGTTAGTTATCTGATTTATTATATATGCTCTATATAATGCAGAACAATGTATATTTTGAAGAAAAATTACCATTATAAGGTGCTTTGATCATGTTTTTTGTGTGAATAAACCTAGGCCTATAACAATGAACCGCGCTATTCTAGCCTACCATCGCTGCAAGGGCAGCCAAGTTGAGAAAAATAGCTCACAGTTCCGAATCAATTTTAGACACTTTCACCGTTTTAAATCTTTTTAAAATAAAGTAATGGTTTAAAAAAAGGTAGGCATCGATAATGATTAAAGGATTTTAGTTTATTAATTCATTTGATAGGTATATTACACCTCTACCTGTGTAGAAAGTTACAGCGATCTCTAGCCTACAGCTGTTGTCAGCTGGCCGGGACTGCGGGAAAATCGCTCACATTTTAAAAACTAATTTCCAAAACTTTGAAGCTTTGAATAGTTTTAAAACTACAGCAATGCTTTAACAAAGGATAAACTTAAATTAGATGAAAGTATTTTAGTTTATTTCCTTCTTTTTGATCTAATTTCACCGTTCATCCTCCCGTTCTGTCTGCGTTGACAACTGATCACGCCAATGGCGTGATTCCCCTCAGATGGGCCTACACGCTGTCATAGGCGCCTTCAGAGCGTGGAGTTGTATATGACACAACTCAGAGCGTGGAGTTGTATACGTGCACAACGTATACAACTCCACAATACGTTGTTTTAACGGCAACGCGTATATAATAAATTAATTATGACCATTGAGGGTAGTACCTAAATCCAGGTTGTCAATATTAATCATGATGAAACTACAATGCTAAGAAATGCTTCCAATGCAATATATTATTGAAATTGCCTTATATCTATATGCAGACTGATAGTATTTTCAAGGATTTTGCCGAGATATTGTAGTTTCCTCTATTTCACTTCCCTTCTCAGAAACCAGCTATATTTCCTTGTAACTATAGTGAGTCTTACAATCTATATCCACGATAGAATATTCCCATTGATCTTTTGGCTCACAGCCCATAGTGGTCCTCTGCCTCAGGGCATTCTGACAAAGAAAGACTATAAACATCAACCAATGCCTACGCACCTGCTTCAATGGCGAGTACACATGTTACTTGTTAGTGCCGGACCATGTAAACAGGAAACGAAAATTAAATGTAGCCTACCTTATCTGCCAGGAATTCCTGGGCAATACAGATGGCGTTGACCTTTATCGTATAAAAGCGCTTTTGCTTATTCGCTTCACCAGACACCATGTGTCAAACTATCGACAGGTTACTATCAAATGGGTGGACTTGCGTCCTCCCTAAAAGATTTGCTTGCGTTGTGTTTTTTAAAGATTTATTAAAAAGTCTTACTAAAGGTATTGTTTTTTACTGAGTTTCTTCAGGTGGTTTCTTTTCGTTCATCAACGGCAAAGAGTCCTTTCGGGCCAAAGATGCGTTTTCAGAGGTGTGCTACTTTATACACCCATTCAATGTATCACTGAAGGTTAAAAAGCATTATATATGTTTAGTTCACTGCATGAATATAGTACCCTCCTTGATGGGTATTGTGTGGATGCAGTTACGGCTTACTAAGATTACATTTATAGAATGTACAATATTGATATTTAACATAAGTCACAGTTATGATATATTGTGAATGGCCATCAGTGTGTTATGATCGATAATCCCAGTCCGTATATATATGTAGGCCTATATATCTATAGCTGATCGATATTGGGTACTTACGAAATATACCATACCAAATATTAATATTAATTATCATTGATTTATCTGTTTATATTATACCTCTGTCTTTTCATCGGTTACATTCTGCTGCAAAGTCTATGTGACAGATAACTCGGGATAATCCACAAACAAATTCGAGGCTTTATGTCTCTTCATTGCGCAGTCAGATCCGGACAAACTCCTCTTTGTACAATAACATTGGGCAGCAAAATGTCCATTTGTCATTGTGCATTGTCAACTTGGAACCAGCCTCCTAAATTCTGTGCTGAATCAGGATATTCATGTGGTGTGTATTATCCATAGCAACCACGAGCACCACAGAATAAATAAAATATTCTGAACGCTTCCAAAATACATTTGAACGCTGGCATAGTCTCAATTTAGGATACAGCTAGAAGTTATTGGTTTTTTATGTAGGTCTGCCGACGCATCTATTAAAAATTTAACATCCTCCTCGCGCGGGACCCAATTTGAGAGCAGGGTAAATCTAGTTTGTATACCTCGGCATAAATTCTTTATGATTGGTGAAGGTGCATACACCAAGTAATACATTTACCGTCAGTGAAACGCAACCGTTTCCATAATGCAGCCCTGATGAAACGAGTCTATCGCCCATGATACCAATCGCGCTGTTCATGAGTACTTCTCTATCATGGGTGGTATCAGAGGAGTATGTATATATGGCGTCATAAACGGATTATTTCCCCTGGTACCAATGATTGTTGTTCTTTATGAGAAACTCTTTGCCCACCCTAGCGCATATTTCCACACAGGTCCTTGTGCACCTAGTACAAAATATGTAATGAACTCACCTACGATGCATCGACAAGAACATAAATTTCACTGGTATACTGCACGAAGCATGGCTTACGAGCAAGCACATTGATTGTGTCATGACGAGTGAACAAAAAAATCATCACTACAATACATTCCAGGTCGTATACATTCATGAAAAGACAAAGTAACACATGTCCCTTCCCATGAAACAATTCACTTCGCCTAGACATAGTATACTAGAAGGTCTAAGATTTAGTTCCAATATTTTATATCAGCAATACAGGTAGCCTTTCTTATGCAACTCTTCATTTCTGTGAAATGCTATAACATTAATTAGCTCAGCCATAATTTCATATTCATCTTCCTGTCACATTTAATGGGACGCTTGCCTGGAGTATAGTGTGCTAATTATTCTTTATCTAATTGGTCATAGAAAAAGCAGTTTCTCTTAATGAGAAGCACCACATGTATAATTGATTATGTTTAAATATCAATTATGAGCTGAAATTGACACTTGTAGGGAGACAAGAAGGAAGGGAATGGCTGAGGTAAAATGTCTATATCTTTTACGAACGTGTATATAGATTGGCGTCAAAATCGAAAGCAAATGTGATCCAAATAGCTGGCAAAATAAGAAGGGGAACTGATTGCAGATTATATCAAAAGAATATTTATAGGGTAGAGAGTTAATTTTCATGGCACGTTCTTGAACTTTCGTCAACACTGACCGCGCTATGATAAAAGCAAGTCTTTGATAGCACTGAACTGCTAAATATACGGCGATTTTCTTTTTCGTGCTATATCGAACACCTTTTTAAATCCCTCCCTTTGGCCTCTCCATATCAAAATACATCAAACATTAACTTTGCTAGCGGAGAGTCACGACTCCTCAGACCTGTGGAACGGCGATAATCTTTTTTCCACTTCCATCTGGCCTTTGTAAATGCTGTCATCAGTTTTAATTATTAGCTGATATAAAAATCAACAAAGGTCGTATTCAGCTCACAAGACCTGCGTCTGAAGAGAATCTGTTTTTATTCGCCCAATAAGAGGAGATGATAAGGCGCGGCGATTAAATGAGGAAAGCAGGGACTCAGATATAAATATTTTAATTTAAGGGGATATCAATACCTTTTTTCTCCTTCCTCCTGCCGAGATTACGGAAACGCGACAATATTGCTAAATGTCACGAGATATGGTTAGCTGATGCTGAATTATCTTCTGACGTTACTTTCGATTTGTCCAGGAATATGATATCAAGCTATTGGAGACATTAGTTGATGAAAATATTAGGCTTAAAGCATGACTATCTATTAGGGGGATCCTTTTTTTTTTTTTTTTTTTTTTTTTTTTTTACTAATACAGGCTTAGAGTTATGACGGCAAATACTATCGCGGTTAAAATATTAATACAAAAATTATTAATTGGACTGCTTCAGGTAAAGGCCTTCATACACAGGCAAAAAATGTTTTATGAAGGAAACCTTGATTTTAAGCATCTTATGGCAGACCTAAAAGGTACGCTGTTCTGTGGTTGTTTATCAAAATCGGGTAAAGTCGGTCAATAAAAAGCTAAAAGAAATATAGTGAAGGCTTCACGCCGATCTGCAAGAGGTAAAGTCTTAAGTCTTTAGGCTGGTGGTATGGTAACTGGATGTTCCACGATGGACGTGTGAGGGAAATTGCCTTGTAAATATGTTAATATCATTTTCTGGGTTTTAATCGACATTCAGTCTACTGTCATCAGATTTGTTTCGCCTTGCCTGGTAATTGTATTGGATAATCTGGATTAATTATTTGTGTTTGGTCATTAAAACAAATCATTTAAGAATTAATGCCTGACATTTGTGGCCTGCTGGGGCAATGATGGTGTACTACTCCGAGCCGAAGCCGAGAGTTTATACACTATATGGAAGTACTTTTGGTCGCTACCTCATGTGGTTATAGCCCCCGGAATGTCCAAGTTAGAGACTAAAGGAGGGTTAATGCATGAAGTAGCCAAATGTATTTCCTTCTACTGCAAAAGTATATACAAAGCTGTGTATATACAAAGCTGTGTATATACAAAGCTGATGACCACTGTGAATTTAGACACAAGGATGAATAAACCTAAGATCTGCATCTAAGTGATACCTTTTAGATAACCCTAAGCCGTTCCCCCAACCCCCACTCGATTAATATGTTCCTGGGGATAATAGTAATACCAGTTAGGATGATTATGGACTAAGCAAGGAGTATTACTATCAAAATAGTCATGCGCATGCGTGCGTACTTCCATTAGAAACCTCCATAAACCGTAATCTAAATCCAATAGTATTGATTGGATAATAATGCGCTCCCAAATCGAGGCATACAATTACCAAGGTGCAACAATCATGTTTGCAATATATCACGATACTAATAGACAAATGTTATAAAGGAGCATACATTATCTTCTGTCATTATCATACGCTTTTAGCCTCTGTATGACATTCAATGGTATTGCTCTCGGTTGTAACACACATTGCAGCGTGCTCTCTATTGTGGTATTGTACAGGTTCCTCAATGGGATATATGTAATCTGCATATAATATTGTTGTGTGGAAATATGAAAAGGTCTCTCGTATTTAAAGCTGGTTAAAGCTACTGCTCTTTAGTGCAGAATTCAATAGAACAATGGCAAGACGAGGTGAGTGAATCGTTCAGTATCCATGAAAAGCATTACTACAGGCATGGCACGTCTAAAGAGCACCAGGTGCAGAACACTGGCATGGTGACAAAGAGATGATACAACTCCCTAGGAAGGCGATGATGTGTAATTCCAAAAAGGAACAAGCCACCTTTTTTCTCATATCTAGATGCAATATTTATACAACCTCGCTCGGGGAGGCGGCACAACATATGATATAGCTTGTGCAACCTTTGATCCTTTTGTAAGTTTGTAAAAATAAAATGTATCAAACGAGAACGGGTTTCTGGGCATACAGTCCAAACCTAAAATCATCGATCGTGGTTATATAGGAATAAATTCTATTCCTGTTCTGTTCGGGTCCTCTTCGCATACTGTGGACACAAAATACGACATACTGATGTAGCCCGGGCAGTTATGCATTGAACAGAAACTATATTGCACCTGCGTTCTGAAACTAAACCTTATATATATGCCTTAGCTTCCTAAAATAGGTGACCCCCTAGTACTCATAAAGCCTGTATGTATAACCACAGGAATCAGACATTTCTGTGGAGCCATAGCCAATTCCCTGGAGACTTGCGGAAGTCTAGAAGAAAGTTAAAGTTATAAATACGATGAGGAGCCGTAAGTGCCTCAACGGTTAGAGTCTCAGCAGTGACATCGAGCCTCCGATGGGCTTACAAAATGAGAGTTGGCGATAGTCCTCTTGGCCTTTTGGGAAAAGGTGGGATTTACCACCATTGCTTTGAAATCGTCCCTTGGGGCAGACCTTTTCGCTCGGTGTCTTTACTACATTTTACTCCAGACTTTATTTTTCTCTACTATAAATTTCCTTATAACGATTCCCATTACGGAAAATATTGTTCACAAAGAAAAACATAATTTGAGGTGTTGTTTCATACATATATACTTGGCCGCTCTTTAAAATTAATCGAACTATAAATAGTTCAAGTGTATCCAAAACATCTGTAGTATATATTCAATTTTAATTGAAGACTCATTGCATCCGTTAGAGATGCTGAACAAATAGTAAACGCAGCTACAAATTAATGAACTATCAGACAAATGGCAATTCTCCTGTGGTCGGAATATATGGGGTCCTGATTCATCACAGGAATTGTCATCGATATGAAAAAGGTGTGCCTTCCTTGGATCCTACAGACACCTCTCATAATAGATGGCGAGAGGCAGCTGCGCTATGTTTTCCTCGTCGCGTCGCCTCATCAAACTTCTGGTATATGGACTTAATTCAAGTCGATCGCTTTAAGTGCTGACGCCCTAGATATTACGAAAGCTACACAGACAGATCGATCTAGAAAATCATTCTCTGGTAGTTATTAGAGGCTACTTTGAAATATATTATCCCCGCTGTACGCCTGGCGATCTTTTAAACATCGTGTAATGTATTATCAGTAACGCGCCGACAGCAAGACAGACACAGTATTTGCAAGTAGGGACGCTAATAATCTTGATGAAAGCGGCCTTCGGTTTAAAAGCTTCCATTATTTTAAAACTGTATGAAAGACATTGTCGTTTGTGGAAGGCAACACTTTCCAACTGAGAAGCCGCAAGTGAGGCGAGAGTGAGTTGGTTAAAACAGAAAATCAATATAGGCACAGACCGATTGCATACAAACCTCTGCGGTCCTTTAAATGGACCGTAAACTGATGGCCACAGATTTCTTCGATGTGACGTTTTAGTAGTTACTCACAGTCACCTAAAAGAAAGATAGATTTGTTTTGATGGCTAATGACAATGCTTGTCCGATACTTGTGCCAATATAGTCATACCAGATGTTCAGCACATGAAATGGCAAAGCACCATTTCTCATGGATTCTATCAAACCCCGGGTTTTGCATGCATGGGATGGGTGGGACATTTTAAGCTGAAACTGAATATAATTATTTATATATATAATGGTTTTCTAACACCCAGAACATTATTCCATATTTCGTTTGTTATTATCCACAGTCTTAACGTATCACTACTGAGCACACCTCTTCACTCATTGTCATTTTCCCCAGGTTTCTATCCTCTCACACATTTTCTTTCCTCTCTCCTTGTCGGCTCTTTCTCCTGTCGCACTATCGAAATATGAGAACGTTTTATGGACTCTGAGTGGGACCGACTAAGTTCAATATCAGCACATATCGTCCATTGCAAAGAGAGCCAAAGACTTCTTGAAGCCATCTACAGGGACACTAAAATAAGCAGTCTCTGCAAATATGTCCCACCCTCGAAAAAAATGGGGGAAAGGTATGAAGCAGGGAATCATAATATTCAATGTTTCCCGGCCCAGCTGCATGATCTAGCATTGCTATGATTCCAGATAACATTGAAATGGGCTCGAGAATATACTAACCGAATGAAAATATTTGTTATTGATGTAAAATAATGGAGCATCACATTATCATTAAGCACTTTCAGGGGACTTTACAATTGCACCAGCGTCTTTTTGAGACACGATGACGTGATGGTGTAGATTTAGTCTTATATTCATTTTATGCATGAGAACCCTGCCACGTCAGACCATTACTTAAAGGTCCATTTAAACATTGCGTTTAGTCACTAAGCCATGAAATCCTATTTCCCTTGCCAATGAATTTAAAGCCATACACAATCGTATTCCTCTCATGCTACATGTGTTTAAGCAACTGCTGTCAATCGTACGCTCGAAGGAATAATGTGCGTGCTAAAAACTCATATTAAACGGCAAAATGTTCCTCCTGGGAGTAGGAATAAATGCAAAAGCAAATCATAGGATGGGGCAGATCTGAGAGAATTTACATGATCCGAATGTAGCTCTATCTGCCAGGGCGAATGAAAAACAAGTAAGGAAAATGAAGGAATTGGCCCCAGGTTTGAACGCGGCATGGTGACTTGATTTATTCATTCTTTATCCTAGGCTCATGGGTTATAGGTCACAGAAGGGCCAAGGAAGAGATTCAGCAGCAATCCCATAGGGGGGGGGGGGGAGAAAGCAATGACTTCAAAGGGGTGTCGTGATCTTGCAAAATTTGAGGCGTGTCTCAGGCCTTTCATCCGAGTCTTTAAGAAATTGTCGTCTCAAACCCGGTGAGCCTAATCAGTCATGGTTCCCCGTCCAGGAAGGGATAGAACGACATCGGAGCCTCACGCTCTTCATAAGATTAATTAAATTCATTCCAAATACAAAACAATATTTTGCGTGGTACATTCATCATTCAACAAGTTTAATCAGAACTTGATCATTCAACAGCCATTGAACGTTGAAGGAAATTAGGCTTTTCAGGAAATGAGAGGCAGAGACCATCGAATACAAAGGTTCATGGTCTGTCTGATGCCATTCCTCTTACATCATCGGGGGAAGGGGACTCCATCAGCTTTCATAATAAAAGGTTCCAGTGTCTGTCAGGCACAATTGATACGTTCATATCGTCTCCCATGCCCTGGTACTTTGTTCTCATCTGCAAGGCAAGGCTGTGAAGGCAATTGGTATTTTATTCAAGTACCAGCAGTCATGTAAATAGAACATAAATAACCGAAGGTAGCGTCTAGATGATATCCATTGAGATGCAAGTTGCTGACTGAAAATTATTTCCGTCGGCCAACTAATCATTTCAGAGATGCATCATTCTACTGATGGGCATAAGAACAGATTTTAAACAATGACTTGTCACGCAAAATTAGTATATTTCTATACGAAAAGAATTTCTTATACTGGCAAGACCATACATACATTATCATATTAAATATTACAACGTTTATTTGCATGTCTCTGTCGACGTTTCTTTTTTTAAAGAAAAAACTTGATAATGCATTTTATTAAAGGAAAAACAAACGATTTTACTGACGAAATAGAACATTGTTTATATAGTTGAATGCTGTAAGACGCACATTGTCCCTCTTCTTCCCGCGTTTTGTAACAGAGGTCGGGCGAATAGAAAATATGGCTTACGCTTATAAATGCTTCAGGCATGGATCAATGGTGTTTTAGTATACATTTTACTAACATGGTTGGTGAGCTATTCTTTCGGTTGATAGCCCCGCCCGAATTAACTAAAGTAATAATCTTTTTGTTCAGCTCGATTCAAAGAATAGTGTAATTCACTGCATTCACAAAAGTATATGTCCGCAGTTCAATCAACACATATGAATTATTTTTCATGGATTTTCGGGATGATTACTCATCACAGAATAAATATAGTTTATTTGTCAATGAATGTATTTGTTTGTTTGCTCATCGTTCGATGGACTGAGAGTACTGTTGTTTTGTATCAAGTTACCAAGAACCTGTGCTTGTAGTTGTAGTATGGCTATATGTGTATTGGTGTTTCTGTGTCTCTCTAGATTTGCCTATGTAGGAACTACTACTGCCTGAATATAGAATTCATATCGTGAAAAATTCATAGCCTAGCTGACAGTGGAACGCACTAGCGTTAGTTACATTGATATGGATGTAACCTCTCTTACTGGTTTATAGGAGTATGCTTAGAATGGGCGTCACGACCAAGGAATCACTTTGTGTGTGACGAGCAAGCTCGACGCGAGTTCGTGTGTTAATTGAGTTTTGTTATTTGAAGCCGATAAAAAAACGTAAGATGGCTATGAAAAATGTTCTTCAAATAAAGGGGGGAATAGTGTGGCAGTAAATCATATCTACCTACTGGGAACATTATGAAGGAGGGGTGAGGAGGTGTGATATGATGCTGATCTCACAGGAGTAGCAATTACTTAGGTCTTCCATGTATATTCGATGGCATATTGGCTCAAAACTGAAAACATGATAAGACTAATCTGATAAGATATCATGGGTAATTTGTGTGTACAAATAACACGAAGTGGAAGTTACACTTATTGAATGTCAAGTGGAGATGGGCAGACGTACACTATTGCGTTCTCATATGGAATGAAACGATAGTACATACTAAACCCACTAGAGTATTCAATTATTCATAAATGCTTGGAATTCGATGATGCCTACATAAAATTATTAGGAGCTGGCATAGGACTAGGCAGTATACACATGCTGCTGTGGTTCTATGTCGCGGGGTTCATTATCGGAAACCGCGGTTATAACTGATAGTTCTAAAACCTTGCCCTATAAGTTCGAGGCGATCTTCTGTATGCACACTAAACAATAATATTTGTATGGCTGCCCTGGTGCTATGGCTTCCCTTGCGGATTTGCAGAATGATATATAGTTGATACTGAACACTGGTGTTAACACTATAGTTGCGAATAAACTGTGAGTGCATCATTAGCCTATCAGTTTCAACATCAAATCAATAAATGATTAGAGTAGATAACAGTGAAATCCTGGCGGTGCACCAAGATTAGCTGCTCAATTTAAGGGTGGATTAAATATTTAACTCGGGATTGTTCAGTTGCGAGTGATAATTGGCAATATTTCCAAGCATGGGAAGAGAGAGGGTGGAAATGTCTGGACTCATCGCAAGTCCTCCTGTGGTTTATCATTGCCTCGACTCTGGATTAGGTGGTCATCAGCTTACCCAGTAGTATCCTCTGATGTCCCTGCGGTGTCATGGACCATGCAGACTCGCCGTGTCAACTTATTGTTTGTCACCCCCCTGGGAGTAGTGTAGCCCTAACGACAAAAGGTCAGTAGAGAGCATCGCGCCACTCAGTGTTGCCTTAGTCTGATGATGCTCTTGAGCTCTAACCAAGAATAACATATATCCATGCATACCTGAGACTGAGTAATCGGAAATTCCTGCATTGCCATGTCACTGGCCTATACGGTCCAGCGTGGGGCTTCATAATTATAACAACGTTTGGCAATCGTGTGCGAGAGTTTTCCAGCTGAGACAGATTTGAAGACTTGTTTACGAAAATTAACCTCTGAGAGTTTTAGCTTCAAATTTGAATCTGTCGTTGCTTAGCACGAACGTCGAACGTCGCCAAATATTTCGAGTTATGGACTGAGTGAGTTTGACACCTGAGCTTGAAAACATGCCAATTATTTATTGCCATTTTTATGCAAATAAATGAGAGGCGAGAATCCCCGGGGATGCATGTGTATCGAGTGTCATTGGGCCTGCCTTACCGCAGATAACAGGAATGTTTTGCAACATTTTAAATATTAAATATCTTAGATTGAATCACGTAGCCCTGCCACACAACAAGCGTTAGTCACGCACGCAAAGAGGTTGCTCCCTTGCCCAGGGTGAAACTGTTTAGAATACATGAATACATTTAGGAGAGTATGTGCAACACTTCCCATAGGTTCTTATGTACATATATTTATATATTCGACCAAAGAAAAAAATATTTTATTGAGATTGTTTACGTTGATGCCATTGCCACTATTTGCGTCACAGAACGCTGAAAGGAGTATAATTCTAAAACTTAGTTCCAATAACCTCCGATAGATCTTGCTTAGACAGAAGCTCCTGGATTAAAGCCAGTTAGACGCTTATTTTTCTCAATGACTTGGGTTACCAAAGCACATTTATTCTCCGATCCGCCGCATTTTAGCTTTCAGACTTGAGTCATAGTACTGGCGTTTTAATGTACATTTGGGGGGAAACCTTAAAATCCGGATGGGATGCTCATGAATCAATGTCACGAATGCGATCACTGGCTATAGATCTCAGTTGTCTCGTGGGATTGTATATTTGCTAGGAGCCAGCAATAATAACCTTTCTTTAGAATATGATATTGTCCCGATTAGAGGTTAAAACACAGATACTAATGATGTTATTTACGTCATTCCAGGTCGACCAACCAGAGCTAGAAGAGAAGGAACGTGCAACATGGCTTGATACAAGAGAATTAGAAGATGAATTCAAGGAACTTGTCTTCATGGCTATATCAGAGGTGAGCACAAATATTCATTTGTCATCGGTATTTTGACGATAATATACGTACCAAATATATGTAATATATAATGTTACATATATCTAATACTAACATATATATATACGTTTTTGGAAATGTATATATATGCGCACATATATATGTAGGTTAATAATTATTTACATAAATATATAATTATGTTCGTGAACATTGCAGGGCAAACTCAAATATTGTTGAATTAGTCATCATGCCCGTGCAGTAGAAATATTTTATCAAATCGCGATGAAAGAGTCATCGCGTTCCATGAAAGTATCTTTTAATAGCTCCCTCAATGAATGCTGAGCCACATATAATATGCGAAGAGAAAGCACGCCGAAAGGAAACCTGATCACACTATATAAAACTTAAAAGAAGCGAATGAGCCAATATTTGCTGTGTATATATTAATACTCGTGGCCTTCTGTTTAAATCTGTGGGAAAATATCAGGGCAGAGATTATAAACATTTCTTTGGAGTTAAAGGTTTTCATCCTTCAAAACTCATTGCACTACAATCGCGCGGAGGAAGCATATATTTTAATCAATAAGCCATGATAGTCCCGATGCCTATGTTAACACTAATGCCTACGGTCCTACCTGTATGCAGCTATATTTGATATAAAATGGTTCTAATTACATTTGTTTGCGTAATAAATCAATGAAAAGATTGCCAAAGCACATTTATTCTCGGACCCTCTGCATTTGTAAGTAGTAGTGAGTAATGACGTTTCTTCTTTCAGTTGGAAAATGAGGGACGGTTAGCTAATGGAGTTGTTGGTGCTCCACCCAAGGAGAAGAGGGGACGTTGGCAAGGATTCTGCTTCAGGAAGACCAGGAGTGGACGTTTCCTCCCCTACATTTGTTGGAAAGGAAGTAAGTTTTAAAGACTGATGTACCTTTGGAAATATTGGAGATATTGAATATCCAAACCCATAAAAGTAATGAATAAAAAAATATCATTATCGTGTCTGCGGTGAACTGACTCGTCAATTTGTGCCAGTGCCCTTGAAAAGAGAGGAGTTCTATCTATAGAGAGGATGGAGGAGGGATTTAATGCTCTTAAGGTGTTAGCGAACTTTTTATACTGTTTACCAGCGAGACATCCTTGATAGAATGAAACGGTCGATGAGAGCGCCCGACTTAACTTGAGTGACTGGTATCAACCTCATAATATATTCACATACTTCGCATTTAACATGAATTGTATTACGATGATAGCTATTAAAAGTGCAGAAACATACCCGGTGCATGCATGCACTTATTATGAAGCTTGCTATATATTAGAAGGCATTTTGTCCGATGCGCTGATAATGTAAACAAAATGCTTTATATATTTTTTTATTCAACATTGTGAAGTGTAATATGCATAATGAAAGATGCATACAAGTAAGAGACAGGTCATATGGTCAGTAAGTCTGCCTCACCTTCATGTCCACCCAGTGCTTAGCACATATTAGTTTGTTCTCGTTGGTCTCGAAGGTCATGAATATTATATGTCGGGCCACGACCTCCATGCACAAAGTGATTGTCGTACTAGAGTTGAGATGATGCTCATGTATGCGTGTATCTTGGGCCGCGTAATGGCACATGCAGTGGCTTGCCTGTCTTGTGAAACAAGGTTATTTCGCGAACTAGCAGGTAGTTCAGGTGCAGTACTCCACAAAAATCAATGTTCCAGAATTACACTTCCATGAGTGATTGAGAGAAGTGGTGTGCCTGGTAATTTGATACTTGGTGTATTAAGGACACTTCCATCGTCCTCCTCGTTTCATACCTCATCTTGCAAGAAATCATTAGGAAATGCTAAAAGTGAGATGTCAAGGACCTTCACCTATATAAAGACGTAAGACACAATAATATATCGCAGGTACTTATATAAAAGATTAGGATTCTAACAGGATTAAGGATAAATGAGGTTGTGGTTGGCGTCCACCTTGGATCAATATTTACCTTTCTTGCAATTCCTTCAGGTCATTATGTACGAGTGTATGCACGTAAAACCTCACTCTTGTTGCTATATGACACTAAGCCCCGCAAAGGAAGTCCTATATCTGTGTGGATGCCCTATGGGGTATTGATCATTCGAAGCAACTTATGGTAAGTGAGGGGTTGTTTGGTCTACAAATTCCATGCAAGCAGTATTCTTGCATGGCAATAGAAATGGCAAATTATGGCGAGAGCCCTGCAACACGCAGAGGTATGAAAAGTCTTCCTTGCCTTGGGCGAGGATGAGAATGTCTTCTGTCTCCTTGTATCTTGCTTGGTGATTTCACACTCGTGGAAGGCTCCGCCACCCATGTTCATACAAATCGATAATGTTCAAATATCCCGGGCCCGCGTCTGGTCCTTGACACTTGGGTGCAAGTATTGATTCTATGCCATATGCATGTGTCTTTCTGCAAGGTGCCTCGACCACCTTTGATAGTATGTGTCCTTGTATATTCATGACTGGGTGTAGAATTTCAAAAAAAGCAAATAGAATATGTTTCACCTTCGGCAAAGCAAGCTTTCAGTCTTTTAAAGGGCTCTGCATGGGATTATGAGGTCTGAATGGTATACAATAGTCTATCTTTTTGTGTAAAAGAATTTTAGTCACTTCAGCACGATGTTGGTTATCATTATTCAGATGGAAAACATAACTTTTGTTATGCTTTCGAGATTCAATTAGCTTTCGAACCATCTGTCGCCAATGAATCTCGTAGACTGAAGCACTTCTAAGCCAGGAATGCATACAGAAGAACGCAAAATCGCCCGTTTGCTAGCAATATTTGTATTCATTGTGTCGCATCCGCACATATATATAATCTTCCTACAAAGTACCTTTGAACAAATCCTCTTACCTATGAGTCTAAAAGAACATCCCGAGTCTCAGATTTACGTAAATTTTCCTACCCCTTCCTCTTTGCGTACATGGTGAATGAATTAATCACTCAGTTCCTGTGTAATTGATATCAGAAATAGGTATATCGCCGACGGATGAAACCTTCTAAAGCCTTTCTATCTTACATATACTCTTAGTCAAGTTAGTGTAGCCTGATTCCCTAATGGCAAAATAGAACTCCTATAAGGGAGGAGCAAAGATAGCTACGAATTGTTTGATCCTCCTATCCGCCTAGAATAACTTTACCATGTGTACTTAAGAAAGTATTATTCTTGGTCAATGTCCGTTCATCATCCTTCTCCCACAACGAGCCAGTGTCCAAATTGCAAAGGCTTTGTTTATGACCACTTTGGTAACTTAAACATGAATGACCTTTTGTTGGTATGAAGGTGTTATGCAAAGCCTTTGGTCCCGTCCTGATGAAAGTGTTGCACACTTGCCGTTACAAAATAGAAGAGACATTGAGTGATTTTCGGTCGCTATTGCCCTAGGCAAAATCTCACTCCGAAACGAGATAAAGCTCTCTACTAACTTCTCTTAGCTACCGGTAAAATCATCACAAAAGCAGTGAAACCGGCTTTCTCCTTTTTGTAAAGTATTAGAATGTCCAAGTTTGAACGGGCCAACGTTTTGCTTCTTGAAAAACACACGTGTTTTGCTCTGTTAGTAACATCCACACTTAGTTTTGTGGGCGCAAACAATATTCATCATACAGATCCCCTAAGGATAATTCTCATCCAAGAGGTGGTCACATGAAAAATATATGCCATGCCACGTGTAATACGGTCCGACAGCCTGGCTGCAGAGTGAAAATTGACACTCCCTGCCATGCTAAATATAGTCTCTTGGGCATGTCCTTTTCTGAATAGAATTGAATTCAAAGCAAATGGAAGCAAAATAACATGAAATATTTAAATTCTGTTTAGGCACAGGCATCAAATATCATTGAGGCGAACGTGTACATATTGTGATTCACATATTAAAAGACGGATGGAGAAAACCTTATTCCTTAATTGAATTTCTTATTGAACTAAGTTTCGCATATATATATATATATATATATATATATATATATATATATATATATATATATATATATATATATTGTCCTATCAATATATCATATATATATATATATATATATATATATATATATATATATATATATATATATATATATATATATATATATATGCGTCGTGAACTTATCAGTAGTCCAAGTGAAAATTACAGAAAAACAAAGTTACATTAAAAAGGTTATGTGCAAATTTTGTCCTATCAATATGTGTTTACATATTCTCAATTAGTTGTGTTAAGCTTTTACATAATATTATGTTAACTAATATTATTTAATGCGAAGTAAAGAATAATGTCATTAGGAAGTATCCCATTAACTTAATACCTCGGGGAAATGCGTGATAATAGATATTCCTGTCACAATTCCCTATAGAGTACTAAACACATTTCGTGCAGTGCGTAAACGCCCAAGTCTATGATTTAGCATGTTAGGCCTTCTTTTCCCCCCAAGCTCTCAAACGCTCAAATTTCATTCATTGTAATTCAACACGAATACATACTAAATACTCATTCTTCCTTTCTTTGCAGGCCGGAAGTAAACTAATGAACGGCGGATAACTAAATGTCATCAACAGGAATGCTAAGTATTTGAATGTGGTCACATTCAAAGTCGTCTTGAAAGATATGTCTTAAGCCATTCGGTAAATACCAATGTTATGTGTAATGCATCACACATAGATGTTTATTCGTAGCGTCCACCGCCAGATTACTATTGTGATATAGTGTACCATTTCCATTGACCGGTTTCATCTATTTTTGTAACTCACAGTACCCCAGGGGTCAGGGGATAGGCCGTAGAACGAACGAACACATAATTATGCATAATTATGCTCTTTATCAGTCATCAATATATAGTAACAGACAGTAGTTTTAAACCTGGGTCCTAACTATAGTTCCTAGTATCTCATGTATTATGTAAAATCCATAAATAAAAAGTGATACTGTTTGCAAAGTTGTATTGTTCATGTCATAGAGAGGAAAGTAATCATTTTTGGCTGAAGGGGGCAGCAGATATTTGGAAGTCTTTTACTCCCTCTAGCCAAAAATAACCATCTAATGTATAGCCCGATCCTTCCCACTGTACATTCTATTTGGAATCGCTCGGAAAGGAAAATCGTCGAAAAGACTAGATTTATATATGTAAATACAATTATTTACAATTTCCAGATTCAGATTAACGGGACTATTCTGACGCTTCACACATTGTACATAGCTCTTGCATAGTGTGTATCTAAGACACCGCCATGCATGCTTTATAGTTCCTGCGCATTTTTACCCGTCCCACCTGGCGGCACTGTAGGTAACTGCTACCGGAAGTGAAAATTGATAATGATATGTGGGGTGCGGACGGTAAATTGTCGAATCTTTAATTACGTAAATGTTTATACGTTGTCTTTTCTCACACGGACCTTTTTGCTTTATACTGTAATTTTTCCTTGAAGGGCATCACATCACCGTGTGACAGTGAATTATGTAAATCCTTCAGAGTATAAAAATGTCTTCACGTCAATGTAGCCCATAATTATAATATGTCGTTATATTTGCTTAAATAAAACAACCATAGCTATTATAGGCCCTTTAATTAAAAAAGAGAAAAAGACGTCTGCGAACCCAAATATGAGTCTGGCGGGTTCGTTGTAAATGTGTGCAGAATGTAAAAACGGACAGGTATTCATACGCAGGTCGTGAACAGGTGAACCCAAGTGAATAATAAATGGAAATCAAATAAAGAACATCAAATTGATACAACGGCTGTAATGATTGGTAATATCTAAGAGTCAAAAAAAGTCTGTTCCAAACCTACGAATCTCACTCAACCGAATATATAAAATGCATCTCTAACAACATTGCGAGACAGTTAGGGTTGAAAGAGCAGAACCAGTTCTGGATCCGAATGCGTCTGTCAAGTCAACCAGCATTTCTTCTGTGGCCTCAATCTGTCGGTTGGTGGCCTGATCCTTCACACTGGCATACACTTCTGTATAACTATGGTATTCATGTCAAAGGCAATGTAATAAAAGGTTGCACATCAGACGATATATAGTATTTCTTATTTGTATATAATTAACACTATTTGATGTATATAATTTACACTATGTAATACTATAATTTAGTAATGCGCTCTTGGTAGTGATCTTAGAGAAAACGGCCTAGGGATCAAATTAAAGAATATTTATCAGAATGTTTATTTTAAGTTCCTTCGAGCTGACAATTTAAATTGTTGCGTTTCTGTTGCAAATTAGTAAGATATTTTGGACTATGAATAGCTATAAATGGATAAGTAATAAAATAGATTAACGTTAGAGAAAATGAGTATAGCCGAACCTTTTAAATTTTCGAAGCTAAACACGGGGTGGGAAAAGATTCTAAGAAATGAACATCACGGGTAGAGTGGCAACGAAAGAGATATCAATGAATATCTGACATCACAAGAAGTAATCACGATGAGTGCCTCAGGAAAAATATCTGCATCCCCTTCAAGACTTCCCCTTAAAACCACGATAAATGCATTCTCGATATTATGTATCTTGTGGGGAGGGGCATTTCCTACTCTGAATGAACTCCTAGTTCTGGGCCTCTTTTCAATGGCGAAATTACATAACGTAGAACAATAAAAAGAAATCCAGGTTTCCAGCTAGCATTTATAAAAGACATTTACTGAAAAGAAATCTAGCACCTGTGCAAGTAATCAGTAATAACAACGCCCAACTCTACAGCTTGGACACGAATAACCAAATACCGAATACGCGAGCGCAAGCTTATAGAATTGCTTGCACCACTTTCGAGAGAGCCAATCCCTTTTTAACGAAGTTCTATCCGCCCGAGTTCGTATACCCTCCTCCGTTTTGTCAGATCGAGTTCTAGTAAGCTGTTTGATTTAATCCTGGTTTTAAGAAATTTTTCCCTCCTACCTAGAAATCGTACCTTATATATGTAGACGGTGTTTCGGGGCTAGTTCTAATTCTCATCTAATGGGGTTTTCATTGATCATATCCCTGCGAGAATTATTCGGTGCTGGAGTATAGTATACCGCGGTACACAATTCGAGAGCAATTAAAGGGAATATAAATCCAACCCTCTTCCAAAATAATATCTTCAATATCATTTCGCTATTAATTCCAACCGCGATTCAAGGATAAGGAGCCAAATTATGCCTCGACCACGGATGAAATGGAATGTCAGATATAGAATTGACTTGGTCGTTGTCCTAGGAACTTTGTCTTACTAAAACGCTTCAAATATATAATTGACTGGGTCGTTTTCCTACGACTTTTGTCGCACTAAAACGCCGCAGATATAGAATTGAATGGGTCGTTTTCCTAAAACTGTTGTCTCACTAAAACGCTTCATGTGCATACATACATTCAAATTCTGCAGTAGTCTATGTAGTACAAGGGGCGAGGAGAAAAGTCATATCTCGCTTTACAGTATGCCCTTTGATTGCCGTCGAGGCGGATTCGTGGGTGGATCAATCCACTGCAGGGAGACATTCTAGTTCATTGCATTACATGTATGCTAGGTGCTAACTCAGCCTTTCCCACACGTAGTTCAACGCGAGCATAGGGCTGCACTTCTAGATAATCCCCCCCCCCCCCCATTTTCTTTACATCTTAACCCACGCATTTCAAACTTCACACGTACCTTCACATTACTTATTCATCATTCCTTTCTCAAGAACAAAACGTTTCGGCGCGCAACACACGCTTTGTCCATGCAAGTCGATATAGTATACTTGTTAATGTAAACGTAGAATTCGGGTGGTGACACACACTTATTGGAATCGAAAAGGGTGTTATCATTCAAGAAGGTAAACACGGCGCTTATTTTGGTACGAAACCATTTATTCCACGAATTTCGCCTCTTTCGTCTGATCAGATATCAATTCTACGCGTACGCCTGGGAGACTTCGCAGAGATCCACACCTACTTTGATCTAGAAGATCACAAGACACAAATTGCCAGTTCCCCTCCGGCGAGTTAATATAGATTACTGAGAATTTGGAAGGCTATCATGATTGCCTCCATGCAGACATTCCGACACAGGATTAAAACGAATTGTGATGAAACACTGATATGGTCCGGGCCGACTTGGCAGGGATTTCTTCCAAAATAAACTATTATTGCGACCTGTCCTTATATATGAACAGGGACAGATCAATGTAATGAGCATGATTATCATCATCAATCTATTGGATTTTCTTTATTAGAAGAGTAAAAAGGAAATGACGGCAATGTTTATTTTGTAAAACTTCAAATGATTAATTCCACCATTCCACCATTCCACCATTCCAAACACCAATTTCACGGTAGGCGTCTTGAAGATGTTATGTATACACAGGTTTCGGCCTGAATAAGACCTTCGTCGAGGATTGAATAGTGGCGAGTTAATTTAACCTTAAGTTTTGTTCAGGATGTGTGCGAGTTGTGTAGTATGATTCTTTCACCTAACCTCATTGTTATAACCCTGTCCCGGCATACAATTGATTGAGCCTGGTGTCCCAGGTAGCTATGTGCCCTGGGGGTAGAGCCCTGGCAAGCGGCTGTGGCCATGACAACAGTCAGTCATGCCGTTATAATAATTATTGTCTGTCAGTCAGTGTTCTGTCTCTGGAAACTAATAAGGAACTTCCTGACGCAGTGGAAGCGAGTCTGACTATGGATTCACTTTGGTAATAAAAGCTGATGATTGAGGCATTGTGTTCTTTACTTGTGGATGCAACCATTCTATATTTAGGCTGGGCTCAAAACCATTATTTCATAATTTTATGCAAATGAACTCAAATTAAACCAATTTTAACTCAAACTAGATATGGACTGTTACTAGCCAAGTTTGGTATCAAATCGAAGAGTACTATTTGTTAATTAATTTTCGAACAAGTAACAAGGAAATTTCTTTTTGAAAAGAGTTGCCATGGCAACAGTTTTGTCAAAAATATATATAATATATATATGAGCATTTCTCACGAAATGGGTGCAATTGGGGTTTTGGCGCATCATTTTTTAAATTTTGAATAATCATATCGAATCATACCTTATACTGTAGAAGGTAGTTTGGTGCATCTCTGCCAGAAATCGCTACATTTTTTTAGCTTTTCCCTTCATGCAGCACTATATCAAAGTTTGGGTTCATGTTTCATTGTTATTTACACGGCCATAGGCATTATGTTGTCTCTGCATAACTTATTTTGCTGATAAATTAGCACTGATCATTGGAATATGTTACACAGAGGTATTCTACCAGAAAACATTAAAAAAAATCACTGCAAAACTAATTTTTAGGAAAAGATGGCATTCAAACTGGTCCCATAGAATTGGAAATCTCATTTATTTTGAGTAGGGGTTCTTTCAAATAGCTTGTTACCCAGCAAAATGCATGCAACTGTCTGAAATGGACATTTACATAGAGTAAAGAAATAATAGAATGCACTGATATAGTTCTTTTTTGTGTGTACCTACAAAGCATTTGGTGGGTGGACTTGAAAAATGGAAGATGTAAATAACCGATGTGTCAGTGTAAATAACATGAGAAGATGTAGATAACTTATAACTAGAAATAACTAGAAATCTAAGTACTTCCAAAACAAGCCTGCACATGCCAATGTTATTTACATGTCCAAGTTATTTACAGCATCCAAATTTGATCTGTATTCATTTCACCTCAAAAGTCCCTTCCCATCACATCTAAACATCCATTATATCTAGTAAAATGATTCTCAATATCAGATGTCTGAAAGTGAACAACTGGGGTATTAAAAAAAGGCCTCTGCCATCACACTAACTCATAGATAGAACTGTTCTGAGTACTCACAAGGACTTAACTCCTTGCGACATTGAATGGGTCTTGGTTATATGATAGTTTTCCATGTTTGCTGCTAGATGGGAGCATGTATTCGATTGTGGCACCGCCTATGCGTTATGTAAATAACGCATAGGTTATTTACACTGTCACTACATTTTCAGTCATATCTTCCATAAAAATTGGAGTAAAATAAAAATGTATTGTTGTGTGTATAGCTGACAATGAATGTCAATTAACCTAAATAGGATGTTAATGTCATCACCATTGTTTTTAAATGCCAAAGAATTTCATCTGGCAATGTAAATAACAACCCGTTTTAGCCAAGGGTGTTTTTTGGAGATAAAACCCTCCTGTAGAAATATTTTTGGATACTTACCCAATTTTTTGGAATGTTTCTAACCATTATTGTTTGCTTCTCAGACACAGGTGAAAATTCTTTGAAAAGATCAATTATTTTTTTTGTAATTGAAGAAAATGTAATTGGACGTGTAAATAACACTTGATTTTAGCCAAAAGAAGTTCATGTCTAATTTTTTTCCATATCAGTATTTCCCCATTTCTCTAAGTTCTTTTTTTGATTCCAGTTCTGTCCTTCATATTAGAAATAAAAAGAAATGAGGAGGACATTTTTTATATTTGTGAGCTTACAATCTGTATAAAATATGGAACAATTATGAAAACAAATGAAGAAAAATGCATATTTTTTGCAAAAATATCATAGAAAAATTCCCCATAGATATTGAACACCATATATGGCTGGAAAGAACACCGCCTCCTCCATGCAATAAGCCCATTTGTAAATACATTTACATAAATTCCTTGAGGTTACTGCCTTTTTAAAAAGCAAAACCCAATGGCACCCGTTTCGTGAGAAATGCTCATATCCAATGTAACACTATATTTAGATATTTAGGATATTTATAAAATAAGGAAAACTTTATCATTTCTGAAATTGATATTTTTTTATTTAATATTTTTCATTCAGGAAATAACATTACATCTGTTGATGCTGTTCTCAGCTATTCCTGTTCTAACTATACAATATCAGAAAAAAACATGTTCGTGATATATAATATAGATATATTACAGGTTTCTAGCAATATTCCAACGAATTCAGGAGGCTCACAACCTTGATTACCATGGTAACAATGCTTTATAATAACTTATTCTAACCCAACGCATATATTATAGAGAAATTAAAAATATGTCTTCAGCTATAATCATGGATACAATACATCACTACTATTCAAATATGTATTCATAGACCTGATGATTATTCACCTTCCTTTTTCCCGTATATCTCATGACATTATAAATCTTTTGCTACCATAATTACCTAGAATTCACATCAATACCCAGCCAATAGGTAATATTGGGGCTTTAAGTACAAATTGGTAGGCTAGTTCAAGCAGGCATATCTCTATAACTATTCATGTTACCAATACAAAATCGTTCACATAGTCTAGGAAATAAACTATAAAAATAAATAAATATTGTAATTTTTGGTTTCTTTGGTTGCCATGGCATATCAAAGGTATTGGAATGGTGTCGTCCAAAGACCTAGGTGTAGAAGTTGCACTAAGCTTACAGTATGAGTATTCATCATCAAGATTGAAGTTTCTCCAGTTTGTGTAAAAAGTTTATGTTCATGATATTTCACAGGATCTCATAAATTAGTTATTTTCCGGCTAAACCGCTAAGGCTTTTCGTTTAGATAATAAGAATATGCGATAAAAACATTTAGTTTTGTCATCCCTTGCAAAGAGTATTATGGTTTTAATCCTAGTTAATGACATTTGAGTTTGTATAATCATATTTAGATATGATGTATTGTTGGATTCTGGTACCATAATTTGATTACTAAACCCCATTCGGAGCGGGGAACACAGATCCAGTGGTAGACCACACGCTTAGCTGTGACGTCATAGGAATGATCCAGCTAATTGTTGTTTATTGTTGGCCTTCATTGTAACCCTCACGTCCTTATTCATTATGATATAAGAGAACTTATCACATCATTCGTTTATTTTGTATCGATATATTAATGCTTAAGATCTTGACGTCACATTTAGAGTCTCGGATCAGACGCCGGTTTTGGAGTCTTGGAAACATTTAATCGGCCAGAATCTTGGGCGAACTAGCAGTTGATAGTCGAACTGAATATCTGGTTGCATATATATCTAATATTTCCAGTTATGAATAATATAATTATTATGTTTGATCATTACATGAAAAAAGGTCAACCGCGCCAATAAAAACTTCTTTGTCGATTGCTCTGATATATTTATAGAGGAGAATAGAATAGTCCTTTATTTATATCCATAGGTTACAATGTGGACAATGTAATTTTGATTTCTGAATAAACATCTTTAAAACTAAACTAAAATTTACGTCTTCCGCCATATGCCCGTATTCAGGAGAATTGACCCAGCCTTTAAAATACGTTTTAAGTGTCGTTTTCATATAATTGCTTTTCATGGCGCTCATTGTCTGTAAAGTGTTGTCCCGAACCTGAATAAGACCCTGAAAAGTCCAATATAATTATAAACACTTCAAAGACCCTATTTCATTTGTAACATATGCTGTATCGTGTAGTTACTGAATGGAGTTGAACTGCTGTGGGAAAATAACTTTTATTTCGGAATTCACTCATAGAGAATGTTAAACATTGTAATATGTCTCTGGCAGTTTTGTTTGTCAGTCAAACAATTAAGTCGAATCCAATAATTGCACTTTTATCTGATCCGACGCTGACTCATTTTGAATCAAAACTTCGGATAAATATGAAAGTTTTAAAATACTAATGTCTGCCAAAATAAATTGGAAGTAATAAAGTTATTGCTATTTACAGAGGTATTCTAGAGCAATTACTGATTCACTGCCTGACATTTTACTAATTCACTCAGAATGCCAATTTATTATTGTATTAATTGCTATCTGTCCCCTTTTCAAATATTCACATTCTCTTATTAAAGACCAACAATGAAATAATGTCCCTATTCATTCGGCGGTTTTTGTATGGTAGATAACCATGCTGTCTTTACAGAAGCAAACTTTTCTGTCATCCCTGAGCGATTAACAAAATTGAACATGGCGAAAAGTGTGAGAGATGACAATTAAAGTTGCCCATCCAAACTCATTTTCATTTGCATAGTACAGCCGAGTTTTGGACATTAGGATTTCTTTTCTTACGCCCTCAGTGTGGCCATTATCTGTTTCATTTGCTTTAAAATGCTGTTCTGCTGTAATGACATTCTTCAAGGCTTCTATAATCCTTCACGCATCCCTATCTCCCTCATCCATCCTCCTAACAAAATTATAAAATGACTGGCTATTGCTGCATCTAAGTCAACGATCTAGAGTAGCATTACACTATGAAGTCAGCGTTCACTTTCCTTGTTTTCTCTTTTCGTTGGGCGCGCCCACATATTGATTCATACAAACTGGCGAATTAAGGCTCAGTTTTGAAATCATTAATTTCTCACTCACATCGTTGCAACAAAGAAGCAGCTACAAATACAAAGCGTTATATATAATTAACATCGCCGAGCGTCCGAAAGCCACATCAATACTCCAGCGTCATACAGAGTGGCACACTCCGATACCTTTGTTCTCGTGTAAAACGGATAGGCTAGAGCACATTGCCTCTCCCGGTGCATTGTTTTGAAGTAGTTACTTTAAAAGAGACCACATAAAAGATTGATAATTAACCTGCCAGACAACAGAACTGTCACTGTCACGGTTCTAGGTCATTCCCCCGCCAACAATCTCCCCGCCGCAATTTCCCCGCCGACATTCTCCCCGCCAAACGACCTCCCCTCCGACATTTTCCCCGCCAATAAATTATTAAAAATTGAATTTATCTAGATGCCAAAGAATGGTGAAAGTTTGCTGAAATTCTTATATATACACGGATGACCTCACCATTGAATTTATGTGTACCAGTTGAGTGGGAATCGACCATAAAAATCATGATGTGAACGCAGCAAAGTGAATGAATTAAAAGAATAACATTATAATCAAATTCTAGCACAAATTATAACTAATAATTTCAATACGAAGGACAGTGGACAAAATATAATATAATATAATTTGGCCTGTTCATTTGGCTGTGCCTGGTTCGATATACTTCTTACCAGATCTGACAGTACAGTCTCAAATGTTGTTTCAAATAATGATAATAACAATATCAATAACAGGGACAGTATACAAGTGTAGTGTTCAATATTTCCTTTTAGAGAGAGGTCCACACTCCTGGGTTTGCTATTTTTGTTGTTTAATTCATGCATGTTTTTTCTATCTGAGTCTGAAATGTTTTCTGGATTCTAAGGCTTGGATATCGGTGGTTAGTGAGTGATAGTGCTTTAATTTTATATGTATATCACTGAACTGGAGAAAACAGAAATAGGCGGGTAAAATGTCGGCGGGGGGGGTTGTTTGGTGGAAAAAATGTATGGCGGGGAGATTGCGGCGGGGAGATTGTCGGCAGGGAGAATGTTGGCGGGGAAAACACCAGAGAACACTGTCACAAGATCGTGGGGCTCTGGGTCACCGTTTTGGGGATTGCAAGGGATCGGTTGACAGTTATAGTCTGCCGGTTTATTGTTAACAGTCGCAGTTCACTATGTATAGGGTTGGTTTCTTACCATATAGCTGATTGTGTTTCTCCTGGGAAACGTGGCAGTGGTGCTTTTTAGTGAAGAGACATTTCACGTAAATGGTTTAACCTGTCGGGTTTTTAAAAAGAAAAAGTTACAGAGAGGGAAGAGAAGTGATTGTGATTGTTAAATGCATTGGCCTTGTAAGTAGTAACAAAAAGTGGACTGAGGAATCGGTATTTTGCTTGCATCTTAGAGTATAAACAGTCTGTTTTAGTCTAAGCATGCATGGACAATGATAAAACAGAGTGTAAGTTCCAAAGGAATTAATTATTGAGCAGGATGTACCCGATACAGATAAACCACCACTGACTCCACACAAAATTTCTTTTGAGTTATACTGTAGCGTCATACCATTGATGAATGTACTAATTAAGTTGATTGGAATCTAGGTCATGTAGGATGCATTTTAGGTTGCCCACGTCCCCATCTATACACTCTTCCCTGACAATCTATCGTTATCATGGAATCTATGGTATCAATTGTGTGTGGACAACAGTTAACATTAAAGATTCATTTCCTAAATGGTTTCTATTTTAGATAGTATAGCATTCTTTTTTACAAGTCAATTATGATAAAGAGGTGAGTCAGTAAGCAGGACAATCAGGATTGATCAATACAGGTAGGTTGTGTGGGAAGGTTAGATGAGGTGTAAGGTGTAAATAGCAGGCGGTTGGCCTTGTCAGTTAGATTAGGGTTGTGGGAAGGTTAGAAGTATATTCTAGTCTTAACAGTCTAGGCTCACATCCTCTCAGATCAGATATCAGATGTTTTTGTAATAATTTTCAAATCACATTTTATATGAAACACTTGAAAATATCCATGGTGGACATGGTATCTACATTCAAACTTGTTAAATGTCTTGGCCGTAAATGAAATGAAAAAATAAATAAACAAAATATGAATGATATGTCAGTGATTGGAGGCCTACTGCGTTAATTGCTTTCCCGGCTTTCCCTACTTCCCTGCATCTTAGAGTATTTAGATTTATTTGACAGATGTCATTTGGCATGGATCGTGTTTTAAAATTCCTGAAACTTTGGTTTGTAGCTTTCACATCTTACACCTAAGGGTGTATCAGTTAAACGGATCGTGGAAGCTGATTCGCGAAAAGCGTTGCAAACCATGTCAGATACCTGTGCCAAAAAGTAGACGGTGTTTGTTTTTATCCAGGGGAATGATGAGTTCAGGGCACCAATAAGCTCTAACACAAGGCATACTGGAACCTACATAATTGGTCGAGTGAGTAGAATAATGATTAGAATTTGTTGTTGTTGTTACTTTTATTTGCCTGTTGTTTACAATAATGACACTATCGGTGGGAACTGATCTCCCTGCTTAGGGAGGATTTAAAGCCCTACCGTAAAAATATTAGATTTAATAGGCAAAGGTAACAATACTCCCCAAGGTCGACGACAGTAGGGAGGCCTTTGCAGCATGTGGTTTATAAAATTTAGGTTTATGCAAGCAGCACTACGCGCAAGAAAACATAACGAAAAAATAGACACATATAAAATTAAAATTGCTCATTGCTTAAAGTTGCTCATTACAAATTGGTAACTCTACATGTAGAGTGCGAGTAATTGTGCGTGATTACATATGAGCAAATAATTTTCTAGCATGAAAGGTTATAGCAAGTAGAGTATTGATTCTAGACATAACTGAGAAGACAGTTGCAAGTTACTAACAAAAATGTTTTAGTTACAGATATAATGTACTGTATTGTATTATATTTTAACCAATAACCAATGAAGAGGAAGAGGAAGAGGAGAGTCAAATTATGGGATTCTTTAGTATAAATAGTTCTGGTCATTCCAGATGGCAGCTTTTTTTGCCAGATTGGTAAATTTGGTAGCCGTATCAGCTGTGTGGAGATTTACATCCAGGGAGTTCCAATAGAATGGAATTTTATAATAGATAGATTTTCTTATCTGCTCAAGTCTCGGGTCCGGACAAATGAAAATGATCGTACCAGGTCGATGTTGTCGGGTTTCTCTACGTTTATGGGCAATGAGTTTCTCATTATTTTTCAATCAAAAGCCCTGCTGTAACAGGTGCAGTTGCCTCCTTTCTCTTAAAGGGAGCAGGTTGAACTGCTGGTGGTAATCATCTACATTCCTGAATCTGTTACTTCTAGTTATAATCCTTAATGCTCGATTTTGAAGAATTTGTAATGAATTGAGTTTTGTCTTATTAGCCGAATCGTAGAAAATCTCTGATTGATCAAATAATGGTAATATAGCAGTTTTGTAAATCTGGGCACTCAGGTTCACGTTCAACCTGCTCCTAAGATGCCTAAAGAGCCACAGTTTGTGCGAGACCTTTCGTCTAATATTCGATAGATGTTTCTTAAAAGACATGACTTTGAAAAATCAGCAGTTCGCTAAAAGAAAATTCCCTGGGAAATGAAACTAAATTTACTTACGAAAAGAAATACAATATCCGCAAAAATATAAATCGGTTTTGTTTTCTATTAATTTCGAACTAATATTATAGCACATAATACGTATAAGTGCATGCCTTGGATGTAAGACACACAAAGCAGGCCCTTGATAATAGACTCAAATTCAGGGGGGGGGGGGGGGGGGGACTACACTGTTGCACATTAGATGACTTCCAATGATACAATGTAAGAAGGCAGTATCCGACTATTCCTCGTATACAATCATCGAAGCTGAGATAGTATCGCCTGATTCCCTTTTCCCACGCGTTCTGTATAATTTGTTCGACTGGAAGCTTTTTACAACTAGAGAAGTTCAGACAGTGGATTCTATAAGCTAGGAGTTTTATCCTTCATGCGATGATCAGGAGTAAAAGGAGATGCACAGTTAGAAAGACGCCTAGTCCCAATGCTCAATTCCCACAATTCTTAGTAGCACTGGAAATAAATGGTCAAAGCCGTAGGGGAATCTGGAAGCACAATAGAGCAACATTAGATGGTGTAATACTTCGTTCGATGACCAGCAGTATGTCATACCCCTGAGGGGTTGGAGAGACTGGCACATTGCAACAATTTCTTGTCCGTTCGTCACTGTAGTCTCTGGGGAAAACATTAAACTCCCCGGAAATTGGTTAAAAAGTTACAAAATCAATTTATCGGTGGCGGTTCGTGGAAAGAGCCTTTTATGTAGAGTAAATGATCTGAATGATTTGCCAGTTCGTGACCGAAATAAAACTTTATAAAAGCGTCGCGGCGAATATTATGTTGAAAAGGAACCAAAGGAATGAAGCTTCCACATATGTTGTCCAGGTGGAGAAGTAATATATTATTAACAATATGGCTTAGTAGATTTTTAATATTTTAGCCGATTCATTGATTGCATCTTGCCCAGACTTGGCAGATTCTAACACTCTTCTATTTCTTTGATTTTCATTAAAATTTCACAATCGGAATATCATACCTATTCTGCGATACATGATAGCGATGAATGAATTGTATATTAAGGATAGGCCTACACTTCATTGTGTGTATTCCATTACATAGAGGTTATTAGATATGTATAACGTCTCGAAACAGCAATTTCCAATGAAGCAATTATGGTAATATAACATAACCGAGACAAGAGGCATGGCAAACAGCCATAAGACGAGTCAAGTGCTCAAGCGGACAGAAGTAGCGACTATGACCATGACGTATTATTGATCTATGGATTTTCTCTCATCCAAAGAATACCCAGTAGGTATATTCCTGCCATTCTACTAGTTACCGTCATATAAACTGCACAAACATGGGATTACTTACACTGAATGCGCCTATAGGGAGGTAGATGAGAAGTTTCATCATGCTATACTGTTAGGATTTAAGCTGGCCGTCGCCCCTTTCTTATAGGATATTACGTCAGCGAGTAGGACTAACCTGGCCAATACGCTGATATTGAGGGGAGTTTTCTCATTGTCAGCATATATATATTGTAAAATGGCTTTCCCAATCTCAAGAAAAACAAATTTGGAACGTAGTCATTCAAGTCATCGGGCTCTTGACTGAC
Source organism: Sthenelais limicola (assembly GCA_942159475.1). Taxonomy (NCBI): domain Eukaryota; kingdom Metazoa; phylum Annelida; class Polychaeta; order Phyllodocida; family Sigalionidae; genus Sthenelais; species Sthenelais limicola. The sequence goes on along the minus strand of OW804096.1, from coordinate 90,494,435 downwards.
ACAAATATGTGCAAAATGAAATTCCTAGTTACGAGACCTGGGTCGAGACCGGATCTCGCGACCTTGAGCTACGTACATCCAAGTATCCATACCCTTTTGAAGTTTAAAACGGGCCCAAGAAAAGAGCTGTCAATACCCCCCGCAATTGCGCTCACATTAAGACACATGTAGGTTGAAGACATCCACTAGAGCCGCCATAGGAGTGAGCACGTGTGAGTATATCACACTGGGTACATATGAAAATACCCCATTACTTAGTTATAGAACGCAGGTCGTAATAAACTGATTGAACCGCCGCCATAAGCGTCAATGTCTTAGATCGGATAGAAGCACATTTCTGGGATAACTGAAGTCGGTACTTCAAACACCACCTGGAGTCGACTGTTTTTCTGTAATACATATGGTTATATTTTTTTCTTCCTTTTTACCAACAGGCAGCTGCAGAAAAAGTCTTAACATTGTAAATGCCCAGACGGCAGGTTAAAGGAAATAAGTTTTTTAAAAAAACAAAAAACACCCCCTGGGGGGCCTTTGCTCTAATCAAAGAAATGGTCATTTAATACTTCCCAAACACACACCAATCATTTATTACCTGCACTCTAGAACTGATAGAGCACTTAAATTTGTCTGGGGAAAATAAAGCGAGCTGGAAACGGATAGAGCACTGCATCAGACAGGAGAGAAGAGAAAGAGAGGCGGGGAGAGGGAGAGAAAGGGACGTAATGGTAAATGACGCAATGGTAAGCAATTGAGAGTACAGGGTAACCTAAAAGGTGGACAAACTATAAACCTACTTGAGGACTATTATGACCCATGAAAATAATATCCAAAGGTAATATATTATAAACACAACTTGATACAAGTATCATCGATAGGTGGGCATCTATGAAACAAATTCAAGAAAATAGAGCTTAACATTAGGACGATGAGATTAAGGTCATAGGCGACCTGATGAAATGACATAAAGATTATGACAACAAATGGAACTAATAGATCTTTTAAAGTAAAATTCAATGTAAGGGACAGGTTAATTGATCTTGATATCTTCCATCCAAGAGAGTGGCTGAGAATGGCGGCGGCTGAATTTGGTCTCAAATAATAATAAGATCATGTTCGAAGTAAATAAGAACTCATTTAATATGATTTTAAATCCAAAGAGATGTATTATGAGATAGTCAAAGGATCAAGATCAAAGTATGAAAAGTTAACTATATGGACTATGGAATATCGAGTGGTGAGAATTTTTAGGGGAAAGGAAGAATGGAGAAAAAGAATTGTTATTTCCTTCCATAATACAATTATGGTAGAATTGCACAGGACAATAGGCTGCCATGAATACTTACGACGAATCAAAGTCAGAAATGATTATAAATGTAACTTTTGTGTTGAGAAAGATGACCTGTGTCATTTTTTCACTGAATGTGAGTCCTATAAAGATATTTGGTTGAAGGTAACAACGTGGATGAAAAATAGAAGTTAAGACGAGAAAGAAATTGACAAATGTAATATTTTGCTAGGTTATGATGATGGCAGGTAGCAAAAAGAATTTGGCTGATTTTAGCTGCTAAGAGTTTTATATAATTATAGACAGCGATTGTTCCATGATAATACTATAATCTTTCAAGTTTTTATTAATGAAGTCAGTCAATTTAAGGATAAAAGAATATAACAATGTTATACAAGGTAAAGGGAAGAAGACCAGAGTGGAGAACATTAATACATGAAATGGAAAGTATTGTTTAAAATAAGAGGTTGCAAGGAAAGATACCCTCAATGGTAAGCTGAAAGTGGTGATTGGGTCATGGTCCTCCTCAGTTCTTGCACAATGTTACAAACCATTATGGGTGTGGTCACCGATGAAGGAAAGAGAGATGAAAAGATGGTTAGGGGCTTTGTCTGACATCTTCTTTGTCTGGCATTTTCTTTTATTTCAGGCAGCAACACGCTGTCATTAGACTGACCTTGATTTAAGCAAGTGCGTAGTAGAAATGAAATCAGGGGATCAAGAAAATGTTCCGAGTCGGTAATGTGCACAACGCCAACAGTTGAAGTTGGCAACTCAGGATGATTGTATTTGCGTCAGCAATCTTTTCGTAGGTGAACTACCCTTTAAATGTATGTAATCCTCAGGGATCTAGGATAATGAGTCAAAACATGTACCCTACATGAATCGTATTGTGGGATAAATGCATCAGCGGGCCCCTATGGGAATGTAACAGTGCTTATAGTAGAATTCTGTTTACTGGATATATATCCACTTCGTATCACAGGAAAGTCAGCTTGGTTTCTCGCGTATATCACGGGGCCAGGGCTGTAGTGGCAACATTGAGATGGCGGAAAGGTTAATTGATTTAATCAAATCTTCATCACAGTGAAGCTAATTAAATGTAAATGTAAATGTGGGGCGCGCTTGGAAGGTGAGCCAATTAATAGACGCTATTTTTACATTCTACCCACACAAGTGACAATAATAATATTGATTATAACGAGTGGTTAAGTCTTCGTGATTCCTCCTTTTCTGTTGACGCATCGATTGTGAGGAAATAAATATGGTAGATACTGTAACAAAAAGTATCAACCTGGCCACTGTTTTTGTGTCATCACTCAATCCCACGGCTGACACCTAGTGAGTCAAGGACGAACGCGTGATACAAGCCGTAATGGAAAAGAAAACTAGCAGCGACACCATCGCGAAACTAAACGGACTGCGCTGGAATCACAGAAGACAAAAGTTTTGCTCAGTAGCTTTTCAATTTTAGTTTAACATTAAATAAACCTTCTTTTGTGTGGATCAAAACAAAACCACTTATTTCATATGTACAGCTTTATTGCCCAAATGGACACATTTATTCAAGCTTCTTTTTCAAATACATGTCAAAATGCATCAACCTCATATAATATATATGAGATATGCGCGTCATACAATCTTTGCATTTTATAGTATAATTAATATCTTCCATTTTTCATGACTTAGCGTTGTCCCTTACAGCAAAGAGGACAGCGATACATTATTGATGAGACTAGTGATGCTAAGTCAGCAACGCTAACTTTTTCCTGGCTCAAACCAAGGATACAATATTTCCCCGGTACACAACTTTCTAAATAAAGAGGACTGGTCAAATCTTGCTGATGTAGCGCTTTCACGGCACAATATTCTACAGATCTTAACTAGAGAGGCGGGTTGCATCTGAAATTAAGGTAACCACATTGTAAATAATTGGCAACACGTCATGCTATTACATGTACAAAATATAAGATATTGATTGGATATTCATTAAATTTAGATGGACCATCTGAATTAGTGTTCAAGAATTTTAAATAGCCATGAGAAAAAACAAATTTAAAAGTGAAATTACATTTGTGAGAGACTGAAGTGATTAATCAATACAAGAAATACTAGGAATAGCAAATGAATGTTCCTTTACACTTCTAAAGGCTACTGAGCCATTATAGTTGCATAGATGCATCGAATAGCATAATTATATGGGGAAAAACTAATGGGCGGGGTTGCGTCAGGAGCATTATCAACTATCTAAGATTTATCGAAGCTTTATGACAATAATATAACTTCATCCTCACCTCAAGAGTCAAGTACTGAGTTGCCTTTGGAAGTCTCCTGATTGCAGTAAATTTACAACGATCTGAAATATATAGATTGAAGATTTATGTTTGGTTTGGTGAAAAGAATTCGGTTAACAACTTTTTCTCTGGAAATTACAGGTGAGCTAAAATCGATGAAATAACTGGCTGGACGAGCGAATAACAGAAGAAACAATGAAAATATTATTCCAATATTTCGCTTTTTATCACTACTATGGACTGGAAATAATGTACACGACCCCGCGCCTATAAAAAAACCTGGGTTGAGTTAAAACACTACTCCAAGTTCCACACTTGTATAAATGACTCAAGGGGGAATCGCTGGTGTAAATAGAACTTCATATGAAGCATACCGGACATAGTCTTAGGCGATGTGATCCATTGAGCCAAACTGGCAACCGGAATCATATTTACTATTAGGACTAGCTGCTGTAAACCTCCTTGAATCCCAAGCAAAATCAATCGTAGCTGAAAGATAAGACGTTCTAGTTTATATTACCGTATACGATGGAAGTTTTGAGAGAACCACACATCTGACAGCAAGTGATATGTGTCAGCTACCAGACGTAATTAATATACATTTTTGAAAGAAATACCGGTACCGGTATATATATACCATACCATACGCCATGTACAATATCGATATCTAAACTATTTTTACAAAGGAAATTGTATATCAAATATTTTCGGGTGAAAAAAAAACCCCTGAGGCAATAAATTATAATTTAGGAGAGGTACAGAGCAATTTTCCATACCGCTGTGAAGACTACATAGTAGAGTCCAATGGTAGGAAGAAGGAACAGGAGAGTTGTGAACAGGAGAGTACCGATGAATAGCTGATCCACGTCAAAAGAAGCTGAATCCACGCGTTCTCGTATTACGTTCCATTTCTTACCACGGAACAACCTCCAAAGAGAGGTTAAGGTGTATATTAGCAGGTGATATAATCTGAAAAAAAAGAAGATCAGGGGTGTAAAAATAAACGGAGGGGGTGGGGGTGGGGGGGATCAATTAACAATATTAGATATGAATATGAATATTCGAACGCAAACAAAATCTAAGTATTGGTATACTTGGTGATACTTGTTATCACTTGCAAGGTTTATTCTGTGGAATAATAGTGAATCCAACCAAAGTTGTCATCACCATTTTTTAACTGGCTCCAAATTCAACCTAGATATTTTCAAAGGTTTCGAGTTCGTGGACCAGAATAAATGGATTGCATTCGTACTTAGCTGCGTAAACGTAGAAGCAGTAGATGTGAAGTGTGAGCATGGTGATCAGATCTCTTGTCATAGCAAGCTGCGTGGTGAAGCCTAGAATACCAGTGACGGCCACCATATGCACGAGGGTCACGAATACAGGCGCGAGAATATTTAGGTAGCCTGAAAATATTGCTTTAGTCAGAAGGACAGGAGAGGAATCATATGTCAAGTAAACGTGTGACCTGTCAGATACCTACGTTTAGAAAATCATGAATTGTAAAACGAATATGGGTCAGATTGTCAGAAAATGAACAATCGGTAGCGCTACACATTTAGTAAATTATCCTAAATTAGTCTGTAGCTAAATTAGACTAGGCATATCTGAGTATATTTGGTATTATTTTGATTTAAAATATCTGTTCAGTTAGTTATAAGGTAACTAACTGAACTAATTAATTTTATATTCTGACCCTTATTTTTGTGATAAAATTAGGTTACTTGAGAGTATTTGTGAAGGCTAACTGTACCTTTTTAGATGATTTCACCCATATGTATCTACTCAAATGTTTAAGTTATCATTAACTTTAATGTTTAACTAGCAATGGTCTTGGGATTCCAGAAAGAGATGGAATGAGGGACAGAGAGAAATTTACCCGACCAAAGGCCCGCACCCCGACAGAGACCCTGCATGGCAATGTTCTGATGGCACGCAAACACAGTATTAATTTCTAATATGGGGTCCCGGGAATTATAAATACATTGCATAAGGACATTAAGAGATGTTCTGACGATTGCCATCAGAACAACCCATCTGGTCTCAAATTGTAAGTGCTTGGCATTAAACTTAACAATGGGAAGAACACGCATTTGTACCTGTCCATAGAAAAATGTGGTACATGAAGAATTTGCCAAGAAGTTGGTTGAGTTGTTTATTCAATTTTAATCCGGCAGGAGCACCATTCATCCACTGAATCAATTCTTGAAGATATGTCACTACATGCTGTCAAAATAAAGAGCAACGAACTTCACATATGGTTATCAAAGACGAAAATACTCAAATTACTATAATATTGAATGTACAAGGATCGCAAATGTATGGGATATAATTACCTCGGCCCATAAGATTACAGCGTCTGCAATAAACCTAGGTCTGTCATTCTGAAGCAGCCAAACAAGGACAATAATTCCCAACAGTACATCGAATATGTGAAGAGAAATTATGTCCCGAGCCCTGAAAGTAATATGAAGAATTGGTTTGATTAACGAGGGTTTAAAATTGAAAATGTTTTGGTCACATTATCTTCGTTTAAAGAAATGCAATTCATAAGATAAGAGCTCATTCATTACCAATTTTTGGTTCAAGTTATTCGTATTTTGGCTCAACGTCAAGATTATTTTTTCATTTAATTATTGGTTTCATAATTATTTAATTATAGGCGTCATAATTAATTGGGGAATTAATATAACTTATTTCGTCAGCATCAGTCATTGCATATAATGACCAAGGACACATTGATATTCACCTTTGCTTATTCAAGGAAGGTGAGTGTTCTGATGAGGTAGATAAGGCTTTTGTGATATGTTTCCCTCTCGTTTCAAGCTGCTTCGCTGTTGCTGGCACGATTTTCCCAAAAGGAACTACGCTACGAAGTGGAACAAAGCCAAAATGAAATAGGAATTTAAATGAGCTGGATATTAAAATCTTTGCCAAAGGTGGTTATAATTCCAGGGAAAAAAATTAAGACCCCCAGAATAGATAACATTAGAAAATAATACCAATAACTACTTGCACAAAGAATATCAATTTGGGGTTTATTTCCGATTATGAAATAGTTTTTATAAAATCTACACCAATGGATAATTGACAATTAAACTAAGATTTTGATGTTGCCATTCCAGGAGAATATATATAGGAATGTCAATGATAATCACTAAAAGCTACACTTACCTATTAATAACAGTTCCAAACGTCAAGCCAAGTAAGTTAATCTGGAATAGCGTTGTCAATAATGTACCTACAACTGAGAAAATTCTGTATGTATCGTCTTTACCATGCCTACAGGATTCAAGTCCTTTGTAGCTATATTTAGAAGACTCGTCTTCATATTGTTCCAAATGAGACACAAGCATATCCAAATTAGTCCTTGTGTTGTTCCCAGAATTAGTCTCGTCTAACTCATTGTTTTGGCCCGTTATGAACACAGAATTCATGACTTCACAGCAATCGTATAAAATAACCAATATGTCATCTGAGTATTCACGATGTTTCTCTCGGATTTTGAAAGATGTTACTTCATTTGATTTCTCAATTACAATCCAATTGTCACAGAATGTTTGGAGATGTTTGTAATTCTCCCTCTCGAGCTGTTCTAGTTCCTTTCCTTCCTTAGTTTGGATGAATCCGAGAAAGCCAAAACGGTCACTGCATTCAGATAGATCTTTCAAAAGATTGAGTAAATTCTCGACACTTTCATCGGTGAGTACATGAGTGACCGTGTATGTCGTGTAGCTGCCAGATGAATCCCTCGCCCCAAGCAGGACTCCATCACTTTGCTCAATGCATTTACTTGATATGAAAATTCGAAATTGCGAGAAGTCGGATTCCATGTTGACTTAAGTTTCAGCAATCACTTACCACCTGAAAACTGTAAAAGAAACAAGTATAAACGTATGTCATATGGACGCTTCCCATGAGTCTACATGTATATATGGCCTCTTTGCTTATGGGCTTATGAGATGCGTATTGTCCACCTAGTACTTCACATATAAATTCACGTTTTTGAATAATGTAATGGAAATATGCATGGGGAAAACATAACTCCATCAAACACGAGTGCGGCATAACCCATATGTAGGCATAAATGTACTCATATACCTATACTATGATACTTGTAGAAATAAAGGAAAAAGTACATTGACACGTATACATTTATACATACATGTATGCATACATATACATACTCAGTATACATGTATACATACATATGTGCATACGTACATATAAACTGGATGTAAGTATGCAGAAAGTTTTATAGCATCTTTGATTCCTACTGCATGAAACAAAGCTGAACTGCAAGCTCATTGTGCAGTATATTTACCGTATTTCACCGATAAAGCGCCGGGTCCCAAATAAGGGCTTGCCCCGAAAAAGCGCTGGGTCATTTAACTTAAAGGTATACAGGACAGTTTGATGGGGAAAAAACCTCCCAGTCCAATTGCCATAAAACTTTCAGGGATTGTTCCTTACTACAGAAGAAACAAATAAATGGGGAAAACGGATGTTACCCGTTAGTTTTTTTGGTAGAGTCACTTGAAAAAAACGGTGGTTTACTATAGAAACTTATGAGAAAATGTGTTTTTTTTTCACGTTTTATGGAATAATAAAAAAATGTCCAGTCCAAATTAGTTTAGGTTTGCTACACTTTTATTTAAGGTCATATCCCACAAATTAACAAAAACAAATCATATCTTACCCCCATCAAAAAACAGCTGGGTCCGGTGAGAAAGTGGCAACAACAGAGATATGATAACATCTCACGGTTAAGGCAAGGGTGCTTGTTTTCTAAAGGGTATGGCAGACAGATCTCACCCTAAGCCAACCCCACCCTTCCTCCTTTGCCTAATAGACAGTTGCAGAACCCCTCATACCCAGCACAAGATAAGCTGGTCACTTGTGCAAACACCACATTATGTAACCACTAGTCATGGGTCCAGACTCGGAAATATGTACACTGATTTTGGTACACAAATCTACACTAATTGAACATAAAATGTGCTAAAAGCTTGTTCAAGATACTCATTAAATTTTACAGTTAACTGAGACTTACTTGGAAGTTGAGGTTTAATCTCTAATTATATCGAGGACATCACGGTGTGGTACGACTACATGCAAAATCCAAGAATATATCTAGTATTTATCACTTTCCGACAACATGAGCAGAATCAACTAGATGAGCCAAGAACCAAGTGTACACTTTTTGCCCTTGGTGCCCACCCTTCCACCTATTGCCTAGTAGACAGTTACACAATAACCTGTTACCCTAAGCCTCATTCTCTCTACGTCCCTCTCACTCACATGATTGACACCTCTGGTCTAGTAGACCAGCCCAAGCCACAACACTCCTGCACTTAAATCCTTACAGTCCAAGTCAAACACCATCCAATCAGGAGCACACACACTCAAAACAAACGCATGTGTTCACCCATTAGCCCCCCCCCCCCCCGTTTTCCTACTAAGGTGTGACACTTCTGGTCTATACCCATCTCTACCATATATCCTATAATGAGACTAAAAGGGGGCTGCGCCAATTACAACGAAATACAAGTCTTCTTGCCAGCACTTTACGGCTAGCCCCCTAATAAGACTCACGGCATGTACCTACTAAGTCATACCTGATAAATCAATAATAAAAATACATAAGGTGTAAAAATCAAGAGCTAAGTCCAAAATGCACCATTGGGACACCACTGAAGCCAAATAATAAAAAGCAACAATAATAATACTGACAACAATAACGAGAATCAATTGTGCTGGAGGACCAAATTAAGTTTTTCTGGAAAAGCCGAAGATACTTCTGTCCTATTAGAAAATTGATGATCATGTACTAACGGGAAAGACCATAATGACACGTTTCGTTACGACTATTGCTCCATAAAGTACATGTTCAGCAGGGAGGATAAGGATGTGCTCGGAACGTGCTGCCCCCTTGTGTGTTTTTTTATCAAACGTAAACAGAAAGACAGATTTCATGGGTATGTATAATATGTACAGAATGACTTTTATACATTCGTAACATTCACGCACTAGTGACACCATCAACCTAGCCTCCTTACGAAGTTTCAATCAAGAGGATAGTGATATTGTAAAGAAGTTAAAGCTAAAGCGCTATGAGGCTAGAAAAATGCTCAAGATTGTCACCCCAAAGACAGATAAAGTAAAAAATCATTATTGTATAGAGTTCCAGAAGTTTGGAATAATATGGATATTAGAGGCTAGAAACTTAAAACGAGGAAAGATTTCCGTACCTTTTTAAGGACGGTCTAATAACTGTGACTCTCATTTAATCATATGGCATATAAAGCCTTCGCCATGACTTTGTTCATGTTAACCAAAATGATGTAACTGAAAGTGTGTCCGTGATTAAGTTGATAATAACACTTTTGTAATTTTTACCTTTTATCGACTATAATTCACTATGTAAACCTTGTTTTTCATTCTTTTAATCGGCACACCTGGAAGACCTGTTATCTATGTATATTGTTATAACGGGAAAAAAATTACTATATTTATATAATAAGCTTGGACTTAAGCATGGCTTTGACTGGGCTCCGATCATAGGGGTGGTAATGATATTATCATTAAGCCAACTGACATTCTATTTGGTATAAGATTCACCCAGTGATAACAACTCTAAAATAATTAATTGACTTTTATTCATAGACAAAAGCGCTTTCATCAAGGGAACTTAGACCCCTAGCTATACATGTTTTCTAAGAGTTAAACACCAAATGCAGGGTGTTTTTTTATAACAATATACTAAATCAGGTAGACAGGCAAGTAAGAGCTGCCTGGGGAAGAAGGCATGAAAAGCTCACAGACAACTATAACACTTTGCTTTTCATTCTTTTAATCGGCACTAAGGACCATCTCTAATAATCAAAATATAACAACATGGACCACCAACACACAATGCTGAATATCCTACCTCTTCAAAAACGAAGAAACTTACATATATACTGAACATAGCACACTACCTAGCCACACAGAGTGTAAAATTAGACAAAAGAAAACCAAAAACCAGAAGTCATACAGAAACAAGATGCACGGCTATGACTAACGTTATATAGAATTGCAATGGGCTACACATATGTATGTACACATACATACATACATACATACATACATACATACATACATACAATGTACACACACCCATGCATACACACATACATGTATAAATACAACCATGCATACATTTATACATAGCTAGTACATACACATGCATATAGTACAGTGCATTTGTACATACACACACATATATATAAACATGTATAATGTATGTACGTATACGTGTATACCGTACATAATATATTAACCTAAATTCATAAACAAATGAAACTATTTCAAGTTTGTAGTTATTAAGTGAAGAACCATTCTAAATGACATGTAAGCATGTGAAAGTTGTTAGTGACTGTCCAATGAACCCATTATTGGAACTTCCGACACACAGTCACTGATCAATACTGTCTATACCATTGAACATTTCCTTGATTGAATCATCTTGGTTAAAGCTCAAGTGTAATGAAAAAACTCGAGATAAGGGCAGATTTACATTCGTGGTGGTGGTATTGATAGCATCTGGGGTTGAAAAATTGGAAAACAAATCATTAATGCCCATTTTTTACAGCTTTCTAATTCCCATATATCTGATAGCAGAAAGGCCTTGCCTAAAATGATTTTAGAATAATCAGTCAATGTATATAATAGGCAATTGCATCTAACTCTTCCTATCTATGAAATGTGACATTCTATTCCATCTCTACTGTATGAAATGCTAGACCTTATCCGAATTAAGATTTAGTGACTGGTGAAATTAATTACAAACACATTCCCATATTTCTGATAGCATAAAGGCCTTGCCTAAAATGATTTTAGAATAATCAGTCAATATATATAAGATAGGCAATTGCATCTAACATGTATTCTCCCTATCTGTAAAATGTGACATTCTATTCCATCTCTACTGTATGAAATGCTAGACCTTATCCGAATTAATGTCCCCTCACTAACCCCAGTTAATGAGAGGGACTCACTCCACAAAGTTGAATCTGAAATTTGTCGCAGAAATTTGGAAGGTGCCCGCACGATTCTCCAACAGCAGGTCACTAAAACAAGCCCCATTTTATCTACTGAAGAAATCAGACATATAATCGTACAAGGTGACATATTATCTCCTAGCACAAATCTCCTAGTTGACCAACTCAGTGGACACTATGCAAACAACCCTACCACCAGTGCCTCCTCAACAGAATCCTCTACCGCTAGCTCTAGCGGCACTCCCCTATTGGATGAAGACTCCCCATCGACAAGTGACAATACTTCAGTAACCATCCCTCAGGCTATACGAGTAGAACAAGCAACTCAGACACCAAGCATGTACATGAGTCTCGGAGATCTGAGACCGAAAGACTATAACGTCGACCGCGCATTACTAATTGGAGTTACTCAGATACTCAACAGTGTCAATAGCAATTTGGCACTAGACTTTAGCACCTGACGAAACTATATGAACAGAACACTTGATCAACTTAACTTGTCTCTCCATCTTAATCAATCTACCACTTGTATCATACCGACATGTTTGTTCCTATACCTGGTTGACATAACCCTACTAAAGACCTCAGGACTCATTACAAATATTCTACATATCTCCAGGCCTTACCTGAACTGTTTTTAAAAAAATAGAATACTTTATTCCATCATTTATATAACATTTTTGCACGATTGTTGTACATACTAAACTAACATGAAAACTCATATGCTGGTATCCTACTAAAATTCCCTGTAACTAAGGTAGCTGACTTTACTCACAATTGTTTACCCAGCATGCCTCACCGGTGTATATAAGACTGTACCTCCCTTGCCACCTCACTTCTTATCCTATCCCTGAAGAAGAGCTACTGAGTAGTTTGAAACGTCGGAACATATAGGCAATAAAGAAAGTCAAACAAAACTCATTTGAGTACTCTATGCGTCACCCAAACAAAGAAGAACCGAATCGAAAATAATAGTGATATCCATAGTAGTTGGTAGAATTCCATCCAATATTATCCGAATTAAGATGGACTGGTGGAGAGGGGCCAAAGCAGAGGGTGATGGGTAAATTTGACCGGAACTGGCGCCAAGCCACCTGTGTTTACATTATGTGGGTGCTGGTTCCAATGGACGCAGAGAGGGCCCCTTATTAAAAGTCATTTTAGAGGCAGAAAAACATCTAATATTGCCACCAAACTTGAGGATATATGAAACAACACCATTCTTTATCTTTGTGTTAATTTATTTTCCATAGATAGTTATGGAAAACAATTACTAGAACAAATGTCAACAAGTCAGTGGATGCGCTGTATGTAGGTGCACTGTGTGTGGAGGCACATACAGGTCTACAGCTGTGGTCAAAGCCCCATCCACCCTCAGACTGACCCCACTCTATGTAAGAAATCAGTGCAGCTGTTGCTATCTTGAGCTAAATAGATAATTTTGGATGTTCCGTAAGCCTAAAAATATCGTTGTTTCCGATTACATCTTGATCATGGTAAAATTGTGGGTCGGTAGGTAGGTGGATTTTTTTTAACAGGGATGTGAAATCAATTACTTGAATTAGGAAACATGGAAACCAGATGTCATATGTAGCAAGCAAACGTCGTCATGGTCGTCAAGGCTGAAACATTTGGACCCAAAATATTTGTTTTGTTATAGGCTACCGTACGGTACTTAATTTTAGGTCGGTAGGGACTTATTATTATTTTTTCAAATGCCACAAAAAAACCGTCAATTTTTGTTTAGGTCAGTGGGAAACCGGAAACAAATATATTTTGTAGACCCTTAGATTAAGAGGATATGCACTTGTCAATTGCAGCCCCCCCCCCCCACCAGAGGGGTATGGGGGAATGTCCTGCATGGGGAAATGTGATGAAATCCCCGACCCCCCCCCCCCTCCACACACACGCACACACGGCAAGAAAATTGGTAAAATCCCCGATCCCTTGGGGTACATTTCTTTTTATTTAATTTTCAAATAAAAATACAGAGGCGTCGCTGGCTAGTTCCAAGTGAGGGGAACAAGTTTGGTGTTTTGGACCTTTTCCCCCAGATATACCAGGGATCCCAAGAGACGTCAACTTTTAGTGGTTTCTGATATGCGTGGGCCAGGCTATTAAGTTTTAATGAGAAGTTTTAAAGTTCAACACAAATGAATAAACTCCCAATTATGGTTCGTTTCTTTAGGTACAATCAAGGACCTTGAAAATAAAAAAGGGATACTTTTTTAGGTTTCTCTCCTTGAAAATGAATTATTGTTCAATATAATAATGGAGGTTGAGCTTCAGCATCAAGAGCAAAATATGTTCTTGCGTGATGGGAATCATCAGAAACAGCTGGATGAGTTTTATCCCATACGTCTATGAAACTGTCAAAAAGTGAACAAAGAAATCAGCAGCTATTGGTGCCATAGCAGGAGAAGGCAGTATCTCTGAAATACTACCCTGAACATCTTGTTTTGATACATCACAAGACATTCAACTTGTCAAAGGAAAAACAATCTAACATGAGCAAACATAACTGCTTAGACTATGCTGAGAATATATTGAATACTTTTATTGAGAATAATATTTGAACTGCTGACAAAAAAAGAGATAAATATTAAAAGTGAAGTTAATGTTAGGTTTGAAGTACAATTTGATACTAGATTCCCTGCTGGTATTTACTGGAGCGAACATTACAAGAACTATTTCACCTCAATAAAAGATTGATTTTACCCTTTTTTTTTTTACATTTTTTACTAGGAATATCACCTTAATGTTGGTCTTCCTCTAGTACCTGGGTGGAGAAGATGAAATTTTAGCCGCACCTGGCTTCAAACCCACAACATGCTACTGACGCCAATGAGCCGACCCAGTACTTTAGGCCACTAGGCCACCCCACATCCCCACCTTTGATTAATGTTTGTTACAATAAGCATCACAAGTAGATCTTTATTAACTCTTACTATTATAAAGCCTAGTCACATAGCTTTCTGGGTGGTGTGGAGATATATTGCATCCTAGCTAGCTGGAGGTGTTTTCTGGGAAGTTGGCATATACTTTGATTAATATTTATATAATCTCTCAGTCTTGGTCAAGGAGTGCTATCCTTGCACATTTTAATAGTTTTATTCTGAGCCAGACAATACCATGAACCATCAATGAAAATTCACCTCCAATTACGATAAAACAAATTATTACTATCAATGATCTTGAAGTTGGAAATTGTTATGGTTTATTCTGAGGTATGAAAATAACTTCTTTCTTAATTTATCCTGTATAATTATTTGCCACCTCAATTTTGTGGTAATAAGATGTATCAAAATTACTTTTCTACTCTTGAAGTTGAGGGAATGATTATACCGGTATAATGGTTTTCATTCTTATATATCCCTGATATTTGTTGTTGTTGTTGTAACTTTTATTTGTCAATTATACAAAACGACACTATCGGTGGGAACTAAACTCCCTACATAGGGAGGATCTAAAGCCCTACCGTAGTAATATTATTGATTTTAAGTGCAAAGGTAACAATACTCCCTAGGGTCGACGACAGTAGGGAGGCCTTTGCAGAGATTGGTTTACATATTTTAAATTTTGTGCAAACAGCACCACACGCAAGATAGAACTTAATAAGATAAAAAATTTGTTTAAAAAGTTTTTAAACACATGTTATCTTTACATATTACTAACTATTGCTCCATACAACAGTTATAGGGGTACTTAGAATATACAAGGGATTAAACAAGGTTGGTAAAGGGAAGACAGCGAAACTGGCCTTTCAAGTTATAGTGAATACTACATAATTGTACTATACGTACAGAATTAAAGGTCAAGTGTAAAGGATTTTTTTTTGTCTTTGATACATGCGGGGGAGTATTTTGAAACGATCTACAAAGTTATAGCTTCCAACCTAATAAATCAAACCAGTGGGAGGTGTTTAAGCGCTGCCATTTAGTGAGCCACTGCAACCCAACGCGGCAAGGGTGGGTAGCCATCTTTGCACGGGTCCAGCGGCCTGTGACGTCATCCATGTCCAAGCGCGACTGGTAGGTGTGAGCATACAACTATAAACGCTAGTTATTTTAAGTCATTACGGAGGGTTGTGCGATTGGTATTGGTAGGTGCTGATAATATATTATGTGTGAATGCACCGCTCTGTACTACTTCTTGATATCAAGTACACAAAAAGATTTAAATATGTGATAGTATTAATGTTTCATTCCCACAGAAAAAATAAAATACCATGTTAAAACTCGGTCAGTGTATGTTGTTCACCACGTTATATCTAAGCTAAATTATAGGAAGTATTATAGGTGCCCACTTTCTGGTACATATCCACTAATATGTTACCTATAGAGACACACATTATATATATAAGGATTTTTATTTCTCATTTGACATTTACAATAATTTGCGAGAAAATGAATTAATTATGATGACTCCCAGTTCAGAGCACTGTTTACCCCATTTGAAGCAGTTTCATCTTGTATGTGTGTGTCTGTGTACGATTTGTTGTAGGCTCATATATTAATGCTCACAACTAATTGGGAGCAGTGCCACGTCAATCCAAAATATGGATTGACGTGGGCAACACCCACGATGTCACTGATGGCACCCAAGATTAAACCTTATTGAGGTCTTTTGCTTATAACTCTGAAAATATTGCACTGCCATCTTAGGCAAATAAAAACAATTTTAGAGCACATTATTTCCCATCGATTGATATCAGTCACTTGATTCTAAATTCAATAAATATTTTTGTATTGATTAAATAATAATTTAATCAATAAAAAATAAATCAATAAAAATTAATCAATAACAAATATCTACATCAAAACCGCATAATTGTTAGCTTCATGGAGAATTTTAAACATCCAGATCCGTTCAGATCTTGCAAGACTACAGCTCTTTATCTTTCATAATGTTTATCATTATCACATATTTTGATTTACCAATAACTAGCAAACCAAATCATAGCCAGATTATTTGATGAAATCCTGAGTGTGTGTGCACATTCACCACGATTTCAGGTTTTTACTCAATTATGCATAAAATCGTGAATGTGTGGGCAGTGAAATTCGACACGATTTAAACAAAATTCCAGTCTACGATCAGTCGGGAACACTGAAATCGTGAGAACATCTGAAATCTTGACTGTGTGCGTCACCCTTTAGGCTAAGCCAGCAGAAGCTAGCAAAGCTGCCATTTAGTGGTATTTTGAAAGCTATCTGTTCGCACCCATTGCAACAGCATTTCCCCCTCATTTTCAGTATTTTTGGCCATGAGGGGGGCAGGTAGTAAGTATAATCTAACATTATCTACCCTTAAACCAGACGCAGGATTCACCCCCCTCTCTTAACCTGGACGCAGGACTCACCCCCTCTGTTAAACTGGACGCATGATGCAGGGGGGTGGGGGGTGCACACCCACTGTTACTATATTGTTTTGTACAAAGAAAGAATGGTATTTTATTATTTACTTGTGTGATGAAATCACCCCTGACTTCTGTCATTAAGGTGTGATTTGTGGGCGGGTAAATATGTGCATTTACCCGCCAGAGAAGAAAGCTAATGTAGCGGAAATACACCTTATACTGCTGAAGGTAGCGTTAGACTGGTCGCGCCTTGGACATTGATGACGTCATAGCTCTGATGAGCGAATACACACGCTAAATCAAAACAAAGCTAGCCCCATTTGCTCGTTCATCATAAAGCTGTGAAAACGGACGTTAATGAATTGTTTTCCGCTTTTTTAACATCAGAGGTCATTACTACCACCACTCCCGATGTAAAACAGCTTTCATCTCGATTTTTAACATTTTCTTTACATTTGACCTTTAAGATAGTCTATACGACACACATTTCGTAGCCTCTTAAGCGCAAAATCCGAAGAGGAGGGAACTCAATAGATTTATACATATATATTTTATATATTTTATAATTTCTACTTCTAATATAAGTATAATTGGTCATTCCAAATGGCTGTTTTCCTAGCAAGAGTAGTAAAACTGGCAGCGGTGTCAGATACATGTAAGTTTGTGTCCAGGGAATTCCAATAAAATGGTAATTTATAATAGATCGATTTTCTTATCTGCTCAAGCCTGGGGACCGGACATTTCAGGATAATTCTACCTGGCTGGTGTTGTCTGGTCTCTCTACGTATAGGGGCAATGAAACTGTCATTTGATTTCAATCGAAAGCCCTGCTGTAGCAGATGCAATCGTCTTCTTGGTGATAGTCATCTACATTTTGAAATCTATTACTTCTGGTTATTATCCTAAGTGCATGATTTTGAAGGGTCTGAAGCGATTTAAGGGTGGTTTTGTTGGCCGAATCATAGAAAATATCTGACTGATCGAATAAAGGTAGAATGGCAGTTTTGTATATTTGAGCGCTCAAGTTAACATTCAGCCTGCTTCTCAGATGCTTGAATAGCCACATTTTGTGAGAGACCTTTCTCCTGATGTTTTGAAGATGTTTTTTAAAAGATAGGGGGCCGTCGACGACCGTCCCCAGATATTTATAATCTTCAACATCCTCGAGGTCTTTGGGACCCAGTGACAATTTATGCACAAGAGATTGATTCTTCCATTTGGATCTCCAGGAAGGCCCTCCATAGAATGTCATAGATTTAGACTTATCTTCATTCAAGGAAATCTTGTTTTTCCGGCACCAGAGCATGATATTATCCAGATCTGACTGTAAGTAACCTGGTTGTTAAATCAATAATTTGATCAACTCTACTAATAATAGTATCGTCAGCGAATAGCTGGAGGTTGGAATATTTTGAGTGGTTATGTAAATCGTTTATGTATATTGAGAATAATACAGGACCTAGGGTTGTTCCTTGTGGAACTCCACAGGTTATGAGTTGTTTGGAAGAAGCTACATTGTTAACTATTACATGTTGGTGCCGTTCATGAAGATAATTTCTGAACCATTCTAATTCATTACCTATGACTCCCATTTTTGCCAGTTTTGATAGTAAAATCTGGTGGTCAACTGTATCAAAGGCCTTCCTGAAGTCCAGAAACACTGCCCTGCATACCTGTTTCTCATTTATGGCCCCATAAACTTCATTTAAAAATGATACTACCGCATCACCTGTAGAGAAACCGGATCTGAACCCATATTGTTTATTATATAGAATACCATTATTTTCAAGGTGAAGCATGAGTTTATTTTGAATAACCTTCTCTAGGACCTTCACCGGCAAACAAATGCTGGTGATGGGCCTATAATTGCCAGGCTTTTTCGAGTTTCCAGACTTGAATAGTGGTGTCACTTTACCTGTCTTCCACTTTTTCGGAATGAGGCCTGTAATCATAGACAATTCAATTAAATATTTGAATTGTTCTAATAACGCTAAAAGAATTTTCTTCAGTAGCAATATGATACCGGTATTTTCTCGATTTCTAAAAAAAAAAGTGTGTGTGTGGGGCTTATCCCCCCCCCCCCACACACACACACTAAATTAAACGTATTATTAGTACCGGTAGGCCCCTAAATGGTTTATATAAAAGGTGTAAGAAAAATGAAGAAAACACCAGAAAAAATTATAAAATAATAAGGGACACGGTTTAATCATGTCGTTAGAAGTGTGTACGGCAGGATAGAAACTGAATAAAGCCTGTGTGGCTGTTCAATCATGTTTATCCCCCGCTTATCTCTAACTTAGCATACAATAAAACCATTGGCATACGTATCATGTCTTATGGTCTTCATCACATGACGTACATGCTTTCTAAACAAGTAAATTCCCCTAATAATCACTTACTTCATACGCTGACATAGGCCCAGTCCATAAACAAGGATTTCTTCTGTAAGGAGCTCTCTTTAGGCTCTGTATGCGGAAGCCACACCGTTCCTACTTACGCGTGCTGGAGAAAGTAATCAACATCCAATCTATAGCCACTCGCTTTTTCAATTATTGATTTAGGTATGGCTACAATGAGCATGGAACTCTAATAAACGTCTCTCCATACTAACTCATGCCAATAGGCAATTATATGAGATATATTAAACCTGTTGAAATATCCTTCCGCAACTCCCAGACCATAATTTAGAAGCGATTCATAAGTGAGTGTAGCAGAGCAGGGTGTTATTTTGCAGTTCACTCCCCGTGGATAGGTGACTTGTAAAGACTTGTGTTTACTCTGTGACGGCGGCGGACGGAGTTATGGCCAGGTTTCATTGTGATGGATTACGTTTGATATATCTGGGTATATATCACTAATGAAACCTGCGAAGCAATATGGCCAACAGTTTTACGTTGAAAGAGACGGGAGGATCGCGGGTCCATGGCTGGCTGAATGTTTGGGGTAAGTAAATGAAAACCCAAGAGGCGAGTATGGTTCGTGCCTTGGACAGGCACCGTCAACAACGAAGCATCTCCGAGGAGAGGTTGGGATGCTCTCCGCTCTTCAAAATGCTTTTGTTCCTTGCTTCTCTGGGCCCTGGTCTTAAATATGTCGTCAATCGATCTTTATTTGCCCTTTTGTATCATGAGATCCCTACCAATGACATATTGTTTGCATAAATTCTTGGAAGTATCACGAATAAAACGCAATCTTTAGACTAACTAAAGTCAGAGAACGATCCGCCCAAACCCGAGTACCGTACCTTTCACTAACGCGTATGCTACCTGGTGGTTTGGTTTGTTTTCTTTTTACCTGGATTGACCCAAGAGTCATGTCACAACCCTCACGTATTTCCCCTTCCAACAGATGTGTAATCGTACGTATGATTACTCATGTTTTCCCGTGAAATAAAAGTGCTCTGTTCTCAGTGATCACGTCCAAAACGCCCGTATTTCATCCTTTACCACTGATATTGAAGTTTATTAATTGCATAGTAATAATAGTATAAAGACAAGTAGCCCACCTTACCGAACAGTAATTGTGACCACAAATACACTGATCTATGACCATGACTAACATTTTGGCACTTGATAATAAACCGCCTGTGCAAATATACAACACCGCTCTTTTTCCATCGTGTATTCTAGACCACAATGTTCGTGTACTGTAATCAAACGGGTACCCTGTCCTTGGTCAGCTGAGTTGCGGTTCTTTATCAGTTTATGGTTTCACCAAATTAATCTTTTCATTAATTAGCATGGAATCATAGAGTTGTTGTTAAATTATTTATGATTTCATCAATCCAAATATTTTGTAATGGTCTCGTGTATTTGT
Source organism: Sthenelais limicola (assembly GCA_942159475.1). Lineage (NCBI taxonomy): Eukaryota > Metazoa > Annelida > Polychaeta > Phyllodocida > Sigalionidae > Sthenelais > Sthenelais limicola. The sequence continues at coordinate 90,473,636 of OW804096.1, read as the reverse complement.
TTTAGTTTTAACAAAGGGGATTTTATTTTGGAATGTTTGTGGATGTGTATTGGTTAATCGTTGATACGGTATCTGCTTCTGGAACCGAGATAATTGTTTGAACAATCTTTGTTCGGGAAATGTTGGCACATATGCCAATATAGCTTGGATGAACCCGATCTTTCATCATTTCCTGACATCTATCCAAGTGAGAGGATTGGATGAGATGCGAGTAGAGATCAAGGTAGATTGATTGATTTTCATGTTCAAAGAATATAGGCCTACTTAGTTAATGAGTAGGCCTACATTTCGATTTCTATTCATTATGAAGTGAACACAGCTAATGCAGGCCGATGGTTTATAGTATAAATCTATTATCATGTATTATATTCTGATAATTCACCAGAGATACTCGTCACTAAAGCTGCTGGGTAACAGCTGAAGCAAATATTACCAAATAACAAAATTGGAAATCGATGAATGGATTTCACTTACTCCCAGGCCTCTAAGGCTCTATACCAACCCATTCGAGGCCTATCCACGACCACCCCATCAATGTTTTGTTTGCAAAGAAACCATTTTAACTACCGTAGGCCTACTACAAGTGGCCTCACTTACTTTCCCTCTCTACTTGTAATGATGATTAAAGATAAATAATTGCTTCTCTTTCATCCCCAAAATAAATCCTACCAACTACCCTTGTCCTTTGTTGAATGGGGACTTCCCTTTCTTCGTCAACAGATCATCGCTTTTAATTTCTATGAGGCTGTTTCTATCAATCATCCAAGACCTGTCTCATTTATAATTTAAATAATGTCATCAATTATCTCAATTGATGTCTGGTTCTGCAGGTGGTTAAAGAAAGTAACGTCTAGTAAGATGGGTCGTGCCCCAGAACGAACCCTGGTTTGTGGTCAACTGGTCTCAAATTGATTTATTTGTTATCCCTATACACCCACCGAATAATCCCTTCACTGGTAAATCCCTCACTGATCCCAGACCCTTGACACTTAGCTCCCTACTTTCTCTATCGCGGACAGGTGGTGTGGCCGTCTCCACCTGCGTGTGCTTTATCTTTCTACAACAAAGATATCTGATAGCTTTGTATAAAAAGCATGAGATCTTTATTTTTATTTAGCAATGACAAATGGCTTTATCATTCAGCAGGCCCTCATTCCTTTAGTTATCCCTTTATGAAACAAGGCCAACTGCGAAGATGTTAAAGTGTTTTGTTTGTGTTTGTGTACCTGAAGATCTGATTGGTACTGGAGGTTCCCTCGTGAATTATTGATGGGGATTCCTTTAAAGGTTGTAATGATTTCTTGAGGGAACCCTGGCGACTAAATAACTAATGCTCATCGATATTTTTCAGATATCGAATTACAAGGTGATGTGTAATCTGGGTGGCATTTTTCCTTGGTGTGTATTCAGCAGGAAAGTATGAAAGAAAAGGCCATTATGCGTTTTTATCTTATGTGTGAGTCAGACCCATGAAGATTCCCCCTTTCAATTGTCGTGTCTCTTCGTCATAACAATAGGAATATGTTAAAGGCGGTATAGTGCGTGATCATAGGAACGGAGTGACTATGACTTATACACTAGAAGAAAAGTATGTTATTGTTGGATGGAGTCTGGGTAGGAGTGATCTTTGTAAAAACAGATATCCTAGAGTTGGGTGTGAAAAAATGCGGCCTTCCTACTACTGTGGTGGGGGTTCTTTATATTAGTATTCAACCAATATTCCACTGTTGAGAATTGCTTCCTTTGGTTGTAAATGACCTTTTAAATGCCGCCTGTGCCCTGTCGTGAAGAAAAAGTGTCACGATCATTTATATTACCACACTATAACACAGACATGCAATGATTCACTAGTGCGAGTCTCTTGCATATTCAGTGATTTTCTGTGGTATAACCACGCTGCGTGAAGTGTGGCGAGAAAACTCCCCCCAAACTTTGTGTTTCCTCCACTCGACCCATCGCCATAGGAAAAGGGATATTTGAACTGATTTTTTTAAATATACACTAGGGATGAAGGAAGGCGTTGTGGGAAACGCTGGGTAGGCGGTCAAGTGTAAGAAAGCGTGGCAAATTGAATTTCCTCTATGTACAGGGTTTATGTAGAATCACTTTCTGTGTAATGTGGACCTGGATCCTATTCCCCAACATATCCTCTAGTTGTGATAATATAAAAAAAAATCTGATTCTGAAGTGTTCCTTTCATATAATATACCAGTCGAATGTGTCCTAAGTAAATTGGAATAAAGCCCCATATATCACTAGCGGAATATCGATCACTCAGTACATCTCAAGTGCTTTGGTACATGTGGGTATTTTGCATTCCCTTTCAAAAGCAGATCTCTTTTTTAGTGTCAGTCCCTTTTGAAATACAATACAAGTTATCTTTCTGTATGAATTGATATCATGAAATCGCGATGATTTCATAGGGCCAGCCAATGGTTCCCACAGACAGCATATCCTGGAAAATGATCCTGGAAATAGTTCTCATCCTATGTGATGTTAATCGACCGTACATAACTAGGGGTACTCGGCATACAACTGCCGAATCAATCTGTGGGTTTACTTCTTTGACCTTTTGCTAAAACTACGGGCTGGCAAGTATTTTTAGTAGGACCGGTATCCAACATTCCATATGTTTCGTCTCTTGATGGTACGGGAAGTGATGCTTTTTCATTTCTTTCGGGCACCTTCCTATAAATGGACCTATGTCAATACTACTATAGTCAGTATGGTATGATATCCCACATTAAAATGGTTTTCGTCTTTATTTGAGTCGACTCAAAGAAAACAAGAAATTTTGGTGTGGACCAAGGAAAGAACGGTTTCCCCCGATATATAGAGGTTTTTTTTCTCAATTTCTACGTTATAAAATGTTTTCTGTAGGCCCTATATAGCGTTGTTCACCGATCCGATTTCTGCTGATCAGTTCAGTCAAGATAGTCCTAGGCTCTGGCCTGGGAGGTCGTCGGGAAGGCTAGCCTAGCCCTAGTATTTAAAAAAATAACAGAACCGTTTCTGTCCTACCTTCCTTATTTAATGACCAAATTTGGTAAGACTACCTATTTTATGTTTTTGGCAATTTATTTCGAGTAGAAATAGCGATTTTTATCAATATGCGGGAGCATAAAATCACCGCGATGTGTACGCAAGTGCGTCGGAAATTCAGGTGGGAACAGGCGGAGTCGGGTTTTCCTTAAAAGGGGGCAACGCGGACGCGCAAAGAACAGGCGGCGAGAAGTGGAACCTATATAAGGTTTCCCAGTACAAGCGCCTTCGGCGCTCGTACCGCCTTCGGCGGGGGAAACCTTAAAAAAATGGATTGTATTCAAGGCCATTGACATGATAACCATATTTCAATTTGTTTCCGTCATCAAATTTATAGGTTTCAAATTGGCCTCCTATCCACAAGTTCCCCCCACCCATCCATCCTCTCGACCCTCGGTAATTTACGGTTCAATGTTGTTGATTCAGGATAATTTATGTATGCATGTACACCTACTTAGCCAAGGGGTCCTTTCAGGGACCTGCGAGGTTATGCCACACAAGACCAGCGGCGTGGCAGGGATGTGCGTGGTTAACAATTGTGTAATTTCAGATCCTTCCTGTCATAAGTGGCCCTGTGTGTGATGAGGTTAACATGTGCCTTTACAGGCGCCCCTATGCCTGCTGTACAGCTACCATCAGCATGCGAGTTTGCTAAATAAACTTGGTTTTATCATTGCAGCTCTCGAGGGCCATTTCACATGGAATGGTTTTATGCATGGAAACATTCCCCGTCCTGTTTGGGAGCCTCAATTCTGTGTCCTGTTCCAGACAGAAAAGAGATTGATGCACTACAGAACTGAGAATGTAAGGGTTAAAATATTAAATTCAATGAAATGAATTGTTATTTAATATTAAATTTATACTCCATCCAAAGCACAGCATCAGTTTGCGTCGTCAAACATTTTATTAAACAATACCTCGTAGTCTACTCCTCGTTATAACCTAATGGACTGAAAATATGTGTGGTAAAATCGGTAGATCATTGGAATTCTGTGTTTTGAACTTTCAATTATTGATTTATGAACAGCGGATAGCCATTAATTGAGTGCTAAAAATAAAACCACTCTTCTCAGCTTCAGAATTCCGTTGAAGAGCTTCCCTCCTATGATACTCATTTGGTTCGACTAGACGGTGGAAAGCAAGCATTCAACAAACGATGGGGATATGAGTCTTTGCACAGCATAAAAGAAAACACGATCCCGCAATTCCCGTTTGGTATGTTCATTACTTCATTCGGCCATCATCCATTACACCCCCGGACTGCCCCCACTCCCACATCTACCTAGTGGTGGTAATAGCCCCTACTTGTGGCAAATAGTTTAACCCCGCCCTCAACCCCACGGCCACTAACTGGTGACCCCAACATCACGTCTCCTTGGGTTCGGAGTGGGAACAGTCCCAGATGACTTAACCCAAAAGGGACACATTTATTCCACAGCTTCACTCCCCGCATTACACTTATTTATAGCACATTTTTGTGTCGTTATGCTATTTTTAACATTTTTTTCATTGTCATAGTTCTCGGGTTGGAGAGAAGATATTACATCAGAAATTTGGTTAAATATAAGTGAGTTCCGCCCACCTCTTTAACAGCCCTGCTTTAAAACTGTCCCAAATCGATTGTCCCACACCACCAACTCCCTTACCCACACTGGCCTTGTTTTACATATTTGCAATTCTTATTCCTGCTATTAGAATACACTTTCTGGATCAGAACCTGATTGTGAATTTACATTGATCGAGTCTGATTTAATGTAGAAATGATATCTCATAATGATTTCCTATCCTTTTAGAATGGGGAAAAGACCGATTATTCACAAGCTTCTCGCGAAAGTTTGGAACATTTAAAAGTGGTAAGTCGCATGATATAACCTTGAAATGCACTTCTTGAAATTCCATTATATCTCCTAATTACATTTTAAGCATTCTCCATTCTATTTCCTCCTTGCTCAGGCTCATTCTGTTATGGTGATCGTAGCTAGTAGAAGCTTTAGAGTCTGATTTCTATGTTTTTTGCACGTGGTGTTTCGTTACCTTAGCAGAATAAATTTGTCTTGTCATTTTGGATTTGCTGAAATGTGACCTTTGCATTATCGGCTTGTGTTTGCAGCCTCAGTAGATCAAACCAATAGCCGGAGTCTGACCCTTGACGCCAGGGGTAACAAAGGTAGCCTTCTGAAACAAAGTTTTCTTTCTTTGCACGGAAATAGATAGATCTACAAACTATGCCTAGAAAGCTAATTATCTATATCATTTCAGGTTAGAATCGATGTAGGTAGTTTACCGAAACCTGCATTCGAGATGACTAATAATGCTATTGTGGGACATTTACTGAATACTCATTTACTAAGATTTTCCCTTTTGCCTGAAATTCTATTATGTATTGCGCTTGCCTTTGCGTACTTTAATGATTCATTTCAATGACATGGACTTTTGTAATCATTGCTGCATCGATTTCGTGTGTGGGCAACTTTTTATTTCTGAACCGAAGTGTGTGTGAATAAAGTCATTACAATATATAATGATATTTTAGAATTGCACTGTTGATAGTGGGTGTCTATCCGATAACTTCGTATTCGAACATAAGATTCGAATATATATAGGCACTCGTTTCATTTTATTATTTCTTCTTGGTTCTCTAACTGGGATATTTGTTGACATTTAGGTGGCCAAGAAGAAGGACTTGGTAAAAGACGCGGAAGTGTTCCTGTGATTAATACTTCACCTCTCTCTGAAGATGCTCCTGATGCTACATCTACCCAATCCAGGATAGCTGTAAGTTCCTTTTATATTTGTTATCATAATATATAAAGAAAGCGAAACATCGATGTTATGATGACAAAGGAGAATAGTATTCATATCACCATTGCCGTTCATCATAACATGCTTATATGTGTAAGTTTAACACAGTATGACCCTGTGTCGACTTCATACGTAACTACAACACCCTGTCGCTATACATATGAACCAATGATTATTTCTGTGACATGAAATATCCAGAGTAGAGTGAGAGTGAAAGGATGAAAAATGCTTTCGATAAACTCACTAGATAAGCCTATCAAGCGAGACGAACCTGCTGGCGAATCAAATCATTGATGTTTTGCTTGGCACCAGCATTGATTTTGTTTACATATTGCTAGTACGATAAGGGTTCTAGCCTCTTGCTCCGTGTCAGATTTCAATGCGTTAAGACCTGCCCTCTTCGTCAAAATAACCAATATTGCTATGATGTGTCGTATGTTCCTGAAATTTCAACTGAGGGATTTTTTCTTTAAAGGGTCAGTAAACGGGTTCATAGTCACTTTTAGGACAACAAACTTCATGCCGCCATAAATACAACATCCAAGTATCAATTTTTTTACCTCCATTTATGTCTAACTTATAGTCACTTACAGGCCCGAATTGAGAAAGCTTACTTGAAAAGGTCTGTTTAGCACAAGAGGGCACTGAGAGTGCTGTGTGACGTCATAGAGGCGCGCCAGAAATGTACATAATATCCCTACCTTCCCCCCCAATCTCACAGCAATTGAAGCAGTTATGCAATACAGCTAATACCTATTCAAGAACCAGTCATGAGAGGTCAATAATTGGGTTGGTACACCCTCCTTTTTTTTAGCAGCAATTATGAGAGCTGTTTATTATGTTCATTGCATGTACATTTCAAGATTGGTGCACCTTTATGACGTAGGAAAACAGTGGCTCCTTGAATGGAGTGTTAAACTGTGTAACTACTTTTTCACTCCTTTAAATGGGTAAAACTCACTAAATAATAAGTTGAATTAAGTAAAACTGGGGTGGTTACATTTCAATAATAGCAGGGAAATGGATTTGCTCATAATATTTGGGGGTTTACTGACACTTTAAGTTATTTCATAGATGCAGAGGTTATCGCTATACAGATGATTGTTATTCCCTCATTAATTGTTGTATAATGTAGAACTGGACGCTACTTTTGTTTATTCTGCAACGTCCATGTGTAGGTGTCCTATTACAACGTTTGTCATTCATGTGAGTTAATGGTATATGTATACTGCACCAGCTGAGGTTTCGGACACATGCCTGTTGACTGAACTCCAGACCCCTTTCAGAGATGATTGGCTCCGACTATGTTATTCTGCGGATTGCCCCTTTTCTGTGATCTTTTCTGTGATTCGGTGTCAATTGTTCTTCTGTATTTTTTTTTATTATTCTTCTGTAGTTAAGTTTATTTCAAACTTACTAACTAATTAAACATTGCTTAAAGCAATTTTGCTTTCTTTCACCTTCAGAGCTTTTTCTCGCGAAGAAGCGCAAAATCAACTCTCAAACGCACCAAAAGCGTTACGAAACTTGATAGACAAAGACCTCTCAACAACGACCTGGATGGGTAAGTCCTGTTGATACCATTCATGTACATATATATTTGTGTCTGGATGTATGATCTTCGTCTTTGTGTTGTGATTCTGTGAAATAATTAGTGTACAAAAGCATGGTATTGGTAGTGTTGAGTTGCTAGAGTGTTGTTTAGATGAAAGGTCATTAGGACTGAATTGTAAACCCGCTGTGGTAGGTAAATTAATAGCACGTCTTGTGTTGAACCCATCTACCATCCGTTTGTACACAAATTAATGTCTTGCATAAAGACGTATATAACGTCTAGGCATGGATATTTTCTTTATGTATACTTTTAACATCAAACATTCCCCAAAAGTATATTCAAGATATATTTGATTTATTGCCAACAAAAAAACAGAAATTAGGGGTTGGAAAAGAGGTGGGAGGGACATTCATCATATTGCCATTTGAACCATTTGAAAAAGAAATAAGCAGTTAAAAGTCTTTTCAAGGCTATATTATGAAGCTTAATATTGATTTGCTTATTCAAATTTCCTTTCGGTCTGGTGAAACATTCGAAAATTTCTGTAGCGGGGTTGTGGTGGAAACAAACTATTCATCTTCTATAATGGCTTGTATTGGAAAACAGGAAAATAAACTCAAGTCGGTGTACACTTCCTTTTGTTTTAAGTCTGTAGTCCTGCTTTATTTTTTGCCCTGCATGCAGATCTTCCCCATCACCCTCAACACGCGCCAAATTTGGCAGCAGCCTCAGACGGACTATGAGTCTAGGGAGGCTGGCGAAGCGATGGACACCCAGGCAAAAATATGGAGACGACGGGAGCACTGTATCTAATTCTGAGCTTGGCTCGCCCCACCAGTGAGTAGATCTCCGCATGGGCCTTATGATTTCATTGATTTACCGTTGATTTGATTTGTCGATGAACTGCTAATTAATCTGACTTATGATTAATGCTTCAAATTTGTGGCTATTTGTTCTCCCCTTTAAATCAATGTCGTTTTACATTACTTATATCATACGTGTCCTTGCACTTAAATCAATATGTTGTTGTGTGCCCACCTGGGCCTTGATTCTTTTGATTCTAAGAACTGTATATGATATGTGTTCACTGTTATTTTATCTTACAATATGAAGTCTCGTTTGAACAGGATTTTCTCTATTAATGGTAATATTGAACTAGTTAATAAGGTCTCTCTCCTTCAGTATCGTATTAAGTCAACTAAACATCAAGTACATATTCTGAACGTTTTGTGTTAGCACATTGTATCGTCCAACATTGAATTTGGAAGTTTTAGTCTTAACATTCTAATTGTAAACTTCTTAACCTCTTCAGGTTTTTTGGACCCGATCTGTTGGTTTCCGTAATTTATAATTGTCGGAAGAATTCTCTTTTTCAAACCATGCCGCATGATGTCTTTACCAAACAATTTCCTATACAATAATTATGTTTAATGATGTGCATTTAATTTATGAATTTCCGTTTAAAAAGACAATGTTTAAAACCTTTGCTTTTGACCTTTGATGTGTGAATGTAGCTGAATTTAATGTTACAGTAAGGGTTTCAAACACACAGAAAACCAAACATTAAATAATTAGAAAACAAAGTCTTTGGCAACTATACCGGCAATTAGAATGTATACATAGTAGAATCACTTTTAAAGTGTTTTCTATATAAGACGATCACGCAGCCCGCATCTGCGGCCGGATGAAACAAAGAAAACGATGTTTGTCTTATCAAATAATTTAGGAGTGGGCTCTTTTTAGAGTAGCCGGATGGAAACAGTGTTCAGGTCTTTATTTCAATAGGTGGCATAGTTGTATCCCCTGTGCATTGTTATCCTGAAAACCGTTAATTGTGAGGTATTTTGTTTGGTACCTCCGCTAGGAAAGATGGAAGACCAATTCGAACAAACATGAGTTAGCTTTCAATTTAAGTAGACGTTCAGTTCCCTTTGGTTATGATATGGGAACAACATTTTTTAAATTTCATTTAAGGCCAATATCATACTTAATACCAGTTCAACGACAAAAAACGCAGTATCCTGTTGCATAATAATGCATGAATGCTACAATGATGCAATGTCAGGTTTAATTCATCATAGTAATCAATTGAATTCATCTATCAGGAAAGAAAATCGTTTCATTCAGGCCATGTGGTGTTTGGGAAAACACTCTAGTTTAAAAGTGAATTCGGATTAGAGAACCATAGACAGAACGTCTGGTTCCTGCCCTCCAGAATGCCTTTTTATTATGCTTTACTGTTTATGGTTCCCTCATAATGTGTAATACCTGCTGTTGGGGTTTCAAATAAGAAAGGATAATAGAAGGATTTGCGATGGTTTATCCTTTGGACCGAATCTGTAAACTAAATGCGAGTAATTATAGCCGGATTGGTTCATCAATGTATCTGGGATTAGAAGGCAACACATTGCGTAACCTATGGCGAACCACATTTGTAGTTTGCTATTCACTGAAGGCTTAAACCGAAATACAATGTTGACTGACGTGAATTGTCCACCGGTACGCCTGAGAAATAATCCTATATATGTCTTGAAACATTAAGTGAAATTTACTGGAAAATGGTGGCTACTTTCCCCTGCGATGTGGTAGCCTACTTAAATACTCTCCGATGTAACGATGAGGTTGTTACTATGTAGAGTCTTTATGTATGGCTGTTCACAGATTAATGTGAGCCGTTCTTCAGCAAAAAATGATAAATATTTCTTTTTTTCCCAGTTTCAATGTCCAAAAGATTATATCACCTTTCAGGAGTCACATGTTTACGCGCCTCATGTACATATGGATACACTGCCCTGTTGGTATCCATTATGTTTTTCAAAGGCCCAAACCCCACTTTTGATGGAAACATTCAAATGACCTCACACTTTGCTTAATACTTCTGAATGAGGCTCAGTTGAATAGGTCCATGTTTTTAAGTGTCTTTGGAAAGGTTGTTATCCAAGGACTGCTTTCTGCACTTTGTTATTATCAACATGTATGACTGAAAGCGCAAGATTGTACAATGGCTTAGCAGGTGGTGTACATGTATTTGATACCTGCGGACCAAGGTCCGTTCATTGATATCTTCTACCATATTTTTAAGCTGCAACGTTTCTATCACTTGAAACATGAATGATAAATGCCCTTCTCGATAAATCATACGGTTCCATAACAATGAATTGATTATAAAGGTATGGTAAATACCAGAAGTAAATTATATATTATATAATGTTCTCTAGAATTAGGCTCATAGCGTGTATTGCCAATGCCGACCCAACATCTACACTAGATGCCTAGTCTATATGAATTCCATAGTCACCCCTCTGGGTCGCATAGACCATCAACTCATTTTCCTAAGTAGTGTTTGACACTTTCCCTTGATAAGTCCCACTATCGTATCGCCTGTGACTCAATTATTTCCATCTATATCGCCTATCAAATATTGATTATATTTGTGAATGACTCTTTGTCATTGTTGAGTAATACTCCTCTATATTTACTGTGGTGCCTTCATTGAAGACCCACTAGAGGCCCAAGAGAGTTCATAATTGCATAGGAGTCGGACACTGCTTGTAAATACTGAACAATGTGTATTCTTCGACCACATTGTCTAAATCAGGCTGGGTATATAAAAATCAAGCTATTTCTGTATGCTAATTATTCTAAGTCCAGTCAAGAATGTTCAATGGACTTGATAAATCATTAAAATGTTATACTTTTTTTTTGCTCGTGTATTTTGTTTTTATTTCAGTCCCAGCTAACTCACCTCTACCGAAGTCCATATATTTGGGTTTCATCCTGGCAATTTAACATGTTGTTTCAAAGTGATGTTATTCAATTTCTAGGTCCCAGTTGATGAACTCACGCATGCGTGCTAGTAGATCACATGAATCACTTCTAGTTACTTCACTAACTCCTGAGACAGTGGACCTGTCCACCAGTGTGGACGTCAGGCCACTTCATGGCAGCATCCTACGCCAGGATAACTGCTTCCAAGTGGCCACTAAGAATGGAATACGCCTCTACAGCTGCCAAAATTCTCTCGAGCAACAGAAGTGGGTTCATGCGTAAGTACCAATCTTTGTCGCTTATCTCCCCCTTCTCGCTTTAAATGGTCTCCTAAATACATATATATCCATCACATTGGTGGGAAAAGTAAACAGAATTGGGAGTGTGTTGGCTTGGCGCTAACTGATCTGGGGGGATGCGTTAAATGAATTTGTTTGGAGTATTACTATATTATTAGGAGGCTAGCCTCTGAGTGTTTTTTTGTTTTAAGTTGTATTTCGATTGAATGGGCGCAGCCTCCTTTTAGTATCACTATAGGAAAGGTATACTATACTCTACTCTACTTAAGACTTTGTCACACCCCTGGGGCAGTCTAAATTGGAGGGGTGGCTTAACAGTGGCCACATGGGTTTGTTTTGACTGTGTGGGCTGGTGCTGTTAAGTGGAGGAGTGTATTGGCTTGGCCTGTTTGCTGTGAGTGACAGGGAGGGAGGTATACAGACTGAGTGAGTGCTGTGAGTGACAGGGAGGGAGGTATACAGACTGAGTGAGTGAAGCCTGTTGGCTGTCCTGTTGGCTGTGATTGACAGGGGGTTGGCTACTAGGCAGGGGGTTGGCTACTAGGCATTCCTACTAGGCCAGTGAGAGGAAATATCTGAGGAGATCATCAGATAAGTTATGTAACTGAAGTGTAACATCACTGTGAAATGCCTCCTGCTGATTGTGGCCCAGAGTGAAGGAGGCCAGGTTTGGAAGTGAGTGATGGTTGCCACGACAACATCCATGTGGAGTCATATTAATGGCAATGAGGGTTAGTGAGATGAGATGAGCAAAGTGATTTAGTTTACAGTCTAGCTGTAAATGTTACATACTTCTTATACTTTCATATTGTAGGGTATTGATGGGATAGAGGTAGGAGCACAGGTGGTATTTAGGTTTAAATGAGGTTAAAGGTCAAGTGTAAAGGATTTTTTTTTGTCTTTGATACATGCGGGGGAGTATTTTGAAACGATCTACAAAGTTATAGCTTCCAACCTAATAAATCAAACCAGTGGGAGGTGTTTAAGCGCTGCCATTTAGTGAGCCACTGCAACCCAACGCGGCAAGGGTGGGTAGCCATCTTTGCACGGGTCCAGCGGCCTGTGACGTCATCCATGTCCAAGCGCGACTGGTAGGTGTGAGCATACAACTATAAACGCTAGTTATTTTAAGTCATTACGGAGGGTTGTGCGATTGGTATTGGTAGGTGCTGATAATATATTATGTGTGAATGCACCGCTCTGTACTACTTCTTGATATCAAGTACACAAAAAGATTTAAATATGTGATAGTATTAATGTTTCATTCCCACAGAAAAAATAAAATACCATGTTAAAACTCGGTCAGTGTATGTTGTTCACCACGTTATATCTAAGCTAAATTATAGGAAGTATTATAGGTGCCCACTTTCTGGTACATATCCACTAATATGTTACCTATAGAGACACACATTATATATATAAGGATTTTTATTTCTCATTTGACATTTACAATAATTTGCGAGAAAATGAATTAATTATGATGACTCCCAGTTCAGAGCACTGTTTACCCCATTTGAAGCAGTTTCATCTTGTATGTGTGTGTCTGTGTACGATTTGTTGTAGGCTCATATATTAATGCTCACAACTAATTGGGAGCAGTGCCACGTCAATCCAAAATATGGATTGACGTGGGCAACACCCACGATGTCACTGATGGCACCCAAGATTAAACCTTATTGAGGTCTTTTGCTTATAACTCTGAAAATATTGCACTGCCATCTTAGGCAAATAAAAACAATTTTAGAGCACATTATTTCCCATCGATTGATATCAGTCACTTGATTCTAAATTCAATAAATATTTTTGTATTGATTAAATAATAATTTAATCAATAAAAAATAAATCAATAAAAATTAATCAATAACAAATATCTACATCAAAACCGCATAATTGTTAGCTTCATGGAGAATTTTAAACATCCAGATCCGTTCAGATCTTGCAAGACTACAGCTCTTTATCTTTCATAATGTTTATCATTATCACATATTTTGATTTACCAATAACTAGCAAACCAAATCATAGCCAGATTATTTGATGAAATCCTGAGTGTGTGTGCACATTCACCACGATTTCAGGTTTTTACTCAATTATGCATAAAATCGTGAATGTGTGGGCAGTGAAATTCGACACGATTTAAACAAAATTCCAGTCTACGATCAGTCGGGAACACTGAAATCGTGAGAACATCTGAAATCTTGACTGTGTGCGTCACCCTTTAGGCTAAGCCAGCAGAAGCTAGCAAAGCTGCCATTTAGTGGTATTTTGAAAGCTATCTGTTCGCACCCATTGCAACAGCATTTCCCCCTCATTTTCAGTATTTTTGGCCATGAGGGGGGCAGGTAGTAAGTATAATCTAACATTATCTACCCTTAAACCAGACGCAGGATTCACCCCCCTCTCTTAACCTGGACGCAGGACTCACCCCCTCTGTTAAACTGGACGCATGATGCAGGGGGGTGGGGGGTGCACACCCACTGTTACTATATTGTTTTGTACAAAGAAAGAATGGTATTTTATTATTTACTTGTGTGATGAAATCACCCCTGACTTCTGTCATTAAGGTGTGATTTGTGGGCGGGTAAATATGTGCATTTACCCGCCGGAGAAGAAAGCTAATGTAGCGGAAATACACCTTATACTGCTGAAGGTAGCGTTAGACTGGTCGCGCCTTGGACATTGATGACGTCATAGCTCTGATGAGCGAATACACACGCTAAATCAAAACAAAGCTAGCCCCATTTGCTTGTTCATCATAAAGCTGTGAAAACGGACGTTAATGAATTGTTTTCCGCTTTTTTAACATCAGAGGTCATTACTACCACCACTCCCGATGTAAAACAGCTTTCATCTCGATTTTTAACATTTTCTTTACATTTGACCTTTAACAAGTTTGGAACTGAAAGAGGCCTGATCTTAAATACTTATGAGCTAGGGGGAGAGTAACCCTGGAGAGGGGGACCTATGGCCTGCATGTTTGCACAGGTCTGCATGTATACATGGCTTGTGCACCCTTAGACCACCCCTCCCGCTCTACTTTTTTCTCCAACTATCTCGACTTTACGATGGGCTATCTCGACTTTACGATGGGCTATCTCGACTTTACGATGGGCTATCTCGACTTTACGATGGGCTATCTCGACTGTTTCAACTATGCAATCAAATGTAACACTCAGCAATTGACTGTTCAACTAATTAATCAATAAAAAACTGAATTACACGGAATGAACTCTATACTAAATAATGAAAGCAGAAAGTAAATAACAGTTACGCTAATCAGCTGGGCTAGCCTCCTAGTATCGAAAGATACTGTAGCAATTGGCAGTAGTATGTTGTCTTGTCTTTGATTGGATTAAATAATTCTTTAATTCTTGCAGGAGAAATATGACAGAGTATTTTGATTATATTTTTAAGTCTTTTCTTTAGGCTGGATTTGTCTTAGAAATCTGTGGTTCAGTCTTGATGTCGATTTTACCATGTCACATTAAATGGAAATACACTTTTCACAATTAGTACACCGTGACATTCTATTTGTGTTTCATCGTTTATTTCAGGTTAGCATATCATCATTGGGTAAAATCTCTATTTTCAACATGTTGTTACCAATGATATACATTATTATACCCACAACGATTCATATTGGGTCTTAAATCAGCAACAACTACTTTTTGCAATAGGTCCATTACTCCACCAAAATGTGTGCATGAAGCTCATTTTCTTGTAATGCACAATAGGGGATTTGATGGATTTTTTCTGAGAGAACACATTCACGTATAATGCCATAAGGCCCTGTGCATATTATCCAATTAGTTATAACACTACAGAAGTCATAGAATGTAACTACCGGCCTGGCCTGGATTATCATGGCTTAACCTTATTGACCGGTCAGATCTCCCCCGATCCATTACCTACACTGTCTTTTGGCAGGACAAGAAACACAGATGAATATTATATATCATATAAGCTATACGGGATATGACCCCGTGCCCCTGATCTTCAACAATGAATAGAATACAGTAGCAAATTGCATATATTATCACAATTATGAGCAGGATATATATGTAATATAACACTACAGTATCTTCTGTGGATTCCTGAATGGTGGAAATAATTTCTCTACCTATTCTCTTCTATCAGAACACCCCTAACTTAACATCCTGCTGGTTTGCATAGGTTTGGGTTATTTGAAGCTACATTTTCCTACGGTCAATCTTGGGGGATTTCATCTATGTACCGCCAGATGTCAGCACGTACATACTACCCTGTCAAATATATGTCAACATTCCGTATATATGTATGTGTGTCTGTGATGAACATAATATTGGGTCCTTTGTATACCCCTGATATGGGGCGGTACTCGAGTTAGTTTATGATATTTAGATACTTGTTATTACATAGTCATTCACCCTAATCTGATCCCATTCCTCTAATACAGGAGCCCATTGTGGGTGGACTTAAAATCGGAGATTAAAAATTCGACCCCACCTATTGCGCAGTCTCTAGTGATATACGTGCTTCTATCAGGGAGGTATATACAGAGGGAGTAGAAGCCATGGTTGGACTCCACAGGACAATGCATGTCTGGGTGGTGTTATCACTGTTGTATACCAGGTGGCGTTGCGGTGCTGTTTTTTGGCACTAGTACCACCTAGGAGATATTTGTTGAACTGGCGATATGTATGGAACTACTCCACACAGGGGTGGGGTAGGGGGGTGGGTGTGTACAGGGATGGGGGCGGGCCTGATGGGGGTGTATTAATGTATTCAATTGAAATTAGTACAAATATGAAATGAAAATGAGTCCAGATAAATATTATGTTGAACTGTGTCAGGAATACAGGTTTGAAAAATACCCTGAAATTAGACCCAAGCATTCTGCTACCACTTTTAGCTATATCATATAATCATAAATCAGTAAACAACAGCTATGTTGTTCCATCAGCATACATAATATTTGACACATTGGTAGCCCAGTTAAATTTGATTGCCTTTTCCAAGCAACACCATAACAGTCACATAGTTAAAAATAGCTTTAAAATTGTTGGCTATTGGATGGGGGTGGGTGTGGGTGGAGTGGACCAGATTCACTGTAGCATAGAAATAGACACACATGTCTATTTCTATAACTGTAGTTAGCGCCACAAGCTGTAGTGGCATTAGTATTAACTATGGGGGTACCACGCATTGAACCTTGCTTCTACTCCCTCTGTATATACCTCCCTGCTTCTATTGAAAACCAGTTGCTTGCGAGATGGCCTCTCGTCGAAACTGGGTATTATTTTAACTGAGGTGTACATCACATTATCCATCATCTTTTTACTGATTAGCATTTTGTTGGAAGTAAATAGGCTGGCGTTGACTTGACTATACGTACATTCATTGATAGTTTAAACGTGTATTGTACTGGGCTTGTTCTACCGGGCTTAAACATTCATTGTCGGGACCCCGAGAGCTTGTAAGGCAAATGTGACACAAACAAATGTATGAATATTCTTTATCATAATTTAACCTGCGTGTACAGTGTCCCCTATATTGGTTTTCAACTGGTCCAGGAAATAATTTTTGAATAATGGGGGCGTGGCATATATATGTAGTCATCTCCGATACATAATTGATTGATTAATTCTTTCATCTCAACTTCAATACAAAGGGAAATTGAGCAGACTAGTAACAGCTGCACTTCGCAGTTTGTTTAAATGTTACAGCCAGTGGGTAATAACAAGAAAGTCCTTGATAGACTACAATAAGTAGTTTTGTTAGAGTTGGTTGTGATTCACTATCGCAAGAACTTGTTAATGGAAATAATGAAAATTACCCCTGCCAGTCACCTGTACCTGACTCCCCCACCATGTCCTAATATAATCGACCTCTTTATTTCGCACCCTTGGTCCGAGTCCTATTTTATATGTAGCTTACATATTACGGAAGAGGAAGGAAGGGGTGAATCACAGTCATTCACTTTCTCGGTATCCAATAATTCCATTAGCTTCCGTATGTGGGCCCATGTGGGATGAATGGTGGCCCGTATTAGGATGGAGAATAAGCGATTTTCATTAATATTGACAAGCTCCCTTGTCGAGGACTGTTTCTTGTCCCCAGAGGTTATGAGAGCATGGGGATCCAGTATCTGCCCTGTGGCGTTATGTTCTCCTATTCCCGGATCTTGGGAAAGAATAATTACTAATGGGAGAAAAGAAAAACAATGAACTGATTGTTCTAGAAATATATTATTACTTCCACTGCAGAAAAATATGAGAATTATCTATATTTTTCTTTTTGAGGTGGATAGCTTCGTACCATTATGAGCTTTTTATATATATGTTCAACATTTCTATACAGCAAGACATTATTAGTCAAGACCAGAGCTCACGGGATAAATTATACCATGCTATTCTCCTTGGCGCAGTGTCTAGGGTGGGTTAAACATTTAATGTTACTGAAACAAGAGTTAATGACTTAGAAAAGATAGTACATCTATGATTAGTGGATATGGATTTATCAAAGATGAATTATGTACGTGGGTGGGGGAACTACTAACCGTTGAAATATGTATGTTTCTGATATGCGATATTGATTTCTGTTTGCTGACGGAAAGTTAATTATTAAAACACATGTATCCGCAAGCGACCGCAGTATGCCACTATACAGCGTCAAACTTTACTCTTGAGTCTGAGCAGCAGTATACGCGTTGCTCCGAGCGTCAACCTACATCTCAAAAGGTGGCTCGGTGACGTTATATGCTTCTGACGTGATGTTTTTACATCGAGGAAGGAATTGTATCTGGTCACTACCCTATACAATGCAGGCTACTATAGCGCCCTTTATGTACCTAACCAAGCGTTGGTGTTGCATCTACATGATTAATTATAAAATAAAAGTATGGTTTTACGCTTCCTTATACAACTATTATAATACTTTTTTTTCTTTTGCACGTATTTCTAGTATGTGTTACATCCCAATACTGGAGTAACTGAGAAACCTCAGCCAGAGCTGTTTAAATATCAGTGCACCTTCGAGTTCATGTAGACACTGGAGTGAATAACGTTTGCCCTGTGACTTGTTTCTTTTTCCCAGTGAACCTGCAACATCTCACCCTTTGGTTTGACTCGCCTTCTGGGGGTGATCCGCCCTCTTCATCTCCATTACCAGCACCCCCAAACATTCCTCGATCTTTTCCAAGTCCTGGTTCTCTCCACTCCCTTAACGGGTGTCTCACTCAGCCGATGTATCCGGGGAAGGGTGGGCTGTGTGTGTGTGTGTGTGTTGGGGGGGGGGGGGGGGGGGGGGGGAGGGTAGCGATGGGTTAAAGGGGATGCCGATGTACTTCTCTTTTTTTAATAACCAACCGGGTTGAACCCCGATATCTCCCCGTATAACTATACACTCTAGGCGTTTTGGATATATAATGACATTTTGCGGTCTTAGTGGAATTATAATGGCACTTTGCGGTTTGAGGCGAGAGCTTTCCCTTCGTTTGAAGGGACTCTCCCATCTTTGGACCTTGACTGTATAAGTTAATGAAACACATTAACGAAATTTCGTATGTATGTAGGGAATAATTCAAAAGGGATTCAACGTATTTATTGACTATTGATTAAATAAAACTCTGGGTTGGAACACTTGCTGGTCATACAGCTCAATTATGGTTGATAACTGAGGACCCACATTATAATACTGGTTTCTGGGCAATGATATTGCCAGAATCAATCAAGTAATTTCTTTCCCGCTCTCTCCAAACCCTGTCCTGGGTGCTGCCATATTGCCCTGTGTATGACACTAACTCGGCCTGTTCATTACCCGTATGTGGTCAGTGCATGGTTTTCTGTGTGTCTTTGGATGGACCTGTTCTGGTGAAGTTGAGTGTGACTGAGAGGCTGGTTGTGTTTATATACCAGCACTTCCTGAAGGACATTTAATAATTTGTTTCCATCGTTATTTTAACATTTTATCATTAGAAACTAGAAGGGAACATGTCTGACATTGAAATCAACATCAAACAAATTGATGTTACCAGCAAATAACCATATTTAAAACTAAAAATTGAGTGTCTGTGGAATTCACATGCAGTTCCAAACACAACCAATTATAGGTGACACAATGAGCGCACTCTGGGTGTACCCTTGGAGAGTGGAGGGAGGAGGGAGGACCATTAATTATGTGTGGCTAGGGGAGATGCAAATTTGTAATAGTTGTATATGGCCATTTCCACCAATTTGAAAACATTTGGGCCCCAAGCACCCCCCTGAGTACCCAAAAATAATTTTTACATTAATCAGTTGATTTGTTATTTTCTATCAACCTTATATATATGCGCATTAAACTGCCATGTTTGGAACCATTCTGATTATTAGTAAATCTTTTACAGGGGGGGTCGAAAAATAGATTCCAAATATGAAAAAATGCAAACACCTGCAAACACCTTAGGCCAACAGAAGACGGAAGTGTGCTAGTGCTCTGCTGACGTCATGTTCCCATAGCATTCTGGGAATATTGTTCCCGCCAACATACCGGATAATAGCCAGTTAGAACAAGACGAAATCACTCCCCAATTACTTATAAATGATTGAATTACATAGTACAATGTACAGAAGATCAAATTGTAGTTTTTTCCAACGTCTGAAATGCTTTTATACGCAGTCCAGAGTTCCCCTTTAATTGATCGATGAACCTTTTTATTCATATATATGCATGAATGAGGTACATCAGTTTAAATTGTGGAGTTCAGGTTTACATCTGTAGCCCGACCGGTTTTTGATACGTTCATTTCCACTCATTTTTTCTATACATAATCAAAATGTTATTTACTAATACATTATTTCAAAATATATTGTGGCATATCTTCATCATCCGTATTCATCTTTTTCAATAACCCGGTCGCAACTAAATGTCCATCCGCCATATTCTAACTATCATAAAAATATTTGTATATTTTCTCATTATTCAAACTCTTTTCCTATTTCCAGTATGTCTTAAGATTCTGGACATATTGATAGGTAGGTGTTCTCGGTCCTCCAGTACGTCTCTAGGACTAGACTGATGCCAGCGTTGAAAGGGGGTAACTAGTTTGTTTTTGAATGGTCATATATGGGTTAATTAAATCTCTCAAAAATAATACTTACATTGCACCGATTAATTTGCAAATAAGCTGGTAATCAGGATGCTGGTATATCAGACTTTTACATATCAACACTATTGAAAACAAATCCATACATTTGGCTATGCAATATTAAGCTATTAGACAGGACTGAACTCAGGAACAGACCACAAAAGATATTAAACAAGGCCCTGACGCTGAGATTATGCGTTGGAATCATGTAAAATAACTAATGATCTGTGGTCTGTGGAGTCGGTGTTCAAGACACGTGGGAGATACAGGGCGGTGACCCATAATATAGCTAATATCCCGATATGAGTGAAATATGCCAATGTGTCCAATATACCCTAAAGTTGTCTCTTAGTGAATGACTGATACCCCAGACCCTCCAGTCACTTCATGGCCATTTACCATTTACAACGCTGTAATCGAGGACGGGGGATGGGTCCCATGAGAAACAGGGCATATTTTATCCATGTATACCCTCCATAATCTTACCACATTGTCATTGCATTATACATCTTGTATTCTCCCTCGCCCTTTTTGTGTATTCGTGCATCGCACCAAGTCCATAGTAATAGTTTAGTAGTAAAATACATGTATTTTACTACTAAGGTAATACAGAGGATGCATTGTTAACTATAGTTCCTTCTGTGAATATGATAGTATGTTCGCCTCCCACCTTAAGTTATATGGATATACATGTACGCAGCCACAGTATATAGGGAACATATTTGGTCCCTCGGGAGAGCGTCTTGGGTAGAAAATGGGAGAGATCAATATTGCCCAATATTCCTGATACCAATTTCCCCTCCCATCGTTAATGTTTATAAACCTTCTGGGACCGATTCATTCATTGCACGTTCACTTGTACCACCTGAAGGTGTTCATCACCACATCAAGTACAAGGTAATTATCTTCCGTCCACAAGGCTGCTGCTGAGCCACACCACTGTTTGATTGGATGGGTGTGTATATGGACAGATGTTGGAGCGCGACGCCAGGTTGACGGTCGTGTCTGAGTGGCCTCCAAAGCTAGATAGTTGCGTTCGTAATTCCAGTTTAACAAACATGACCCAACTACCCATGTGTATCCCACTGTGATTTACCGTGTAAAAATAATATGCTACAACTGATTTGGCTATTTGTACAACAATCAGGCATTAGTTATTGATCATATGCGTGCCTTCCATTAATTTTGTCAATATTGACTCTAATTTGGTGGATGTTCGAACGCGCCCAGGCTCTGGCAGCATTGCTGACCCAGTTTGTATGCTAGCGGCTGTCCAATCTAGGCTATATGATGTTGGACCGATCAAGGCAATGCTCGTTGTACATATAGCAAGATAATCACTCCGTGTGAGGATGGAGACATTTATCTAACCTGTGGATTGACCAATACCTCGGTTCATGCGGGAGCAAGGGACATCAACGAGAAGGACCAATTTTAATGGTAAAAGTCAGTACCCTGTTCCTCAGTTCTAAGGTGGGAGAGAGAGCATCTTTGATGTTTGTGTGTGTGAGTGTGGTGTGCCTGAAGCAGCTATGGGAGGGATGGCGATGTTGGCTGTCCGACGTTACCACTGACCCGCGGTCTGACACAGTGCCTGAGGAGGGAGGAGGTTGTGGAAGAGGAGGAGGAGGTTGGTAGATGGGGAAGGAGGAGGAAAGAAGGACATATGAACTACTGACAGCAACCCACTTCTGGATTTCACCTTGTTTGGAAGAACGGCGAGTCTGTGTCCTACACATTGCTTATTGTTCACCCCTGAGAGTTGACTGGTTGTCGTATAATATTGATTATGTAATGGTTGAATGGGTAGTAGGGATGAGGGGAGATGAGTAGTAGAAGAAGAGAAGGCGTGTGTCAATGATGTTGAAGCACCAGGGTTGTGGGAGGGGAGGAGTAGCAGGACGGCGAGGGAGGGGGTAAGGTCCGAATGTGGTGATTAGTGTACCTGTCATTGAATAACGTCCTTCCCTTACTTGCTTGGACGTCATTTTAGCCTCTTGGTGGCTTAACCATTCACTCATTTAATACGGATTGTTATATATATCCTTTGGCTTGGCCTGGCCTGTTGGGAAAATGCCCTCAGTGGATCTTAGAACTGCTTCGGAGGTGTCTGGAGATTCGGGATATATTACCAAAATATATGAATGAATTTGACTGTCTTGGGTTACTGCGTCGGTGACAACAGAAACACCGTTAATTGAATCTACATTGAACCATTGCTGTCTCTCTGGACCTACCCGCTATTATTTACCGGTAGATCATATATACATACATCTACTGTCTATCGACACTATCATCCCACTAGCGCTAGTCTCCGCCATCGTTTGTCTTTCATCTATCGGGAAGGGCATCGAGGACCTCTGACCTGGCCATTCCGCTCTATTGACCCCTATTCCTCTATCCCTGTGGGATACCTGATGTTCAAATTATATCGCGGTAATTGACTTATGTTGAAACATGATAATTCATTTCAAGGACATCCATCATGTAGTCGTAGTATACACCCTACCGTATAGGTAGGGTTGTACAGTCTTCTATACTAACGTACCATAGACGAGCTTTAGACGGCCCATATCAGTGTCCTAACTTCCTATACACCCAAAGTACCTCCCGAAATTATGGCCTACCTTTCCGCAACAATGAAACTTACTTTCTTGTCACTGTACATTGCTCATACTCAAATATTAAATAACCTAGAGACTAAAACGCTAGTGAAGCGACAAGATCGCCGCCATGTATATTTGAATGGATGGCGCTACTTTGCTAAAGGCAGAAACTTATAAAACTCACAAAGGCCAGCAGAATGAAGCCACGCCTATCTAAGCTGGCTCAGCCAATCCGCTTAACAGACAGCGAAAATGGTAAAACATATGTGCAGTGTTGTAGCTGGTTATTGGTCACTAGGTATGGTAGGTTTCTGCCTCTTGCGGTCACGTGACTCCAGTGTAAGATGGCGCAGCATGGCATAGAGTTGTGCTTACTGATTCAGAAATGTATCAGACCAAAACAACATGTAAACTTCGACGGCGCATTACGAAATTGCGGCGAAATAGTCCTAGAGACAACATTTAAAAGGTGAACAACTTTGCATGTACCCATTGATTTTTGCCTTTCCAAATCATCCACGCCCTCGTTATACGTATGAAATTGCATCGAACCCTGTCTGACGACAGGATTAACAGGGAGAGATATACGAACTACCATCATGTGGATCAGGCTCGGACTTATAGCTTCATCTATTTCGACCTGGATGAGCATGTAGGACGTTGGTAGTTGAAAAAAATGAGAGAGAGAGAGAGAGAGAGAGAGAGAGAGACAGAGACAGAGAGACAGAGAGACAGAGAGAGAGAGAGAGTGGAGTGATAGATGTGCCTTGGAGCAATTAAACAGTCGAGCAAGGCACCAATTAGCGCCATACGTTCAACG
The DNA here is from genome assembly GCA_942159475.1 of Sthenelais limicola. Classification (NCBI taxonomy): domain Eukaryota; kingdom Metazoa; phylum Annelida; class Polychaeta; order Phyllodocida; family Sigalionidae; genus Sthenelais; species Sthenelais limicola. The sequence goes on along the minus strand of OW804096.1, from coordinate 90,449,641 downwards.
TCCTCCTGGCACACTGGACGAGAAAGATTTAATTATCTCTTTCACATCTCGCCTTTGATCAACTACTCATAAGAAAATATAGATGGGCTTAGATAAATTCTTAGGTATAAAAACACCCATTCATTCGTATCCTACAGACAAAAGTCTATTGATAAAGCTAAATCAAAAGTTTAAAAAGAGCTGTGAACCACGAATAGGGCTTTTCGTTTTGCCTCAGGCTCAGTCAGAAATGTTTCGTAATTTTCTACTTCATTCTTCTGAGATATTTAAGATCAAGGAAGCGAACATATTCTTCATAATATAGTAATCTTGAATTCTACATATTTCCCATGCATATTACAAAAGCTATATTATAGAAATCTGTTCAGAACGCAAGACTCCCCAAGAGATAGATAAATGCAAGTACATGAACATGTATAGTAGAAAGCATTTCCATGTAAGATAAAGATTATTTCTAGATTGCAACTTAAGAGTAATGTGGACTCCTCCTCTATGTCATACCTAGGGGTATTTCGGAAGAGAAACATACACATACACTAAGCCTATAAATAGAAAGAACACACGACTATTCGTACTATAATACATCTGTCTCCCTTATCATGTTGGAACGCATAGCTGGAACAGGAAGAGCTCTACGTTTGAGCCCTAATGCGATGATAGGCTTGTTGGGATGTGAGTTGTTAGAGCGTTATTGATTTTGCTGGTTATTGCCAACAGCATGATTATATAGTGGGAGCATCCCATAGTAGTACATCTACTCTTTTCTATGCCCTGCCTAATGAATTATTCGCTATCGATCGATACTGATTATGTACGATGACAGTATCCGATTCAATGTTGGGATAACTTTCATAGCTGAGTCACCAATATTGATGAAGCTGTGTATAATGATAAAAGGATAGATCCGATGAGATGTGTTAGTTATATAAGTCTTATTCGAGGGGCTGCTGTCTTGACTCGTGTGTTGGCATGAACTATAACATGGTCCACTATCTGATCAGAATCTCGTGAATGACTCATGTCAAATTCGTGAGTGAACAGATGTTTGTCTTAACAAGAATTTGTTTTCGGTCAATTGCATTGTCCATGGAAAGGGAGTCCTTGTAGGAATATGTTTAATTCATATTAGCTGGGAAAGGTATGAAAACATCGCTACTGCAAACGTCATTTTTGCCACCTACTGTGTAAACATGCATCACATCCAACTAAACAGCGACTTCCTCCCCCATTCGCATCATATTTCCCTAATTGATAACATGGGGAGATTATACATTTTTTTTGGTATACAGATGGTCTTGTGTGTAGTTGTGTATTGTTTGGGCTGTCGAAGTTGCACTGAATAGGAACTGACAAGGCTTTTCCTTTAAATAACATACATCGAACATTATATTCTTCATGCAAATCGCAATTGGAACAACTTTAGGGGCTTCTTGTACAGTTTCTCTATTGATATTACAATTGAGCCAATTTGTTTCACCCTGTTTTGTTTGTAGCTCTAGGAGTGCATACTAGATAGGCGTAAATGCTGTTCCCGAACCACCATTTATAGACCAATAAATTATGCAGATTTTACTTTACTGTAAAATAATTTAATACCCTCTTGAGGCTATGCTTTACCTTAGACACTTCATGCGTGTGGCATTTAATTGTTTAATAGCAGTAGTAAGAAATGGAGAAATTATTGCCAAATACCATTGGAAGAGTCCATTGGAGTGCGCAAGTTTTATTTGAATAGTTGAATAAATAATGTAACAGAGGCAAAAAAACTTTTAGGCAAACTGGCTAGAACGGTTTATGTTCGTGCCAAAGGGATATCCCGTTTGCCTTACTGGTCCAAATATTTACTGACAACGGCATGGCGCGGACTGGAATTCGAATGGGCGTGTGTGGAAATTATAGAATGCCATCATAAGAATTCGTGAAGATTTGTGAACTTTCTTTTTGTGAGGCATGTAGTAACTTCAATAAGACCTTTACCGAGATTTCTATGGGTGTTTGTGACTATCCCAGTGTCTGACTTGCACTCGTTTTCCCTAGCACTTTCGTTATGTTGAGTGGCTGTGAAAGGGAGATGAGAGGAGAAATGGGTGATACTGAGGGTCTTGGTGGAACCCTATACTTGTGGATGTTGGATAGTACGGTCGAGGCCAAGTGGTAGATGGCTGAAGGGGAGGGAGGTGTCAGCCACTGAGATCCCATCTTCAGTATAGGGTTATGGATCAAGTGCTTTTTAGGGTTGGTGCTTTTCTAAAATGGCTTTACTAGGGCGGATCCTGTCTTTCGCTAGAGAAGTGGGTGGAGGGACAGCAATGACCACTAGCGTAACCTACAAATAATACGAGAGTCCTGCGAGGAGTATTAAAGATGCATGTATTCTATATATAATACATTTCTATCATAACTAATTCGCAGCAATTCGACGTTCAGATGACAAAAATAATTAATGACTGCAAAGGTGGAGGCCCAGGCATCTATCCTCCGATCCGCCCCTGGTGTCGAATTACAATGTAGCATTGGGGAGTTAATCATGGATTTGCTGCCATTGGCATTGCCAATCCTCCACTGGATGTAATACACGATTTCCTACCTTCAAGTTCAACAATGTCAAGTGTTGTAAACTGGAAGAGCTTGGGTCATCCCTCGACTTTATCATCCACCACCTTATCTACCTTCTATTGTCTTCTGTATTTACTGAGAATCGAGGAGAATCCATGGGATCAATACATATAGCGTACAGTTGTTAATGGATGTTGACTGAGTGACCCTGTGTGGGTAACATGAATAATAAAAAGAATATTGTTTTCTTTGCAGTCTGAACAAATCGGTCATGCCCAATCAGGACGACTCCATGCGAACAGAATATTCACTCAAGTTCTGGGTGCTTGAAGCCAAGAACTGCGTTACAAAGAAAAGGTAACCGAATGATATCTTACTTCTCTGTGATTTATGTATTGTTTGCTTTATACCCATATAGCATTTCCATTTGTTCCTTCACTGATGTCATTGTCAATCTATTCAGATAAATAATTAACATCTTGAGATAACTTATAATACCCGCATATGTTTGGAGTCATTTCCTCAGTTGATAAAGGAGACATTGCCTTTTGGAAAACTGAAAATTCATAAATCTTTTGTAAAATATAGTCCCGGTTTATGGAGCAGTAGTTATTTTCCCATGAGATTAAAATAACGCATAAAATAACGCAACTAAACCAAGGTGCCTCTACTTGTGTGGCTTTCACCAAATACCCTCTTAAACATGTTTCTGATCTACGGTAATCTAATCGACCCTTTTAATTTTGTATTTGAAAAAAAAACTTGACAAAAACTGATGACATTAGGAACATTAAAGGCCCTTGTCCACTAAGCCGATCCTCATGCGATTCTCACGGAATTGAGTGGAAAAGGTCCTGCGGCGCAAAATCGCATGAGAATAGGCTTAGTGTACTAGGGCCTTGAGTTGTTGTATTCTCCGGCTGCAAAAGAAGCGTTATGGCTGTGTCTTTATATGTATGTGACTGTGCACCCGGGTTTTGATATTGAAATTAGGCTCACGTCCTGACCTTAGGGAGGAATGGTTATCATTCTTTGCCGCTTCTTTTATTGACAGATATTGTCAGTTTTATACCTGCCAGAATCCCTGTAAATGTTAGGAGAAACAAATACATTACTTCGATGAAATGTTTATTTTAAATTGCTGTAATTTAAAGGTATTGCTTGAAATAAATAACAGCAGTGAGCGAATATGTCCTGTCTATATCTCCCTGCCGAAAGGTAACTACATTGGGATGTGATCTTTTCCCCACTTAAGTTCCAGCATCTCCGTTTTGTTTAATTAAAAAAAAATTGTATTAGCTTGCTCGTTTTGATGTTGCAGTCAAACTAAAAATATGTGGTACTGACATCTTGTTCCGTTTGTTGTTACTTGCAGATACTTCTGTGAAGTGAATTTAGACAAAACGCTGTATGCCAGAACATCGACCAAACAGAATAATGAAATGCTCTTTTGGGGAGAGCTCTTTGAGTTCAAGTAAGTCGAGCCTCGTGTATGAATACTAACGCATGTTACCATTGCTGCTATTATCTTCCAAACAATATGATATCTGCTTTTACTACTTGCCTAGGTATCCGTCCCGGTTATGATAAAAAGATCGTGTCTATTTTTTTTCCAGTAACATACCGTCGGTTAAGGTTATCACGGTCAATCTGTTCAAAGAGGCAGATAAAAAGAAAAAGAAGGAGAAAAATATCTTGGCAGGTAAGAAGGATCGCGATCTCTGCTATTTTTATTCAGAGAATTACATTTTATACATGTATACATAGATTTTAATCATGCATTTGATCATGTTTTAATGAGCAATCCTATTCATCTTGTAGCTTACATACACATACCTGTCTCTGATATATGCGGTCGACAGCTCACCGAAAAATGGTAAGTTGTTACAATGTAAGGTTTTAACGCTAACTGCTAGATCGTGCGTTTAGAGCACTTCTTCTTCTTCGATTTCTTTTCTCATAGATGTATGTTTATCAATTTTTGTTCATCTTATATGAAAAAAAGAAAGAATTCTTTATTTAAGACAACTCAAAATGGTTACATGTTTCTGTATCCGCTATTATCATTTCGATATATCTATATCAACAGGTATCCAGCGAGTTCGGCCATTGTGGGGAAAGCAGGGAAAGATAATAAAGGAGACTTACCCTTGATACGAATAAGGGCTCGGTATCAGACAGTTAACATTCTCCCGATGGACTTATATATGCCCCTAATAAACGTAAGTGTCCCCCATGTGTTATGCATTTAGCCCATTGAAACTATCATCACTGTTAATATTATATAGTAGTTGATTCGTTTGGATAAAAATAAGCTTATGGCATATGAATGATAAAATAATCTTTGAATCATGACATTTTTATTTTTTACACTAATATATTTTATCCCATATCAACCAGTGATAATACCTAACGTATATTTCTGTTTAGCTATACCTCGATATGCATGCAAGCATTTTATGAGAAATGTTTAAAGCCTATTTTCGTTTCGAAATTCTTGAGGAATTGGGAATAGCATAAAGATTTTGCTTTTCATTTAGACCTCAATTATATAAACGCTTACATATGTAGGATACCTAAAATAATCACTTTTTACATCCCCACAGTACATGCAAACAGATGTGTACCGGCTGATTGAAGTCCTCGAACAGATAATAAGTATTAAATCTAAAGAAGAAATCGCCTCTACTATGGTTCACACCCTGCAGAAAGTTGGCACAGCCAAAGAATTTTTGTGTGATATCGTCATGTCTGAGGTTGACAAAATTGGTAAGCCCTATTCAAATGTTTAAAACGTCTAGTAGCTTTAGGAGATTTTTTTTCTAAGAATTGTGCTATCCTTACCTTTTGGCTTGATTATTACCTCAAATCGATTTGAAAAAGAGAAGCCACTGTTTAAGTATTGAAGAAGGCTAGATGGATCGATGTAAAAATGTACTTCATTATGTGACTTAATCTTACAGACAATGAAAATCTAACATTCCGTGGAAACAGTATAGCAACTAAGGCGATGGAGGCCTATATGAAACTAGTTGGTGAAAAAGTAGGTTTGACCAATTATAAACTTTCTGCTTTTCATGTAATATTAACATATATCGTTAAAGCTCAAATACACCTTTCAACATTCGTCACATGGTTTCCATATGGCCCACCATTATTTCGTTTTTAACCGGTTATCATCTGCGGCCAGTTCATCCCCCATATTTTAAAAATTGATGTAAGTCAAACTGTTGCTTCGTAAAATCAACCATGGTAATATTCCCTTTTTCAGTACATACAAGATACATTGGGAGACTTCATACGGATTGTTATGAATGCCTCCGACGACTGTGAAGTCGATCCAACAAGAGTTGCTAACAACCTCACGCTACAGAGACACCAGAAGAATCTCGTCACATATTGTGAAATGGTCTGGTCCAAGATAATTAATTCATACTGTTTCTTTCCAAAGTGAGTAATACATCTTTTATCCTCATCTTGTATCAAGTTGTGACCATATAAGACTAGAAAATAAAACGCATTTCTACCAAAATGATGTTTTGGAAAGAAAATCTGGGATCCTGATCGCGTAAAAAAATGATCGACTCTTAATTGGTTTCGTTCAGTAGTGCTTGCTTCCGTTAAGGAATTAACAAACCGAAAAGTAACTGAGACACCTTTCAGATCATGCTAGCACGTAAAAAGTAAAGGTTATGTTTCTATAAATTGACAGACAGCGATCAATTACCAATGTGCGACGGTTGAGTTGCTAGCGTAGTTTCAAGACAGATTATTAGATATTATTCTCAGATTCATTAGCTCAGTTTCACAATTGACTGATATCAGCGTTTCGTTAGTTGCGCATTTTGATTTAACATTGGGTTGAATGTATGTGTCCCGTGTTTAGATCAAGGAGGTATAATTATACTAAGGTATATGACCTCCCTTGTTAGATTAATTAGACTAATGAGATAACTATGCAATTTGACGACTCGGCTGGGAGCGAAATTGTGTCTGAATAATAGTTTTGCTAGGGTACCCAAGCCCATGAGTATTATACATTATCTAGATATATGTTAGTTCTTTTATTATGCGTTAGCATTTTACATATCAATACGATTTGAAAATACATCTATTACTGACAAACGTGGCCCCCGACTGTTTGAGCCACTTTTTCGCCCCCTTCTCCCTTTTCCTGCTGTTCCTATTCTATTCCTTAACCTAGAGAAAAGTTTCGGACGTTTACCTAGTGGTACAACATTTCAGTTTATAACTCAAAAGTCATTTCTATTTCTGTTTTCGGCACAATGGGTCACATCAGAGAAAGTCATTAGGGCGATGATCACCTGACTGAGAACTTTAGCCCTTATCAAAAGAGGGCCTAGAATGCATCTTTTATCAGATCAGACAGGCCAGAGACAGGCCTGAAAGCCCAGTGCTAGGCTAGGGGGTAGGGTAATAAAAGTCTGACCACAGGGTAATAAAAGTCCAGGTGTCCACAGAGTTGTCCTATCAACTTTTTTAATCGAAGGATGTACACAAATAATACTGATGCAGAACTATTCTACTAATCATAACAATACTTTTCTGTTTTTGTTTCATGATTGTGTGATGTTTAGAAGTGAAAATACATATATGACTTACATCCTCATCCCCACCAGAGCAGGCATTCAGTCTCTCACCACCACCACCACCACCACCACCACCACCACCACAAAGTGTGGGCCAGGCGGCCTTGCTCTTATCTGATATCAGCATCTGATATCAGGTCTCTTTCCCAGCTGTCCACAGTCCAGATGTCAAACTTTGTAAATTAAAGGATGTACAAAAATAATTCTGATGCAGAAGTATTCTAATGATCATAACAATATCTTTTCGTCTTTCTTTCATAACTGTGTGATGTTTAGAACTGGAAATACAGTTATATATAGTTTCTAATGTGGTGCCACCACTTTTCCCAGAAATCAACCCCTCATCTGACCTTGCACTCATCTGACCTTGCACCTGACCTTGCACCCTCCAACCCTCCATCCCTCCATCCCTCCTCCTTCTCCTCCATCCCTCCTCCTCCTCCATCCCTCCTCCTCCTCCATCCCTCCTCCTCCTCCTCCTCCTCCTCCTCCACCGCAAATGTCATTAAAATCCCATTAGGACGAAAACAAAAAAAATTTCATTTTTTTTCATCTATCTTGTCTAGGGTCTTGCTCCGAACCGCAAAATGCCATTCCAATGCTCCAAACCGCAAATGTCATTAAAATCCCATTAGGACGGAATTTTTTTTTTTTCATATTTTTTTTCATCTACATTGTCTAGGGTCTTGCTCCTAACCGCAAAATACCATTGACTTTTTGATTGACAATTCTGATTTTTCGATTGACTTATTTCAACTTTCCAATTGATTGTTCTGACTTTATGACTTTTCGATTGACTATTTCGACTTTCTGATTGACTGTTCTGACTTAATGGTTGACTATTCTGACTTAACGATTGACTTTTTCATTGACTATTTCGACTTTACGATTGACTTTTCTGATTTTACAATTGACTATTTTGACTTTTCGTTTGACTATTTCGAATTAAAATGATTAAAATGACTTTTTGACTTTTCTGATTTACGATTGACTTTTTTTGACTTTTCGATTGACTATTTTGACTTTTCGATTGAATATTTTGACTTTTTCGATTGACTATTCTGACTCTCGATTGACTTTTCTGATTGACTTTTCTGATTGACTATTTCGACTTTCTGATTGACTTTTCTGACTTTTTGATTGACTATTTCGACTTTCTGATTGACTTTCTGATTGACTTTTCTAACTTTCTGATTGACTTTGATTGACTATTTCAACTTTCTGATTGACTATTCTGACTAAACGAATGACATTTCTGACTTTTTGATTGACTATTCTATTTGATTCTGATTGACTATTCTATATATGCCCCCATTTAAAGGCCACAAGGATATATCATGAATGAAATCGAAATATAACTTAATGTAGTTGTACTTAGTTTCATGTCCAAGTAATAGAATAATACTTAATTTTCACTGGTCAAATCAATAAGGCCACCATAAATAGGTGCGTTTCCGATTACCCCCACCACCAACCCCCTACATAGAAAAACATTCCCCTCCCTGCCTTTTTTTGGCCTAAATTGAAAACATATCCCTCTTTACCAATGTATAAACACCCAACCTATTAGCTAACGCTGTGTTGGTAAAAAAAATCCAACACTCTGTCAGCCTCATTCCTCTCTTGTAATTATGATGATCTACAATCAAAATTCCTGCGTGATTCATCTTTCTATTCTATACATATGTATTACATATAGTTACAATTACGCCAGCATTTTCTATTTTGGACGTTTATCAATTATAAAAGATGATACAGTTGGGGAACCATTTCTAAGAAAGTATTGTTTGGCAGATTCTAAGATTGGTGTCAGAGAAGTACAAATTAGCCGCTAAAAAGATACTAACTGTAAAATTAAAGCATTCATGAACAGAAGTTGGTAAAAGTTAAGTTAATAAGCAGATTAATCTACCAATTAATGGTTGATCATGGACTATATGTGTTTCATATTAATGTATTCGTTTACATGAGATTACTTTTGTGTTTTGCAGAGAGTTACACTCGGTATTCTCAACCCTTTCGCAGCAATGTGCTGAGCGAAAAAGACCTGACGTCGCCGAACATCTGGTTTCATCCTGTGTTTTTCTGAGGTTTCTTTGTCCCGCTATTCTATCACCTAGTCTTTTCAATCTCTCGCAAGAATTCCCCCAGGATAAGGCTGCAAGGAATCTCACGCTCATTGCGAAAACGATACAGAATCTGGCAAATCTCACCAAGTAAGTGATGTATATTGATATCAACGTTGTATGTCGTGTATTGTCATACGCATTAGCCTTTACGTGCCAAACTAGTGTGGCGTGCGATTTATTAATTAATTTACTTTGAAATTGACTGCTAATTTTATTACATTGCTGTTTCAGATTCGGGGCTAAAGAGGAATATATGACCTTCATGAATCACTTTGTAGACCGTGAACTTGAGAAAATGCAAACGTTTACGAAACAAATATCGGTAAGAACATTTAGTATTTAGATATATAATGTAAATAACCTATTTCCAAGTACCGCGGTCACCATGGCAACGCGCGAGGGTCTGGCGAGGGTCTGGGATGCTCACGGGGTCAAAGGGGTTAGACTGACCACTAAGCACTGGGACCCGGTATAGAACCAACATATAAACAGTGTTAAATTTTGTCATTTCTTCGTTGGATAATTTGCCCTGATAAAGTCTAGTATTGTGCAGAGAAGGTGACGGTAACATTACGTTTTCAGCGTGGCTTCTGTGAGCCTACCAGGTACAAGTAAGCACAAAGATGTATAGCCGGAGAAAGTATGTAGGCTAGGTCGGGAGATTCCCTACTTGGATGAGTTATTGGTGGGAGGTCCAAGCACCGTAGGCCGAGGAACCCACTATGACAGTTGTATCGGGAGTTGTAGTTTTTAATTTGGATATGATTTGTTCAAGATAACACACTTTTGGGGGAGTTCAAATAAGATATTGCAGCTTTCTAGCTATTGTAGTTAACTTTCTGCGCCCTCTTAAGCTCTCTTACACAATGCTAGCATATGATAGGCTATTTACTGAGATCATAGTTGTTTCAGTGTTCATACGTTAGGCCTACACTCAGTAAGAGGATTACTTCCTTAAGATGTAATTAATATAGTTTGGCCTTAAAATAATATCTAAAAGCATGACACAAATAACGACAACACCACATTTATCATTAAAAAGTAAAACTGTACTCAGGCATATATAAGACTATAACCCCCTTTATCTAACCAACATGCAGGCACACACAACAATGCATAGTATTGCTAATATCATTACATTTAAATGACCTGGTGTAGGGTATGAACCATAGCTAGGTGTGTGACAAATTCTGTCCAGGGTGATAATTTAGTTAAAGATTGACATTGTTTTAGTTCCATTTCTCCCCGAAATATATGCATTGACCCTATGCTCTTAGTGGTTGCTATGGATGAGCTTCCCATCCCTAGCAACAAGATGGCCGATTTCAGCGCCACCACGCGCCATTTTCGCGCTACTCGCAAGTGGGTTATTGGTATGACCTTAGATAATGATCTAAATTATAAGTACCGGTATAGAAAATAGTTGAATTTCTGCCTTAAACTTGGTTTTAAAAAATGGCATTGTTTGCCATGAATACCACAATTAACTCACTAGTGACATATGCACTGTGCACAACTCACTCTAGATGCGTTGTTTTCAGAGCAATGTGCATATAATAAAATCTAATATTAAGTTGTCCTTGGCTTGATATTTGCTTATTCTGTGCTATGGTATTGAACGATTGCATTAATTCGTATTAGGGGATTTGCATGTCCGCCATCTTGAATCTCGATTCACATGGAATTATTGGAGTTGTATGTCAGTGTAAAAGCTTAAGAATACATGTCGTATTCAGCATGGATTTTTTTTACAATGATTTCATGTAAATAGCCATGTGTTTTACATGTTTCCATAAAACACGACTTTATCTTTCCCATCATGCATTTGGTTTTAATAGATCATTTACACAAGCTATGATATTGGTGAAAAGATCCTTGCATTTTCGATCAAAATGTTGCTAAATATGTGTATGTCAGAATTGAACAGCATCCATCCCGGCAGGTAGTTTGGCGTCATGAATACTACACAAGCATGCACTGCAATGCGGAGTGACACATGCAAATTCCCTATTGAGTTGTCACAAACTAAAAACTAAACGCCTAAATCTGATTTGTGTAAAGAAAAATCGGTAAATCTTAACGGCAGATCCTTATGCATCACATAATACTTGTGGATATGTGTTTTCCTCCCAGATAATTTACCAAAGATATTCTATATGATTTTTTTTTCATATGAAACAATTTTTCGCTACAGAGTCCGGATACTACAATTACGTGCGAAGACTTTGACGGTCTGATTGACCTCGGCAAGCAGCTGTCTATTCTTAAAACGGTGCTTAGTGAAAGCCTAGAGAAGGTGGAGGAGGTGAGTCAGTTCCTCGCGTCCAAATTGATGTGCTTCCAAATGAAAACACTTCTCTTTATCCCATTCATTTGAGTGACATATCTTCTAGGGGCATCATGATTGTTTTAATTCGGATGGAATTGTCCTCCAGATGCTTCTAAATTAGTATTTATAATGGTTTTAACTCAGTCAGTAAGTAAGCATTGCTAATATTTCCGTTTTAAAAGTCACTGGCTTTAACAACGTATACATATACTAAACAAACATTTCTTTGCTTAGGGTGTAAAGCAACCAAGCCAAACAAAAATAACATATATTCCTCTTCTTTAACTTCAGGCTGAGGAAGTGAAACTTGGTCAACTGAAGCTCATTCTGTGCAAACTGTCAGAATATGAAGAATATGCTCAAACTCCCTCAGGAGAAGTGGAAATGTCTAACAGTGTCCCTCCATATGATAATATAAGTCAATGCTCCCAGATTAGTTCTCAAAGCCAAGCCGACCCGAATGCCAATAATAACGCAACGAATCAGCTACTCTCGACTCTGATGAAAGACTATCACGATGCCGACCCCTCCAGGTCTCAGGATCTACCTGTGGTACCCAATCAAATACCCACCCCTGTCCGTACCCGCCACATTTTCCAGAGCCTGGGTAGACCCATGAACAGAAGTGCGGGTGGTGGTGGCAGTAGTACTGGTGCTAGCCCACCCTATGATGACTATGTTCTCTTTAGTCCTCTCACCAGTAGAACAGCAGCTGGGAACAATGTGGCTCGGGTCAGCAGCACAATGCCTAGGACTGAGCGCCTCAACGAGCAAGAGGTGAACATGTCCTGGAATAAAATAGTGACGGCTGCAGAACTAGTGAATGGAGATTACATTGACTTGATATCGTTCATGGATGATGGACCCTCGGACGAGACACAGACCGCTTCTACGGAGACTGAAGCTCATCAGCCCTCAGCCGGTTCAGGTCCTATCACTGAGCACCGAGGCTACCAGTCCTTAACTTTTGGTAGGAAAGGCTATCCCAAAAACAGAGTCAACATGCCCGAAACAAACTCTCTTGGACGGCAACCTCTGTCTTTTGCCAACCCTTTGTTCCAACACCAAAACCACTGCCAGACACAAACTTCTTCATCGTCATCCGGGACAGGTTCCCTGCCCCGGGTGCGCAGCTTCTCATCCCTAGGGGGTGATACCGGGACACATTCACTCCCAGACAAAAAGAAAGCTTACCTCTACACTAGTCAAAACGGAGTTATGAATAAACTCATGAAAACCTCATCAGACCAGCACATTATCAAAGCTGGCTCCTGCTTGTCAATCAGTTCTGATTCAATAGACACCGGTGCTGATGAGTTACGGTTACAGGGAAATGCCAACCATCCCAGGCAATCTGGCTTCGGCCAACACACTCTCCCACATTCTCACTCATTGGACTCTAAATGCAATGTGGCCTTTGGTCTGTCTCCCTCTGATTCAGAGGTAGACCGACCGCGTAGGATTGGAGAGTTCTCAAGGAGTGCAGAGTTTTCACAACACCGGCCTAGCCACCAACAGATACGGAGGATAGCCACGGCAGACACTATACTCACCCAAGCCGCAGGGGAGAGAGGAGAATATGATGGTCGGACATATCCTCTAACACATGGTGTGTGGAAAAGAGGGAACAGGTCTCCGCGACATCATGATCAGGCGGGCGAAAGACTCGCCCAAGAAAAGACCAAAGCCGATGTATGTTACTCTTTTTGCTAAATGTGTAGATCTTAAGTGAAACCCATTTTATTAAATTTATATCGATTCAGTCCGTTTTAAGAAATTCGGTTAATACGTCAGTCTGTATACAGAATTGTATTGTAAGATGAAAAAAAAAGATAAGAGTGTATATTGATACCATCCATGAAGACTAGTTAGCAGAAGGGAAATTAGTGGATTGCATTCATTGCATTGATTTCATTGCCTAGGTTTGAACCCAAGGCAGGTAGACGAAGGGACCCAGAACGAATTCACAATTTATGGGTTTATCTGTATAATTTCTATAACGGCGACGAGAAATGATGTTTTGATAAAACGCTATTTCTGTTTTCCCAGAGTTAGGCTCATAAATGTTTCATGTTTAAAGTATAATATAGTTTTATATCTTATTCCTTGGCACTATTTAGTGCTCTTAATTAAAAATGGTTCGTTTATATAATTTGGTAATTTCCTTTAATAGTATGAAGCGGAGCTCGTACATCTGAGGCAAAAGCTGGCTGAAACTCAGGCTATGCTCCAAGAGACACAACAGAGACTGGAGCGTCAAGACGAAGAGGGCAGTCCTATGGTGGAGCGACGTCAACATACAGACGAGCCGGGGATGAGTGAGATTAGGCCCCAAGATGTGCAAATGACCGGAATTATACAAAGGTACCTTTAGAAGTTTTATTTTCTGTCATTCACCATCAGGCACTGAAAACTGCTTGCACTGATATTACAATGACGAAAATACAAAGGGTGCAAAATAGGGCTCTACGCTGATCAGATGTGCTTACAATCAAATTGAATCTGGTTGAATGGGGGTAATACAAAATTCGGGGAAGAGAAGAATTGTTAAGCCAAATACAGGAATTAGAAGAAATATGACGCCACTCTAATATCCCACTATCAAAATCAAGCAAATATAATAAATCGCTTATTTATGGTATCTGTAATGTAGAATTGCACATCTACGGTAACTAAAATATCGTGGACTTTAATTGTTAGCGGAGCGTCAGCGGAGCTTTTACTCTCACTTTTCCCCCTGATAGGGCCCCTTTATACATATACTATAAAATGTCCCTGTTCCCTGTTTTGCACCTTTTGGCATTTTACCCCCCTTTCCCCCAACCTATTTGTTTCATTTTTCGACTGACCTAGAAAATTACCTTTCTAACTATGGTGGGAGAATTTTTTAAAATTTATTTCTTTAAATAGGATTTATCTAATGTCGGAAAAAACGGTCGGGCAGGACAGATCTTTTCCCCTCTCAAAGGGGGTAATTGGCGTGTAATTGGTTGGCTGATAACTCCTAGTAGAGATGGGCCAGGCCAGGCCGGCTGATAACTCCTAGTATAGTTTATGACAGGTTAATTAGACACCGGTGTTTTCTCTCTGATGTCGAGGAGTGGATGAAGGAATGGCCACTAGTTCTTGTTAATCTGTTAACACCCTCATAAAAGAACAGCTGGATTATGGTATGACTCTGCCCCCTCGACCAAATTGGGATGATAATTCCTCTTGTCTTAGCAGTAATAGGATATCAGATCTCTCATCCCGTTCTAGTCTACCGCCATAGGCGGTGGTGGGTGACATTTAATGGTCAAGAGATCACATCTTACCCCCACTTCCCCCCACTTTCTTGTCAAGGAATAGGGCGCTAAACTATAGTGAGCTGCAGGGATGCAAGTTGTCCGTCAGTTGACGGATTTCCGTTTATCTCCTCATTAGCAAAATGTGTAATTAATTTCGTCAAATTACCTTTAAAAACGTTAAAAAAGGTTTATCGTTAATGGACTGACTGAATACCATGTCCATCTACCCCAGAGTAGACTCAAACCTTGCATTGGAATATAGGGAAAGCCATGTACTAGTGGCCGCCTGCGTCACCCCCCTGTCAGCCAAGGTTCCGCTAGCAACTCGGTAGAGTGATAGCATCGGGAGTTTAGCGGAATTCAGCTTAGCGGAGGGGAATCCCCGTACACGACTACCGGGCGCAGGGGCTGACGGCCCAGCAGACGGTAGTCAGTGTGGGTGGCAGCAGCAGCTCAGTGCCTGCCTATCAACCTGTTTAGCTAGCTCTATTAAGCTAATATTCTTTTCGAATATATGTCTATATGTATACTTCTTTCAGTTGTAAGCACTTTGTGGACCATATTTTTATCTCAGAACATTTTCCGTCAATTTTGAATACCCCAACTTGCATCCCTGGAGCTGGCCTTGGCCTGGGCTGTAACCCGCGCACCAGGCCCTGGGCTGTAACCCCCATATGGGGGCCTCTTTCCCGGCTGTGGCACTGGGCCAGGTGTTATGAATTAATTAATTCAGTGTTCATGTGCCTGCGAAATCTTGTTCTAATAACCTATTTCCAAGTACCACGGTAGCTCACGGTCGCACGGGGGTTACCATGGCAACGCGCGAGTGTCTTGGAAGCTCACGGGGTCACAGGGTGGATTGACCACTAAGCTATGCTAGAACGCGGTAGAAGCAACGTGTAAACATCGCTAAATCTTGTCACTTTTGTCTGCTAGTTTGCTCTAATAATGCAGAGATGAGGATCCTAACATTGCAATACTTGTATGGCATTACCAAGTATAAGTAAGAGCTAGTAGGCGCAAAGGTATGTGATGGGGAAAGTTAGGATGTCTCAGAGGTGGTTGCCCTGACTTGGAAGTGTTGTTGACGGGAGGTACAAGCCCCATTGGCCCTAGCCTTCTCTGCGGGACCCTAATCTCGGACCAGGAGCCTGGATCGAGGGTCAAATATTTTGTCTACATATAGGCCCACGATGCAAACACGATGCAAACATAGCATAGTTCCAAGTAGGCCTACTTCAGAACATCTGTTGCTTTTAATGTGATGTAGTTAATATAGTTTGGCCTTAATATAACACCTAAAAGCATGTCACAAATAACGACGACACCACACTTATCATTAAAAAGTAGAACTGTACTCGGGCATATACCTAACCTAACAGACAGAGTATACAACCATGCATAATTTTGCTAATATCATGATCTTGAAATGATATACATGTAGTGTAGTGTATGAACCATAGCTATAGGGGTGCAACAAATTCTGTCCAGGGTGATGATTAAGTTAACGATTTATATAATTTTCTCCACGAAATATATTCATTAAGCCTATGCTCTGAGTGGTTGCTATGGATGAGCATCCCAGACCTAGCAACAAGGTGGCCGACTTCAGCGCCACCACCGGCCATTTTCACGCTACTCGCAAGTGGGTTATTCCCTCTATAAATACAGGTTACATTTTATAAGAATGGCATGTGTGAGTGAAAAAGAAGAAAGTTGCAGTTTGAATGGTAATTCTACACCTATTATTAATGATTTAATAAAATTCGAAACCATTTCTTTACATTATACAGTTAATACAAGTGTCTCTCACCTTTAGAGAATCGATATATATTATCTTAACAAAGTTCATCTACTTTCAACCCCCTCTCTATCTTTAGGAATAGATAGATATCCTGGCATTTTATAAGAATGGCAGAGAAAGTTGCAGTTTGAATGGCAATTCTACACCTATTATTAACAATTTGATAAAATAATAATTCGAAATCATTTCTTTACATTTTACAGCTAATACAAGTGTCTCTCACACTCCCTGACACTCTCTTCTCACGCTCTCTGCTCTCTGCTCTCTGTCCTCCATCACCACCACCACCACCACTTCCCCTCCTCCCCTTATCTCCTCCCTTTATCACAGACATGGTCAATAAGGAGTCATTAAGGCCGATGCCAAGATAATCAACTTAATTCCGACCAGATGTGAGTCAGATTTGGCATATCCTTTTTCAGAACTTTTTTTAGATGGGATATATATTTACAGTCCTAGAACAACTGTACTGCTTACAGTGTGAGAATCAAATCAACCTTCGAACGGAATTTTTAGATCAAATACAAGGAAAGTTGTGTAATGGTAATATCTCTCTGTCTGTCTTTCCAAACAGCAAATGTCACTAAAATCCCATTAGGACGGAATTTTTTTATTATTTTTTTTTTCATCTGCCTTGTCTAGGGTCTTGCCCCTAACCGTAAAATGTCATTGAAACACACCAAACCTCAAATGTCATTAAAATCCCATTAGGACAGAATTTTGTTTATTATTTTTTTTCCATCTGCCTTGTCTATGGTCTTGCTCCTAACCACAAAATGACTTTTTAATTGACCATTCTGACTTTTCAATTGACTATTTTGACTTTCCAATTGACTATTTCGACTTTCCAATAGACTTTCCTGACTTTATGGTTGACTATTCTTAGTTAACAATTGACTTTTCTGACTTAACGATTGACTATTTTGACTTTTTGATTGACTATTTCGACTTTCTGATTGACTATTTTGACTTTTCTGACTTTCTGATTGACTTTTTGATTGACTATTTTGACCTTCCAATTCAACTTGACTTTTCTGACTTTCCGATTGACTTTCTGATTGACTATTCTGACTTAAGATTGACTTTCCTGACTTAATGATTGACTATATAGTCCACAAGCTCCGCCTCATGTGGCTATTATTGATGGCCACATGCCCATATCCTCTTGTTCATTCTCTTAGATGTGAAGGAATATAAATATTGTTTATCTAAGACTATATATATATATATTTGCTTTTTAATTCCAGGTTAATCAAAGCAGAGGATGAACTACGACATGAACAGCAACACCTTCACTCTGCGTTAGCTGACAAGCAGAATGTTATAGAGAACCAGGAGAGGCGCTTGACATCACTTGACATGGCCAACGCGCGACTCATGTCTGCTCTCAACCAACTCAAGGAGCGTTCACACAAACCCAACGGTGCTATGGGAAGCAAACCATACACTCTAACACTCGCCGAAGGTGGCCCGTTCAAGACCAGCTCCTGCTAAGATTAACCTGGCATAATTCTTTAATTCTATATTAACCACAGAAGTACATCTTTTCCCACCTCCCTTCACTCCCAAGGGACAAGTGCTATACTGTCTTACACCACACGTACATCGTTCCTAGGGGCTATGTTTTTTTGAACCACAATAATTTACCAGTCTTATGAGTATCATTCGGTTGTTAATGGTTAGTGATAATTCTGAATATGAAAAATGTATACAAAAGTTGGCACTTCACTGTTTTTGGGGGTGATTTTCTTTTTGCTTGATTTGGATTACTTTGTGACCACAGGTTGTGTCGATTCTACATGCAGCATTTCATGTGGTGTAGGATAAATATTCTTAAATTCTGTGACGATTCTAGTGATTATCTCCTTGGAGATATCTTTATTTCTTGACAAAATTGTATGAGTATGTGGTCAGGTTTATCTCATTCGATTATGTTCAATTTCATATAGATGAATGTTGATTGAGCTGGACTGCCAGTTATTTCTTTTAAAGAACGAACTCATTTTTCATTTTTGTATTTGCTGAACTTTTTTTTTTAATATTTTACCTCCTTTTGGAGAATCAATTATTTTATTTTTGAGTTTCATATTTAGCTGATTTATCGCTTCTCTTGGAGGACTGGGATGTACTGGCTTTAAACTTTGATTGTTAAATGACAAAGTATTTGTCTTGATATGAATATGTTGCACTTCATTGTGGTTTCGGCAAACTTTCTGCTCTTCCTCTGATTAAAATTACAGAGGCATTCTAAGAAATTAACCTGTAAATATCTTAATGTGAGTTTGAGCAGTCCAAATCTGCAACTCATGCAACCCTATGGAGAACATGTCCCCCAATGCTACACATACTGTATTTGACTCATAAGTAATCGGTAGTTATAACACAATTTTATCCTTATCAGTAACTTTTATTATTAAACCAATCATTTTATCTTGTTTCCATTGTAAACCGCTCAGTCTATATCGGACTGCTGAGCATGGTGTTAGTGTGAGTTGTGCTGTGGGAACCGAAGACTTCCAGCTCAGGAACCATGGCTATATTTTTTCAAATTATCATGGCTCGTTAAATTGTAAATTACAAATCATACTCACCTGCGAATCAGTCCCGATCCTATACCTCTTTCTGTATTCTATTATATTTTGTAAAAGAGAAAATTGTGCACTACTTGGTCTCATGTAGTCCCGATTTGTTTATCAATTGCTGTTAGTGTTCATTAAATATAGATGGAAAGGTCTGTCTAGGATATGATGGCTGTTTAGTATGTCAACATGTATGGTAACGCATACAACCTACATGATTCTGAATGAAGATGGTGCTACTAGTAAACTGTTATTGTGAATAGCCATTTGGTTCATTTGTGTTGCTGACGATAATTTGAAAGCAAATAGTATGAAGTGTGTTCGCATTTTTTTGATACGTCGAAAACTTCATCTCACAAAACTTGATTGCTCCAAGGTAATGTCGAATTCAGTATAAAAAATATTCCATGTACTCCTTACAGGTTGTACTTTCTATTGCTGGGGCCTTTCTAGCTCATACGTAAAAGATACTTTTTATGCTGTTGTAAATGTGATGAGTTTTCTTTTGACCGATAATCATGTACTCAACTGCAGTTTTCATTGCTGTGGGTAATTTCCTTGAAGGGACTTTTATATCACTAAAGAAGCGGTTGCCATAGGATGTAAACAAGTATCAACGCATACTGTTTTTATAAAAAAATTAAAGTAGTGCCTTTCTGTATGGGGATCATGACCGTTGTAATGTTAATATAATAACCACATTGTTAAAGTTTAGCCCTTCACTGATAGCAATATAGTATCATGTAAATTATGATTCTGCCCTGAATATGAATGATTAGAATACGAAGGCTCTATACTATCTTATGATGTAAAATTGTAAATAGGTATGTCAACCTCAACCCGCTCTTACATTCTCATTCCCATTGTTTAGTAGTATCATCTGGTTCGATCTATGGGAAAATAACGTTGATTTGACTGTTATCTGATTGAAATGTGAATTTCTACTTTTCTCATACCGGGGCATTTACTTTGACAAAATAAAGGTTGTTATAGCTTGTGCTGCCGCAAGTTTTAAAAGGTTAGTTTTTATACAGTGTTGGTAAATCAAAATCGGTAATAATTGTCAAGACAGGGATTGACTTGTACATTGGTATACCTCCCTCGTAAACAGTATGTGTTCACTCCATGGTACATGGTACATGCCAGTAAATTTCGGATCACGCAATTATCACTGTTTTTGATGCTAGATGGTGTGTTTCCTAAAGATATATGTCTGGAAAAATGGTAAATTAAACGCACGAGAATAATTATATATTCTAATTGAAGATAGGATTGGCTTTCTTCTGACATATTCCTACTATTCGATTAGCCGTTAATATGAGACCGCCAAGATGGTACCATATATGACCAACGCAAATTATCTTATATTAATTTATTTTGCTGCTCTGATTATTCTTAAAACTCTATACATTATAACCAGTACCCTGTAAAGGAAGAGCAGCTATTTATGAGTGTAAATACAATGCATGTAAATAGAAGCATCTAAATGTATTGCTATACGCGTAGTCCATGGGTATGCATGAACCTCCCCTGGCATCGGTGAGTTATCCCTAAGAGAATTCGTGTGCTCATTTATTTATTGAAACATGCTGTCTTTTATTGACACCAATTTTGTCTCATCTTGCCAATGTTTTCAGAGGTATGGAAGGCGCTTATACCTGGATATTTACATTTAGACATATATGTGTATTATCGCATACTATGATATTATGCTGCACGAAGGTAATATACTTCCTCAGTAGTTTGAGTATCCTGGGGTATATCGATAAACTGTAGACGGCTTATTTATTCATTTCTGAGACCATCTCCGTCAATTTATTGGTACTCTATCATTGAGATTCCCGTGAGAGGGGCAATAAACAGACGAAAGTGAAAATGTTTCTGCCTTTTCTTTTAAATCCTAAAGTCGTTAGACGAATCCCAATAAAACACCCAAGGTCCATGTACTGTAGCCTACCGGTATTTTGAAGTTTCTACTGTACGGCGGCTTCTATCAGATACGGTACCTTAGTGAATCCTCGACTGCAGGTCGATCATTCGATCATTTACACTGGAATGATTCAGGTCAATACGGTACCGGTATCTAAAACTTGATTGCAAAGACAGACCTACCGTATTATAAGCTGAATGTGCGAGTTATTTCTTATTCAAATCAATAGAGAGTATCCCATGATATTAGGTCATTTTTGCCATGACAAATATGTTAAAAAAATTTAAAGTTCCAAAGATTGTCTTATCGTTCATCAGGAAACACAACCGCAATGTTGTGGAATGTTTCTCCTAAACAATTACAGTCCCTAAAATGTTTCATTTAAAAAATACTGTAGGCCTACCGTATACCCAATAATGAATTCCACTTTCAAAAATACGGTAGGCCTACTTATTTTCATGAATTTCTAATATAAGCAGAATTATCTTTGAAAGATATCACAAACAGACACTATATGGCAAGAAATCATTATATGGGTCAAGTTTTCAGAAAATGTACAATTGGCCTTCACCAATCTCAAATAACCGAAATTTAAGACGAAAATCAGGTTTAAAATACAGTTCAACCAGTTTAACCAGACAGATTTATTGAATGAATACAATACAGAATAGGCTACACTCAGATATAGGCCTACTCAGTATTCTACTCAGTATTTATTTTCCACTCTAATTTAGCAGAATTTGAGGGATGTGTAGAACTGTAGATTGTGCATTTTCTGAAAATCTTACCCATATGGCAAGAAAGCTTACAGCGAGTTCTATATTATGGGGGGAAAAAGAAACGAGAAAATAGCATAGTTCTAACTGTAAGCCCAGTGGGGTACTGAAAACCGGTACGGTACGCTAAAATACCCCTTGGACCCATTTCGTGAGAATCAGTCATAAAATAAAAATTAGAATACTTAATTAGTACGGTACTGTATATTTAATAATTAAAGATTTCCCCATCTCTTGGACCGGTGGGTTAATTGGCGATGTATGGAGTTACTGTTAAATTACAGTTCAAATGTTACACCGCTCCCACCGCTCCCACCCCACTAGCACTGGCCTCTGATGTCTCACATACCATTTTTCTTTGTTTGAGCACACAAAACCCTACAGGGGGCGCGGTTGAAGAATCGTAGTTGAGAACTTTAACACAAGATGACGTCCCAAGCAGTAGACCCAAATTGCTAAGAAGCTGCCTGTGATCGAGGCTATGTTACCCGATCAGACAAAATGCTGATTAAAAACTGCAAGTTTCATTTAGGCATTCACATTTCCCAAAAACTAAGTTTAGTTTTTTCCGTTACAAAGTGAACAAATTCTTGGTCATTTTTAACACCCGACAACAGTATCGCTGGTTGTGATCTTCTTGCCATCAGCCCCTATTATCGCCTCGCGCTCGCTGCCACTGGCGGTTCTTCTCAACACTGCCTATGGCTCAATTTCTCTCTGGCACTACGTCAAACGAGGTGACATATGTTAATTATGACTGGAATGGAAAGTTGGATGGGAAGTATAGCGAGAAAGTTTGTTCGGCAGGGTAAATAAGTGATATACACCCTGACACATTGGTTGTATTGGTAATGATTTGACCGAGAGGTTGACATAGGGTATGGAGATGCCTACACTCACCACACTGAGAGTGCGCTGCCTCATTAGCATAAAACTCTGACCCACATACGGGCATTGATGTAAAATCCTGCCAATGTGGCGGCGAACGAGCTAGAGATGCCCTGTGACATTTTGCCAAGGACATCTTACATTCCGACGAAATTGAGAGTGTTTCTATGTGGATTAACGATGCACAGTTGCTGTTTGCCTATGCTTGGTGAGTTGTATCTCCGTGTTTTGTTTCTTCTCGAGCACCCTGATGTCCATCCCCTGTCTGGTGCTGTGCTACTAAACAAATGTGCTTCCCGCCCGCCGTCTATGCTCGGTGGTGTTTCGTGACATGATTTCAAATGTTAGCCTACAAGGCAAGAACGCACCCGAATTTGGACAGGCCGTGAATTTGACAGGCTTCCATAATTATTATTGCCAACATTACCACTATCCCCACGACACGATAGTGTTCACCGTTGTTAATGTGTTATTACATATCAACACAAGGCACTCTAGGCTGGGATTGTGACATACCGTACCGTAGTGTATTGCTGTCAATCTGAAACCTATCCAGCCAGGCCTCTCCCATATAGAATGTTGATCATTCCTTGGGTTGGCACTGTCTCAGCCCGACTCGGTTCACGTTGATAACGAGGAAAATGGCCGTGCTGGGTTTGTGTCAGTAGAGCCAATGTTGCACGGTGAGCTGACTGGCTTAGACTTAGCAAGGGGGGCTAAATATATCGTCCCTGTGTCAGTGTATTGAACGTATCGAACCTACTACTAAATATGTTGGCGTAAACAGTATTCAATTCATAATTCAGTGCTGATGTTCTATCTGAGTTTGTCTGTAGCCTAGTGTAGGCCTCCCATACTCCATAGGCTACGGTATTGTAATAATCAAGATGAATAATTCCTGTACTGATGTACAATAGGCCTAGGGCTAGGCACTATGACATAATTGGTATAAAATAGTAGAATAGTGATGTATAGGCCTATTCGATTATGACATGAGTTTTTAACCAGGACACATGTTTTTTTTTTTACTTTTTAAAGCAAGATTGGTTCATTTTCTCAACATCAGTTTGCATATAATTGGTCCTATTTGGAATTATTTTGTCAGCTGGTCAAGAACTTAAATTGTAAACGAAATAGAATACCGCACATTATACATGAAAAAATGGTATCATGGACATGATGAGCAGCTCTATGTATAGGCCTAATAGTATTGACCTACTTGACACTGCCAAATAATCTACGTGCGGTTTTTCATAGAACCAGAACGTACAGGTAATATAGGTATTTTGCTTGTGACAAAATTGTAAATTCTGCTCATCTGAATAGCGATGAATTCCTAAACTCAGCTCATAACTTGCGATGGCTACTCTAATAGGACTTTTTTTTATTCTTACTCTTAGGCTTAGCATCTGCGACGGTTGGTGTTAATTTCCGCAGGTACTGTGCCATGAAAGAGTACCGTTATTCTCCCTAATTATATCCTGTCGTGTTCCAGTTTTCTTCGTGTACAATTGCTAAATATTCAGAAAATGTGTTTGTAAAGTAAAATAGATAAGGTTGTCAACTAGATAAGAAGCAGCTCATCCGTGCTATATGTTATAATTTATAGGCCTTGTGGGCCACAATCCTACGCAACGAACAAGAATGATGAGTAAAATTAATGTTGATTAATGTCCTTAGGGTCTGAATTGAGGGAGTGGCAGCAATTATTTTAACTCCCTTAAATGCGTCCACATAAATCAGGGTGCGACAAGATCCAAATTATCAACCTGCCCCCGGGCAAGTTAATTTAAAATCTACCTGCCCACCTAAAAATTCCACCTGCCCAGTAGTTTCAGACCCCCTTTAGCCTAAACATTTAGATGACATCTTTATAATCTGAAACTCCCTGTATATGTCATCAATATTGCTTAATAATAAATCTATTGAATAATAACTTTCTTTAGTATTTAATGGTCACTATACAGAAGGAGATTCAAAGAAATGACGATCAATTTTATAGTTTTTATTGCCGGTAGGTCTGGGGCAAATTAAATACTTAGCAAATATGAGACGGTACGCTAACGTTAGTCCAAAAATCTACCCATCCAAAAGACATGTATGTAGATTAAAAATCTACCTTCCCGACGCCAAAATCAACACGTCTCGGGCGTTCGGGAGGCGATCTTGTGACGTATATCACATTATAATATTGTAATTTCTGACGACAGTTAAGGGTCCCTTCAAAACTTAACAAATTAGCACTCTTTGCATGTGATACTTAATTTTGTGCTCGAAAATGTGCCAAATTCCCCCAAAAACTAATTTCAAAATTTTCCGGGGGATATGCACCCGGACCCCCTAGCAGACCTGGACCTCTGCGCGACCAGGCGTAGCCCCGCCCCCGCCCGCCAATGGGCGTTCTCTTGACCTGCCCCTGGTCTGTTGCTTAGATTTATGAATGTTAGTTACTTACCCATGCAATTGTCAATTTTGTCAAAATGATTTCAGGCAAAAAGGGAACGAGCCATTATGTGGTGTACCACGTAAACTGAAGTACACCCCTTACTTAAACTGACCAATCGGTGAATAAAATTAGCTTTGATTGACTGAATGCCACACTAATTGCTGCTCATCCGCTTTGAATTTTTTGCTAATACAGATTGAAGATCATTTTTACATGTGTTGGTGAGTAAATTGACTATACAATTCTGAGTATCATTTGTTATTTATTTGCAGATGCTTCTTGATGGGATACCTCATTAGACTTTAACCAAGGCGTGACGTGTTTACCTTACTGAGTTGGTTCTCTCTGACTTTTCCAAAATGATGAACCCATATCAACTCAACTGGCCTGGCCTCCGGGACGTGCCAGTTGTGACTATTGAAACTGACACTGGAAATATCTACTCTCAGGAAAACCTGCTTCCATTAAAACGCGGCAAATTGGATCGTATTGAATACAAGTATGTGCCAATCGAAGCCGTTCTGGACGAGTTTAATGCAGAAATTGAACTGGAGGAAGCATTTGAGACACTTACGAGCATCCTTGACATTCCTGGCGTTAAGGCCCTTTACACAGACAAAGCCACTGGGAGAAAATATGTTCACGTTAGTTCTCTACTCGCTCTTATTGTTGTTCGACCTGAAGACGGTCCTGGATTTGAAATGGCATGCAATGGCATTCTGCATTTCTTGACTAATCACATGGAAATGGCTTGTCTTGAATGTGGCTATATCCGAAGAGATTGCCAGTGCCAGGATTTTGATATCTGCTACGATCGGTCTAGTATCGAATGTGTATCGTTCGTGAAGCAGACAACTGATAAAAACGTACAGACAGATCCCATTCCTAGTCTCAATATTGGGGCTGCTGTGGATAACGGCCTTCGTACCGGAGCTTCTGCTACTACTGTGTACCTCCCTCCTGGAGCTAATCTGGCTGACTGCGAGAGGTTACCAGACGGACGCCTTAACATCAGGTACATCACCACGAGTACCAAGAACCCCGGGACAAAGAGCGATGTCCATACTCAGTCACGACCGATGCTCCAGCCGGCAATGGTCAGCAGTCTACCTGGGACTGGTGTGCCTCCAGGGTTCATGCTCCCTCCTCATGTGTCCCACTACCCTCCAATGGGTAACACCATGCCCTCACCCTTCCTACCACCCTCCTGTCACGCTAGTATGCACTCCAACATGATGCATGGCAACCCCTACATGCATCTTCCATCTCCCACCTTCTCTGCTGGTCCTATACCATCAATTATACCTGCTCACATGCATGCCCCTAATTCAATGAACATGCAAAGACCTGGACCTTATAACATTCGGTCATTTAACCCTTATGTACCTCCCCCTCCTACGTCTACTCAGGGCTCAGGGCATCCTTTTTCCAGGTCTATACTAAGCCCCCCAATTGATGGCCCTGCAGTAAAGAAACGAGCCCCCACTCCTACTGGAAATAGTTCCTGCAATGGGACAGAAGTGAAGAGGAAAAGGAAAAATGGTTCCACTGTGAACAATTGTAAAGAAAATCAACTGAAAGTAAAATTGAACTTTAAGACACCTGCTTCTGCGAAGGAATCAAAGGAAGAGTTGAAACCTTTACCAGCGAAGAGAATGAAGAAACCCAGGACAGTAAGTAGCGAGGAAAACCCTTCGCTGGAGAAGAAAGACTCGACAAAAAATGATCCTAATCGTGAAAATAAAGAGTCATCGACCAAAGAAAACACAAATAATACTTGTAATGAATCCCCCGATAAGCCACCGAAAAGCGAAAAGGGTACTGAAGGAGATATCAGTAAGTCGGAAGTAAAGCATAAAGAGGGTGAGAATGAGACCAGTGAAAAGGAAGACATGAATGCTAATACAACTAATGATGAAAATTCTCCCGAGATTTGTCCTTCAGGTGAGGTTCCAGAAGATGACAAATCTAACTCTGTTGAATCCGAAAAACCAATAGAAGAACCCAAGTCAGGAGAGAGAAAAGACTCGAATATTCCCCCTCCCAAAACCCCAGCCACAGACTTGCCTAAGCCAGCCGTTGACGACTTCCTCCCCAAGTCAGATATCACTGGCAAAGGCTGGAATAAGTTTGAATATGCACCAACTGGCCAGAAAATTATCCGCTGTCTGACGTGCGGACAATGCTTTGACAAGGAATGCTATGCTGACAAGCACCAAGAAATGCATACCTTGAACAGAACGCTAAGTTGCTCTGAGTGTGACTATTCTGTCACTTACTCGAGGTGGTACATCCTGTTGCGCCACCTGTACAGTAAACACCAAATTAAGTTTGTAGATGGTGGCAACTCATGTAAGCTTTGTGGTAATGTATTTGATACTATCGAAGAACTGGAAGAGCATGTTGACGCGCATCATTATAATAAATACAAATGTGCTTACTGTGGACAGTCCTTACTCTCCTGGGATGCTTACAAAACCCACGTTCAAACTTGTCCGCAGATAAGTCAGGGTAAGATATATTATAGTTGTCCTTACTGCCACTTTGCATTCCGTGATCGCGTCATGAAGCAAGTCCATGTGAAATCACACCAGGACAATATGCTTGTCTGTTGCTACTGTCGCGATAGTAATGATTGGGGAAATTGGAAATTATTGAAAAATCATTATGAACTACTTCATTTGCCTAAGTTGAAAGACAGGAATCCCAAGAAAGCAAGAACATGTGTCAAGTGTTCAGGTATGTTCAAGTCTTACAAGGGATATCGCAATCACACTGCAAAATGTACGGGACCAAAAGTTACCCCTACTCCACCTGAGTCAAAAGAGAGTCAACCTGAAGAAAAGAAAGACAATGAGGAAAATGAAGACAAGGACAAAACTGAGGAAGGGGGGGATAAAGAGGAAAAGAAGACTGGGAGTGAGGAAAAGGAAAACAAAGAAGATACCGCGGACAAAGTCGCCAAGGCCTCTAAAGAAGGGAAACCTAAAGTTGGCAGGAAACCTGGTAAACAGAAGGGAACACATAAGTGTGAGAAGTGTCACAAAAAGTTCGGTGCTGCAGCCACTCTTGACCGACATATGGTGTACGCCCATGGACCTGAGGCGAAATGTGACGAATGTGATCACGTAGCCAAGTCCCAAATGCTTCTGAAGTGAGTGTCATAATGGTTACTTCCTTTATTCAATTGGAAATCTTGTTAAACATTAGATTATGAATATTAAGTTAGTTAAACTGCTTTGATTTGTGATTTTCAGTTTATTCCGAAAGGGATATATAGCTATTTCCTGTGTACATTTTTCCTGGTTAACTTTATATTGTGTTTATATTCAATTTTAAAAAAGTCAATTTCTGGATTTATATTTCAGGATGCACAAGACACTAAAACATTCGGACAAACGTCATGTATGCAGCGAGTGTAACAGGACGTTTCAATACTACCACCAGTACAAGGTATGGATAATTCCACTGTGTTTCTTTCAATATTTAAGAGATATTACTTTCAAATAGTCACTTCTGAAATTTTCCATGTTAATATAAACTCTCAAACATGTGCAATTTTCTCTCAGGACCCCTTGCCTTGTCCATAAAAATGTATCCAACAGACTTGCCCCTAGTTATATCATTTGTTTTCTTTGTACCATAGGTCCACTTGGCTTGGCATGCAAGGAAAGTAAATTATGCGTGCCCTACGTGTGATGCGGAATTTCCACGCCAGGTGGAACTGAGGCAGCACCAGCTTAAGGACCATCCTTCATCTAACAATCGTACCGTGTTTACCTGCTCAGAATGTGACTTCAAATGCTTCTCTCGGTATGTCACACACATTTTGAAACTTTTCAAATATCCTCGATATTCAGTGTTACAGGGATTATGTCATATCGGGGAAGTTAAACTTTCTGGTCGTTTCAAGCCGAGCTATACATACAATAGAGCTATACATACAATAGCTCTGTTTCAACTATTCGATCCCCCATTAACCCTTCACACGTCTGTCTGCGTCACCGAGTATTTTGTATTAACTGTTGCTCTGAATATGTTCCTTCACTTAGGACTACGCTGCGGGCGCATCTGAAGAACAAGCATGTGTCCTCGGACGAAGACGAAGATGGGAGAGACGAGGATAACGACCCCAAATACCAGCCTGGCGATAAGGCTTCCAGTGGAGCGGACGAGTCTGAAGCTCCTTCTGATGGAGAGGAGCAGTCTGAGAGTGGTAGTGAGGTTGGGGAAGATGATATGAAGAACTTGTTCTCATGGAGAAAGTCTCAGCCAGCACCTCCTGGTGCTAGACGATCTCAGCGTACCCCTAAACCTTCTGCCATCCTGAAAGACATTGCAAAGACGAGGACCAGGAAGGCAATAAAAAAGAAGCAGC
This sequence comes from Sthenelais limicola, assembly GCA_942159475.1. Classification (NCBI taxonomy): domain Eukaryota; kingdom Metazoa; phylum Annelida; class Polychaeta; order Phyllodocida; family Sigalionidae; genus Sthenelais; species Sthenelais limicola. Next base: position 90,419,929 of record OW804096.1, on the reverse strand, counting down.
TCCCCAGTAAAAAGGGACGCAAACGAAGGACCCCATCTACTAGTAGTTCTAGGGCACCAAGTACCTCACAACAGAGACCCTTACAAAGAACGAAAGGACGGCCACCCAAGAAAACCTTGAAGAAGGTTATTAACGCCAAGAAGATGAAAAAAGAAAAGGTAAGGAGTTTACTTCACTCTCTGTTATGGAAAAAACAAAGATTTCAGTGTCCAAAATAATGTATTCTATGTTTTATGAAACTTTAGAATTTGGAGGAGGTAAAGGAGCGGGAAGGACGGCGGTTGTTCTCCATTACGGACAGGATAGTAGTGGAAAGGAGATTGCATAGGGCGTGCATGTTCCTCACGTTGCCCTTCCTTTTTTTTTTATCACATCCTACAATCTTTCCATTTTCATTTAGTCAACTACCATCCCTGAATTAGAACAAAGATAGAACAATCAGTGCTTTTTGGGGTGTGTTTTATGTTTCTTACTTAGGTCCTTAAAAAAGCTTGATGGTTTTCTCAACTTCCCTAGCTTAAAACATTTTCTATGCTATTTTGCAGGTGATTAAAAACGTGAAGTTAAGAAGATGTGGTTGCGCCAGGTTCAGAACATACGAGGAGTTCAAAATTTTGAAGAGGAGGCAACAGGCGAGCAAAATAGTAGAGCGGACAATAGTGGAGGACCCTAATACTCCCATGCGCCGCAGAACTATCTCACAGGACTCTCAGGGATGCGACGTGGTCACCGTCAGTAATACTACTACTACGGCTACTACTACTACTACTACTACTATTAAACCTGAAGTACCCGAAGTATCTTGGACGTACGATACCTCTTGCTCATCTTTGTCATCGGCTGAAAAACAGCGCCTACTCGCTGTGGTTCTTGATCATTGCTACTATCAAAAGCCCTCAGCACCCGAAAATAAAAAGTCTGACTCAAAGTCTGACAAGGACAATCATATCGTGATTGGAGTGGAGGAGGAAGAAGATAATGTCGTTAACGACACTCAAGATGATCCAGTCATCGGCGAACCCGAGGTCGTGAGTCCCAAGGCAAAGGCTGCATCACCCAGACGTAAGAGGAGCTCCACGTCCGGGGACGGTCGTCCTGCACAGGCGGCGGCCGTACCCGGGCAGTCTCCAGCCAAAGTCCGTGCCACGGTCAATGACCTTGAGTCTGCCATTAAGTTTGCAGATAATGTGACCCAGCTCTCCAAGCTCGTCTCCATACTCCGTGCAGATAAAGAGACCTTGCCATCTTCCAGCACGGCAATTTGTTATTTACAGTCGCCTGTAAAAGCAGCAAAGGTTCCTGCAGCTCAGACTGGGACTGAGACCCTGCCAGTTCCTGTAGCACAAACACCTCTAACTAGGACCTACGCAGCAGATTATGAGATAGGTGAACTCGAACCACTGCCGTCCGATATAATGGCAAGTGAAATAGAAAGCGACATGGACTTGGAAGGGATGATGAGCGAGATTCTCGAGGAGATGGGACAGGAGAACAACCAGTCATCTGGGGAGTGCTCAGGGGTCAGTGCAGACGTGAGTCAAGCTGCCGAAGTGCTCCTGAGTCTGGACATGTCTGGGGAGGAGAGGGAACTTGCCCTGCAGGAGACGCCTGAGGACGGTGTGGTAGAGACAGCAGACGACCACGAGGACGAGGATGTTAGCCACGATCACAACGTTGCCACTATCCAACAGAACTTGGAGGAGGTTTTACCGCCGGAGCTGACTGACGATCCAACAAACATAGTCTGTGAAGAGGCATCGGCTGAGACGGAGCTCATTGAGCACTGTGATGCTAGTAGTGTACACAAACAGATCATAGCGAAAAACATTCCTGCTGACAATCCCAAAGTCGCTGTTGAGTTAAATGATACGGACATACCACAGAACGATTTCCTTTTTTGGGCCGCTAAAAACGATGAAGATGAACATGAAATGGTCCTGCGACCTCCGCAAAATGGAATTGCCACCAGTCCCACTGACAGTTATGAAAAGAGTCGTAACGCATGGCAACTGGACCATCAGTATATTTAATTTCATTCTCTTCCTTATTGGTATCCATGAATGTGGTTATGAACATTTCAAGTCACACAGAGACTTGCTTTTTCTATCATGTGATTTTCATCAGCGCTTAGGCTGAAACATTCTGAAGTACTTAACTTTGGTTGTCACTCTCTCTCGTTCTCGTGAATCGAGTCTTTGTATAAATGTATATTGTGTACATTTCCTCTTGTGTTGTGTGGGCCTAGATACCATTATATTGGTAATATCATTCTATATAACCAGTAGTCCCTCATTTGTTGCTCTCACCGATCCGTCACCGGTGCTGAAGTAACTCGTGATTTATAGTTTGTATATTGTACATAGGTAAAATAAGAAAAGAATCGGTAACCCGATGCGATGCCAGTATTTCGTATTGAAAGAGTTTAATTAATTCCCAGAGACTATTTTTATCTTCTAGTGTAATCACACCTAGCCCATGTGTTATGAAATGGCTGTTCACCAGAAAAAAATATATTCTCTCAATTATAATCTATGAACTGGATAACTGTCGATAGTTTGTCTCGATTTTAGTTTATTATTTAAAGATCCCTAATCCCCCTTTAGTCCCCAATGGTGTCGCAACATAGACACGACAACTTAAGTCACTTAATATATCTAAGGAAATGTTTCTGGAACTCGCGACTACCTCTCCCTCCTTCATTGGGAGTCAGATAGTGAATAGACGTGATGCTCTCGCCACAAGAATCCTAGTGAAGGTAGAATTCCTTGTTGATATTTATTTTACTCCATTATGAGAGTGAACCAGTCACCGTTTGAAATTAATATTTGTAATTCTCTATTATTTGTCTCCTGAAAAACGTGAAGCGCATTTACTCGCATAAGTACGTGTAAGTATTTTGTAGTTCTCAGAAGGAATTTTGTGTGCTTTTTGCTTCTATTTGCCATATCTTCAGGGTAACCTTAATGGTTCTCATTCGGGTACCCCTGGATTGTTAGCACTGAGAAGTAAGTATACTCTACCGAGGAAATGGTAGTTCTAGTTTGTAATCATACGATGTCTCGTGGTGGAATCTCTGAAGAATTCGTTTATGCATTTATTGTATAGCTATAAAACATTTCTCATCTTGTGGGATCCAAAAGGTATCCTACACGCCGCATTAGAAAATATTTCACCTAAATAAAACCGTGTACAAAGAATTTGGTTCAGCTGTCAGTTATCTATCGCCTGTCACCTTCCCCAAACCAAGGTTGCTTATCATTCGATTAACCAAAGAGTATCTATCCTGGAAATAATAAAGGGGGCATTTCGCTGAGAAAAGGAATATAACATCTGGATTCGGTATGCAGTTTATTCATTCATTAGAGGTCCAACTAGATATTGGACTAATTAAAGTTGCACATTAAAGTTCCTGGCCAAAACTACGACAACTAGCCTCTATGAGTCTAACCTATACTATCTACCATGACTAGAATTTTGAAGAATTGACGTATACGCCGAACACAGATTGAGAACTACATCATAATACATGTAATGTTTATGGCTTATCTTGCTCAGCCATAGGGACAATTGTTATCACAAAAAAGTTAATTTCATTATGAAGATGCTCTTCACCGAAAACATCTACACTTGTATCAATTGACCCGATCAGGCTTTAATTCCAAAATGAAGATCGATTTAAAAAGATGAGACCTACTGACTGTAAGGCCATGATTAATTTATACAGAAAATGTAAGTTGATTTTTTTTGTATATATTCGGTATTCATTTTCGATGTAACGAATAAAAGGCGGTTTAAGGTGCGTTAGACCGAAATGACTAGATATAGAATCCACCCTACAGTAACTTAGTTTACATAATCTGGTCATTTAGATATTTTCCTGGGTACATACCAGAAAAAAAACATATTCTTCCGTGATCCCGCCAAAGGAATTGCAAAAATTTATGCATTCCTAGTTACACTGAACACATGTTTTGCAACATTTCAAGAAGTACATTGTACATACTACATCTACCAGACAAATTTTCAGGCATTACCAACATATATACATATATTCGCGTAGTGGAATCGATATGAACTGCAGAACATTTAAGTTACACATAATGCTCCTTTCGTAAGGGGCAATCTCATGTACACTTATTACATTCATATATAATAAACTACCCTACTATAATAGCGAATCAATGACCAGCACATTAATATTAACATTAACAATATAATCACAAATATGAAGCGATGAAGTCCCTAATTTTATCTGAATATTTTTTAATTTTAAAGCTTCTACAATGTTTACACTAATCTGGCTGAAATAGGATGATTTAATACGGATGGCCAACAGCATTATGAGTGGCGAATCCACTTTCTATGAAGGATATCACGTATCATAACTGGGGAAAATAAATGCAAAAGTTCTATTTAGTAAGGGACTGGAAAACAACGGATAATTTCATTCCGCCTACATAAAATGCATCCCGCCAATGAATCTTATCCTTCCTACACCGTTGCATTCATGTATCACCATGGTCGTTCATCACAAACACATACTACAGTGCAATTAAAACTTAACATCACAGATCCTTCCATCTTTCCGACATGGGCCTCGTTTTCTACAAGAATAACGTTCATGTAGAACTTTTAGATCACATAATTATTTTCTTAGAGAAAATCTAACCAACGGCACTAAAGGAATAACTAAACATAAACGCATGGCGTCCAAAATCAAACAACACCAATTCTGACAAACGAGCCATTCTACGAAGAGACCATAATACTAAATTGTGCAATACACGAACTAGCCGCCTTTCACCGGAAACGTTTAATGCTGTATAGCATCGGATGGCAATGGTGATGAATAATTTTATGTCAACAATAATATAAACCTTTTGTTTACGTACTCAAACCTTACTGATACATTCATAAGTCCCAACCACATTTTTGAGTATCAAAACACTAGGGGAAAATATACAATACTCCCTGCCGCAAAACAGGGTAAAAATAGACACCGTTATACACCTTTCATGTAATAATGTCCCATGGACATCTTCCTAAAATATACACATAAAGTCTCATGATTTACATGTGTGAACTATATCAACTGATATATGAAAAATCAGAAAATAGAAAATCAATCACCGAACGTATAGATTTCAGGCCTAAGTAACACCCGAAATGCTGTAATGTGATACGTGTATTGTTATAGCTTCTCCAAACTTTAAATATTCTTATTACAGTTGCCTAAACACGGCAAGGATATAACATTTACAATAGGGAACCATATTCATGAAAGCTTAATCTTAAAGTATTATTATTAAAGTCCTAGAAGTCTATTCGGTATACATCTCGTATAATTGGAAATAAATCAATACTGTCCGTTACTACCAGATATGTAACGTCTTTACTGCTACCCTCGGATGAGAAGAACGAGCTCTATATACATTTTTTTTAACATCTTGAAGGCTACTCCTTCTGTTTGTGAAGGCTATTATTATCGCTACAACTTGATTTACACATGATTGGCTTTTTTTAAAAAAATAACTTTTTTCAAACATTTTTCCAGGGAAGTGACGTCAGTATGTGACAGTTGTTTACAATTCTGTGTGCATTCATTATTCGATTATGAGTTTACAATCTAGGTTTACGGCTAAACGACATGTTAATATCTTGATCGATGATCATTTCAGTAATCGCCAGGTTGACCACTATGAGGACATAACTGGTCTCCGTGGTTGCCCACACATGTGATTGCAGGAACGTGACCACTGTCCCACATGCCGGGTTCGCAGTTGATACACAAACCTTCTAGAGTACATGGGATTTTCCTCCTTGTTCTGAACTGGTGAAGCAAAGCGCGAGCCTACAGAATAAAATAAAACCGATATATAAACGGCTGGTTGAATTAATTTACATCTAGAAATTGCCTATGAATAGATAATTAGTATCCATCCATAGAAATAGTAATATACATTAGATTCTATACGTTTTTAAGCATAGACCTGACAATTCTGAAATAGAAAGAATAACAAGATGCAGTTTAAAATATCGTCGTTTGACCTTTGCTTTGAGCAACGTGCTAAAACACGAGCATCCTTTTATAGGAAGTCACTGTAACATTAAACATTTAGTCCATTTTAAGACCCTAGACATATGCATCAGAAATATCCATCGTCTAGATATAGTTTAAAAGCCTTTCCGACCATTAAATATCATATCAACTAGTACTAAAAAGTCGCTCCTTTTGGACGACACACTTGGTTGGGTTTTTAGCTAATGGCCAATATCTTATTTGTTTTAGAAATAGGAGATATTTTTTTCTTCTCCCATTTAACCCATGGCAGATCATAGGCATCTCGATTATGAACCTTGTGCGATCAGCACCAGATTCCTCTGAGGCTAAAGCACATAGGAACAGGGAGGAGAGACGATGGATCTCCAGACTCAAAACTCTACTCCCACGCGGACTAAATATTCTGGATTAATATATCCACCCAATATTACACGCTCACAACAACCATAAATTAACCGACCTTTCGTAATATAACGTCCCCTGACATATGCATGGAAAGGGAAGAGAAGTGAAGGAGCATCTCATCAGCCGGTAGGTCCTGTTCAATGACATCTTCACCGTACACAGCAATGATGCTTACACATATGAACAGGTGGAAGTAGTCTGTCTGGTAGTGGGCCCAGCATGCCTCCCACATGCGGAGAGCATCAACTTCTGGGAATTCACGCTTGAAGCAGAGGAGAATCCATCTGACCACAGAAAACAAGTGTTATGAACAAAACGCTCAACGAATTTGAAAAGTAAAACACAGACCATATTAGGGAGAAGATGGTATCGGAAATATTTAAGTCTGAAAAGTCTGAAACAGACTTCAATCAGAAAAATACGGTAAGTACTAATGTATTTGCGCTTATAAGTTCTAGAGTTATAGACTCGTACAGGCACAAAAAGTGGAAAATTACATCAATAACCTTACCTATGACAGAAAAGGAGTTCTATCCCATCCTGGACCTTCAGAAGATGTTTGTAGAATCGGGACTGCATGACACGCAAGAGTTCACGTAGATAGAGCTGCAATTACAAATAATGGCTATCATACTTCGAACATTATGGATTATGACTTTAGACTATTCAGTTACTTTAAACAAGGCCCTATGTTGAAAATCAACGAGAAATAACTATCGTACCAATTGATTGTCCATATCCACATCTTTAGGCGAAGATACAAATATTGTTCTTTCCATTAGACCTTCAAAGCACCAGTACGCGTCAACTTCGTTTTGCACTTCAACCAAAACTGGGGCAAGAAGATCCGACATTCCTTGTGTGTAGCCATAATGTGGATGTGCCACAGCGTAATTCAGCAAGATATTCCTGTGGTAAGGAACACAATAAGGAAACATTGAATAAGATGAAATAATGCAGATATTTGACAACAGGGACAACCAAGACCAAAGTGAAAGCCTCACCTTTTCTTCCAACTCGCAGTACATTAATGAACGCATAAAGTAATAATTGTATACATTCTATATAACGTATTACATTATTCAAAAAATCACAAGATATTGTAACTGTTATAGTTCAACATAGATGTAATAGAGAGGTGTATATAGTTAACATTGTAGTAGTGAATAACGATCAGGAACCATTTATGATCGAAATATAAACTTGTGTTGATTGTACTGTCTTTGATTTAAATGTGCTAAAGTTTTTGTATCTAAATTGATTTAAATGTAATATGGATCTATTTTCGTTAGACTATGTTCGATATATAAGGCGAATAACAAATGTGAAATAACATCGAAATAAAATGTGTTTTTTAAAAAAAACAAATTGCACCCTAGTAGAACGCAACACAAAACATACTGGAGTATCTCTATATTGGGGTTATCATCTCCCATGAAGTACGGGTGAGTGCGATCAGTTCGAACCACATCTTTCTCTACTGTTGACTGCACGTTTCTCCAGAACAACTCGTATTCTCCAGGACTCATCGATTCTCTAAGGTGGAGTAAATAAACGAAATACAGTGTTAAAATAACTACTCAATTAATACAAATATGGTCAAATGTAATGAGAAAATGTACAACCAGTCTATTTTTATTACGTCTACAGTATCAACCGCGTATCTTTTAGTGTCCATATCACCTTGAAATCACAATTTAGAAGCTGAAACCAATATCTGATAGAGATTAATGATGGTGAAAATGTGCCAACATTGATACAAGGTAAGAACTAGAATGTCTGAGACTATACCTTATTAGGCAAACCAATGCCGATCACCTACCTCTGTTTTCTGATATTCTGATAAGCAATAAACTTGTCATTCCTTATTTGTTCACGTTCTTCTATTGTGGAGCTGTAGGAATAGTAATGCAATAGGAACGGCCACATTTCATGGCGTAGAGTTGGCTCTAGTCCTGCAAAGAAGATTGCCTGCAATAAAAGTGAGACATTGTTGTAACTTACATCGAAGTGTATGGCCATGTAATGAAACCATCCCAAAGGCATTACTTAGTCCAATGATGCCACGCCCACTTTCATGGGTAGATAGAATAGTGTCTGCTAGACAGTCACCTACCTTCCTCAGGTTGAGATCATCTTCAATTTGACCGATTTCATTCATGTGTTGGCGCCAAGTGTCTTCATTAACCATTTCATAAGCTCCTTCTTCTGGGTGACTTTGTTCTTTGGGGAGGTAAGGGCGGATGACAGAAAAATGTTCACACATGTGATCAACTTCTTTTCCCTAGAAAGAGAAAAGTATTATTCAGGGGACTTCAAACGTACGTCTTAATTTGATAGAATTTCACCTTGATCAAAGGTGTGTGAAACAAATGCAAACAAAAAGCTAACAAAATAGATGAATGCATAAGGTGGGTTTAACAACATGACAGGGATGGCGTTCCTATATACGTATTGTAATCACCAAGCTTGGATGTTCTTTAATATGAATCAATGCCAAAAATATTTCTAGGGCATAATAATATATATATGGAATTTTACCTTTTCTTTTGGTTTGGAGAGAAATTTCCAGTCAGTAAAGACCTCAGCAAGTCTATCGAGGCCACCATGATGGAAGTGGAGAATCTTGTACTGACTTTCTCTGCTGGCGATAACAAGTTGGCCACTGGTGCATGCATCATTTGAATAGAACACACGGAGTGAACGCATTTGACCTGTGGTAACCAAACAGATTTGGAATTGTTTTTTCTTTCCATCAGACAGGGGGGGGGGGGGTGAGGTGGGGGGGGGGGATCGGGCGAGTTTTCCAGGATGGCAATGGGGTTTCTCGATAGTAGGTACATGCATGTGGTGTATATATATGAGAGCAGGTGTATTGTATAGGGTAAATGGGGAGGGTCGATGGAATTAAGAGAGTCAGATTTTCCGCTCATTCTGTTTGATACCTTGGAAGTAGACTGAAACTAACCGTCAACCTGGAAGGCAATCTACAGAATACAGACTACGTAAAAACAAAGATTTTATTTGGGATACTTAAAAGTGCCATTGAAAATAACTTGATACAACCCCAATCCCAGCCACTGCTTCGTGCCAGGAATGGTCAAACTTACGAGTACATCAAGTCTAGTCAATCACAGAAGTCAGCAAAAGTGTCCCTAGGATGATAAAATCTATTACACACTAGGGCCTACCTAAGTAAGACAGACCCGTGAGTGGGCACAGAACAGCTATTTTGAGTAGTCTCATAGGACTGGCGGAAGCAGTGGGGGAGAATACACAAACAAAACACCAATATCTCTACATTCTACATTCGTATAGGCCTGCAATACTATCAAACTGAAAGACCTTTCACTATAGGAGTCTCCTATAGTAAGAGCTGTATTTTCATCCACTGATTTTCCCAACCATGCACAAGCTTTCTTTAAATGTGAAGAAACCTAACATACCTGTAAATTCCGAAAACTGATATTTTCTAATTATAAAAAATACCCCATTAACATTATGCAATTTAGAATGTAATACAAGCAAACCAGAAGGTAGACTTCATTTATATTGATAACCATGCCGAAACTAAAAGCTCTAGATGGAATAAAGAACATATATCAAATGAGCATCAGAGTATTAAATCACAACATAAGGGTACACAAGTGGGAATCACGCCATCTATGTGTGTATTCGTACTGTAGCTGGCACATGCATTGGCACAGATGGGCTATCATAAAATCGATTCTGACCAACAGGCCAATACACTTTATACAAACGCAACCACAGTAAATACATAGAGTGATAAATCATAGAGCCATAAATGTCCCACAGAAGAACACGCCACTTCAGGTTCTGGCATAACATGCAAGGTATGAACGAAGCGATCCAAAATCTAATTAGTCCCAACACCAAGTCAACACTTATCACATCAGCTACACATGTATTATTTATCAATTATTAATCAATTAAAACAAATTTCGAAAATGGCAATTTTAATAACAAAATATGACAAAAGAAAAAACCTTAAACAGTCTACAGACCAGTCATGAGTATGACCTTAAGGCTTTACAGCAAAAAGCAATGAGCTGAAAACGCTGAGTGTCGGAAATACAGGTAAAAAAAGAAAACGTCATTTGAGCTTTGAGCGAGCGATTACAATATGTGTACACGTTATTTTTACAGTACTTATTCATACAATTCACTGCAGATTGAAACTTCGAAATTAATGGTACAATTAAAGCTTCCCAATATCTGTTCTGGTCCTTTGAAGGGGCAGTGTCATGACTGATACCAAAATGGCCATATCAAGGCAAGCGACTTTCTTGGAAAGCGAGTGTATGCCTCCGCGCAAACTAAAGGCCCGATAATCTGTTACATGTTTCCAGATACCCCGAGGGGTTATGTCATTGTTTAAATAAAAGTCGGGACAAAAAAAATATTCAATCGCATGAAAATTCAGGGTTACAGGATGGGAGCCTCGTTCGGAAAAAAATGAATTCAACTGATAGTAAATGAATGCAACTGATAGTAAATTATTGATTTATATATATAAGCTACATTATACTGAAATAATGGTAAAATAAATACAACAAACTCACCTAGATCGACAGAAAAAACGCCGCAAATTTGTTCTTTGGCAGATTTCTTCTGACCAGCATTTTGTAGCTGGTGCTCGTAGGTTACAGAGCTGTGAGGGAAAGTCATATTCTGAATTTCGTTCCCGCTTTCGCTGTAGGTCGGGGAGTTGACATCAGGGGATTGAGGGCGGAGATGATCGGGAGACTCAGGAGGGTCCATAGGAGTAGGTGGCCTAGAATCAGGACCTGAGGTAGATCCAGAACTGCAGCTGCCAGGACTGACAGAGATGTCAGGCGTGTGCTGCATTTCTGGTTGTGCAGTGGTGGTAGGGTCTAGTTGTAAGCTGAGGGACTCCTTTAATTTTTCCATGTGAGCTTTTGTGTGACTTTCTAATGCTGCTTCAGTGAGTTGAGTATATTCCGAGTTGGCCTGCTGCGGGGTACCACTACCGGATTGCTGCTGAAGTTCGCCCAAAATGCGATGGTAACGTTCACTTGTGGGACTTGGATATTCTGAACTACTTGAGCTAGTACATTCTGTATCGTGTGATATTGTTCCGATTCCAGAATCTTTGTGAGAGCGACTAACATACTGAGGCAGATCTGAACTAGAACCTTTGCCGTTACAACTATCACTTATCTCATCTTCAAATATAGAATCGTCCTCCATTTCAGTTGTGACCACAAGATGGTCTCCGTCCATCTCTATGCTTGTTACAGACCTGCTGGAGCTGTTTCGTTCCTTCTTTATTTCTTGGATTCTGTTTTTGTGCAACATCCTGGAAATCTGCCTCTCAGAGACGGGACTTCCTCCATCGTGAATAACTTCCTTCTGTTTCGGATCCCCACCTTGTGTAGGGGCATTTTGTTCCTGTGAATCATAAATAGAATCAGTTCTTGCGTCATAAACAATGCGACCCGAAAAGGTCCCCTCGCTTGAATTTTTGTTCGAACCATGTTTCTCGGTGGAGGGAGCGTCTTGGCCATGGTCCCTCTCCCCCGAAGAAATATGCCCGTTTTCAACATGGTTTGAAGGTTTGGAACCCGGTGACGAAAAGTCTGGTCGGGCAAACTCTTGTCTGGGAGAACGTCTTGGACTAACACGAAGTGGTACACCAGGATGTCGTGGACTGTTCTCAATACTTCGTGGATTCTTTCGCAGAGTCGAATTTGGAATCCAGGTTAGTATAAGGGTCGATCCTAATACCTGAAGAAAAAAATCAATTGATTTTATAATTAAATCTACAAATAATCAATATTTTCACATTTTCTTCCATAGAATTTATATATGCAGATTATAAAGAATTTCAGACCCGTGTCCCCTATTGTAAATTGTTAGCAAATTGAGCAAAATAACTCCTAGCATTAGTTAAGTCAGAAATGTAATGGATGCGGCGCAAGTTTCATTTATTCAAGATTATGTTCAATAGAAAATTATTGCAAATCTCAGAACCCTAAAAATCGTGGGTCTATCACCAACAGTAAAAAAACATCATATATAACAAGCTAACAGAATATTGTCACGTACTATATCATCTATTGATATCAGTATGCTAGGGGCAGTTGTAGCTGTAGTTATATTTTAGTATTATACAGAATAAAAGAAACTTGAAATCTAGTTTAGTTGTAAACTTCTTTAAATTTACTCTTGTTCACCGATATAAATGAGTACCCAGGGTTGGAAAAATCGCTTCGATAAGCTTTTCAAAATATGGTTGTCCGACATATATATATTACAATATATGGTTGTCCGCTCACACATATAAAAGGTGAAACCTGGTTGTCCGCCTGACTCCCAAATATTCATTTTTGGTTGTCCGCATGGCTGACCTGGGTGGTGTGGACAACCGGGCCGCGGACTTCTCCGACCCTGGTACCACTGGTGCAATTTTTCTTTTCATATACATGTAAATAACCAGGAAACTGATTAATTTTAGAATAGATACAAGCTAACAGAAGACGGCTTAGCCTCATTAAAGTTGAACGTTGAAGTGAACCCAACCCAGAATGTACAAATTGGGTTGCAGCACCATAGATTTACGGACAAGAATATAATAAAAAACCGGTTAACCCAACGTCTAAAGTAAAGTTTCCACACGTATGAAAAGTCATACAAAACAAAAGATTAATAACACTACAAACAAATGGTTCCTCTGTGAAGATAGTTTGATTTATTGCCTGCATTAACAGGGAGACCATTCATGATGTAAATATGTGTACCCTAATTCAGAAACTAAACAGTATAAAAATAAATAAGATTTATGTTCAGAGTATCCATTTCATCGAGGTTTTCCAAATGTACATGAGCGTTTTTCAAACACAAAAAGAACATGAATCAATTCAAACGCTTACGTGTCCGTTTTTCTTAGTCTGTATAGAAAATGTTAATTCGAAACTTGTTATCCAATATCCATTGGGTAAAAAACACAACATATCAAGCAAGGCAATAATATGGATGATGAATTGGGCAACCAAGGGAACGAAGGAGGATAGAGTTTCAAAATCTCCCACACGTTAAAACTCTGATAGAAATTAATTATAGACTATTAGTATTACAATATGAAAACAAAACTATATCAATCCAAAAGGATTCATAGCTTTACATGAGCAATGAAATAATAATCATCACAGAACAATGTTGTAACGTCTCTTAAAAGCTGCATACAAATGAGCAAGTCAATTCATATAATTATGAGAACGATTGTAAACTCAATAGCAAATAATATAATATTAATAGGCATCTACGTAGAATAAAAACCAAACATTCGACAAACTGCATGCTCTGAGTCTGATACCTATTTTAAACGTGTATTTGACTGAGATTGTTCTACCGGATATTTTGAGTCTGATACTTACAACATCTTCCTGGGATCTTATATTCAGGTACCCAGGGAAATGTTCTCCTTCTTTTCTCAGGGCAGCAGGGGGATGGACGCACACATTGTTTTTACAGTAAATGATTTCCCCGTCAAGGGGGGGAGGTCTCAATCTTTCTGGGCTCGTAAATCCTAAGAGATCTGTGGCCTTTTTAAAAAGGCTGGTTAGGTTCATATTTGTAATGGGTAAGTTTGGTAGCACATCCATCGGTCCCGGCAGGTTCGTCATTCCAAATATATCCACAGAACTTTTAGCTTGCTATCTTAGATCCATGGAGAATGTCGATATGCATACGTTCCAGACCCCAAACGTTTCCCGCTGGGGCCTAACCTGTGTGGATAAAGATAATGGGGAAATAAGCTATGAAAACACGACAGCGCAAGTGGAACTCCAACGACAGGGCTCAGCCACCCTTTGAGTTGTTGCTGTTGTTAAAACATTTATTGTGCCAGATTAAGCAATATCGGCGGGTCTAAGCTCCCCATAGGTGGGAGGATTTCAAGCCCAGCTGGACAAAATAGATAAGGTTGCTTTGACAAAAAAATAAGGAAACAATTCACAGCTGCGTCGACGACACAGCTGAAGTCCTTATTTTGATATTATAGCCATATAGGATAGATTAATTGTATAGCGCTTTAGTCTGAATTGTATGTTAAGACATGTTTGACTGAATACATATGTATGCTAATTATAGTTGGCAAAACCATATTAATAATAATTTTAGCAAATGCATGTTATATGGAACAAAAGTTGTATAATTTCATAGTAGGCCTACACGTAAAGCCTACAGGCTACAGGGTAACAAGCAAGAACAGAGAACATTAATACAAAATGAATTAAGCCATTTAGCAATACAGTAATAAGCCATTATTATAAATCTCTGCTGCGCCTCGGGTGGGAAATCGATAGGGGAAAGTAGTGTAAAGGATGCTATGATGGTCCAAATTCGTATAATTTTCTATTAAAGAAATTACGGTACCGTATTCAGAATTTCAGTTCAGTTGTTCCTAGTGCCAGTAGTGGGCGGGTCCGTAACTTTCCGTATTGACTACTATATTTTAATAAAACAAAATTGTGTAAAGTTCATATTCCAAAGAATTGTGAAAATTGTGCATCTCAATCATTTTAACTCTTTAGAAAAACGAGTGTATCTGGCAAATTGTTGATACACGTAGTACGTGATGAAACGGGGAACTCGAAAATCAGTCAAGTCCCAAGCTGAAGAACATGAGGATATGACCGTGATCATGGACGAACTGCCGAGCCGAGGTTGGTTCCGTATGTTCCGGTAAATTCTAAGATACGGTGGCAAATATGTTGGAAGGGGGTCTTGAATTTATTGTACATACGTTTCAGTATTGGTATTAAAATAGAATGATGAAATAGGTAGTGATTGTAGGGAGGGTCCACGTAAAATAAAATGTAATAGAAGATTACACACCTGCTGCATATACCACCCCGCTGTTGGCTGTTGACAACTGTTCATGCTCACTTCCTTCAGCGGAAGAAGAGGGTTTTTGATTGGTCGAAATCTACGGCACTTAAACCAATGAAGTACTTCGGTGTAAGATCTACATAGCAACACATCGATACAAGATGGCGGACGAAGAGAAGTAAGTGTCCTCTTTTATTGCTAAAATTTATTGATTTTTACGAATACTTTTACCTTTCGGTGGGTATCAAATGTTTCATTCTTCTAGTAGTTAGAAGAATAGAATATTTATAAACTGGTGATTACCCTAAGATCGCGAGATAATAAATCCCGATTGTACATACATATAGACGTACTTGGAAGCTAGACAGTCCATGACTCATGAGCACGTAAACATGGCATGTAAACAACCGATCGGCGGCGGCGGTGTTGATCGTATTCCTTAAACATGAAAACTCAAAAACGAATAACTTTCTTCCGAATCTTGCTGATATTGTAAAAAAAACTTATTATCAATTTTTCTGTAGGCCTACATTCTCGCATAATTATTATAAGCCATATGCCATATGGATCATGGCATATTATAATTTATAATAGTCTAGAAGAATTCTAGGCCTAGCATTAGGCCTACCATTCAGTGGCATTCATGTTCTGCGTCAGTATTACAGTAATATCACGTTCGACTTGACCCAAGGTACCTTTCTTAAATATAACACAATAAATTCATAGACCTAGCTAAATGTAGTTTTAAGTTCTCCAGGGATGGATCGCATCATGATGTCAACGATGAGAAACTTCTGTTCTACTCACTACCGTATTTTCCACATACTTCGACTCGTGCTGAATGATGACTCACATGATATATTATGTATATCTATGTATACTTTGCTTAAGATACTAGTCTTGTGGAGTATGGACTGCTTAAATTCATGTCATGTTCAATTATAGGCCCACCGGCATGGACGATGTCGTCTCAAAACTTACTGTTGCCGCTCTCTCGGAGGTGAGGGGAAAATAAATTATAATATATATAGAGAGATTATATATGAGTAATCTTATTTCCATTTTCTTTTACAATCGTGTACATTGCAGACATATTTTATGGAAATATGCCCCAATTTAATTGTATTTCAACGACGCACAATCTTATACCATGGCATAGACGACTAAGACTTCAATAAAATAAAATGCATATATGCAGGTTCGCTTTCTATTCTATATATACATTTGCTTATTATTATTTTTTTTGTCCAACACGGGATCTTTATTTAACAGAAACATGTAAATAACAGGTAAAATTAATGATACATCAAACAAATTATTGTGAGGGTGTGTACAAATTTAGCATACAACCTTGCCTTTTTTTCTATGTAATATTACCTAAACTTAACAGCATTTTTATTATAGAAACATTAGTTTTGTATGGACCTTTATCTTTCTCATTTGCTTATTTTGTAACATTATAGTAAATGGATCTGGGCATGTCCTGCGGTTCATATCTTATTTGCCCCACGTCATTTGAACCGCTAAATTGCACATATTACAGGCATAATTTAAATATTTTGATAATCCACAGTTTGACACCGGGGAGATGGCAGATGGGCCTGCCACTGACAAGCCAGCATCAAGACCAGGGTCTGCCAAACCTGGATCTAGACCTGCCTCTGCCAAATCAAAAGCATCTCCGAAAGGTACTTGTAAATGTTCTTGTGGGATATGTTTTGTTTAGTATTTTTTCTCTTCGCAGTTATTATAATAAAGATGTTTTTTCTTAGTAACTAATTAATCCACGACCTTAATACACGGGAATAAATAGAACCGGTGACTAATATACGATTGCAGGATCTAGACCTGGTTCTGCAACTGGTGAGAAACCATCGTCAAGACCTGGAAGCAAAGCAGGCAGCCGACCTGGATCAGCCGCAGGAGGTGTGCCTGCCAGTCCGAAGGGATCCAAAGCTGGGTCTAAACCCGCTTCAAGAGCTGGATCTCGGCCTGTCTCTGCTAAAAAAGCAGAAGAAGGTTAGGGCCGTCGTCAAATTCTCGATGTTTCAAATTTCCACGATTTATTTTGGTATTTTGTAACCAATGATTAAGTTTTAAATCCCTATACGATAAAAGAGAGAGTATTAAACTGTCGTCAACATTTTTTGCAGAAGGACTAATTCTCACTGGAAGGCCAGCTTCAGCCACTAAGCAAGAAGAATCTGCCCCAACAGAGAGACCCCTATCTGGAACTGGAAGACCTACTTCAGGTAGGCCGGCCTCCGGAAGGCCTGAATCTGGCCGACCCACATCTGGTAGGCCTGCATCTGGCCGACCCACATCTGGAAGGCCTGCATCGGGGAGACCTGCATCTGGCCGTCCAATGTCAGCACAGAGACCAACAGAGGATGGTAATTATGAATAGATTATTTTCATAATCTGACTGATTAATAACATGTCAGACGTCAACTAATCCCATTATTTTATTATTCCACTAATACATTCACTCACTATTCTTGGCAAAGTCCGGAAACTTGCTCTATCAGCCGTACTATTTTGACAGAACCACCCGAACAGACACACTTAGATGAACCATTCGAGGATCCTATGACTGATCTTCCACCACAGACTGATATGGCCCTTTATGAGCATCCAGAAATGAGTAATACTGGTGAAAGCGACCAAGAAGAGGAAGAACTAAGTGGTGAAGAAGAGATGACCGAAGACGAAGAGAGCGAAGGGGAAAATGAGATGGTTGTGCTTGATCCAGATCATGTAAGTTATCGCCAAATTCTTTTTGATCTTTGAATATATGGTGTTAGGACTCTCCTGTTACATTATTCATTTCAATCCGCTGTTTTAAAGGTTGAATTTTTCGGAAGGTGTCTGCAACGTTGTGGTAGTACGACGCTAGAATTTTGTTTTTTCCATGTAAGGTATACTGCCAATGATTCAAAATTCCTTTATTTGTTTCGTTGATTGAACGAATTGAACAGGTTTTTATCTTAGTTTCCCTCTTTTTCTAGCCCTTGATGCAAAGGTTCCAAAATGCCCTCAGATCTCATCTTGAGAAGCAAAATGAAAAAGTCTCGCTTGAACTTCGTGAACTGCAAGAAGCTATGAAAGATAAAAGTAATACACGCGAAAATATTGGTGTTGAACTATATGGAGTGCAACAAGAACTTGCCCGTCATCAGATGATGCTTGAGAAGAATCACGACTCCTACACCAATGTAAGCCAGCTACGCTCACAGATAGAACAGATGTTGAACGAAGTCCAAGACCTTTACAGACAGTCACAAACTACTGTAAACAAGGAAAAGAAAAAGGGTAACGTCATAATGATTGGACGCATAATGATTTTTCATAAATTTTATCAGTGATTCTGATGTAATTAGAAATAGAGAAAAGGCATGTTTGATGGTTTATACCACGTGTATATCGATTTTTGTTCATTAGGAGCTGAGCTCCAGCAAGAGGTTGAGAATCTGGCCTTAAGAATATACTATATGGAAAATGCTCGCGAGGATGTACGTTCAGATATATCTGTCATGAAACGAGCTGCTGAGAAGGCCGACACTGAAGTTAGCAAATCGGAGCTTGACAAACAAAAACAGGTAACCAAAAAAAAATTATAAAAAGGGGTGGGGGGAGAACACATTTCAAGAGGAGAAAACTCGTGGTTTGGTTTTAAAAAAAATAAAAAATCTGTAACTGTAATGTGATGTCATTCTACTTTTTTAAAAATTTATTTTAATTATTACTCTTTGTAACCTATTGATTTTTGGTTTACAGGATTTATTTGTGGATCGGTTAGTTGAGCGAGTAGATAAACTTCGAGAAGAAATTTCCATGTATGAAGCCCAACTTTCTGCACAAAACTCTGAAACGAAAGCTGCGAGAGAGGCATTGTCGGAGGCACACATGGAAATAGAGGTAGGTGTGGATATTTGGACAATTCAGGTGGTTGCATTTTTTTTTACTTTATTTCCTTAGATTTGTTGATAAAGATAAATTTCTTATATTAAAGAAACCAAATAACACAATTTTCTTTCTAAACTACTCTTACGAATCAAATGTCCATATTACCCTATATACCGGCATGTTTCAATTCTAGGCCATAAATCTGGAAAAGAAACAGTTATTCCAGCAGTGGAATAGTTCCCTTATAGGTATGCGAAGACGTGACGAGGCTCATTCAGCCATGCAGGAAGCTTTAAAGTAAGTCAATTTATCGTTTTTACTTACAATAAGTGGGTTGTAATTGCACTAGATTCGTAATTGCAGCTGTTTCTGTAAGGAGGTAAAATAACTGGTTTGTAATAGCAGCTGTTAATATCAAAATGTATACAGTGAGTCATGGCTGTGCATTTGTTTCATTCCTTTCTATGTTCATGTGCTAGATTCCTGCTCATATGTATCTAATATGAGCTGTCCTGGTGTATTTTCCAGTGAGCAGCAACAGCGTATCTTATCTCTCGAGACTGAAATTGAAGGATACAAGAAGTCGGTATCCAAGGAGCAGGAACAAAATGAAAAATTAATGACAATTCATCACAAAACAGAGAATGACATCAGTACTATAAGAAGACTTCTTCAAGCGTGTCAAGACAGGCATGATGCTTTGAACAATGAATATGCTACTTATTCTCGTATGCTTCATGAAACTGAACAAGCTCTGAACCGTGCCAACACTGTAAGTAGGCCTATCTAATTTTATTGAGCTTTTTGAGAAGTTTTAGAGGCCATTAATTAAGATCATGCTTATTTCTTGCTTTCACACTGACCAACACAATTTCTTGCCTTTAATTTTGTATGTTTTTTCTTTGTTTTAGGACAAAACGTTACGCACGAATGAAGTGAATGCCCTTAGGAAACAAATAGAACGTGAGTTCAGAGAGAAGATGGCTTTGGAGGATAAGATTTTGGAAATGTTGCGTTCTCAACTGACCTTGGATAAAGCATCACAATACACCGACAAACTCGCCCATAGGAAGAGAAATCACACTAAAACATTGGTAAGAGAGTTGTATTATTTTGTTCTTAATGAATCCCCACATATATATATACATGTAGGGACAGATTCCTTCTGATTGCACCGTTATATCTAGTAGGGGCTCTCAGGGCACGCAGTTGAAATGGATATGATACAGTTAAACACCTAGTGGGCATTTATTCCTTAATTTACGGAAGAGTTCTATTATATTATATATTAAGATGTCCGTAATATAGGGGGGCTTCATCATATTTCGATTGATGTATAATATATTATTATATCTCGTGAGGGAGTAAGTTCAATTTAATTGAATCCTTCGAAATATTTGCAGGACGCACAAGTCGCTGAAGTCGAGAACCATTTATCCAGAGACACACTTGAGATTTCTAACACCAGGATGAGGATTGAACGTCTGGCGGGTATACTGGCTGAATTGGATGAGGAAATCCGCCAGAAAAATGAAATTATCACACGAAGTGATGGTGAGATAGTAAAGAGAAATGCTGTAATCGAACGAAAACAGGGAGTCATTGATCAGTATAATAAAAGAATGGAACAGCTTATATCGAGTGCTGGGGTAAGTTTCTGTGTGTGTGTGTGGGGGGGGGGGGGGGGGGGCGATCGAAGTTTATCTCAAATATACCCTTCATTTTGACGGATTTCTGTTCTAATGCCTCGGTTCCATCTGTGCACCGATTGTCAGCTGTGTTATTCGACATTTTAAGAAAGTGTTTTTTAACACTCCGTTTGCATGTAATCTCACGTCCTGATTTTTATTTTCTAGGGCGTGGAGCTTGGACCTCTAGAGATCCAGATTAATTCCCTTCAGAAGTCGATTGACGCTGAACAAGCAGAGATAGGAGAACTACAGCAAATGTGGTTGCGAGATCAGAGCGAGTTGGTGAGACTCACTCAGGAGAAGGACGATCAAAGTAAAGATGTAGAGAACCTGAAGAAGCAGCTCACCATCCTCTCCCAAAAGAAACTCCGAATTGAAGGTAAGTAAAAGAGTTCATTTTATAACTTTTTGCATTCGATTAATCCAGTGGGTAATGTGATTATTACACAAATTGTCCCAGAACCCCACCTGGATCATTTATAGCTAAAATCACGCTAAATCCGTTTCTTTCAGGTGATATTAACCATCAAATGACGGAGACAAGTGAATTTGAGAGAAACATTAGTCATATGCAGAACGACATGCTTAAACTTAACATGTTGCTACACAGCGAAAGGGGAACTGAGCACCAACTGGAACAGGGTAACACTTTGATGGAAAATGACTTTATCGGCACTCTCCGGGTAAGTTTTTTCCCATTATTAACATCAATTTCAAGTCTCCGATCTTTTCACACCTTTATGTAAATGGTGGTGATACTATTATTAGTAGTTTGGTTTTTTTCAATAACATTATTGGTACTGTGTCATTATATTGTTGGGTGTGGAATGAAGATAACAAAAAAAAACACATTTTAGATAACATTTCTTCTTGGTCGACACTATATTCTCATTTCCTTTCTTATTCACAAATATAAAGGGGGCGGAAAGAGAATCGATTGAAATGCAGGAGGACCTAGATTCCCTCAAGGAAGAGAAGGAAAGGTTGCTGAACAGTCTAGTCGAAGCTGAGTAAGTCATTTTATTTCTATGTGTAGTGCCATCCAAGTCGCGAACCACGACTTGGTGAGCTCATACTACCCCTTTACAACTGTTGACACATCATGGTGTCAGGCTGTAGGTCTGGGCATTGAGCCAAGACTCAGTGGGCCTGGTACACCACCACTCCACCTATACACTAACACAACTTACTAATATATAAATAAACGATTCTCTCAGTATACACTGAGGGTTCACGACGAATACAAGTATCTTCAGTGTCTCTCTCTTTATCAAGGATTATTACTGATTAGTATAGTCTCTTATTCCTGAGATATCATCTACTTCCCTATCTGATAATGGTGGAGAATCGGGCTACGATTTCAGGAGTATAGTGATCCGAATTTAAGGAGAATATGTGATTTTATTGTACAAATTGTGTGACATGGCTTGAGAAAGGAGTAAGGCTGCTCCTCCTTCCCATAGCTACCAGAGGGGCAGCAGCCATGCAGTACAGTTGGGAGGCTCTCCCAACCCCCCCTGCTCAGCACCCAGACAGGATTAATGAAGATAGCTGAGCAGGAGGGACAAGCAAATACTTAGCTACTGGCCCCTGGAGATGGTGACATACCTGCCCTTATGTGAAAGGTGTGGTCTTCAGGTGCCCAAGTAACTATATGTAATGAGTGTGCTCCAACATCTGCAGCTCACAGCAGATGTATTAGAAACTAAGGAGCATGTTGATTTCATTTCATCCCTATCATGGCCTAATTACTGTAACCCGACACATGGTACTCTTGTACCTCAAGGGACAGGGTGTACTTATAATGGTTCGCCCTGGGAACACAGGCATGCATTTTAAAGTTCAGGCTGTGGCTAAAAAAGAGATACTGTATATTTCAGACGCCAGATAATGCTGTGGGAAAAGAAAACCCAGTTGGCCCGAGAAACTCGTGCTGCTGTTGATTCGGAAACAGGCCAGGGTGAAATTCGTGCCATGAAAGCTGAAATCCATAGAATGCAGGTTCGCTTTACTCAACTGATGAAACAGCAAGAGCGCATGATTCAAGAGATGGAAAAGGCAGTTTCTAGGTAAACAATTAAGTTACTTTAAATATGAATCTTCCCGCTGTAACTGTGGTATTCCTAATTTTGACATACAAAAGGAAAAGATAGCCTGGGTAGACCAAAATCCCTGTAAAATAAATTATATTGACATCTCAGCATCTAAATTTAATCCCAATATTTTATTCTACAGGCGAGACACGATTGTGACACGTGGGGATGCACAGTCAAAGATGAACAAGAAAGTCTTGACCAAGGGAACTTTCCAACGCCAGATTGGAGACCTTAAAAAGAAGATTAAAAGTACAATTCAGGTAATTTATTTTTATTTGTCTATGTATGTCTGTGACACAAATGTTAATATCTTTCCGATAATAGATATAGCAACGGTGTTGAGTAGTTGGTCGTCTTTCGCATCCTGAAACATATGTTTTAACCAACAGGAAGCCAACCAGTGTGATTCAGAGATTCAGGAGTTGAGAGATAACCAGGGGGAACTGAGCGAGCAACTAGATGAGCGACAACTGAACGTGCAACAACTGCAGGGGTCAGCTGATGGGCTGGATGGGGACATTGACAGAATGCTGGAGCAGAAACAGAAGGTTGGTCATTGTTGTAGACTTGTTTGATTGATGGATTCTTTCTGATAATTGCCTCAGTTTATGGAGACTTCCAGGGACTGGTCCACCTTTTTTAGAGCGAGAAAGACCATGTCAATGGTCTGATATCGGTAAAGTGACTCGCCTGACTGCCCTGTCTCCTACAACTTATTTTCCTATTGTCACTTCAGTGGGGATAAGTGAGTTTCAAATATGATTTTTCCCCCCTCAGAATTTGCAAGATCTTCTGGAGAGACAACAGCGTGCTAAGTACCTCCAGCAAGCTAAGGACGGTAAATACACCCGCCTCTGCAAGGCGGACTCAAACCTTGATGGCGAACTCGAGAAGCAGATTGACAGAACCCATACATTGGGAGCGATTATTGATCGTCTGAATCAAGAATATCCCCATGTGGCTCCAGCCCTCCGCAAAGTCACTCTATCGGTTCAGACCAGAACTTCAGGTGGAGATTAATTTTGAAAATATTGAGAATTTTGACCGAAAAGCATAAGTAAGATGTGATAGTGTTTAGCTGACCTCACACGGCATTGTCTTATGTATCAACACACGTCCTGTTATATATTCCGTCCCACTAAATAATCTTATCTTAAAAATAACTTTTAACTTTTAAGTTATTTTCGAGTCATTTCGAGTCAATAAAGTTATTTCGAGTCAATAAATACCGACAACCCCTTATTTCATTTACAAAATCTATGGGGATTCTGTTGAGTGGCGTAATGTGATATCTTTTGTCATTGTAATATTAGAGCTTATCCAAGAAAAACACGCGAATAAAAGTACACAAAAAAACTAGATGATCCTTCACTGCCTTGTCTATTTTGCGGAGCACACCACGGAATGGATTTCTTTACTCAAGAGTTCCAACGCATAATTAAACTTGTAGTTTCCTGTTATTTCCCCCATCGCCTTCATAAAGATGAATTTTTGCTCCGAATATTTAATCAGCTCAAATGCACCAGAAGGTATCTTTTTAACTAGATTCAACTCTTTATTGGGGAGAATCCCCAAACCCACTTCATCGTTACTAATCTATACAATATTTAATACCAATAAAATAAAATCCTGCTGCTTTATTGACTTACTTCTAAAAGTACTTTTAAAAAATGTTCTTATTTTTAGCCTAAAAAAGTCCTTAAATTCTCCCTAGACTGGGAGCCCTGAACAATTAACATGAAGAAATATCATTTGGTTAACATGATTTATTTTTCCATTCTGTAGGAAAATATCATAGCAAATATTGCCGGGCATAACAAAGCTTGGGCGTCAGAAATGTTATTTCCATTCTCTATTTCACATGTATATACAATTCTTCAATAAATAAATACAACCTATAACAATTATTCACCTCAGACTTCGTCAAGGTTAATATTCTGACCCCTATGGCGAAGAAGTGTAATGCTTAACAATACGACATACATAATACAAAAAGTTACTATGGTGAAATAACATGAGTTTTACGCTCATTTTCCAATTGACCAGAAGTTTTGCGCTTTCTCGGTTTTATTGAGGTAGCAAGTCTGTCCGGATTGACGTTGCTGATATTGCAGAAGGCGCCCCGCTTTGAACTATTTAAGCACGACGATTTGGAATTATCCCTGAACTGTTGTGATGCCGGACTAGGCACGGAATTGACTTGAACAATATTTTCCCTGTTCATAGATATCCCTGATCGATCAGTGAATATCCTAATACTTGATGACGGCGTTTGAGTTCTAGGACTAGGTTCAACTAACCTAACTTGGCTGGATTTGTTGTCACTGTAGAGTGACTTGTACCCGGTGTGAGTAAGGAAACATGTGTTTGTAGAGTTCATCGGGGTGTGATTTTTGAAGCCCATGCTTGGTAGATTGATGAAGATGGCCGGCGGGGATGAGGAATCCCTTGACCTGGATGAAGATGGCGTAAAAGCTGAGAAGCTTGAGTCGGAGAGACGCCAAGTGGTTCCACTTTGGTTGAGGGATGATTCGAGAGGAGGAAGTGGTGAGGTTTGAGCATTTGCGACGGTGGACGATCTATCGGATTCTTAAACAAAACACATTTACTAGGTAAAACATCTTTTTTAAAAAAGAACACATTTACTTAGGTACTGAGAAATCTAAGTATGTAATTATGTAATATTATGTAATTGACATAAGTTATTAATGGAAGACTCGAAGATTAATTTCTTTTTAAAAAGAGCTTCACTAATTACCGGTGTTGATTTTGTAACAGACAGAAATAGGAACATTGATGAATACTTTTTTTTTTTCACACAAAAATACCAAGTTTGGGCACTAATTCAGCCCTTTTGAATGCCTACCTTCTTCCGATTTTAACCCTTGCTCATCCTCCAAATCACCTTCATATCCCGACAGGAGAGAATCGTTCAGCAAAGTTTCAAAGCTATTTTCTAGAGCTTCGAAGCTGTCCTTCATTGACTTAAATGTGGGCGTGGCCGCTTTCTCTCTTTCTTCTGACATCACACATGGCCTGATAAAGAACAGATATTATATGTTTATCAATTGAAAAGATATTTACAAAATCTGTTCTCAACCAACTTGAAGATTGATAAATACCATCATAACGAATAACTCTTTTAAAGTTAATGAAATAGCTTGGCGTATTTAACTTAGTTACTGCTCACCTCTTAGCTTGGCCACCTTTGTTTCTAGAGGGGGACATGATGAGGTCCTTAGTATGAATAAACTCAGAACATGAATCAGAGAGGGCTGAGGTGTCATGGTGCATACCAAGCAGGCATTGAAGCTCTTCAGCAGAGAGTATCTAAAAGGGAAATGTTGAAATTGAATACATCAATATACGGAAACTCTTTAAGAAAACAAGCCAGCAATACCTCTCATACAATAGCAATACCTCATTTTCACAAGATAGCAATTAATGAGCACTAGGAAAATCAATCTCAAAGATGCGATTACGTATTGATTCTACATCTTCCCGTTTTGATAAATGCTCAGTAATTCTTCGTGGGAACAATCAAATTTACTGATTGGTATATAATAAGTTGATCCATTCGGGCTGTGTATAAATTACATCCGTACCTTGATGCTGCTAGCACTTTCAAACACATCATTGGCATATCGTTCTTTGACGGCTTCCAACGCCACCGACCGATGATCCATTATGACATCTTGAAGGAAACTAAAATAAAGAAAATTCATATTCATCATAAGGGTTTCACAACAAGATAACTATAGTTCATCAGAATATAATCAGTCACCATATCTCATTAGAGCAGGTGACCCAATTAACTAAGTGACTGGGGACATAAATCATCTAGTAATACAGATATCAATTATGGCTTTGAAATAATGCCTTCACTGATTATAAGGCTGTGCAGGTAAAGGTTATTCAATACAACTAGAAACCAAATCTTCTAAATATGTTTCAAATATATTGACTGTAAGAAAATGAAATCGCGTTGAATAATCATTAACTCCATTGACGGAAGAATGTTTTAAAATAAAATTGAAGGCAAAGCGAACAAATAATCTCATTCATTAACCTACTGAGTATGATGCATGCATAATTACTCACCATTTCTTGAGTATCAGCATGGTACTTTCGGATAACGATCTCACACTAAATCCGGTGAATTGTAGCATATGGTACGGCCATGGAAACTCTGGATATGGAAAAAATAATCATATAACTTATTAATGGCTAAATTACGCATAAGAAAATATTATAGTAATTGTACTGTAAATTCGGCAATAAAACCAGCAGCTTGTATCAGAGGACATTTATTCAAAATGATTTTCAAAAAATTAATATATTTATGTTTAGACCACAATGTGTTAAGACACATCTCGCTTACCTATTCTTTGCGTGAGCCGAGCGAGCAGCACAGCACATGCTGCTACTTCAGCATGAGGAAGGGCTCCTATTTCACTTTGGAGAAGCGCCAGCTCACAGATATACTCAGACAATGACTGTGTTTTCTTGTCATTCTCAGCGAGGAGTCCAATTAGTTGCACGTAATCATAGCTGCACCATACCTACAGAGGAGAACATTAAAGTTATTTCTTGTAAAATAACAAGCTGAAGATGAAAATGAATCCAATAAGATGTTTAAAGTTAAGAATATAATATGAAAATAGAACGGTAAAACAGAAAGTAATACTGTTATTATACAAATACTAACTCTTATGTTTCCCCTGAGGGTGGCAATTATTTCACCCATCATCCTAACGACGTCCTCGTACTTGTATGTATTGTCTGTCAACCAAGCTGCCTCCCTGATCGTGATGATATCTTTGCCCAAAAATCTAGTTAACAAATTTTAATGACTTTTAAAACATGGCTTTCAAAGAACAGTTGTCACAAGATTAACAAATAATGACTTATGAATTAAAATTTACGAAAGTAACATTTCTTAAAAATCGTAGAAAGGAAAAAAAACTAAGTCAAAGGGAATTCTTACCTTGAACAGAGTACCATGGCAGCTACACCCAACAATTGAAATTGAGCTCTGGACATCGGGTGGAATCGCAAGAACCTGTCAACGACGCTAATCGCGACATGGAGAGTTGACGTACTGAAATTCTTCATCCCAGCTACTTCGACTAGCCAATCAACTAAAATATATCTGAAAAGGAAACCAGAAGTTGAGTACTAGGTAGACGCAGAAAATTACATATCCCATAAACATAGACACGTATCCCACCTGTCAAGTACATACAAATCTGGACTGACAAGAACCAAATAAATTCAGGCTAAAGTTTCTGGTCATTACTTTTTTAGTCTCTCGAAAAGTTTATAGGGAAAAATTATAGACATAAAAATTGGTGCTCTAACTCACCTCATTGAATGAGTAAGCTCACTATTCCTATAGATATCATCAAGACACGAAGATTTGGATGATTTAATGAAATCCCTAACAAAGGCGGCAGCCTTAGTTTCACTCAAGCCACCATACTTTTTCTTTGCATAGAACCGGCATAATTCAATGACCGCATCTGGATCACTAAGAGATACTACTTTCCTAAGTTCACGAATGGCAGACAGCTCGGATGCAGGATCATTCACCTGTAATACAAGGAATGAATGAATGAAATGAATCAGGGCGAGAGAGGAAACATGCTAACCGAGTAACGGGATGGGATGTAAAGGGCTGCTTGGAAGATCTCCAGTGGAGAAGTTTGTCCTCTTCTTGATTTATATTTATATATATATATATGATTACTGAATTAAAGTTGTATAATAATTTACTAACTGTATATATAATCGTCATAAAAATATTAATAACGGCGTTTTTCATGATGAAGTGGATTAATATGATATCAATTTGGAGGGAGTCAATGTTTGTTATGTTAGGACCAATGCAAACGTACATTTATCAATAATAACACAAGTTTTTGCTTAATTATGCTTCAAACACAGAACTACTTTCTGTCCAAACAACACTCATGTAAGGATATGTGCACTACTTTCGGATTCTCGTTTTCCCGCCTCTACATGCCTTCAGTTTAGCATTCAAATCTCAAGCGGTGGCGCTGAAGTCGGCCACCTTGTTGCTAGGTCTGGGATGCTCATCCATAGCAACCACCCAGAGCATAGGCCCAATGCATACATTTGGCGGAGAAATGTCACTTAAACAATCTTTAACTGAATTATTGCCCTGGACAGAATTTCATACAATAAACTAGGCAACAGAAATGAATCCCGAAATAAAAGTTTAAAGAAAAAGATCTGGACATAGACCTAGAAATGAAAAAATGGTACGTAATGCCATATAGATGCACAAGAAATGTGTGGCTACCAATCTAGCAATCTCTGGCCAGAGAATCCAAAAAAGGGTTTCATTTTGCTGGTGATCCCGGAGAAAAACAAAAAAGGGTACTTATTTAATTAGCCCGGAGATACTCTTAAAAAGGGGTGTTTAAAACCCAGCCCATAGCTTAATTAAACATCGTACCGTAGGTCACCAAAACTGAGGCCCAAAATAACGTCCCCACCCTGTCAGCTTTCAATTAATGGAAATAAGGGGGTAGAAAAAAGAGAACAATGCCATCAAAATCCTTGAATATGGGGGGGGGGGGGGGGGGGTTAAAAATGATGGTATTTCCTGAGATAAGGGGGTGTTTTTGAGATTAGGGAATGAGCCTTGGTGTCCACCTAATATACCGAGTGAGGGGGCCAGGCTCCTCTCTCTGTGAACTGTTATTTTACCACCTTACGATTTTTGTTATAGCTACGGAAAATATGCTAAATATTAGTGATTTTTCTGTATTTCATATGCAATTTAGATGTCTAGTTTAGACAGGCGGATATATCCCTGGGTGATATTAGTATTTGGGGATAAAATTACGGCCGCTACACTGTCTGTCTCAGAGGCAGCATACAGCGGCCGTTTGACAGGGTAGGGACCCGGGCCCACGGTGCTCATAGGCCCTACCTACCGCCAACAACTCTGCAAGTCGGGACATCTTCGCACATATGCCTACATACATTTCCCATCACATATCATTGTGATTACTAATATTTGGTAGGCTCACACATGCCATACTGAAAAACCAACGTTAGCGACCTCATCTCTGGACTTACTTGGCTTTATTAGAGCAAACTATCCGAAGAAGAAATGAAAAAGTTTTACACGTTGCTTCTACCAGGTTCCAGTGCTATAGTGGTCAGTTCAACCCCTATGACCCCGTGAGCTTCACAGACCCTCGCGCGTTGCCATAGTAACCACGGCCGACCTGCGGTACTTGGAAATAGGTTATTATAAGTTACACATTCAGATTAAAGGGTTGAATTTTATATTTCTATATAAGTGTCCATGCCATGGGTCTTACTTAGTGCAATTACCTATAGGCCTATGCGCCGGTTATATACAAATAGTGAGAGGGAGGGAGTTGTTCGCTATTCCAGTGGATGGCCACCTCCCACGCAGCTGTCAGTGAAACACAAGGTAACAGCATTGCACAAGCAGGGGGAGGGAGCGCGATAGTTGGAATACTATATGTTTCAAAGAGCCTACTTTTGTATTCCCAGACTCGTAATCGGCCGTTTTGCCGTCCAAGCTTTAATTTGATATAAAGTATGCTTCTGAATTCGTATTATTAGACATTCTAGCATGACTTTCACCAAAACATGTTCTGCATGTCAACAACACCGATCAGGACGCAATATACCTAATTTATACGGTACCCAGGCGCTTCGTCCCAAAACCGCGTCGGCCCAGGCACTTGAGCCTTGTCGGCCCAAGGGGTAGACCGCATCGGCCCAAGGGGTAGACCGCGTCGGCCCACTAGGTAAACCGCGTCGGCCCAACTAAAACTGTGAGGAATTACTGCCATTTAAGCTTTTACCATTATACCAATT
The DNA here is from genome assembly GCA_942159475.1 of Sthenelais limicola. Taxonomy (NCBI): domain Eukaryota; kingdom Metazoa; phylum Annelida; class Polychaeta; order Phyllodocida; family Sigalionidae; genus Sthenelais; species Sthenelais limicola. The sequence continues at coordinate 90,389,009 of OW804096.1, read as the reverse complement.
CGGACATATTGGGTGACATATTTAATGAGTTTAGAGAGGGTCTGTCATGTGTAGAGATGTGAAAAAGTTCAAACAAAATGCCAATGGGGAGGGGTGCCTACGTAGGCCATTTGGTCAAATATTCCCCACACATATCATATCGTTCATTATGCTCAGAATTTGAACTCAATAATAGTACATATATTATTGCTCAAAAGGCACTAAGAGTTTGAAAGATGAATAATAATATGATAATCAAATAAATTGTGCCCCGACATATAGGCACATGCAGAATTTAGCCAAATTGATTTCTTTTCAAAAGAATTAGCCTACCATGAAAACTTAAAGGGTCTGCCACACAAGTTTGTTATATTAGATCCATGTAGTACCATAATTGGACTAAAACTTAAAAGGATCGTACAAAAAATTATGGACGATAAGAATTTAAAAATATTTCCACGTTTCTAATTAATATACTATGGGCCGAGTTAGTACTGGGCCGAGCCGGCCTTGGGGGTGGGCCGACGTGGTTTTGGAGGTGGGCCGACGCGGTTTTGGAGGTAGGCCGACGGGGTGCACAGGTGGGCCGACGCGGTGTTGGGACGACGCGTCTATGAATCATTTATACAACGTTAGTAACGCGTCCACAACAACGCTTTTCCCGCGCACAGAGCTCGGCGTGTGACAGTCATTCTATATACAGTTAGTACAGTTCAACTTGTAATAATAATAATAACGTGATACCCTACTCTTTTTGATTATTAGCAATGGCTCTTTGCCATAAGCAGCACAAACAATTACGGTATATGATGAAAAATAGTTTGGGGTTACCTTTAATGAATACACCTCTTGCCACAATAGAAATGCAGCATGGGCAGAACCACTATTTGTGGCCTTCTTCAAATATTCCAGGGCTTCTCCTTGGTGGGATTCCTCTTCTAGCAGTTGTAAAGTTTTAGCAATACAAACAGTAACATTTGGCACATCATTCTGAAATGTCATTAATGTCAGTAAGTTTATCAGCACGTGAAATTGCAATTATTCAGCTAAGTATTTGAAGATAGAGATCATCAGATAATTGACCGCTCTGCACCCGATTTACAGGGGACGCCAAATCCCTCAGAAATATGGTTGCCCGTCGGGCAACCAGAATTTCAAAAGTGGTTGCCCAGCAACAAAATATGGTTGTCCAGTAATTCTTTGGTTAAAATCTAGAGACAAATTAATAAATGACAAATTAATTTGAAATAGAAGTAGTGTAGTAAATATGCGCCAAGAAGGCAGGATATAATGAATAAAACTTGTCAAAAAAAGAAGATTAGTAATGTTACAATGACAGCTCTGAACTCTCAAAATCAACGAAGACATTACTGAAAATATATTCAACCACCACCTTCAAAGGGGTCTGATTTATAATTGATTAATTAATAAGATCCTTAAGTTATGGGGTTTAACCCCAAAACGGAGGGGACAGGAGAGGTTTCATAAGTATTCACTTTGAGTTTATTGGTGTCCGACGTTTCGGGCACATTTGCCCTTTATCAAGGATGATTAAAAAGATATCCAAGTTCTTTTTTTCGAGCCCTGATCAGTCACCGTTTTTCAACTTTTACTTGGTTACCCCTTCAGTAAAAAACGGAGAGGGTGTCAGGGGAAAGTGTACAGGAAGAATCTTCAAAAATTTAAACAGGATTCCAGGCCCTTAATAATTTCGACTAAAATGCCCATATTTCAGACATTGAATTCATTTTAAATATTGTGCAAAGGTGTTCGAAAATATTACTAATAGAAGGGATGGGTGGCTAGGTTGATATCAGTGGGATATAATGGAAATAAATCAGTTAGGTTTAGGCCAGTTGCCAGCTGGGCAACTGATCATATACTTTTAGTTGCCCAGACTAAAAATATGGTTGTCCCGGGCGCCCGATTTGGCGGACCCTGGATTTATGTTTGAAGTGATAAATAAATCAAAACAAAAAGAGGGACCACGAAAGGGATATATTCAATTCATATTATTCCTAGATAAACTGATTCAGAGCATATTCCACTGAACTCGATCATAACGTCTTACCTTCATAACATATTTCTTCATGTTTGAGAAGACATTTTCTTTACAACAAGCACCGGAGATAGCCCATGGTGGGCGGATAAATAACCATGTGAACGGAAGTGTGTTTGAAAGTAAACTTTCAACTTTACAGAAGAGACGTGCTGCCTTTTCACTATAATATGAGACATGCCTTGCTTGTAAATCACCAGGCACTGCAAAAGATAAAAAACATAAATTAATATACAGATTCGATTGGTATTTAATCAAGCACATTATTGGTCTATCGCATTTGGTCATGTGAAAAGATATCTTGTACATCTGTATTCGAAATCGACAATTAATACACTTACCCCCTTCATTGTAAAGATAAGCGATGCCGAGCTTCACTAGGGCCTCGACGTTTCCCCGATCCGATGCCCTAAAAAAGAACATGTTGGAATTAAAACCTTGTTCGTGGAACAATTTAGATTAGAATTAAAAGATTTGAGACACAATTAGACTCGTTCCTTAGTAGCAGATCTGAGACAGAGTGGGAATGACATCAGCTTTTCAATATTCAATAAATTTATAATTTGCGATGGCCAAGAGGATTGGCAACTGGTAAAACGCAAGAAATTAGCAGGTTAAATCAAATAAACTTACTTGTTGAAACATTTCAGGGTATTTGGAGATGGCCATGCATCTTGAAAACTAGAGTGTGCCCATAAAATTGGATTGTTATCTATTAACCGCAAGAATACGGGATGAGTCTGAAACGTAAACGATAGATACAATCAATTCAGATAAACATCATGTATACCACTTTATAAGACAACAAGATAAAGCATACTATGAAGATATGGAAATAAGGGACAAGAGTTATTTTTTTTAAACGAGGAAAATGTGACATAACCAATGCATGAATACTTACAGATCTGATATTTAGTAAATCCTTTATATGAAATCCTTGTAGAAGCTGAAGAAGTAATTCTTCAGGCAGCGACAGGATTCCTGGTTTAACCTGTTCCATTCTGTTGAGTATATGCTTAATGATAGAATGCAGCCTAAAAAAGAAATATAAAATTCATGAAATTATTAAGAAGCTTCGTTATCAGAGTTCTACAAGAGAAGCAAGCCCCAACTAGGCCATGTAGTGATCACTTCAAATCCATAAGGTATTCAATATTCATCTTTGATGAACATAGTCTTCAGCAAAAATATATAAAAGTACTTAGCAGAACGCATATAGCTACCCATTCTGAATCATTAAAAAAACTTCCTATTAAAAAAATCATATAAGCATGTGCACCATTTGAATTCATACCACTAAAAGAGCCAGCCATGGGTAGAAAAATGTCTGTATATAAGTGTCACATATAATTAATGTTATCTTAAGAGTAATATAGATTATTCTTAAGATGTTATTCATAAACATGTCAATTAATATCATGGCACGATAATCGTTTATTCTCCAATGGTAAGTGAAACCGATGCATTAATTGTTGCACGAGTGTCCCAAGACCATATGTTTTAGCTGAACCTTAGTAGAGTAATAAGGGATTAACTCTAAGGCTGAACCAACAAATTAGCATCATCCCAAGGCAAGGCAAGCTAAGATTCTCTGACTGAGAAAGGCGAAAGCAGGGACGGCCTGCTGTTGGGAGGATGCAGATTAGCAGGACAAACACAAGCCAGTAACAGTGCACATTTTCTAAGATAAATAAACTACCGTACCGTATGTTATGTGATAATGCCTAAGCGGTACTGTAATATCACTGATCAAACTGTAAGAGGCTGACCCTAGACAAGTGGATGGGATTGAAATGAAGCATCTTTCCTTCGGGATAGTAATTACTAATGTTCCAATTATGACATACACTGATACAGTATGGTATGCTGGCAGACAGTACTATAGTAGTAGAAGAGGCGGATTGCCACGGAACTAAAAATTGAAGTCGTCACATGATATCCTGGTCATTTCCCAGTAATACCTATGCTATATATCTCGACCTATTATCAAACTTCCACACTATGTACGGCAGTTTAAATGGTCTTAATCGAAAGCCGGGGGGGGGGGGGGGGGGGGGGGGGGGGGGGATAATAACAAACATAATCTTACTAAACTAACCATGCAAAACGTTCTCATAAGCTTTCCTATTCTTGTGCGGGTCACTTTTCTGGACGAAAAGCGACCTCAGTGCGGCACCTATGTTGCCGTCCAGGTAACTCCCCTGAGATTTGGTGCAGTCGACCTCCCACGGTTGGGGCAAGGTAGGAGAGAGGTTGCCCGTTTATTGCATCTAACTTTTAAAAAACCCATGTGACGAACAATTCCAGTCCCGGAATCCACTTACCCCAACTATTCTCCCAGTCCTAATATAGGGCTGATGTCCATACAACTTTAGAATAAACCATATCGGCCACTTTTCCCTCACTCGGCATGAGTCACCCTAGGCGTATGACTCCTAGAATGAAGCCACACAGTCCCGACCACAGCTCATAGCTCAGTCGGTAGAGCTTTCACCTTGGGAGTCGGTGATTGGAAGTTTGAGCCTCGGCTGTGTCACACAGGATGATTTTTTTTATCTCTGGGTCGCGTAGATGCTATGTCACTCTAAGCGACATGGGCGGCGGGTGGGTTTGGTGATTTGTGGTGAGGGGAAAGGCAGGAGAAACAAAATATCCATATAATGCTTTAACATGTGCCAATAATAATACAAAAACGGCCTAAACATGTCTAAATGACATTCGCAAGGCGCCGACTAGCAGCCGCCCCTCCCTGGACCGTCGGCACCTCCGCTTCTTCCCTTGGAAGAAGTCAGAATGACTCTATTTACAATCAGAAACGGTGCGCAGACAGACTAGGGTCCAACGATTTTACTCCTTTACCACCCACATACTTATCCACCTGTTTGCAATATTTTCCCCGGTGAGAATGTCTATTGATGCATGGACTACTCCATTTAAGCTATTGGCTACAACCTAGTGTACTCAGATTTTCAATTCCTGTAGCAACACTTACACAATCCGTCATCGTTTTCATGGCAACACTGAAGCCAGGATACAATGGGCATGGCTGCTCCTTGCTGCTCCACCCTTAGTTCATCCCACTCACACCAGGGTGCACCAGCTCCACTACAAGCACTCTGAGGAGCAGCTGTACCCAGCTTTTATAACAGCAGGACGTGGGGGGGGGGGGGGGGGGGGGGGGCCAAAGAATCAACTCTAGTGGGCACACACTCTCCTGGACCACTTGCAACCACCCCGCCCTCTGAGAAGAGGCGGATCGCCACTGAACTAAAAATTTGAAGTCGTCGCATGATATCCTGGTCCTTTCCCAGTAATACCTATGCCATATATCTTGACCGGTTCACAAACTTCCACACTACGTATGGCAGTTTAAATGGTCTTGATCGAAAGCTATAATCATATAATCATCTTTTGATTGGAGGAATACATATATTTACGGTACACAAACATCAGGATCGGCACTTCTTTTGGTCCTATGGCTATCTATGAACCATTCAAACTTGAGTACTATTTGCACATGACACCACTCGCCACTGGTTAGTAGGCTCACGCTTCTCTCCCTGCCCTCACAGTAGCGGTGATGGCGGTACTGTTGGGAGCAGGTATTACACACAAACATTAACAAGGAAGAGAGAGTGGAGGAAGCAGGGCGGGGTGGTGGGCAGTCCTTAAAAGTGAGAAAAACACCTACTATAAGAACAAAAACAGAAAATAAAATAATATCCTCAAGGCATCTTGCGGGCTAAATTTCTGGACCAAACCCTTGAACCCTGATACATAGACAAAATTGACTCCTGGTCATGTGAGAGGTGGTTATCTCCCGCGGGCGTACCAATTTCTTAAGGGTGCGTAGCACCCAAGGAAATTGGGTAGCCCAAGGGAGATAGCCACCTCTTACACGGCCAGAAGTCTTATTTTGTATTTATTATACCTCTCCCAATGTCTTTGTGTGAAAAAATCGTGAAAATTCGGTGGAAATTTGAGTTGGACAACGAGCTCTGTTCACCTGCCTGTTTACTTTCTCACTTCCGGTCCACCTCACTCATTTTCGGATCTATTTTTCTATTTAAGGTGACTCAGTACTGATCTTGTAACGGGGGTGCGCGGCAATGCCTAGCGTGAGTAGCGGGTTACAACTTTTGCCATTTTTCATGCAATGTGTATTCAATACATATAGCAGGGAATATCAGCATTATGCAGACGAAGTATGTATGTTAAGTCTTGATATAAAGATCTCAGATAGAAAATTTATGCTGATTTTTGGTGTGGGAGTTAGTATCTATGATCCCTATACATCTATATTAAATTTCATTAAAATTTATGGAGCCATATGTGTATAAATGAAATATTTATCAAGAATTATCTCATTTTTAGCCAATTTTCTCATAATTAAGTTGTAACATAAAAAATTCGGCTTGGAAATTCATGCTGATTTTTGGTGTGCGAGTTAGTAACTATGATAGCTGTATCCATATAGAATTTCATCAAGATTTATGAAGCCATTCTTGTTCAAATCAAATATTAATCAGGAATTTAATTTTTTTTCCCAATTTTTCTCATGAATAAGTTGTAATATAGAAAAATTTAGCCTGGAAAGCCATCCTGATTTTTTGTGTATGAGTTGGCAAATACTGTATCTACATTCATATTAAATTTAAAAAATATTCATCAAACGTTTTTTTTAAAACGCTGATTGTCATCAGCCAGTCAATTTTGCTAGTGCCCCATACTGCCACTAGGGGGCTAACTCAGGATCTGAGGACAAAAAAACATTATCTGATGATAAGTATATATATGTTGAATGTCTGGGTGAAATTTTCAGAACCATTTTAAACGAATTATGTTAATAAATCACTCAAATGTAGTAAAATTACTCAAATATGATTTATTATTTCTATCTCCATACCGCCATAGCATGAAAACTAGCCTGGTGACCTATTTTTTTTTTCACTCAATAATGATTATTTCATGTCAAGTATCATTGGTAAAAATTTTAGAAAAATTCATCAATAATCAATATCACTACTGAGTCACCTTAAATACGCAATTTCACAGTTGCTCATTATCATTTATATTTTATCATTACGCACACTGTATAATGCATCTTTTTTCCATGAAAATAATTATTTAAATAAAGAAAATAAGGATGCGAACATGGGCCTACTTTTTAAACAAAAATTCTGCCAGGGGGCAATATGATATGTAAATACCGCCCAGAGGGTAATACGGTTTTCCAATGCTTACCATACCATCCCTCCCAGAGGTATAATAAAGGCGAAGACCATCCCATACACTTTAGTCCATTTTGGGTAAGATTTCGCGTGCACTTATTATACTACAGACTGCGTTGGTCTAGTGGCGCCACCACGGTGTTCCATCACGGACTAAAATCAATATACGACTCGGATTTAGCGGGAGTACAGACAGTTCTCACGCTAAAATCCTCGTTGTCTATTGCTATAATATCTGATGGATTGGTATTGTGGATGGCACTCGAATTCAGTGAACAATGGAGAGACCAGCAAACAAGCCATGATTTCATCCTGAGCATGTGAATTTGAAAGATTTAAAGTCAATTTTCATCCAGTTATATTTTAAGATAACGACTTTGTACATCGACCTGTTAACAGTTTATTTGCACATGCGCCGGACACTATTATGACTATAGCACATACGATAACATTATTTCATTGATGAGGAGCCCATCTCATATCATATAAATGTATTATAATATTTATCCTAGTATAGTACCGTACAATACACAGTACGTATAAATGACATTGGATCTGACCAGTCAGGTTCAGAAGGCAGTTTTGAACCCCTAAGTTTTAGGGGTCATTAACACTTTTAGCCTTAGCCTTGTGGTTAAGCTTATCGCTGGATGTGGAATCAAGGAATGTGGCTGCCTGGACCTGACTGTGACGGTTTATCGCATAATATATGGATACCCGTTTGTGACCCAAAAGATACCGGTAACTCAAGAGATCACTTAACATACTTCGCCCTGATTCTCCCACACGCAGTGAGTGACTTAGCAGATAACATCAAAGTCCAATAGGAATCATGCAATCTGGAAGCTCTCTGATAACATACAAATTCGACATATATAACCGCCCACTGATAATATGCTAATGAAGACTGGATTCACTACCAGTGCAAGATTAATCATGTGGCTGTGCTCTCAAAGATGTTTAAACGCCATAAAATACTTTGATGACTCACCATGCGGTTAATACATTCTTGTAATTCTAGGTCAAAATCTGACAAACTAGATCTACACTACAGTAACAATTGAGATTTGGGTGATGGATGAAAACTTTATTTTCTAGGGATGAGTAGTGCTATGAAATTATTAAATAAGAAACTGATTTCGGTCACTTTGGGCAAACAATTTTTTTTTACAGTGTCAGGGATATTCCGTATATTTTGCATATATGTCAATTCTATTCTATTATTATTTCTAGTCAGATTTAATCTTAATAAATTGCCAAGCTGAAAATTCTGGAGCCGCAATCAAATTGTAAAGCATGGTGACATTCATGCGACAAACTGTCATTTCCATTCTTTAAGCATCCGATGGTGGGGGCATTCAATGCAGAAAGCATTCCAGTGCATGCATCTAGGCTTTGCACCCATTCAAATAATGCGCGACCTCAATAACAAACAACAACGGACACATTCATAACCGTTGGAGTTCACCAACGCGAGGGAGGCGTAACACAAGAATTTTCATATTTAACTCTGGCAAATCAAGAAAATAAACAATTGACTAACATGGGGAATCAATTAAAATGAGATCAAATTAATATAGATAAAGCATCATTAACACTTAATAAGCCCGCGACCCACAGGTTGTAAACCCGTTATTAGTCGTTAGTACAGCTGATGATAATCATGGTAGGGGTGCGGTCCCAACTGAAGGAATCGTAAACGATTATTTTGAATGCACACCCACGCTCTTTCTGGACATGAGCAAGGACTCGTATAATGAATGTATCTATGTAGTACTAATATTGAATAAGTGATACAGTAGGATCGATTTAGAAGCAAAATTCCGATGATGAAAGTGGCTTCACTAGGCCTAACAGACTCTGGACCAAGATTAGGATGTGCACGGCCGTCCCTGAGGCTGAGGCTGAGCGGGTTATTCAATGCTTAAATGTACCATCGCGTCACAAGATTTTAAAACCGAAAGATATAACTGAACCAGTTTAAACCTCAGAAGTGGGAAAATTCTTGTTTCACATGAAATATACAAAATTGACTTACCTCTCATCTCTGTTCGTTGAAAGACATGTTGCCCCTTGGCAGAGGTTCTGGGCTGACGGTTTGAAGACTGCGGGCAGAAGTGTTATCGTTTATCGCCTCCTCTCATTGGTCGAGATTCTATGCGAAAGACGACGCGTTCGTAAATCCTATAGTCAACTGGCACTGGGTGGCTGCATTCGCAAACCTGCAATCGCACCTGCTCATTTTAAATCTTCATCTGTTGCACTAGAAACGGATATGAATATATGAATGGTATGGTTTAGGAGGGAAGGTTGGGGCGTTGGTCTTAATTGTCAAGGGGTAGGCCTACATGGGGCACGATGGCATTGTCATATTATACATCAGTTGTGCGGTATATTGAATCTCGAGGACGCAGTAGGGAACGTAGGCCACCGGTACCAGTAACTGCCATATAGGGCCTAACGGGGCCTAATTATATACTTATTCATGAACGTAATGCACCATGAAAAATGAAGGATAATTCCAATTCATTAGTCGGCCTAAGTTTACTATTCATATGCCTATATCAGTGTGTAGGATAGTAAAAACATTATTATAAAAGTTATCTTATTCAGTTATTGCCACTATTATGGTATTAATATACGATGGGGCTTAGAAGTTGCAATAATTAGGCCTAAGCGTTAATTGTGCAATTAATATGCTTTTAAAATGCCTCATTGTCTGCACCGAAGAAATAGCTAGACTCTCACGTAGCCTAGTGGACAATAGTCGCTCAAGCCATTTGAACAATTGGGGAGAAATTATCCTAACTGGATAATTTCCCGTCATTAAACCCAAGAGAGGCTTGAGTGCGCGCCTCCCGGAAGCTGGTGTTGCGCGCATAGCTTCGGATCTTTGTGCTATTGGATGGTGCTTCGGACCAGGGTGAATATATTTAGCTAGTAATCGTATGCATTCGAAGGTAATCGGGCTTCTGGGTCTTGATTAATTCCCATGGTGTTCAATACAGTACAGTATTAAGAGATAGGCGGCTATATTTCATAGAGAGTCATTGTCGTATATAGTAGTTACTTGTCATGTCGAGTTAGCAGTTTGTAGGATTCCAGTATGAACAACACAACACGAAGAGTTTTAGTACGCCACTACTTGTGTATTGTATCCTATCCTGTACATAGATGCTAGGTTGATAATCCCTTCCCAGAGTTGTATATAGAGAGCCATTAGAGAGATCTTATGGGGACTCCTTCCCTAGAATATTCCCTAGAGTTGATGTTACCTGTTACTCATTGTTACTAACTCCCCACTTGTTGTTACTTATACATATGATCATGTTCCCTGTATATATACCCAGATGATGAGTGTCGGGTATCCCCATTGGTGGACCCTTATCCTATGATATCTCCCTTCCCTCTGGCCCCTCCCATCCCCTGGCGCATGCCTTAGTCAAAGTCAAATATCCTACCCTACTACCCATCCCTACTGCCCTCTTGTGTTAACCACGGTTACTACACTACCCTTTTACTCGATAAGCAAGAAACCCCATTTTTATTTTTTGGGAAAAGAGAGAAAAAAAAAAAAAATTCCGAGGAACACCTCCCCCTACACCTCCCGACACTCGATAAATAACGTAATAAATAATAAATACATATAAATAACCCCATGAGGTACACACTTGTCTTTTCTTTTAACAATTTGAATCGCTTACGCGCACGCAAAATCTAGGATACATGGTAGTTCATGAAATACAACACATTCTTAGCTCCCTGTGGTACATGTCCTTGGTCATCTTAACAAATAGGATCGCATACGCGTTCGTGTACACAAAACGACATCATTGCTAAGCCAAGTAGACAGTTTCTAGGTTCAGTTAATGTTAACCAATGTATCTTAATGTAATGTATCAAAGTTTGGCCCAATGACACAAGAGTTCGGTTCCTTAATAGGGAACATTCACTTGCATACAGAACCTGAAAGATGAGACCCTTGGTGGATGAGGGACCTACTTCTGCTGCAAAGATCCATATATTCCCCTCCGCAGGGCTTCCTGTAGCACATGTTCTTTCGGTCATCCTGACAATTAAATTGCTTACGCACCCATGACAAAGGAAACATTATTCTAGTAAAAAGAAATGTATTGTCTGATAGGGTGATCCAATCAGGAAACTCCATACACCAACCTTGGACTCATATCCTATGGCTGCATGCACCCTAGACCCAAGTCAATCACCACATATTAATTATCAGATGGAATCGACCAACCAATGTGTAAAGGACTACAAGGAAAGAAGAAAGTGATTTTCAATTGTTTTGGGGGGGGTCAGCCCCATGCTGCAAACATCTGTAGTGTTGCTCGCTCAATGACAATGACATCGAGTGATTAAACTGCCGGTGCCTAGTGCTGCACGATGATCCACCTGGGGACCATGGGGAAAGGACAAACCCGTTAGGTCCTCACAGATGGTGCGTGCCTAAACAACGGTCATTCATGTGTAAGAGAGTACTCTTGCCGCCATCCTTCTACTACACAGAAATAAAGAGCTGTCTGATAAGGTCCATTCTGGCCTTTGGTAAGATAAAGAGATAAAATTCCAGATTTTTAGTTTAGTTAATTACCTATTTAGGGTTCTACGGATGTAGAGTGGGATGGTATGGCTAAGTGTGGAGAGTACGTTCCAGCACCAGGATACCTGGTTACATGAACAGGCAGCAGTCCCGCATCCAGACTTGGAGTGACCCTATGGACCCTACTTTGACCTCCGGGTTCTATACTTAGTCTTTACATCTAGTATCTTATAACATCTGGCTACATACATACACCCCACACCCTACCATATGGCAGATATATATGACGGTTGTATGCATAGAAGATCAGAATGTAACGGGGTGTACGGCCGCGGAGCACAATACACCCAGTGAATACAAGCAGAATGCAAACTGGGTCTTTGTGTTGTCTCTAGCAGGGAAACTCTATACACCACTCATATAAGATACCTCAAGTCTCCTAAGACAAACTACAACTCCCATGGGATATAATCACCAACATATATACACCCTAGACCTGAGTCAATCACCATTTTTCACGGCAAAAGTGAAGCGTGTGCTATCCCCCCTCCCTCCCTCCCCCCGTATAAGGCCTCGTTGCCAGGTGGTCAAGTTGGTGCTAACATTGACAATTCATGTTCATGACAAATATTATTATCATAGTTCAGATTCAATTCACGTTTAATTACCATGAACAGTTAAGGGACACGCTGTCAAAAACAATTCTAGGTGCGACTTCCCGGACCTATATGTAAGTGCACTACCATGAAACATTACCATCATAGCTCAGTTTTAATTCAATTTCAATTATCATGAACAGTTAAGGGACACACTGTCAAGAATAATTTTAGGTGCGGCCTCCCGGACCTATATGTAAGTGCACTACAGGGATGCCAGCCACCCCTTGTCTACATAACATTCAACCTAATACGTGAATACAAGCGAAATACCATGTTAAATAAATTAAAGAAATAACAACAAGAATAATAATCCCAATAACAGTGGCATCATATATATATAAATATGGAGGGCCTGATTATTTATCAAATCAAACCGATAACGTTTCCGCGTTGTAGTAATAAATATCATAACATCAAATCAAATTACAGCTTAGATTATATAAAGGGGAATACTAGTAGTACATGTAGATATGGGTGTAGCATCAGGCGAGAGGTAGAGTAGTGGCGCGAGGACTGGTTAGCTGGATGTGTTTGTAAAGCGCATTGTGGTAAAGTCTTTTGTCACAAAACATTAGGAAAGTCTCAGGATCCAAACGGACCGCCCCGTTTGCCGGATGGAGTGAGCCCACGTGGGGGCGAACGGACAACATGGTATATCTTGTCGTCCGGATATCGTCACGTGGTGTAGGTGTTATGTAACATTACGTAACATTGTGTAACCTCATTAACTATCAATTATCACCTATTAATTATATTATCTCATTACTAAAATCGCTAATTATACTTAGCTACCCAGTACTGTGCAAGTCTACTTATTCATGCTAAGCCATAGGTATTACGTAAGGGCTCCGCCCCCTACTCTTTACCCACATCCTGAAGGAACATGTGTACAGATTCTAGTTCATTAAATCAGTTGCTTAGTTCTTCTCACGAAGACCACACGTTCGTTTGCTATTCTTCCATTCATACCTTAACACTGGCGGACAACCCTACAACAATTTCGGTTACCTCTCACAAGAAATTGTTCAAAATAAGCGAGTGTCTATAGAGGAATTTTATAGACATTTATTGTCTGATACGAAAATGTAGGCATTTCCAGTAGAGGCTTAGGGCTTTGTGGGCGCTCTAAAGCCTCAGAAGAAGCAAAGTCCCATGAGCTGGATGAACTGATATTAGCCCAGCTCTTTCCTTGGATCATTTACTTCATAATACATCACTTGTCACCAACTTGTGCCTTGTGATCAGGTGACGAGGAAAGAAAGAGAAATGGACAAGCCAACAATCCGGAATAACAGTATGAAGAAGGAGTATTTACACCTCCCATGCATAATGGCAACAAGATGCAACAAGAACAACAATCATGCCCTATTTGGTGGAATACATAATAGTATTAATAGTTGCTGCATATCAAACGTCTTTGCCATCGATATCAGGAGCAGATCTGGATCGTTGGACCAGATGACATCTATTTCCAATCCCCATGGAAAGATGACGAGGATAGAAGATCACTTTCACATACACCAAGAAGAGTTATCCCACTCTCTACAGGACGACACCTGGACGCAGGGACGAGCCTTTGGAGAGATGTGGACGGGAGCAATAGTGCAATTCCTCCAATAAGAACAATTGTGACGGCTCCAAGAAATCCAAGAACAATCCCAATAGGGAGAATATGTTCCATGTATATGTATTCACGACTGAAACATCCAACAATTGTCAGACCAACAGACAACAGTAAGACAACGAAACACAACAGATCAGGGTAAGAGAATGTCCATCACTACCTTTATCAACATGGGTTGCATACAGCTATTAGTAAAATGTATTATTATTCTTTTTCTTCAGGATTTGAGGCAAAATATACCAAATCAGGAATTTTTAAAGTGCATTATATCAAGAGGTTGAATGTAGGGGAAACGATTTTATTGAATTACTTCAACATGGTGGTGTGCTTTGGTATTCTATACTAAGTGAACGTTTCCAGGAAAGAATATGAGTTAACTTGTGACCATAAATGGCAGATATTTATGCATTTTCATGTAGGTCCAGTAGGATGAGACGTTTGGTTGTTTTATGCTAGTAAGCTGATGCTAAATGGTACGATGGTTCCAGGAGAAGACCCCTCTTTTATGAGTTAGAATTAATTCCATTTATGGAAATAAATTCGAGGCCTCAAGCTGTAATTGGTTAAGATTATTATGTGCCTGCTATGGTCAACTATCGTTGACTAGCATATTCAGGCCCTTCCATTCAGTGGCTTAAACCTCTAGAGGGTATCCAAATCAATCGTTTTATTTGTCACGCAAAGTGAGCCATTTTTCTAAAAGCTTCACGACCAGACATCATGTTTCATTTGATAATCTGGCTAATGCCTTCTGTCACTGCTATGTGTTACTTGTAATCTTATATGATTTTCATTGGGATGGTTCTCGCATTGGATATCAAGGATCTTGCATTGTTATGTTGTTGTGATCGGATTTATCTTTCCCCATTATACTAAAACCCACCGTACTCCATAACAGTTATTATGTTATGCTGCCCCCTGTACAAACAAGGGCTAGGAGCGTGACATGGGAGGCATGTGCCCTAATCCAATCATGCAGGATATCCTTGTATCAAATGGCAACAGACGGGTACAAACAGTATTATTTACCCAGCTTATGTATGCAACCTGTGATTAGGTACTTGGCATTTTCTTCCAGGAATGTGAAAAAGCGCTCCCTATCATATCAAGGAATTGTAACAGGCAATGTCAATTTAACATGTTTTTACTATATAAATCTTCATTAAGAGGTAAAAGATCGACGATATGTGATCTGACATGTTTTTACTTTATAAATCTTCATTATTCACTTGTTATGACATATTTGCATGCCTTGACGATTACTGAAAACACCTATTATTATGTGGATCGCTCCTACAGAGCTATTGTGGGGTTTTTTTTCAATGAGACTGCTGGAACTGTAGATGATTTTCGATATGTATTTTCCATATCATTTTGTATTATTCAAATGATACTGATTAATTATTATGAATAATGGTATAGTGTAGTGATAGTTAGTAGTGATACCGATAATTATATGAATTCTCCAAGAGAGAATATTTTCATTCATGTAGAGTTTAAAGTTCCATATTTAACAAGCAGCTTTAACAAACATATATATGTCATTTTAAGCCATATTACAATGGCTACCGAATGCACTTAATGCAATGTATATATGTATAACCTTAAGCGTCACCATGGCAACAGAACCACGAGGCGAGCAGTATTTCGTCTAGGGGTGTTTGATGGCAAAATTGTTTATGTAATTCAATACACCCTTAACGAGGCAACACATACAAGTGTTCTTTGGCTATGTTTCCACGATATAGGAATGCATTGCAGATCCGTATGAATTCTTTAAGAACGGATCCCTTGTTCCATAAGAACGAGGATATTTTTCCTTGGTTATTTTTCATATTTTGTATTGTTAATATTTGTGTGCGTGAGTATTGATTTTTGCTTCGATTGAGGCAAAATCACACCAATCTTAAGCAACAGATAGGCGTCATTGTCTGAAATATATTCTTCTTTAATGATTCGAGTATTTACTGGCATGTATATGTTATGTTTAGCAGCCCGTCATGGTAGTTGTTGTGACAGGAATCGTCGCCAACTGACCAATGTTTGGTCTACGGGTGATCGGTAATGATTAACAAAATATAACAGCTGCACCGACGAGATTGTTGATGTAATTCAATACGCTCTTAACGAGGCATCACATACAAGTGTTCTCGGATAAGCATATACGATATATAATTGCATTGAAGATCCGTATGAATTCTTTAAGAACAGGTCCCTTCTTCCAAGAGAACGAGAATATTCTATTTTCTCTGGTTTTGAGAAGAAAAGTTAATGTAATATTTTCAAATCTCATTGGATTATAAACTGATTTATTCACCCGATCTTCAGGATCATTGTGTGTAGAAACAGGTAGTTGTTTACGTAGGAGGCAATTCCCCTCAGTGGTTTAAGAGTATACTAGGCCTATAGCTTATTCCTTACGGATATTATGTAACCCAGTACAAGGGATAGCCTGTTTAACGTTTGATTATCAAACCATAGCATTGTACCTACTAGAGACTTCACACGTGTAGTATAGGCGGTGAAGGATTATCAACTAAGTATGGTTGATTTATCATTAAGATATTTTTTGTCTCACGAATTTGCAAAAAACAGCAAAAGTGTTAAGCCTTTGAAAATATTTCTCATTTGAGATATGCTTAGACGTTTGGGCATTACCCAGACCAGGTCTATATGTGTCTAAGAAGGATCACATTATATATGATTATTTTGTTTTTGATTTTTTTTCTTCTCTCTCTTTATTCCTTTTTAGACTGGGAATAACTGCATATATTGTTTTACCTATATTTTACCCTTGTGGTTTGAATTTAATCATTGGGTTTATGTATTCATTTAAAGATGTCGGTACAGACAAGATAATTCTAATAGAAGAATTTTTGCTTTGATTAATGTATGTTACATGTTCATAACGACGTTGATTTTTAAGGAATTATTGAACATGTTTTCAAAATATTAATTTGTGTATTTTTTTTAATGCCTATATGCGCATATTGTAACCGCGCATATGACTTGGCTTGGATAACTAGGTAACAGCACAGCTATTCCACAATTATTATTTTCATTTTTTTTTTCCAAAAATTCCTAAAAATATTTTTTTTTAGGGTACACCCTCATTCGATACTTCGTATCTGATTGAGGGCGGGGGGGGGCAGTGTTATGTAACATTACGTAACATTGTGTAACCTCATTAACTATCAATTATCACCTATTAATTATATTATCTCATTACTAAAATCGCTAATTATACTTAGCTACCCAGTACTGTGCAAGTCTACTTATTCATGCTAAGCCATAGGTATTACGTAAGGGCTCCGCCCCCTACTCTTTACCCACATCCTGAAGGAACATGTGTACAGATTCTAGTTCATTAAATCAGTTGCTTAGTTCTTCTCACGAAGACCACACGTTTGTTTGCTATTCTTCCATTCATACCTTAACATAGGGTGTTGCTCGTCTGCCTCTCACCGATTTACGTTTGGATTGTCAATGGCCATAGGTTCCGGCTGGCCTGCGTCGTTCTCCTCCTGTAATGATTTTAATATGGGAATGTAAGCCACTGCATATACCCCTACACAGGCCATGTATAAGTCTTTTTATCTTTTTCCTTTACATTCATTCGTTTGTTCATACAACAATGGTAATTATCGTGGGAAAGTGACAAGCATTAACCCCGGGATTTTAATTACTGGGTTCTCTACATGGTTTATTATCCGGGCACATGCACTCCCCTTAACTTGAAGGAATTATGTCTAGCATATGGCTGGCATGCATTTCGCAAAGTTTCAATGAATGCTAAATCAATTAAAATTAATCAATGATAGTGATAATTCAAAATTATTATTCAAAGAATTCTTAAGATACCAACTTGCAGATGTTGCGGGTCCCATTGCATGTGTAATACACTACCTACTTACGTGTTATATTTTTTAACCCACAGCTGCTTTGTTTCCATGGAGATTAGTGGCCACCAGGAGTCGGCTGTTGGAAGTGGAGTTGAGAAGTTCGATCTTCTCCGCCGGTTTAAGGGACCAAAATGTAATTTCTTCCGGCAACTCCACTGTCTCTGCCGACCCTGCATTTTCCACCTCCAGGCCTCCCAGCCACCTGAGTCGTACAATGGTTCGGAACGAGCAGCAAGCCTTCTTTGCTACCATTCCCGTAACGACAGGTGGCGTGGCCGATCTAAGCACCTCCACTGGATATACTAGTTTACACAGGAAAAGAGCGTATCGCTTCTCTCCCTCCTGCACACGGAGGCTGAGTATGGTGTGTCCCGCCGTGTTATGGCCCTGGGTTTTATTACATCCACACCTATTACAGGCCCACCTTATCAGTTGACCCAACAGGTACACTACCAGCGCTCCTGCCAGTATAGTACCATATGATGGCCATTCTCTAGATTCGCCTGCCTCCCGTGAATCTGAGTCCAGGGCGGGGTCTTGTGTCCCCCAATCGATCTTGCCCCAACTATCTTCTGGAAATAGTTCCAGGGTTGAACCGATTTTTCCAGCCAACGCCCCCTTCAGAGATCCTATAATCACGAGCATTCTGAAAATTCTATAACAAAGATAAATGGTCACTAAAACATGTAACATTTCTATCAGCCAGAATATCAGTGGCACCTGTGGCGTCACTGTTAAATCTGTTAGATCTTGCCATGCCTTATACTTCCATTCTCCTTCTTGCTCCATGTTCTGCTTAATTGCTCTCATAACCTTGTTAACCTCCATTCCCTTTGCGAACTGTTGAGGGGACATCGCTGTAAGCATTTGCCCCAGCTCCTTTCCCGTTGGTAGATTTAAGTGTACTAAGAAGTTAGTGAGGCTTTCTCCCGAAAAGTTCCCCACTGGTATTCCAAAGCTTTTTGCAAATGCCAAATTAAAGCCATGCGCCACCGAAACCTCCACCCCGCTCAATTCTCTACATGTTAGTTACTTGGGTGTTAATCTATGGTGGTTTATTTGCAGGATGCATCCGCAAGACACCTCGAACACAGAGATCCCCACTATACTGACCTCCCTTGTTTCGTTTTTGCATGTCATCAACCCCTTAGGTCCCTTATTTATAAGCAAGTACGTTGATCCAGCCACGTTTTTGACAACGTCTGGCGCCATCTTCTCTAAGTATATGTCAAACATGCAGTACTTAAGAATATTGGCGCTATGATCCTTAAAGAGAGCAATCATGCAGTCCTCATCCTTCCCTGAATTGTCTATAAAGTTGAACGGACATATATAGCTATCTTTTTTAGTACATTGCATTAGTTCAATGGCATCTACTTCCATTAATTCCCCTGACCTTCGTTGGGCTAGCATGCGTTGGGTGGCGGATCTTAACCGTGTGCACCCTTCCCGTGAGGCATTGTGCACATGTAATGGCGTATCAAATACCTCCATTTCATATAACTGAAGGGGTTCTGAGTCTTTCGCCAAGAAAATTGGCACCAATATTTCGATTGTGTCATTAGCCCCGAATTGCACCCCTACGTTCCTATTCCAGTCGATGTATTCTTCTAAAATTCCCAAAGTGCTGTTATTTCCCAATACCTGTCTTACTCTTTCCTCCCATTGACTTTCCATAAATACCTTGGCAAGTGACTCATGTAACTTTCCTTCCCTTAATGTTTCTAAAATATCACCTATCACTGTTATATCCTCAATATAATTTCTTATAGTAAGGCACCCCAATATGGAACCTTGGAGTTGTTGTTGAACTCTCCCCTGCGATTCTACATCCCTGTGCATTATGTCTGATAATTGTGCCGTTTTATTCGCAAAACATAGCCATTTATCTTCTAATTCATCCATTGCACCAATTGATTCGTTTACATGTGATCTCAAGAACCTAAATATAATGTTGGAATTGGCCACTAATTTCATGAGAGCCTCGTCTTGCAGGTGTGGGTTTCTTATAATCCCTGGTGCGAGCCTATGAATAATATGTCTTTCTACCTTTCTTAAGTCCGAGTTACGTGGAATATCGAGGACATTGGCAATTACTTGCCCAAACGGAGAAAACAGGTTTCTTTTAATCCTTTTAGGGCGCTGCAAAATCTCTTTTAAGTGTTTGGCTCGCTCATACTCCCTTTTCGCCCGCGACTGCAACTCCCTGATATATTTCGCTAGAGATTCCCCTACCACCTGATAACCTTCTGGCCAATTCCCTTTAACTATCTGGACAGGCCCTGGAGGCCGAATATTCAGCTCAGAGCGGAAGCCTAAACTCATTGTTTCCACTCCTGCTATAAGTGTACCACGATCAGCGAACACCACTCCATAATTATGTCTGAGGACCGCCGCAGTCATGCAACTACATTGCATGCTCAGGATGATCCTAAAAACAAGAAGTTAGCCTATTGATAAAGGCATTTCACCGAGAAAGTCATACTGGCGTTCTACTGGCCCATCATGGGCAAAATTGAGATCCCCCAAAATTTGTTATCCCAATAAGTCACAAGTCCTGAGAGCACAAGTCCTGTACTGAAGAATAACTTACCCTATCACAAAGCCAATCATCCTGCAGATTTTGTCAGTATTTTTCCGGACCTATATGCAAGTATGTTCCTGATTCCCCGACACAAGCGAAGTGATGCTCCCCCTCAGGCTGTGCTGAGCTTATATTTGAAACCAGACCAGTCCAAGACCATTGGGCTTGTTCCTTTCCCCCCTCCCCCTCAAGCATACCGTTCATCCCATTCTTAAGTCAGGGTACGATTGTCCCAGATCATGACCTGCCCCGGCTAGATGAAATTCTGCATAATTATCACCTAGCCCACGTTTGCGCCTGGGGCCTGCCTTGCAATTTTTAGAACAACCCCCCCAACCGCTTGCAAGCTCCTTATGGGTGCAGAATGCCTGAGCCCAATTGCTGCGTCTATTTTTATTCAACTGCCTTGCTTCATTAGCTCCACCTTCCAGACATTCCAGGCCTGTCCAATAATATCTCGACTTCCCTTACAATCAATATCATCGTGTCCTCACATATACGCTTCAAAGAAAGCTAATTCATTATTAATGTCCCGCATAATTATTAGCATGTCAACAAACCTCAAGCACCGAACATTTGTCCCCATATAGACCCTACCCTGATTATCACACCATGAGACACCTTTGACCAATTCTCCGCCTCACAGTTATCCCTTCCCACAGTGATATCTTTTTCTCGATTTTCAACAATCGCCCACACCTCCCCATAATGTATCTCGCAAAAACAACCCAAACGCCCTTGTTTTGTCTCTCTTCACCTACCCATCATCCACACAATAGCATACATCGCATCCACTTTCTATTTACACAGAAATCTTCATAGGGGGATTGAAACATGAACGTCATGTTCCAAACTGCTTTTCCTGAAAAGCCACCATCATCCAGACAGAACCATAAGTTATCATACAACACATTTAGATCAATCATATTCACCACTCACTCTCTCACCTCTGATTAGGATTTAGAAAAAGATAATTGACATACAAAATCCACCCATTTAATCTAAGCCTTTGAGCACCATATTTAATGTATCCCGTTAAGTACCCAGTAGAGGCCTTCCCCAATCTGCAATGCTAATATATAACATTTAGGAAATTATATCTTTCCCTACCTGAATCACCACCATATTAATAACAACGAATGTCTTACCTTTATACCCGCCGGCACCCAGCTCAAGGGCATATGTAACTCGATCTGCCAGATATCTACCGGTAGAGACAGGTGATACCTAATAGTTGCCTCAGACATTTCTGTTAGTTTGTCCAAAAATCGCACCGCCTCTTCCAGATTTTCTGGGAATATTCCCCTTATCTTAGGACGAAACATGTGCAATATTTCATAAAGCAGATCTGATATGATGCACACCGTATCCTGTAGTCTTTTTAATGGCGTGTGCGTATGTCTCTGTGATATATCGATCGACAGGGAGCGAATAGGCTCATAACGTAGTCCCCTCAAAAAGTCAAATCCAGCCTTTCTTAAGCGAACAATGTGTGTTTCCTTCTGCAACCTTCTAATGGGTTCAAATTCAGGGTATCTCTCATGTGGCGCTAACATATAGAATTTTAAAACTTCCATAAGTAACCAGTTGGCCTTAACTTGTTGATTTAGGATGGCTGCCATCCTTGCTGCCCTGTCGGTTCTTCTAATAATTTCCGCATTTATCATCTCACTCCCTCTCCTTGTATTCATCTTTGCCCACTTGCCTTGTTCCAGCTATGTCCATGCGAATCCTATGTCTATGCGAATCCTGCTATAGTTCCCCCCTACCATCACATTATATACCTATACTACCCCCTCCCACCCCACATTCCTAATATACCTCCTTGTGTACTTTACAAAGGTCTATCCTCACTTATTCTTTCCAGCTCTGTTTTTTCCATCCCCATAGCAACCGGAGACGCTCTCTAATCGACCATAACAAATATAGACAGTATGTATTACATGGGAATGTCCCTCCCATCCACGGTCCTGTCAGGCCCTGATAACTTACCTCTCACATTGAAATATTTGGTAGGAACTTCTCCGGCAGCACGTCATGAATTTTCGCAAAATCAAAATTTGAGTTCATGTTTGAGACAACAAGCTTTCGCGGCAAGCCTGAGCGTTCTTGCAAATATGGAATTATTTTGTGCCGTTTTTCATCGCCTACACATTCCAACCGATACTCTTCAGCACAGTATACAGCCAAAATGTCCATTAATACTTCTGCAACTGCCTTAGTCAATTGTGTCAGTTTTTCTGACACAGTTATCGCTTTTTGGGCTTCAAAAATACTTTTCATGCGTCCCCCTCCCGTTGTGAGCCTCTCAATTGGCTGACAACCTCTGCTTTCGGCATAAATCCTGCATCTTTCCTTCAAGATATAAATGTATGTGTCCCTTTTCAATCGCTCCTCAGGGGATAAAATTGTGGTACCACCTCTCTTCTTTGGGTTCGTAATAAAATACCTCGTAGCCCTGACCAGCATGATTCCCACATTTTTCTTCTGACTTTTCAATCTTTTCATTTCGTCTGTACCCAGGCTATCTTTCTCCAAGCGACACTTTTCTCTTCGTTGTAACTCTGCTGCACTCATGTTGAAAGTTTCCAGAACATTGCGTCTGACCAGACACCAATCCCCCTAGACCCCCCAGGATCTCTGTGTTTTTGTTATTTCTTTTCTCATTATCTTTTATCACCCCATAACTCTTTTACTAGCCCTTACTACCCTTCTCACTCGACTCCCAATGTTTTTCATAATTATTGTTATGAGTTGCTACATAACAGCGGCATGTCCCCGCCCCTTGCTCTGATCACGTGACCTTTTTCATCACATACCTGCCATGCCAGATATGTATTTTCAATTTGAACAGTCACACAATTATTTAAACCTAAACATAAAGGAGCGATCCCCTCTTTATTCTCAAAATCGGGAGAACAACTGGGTGATATGCATTGAATTTGCCACTGGTGCGAAATCTGCCATGGTGGACTGGCGGTGTATATTACCAGTCATACAAATAAAGAAACCATTCCTTGCCGCAAACCCTCTGGTTCTCATGCCCTTCTAATTATTCCATACTCGTGGTCTATCATATTTTAACAAAACTTGTCTAAGTTGAATTACCCAACTATTGCCAACGCCAGCATGGGCCTTGCAGGAAAGTTTTACTTCTTACACTCATATTCAATTTATATGTTTTGAAAGCCTATCGGCGGAGCATCTGTCACGTGACGTGTCAAACCAACTCTTATTGCAACTCACAACATTCACCTATGCGAGATAAGCCCGTGTGGTATCGTAAATGGGGCCCGCCGAATCATCGCCAGGCGTCTTGTTTCATTAATTTTCAGGTTTCTACAAGATTATCCATTTCATTTCATTATTTTTCCCAATGGTCCAATCAACAAGTTTCTCGAATTACTGAATCATTTATCATAGATTACACTCTTTCCTTGTATTCATCCCACGATCCCACTTCCAGCCAGTTCGTGACGTCACCTATCGCCCTATCTGATTCAAATGTATCATATTACTTCCCCCAGCGTTGGAGCAATGTGAGTTTCAAAACTTAAAATATCACTTACTGAATTTAGGAGCCATCTGGCATTTAACCACTCGACCGCACTTCCAATATTAATTGCCTCTTCCAATGATCTTTTAACCTTTCTCTTAGAGAAACCAGACATTGCCATGATTCGCCTAATATCACAATCTTGGCGGTTTCTCCTCTGCCAGTAGCGCATCCTCAAGTAATTTGTTGAGTACAGATTGAGCACGATCATTAAAATCCTATGGATCTGATGCACAATTGCTTTTACTCTTTTCTCATTATTCATATTCTGCAGACTTCTATTTGAGTACAATTTCCCGGCTTTTCCCCCAACTGTCGTAGGAATCTGTCACATTTTTCATAAATAGCTAGCAAATGCCATTCCACTTCCAAACGATGCTCCGGCAGTTGCTCGGGATATTTAATAGCTGAAGGTAGTAGCATAAATTTATATATTCTTATATATAGCACCGATGCACTTCTGATGGTTCCCTTACTGTATGCAACCATTTTCAAAGCCTAGACCCATCTGCTGGTGTCATCGGACAGCGCCCTGTCAGTTAATATTATCTATTTTTAACCCCCCCCCCCCAGGCCTAAACGATCAACCACTCTTACCCCCGTGTTTAGTTGCTACATTGTTCATGTTTGTTATTAGCTGATCCCCCTCCCCCTCCCCCCTCTCCCCCCCCCCCCTTTTTCGTTTACCTTGTTGTGTTTTATAATCGTCCAGGCCTTGGTATCGCCATGGAAACGCTTCGCTCGGGCTGTCATATTTGGCTCCCTCACTTATCTATTCCCGTTCTTTTCAATCATAACAATAACTTGGAGCGCGGGAATTTGAAATGACCAAAAGTGGCTAGCCCGAGCGAGGGAACCTACAGGGGTTATTTCCTAAGAAGGAATCGGTATAGAGAAAATATGATGAATCATCTACGAGCAGAAAAATAAACCACCTAAGCAGGAAAGTTAATAATACAAATGCCTGGACTGAGCTCAGATACAAAAAGCTAGCGAATAGGATTGACAGTATTGAGAAAACATTCCCAAAAATCACTGAGAGCACTAGTTCGTTGGGGCTAGAAAAACTTATCTTTATGACTAAAGTAGAAGCGAGTATGGCAGAAGTGAAAACCGCAGCAGGACTCAGTATGAGAGTTGAGGCGGTAGAGACCACCAATCGAATATCAGTCGAAGAGCTAAAGCAAGCGAACTTGAGAATAACTGAATGTTTTCAGGAAATTGAGAAGATAGGCATTAAATCTAGAGACAAATGGGAAGACGTCCCATCTGAGAATGTGGTAACAGATGAGGGAAATGAAACACAGAAGGGCAAAGAAATGAGGAAAAAGGGCCTCCCTAGCAAAAGAAGTTCGTTGAAGGCAAATCGGTTAACTAAATTGAGTAAAACTAAGAATCGCAAATCTAAGAAATCAACCAAAGATATCAGCCCACACGCATCTGACATTTCAACCCTGGAGAGGGAAATAAATGAGTCGATTGAGGAGATAAATCTAACATTGGTCGAGAGGGGTGAAAAATTAACAAAACTTACATCAGATCTCAAAGAAATGGGGTCCAAAGTAAACAAAGTAGAAAGAGATATAGGGGATGTCCAGAGCCTGGGCCTCCCAAAGTTGCAGAAAGAAACGAGTACTGACGGCTCCACCCATCTGGTAATCGAAGAGATACCTGAAGGCTGGGATAAATATCCCATTAGAGACCCCAACAGTACAAACCAGAAGGAGGAAAAGACCAAATATTTTATCACCGACTTATTCACATCCATTCTAGATATGAAGTCAGAAGAAATAGTGGATGCCTATCGAGTGGGTATAGCTAGAAAAGGGATGACTAGATCTATCTATGTAGAAATGGCTAGCACTGAAGGGAAGATAAAGGTTCTTAATAATTCTAAAGAATTCAGAAGGCGTACAAAGATTGGACTCTGGTTCAATAAGGTGGCAATCGACCCGAAAGAACAGGACTACAGAATGCTAGTGGACTGCCATAAACTACTCAGACTGAAAAAAGTACAGGCGGATCTTATACTTGGTCACATCAAAATAGGAGCCAAAGTTTATTCACAGAAAGATACGCACCTGCTTCCCAAAGGTTGCAGGCCGGTGGACGTGGTCAGTTTTCCAGTGGAAGGTGGGGGAATTGGGGTTCCATGGGACCCACAGCCCATTTTCAAATTTTTATAAGACAAGCATCAATTACCAAGATATATCTTTCCATTCGGCAGAGCACGCCTACCAATGGAAAAAAGCCCACTTCTGCGACAAGCTGGACACCGCGCGGAAAATCAGAGACACAAGGAGTCCCGCGCACGCTAAGGCTATGGGCACAAAGCTGGATGCTGCCATGTCTCCGCAGCAAATGGAGAAATGGGGTCAGTGCGAAGAACAAATCTTGAGTGAAATAGTGGCTCTAAAATTCACAAATAATAAAGAGCTGAAGGAGATGATCACAGCTCCAGAAAATACTAAGTTTTTCGAAATTACTAGTTCCAAAAAGTGGGGTGTCGGAAGGTGGGTGCGGGGCGTCCAAATAGCAAATGGTGGACGAGTCCCGCTGAAGCCACGTTCTTTTATCGGACAGAACAGATTCGGTGATATTCTCAACAAGCTTAGAGCTAAATTGCTGAATGATAACTGAAAATCCGACTGGAAGTACCTGGTGACGATTGAATAGTGCATGGTAATCACAATCGAGGCAGTATGGACCAGGAAAGGAAAGATTTGTTAGTACTTTGTGACTCGCGGGGTGCGGGGCTGAAGTCAATACTACGAGACATGGCGCCTAATATAAACAGTGAACTATATGTCCAACCAGGAGCGGGGACAGTCCCGTTGGCACTAGGAGCAAGGAACATCATTATGCTCACTAGACCAAAGTGTATAATGTTGCTAGCCGGGATATGTAACATAACCTTAAAAGATAGACAGTCTAAGGAAGTAAAATTAAGATATGGAAGTGAAACTGAGATTGACACGGCGACCACAGACGACATGAATTCAGCGGTAGATATTATTGCTCATGCTTTACCGCCTACTCTTGTCCCACCGCCACAAATAGTCTTCGCAACTACATTTGGGCTAGATCTAGTTCGTTATAACAATCACTCCGCAACTCACAATTGGCGTCTAAGGAGGTTACTCACACCACATAAGTTAATGGCGATCGAAGAAGATCAGGAGCTGTTAAACAGACAAGTCCTCGCTTTCAACAACAGTGTGAAGAGGTACAATCTGAGTCACCACGTACCCACACCTTATCTCTGTTCAATCATACACCAGCACAGGGCATCCAGAAAACATAAAACCACCAAGAGGATGATGTTCTCGAACCACTACCAATTGCTGGCCGAGGATGGCTGCCATCTTACTCCAGAACTTAAGACCAAAGTAGTAGAGAGAATAATAACGGCATACGGCAAGTTATGGGAAGTATGAAGAGCTGGTATGAGAGGGGTTTGTAGAGACTGATGGACTCAGAGTAGTAACAGGTGCTCGCTCGAACCCGACCTCGAAATGGGCTCATCAGTTCTCAAACGGACCCTCCTCCCTTATAAGTGGGACTATGACAGTCAGGAAGTCGAGAGGTAAATAAATAAACAATATATTAATGATTAACTGACAAACAGTTAATGAGCAATGGCCAAAGTATGCAGTATTTATCAGACAATAGACAATAATGATGGAAAGTAGTAGGAACATTGAGGTCATAAAAACAAATAAATATAATTATGGAGTACAAATTCAAGATGAAAAATTTAAGTAACTAGGCTGGTAACAGTAGAGGGATATGTTTCTTGGAAGTGCCCTTATGAACAGTAGTGCTCGCTCGAACCTACGAATCAATAAGGAGGCTTTGTGGAGCATATTCATCTGGTATCACCTTAATACTAAAATATATATTTATGGAGTAGAATTATAACATTGTGAATTAAACCAGTAAAGCCGGGAGTAATATAAAATATTACTTTAGACATGACAGAATGTAGGAAAATCAAATGTTGAAAGTCATATTGCTTAGTAATATACGTACATGAAGATGATTCCATAGGAACTACCCCTAAGAGGTAGCCCAGTAAATTATACTGGAGAATGAAAAAGAAATTGTTGTCGTTAGGAACTGTTTGTTCTAATTTGTTGTATGATCATAGGGACATTCCAAGTTGTTTAAGGAATGAACCCAGTAGCCATTGTATTATAATGTACTTCAGGAATGAAGAATCCTCCTCCTTTCGGGAGGGGAAAATAGACATCAAAGATAATGGCTAAGAGTAGCGTAAATATTGATATAGAGGCGTTTAAGAAATTAAAAGGCCTCAAAGTTGCATCCTGGAATATAAGAAGTATCCTGCCGAAGATAGACCAGGTCAAGCAATTTTTGACAGATGGCGAGCCACAGGTACTTGCATTCCAAGAAACCTGGCTTTCTAAAAGTGTTGTTAGTGATAAAGTTCTAGTTAATGGGTATAGTTTAATACGATCAGATAGGAAAAGTAAGAGGAGAGGAGGAGGACTCATATCCTATGTTCACAAATCACTAGATGTGGATGAATCTTATCGGAGTTTAGAGGTTTCAAATGAACATATTGAAATTCAAGTATTTGGAATCTCTAGGAAATATGTGAAAGACAAAATATGTCTAAATGTTTATAGGCCACCTCAGGGGGGGCTGACTCAAGCCATTGAACAACTCGATGATGTTTTAAGCAAGTTAGATACTTCAAAAGAAATATTCATTGTTGGGGACATTAACTATGATGACTGCCATATTACAGATGGAACAACAATAGGGGCAGATAAATTTAGGAGTCTCTTAGGGAAATATAATCTACATCAAATAATAAAGACAAATACTAGAGTTAGTAAGTCTTCGGCTTCGATAATAGACCATATATACACAAATGGGAAATGGTTAAATGCAAGGGGTACAATCGAATTGAATGTCAGTGACCACTTGCCAATCTTTGTACAAATAAAAAAGGAAAGGACTAGCTATAAAACGGAGTCTTTCGAAGCCAGAAATACCAAGAACTTAGATACAAGAATCCTAAAAGATATATTAACAGATTTGGAATGGGGAGAATTATATAATACAACAAATGTTAACAAAGCGTGGGAAATGATTATTACAACTATTGAGGAGTATGTAGGCAGAATGTGCCCCATAAAAAAGTTTAAAAGGGTCAGAGTCACCCCTGAGTGGTATGATATAAAGATTATTGAAGCATCTAAGATCAGGGATAAGGCTTTAAAAGCAGCCAAAAAAATTCAGAAGAGGATTGGGTAAAAGCGAGAATTTTAAGAGGCCAAGTAAATAATATCATAAAGAAAGCTAAGGATTCATACCTACAAAATCAGATAAGGGAGAAAAAGGCAGAACCTCACAAATTTTGGGAACTGCTAAAGCCTCTAATATCTGATAAAGGTGGAAAGGGTAGCAACGAGGAAATTACTATAACCTCAAAGGAAGGAGACAGATTGAAAGGTAAAGAAGCGGCAGAAGAAATAAACAATTTTTTCGTGGGCATAGGCCCAGAACTGGCACAGAAAATAAAGGTTGATAGTAGAATAGTAATGGCAAGGGAACAAATCCAAAGAGTAAATAATCAAGATTTAAATCAAGATTTAAAATTCCAGTTTAGAAAAATCAGTGAATTGGATATTGAATTGGCTTTGAACAAGATAGGTAATTATAAAGCCTCAGGAATAAAGCTTTTACCCACAAAAATTCTCAAACACTGTCTATTTGCATTAAAAAAGCAACTGGCATATCTTTTTAACCTAACGATAGAAAATGCTGATATACCGCTTGACTTCAAACAAGCAAATGTTACGCCTTTATATAAAGACGGAGAGAAATGTATGCCAGGCAATTACTGCTAAAGCAGTATTAAGTTACCCGCAAAATTATTAGAAATATGTGTACAAAAACAATTATCGCAATACTTAGAAGGAAATGAGTTACTGTGTGACCAGCAGTTTGGCTTCAGGGGGGGCAGGTCGATTAATAATGCATTAGACAGATTACTAAGTAGGGTCTATGGTACCTTAAATGAAAAGAAAGCTACTGATTTAATATTTTTGGATTTTAAAAAAGCTTTTGATACTGTAGATCATAATATTTTATTATCAAAATTGGGGAATTTTGGGGTGAAAGACAGGGCATTACAATGGTTTAGGAATTATTTGAGCGATAGAACACAGAGAGTATTGGTGGACGGAGAACTCTCCTGCCTGAAGCCTATAACCTGCGGGGTACCACAGGGAACCAGTCTTGGACCGGTAATGTTTATTATTTATATTAATGATTTACAGAAAATTGTAGAAAACTGTTACGTCCAATTATTTGCGGACGATACCGTATTGTATAAAGAAAGAAAGTTAGGGGAGACAGAAAATGAAGATTTACAAAATGATCTAGATAATATTGTTCAATGGTGTAAGGTGAATAAAATCTCCCTTAATACGAATAAATGTAAAGCGTTAACTATTAGATCTAGGAATGACCAGAAAAATATTGTACACTATAAAATTGATGGTCAATTGTTAGAAAATGTCACAGAATACAAATACTTGGGTATGGAGATTGATTGTCGCCTGAACTTTAATGTCTTTCTTAGAAAGAAACTACACGTGGTAAGATCGAAAAATCCATTCAATGTCTAAGCTGTATCACATATGTGACAAGAGTACATTATTACTTTTATATAAGATGATGGTACTCCCTTTAATAGATTACGGGGACTTATTCTATGGGTCGGCGGCACAAATTCACCTTCAAAAGTTACAGACCCTACAAAATTCAGCGATGAAAATAATTCTGAAATTGCCAAAACTGACAAGCACAAAGGAAATACACCAAACGTTGGATATGCCAACTTTAGAGACAAGAAGGAATAGCCATCTTCTAGATCTCGCGTTTATGAGGAGTAGAGTAGATACAAATGTTGATAGTAGGAATATTAATTTAAGGGGTCTATCCAAAGGGAGGAAGCTGACTGTGCCGCACCCAAAGAATGAGCTATTTAAGAAGTCTTACTTGTATAAACTGACGGAACTTTGGAATAAACTCCCGAGTGAAATCCAGTTAACAAAGACGAGGATGCAACTAAGGCATTACCTCAGGACGGAATACCTTTCAAACCATGATATTTATCTGTCAGATCCAGAATGAATAGTAAATTAGAAATGCATAATGCATAGCATAATATAATAGAATAGAATATAGAGGTAAAATTAATCTTATTTAGGACATTTCTTAGTTAAGACCGGTAATAGAAAATGTTATTAAAATTGTTTAAAAACTTTGAAGGTAACATAAAAACGAATAATGAACGATGTAGGTTTATTATCCAGGTTCGGAGTATTATCCAACCTGTACATAAGGCACATAAGTCCTTACAACTAAAGACCGATACAACGGTAGCCATAACAACAAACTGCATAATATGTCATTTTATTGATCATTGCATGTTTATGTATATTGAATGTACCTAGAATTAAGATTTTGGGATAGGGGTTTGGCTCAACAGAATGAGTAATCAGATAACTGAAATAATATATTAAATTTATATTGACACAACAAATACAACAAAGATATAGAACAATGAACTCTGTCGATAGTAATGACCTTGGAGAGAAGGACGAGGAAGAACAATGAATCTCCTAAAGACAATCACAATTAAGAGGTATGAGCCGGGACAGGGGGGAAGGGGTATTTTTTATATCTTCACTTTACATTTTAATATATGGTATTGTAATAATGATCCTGATATGTATCAAATGCACTTCAATATTGTTCGTAAAAGGTAAAATAATCTTGTAATGAACTAGGCTGGTCGCACCAGGAAGAACTGGAATACCAGAGGCTGCAAACCAGGTTCTGAGCGATGTAATTGTAATTGTATATTGATGGAATCAGAATAAAAAAATACGATATATATATATACCGAGTCCCTGGAGACATACTGGCCTGGCATGCTATTCTTCACCGAACCCCTTACTTTCATTATATTCAATCTGCCTCTATGTTTTCTATTCCTATAACTTAGCAGCAAGCAAACTCTAGCTCTAAGCGCTTTGGGCCTTAATTTGTTATTTTTGCAGATGTGATCTTTACATTGCGCACAACAATACCCCTGTTACTTTGCCATAACATTAATTTTCCCAAGATCCCACCATTCCAACTGAACTGAACAATTTCTGCTGACACAGGTCTTTCAATTATACATATAGAATTTAGACCAGCAAACAGCAAATCTTATCTTACTCAAGTCTTTGTTGCACACATTCCCATGGACCCGTATCTCACAGCTACATCTCGCCTGTTCACACCAATTCTCTCTCCCTCTCACACCTTTTTTTGTTATATGTCACTTTCAGATATGAATTCACTGGCGCAAAATGCCTTTCTCACCACATCTTTCAAATGACTCACTCATTATTCCTTATTCTAATCTTACCATTTATATATTCTCTAATTTATGATTTCTACCAACATTCCTCCCACCGGCCGCGCTCTCCTTATCTTATTGTCGTCGCGTGAGGCCTTAGTCTTTTGACCTGGTAATGACTGGCTGTGAGCCCCTCCCACGCGCCTTTTCATTACGTCAATCAATTGTTCTAGCCAATTGGCACCTTGTTATAACCAAATAGGGTTGGTGTTCCCTCCCTAGTTTTAATTTCATCGCCTCCATTTCATCACTTACTACCTACTCCTGCTCTCTACCCCTCCACTCTACCTATCTCCTCTTGTATTCATCTTTGTAGACCCTATTCAGTAGCCATCACCATGCCTCGTGAACTTCATCTTCACATCGATGACCAGGAGGTGGTGGTGGTCCGTGACCACTGGTCACTCACCGATCTGAGCCACCTCCTGGCTCACGGCCTTATAATGAAGGCGACACGCTGGGTTTGTCGCCAAGCCCTGGCCTTCGTACGGCGACAACTGTCGTCATACTTCGGCTGGGGCTTGTAGGCAGGTGGCCAGCGCCCTCCCCTTATTTAGTAGTTTTTAGTTCCTTGTTAATTTTTAGTTGTTTTTTTTTTTTAGAGTAGGTAGTTATTATATTTATCCCAGACCTATACCCTATACTTACACCTATACTTATACCCACCATATACCCGTCTGTGACTCAGCCAATCACCGGTAAGTTCTTTTCCTCTACCTTTCACCTGTCTACCCA
This sequence comes from Sthenelais limicola, assembly GCA_942159475.1. Classification (NCBI taxonomy): domain Eukaryota; kingdom Metazoa; phylum Annelida; class Polychaeta; order Phyllodocida; family Sigalionidae; genus Sthenelais; species Sthenelais limicola. The sequence continues at coordinate 90,355,667 of OW804096.1, read as the reverse complement.
GTGTCAACATTCATGCATTTATTATTATGTGGATCCTTATATACCCTGAGGATTCATGCAGTATGCTGTATGGTATAATAATTGTGATACTTACAGGAGCGTCGGCACCCCGACACTGGTATCCATTCCTCAAGCTTTTTGTTTTTCCAACTCCACCGTTCACACATTAATTCTCCCATCTCCTTGTCTGTCATCCCTGTATTACATGCCAACAGATTAATTATAGTATCCCTATGGTAATTACATGGCCTCATTCGGAGCATAGTACCTATGAAAAAGCATGTCATCATTGACAAATATATATATTGCTGCGTCCGCGTGAGAACCTGCCAGCTCATGTGATTAACAGCTCTTCTAGCCATTCTATCTGGCATTTCTTGTGCCAGAAATCGAGAAGCTTCCCACCATATGTCCCTTAAATGTGATTCCATTTCAATTCTTCTCCTAGCGTTAGCTCCCCTAAATCTCAGGTGTTCTCGCTGCATGTACAACCGTGCCAATCTCACTACTCGTATAATCTCTGTTCTTTCCCTCTGAGTGATGGGACGCGACATTTCCCTATTGACAACCTGTATCCAATGTTGTTCTTTTCTACTGAGACCAGCCTGCCTTGCAATTTATTCTTTTCCAACCCCTCCCCTGACAGAAACGCCACTCTCCTCTCACCCCTTTTACCTTTGAGTGGATCTACTTACCCTCATGATCGCCCATGTACCTGGACACAGCTCCTTAATGTCGAGCATATCTATCTCCTCTGTCATAATCATGTGAATAAGGTCTACTGGTATGAAAGTCAGGCCACAAATGTATTGATAGAGAATCATCCTATCGCATCGTGCATATGCCAGCCGTTTCTTTTCTACTTCCAGAGACAAGATGTTAGTTATTAGTCTCGGAATTAGGACATGTGCAATAAACTTATGCTGTTGGTATTTAGTCCTGGATAGCGGGAATACATTCATAATGAGTTTTAGCTTGTCATCTGTCAATCTTAAATCCGAATACATGTGCCACAGATACCATTCATTTGCTAGCCTCCTGTCTGGACATTGTCCATATCGCTCGGCTGGAGGCGCGAGAAATATCCTCAGCAACCTGATTATTAAACGTTCTATGTCACACATATCCTGTACTCCCCTGGCTGCACTGTGTAACGTATTCATCGCACCTTCTTGCTTCTTTTAGTTTCACGCTAGCTATTACCACTTTCCTTGGGCAACTCCCAGCCAGTCCTTATTTAATTACTCTCCCCCCCATCTCCTTCCGAGCGGCTGACATATTTTGGCTTCTTATTTTCTACTCGTGGCCTGATTTATTGATGTAGCCAGTGGTTGTACCCTTTCCCAGCTAGCCCTACTGAGCTCCTCTCAACTTCAATAGTTTTCACCTAACCCCGGTTCTCCATGTCTTGACTTATTCTCCCTATTATCCGATATATACTAAAACACGTATTTATAATTAAAATGCTCATTAAATTAATCCTTCCATCCATTCTCTTACTAGCAACCCCTCTTCTTATTTTTTTTATTTTTGTTCTGCTGCTCTGCCCCCTAATTTATTCCCCATGTGGCATGACATACCCTCCCTACATCTTAAGACAACATTAGGGTGATATTTTCACCCTTTTTCTCGGATAAGCAAAGCTTCTTTACTTCCCTATGACATGGATCTCTCAACCCGTTTAACTTCTCGTTATTATGGCGCGAACCTGAGCCCGAACAGGAGCCGTGTTTTTACCAACATCAATTCCAACCCAACCTCTTTTTTCCACACCTGATTGTACCCAGGTTTCATGAGATAACTGCCTCCGACCAGGCGCGGCCCGCCTGTCCTCCATTTACTATATATAGCCAGTTTCATACGAAACCGATCCCGCTCCCACTACTCCGGGTCGCCGCGCCACGACCAGCTTCAAGTCACATGTATACACACTCTTACCTTTCTTTATATCTCCCCCTAGCCCCTACTAATTGTCCTTCTCATACCCCTTTCTTGTCTTTTATCTCTTATTCAACCCATTTTTCTTTTAACTTAAGTACCAGTCCCGTTTTTTCATCCTCTACTTCCCCAGACCAAGCTCTCTCCTGCCTCTGTACGCGGCAGACTATGCCCTACTCCCGCTTCATGGTAATAGCCATATAACCACAACAGCTGTGAAGGAGTGTAAACATTGGTCTCGCTCAAGCCTGCTACTCATGCTGCTTATATATTGTTAGCGCGCCCTTGCCAAGGCATTATGTACTACACCCATTTCATTATTTTAACATTACAGTGTTACCTTCCCATTATAGTTCCTCCCCCTGTCACTTTCTGGCCAATTGTGGCCTATCTCTTCAGTGCAGGTGATATCCTGCCACCCCCCATCTTCCACGGGACCCTCCTCTTCGTATTCATGCATTGGCACCAAATCAGGGGACAAGAGCCTTTCCATAAAGTGACTGGTCTTAGCTATACTTACTGGCTTCAGGTGGGAGACATGCACTGGCTTTGGCAGCGTCGCTCCAGTGTCCATTCTTCTCAGTTTTGCAGTGCACCCTGTGGGCCTAGCACAAACGACAAAGGGGCCACAGAAATTTTTCTGCAACTTGTATGCAGTGCCAGGCTGGAGGAGGCGATTGACCCTCATGTATACTAAAGAGCCCGACTTCAATTTATGCGCACTTGCCTGCCTGTCATAATATTCCTTCATCTTTGCCTGTGAAGTTAGCAATGCCTCTCGAGCTAGGTCCCCATAGAATTCTTGTTTCTCCACGACCTTGCCCAACTGCTCCAAAAGGGGTCTCATTTCTCCCTCGTATTCTTTCAACACATTTTCATGGGGGAGTCGTGGGAACCTTCCATACATTAGTAGGTAAGCTGGATAGTTTGTTGTGCTAGAATCCGACGCGTTCATTGCAAAAACTATTGGGGCCACGAAATGGCACCAATTCTTTTGATCCCTGTCCACGTAGGCCCTCAGGGCTGTCTTAAGGCTGCGATTAAATGTTTCTATTTGACCTTGTGTCTGAGGGTAATAACTGCTTCCAAAGACTTGCCTAATCCCCATCACCGTACAGAAATTTCTGAATAATTTGCTCGTAAATGAAGAACCGTTATCGCTGAAAAGAGTACATGGCACGCCCAAGACAGCCACCACATGCTCAAAGAACTCAGGTATCAAGGTCTCTGATTTTATGTCCTTTGTTGGCCAAGCCACACAAAACCTTGTAGCCACGTCACAGACCGTATGCACATATTTATAGCCCCTGTTTGATTCAGGCAGAGGGCCTATAGTGTCAATCTCGATGGCATCCCATGGTACCTGCGACAGCTCCTTCACAGTCATTGGCACCTTGATAGGATTAGGATTTGGTTTCACCTCCAAACACTTCCTACAAGATCCAATATACTCGCTTATGTCTCTAGCCATAGAAGGCCAGTAATATCTTGGCGAAGCTATGCTAAGCATCTTCTTTACACCCAAATGTGCGCCTAGACTGACGTCATGTATTTGGTGCAATAATTTCTCCACCATTGACTGTGGGACCACTAACTGGGCTCTCTCCTCTATCTGAGCCTTTCTCGTTCTTGGAGGCACCCTGTACAAAATACCCTCGGACAACAAGAAGCAGTCGTGTTGCAATAACACTCCCCTGGCTCTCGTGTTGTCCTTGGGAAGCTTCTCCCTCTCTATGTAGTTTGTCATATCGCTGCAAAATTCGTCAGTGATTTGTTCTTTCTCAAACACTTCTCTCGTCCCCAAGGTCCCGTACTCCGTGATAAGCTTCTCATAGAATGCTGTATCAGTGATTTGCACTTCACGCGCTCTCACACCTTTTCTTCTTCTCTCCCTCTGATACTTACCAACCAGTGATGGGACTCCAAGAGTTTTTCTCCTTCTTGAAACTCCTTTGTGGATGAGGGCTGTCTCTTCTGGTGTTTCCTCCTCAGCTTCCTTCTCTCTCCCCTGCGCTGGTGTTTCCTGGCTATCAGACTGACTATCTTCTTCCCCAGAGTCTTCCTCGCCTAAATTCTTGGCTTTGTTTCTCTCCTCAATCCACAGCGCCATTCTTCTCGTTACAGGTGGGTTTTCCCTAGTAACCATCATTATCTGCTCTCCTGGCGTGCCCAGGCGCATCACCACTGTGCCATCGACTTGTGGGAAGTCATTATCATCATCATCGCCTGGTGCCGTGTTTCGCTCTGGCTCTGGTGCACTTACCTGAATAATTGGGGTGTCATCCGTTTCGTCTCGCCTTTTATTTCTGAGCCGTCCATTTTTCAAGATAGACAATCTTCTATATTTCCTGATGGGTGACGCCTCCAGTATCTCATCCTTATTGTAGAATCGAATGTGATTTACTGCTTTAAACCTCACCTGTCTCTGTTGTCCCCCCTGCTCCTCTCTAGCTGTTATGCCATCCCCAAAATATGGCATTCTCGATAAAATATCGGCTGTGATGTTGCATTTCCCTTTGATGTGCCTCATTGTGAAATCAAAATTGCTGAACCAGTCGATCCATCGTGCCATCCTTCCTGTGAGGTCTTGTTTAGCGTTTAGGGCCAGTAGTGCCGCATGGTCAGTGTACACATCGAAGTGGCTGCCCAGTACATAGTGTTTAAACTTCTCCAAGCCATATCGGACGGCTGTCAATTCCTTTTCTGTGGCCGAGAAATTTTGTTCTGCTGATGACAGACTTCTACCTGCAAATGCAACTGGCCTATGGAAACAATTATCGTGCAACTGAGTTAACACAATGCCAATACCTACCCGACTGGCATCACACCATATGGTGAACTGCTTTGCATAATCTGGGTACCTTAGAACGACATCCTCACACATTGATCGCTTTACGGCCTTGAAAGCTCTATCTGCCTCTGTATTCCACTGAAACCGCTCCCTCCTACCAAGTTTCTTGGTCAGTTGATACAAGGGGACCATTTTGTCTGCAAACCCAGGAATAAATGTCCTGTAATAATTTGCTAGGCCGTTGAAGGCCCTCATCTCTCTCACAGTTTTCGGTATTGGGTATGAACGTATTATACGAACCTTCTCTGGGTCCGGCTGTAGCCCGTCCTTTGTAACCACAAACCCCAGAAATTGCATAATTTCATACCCAAACGCACATTTTTCGGCCCTAAATTTAAGTTTAGCCCCTTTGAAAGCCTGCAAAACTTCCTCCACGTGTCGCAAATGTTCCTCCCATGTTTGTGAAGCAATAATCACATCATCCATGTACGGCAATGCATTCGGAACATATTTTAGCACGCTCTCAATCACCGAATGAAATGCTTTAGGTGAAGTCTTAAGCCCCATGGGCATAACCCTGTACTGGTATACCCCCTTGGGCGTGACAAAACTAGTTTTAGGCTTGTCTTCGGGCCTCAAAGGCACCTGAAAAAATCCCGAATGGCAGTCCAGCTTGGAGAAAAACCTTCCCCCTAGCCCTCCAACGTTTTCCAACGTCTCATCTGCTGAGGGGAAGACCCTACATTCGTTTTTTATACATTTATTGATTTTCCTGTAGTCTATGACAATTCTATATTTTTTGTCCTGTTTTTCAGCTGCCTTCCCCTTTTCCACCAGGAAGCATGGTGCAGCAAACTCAGACTCGCCATTTGTTCGTTCGATAATGCCCAAGCGCATCTGCTCCTCTAGCATTGTCTCCAATACCTTCGTCATATGAGGGTTGGTACGATATGGGTTTCGGATTGGAGCCACGTACTTTTCTTTCAATTCTATTTTGTGTGCGAATATATCTGTTGTCGAGATCGGCGAATCTTTTGTGGCGAAAACCGCGCGATAACGCTGCAGCAGGCTTGCCATACTCAGCTTCTGCTCCGTCGTCAGCTTATCGCCTAAAGTATAATCAACCCTCGCCTGATTGCACGCCGCTGTACCTACCTCATTAAGCTGTGTCGGCTGCTCTGTTTGTTTGGAAACATCCGTTGCCACGTAGTCATCTTCGTCAACCACAGAAAATGCTGCTAAAACAGAACCTTTCCCCAATTTTATTGGTGTATTCGCTGCATTAAATAAGGTAACAGGTATATTGTTCCCCCCCCGTTGGGGCTTCACGAGGGCTCTTTTGACCGCAAATGGGACCTGCACACATCTTTTCAAATTGTCAACTACTCCCACTGCATGATCTAAATTTTGATGGGCTGAAACCACTGCCATGCAAGTAAATTCGGATCTAGGAGGTATTATTTTTGGCTTGGTTAGTCTAACGGTGTAATGGTCAGGGTCCTGCATCTGGAAATCAATCTTGGCCTTTCTTGCCTTCAAGAAATCAACCCCTATGATACACTGAAGGGAAAGGCCCCTCACAACATAAAACCATGCATTAGTATGGGCTTTTCCAATGTTAATAGACAATAACACCCTTTCATTCGACTTGTGGCGCCCCCCATCGGCTGTGTAAATAACCAAATATGTCTGTACACGGCGAAGCAGCGCACCCTTTTGCTGCACTACTTGGTTTAGTGTGTCAGTCGAGATGCAGCTGATACTAGCACCAGTGTCCACCAGGCAATTGATTTTCGCCGAGCCAATTGTACAAATTGTTCTGCAGTTTTCCAGCTGGACTGTCACTCTACCCGCGTCACTATCTTGGAGTACTAGTCGCGAGGAACGATCCTCACTCTCGTCTGAATTTTCATTTTTATTTTGTGTCACTTCTTCTCGCTTTCCTAAGGACATTAACCCTTCGCCTCCTTGCGTCTGAAGTTTCAATTTCTGCGTTGCTTTATCCTGTTCACGCTTCTCCCTTTTCTCTTCCTGTATCTTCCATCTTCGTCTTTTCTGGTTCCATCTCTTCCTTACTGCTCTTGTCACATCCCTTTCCCGGGAGGCCATCTCCTGCACCTCCTGCGTTCCCTTCTCCTCTTCCATTCTTGTTTTAGTAGTATTTATTGAAATTGAAATCTTGTTTTCATCCACTTCAGATTGGTCATCTCCTTCTGCCGGTATGGCTGGCGACATTCCAACCGGCACTTCTACTGAAAATTCTGCCGATACACTCCGTCTTTAACCACACCAGTTGTTTTCAGTGGTTGGACTTCGGTCTTCTTATTCATATCTCTTTCTTGGCGTCTCTCTCCTTCCTCTCTCCTCAGAGTCCATTCTCTTTTCCCTGGGGGCGGATGATCAAGGGCTCTGGGACGTGTGCTAACATTACTTGGAGTAATATCATAACCTTTCATTGCCAGAGAGGCTATCATTGACTGTGTGGATCCCACTAGGTGAAGTCTCAGAGCCTTCTCATTTTGTTCATCCGACAGCTCATGTTTCCTGGCCGCTCTTCTAGCTTCCTCGCAGGTACGAGGAGCTTCTGTCAGAACTCTTTCCGCCAATCCATCCTTAAGGCCTGCTCTGAATGCCTTCAATTTTTCATCCTCATGCAGCGATGTTCTTGCTAACAATACCAGCATAGCATCCGCATAGGTTTCCACACTTTTACCTGATTCCTGTCGTCGACGCGAATAGCCATCTTTTACTTCACTGTATGGCATCTCTTGAAACTTACTCAGGAATTTGGCCTTAATATCTGTGTACGACACTGTACCCCTTTTTCTAGCTGATACTGAGGCGACCTGTTGGTAATAAGCTTTAGCTGATCCTTCCAATCTACCTGCTAGCCCCTGGAGCCAGTATGACTCAGGTATGCCCAAGGCACTTGCATAATCTTCGTATTCGGTCAGGAATTCGGACACATTCCTCGTGGCTGTTGAGTGACAAAAATTTTCTGGCCCTATAATGAAGTGTCGCATAGCTGCCCCTCCCCCCCCCCCCCCCCATTAGACTTCTCTGACCATTTCTCTGTTTGTGCAGCAGCAAACGTTGGGAGCACATTAGGTAGCCTATACATTTCAGTTATGTCGCCCGAATCCAGGGAGCAAATCGTGCTACCAGCCCCCATCTTTGCTGGCTGCTGGGCTGCTCTGTGTGGTGTACGAGGCATTCTATTTTTATGCTGCTCATCCCCTTTGACGTTAGTCAGATTCTTGACCAGCTCTGTCAGGTGTTTCCGGTCTTGTTTGTATCGCATAGACGCATCTCTAAATTGGGCACTCTCCTTGTCATGTTCTATTTTCAGCTTATCCATCTCTGACGCCAGCCAGTCTGCTCTTGCTTTCCTCATTTGGTTTTCCTTTTCCATATCCTCACACCATTCTCTATTCCTAGCCTCTCTCTCTTCTTCCATCTCCTGTCTCGCTATTTCTGCTCTCTCCCACTCCTCCCGGTCACTTTCTTCTTTTCTGTTTGCCCTGGCTCTGGCTCGCCTTTCTTCCTCCAGTTCCCTTTTTAGCTCATCCAACTCCTGGTTGTGCTTCTCTCTCTCCTTCACTACAAATTCGTTCCTTTGCTGATCTCTCTTTTCCATATTTTGCTGCGCATTTTTCCAGTCGTTTTGCAATGCAATGATTGTATTTTTGTTCTCTGTTTCTGCAGCTTTTACTCTCTGTCACGTGCCATCCTCCCATGCTATTTTTAGTGCACTTATTCTAGCCTTGTATCTATCTTCAGCATCTTTCAACATTTTGTCATTTGTCCGTTCCCAATCACTTCTCATATCCTGAACTGCCCTCAGGGTATCATCTTCCGCCGTTCTAAGAGCAGCCTGTGTTCTTTGTAACTCTTTACTAACTATGTCCACACTTTGCCTGAGCAATTCTTCCTTGGCTCCTTGGTCCTTGGCTGCGGACTTAAATAGTCAAAGTTAGGATTATAAGGGAGCGGCACCAAGGGATCTGAATAATATGGCGGTTTATCAGCCCCCCACGTTACTTCTGGTAATAACGGTGCTCTAGGGTCATCACAAAAATCTGTGGTGAAGGGATTGTTTCGTTTTGGCTTAGCGCCTCCCACTGCTGTACTTTCAGCACTTAAGTTGGCGTAACTTGGCGGTTCATGAACAGAAGAGTCTGGTGACGAGTCTTCTGTACTTTCCCGTTCCGTTTTCACCTCTCTATTAACATGACCCCCACACTGGGCTTCGCGGATGCCTTCATTCTCGCCAACCTTTTTTCCATCAACTTCGCAAGATTCTTGATTCCATCTTTAATTATGGATACCTCTTCTCTTTCCACTTTGCCAATTCGCTCAGTTGTTTCAACAAAATTCTTTGCACTTTGCGTTATTCGATCATTGTTTTTCTGTATCTCCTTCACCAAGTCCGCCACAGAGGAAGCTTGTTCCGACATTTAACCAACTTATATATATACTCACCCCACCCCTCTGCACACTATCTCCAATCCCGTGGTTCTCCAACCAGTGTTGCGCGCATAGCTTCGGATCTTTGTGCTATTGGATGGTGCTTCGGACCAGGGTGAATATATTTAGCTAGTAATCGTATGCATTCGAAGGTAATCGGGCTTCTGGGTCTTGATTCCCATGGTGTTCAATACAGTACAGTATTAAGAGATAGGCGGCTATATTTCATAGAGAGTCATTGTCGTATATAGTAGTTACTTGTCATGTCGAGTTAGCAGTTTGTAGGATTCCAGTATGAACAACACAACACGAAGAGTTTTAGTACGCCACTACTTGTGTATTGTATCCTATCCTGTACATAGATGCTAGGTTGATAATCCCTTCCCAGAGTTGTATATAGAGAGCCATTAGAGAGATCTTATGGGGACTCCTTCCCTAGAATATTCCCTACCCAGGGAGAAATGTAACGTTCTTTGAACGTTTGTGTAACGTTTGGATATAACTGTTTGCAAACGGTACCCAAACAGTGAACACACAGTGCATGAACATTGAGTGAGGACAATCATCGTTTGTATGCAAACATTGTATAAACGTTTGCAAACGATCAGGAGGTGTGCAAACGAGCAAAAAACGTTATACAAACAGTTCTTTTTAAACATTGTTATTCCCCATTGTGATATATATAATATATGTACACCTAATAAGGAAAGTTGTTGCCCATAGAAACATGAATCTATAAGGCAAATGGGAGGACAGCAGGCCGGGCGAATCATTAATATACTCACTGACTGGCTGTGGATAAACATAGTCTCATATTATTGATCGCTACATTGCGAGATCTTAACGGATTTTGATGATCTCACTCCTCCATAAAGCTGACACGTTTCCGGTTCGTTTGAGATATAATACAAGTTTCTGACATTAGCGGTTCGTCTTCTGTAAGCTTTGGAAAATGCGGCAACGTTGCGGCGATGGCGGCGACGCTACCCTCTTCACTGCAGATTTTCAATCTGCCGCCAATTTGCATTCAGCTGCATGCGTCCTTGCATTTTGAATGCTACAATGGAGAATTCTGTTCCATACACACATTAAACATATACTGAAGTTGACCCTAGTTATCCACAAACTATTCATAATCCTTCCTGCACAGTTGCATGAATACGAAATCAATGCAATACCAAGATCTTACCTTAAATATAAATGTGTCTAGCTGAGAACGCATGGTAATCCAACGGCTATGTCACATGTATGTCATGGGGATTCAGACTCAGGTTTCATTTGAAAATACACAGAACACTAAACAACTGTTCAATGAACGTTTATTTATTGTTTGTGAACATTTACTTTTCTCCTCACCAACACAAACGGTAAACAAACGGGGGAAACGTTACATGAACATTTGCAAACGCACAGAACGCCAAACAACTGATCAACAAACGTTTATCCGCTGTGCGTGAACGTTCGCTTCTCCCTGGGTAGAGTTGATGTTACCTGTTACTCATTGTTACTAACTCTCCACTTGTTGTTACTTATACATATGATCATGTTCCCCGTATATATACCCAGGTGATGAGTGTCGGGTATCCCCATTGGTGGACCCTTATCCTATGATATCTCCCTTCCCTCTGGCCCCTCCCATCCCCTGGCGCATGCCTTAGTCAAAGTCAAATATCCTACCCTACTACCCATCCCTACTGCCCTCTTGTGTTAACCATGGTTACTACACTGGCACCCCTGGTGCCACTCCACCCCTGACACTCTTCCGGTTCCTCCTGTGCCTCTTCCACTCTCTCACCTCCTCCAGTCCGAGACAGACGTGGGTTTTCAAAGTTTGATGGGGCCCATCCTGTGATGGCAAGCACAAAGACCAGGAACGGTCCAAGAGTAAACTATAGACAGTTAGCAGGCGCTGACGAAGAACTGGTAACACCTGTCAAGAAGAATAAGAAAGATTCGAACAAGAAATCTAGAAATAACCCAGAGAAAATGGACTTGGAACCAATCGACTCAACGGAGGAGGCACCTGACCACGAGGATGACCACGAGGATGGCCATGAGGGTGACCAACCGGAGGACTCCCCATCTTAGCACCAGGCTAAACAGGGGAACCCGAAAACTAAAAGTAAAAGTAAAGCAAGAAACACTACAACCAAAGTCGTGGATACGTTTTGCGATACAATACTTGAGATGTCTCGAGTGCAGTCCACACCTAACACGCACCATCAGAGAGAAAGTCACAGGGAGCAGGACTCCTCCAGGCAGCGCGGGCTCAAGCGTCCTCGGCGCAAGAGTGCACACAGGCGACCACGCTACTCCTCCCCCGAGTCGGGCAGGAGGCACTATGACAGCGATACCACTTCGGCCTCAGGCGTCACATCCTCATCCTCTGACTCTACCCCACCTAAGAAGAAGAGGAAGGGAAAGAAAAAACGAAAAAAGTCTTCAAAGAAAACCCTGGATGAGTTACGCCACCCTTTTCGCCACTACTCGTCAGACACTGACTCCTCCTCCTCAGGCTCGGACAGCCTCCCGTCCCCCAAGCACTTCAGGAGAGCACACAAGCACCAACGCCTAACAGCAAAGGCCCTAGAGCGCCAGTACGGAGGAAGGGCAAAAACCAAAGGTAAACAAGCTATGATACATACACCAGAAAACTCCCTCCCAACTGATCTTGCCACCCGATTACGAGACGAGAAACGGGACATTACGATAAATGAGTATTACTACGGCTTCGCCGCTATGTGTGCCCTGAAAGCAGAGCAAGGATCTACCCTTCAATGTATGCTAAGGCACTTGTCAGAGGTGGGGGAGGACGTAGCCGTCCATAGCTGGAGAGGCCCCCTCCTCTGGTCCCAAACTGTGGTGGACAATGTCCTGGATCGGAAAGTTAAGTGGCGGGACATACACTACATCCAGCAACAAAGGGCTAAAATCAGCTGGAACCATCGGCCATCATCACTGATTAAGCCCAAGGAGAAGAAAGGCTCAATCTCGGTCCCATGCCCTTTCTATAACTCAGAGGAATGTTCCCTATCGGAGACACACGCAGAAGGAGTTATAACCCTATTACATTGTTGTGGCTACTGCTACTACAATACTCGCCACAAGCAGTACTTTCACACCGCCAAAGGCTGCAACAACAGACGAGCAAATGCTGGCAGAGACGGGAACAATACCCAGAGCAACAACGACCGCTACAACAAGCCCAAACGCGACTGGCAAGGCCCGTACAAGCCAAGGGACACATCAACACCTGCCCCTTCCTCCGCCAGCAGGTCGCCAAAAAACTACAATGCTTGACTGCCCAGCAGTCAAATAACAAACGTGAGTTGAACACCTTTCAAAACTTTAATAGTCCACCACCTACCTTCATCGATTCTACTACAATAACAAACTCACAGACAACCGCTCCCGGAAGGAGAAGCCATGCTGCTTCCCTCCCGGAAGTAAACAACCAAAATGGCCGCGCCACTTCCGCCCAAGCCAAAAGCGTGCTCTCGGAGCCAACGCATTATGTGAAACATACTAACTGTGACAGAACACGGCCCCACACGGCCAGGATTAAACTAACAAACAAACTGTATGAACCAACTGTGACTGTTGGTGTAGTGAAACAAACCACGAGTGAATCTAACTGCAAAGAAACATTGGATAAATCCCCACCACTCGCAAGTGCCTCAGTTATCGCCCAGTCGGACTCAGTCGAGTCTGACTACAACCTCCCGTACGTGGACGAGGAGGCAGAAGTACTACAACAAGAAGTGATATTGCAATTGGCCGAAGGTAATTCAATCATAGACTCACTTACTCGAATGAACCAACTTGTCTCCGAGGAGAAGCCGCCTCCTAACTATATGTTCAACAACTATGGTCAGTGGCCATTCCCATCGATCTCACTACCATCAGAAATGGCCAAGATATACGAGGCAGTGCGGGCCGCAGGCCTACCTAATTGGCAAGGTGCCAAGTATGTGTTGCCATCAAACATGCCAATAGCTGCATGGAAAAAGGTCTCAACTGGATACTCCGAAGACCAGACTATCTTCAATGGGATTCTCTACGGTTTCCCATTACAGTATATGGGTGGCCCTCAGCCGCTACAGACTGGAAATACCAACCACCCGTCAGCTATAGCATTTCCAACCCATATTGCAGAATACTTGGATAAGGAGTGCTCCCTGGGGGCCATGGCGGGACCATTCACCAGCCCCCCATTCGTACCCTGGTGCCACCACAGTCCCCTAATGACGAGACCTAAGTCTGACAATAACAAACGCAGAATCATCGTGGACCTGTCATACCCTGACTGTGGGGTTAATAAGTGGGTGCCCAAAAACTTCTACAACAGAATACCAGCAGTCCACACATTTCCTACAGTCACCATGGCAACCGAAATAATAAACAACCTAGGTAGAACCGGAGTCATAATGTCAGTCCTCGACCTATCAAGGGCATATAGACATCTCAGCGTGTGTCCACTTGACTGGCCCCTACTGGCTATACAACATGAAGGAAACACTTACGTGGACAGAGCCCTGCCGTTCGGTGCTAGACTTTCTGCCTACATTATGCAAATGGTAGCCTCCTTCATAGTGCGGGCACTAGCAGCTGATGGAGTGCTGTCATTGATGTATCTCGATGACATAATCCTCTTGGCCCACGACAAAATTACCATGCAGAGAAACTTTGATAAAACAAGACTACTCCTGACTTCCCTCGGTCTAAAAATCGCAGAGGAAAAAACCCAGCACCCCTCGACGAGGGTGCAGTGGCTCGGGATAGTCCTAGATACAAGCAACAACACTATGTCGATCCCAACTAAAAAGCTCTAACTGCCATACGACCGGCTACCTTATTCATGCAGAGACTCCTGACTGCTCTAAGAGAGGCCAAGGGAGGACCTATCCTCATCACCAAGTCAATAAGAGCAGACTTGGCCTGGTTTAACAAGTTCACACCAGAGTATAATGGAGTCTCGATCATCCCCTCCAACGCTGTGGCCAGAACTATCTGGGCAGACGCCTGTATGACGGGCGGAGGAGAAACCAACGGAAGCCACTACTACTCATATGTCTTCTCAACACACGATACTGCAGGCAGAAACATCAACCACTTAGAGGCACTCAACTGCCTCGCTGCAGCAAGGACACTTACCTCAGAAGCTGACAAAGGCCTTACTGTCCGAATTTGTTGTGACAATCAAGCGGCAGTAGAGGCATACAAGGGAGGGAAGCCCAGAGATCAGACCCTCGCCGCGTGCGCTAGGGCATTCTGGTTTCTGTCAGCACAAAGAGAAATCTCATTCCAGTTTGCTCATATACCAGGCACACTAATGGACCTGCCTGATGCCCTATCTCGAGCACACACCTCCCCCAAGTTTAAGTCAAAAGCTGATAGTATTATATCCCAACTTAATTTACAACATGCAATCTGTCATGCAAGTGCACTTACCATCTGTGATTTCTTGTAGGCAGGAGACAGGCGGCCCTAGAGCTAAAGGCTAGGAGCAGGAGAGTCCAGTCTCACAGACCAGGAACCAACGCCAACAGGGAGTCTGCCGTACGCCTGTACATCTCCTTCTGCCTGGCCCTCGGCCTAGACTACTCCTCACCTGCCCCTGCTCACATCTGCTGGTACCTCGAGTACCTCGCAGACAACCAGCTTAAAATAGGTACCATCGTCAACAATCTCTCATCCATCAGGACGTTCTTCCGAATGTCTAGGCTAGACGTGTCCCCCTTGCAGGATTATGATGTCGATCTTGCAGTAAAGGGACTACAGCTGTCACTTAGGCACACTCCATCGCCAAAGGCCCTAGTGTCCCCAGAAATGTTCAGGGCCTGCCTGAAGACGGCCGAGTCCTTTCCCAACGTACACCAAACAAGGGCATCCCTAGTGATAATGTTTATGGGCTTTATGAGACAGTCTAACCTATTTCCGGCCACTGTCAAAGCTTATGACCCCACCAGACACCTGACACTGGGGGATGTGACCGTCGATCCGACAGGAGTCACTCTCATGCTCAAGTGGAGTAAGACTATGCAGACATCAAAAACACCAGTGGAGATTTACCTACCTCAGAAGGAGGGAGACAAGGCCTGCCCATGAAGGGCTCTTGCCAAGCTCCTCCACCTCAACAAAAACAAACCCAGGTCAGCCCCCTTGTTCGCATTCCCCAATGGGAATCCGATCACTACCTCATACATGAGAAAGCAGTGGGCCGCTATAGTGACCAAGACAGGCTATGACCCAAAAACCATCTCCATGCATAGCCTACGCAGGGGAGGAGCCTTCTACGCATACCATCAAGCAGGAGCCTCCCTTAACGATATCATGGCACATGGAACGTGGACCTCAGATGCGGTGAGGTCATACCTACGCCCATCTAAAACCTCCAGGACCTCAGTCCATAGAGCCCTCAAGGCCCTATAATCTTTGGGGTGTACTGAGATCCTGAACAAACTGACTCAAATACTACAACCTGTCTACTGTGTGGGATGTGTGTGTGGCCCTACGGCCCAACATCCATTATATAACTTCAACAAAACCCTCAACTGCCGAAAATTTACCCCACTAAGAATAAATAAAATCTATTTCAACTCAATAACTGATTTGTGTGTTTAATGGGGGAGAAATTATCCTAACTGGATAATTTCCCGTCATTAAACCCAAGAGAGGCTTGAGTGCGGGCCTCCCGGAAGCTGGCACCCCTGGTGCCACTCCACCCCTGACACTCTTCCGGTTCCTCCTGTGCCTCTTCCACTCTCTCACCTCCTCCAGTCCGAGACAGACGTGGGTTTTCAAAGCCCACCCACCTCCCTCTTAACAATATATATGAATTCGAACTATCTATACACTCTGAAAGGGGGTGTACTGAGATCCTGAACGAACTGACTCAAATACTACAACCTGTCTACTGTGTGGGATGTGTGTGTGGCCCTACGGCCTGACATCCATTATATAACTTCAACAAAACCCTCAACTGCCGAAAATTTACCCCACTAAGAATAAATAAAATCTATTTCAACTCAATAACTGATTTGTGTGTTTAATGGGGAGTGAATAGTCTCATAACCATAGCTTGTCCTGATAGGTATTATAGCAAGAACAGCATAGTATCGCGTATGAGGGGGGCTATATTCTCCGAGTATGGCCGAAAACAACGAGGCCGTAGGCCGAGTTGTTTTTCGGCCATACGAGGAGAATATAGGCCCCCAAAGACGCAATACTTTGCTATTCTTGCTTTTATTCCATGATTCTTACCCTAAAACAACTTTATTTGCATTAATTTCATCAAACTGTGTTATCCTTATACTCTCGAACAGTCGTGACGTCACTGTACAATACAGTGAGTTTATATTGTACACCTTGTGAGCGGCAAGTATATCGATTATATTGTACGCTCACGGCCAAATCATGGAATAAATATATATATGCGACTTACGAAGAACTACACTTCACCATTTATTTTTTTCATTATTCCTATTTCAATAAATAAAGAGAATGGAACTGAGTTCTATTCTATATTTATTATATGGGCATAACACTTTATGTGTAATATGTGTAAATGTGAAAAAAGTAGCCGACTTGGTGAAAGCTCAGAGTCATATAGTATGCATACTATATGAATATTTTTATTGCACCTCTCAAGAAGGGTGCACGTATAATAAATAGAGAGAATGGAACGCCCTGTCAGTAATCGGAAATTTATTGGACGAGATTCGTCCGCATATTTAAAGCATGATGCTGTAGGCAGAGTGTGGACGAATCGACAAAAACAAAAACTATGCGGCAAACGTGTTTTGTCGCCGGCTTAGCAAACTACATTTTTTTTTTAGAAATCTTTTCAATAGAAAAATTCAAACCAACCATAATACTTAATCTTGTGTTTTAACCTGTTGTTTCTCTGATTTGCTGCTCGTGCCTTCTCCCAGGCAAGGAAGCCTTTCTACCTTTGTTGTACATATACATACTTTTAACATATATATATATTTCACATCTATATTTTAATTCAAGCAACACTGATATTAATAAGAACTCTCCCTTATAAAATAGCTTACGCCTGTATATACGCTTTGGTTTGAAGGAACATCCAATTTATGATCTTAACATTTAAATTGTTTTCCTCTATACCGAACATGATTTCCACTGGTTTTATAATTTTTACCATTTCTATCTCTTGAGTAACATATGCCTTTGGATTTGTTGACATATATATATGCTTCGCGGAGAGCCTTGGTTCTCCACAAAGACGGCGGAAGTGCGGAGGTAACATCAGAGCTATTTTTAGACAACTACATTTTTATGGTACGTTTACTATATATGAATATTTTTATAGCACCCCACTTATAGCATCTTTCATATGGAGTGCGCATATAAAGTGCGATATCCACTTAGCCGACAACCGACAACCGACAAAAGTGTCCAAAGGTGACCGACAATCGGTTCCCTGCCATCGTCGGTCACCTTCGTCGGTTCCCGGTATTTACTTACACGACAAAAATGTCACAAAAAGGTCACCGACAATCGGTCACCAAGGGGTGACCGATCGTCGGTCACTGGTATCCACTTGTACGATAATCGTGTACCAGGCATTTATATTATATTTTAGTTGTGATTTCCTCAGATATTGTTTCAAACGAATGTCGGTATATTTATCCTACTCTAATTTAATGTTATTTCTCATTTGGTCTTGCAGTACCCATGTCTTTAGGTACCAAATGATAGCAAAAAGAGTTAATTTGTTCATATATTTAGTTTGATTATATGCCAAAATGTGTTGTTCGTACTTAAATATCTGATCAATTTTTTTTAAAAATATTTTTATTGGCCACATTACATTACAGATTTTATATCATATTCAACTCAAAATTACGCATAACAAACACAGCTGTTATATTTTGTGCATTGCCCGTGGTATCAATACATTATTGCTTATCAAATTTCAAATTTACTCACAAAAAATACTCATATCATTAAACACTACATTTCCAAATAATAAAGATTTAAATGGCTGTCCTGTCCGCCACGAATACATTCAATCTCTATACAGAAACAATACGATCTATTCTCGATTCTCTTAGTGATCATACACCTACATAAACATACTATCAAGATAAACTATTCTCGTTGACATGTACATTTCCCATCAACACTGCCCAGCTGATCAATTCACCTGGTCGTAACGGCGACACAGATATTCCAAAACAATATTTTACATGTCTATGTATGTATAGTGTTTATTTCCAGTTTCGACATAATTAAGTACAGATAAAGATAATAGTAACAATAATTCTGGAAATGGGTCTCCCTTTCTATGGTAGCCTTAGCTCTTCCAAGGGGTCCCTTGTACATTAGTTAATTAATTACAATAGGTGATAGGTAGATCACCTAAAATTAGTAATTACAAAAATATTGTGTTTTTTCATAATAATTATAATGAACAGGTGTAGAAAACATTTTTCTCAGCAGAAGTAATATATTTATTTAATGCGGCTGTGTATTATATTCAAATTCCATGATGATACTTATTTTCTAGTCTGAAAAAGCACATATAATGGTAATAACGGCGAAGATTGTGACAAAAGAACTTTGAAAGTAGGGTTCCCACAGTCTTATTTTGACCAAGGAATTCAAATAAAATGGTTATATTCATGTCTGATGCTCGCAAATACAAGTTGTAGACAAACTAGGATGGAAAACCAAATGATGTCCGATTGGGAGAATTACTCATATATATATGAATAAATATTAAGTTATAGAGAGTTAAATTAACGTAGAAACAAAAAGAAATACATGCAAAATAAATCACAAATGTTAAAATATTGTTCCAAAACTATAA
Source organism: Sthenelais limicola (assembly GCA_942159475.1). NCBI lineage: Eukaryota > Metazoa > Annelida > Polychaeta > Phyllodocida > Sigalionidae > Sthenelais > Sthenelais limicola. The sequence continues at coordinate 90,336,630 of OW804096.1, read as the reverse complement.
GCAACTGGGATAAGGTGATAGGAACCGTACAAAAGAATAAATAAGAGGAGAAATGTTGAAAAATGCCTTAAAAAGACCAATATGAAAAATAATCAACCCCAAATAGTGACAAAATTAATGTGGAAATGAACTAAAACGTCGATGCAAATGTAATTGAAGTGTTTCCCAATCATAACCAACATCGATATGGCCATACCAGCCGAAAAAAAAAATAAAAAAATTGCAGGGGGGACCGATTGTTGTTATATTATTGAATATAATGTAAGGGAAAAGCAAGTGAACACGGCGGCTTGTTGATGTTAACTACTTTATTTAGTCATAGAGCGTGGGCGCGTCCCACGCGACCTAGCGCGCATGCGCTGGTTGGCAATCTCCAATAGTAGGGGGGATACTACCCAAGATGCTAAGAAGGGGGAGTATACTACCCATATAGGTTTTAATTACACAAGCGTACCTATATATAGCATAGTCCCCTCCCCTCTTTTCAAATCAAACAATCTTTTGATTTCCTTAACTAATCGTACAATATATAGTAGCAAAACTTAATCTAAATACCGATAATCCTACTACAATTCGTTTGCGTTTACAAAATATAGCGCCTCATAAACAGGCTCGGAGTTCTGCTCCTCTCGCGGTGAATAGAAAATAATATATCGATATGCTTAGCAGAGCTAAATCTTTCGTCGATTCGACGCGCTCTGGTTCGGCGAAAGACATTCCAAGCCTGTACTGGCGATAGCTTACTACATATCTCTAAAATCTTCTAATATACCTTAAATACTTTTAGACGCTCAAGTGGTCGCCATCTTATCCTTACATCTTCTCATTTTTTGATGTTTGGATATTTCTCTTACATAATCCACACAATCTCTCCTTTTTTATTTTTCGGACATGAATAAAATTAAAAGTGACGGCAAAAATAAAACAACTCACAAATAAATGACATAAAATGCAAGCTTTGAGCGATCAAAAGCCTCGACATTTAATACTACTAAACTAAAAGTCGAAGAAATAGCTAGGTTTACGAAAATACCGTTGTAATCGGGAATAAACGCCTGGTGGCGCCACTATGCTTCCGCAAAAATCACAACTTTCGCTATCGTGAATGCCGTATTTCTTAGCTCGCTAGGTGATAACTAATACCTTAAGAAAATCCAAAAAAATTTCTAGGCGACTAAATACAAACAATAAATCACTTTTATCCGAGTCTAACAGCGCAGATCAAACCTCTTATTTTTTTAACCTGCTGTCGTGCTCGTGTTAGGTTCTGGTGATCATTCCTGGCGACCAGATACGCCCTCTGTCGTAAAAAACTGAGCAAAAGCATAATACTAGGAATAAACGCCAGATGGCGCCACTCTGCTTCCGCAATTGATGCTTTCGCAAAACACGTAAGTATGACAACTAGAAATTAGTAAATAATGAAACAATTCTCTCTTTTAAATAGAAATTTGTACCCTTCGATAATAGTCATCGATAAAATACGAATATAAAACATGGTTAAAGTTACTTCTACTGCTAAAAATGCTTGAAAAACATAACAATCGTCCGACATTCTCTCGCGGTTCCGCCATTTTGGATCCCGAGTGGATTCCCGCCTTGCTATAATTAATAATGTTCTATTCTTTGAATTTTTCCTCCTGGTGTCGACGTGGAGCTATGCGACCTAGCCTTTAGTCGCTGAAGTCGGGTAATCCAGGGGCGCACGCAATTACTTCCTCCTCTGAGTCTGACAGTCTGTTGTAAGTAGAGGAACATAATTCACATGCATCAAAGATAGGTACGATTCTTCTTCACACATATCCATAAATAATTAAAGACAAGGAAAATCCCTATAAAAATGTCAGCAATTGTTTTTCAAAGCAAATATCATTCTATTAATTCATAAGAATTCTGAGTAACTGGGCGTAACCCAACACCACGCTTACCAACATAGAAACCAAGGCTAAATTTGTTAGTAATAAATATTAGTGGCGTGTTTTACCTACCCCTCGTTTTTTCTTAGCTGTTGTGGGCTCTTTCGGTTCCACTTCAGCTGAACTCTTTCTCCGTTGGGGTAGATAAGTACCAGGAGAATTGATACACAAGGGTTGTTCACTAAACCTTCTAAAATGTTCGATTGCTTTCTAGATAGCTTAACCTCTTCTTTCAATTTATACTTTTTAGGGAGCCCCCAGCACTTGAACGTGAGCCTTCCTGCCCAAGTCATCTTTAACAGATTAGGCCTGCACCACCTAGACTCGATGGATGTCTGCAGAAGTATAGGGGCGATGGTGTCAGAAATAGCGTTGATTTCCTCAGCGACTTGCTGTATTTTCACAGTGCATGCCTCATCTAACCACTGGAATTTGAGGCTGACCCAGGCGCAGTATTCGCAGCCTACTGAGGTCGAGCAGCAATTATTACAAATACAACATTTCATGCACTTATCCCTTAGGCAGCCACAATGTTTCCAAATTAACTTTATGATGAATATGGCCACAATGCAAGCTAAGATGATTGTTGCCCAGTCCGTATGATCCATCTCCTCAATCTTGAATCGTGGGAGCTTGTCAAAGGTCGGGATGGTAGGGGCTTTCCTGAGGTATTTGCCGATACGGTACGGCTTCAGGCTTAGGCGCGATATGTTGAGGCCATTTGTCGCCGGTGCAATGCACAGGAAGCCTATGTACCTGTTCAATTTGTACACAAGAATTATCACCATTGCCAAAGATATACTAGACAATATTAACGAAATCCAAGTGATTGGTGAAACCTTTCCTAAATCTTTGAAAGTGAGATGCAGTTTGTTCCACTGCGACAGATGTAAGGTGTCGTTTTTTAACATTTCCTTCGCCATTTCTACTACATTTAAACCATTATCAAGTATCTCTTGAGGCACTTGGCTGAAAGCCTTTTGTAAGTCGATCTCGTTTGGTAAATGTAATTTAATCAAATGATTATGCATAGAATTTGCCTCCAAGTCTTTTATATCCAGATGGAAAGCCATGGCTATGGGCATATTAAAGCCTGCTCTAACTTCGAGAACATTATGTCTGTCGCTGCAGCCATTTGTTTTTGCTGCTATCGTTGCAAACTTAAACTGAATCTCACATCCGCATGGTAATGATACAATAGAGAAAATTGCTAGTTTAATTGTATTGCTAGGTTCTCCCCTGCACGATACCATTCCTGTGTCTCCGTTATTTATAAGAATATGTTTGTAATTATCTAACGGAATATGGATTGAAGGCGTTGCCAAGGTCAAAAATGTTTTGAAATGACACAACTTCATAATCGCCTCCTTGTTATCCGCAAAAATTGATACTAAACATGACGGTTCCCTCACGCTAAATTCCATTATACTCTTTTTGCAGAAATAACTCGATTCCTCCAGACCACATACCTCCTGCATATCCTCCCCAAGTTCTACAAAGAAATTTTCGTTACTACTGATGCCTAGAAGGATGTTCTCATCGTGTTGTAGCATAGTATAACCGAGAGCTTGATGGGTATGGGCGTGGATCGGAATTGGAAAAATGACTGGTTTGTAAAGGTTATAGCGATGGGGGGCGTAGCTAAATTTGATTTTTATCGTTACTGTTAATAAATGTCCTCTATAGGAAGCATCGATATTTCTTCTCCACTCGTTATAATCTCCTAAAGGTTTAGCGTTTGGAGTTTGCTGTTTTAATTTTCGTGTGAGAAGGTTTACCGCATATTGTACCTGTTGCTTAGATAATACAACCATAGGCAGATAAGATGACTGTAAATCGTCAAGTGCTCTTAAGAGAGTATCTGCAGCTTGCTTATATTGCAACTGGACATCAATATTAGACAGTTGTTCTTCCATAGTCAAAATACCTGCTACGTTTGCGTCTGTAAAGTTTACTCTGTCGTCGAATTCCTTTACTAGTATTTGCAAATCGTGGTCTGCCTTAGAGAATTGTCTAATGGTCTGACCTCTTAGTTTATTAGCGAACTGTGCCATAACATCTGCATTTTCCGCTATATCCAAAGTTAATTCATCTCTTTCTATTTCAGATAGCTCGGTTTCTCGCATGGCCTCTATTACTCTGGACAGATCGGACGACATCGCCTGAAACTCTGGTTCTGTGGCCGTTCCTACCGCTAAGTTTAGAGCATTACCGATGAACTGAAAACCTCTTCTTTTTGGTCTGGTAATAGTCATACTATCTAAAACGTGAATAATCCTATCGTAGGTTCTATTATTCTGTGCGCCGAGCACTGCTTGGAGCTTCTTTGAATCTTCCAAAAATCGGTTAAAGTAGACATACTCCGATCTAAATTCTGAAATTTTATAGACTTGTTGCGGCACGGTTATAGGTATCGTAATTCTCACAAAATGCAGATTTGTCTGGGTATCTAACATTTCCTCAACCTTTCTGAACATAACCCCATAGTTCTGTCGTAATACTTCTGAACTAATGGCGCTGGTCGCCATAAGGCATAACCTAGAATAAATGGTAAAAGAAAAGATTTTGGTTAACCCTAGCAGATAAACTTTTTCCCATCTTAACATTTTAACATAATTTCATACAAATAGCCAAAATGTAATCCATGATACAATTGCAAACCTCACAGTTCCTATCCTTGGAACAGGGTATAGGCACAAGAAAATGCTAGTTTTGAATGACTCACCATAAAAATATGGTCGAACTTCTCATCGTGAGACTGTTGTCTTTTCTCCACAGGAGACGTGCAGGTTTGCTTCTGTAAAGTTCGGAGTCCAGGGTGGAAGTGTCCGACTCTAGGATAGCGTCACTTCAAGTGTGACCTATATAACTACAGCGTGGGTGACCAGGGACGCTACTTAGCCGATGAAGTGACACGCCCCCTTATACCAGTCCTAGGTGTGTAACCTAGCCAGCTCTGGCCAAGCCGCTGCAGCCCAAGTGTGAGTCTACGCACATCCCACCAAACTCTCCTGACGCCAAACATTGGAGTATGTGTTAACAACCAGTCCCTAGCAACCTGCTGCTTAAATATGCAGTCCAGGGTTTTCATGAATCGGCGACTGTATCTGAGGCTGCCTAAACTAATCCCCTTCCCTTGGGTTTTGTATCTATAAAGTATTTATCCTTGATTTATTTTTCTAAGCCTGCCCCTAGTTAGTCACGTCGTACTTATTTTATCTCTATCCTGTAATCCTTATTTATTAATCGGGTAGCTTGCCACCGCCTTTCCCAGGCTTATCTTACGGATAGCATAAACAAAGAAATGTCTTGGAAAAATATAATTACCCAATCTAGATGAGCTTGAACCTGTTCGCTTCCCTTAATAACTTCTCCTCGTCCAAAAATGTTGTCAGTTTGAAGTTCTTTATACTCCCCGGCTTTTCCTTTTGTTCTTCTAGTAATTCACTCTCCCAGTCTTCAGCTTCCCACGCTGAGCCATTATTCTCTGGTTCCTGTACTGGTTGAAATCCTATCGTTACGTTATACCAGTAGGTCCTAGTAAAGTCATTAGTAATCTGTTCTAATTCTAGCTCTTTCTTCTCCTCTTCAGAAATTTCCTGTTGGAGTCTGGTGATAGCCATTGTGATATAATATTTTTTTCTCTAGGTAGTTCTTCCCTCGAGTGTCTTGCTTAGAATGGTCTATCTCCTTTAAATTACCTTCCTGACCTTTGTTAATGCAACCTTTTAGCTTTATTTTTAAGGTTCGCCTCCCCGGTCGCTTTGTTTGTCGCTTCCCCCTTTAGACAAAGGTTTTAATTAATGGGGTTGACTGATTGCGAGTTGTTAGTGGCGTCAAAGCCGGGACAAAGGTCGGCTTGGGCATTTTAGCGTGGCCTCTTATTTGTGTAAGCCAAGCTGCCAACCCGCTAGCCCCTTTGGTAAAGCTACGATTACTAATCCTGTTGATACCAGCTGTTAAAATCTTTACAGGCCTGGTCCCGTATGAGTGGCCTTATCGACTCTTTAATTACTGACGCTGGCATTTTCCAAAGCCTCCCACTCTTTGTCTGATAACTCGATAGATAAATTGTTTACCAGCTCCTTTGATAGCTCAGCCCTTAAAGGCTTTATGTGGGCGATGTGAACTGGCTTTGGCAAATCTTTATTGTTCTTTAAGTCCCTCAGCTTTACTGTCGTTGGGCTAAACCTTTCAGTAATCAGCATCGGGCCGCAGAAAGCCATTTGTAATTTCTTACTAGTCATGTTATCTAGCAATCTGTGTATTTTTACATACACAATTCTACCTGCTTCTAGCTCAACCTCCCTAGATTTTGAATCATGTCGATCCTTCATTTTTTCTTGGGATTTTTCTAAGTTTCTAGAGGCGGTAATTGCTAATTCTTTCTGGACCTTTACTATTTTTGCCAGTGTATTTAACACTGTGTCGTTCGTGTCTGGGCCTGCCAGAGCTGCGTCTGGGGGTGTTTTTACTGATCTCCCTGTTGCTAAGATAAAAGGGCTATACCCCAAACTATACGAATCTGTTGTGTTTAAGGCAAAAATCACGCTTTGTAGGTAGCGATCCCAATTTTTCTGATTGGCTGAAATAAAAGTTTTTAGGTGTTCTATGATCGTGGAATTATTTTTTTCCACTAAACCCTGGCAGCTGGGTCTCCAACTTGCCCCGAATACCTGTTTTATTCCCATTGATTTACAGAAATCGCCAAACTCTGTGCTTGCAAAGCATGGCCCGTTATCCGAATGGAGAACCTGTGGGACCCCTACCTGGCATATTACCTTCTCATAGAATTCGTGTTTAAGGTGTCCTGAATCTATTGCTCTGGTTGGCCAAGCAAAAACGAATCTGGAAAAATAATCCACACATACTTGAATATAGCGGAAACCCGTTGACGACTGTGTCATTGGTCCCATGCTATCTATCACTAGGTGTGAAAATGGGTAGGGTGCTCTGTCCCTAATTGTCAAAGGAGGGTTTATGGGATGTTTCATCTTCTTAGCTTGTAGACAAATATCACAAGAGCCCACAAAATCCACTATATCTCTTGACATTCTTTTCCAGAAATACCTTGGTTGTATCAACTTTAATAATTTAGTTGATCCTACGTGTCCGCCCAGCGGCCTGCTATGTAATATCTTCAGTAATGTTTTCACATAGCTTCCTGGGACGACGGTCTGGACTAATTGTGGGTCTCCCTTAACTCTTGTTGGGACCCTATATAGAACATCCCCCTCAATAAAGAATTTATCATTTGTTAGGAGGATTTCTCTAGATCTTTTATCGTCTTTTGGTAGTTTATTATGGCAAATAAAATCGCTCATTTCCGAGCAGAACTCATCCTCTGCTTGGAGTTTGATAATCTCTTCATTATTTAAAGGATTCTCGACTGTATTACCTTCACCATAAAATTCTTTATCTCTCGATTTTGGGATTTTTGCTGATTTATCTAGTATTTCTGCTTTACTTGCAGCTCGAGTCTGTACTGGCTCGCAAGATGCTGAAATTATGTCTACGTCAGCCTCGTGGAGGATCGTTTTTTCTGTTGGTGACCCTGCCTTCAGAATCGAGTGATGTTTGTACTTCAAGATAGGATAGTTCTCGAGGGCATCTGACTCCTCAAAAGGTTTGACTGCATCGATTGGGTGAAAAGAAACGCCTTTTTCCGAACTTTCTATGTGTTCTGGAATAATCTTAGGTTGTTTATAGTCTCTTCTACTAAGACAATCAGCTACTGAATTTAATTTCCCTTTCACGTGTTCGATCTCGTAATCAAATTGATTGAAATATTCCAGATACCTGGCCATTCTACCCTGTAAATTTTGCTTCGATTTTAAAGCCAGTAGGGCTGCATGGTCCGTCAGGATTTTGAACTTCGTTCCATGTACGTAGTGACCAAACTTTTCTAAGCCAAATTTCGTGGATAAAAGTTCCCGATCAGTCGTAGAGTACTTCTGTTCGGCTGAGTTTAGTGATCTACCTGCAAAAGCTATTGGTCTCAATACGTTGCCCTTATGTAGCTGGGCGATTACTGCCCCGATCGCAAAATCGCTAGCATCTGAACTGATGACCATTTCTTTAGAGTAATCTGGATATCGTAGGGTTACTTTCTTACAGATCAAATCTTTTATTCTTTGGAACGAACCTTCACACTCCTTGGTCCACACAAATTTGTTTTTCGCTTTTGTTAAAGCGTACAACGGTCTCATAATGTCACTAAAATTTGGGATAAATGATCTATAATAATTTGCCAATCCATTGAAAGCCCTCACATCCTTTAACTTTTTCGGTCTTGGGTGTGTTCGAATAGGCTCTACCTTTTCTGGATCTGGCGATATCCCTTCTTCATTAACCATAAAACCCAAGAATGGGACCTGTGTTACCCCAAATACACATTTTTCCTCCTTGAATTTTATGTTTGCTTTCCTGAAAATTTTAAACAATCTTTCCAGGTCCCTGACGTGATCTTCCCAACTGCTGTTTGCAATGAGAATATCGTCAATGTAAAATACTGCCGACTTCAAATCCGATAGCAGAGTATCTACCACCCCGTGAAAGGCTCTTGGACAAGTCTTCAAGCCCATGGGCATCACTTTGTATACATAATTACCGTAAGGTGTTGAAAAACCGGTGAGTTTCTCGTCCCCTTTTCTAATGGGAATTTGGTGGAAGCCAGAATGACAGTCCATCTTTGAGAAATATTTACCTTTTAGCTCTCCCACTTTTTCTAGGGTTTCCTCTGCTGAGGGAAATAGTTTACTCTGGTCGCGGATCTGATTATTCAGGAACCTAAAGTCCACGACAAGACGATAAGCTCTATCCCTCTAGTTGACCCTGGTTTAGCCACCAAAAAGGCTGGAGATGTAAATTCCAAAATCTCGTCGGTTTTTTCAATAACCCCCTGGTTTACCTGGGTGTCCAAAGCTTTCTTCATTTCTTGCCTAATCACTGGGTTTACCCTATAAGACTTGAATTGTTTCGACTGGTAATTTTCTTTTAAATCGATTGGGTGTTCATAAATAGTTGTCCTCCCCAGGGCTTTATCTTTACCTACAAACAGATCCCCGTATTCTTGTAGTAATTTATTCACATCTTCTTTCTGATTTTCGTTCAAATTCTCTCCCAATTGGTACGAGATTTGCTTCGAATTACCATCTGATTCAGTTACTTTAGATTCCTCTATCGAGTTTACCTCCACAAAGTCTTTCTCGTCGCAGATAGAATATAATCCTACAATAGACCCTTGGGGTATAACCAATCTGTCGGTTGAACCGTTAAATATACACATTGCTATTCTGTTTGAGTGACCCTTTGGTTTGGTTAGAACTCTTTTTACCAAGTATTTTACTGGTCTTTTTCTGAACATATTTTCTGTTATACCAATCGTTTCGGATAGATTCATATGTGCGACTACCTGATTAGTACAAATCAGTTCTGTCGAGGGCTCCAACACGTATTTCTTGGTCGCCCTAATAATATGTCTCCTCTTATAAATATCAAAGTCGATGTTTGCTCTGTAGTTCTTGAGGAAATCTGTACCCAAAATCACAGATCTCTTTAATTTAGGTACTACTATGAAGGTGTTAATAAATGTATTTCCTTCTGAGACAAACGAAATAATAACCTTTTTTCTAGCGGTCTGTGCAGAGCCGTCCGCCACATAGACTCTAACGTGACAATTTTTAATCTTCATAGCTTTTAATTTTGCTCTTAAAGCCCTGAAAAAACTGCCTGAAATAAAGGAATAGTTAGCTCCCGTATCTATCAACACTGGTAATTTAAATGTTTCCATTTCAATATTAATACAACCCTTGCTGACATTTAGAATTATGGGACTTTCCCTACCTTTCTTCAGCGTTAGCTGGCCGTCTAGCTCTTCACATTGTTCATAATTCACATCCGTGGACATTTCCTTATTGTTCTCTAGGCTATTTGTCTGACAGTGATTGCTCCCATCGCTGCCAGGCTCTAGTTTTCCTTCGTCCCATTTGGATGAGGAGTTGGGGGTCTGTTCTTGTCCTCCTGTGATTTTCGCCTTTTATCTTTGCTTGAAGATCTTGACGAACTACCTGTAGTGGTAGAAGTACTGTCGAACTTTCTCTCTTTACTTCTGCCTCTCTCCTTGCTGCTCGATCTAGAAGCTTGCTGAGCGAAATACGGGTAGGGCTGGAACTGTTGGAAATGTTGGGGGAATTGTGGCTGGAATTGCTGTTGATACGGATAGTAAGGTTGCGGGTACGGCTGGTAAGGGTAAGGGTTATATTGCTGGAAATAGGGTTGATATCCCTGGCGTCTCTCCATGCTCTTGTCCCTTCTCTCCTTGCTTTTATCTCGAGCCTCCTGATACCCTTGTCTTCCTCGTGAAGAATCCCTGGTCTTTGATGATTCTCTGCTAGTATTAGACCCCTTTGATGGATCCCTACTCTGGTGTGGTGTATAATTGGCGTTTGGGTTATTATAGTTCATGTAATTTACCTCCGCGATTTCCACCTTTTTCTCTCCATTCTGGGTTGCCAGCCAAACTTCTGCTTTTCTGGCTAACTGTGAGGCTTGTTCCAATGTTGTCGGCACATCTGCTAACACTAGCTTGCTGAGGCTTTCTTTTAGTCCATTCACATATAAATCAACCTTTGCTATCTCCGGCAGTGGCGACCTTATTAGAAGAACCTTTTTCTCCCTGTCGTAGGACCTCACTCTCTCGTCCTTTCCTTGTTTTCTATTACTATAATCTTTCAGTCGTTCATCATAGCTTAGTGACTCGAATTTAGTCTCAAATGCTCTTCTGAAAGTGTAGAAATCTGCTCTTGGCATAATTACCTTAAACTGATCGAAATATGCCTTTGCCTCCCCATCCAAGTATTTCGCCAGACCTGACATTTTCAGTTCATCGTCGGCCTTTAAGCTATTGGTAAATTCGTCGTATTCTGTCATGAAGTTTTGGGCAGACATTAGAGCGGTAGGGTAAGAGAATTCTTTTGGAGGTTGTACTAACATTTTTCTCGTTCCTCCATCTCCTAGCACAGGTTTGATTTCATCCAATTTATCGACAACCCCCGATAATGTAGAGGTTAACCGTTCTATTTTCTCATCTTGATGGGCATTACTTCTCCCAGCTATGTCTTCGTGAGTTCTAAGCACCTCCTTGTGAAGATCTGTATTTTTTGTAATTATTCTATCCTGGGTCACCATCATTTGTTGAATTAATGCGGCTAAATCTCCGAGGACTCTATCCCTTTTCTCTTCTCTATCGTTAGAATATTCCTTCTGTGGACCTCTGGCCATATATTCCATGGCTTCTTTCATCCACGGTTGGAATTCTTGCTGATAAGTCTCTGAGTCAGTGGATTTCTCCTTGTTTTGTCTAGCTGCGGCCGCCATTTTTTCCTGTTTAATTCTGCGGCCCTCTTCCTCTACTCTTCTTTGTCTCTTTTGTTCCTTGAGGATTTCGGCAACATGTTCCTTTCTTTCTTGTTCCTTTTTCCACCTTAATTCTTCTTGGCGTTGCCACTTTTCGTGAGCCTGCTGAGCTTTTTCCTCGTCTATCCTTACTTTTTCCTCGCGTTGCCACTTTTCGTGGGCCTGCTGGGCTCGTTCTCTTTCTAATCTAGCTGATTCGATTTTTCGTTCGTTTTCTAGGGCTAAAGCTTTTCTTCTTTCTTCCTCTGCGATTTGAGCCTCGTGTCTTCGCTTCTCTTCAGCCCTGATTTCCCAAGCTTTTTGTTTGTCCCTTTGTAAGGCCTCAGCGTACTCTTTATTCTTTTTCGCGTCCTCTGCTCTGATCGTTTCCCACCTTGACTTTTCTTTCGCTTGTAAAGCTTCGTGCTCTTGTTGCCTCGCTTCCTCTTCCTTTTGCATATCAGTCAAGGCTTGGAAATCGTATAGTCTGAATCTCTCAGTGGTTTCTGCTAGCGTAGAAATGGTAGAGGAACTACTACCTGTGTCTTCCACAGCCGATCTGTAGTTGATAAAACTATCGTCCTGAGAATAGTTTGGAATTACTGTCGGTTTTATTCCTCCCGTGCTCAGAAACGCTTGTAATTCCTTCTTTTGATCCGCCACCTTTTTAGCAAAAACAGGTGATTCTGCTATTGGTAAATCTTTCTTTTCCGCAGATTTCTGTTGAGGCTTGCCTTTTTCCTGCGTTGAGGGCTTGGATGCCTTTACCAATTCGCGTTCTTTGCTTTTAAAGATGCTTTTTTCCCTATGTCCTAAAACTTTTCTGTAATCTGTAGTCCCTTTATAAGCTGGATCGGAAATTCTTCCGCTCCTTTTAGGTATCATTTGGACCGTTTAGTTCTCCACCAGTATGTTATATTATTGAATATAATGTAAGGGAAAAGCAAGTGAACACGGCGGCTTGTTGATGTTAACTACTTTATTTAGTCATAGAGCGTGGGCGCGTCCCACGCGACCTAGCGCGCATGCGCTGGTTGGCAATCTCCAATAGTAGGGGGGATACTACCCAAGATGCTAAGAAGGGGGAGTATACTACCCATATAGGTTTTAATTACACAAGCGTACCTATATATAGCATTGTCGGTGACCCCTCCCGACAAAGTTAGAAGATTCTAACTTTGTCGGGAGGGGTCACCGACAAACGTCACCGACAAAATGCACCAGGTGACCGATTGTCGGTCCCCGGTATCCACTTGCGCGATTGTCGGTGACCCCCGGTGACCGATTGTCGGTGACCGCTAGGTGACCGATTATCGTGCAAGTGGATATCGCACTTAAGGGTCATTATGGGATTCTCCGCCCCTATCACATGTGTGGGCCTGCTATATTTTTAATGTATTTTGAAAATTGTATTATTTAAAAAATCCATTTTTCCACCAAAATGGATTTCCCCTTGGATGACAGTGGAGGACAATTCTGAAATGTTTTCATAATCGGACAAGTTAGGAGGAGTTTGACCGACGTCAACGCAACTGTCAAAATCTATTGAACTGGATATTTCGAAGTACGGTAACCCCAAATGATACAGAGATCAATGCACCCTTGCACCCCCACACCCGGCCCTACACCCCTACATCACCTTAGAGGAAGATCAAAAATAGAAATAATGAAACCCCAATTAGGCAGCTCTCTGCTGCATACATTCGCAGAAATTAAAGAGATAAAGGGTATCAAGATGGTCTCCTGGAATATCAGGAGTCTCTTTAAACACATGGATCAGATAGAGTATTTAACTAATAACACCAATATTGATGTAATTAGCTTCTGTGAAACATGGTTAAATCACACTATACATGATAACATGATACAGCTCCCGGGCCTCAGTCTGTACAGACTAGATAGGTCGACAAAGAGGAGAGGTGGTGGTCTATGTATGTACTTAAAAAATGACCTGTCGATGCAGAAATATACAAAGAACTGAACATCTCAAATAATGATATAGAAGCCCAGGTCATTCAAATTAAAAAAAGGATTTGCGAAGAAATGTGCCATCCTAAACCTATATAGGCCCCCTAGTGGGGGGGGGGGAAACCTTTATTGAATCACTAAAAAATATCCTATTGTTGCGCGCGTAGCTTCGGATCTTTGTGCTATTGGACGGTGCTTCGGGACCAGGGTGAATATATTTAGCCAGACGTTATATACATTCTAGGGTAGTCGGGGCTCTATGTCTTAATCCTCATTATGTTCCATATCGTGCAATATCGGTGGATAAGTGGCTATATTTCGTAGAGGGTCATTGTCGTAGTCGTATTGGTATGGTAGCATTTACTTGTCATATCGAGTTTAGCAGTCTAGAGGGTTCCAGTATAAACAACACAACACGAAGAGTTCCAGTACGCCACTACTTGTATATTGTACCTTATCCTGTACATAGATGCTAGATTGATAGTAGATTCTTGATTGTCTGTCTCCCCCCCTTGATATGATGATGTTCCCCGTATATATACCCAGGTGATGAGTGTCGGGTGTCCCTATTGGTGGGCCCTTACCCTATAATATCTCCCTTCCCTCTAGCCCCTCCCATCCCCTGGCGCATGCCTTGTTCAAAGTTAAATATCCTACCCTACTACCTATCCCTGCTGCCCCCTCGTGTTAACCACGGTTACTACACTACCCTTTTACTCAATAAGCAAGAAGCCCTAAAAAATTCCCGAAAAACAACCTCCACTGCACATCCCGACACTCGATAAACAATATAATAAATAATAAATATACATAAATAATCCCATGAAGTACATACTCGTTTTTCTTCTTAACAAATTGAATCGCTTACGCGCACGCAAACATATGGCAACACATGAAATATGAAATAGTGTTTACATAATCCCATGAGCTACATGCTCGTAGTCATCTTAACAAATCAAATCGCTTACGCGCACATATACATATGGTAACACTGAGTATATGAAGCAATTGGGGGATGTTAGGTTATTTTTCTGAAGTGTATAAGGTACGAAGAACTTAAGTGTTTTCGGGGGATACAAATACAGTCGCCCACACGGATTAATTCCCACAATTTACCAGCAGACTGGTGGCTATGTGAAAGATGTGTACACTGATGGTGCGTGCCTAAACAACGGTTACATGTATGTAAAGAGTGTAGTCCAAGGTGTTGAACAGCATTAGTGTAAATGATTAAATACCGAACTATAAGCTATAATGCCAATATAACATCTAGCTATTGATGTCTCCCTATACCTGAATAAGGGTGATAGTGTTGAATACCCACAGGATACAGTTGCCTTCACCGAGCAAATATGTTTTTGAAAAAGCAAATGAAGTCGGGCAAATGTGGGCAAATATCGGGCGAAACAATTGTTAGAGTGTAGATAGGTTCCCGTGTGAGGTAAGTGAGAAAACATAACAATTTTACTCAAGGGAAATAGTAGGACACCCAAGGGCCTGTACACCCAGGTGAGAGTTGACAATACAAGTGATACACACCAAGTTCTTTGTGTTACTTACTCCTAAGTATATATACCTCAAGAGAGCTCCCCTACCATATGGCTTCATATGTCTTCACTGGTGGGGCATGCATAAACAATGGTTGCCAGTGTGCAAGAGAGAACCTCTGGTTAAATAGATAGTGGACCATTACCCTTATCCTTCTACTAATCAGAAATGAAGAGCTGTCTGAGAAGGCCCGCGTGGCCTTGTAACACTTGAGGAAGCCTTTTTAAGGTTTTGACAGTGTCATCGGGTAAGGTAAAAGGGCAAGATCCTAGTTTTTCTGCCAAAAATAATATGTTTTTTCGCGACATCAACGTCCGCTCCTTCCCGGGGGTCTCTTATAGAGGCCTTCCTTACAGAGGGATTACTCCCCCCGCCAAGCAAGAGTAAAATGTGTGCCATCCCCTTCCCTCCCCCCGTTCATTTTTAAAAGTAGTGACTTTCACCTGTAAATGTATAAGGATAAAATGTTTTGCCTATTCTTGCCAGACAAGCAAGTGCAAGTGGATATCACATCAAATTGAAAAAAAAAACAAAAAAAAACTTTAAAATTTAACTCCACTACCCACGCCACATTGGATGTGGTCGCCCTGGATTATGCGCTATGTATCTCCCCATCTGAGTATATATGTCATGACCGCATGCATAGAGAATCAGAATGTAACGGGGTGTACGGCCTCAGGGCCCGCACACCCAGCCGCGGAGCATAAATATAAATAGAATGGACTACACTTGAACATAGTCAACAAATCAAACCAAGTTACCTATCAAATAAAGTGTCAATATCCCTGTAATAATATATAACATAACATCAAACCAAATCACCAATCAAACTATACAGGGAAAATACTGGGAGTACATGTAGTTATAATTGCAGAGTCAGAGGAGAGGTAGTGTAGTGGCGCGAGGTCTGGTTGGCTGGAGGTGTGGTAAGATCTTTTTATGAAAGTCTCAAGATCCATTTGGGCCGCCCCGTTTGCCGGATGGAGTGAGCCCACGTGGGGGCGAACGGACAACATGGTATATCTTGTCATCCGGATATCGTCACGTGGTGTAGGGTGTCACTAGTCTGCTTCTCACCGATTCAAGTTTGACTGTTCAATAGCAATAGGTTCCTATATTATTTTCCAAAAATGGCTAAAATACCAATTTTCATTGTATGGGTTATACACTACTTACTTACGTGTTATGTTTTTGAACCTACAGCTGCTTCGTTTCCATGGAGGTTAGTGGCCACCAGGAGTCGGCTGTTGGAAGTGGAGTTGAGAAGTTCGATTTTCTCTGCCGGTTTAAGGGACCAGAATGTAATTTCTTCTGGCAACTCCACTGTCTCCGCCGACCCTGCATTTTCTACTTCCAGGCCTCCCAGCCACCTGAGGCGCACAATCGTACGGAGCGAGCAGCAGGCTCTTTTTGCTACCATCCCCATAACGACAGGTGGCGTGGCCGATCTGAGCACCTCCACTGGATACACCAACTTGCACAAGAAGAGAGCATATCGCTTCTCACCTTCCTGCACACGGAGGCTAAGGATGGTGTGTCCTGCCGTGTTATGGCCGTGGGTTTTGCTACATCCACATTTCCTACAGGCCCATCGTATTAGTTGACCCATCAGGTACACTACCAGTGCTCCTGCCAGTATCGTACCATACGATGGCCATTCTCCCAAACCACCTGCCTCCTTTGATTCTGGGTCCAGGCCGGGGTCTTGTGTTCCCCAATCGATTTTTCCCCAACTATCTTCTGGAAACAATTCCAGGGTTGAACCGATTTTTTCCCGCCATGGTCCCTTTTAGGGATCCTATTATCACGAGCATTCTGAAAATTCTATATGAAAGATAAATGGTCAGCAAAACATGTAATATTTCTATCAGCCAGAATATTAGTGGCACCTGCGGTGTCTCTGTTAGATCTGTTAGATTTTGCCATGCCTTATACTTCCATTCTCCCTCTTGCTCTATGTTATGCTTAATTGCTCCCATAACCTTGTTAACCTCCATTCCCTTTGCGAACTGCTGAGGAGACATTGCTGTGAGCATTTGTCCCAGTTCCCTTCCCGTAGGTAGCTTCAAGTGTACTAAAAAGTTAGTGAGGCTTTCTCCCGAAAAGTTCCCCACTGGTATTCCAAAGCTTTTTGCAAAGGCCAGATTGAAGCCATGCGCCACCGAGACCTCTACCCTGCTTAACTCTCTACATGTTAATTCCTTGGGTCTTAATCTATGGTGGTTTATCTGCAGGATGCATCCGCAGGACACTTCGAACACAGAGATCCCTACTATATTGACCTCCCTTGTTTCGTTATTGCATGTCATCAACCCTTTAGGCCCCTTATTTATAAGCAAGTACGTTGATCCGGCCACATTCTTAACAACGTCTGGCGCCATTATCTCTAAGTATATGTCAAACATGCAGTACCTATGAATATTAGCGCTGTGATCTTTAAAGAGAGCGATCATGCAGTCCTCATCTTTCCCTGAATTGTCTATAAAGTTAAATGGACATATGTAACTATCTTTTTTAGTACATTGCGTTAGTTCAATGGCATCTACTTCCATCAGTTCCCCTGACCTTCGTTGGGCTAGCATGCGTTGAGTGGCTGACCTCAAGCGTGTGCAACCTTCCCGCGAGGCGTTGTGCACATGTAATGGTGTATCAAATATTTCCATCTCATACAACTGGAGGGGTTCTGATTCTTTGGCCAGGAAAATTGGCACTAATATCTCGATGGTGTCATTAGCCCCAAACTGCACCCCAACGTTCTTATTCCAGTCGATGTATTCTTCTAAAATGCCCAAAGTGCTATTATCCCCCAATGCCTGGCTTACTCTTTCTTCCCATTCACTTTCCATAAATACCTTGGCAAGCGACTCGTGTAGTTTTCCTTCTCTTAGTGTCTCCAAAATATTACCTATTATTGTTATATCCTCAATATAGTTTCTTATAGTAAGACACCCCAATATGGACCTCTGGAGTTGTTGTTGAACTATCCCCTGTAATTCTATATCCCCATGCATTATGTCTGATAATTGTGCCGTTTTATTGGCGAACTGCAGCCATCTTCCTTCTAATTCATCCATTGCACTGATTGATTCGTTTACATGTGATCTCAAGAACCTAAATATAATGTTGGAATTGGCCACCAACTTCATTAGAGCCTCGTCCCGTAAGTGTGGGTTTCTTATAATCCCTGGTGCGAGCCTGTGAATAATGTGTCTTTCTACCTTTCTTAGGTCTGAATTACTTGGAATATCTAGGAGATTTCCTAGTGCTTGCCCAAACGGCAAAATCTCTTTTAAGTGTTTAGCTCGCTCGTACTCCCTTTCCGCCTGTGAAAGCAGTTCCTTTCTATATTTTGCTAGAGATTTTCTGACCCATCACACTCCTCACGACGTATTGTACTTTCATTTCACGGCCCACAAAACATTCATCGTTCTTTTTTTTTTTTTTTAAACCACTTTTATTCAATATGTCAACAAAACTTCTTGTCTCCTTGGGTCGATAACACAAATTTTACATCGTACCCGTTTTCTCATCTCGTGGAAAATTTCATTTAAAAAATAATTATGTACTTATCATTTGAACACACAGACACCATAATAATATAATACTTATGTCATGGGACCTTCGTCAATCACAAAAGTTATCTCACACAGGATTTATAATTTCACAGGCCACTCCTTCTGCTCATCTGGTTGGATATATAATGCTTTTGTTCCACCCTAGAGAATAGAAATATGAAGATACAGGCTACGGTTTTAGTGCAAAATTTATAATCTAAAAGTAAAACATCATGCTTCAACTGTAGGTAACCATACAGTAATATCCTTTTGAAAACTTTACCATACAATACTAATGTACAATGCTTTTCAGAGTATTATGTTCACAAGTTTTTCATTAATTTTGGTATTATGAAACACAGTCACACCCATCTCTTCACCTGGTTTAAAGGCATACGTCCCACAATTTAATGATGGAATAGCTTCTTTTTTTCCTTCTCTCTCTTTTAATCTTTTACCTAAGTATTAATTCTTTTGTTACCATAACAATAAACATTGGTCCTTTTGTTACCACATAATCATTACACTATCTTCAAAAGTGTGTGTTCTATACATTTAGAGGATCAACCAATCCCCAACGATTCACTGTCCCTCCTCCAGATACCCAGGGAGAAAACATTCTTTTCCAGCCTAGTGATCCTAATTTGGAACTCCTTTCTGTCCATCACTTCATCTTGCAGTCCTGCAAGTCGTTGCAGGTTCTTGGGCCTGACCATGTCTGAGACTTGCTGTATTTTGTTCCTTGTTGTCTCCGAAATATCCTCAACATTTTCCATAATCTCCTCTAGTTGTTCCTTTTCCATAGTTTCCGTCTCAGCACTGGTTTCACTTTCAGCGTTTTCCATGGTTATCTCTGCCTGTTCGTTTCCTATCATTTCCTCCCACTGTTGGATAGACTGAAATAGTTTGTTGTAGAGGTCCTTGGACTGCTCTGCCAAGGCTTTGACAGAGGCCAATCGATTGGGGTACAGTTCCAGATACGTAGGCCTAGGCCTGGGTTTCCTTTCCGTCATGATACTAGGGTTAGCACTGCCAATTTTCAATAGGTGGCGCCACCGCTTTCTTACTGTCTAGTGTGGCGTGGTTTAGAATTTGTATCCACCAGATGGCACCTCTGAATGGCAACGCTTGTGACGATCAAAAGTACATTAATCTTTTTGTATTGGCACTTGTTTTGACGTTAATCCACACAGAATAAAGTTCTTGAATTGTTCAGAATGGCTTAAACACTTCCTACATTGGTTTATCCTTACTGCCTATGGTGCTCAGCTTCAAACAGTTCATTCAATACAGTCCTAGTGGGCGATAATCAGTCCGACCTGACTGGGTCGTCTTCCTGCAAGGCGGGAAGAATTAAAATGTCCCTACTCAGATAATCCGTTATTGTTCTCAACAATCTTTTGCTTGTACAGAGTCTTTGTGTATAAATGTTTCTTTATACCCGGTGGGCCGAAGCCAAAACAAAGGCAGGATCTGAAAAAGAAGAGAATTAGTATGGAGCAGTGCTCCAACATGTTTAGGTACTCTCTCAGTCAACCGGAAGTCCCATTCATCGTTCTTATTTTCTAAGTAGTTACTCCCAAGAACCACACACACCTCCCGCAAAGTGTATATAGTCGGCGACGCGACAAGCTTTCCCCTAACCAGGGATCGGATGCGCGTTCTAACAGACAATTATTCTATCTATCCCTATATATCACAAAAACAACCTATAACGTTTTTGTTTCTCAATCCCAACCATCCTTATAACAATACAATATCACATCTTGTCTTTTCCTTCTCTCTCCACCCCCGCGTTTTCATAGGGGAGTTACACCATGAACACTGCAACACCCGATGACAACCAATCCTCAAGAATAAATTGTGTTTGGGCAACAAGCTGCCCCAAATTTTCTTATGAATCATAACGTATGTCTCACCTTTATTCCCGCCGGCATCCAGGTAAGTGGCATATATAGTTCGATTTTCCAGACATCCACTGGTAGTGACAGGTGATACCTGATAGTTGTTTCTGACATTTCTGTTAGTTTGTCTAAAAATTGTACCGCCTCCTCCAGTGTTTCTGGAAATAGACCCCTCATTCGCGGGCGAAACATATTTAATGTTTCATACAGCAAATCCGTTATAATGCTCACTGAATCCTGTAGTCGTCTTAATGGCGTGAGGGTATGTCGCTCTGATATATTGATTGACAAGGTGCGAATTGGTTCATAGCGCAATCCTCTCAAGAAGTCAAATCCAGCCTTTCGCAGCCTAACAATGTGCGTCTCTTTTTGCAGCCTCCTAATCGGCTCAAACTCTGGGTATCGTTCGTGTGGGGGAAGCATATAAAACTTCAGGACCCCCATCAATAACCAGCTAGCCTTAACCTGTTGGTTTAGAATGGCAGTCATTCTTGCTGCTCTGTCATTTCTTCTAATAATCTCCGCATTTATCCTCTCATTCCCTCTTATTGTGTTCATCTTGCCCGAACTGCCTTAAGTATAACTATCTTTCAATGTCAATGCAAACCCTGCTATAGATCCCCCTTCCCATCAGCTTTGTATACTATATACCTATACTACCCCCACCTCCCCCCCCCCCCCCTCCCGCCAGCATTCCTACTATACCTCCTTGTTGTCTCAAATCAGCCTATTTTCAACCCTCGCAGTCTTGTTTCCCCTCCCCCATAGCAACTGGAGACGTTCTCTAATCGTCCATAACATATATAGACAGTGTGTATTACATGGGAATGTCCCTCTCGTTCACGGTCCTGTCAGACCCTAATAACTTACCTCTCACATTCAAATATCTGGCAGGAATTTCTCTGGAAGTACATCACGAATGTTCGTAAAATCCATTCTTGAGTTTATGCATGAGAAAACAAGTCCCCTCGGCAAGCCTGAGCGTTCCTGCAAGTATGGAATCAGGTTATGCTCCTTTCTATCATTAACACATTCCAACCTATACTCTTCTGGACAGTATACTGCCAAGATATCCATTAATACTTCTGCAGTTGCTTTCATTAGTTGAGTCAGCTTTTCCGATACCGTTACAGCCGACTGTGCTTGAATGATACTTCTCATGCGGCCTCCGCTTGTTGTTATCCGCTCAATTGGCTGACAACCCCTGCTTTCTGCATAAATCCTACATCGTTCTTTCAAAATATAAATATATGTGTCCCTTTTCAATCGCATTTCAGGTTGCAAATTCGTGGTACCACCTCTCTCCCTAGGTTTGGTAATAAAATATCTCATTGCTCTGACCAGCATAATTCCTACTTTCTTCTTTTGTCTTCTTAATATCCTCATTTCTTCTTTTCCCAATCTATTCTTTTCCAAGCGACATTTTTCTCTCGCTAATTCTTTTGTATTCATGATGAAATCCCCTAGAACATTGCGCTTGTTCAGCCACAACTTCGACAGACCCCCTAGCATTCCTGTATATCAGGCACCCTCTCTCCTGTTTCTTTTTTCTCATTATCTTTTATTACCTCATAACTCTTTTAGTAGCCATCACCACCCATTTCGTTTAACTCTTGTGAAATTTTTCCATAATTTGTTATGAGTTGGTCTTTTCTCTCCCAGTCAAATCCATAAACAGCGGCGCGTCCCTGCCCCTTCTCTGCTGGTCACGTGACCCCTTTTTATACCTTTGCATATGCCAGATAGGGTTTTCAATCTCAATTTTCGCAAGTAACCATAGCCGAATATTATTTCACGCCTTTCTTTTGACAGTCCCTTGGGTTTCGCGATCACATATTCATTGTCTTAACCTTTATTAACTAATCAACCTCGGAACGCTAGCATGGGCCCTGGCGCAGGAATGTTATGCTCTTTTCTCAGACAATCATATTTTACACCACCATTCCTGCTTATTCTCCTACCAACAATTGTTTGAAAGCATATCAGCGGAGCATCAATCACGTGACATGTCAGTACTAACTTACAACAGTCACCTATGTGAGATAAGCCCGTCTGGTATCATAAATGGGGCCCGCCTACTCACATTTAAGCATCGGGTTTCATGAATTACTAAGTTTCTACAAGATTATACATTTCATTTCATCATTTTCCCAATGGTCCAATCATCAAGTTTCTCGAATTACTGAATCATTTATCATAGATTACACTCTCCCTTTTGCCACGATCCCACTCAAGCCAGTTCGTGACGTCACCCATCGCATTATCTGATTCAAATGTATCATATTACCTCCTCTGGCGATGGTGCGTTATGCCAACTTCAAACTCACTATTAAAATTCCAAAATCATACTTACTGGAACAAGTAAGCATCGGGCATCTAACCACGTGACCGCACTTCCAATCTTAATTACTTCCTCTAATGATGTTTTCACCTTTCTTCTAGAGAAACCAGACATTGCCATAATTCTTCTAATATCACAATCTTGGCGGTTTCTTCTCTGCCAGAATCGTCTCCTTAAGTAATTGGTTGAATAGTGGTTAAGCACGACCATTAAAATCCTGTGGATTTGGTGCAAGATTGCTTTTACTCTCTTTTTAATATCCATATTTCGCAGACTCCTATTAGAGTATAACTTCCCAGGTTTCTCCCCTAGTTGTTGTAGGAATCTTCCATAGTTTTCATAGATAGCTAGCAAGTGCCATTCCACCTCTAGCCGATGTTCGGGCAGTTGCTCGGGGTATTTTATTGCTGATGGTAGCAGCATGAATTTATATATTTTATTATGCCATGATAGGTGTGCGTATTCACAAAAACATGGCCAGATTAGCCCATGGCATAAACATGCCTGGATTGCACTAGTGGAATCCGTTTTTCGAATGCAACCAATCTACAACGTTATTTTGATTGGTTGCGTAAATTTAGTTGCACCAATCAATGACGCTCATTTCATGACGCTCATTTCATGACGCAACATTGTAAGCGCTTGTTTTTGCCAAGTCCGAGGGTTGCGAGACATGCAATGAAGGTAAATAACTCTTAAATAAATCTTAAATATATATCATGGCATAAAAATATAACTAAACTTGAGCTGCATAAGGGGCAACGCATTCACAAAACGCTCGTGGCTTTTGGCGAGTGTCTTTCACGCGTGCCTTCGGCACTTGTGAAAGACACTCACCAAAAGCCACTTGCGTTTTGTGAATACGTTGCCCCTTATGCAGCTCGCGTTTAGTTATATCTTAATATATAATATCGACGCATCCTTGATCGCCTTTTTATTGTATGCAACCATTATCAATGTTCAGAGCCTTTTGCGTGTGTCGTCAGACAGCGCACATTCCCCTCTTTTCGTCGGCCAGCCAAGATCATCTATTTCTATCTTCCTGTCCCCTTCCCCCCCCCCTCCGTACCCATACGATCAACTACTCATACCCCCTGTCTTTCGTTGCATATTTTCTCCATGTTTTATTACTGCCTGATCGCCCCTCCCCCCCTCCCCCCCCCCCTCGGCTACCTTGTAGTGTTCTATAACCGACCAGGCCATATTGCTATGGAAACGCTCCGCCTGTCCCCATATATACGGTCTTATACTTTTCTACTCTTACCTTTCCATTCATAACCATATACCAAGTCCCGAAAGACATCCTGGCTGATTACTAATCATCCCTCAGCCACTAACCCTCTATTTTCCCCATGTTTCCTCTATGTTCTCTTTTTTTGTTCTGTGTGTTATCCTATTCAGGGCGTGTTATGCCTTCAGGCACTCCCGTGGGGAGGACGTGTATTGCCTTAAGGCACTCCCATGGGGAGGACGCGTATTGCCTTAAGGCACTCCCGTGGGGAGGACGCGTATTGCCTTAAGGCATCATG
The DNA here is from genome assembly GCA_942159475.1 of Sthenelais limicola. Lineage (NCBI taxonomy): Eukaryota > Metazoa > Annelida > Polychaeta > Phyllodocida > Sigalionidae > Sthenelais > Sthenelais limicola. The sequence goes on along the minus strand of OW804096.1, from coordinate 90,312,474 downwards.
AACATGTGACAATCTTTTTTCTCTCATATTGTTTATTCTAAATTAAAAAATTCAAGTTTTTCTTCCATAAAATGTTGAAGGTCTTATTTGTCATCAATATTAAAAAAGAAATAAAAAAATGTTTCCATGGCAACATGTCACAAATCATGTAAACGTGCGGGGACAATAAACGCAAAGCAGCATGTCCTACTTCCTACATTGTAGCAGACTGTAGAAGACATGAAACAATACCTAGAATTGGTTTCTTGGCATGCATTTGTGAGGTCAAAATGTAGGCCTAGGCCTATTTTTATTGTTTCTAATATTCCCCCTCGAAACATAGATGTATAAATAGAGATGTCCCAAGTATACCTGAATATGTGATGTGTTTCAGGAAAATGAGTCACAAGTCGCAAAAAGTATATTTACCAAAGTGTTATATTCACCAAAGGCCTTTTACTTAATGCTGGTGAGGTGATTAGGTCTGGTAGTAGCATCGATATATGTAGGGCCTACCAAATCCCAAGACTGTATTGAATATAGCTATGCATATCTGAGGCCATTCTATAAACTTAAAGTATATTTAGCGGCTTTACTAGTAACTGTCCACCCAAAAGTATTGCAGACATTTCATTAAAAAATAAATACCAGTAGGCCTAGATATTGAACTTAAAATATAGCCTAGAAATACTTAATTAGACATCCCACTGTTTACTATCATTAGAATCGGCTTGATCTCATCTTTTCAAATGTGATGATATCTCAAAATCCATTTTCGAAACTTGTGACTCATTTTCCTGAAACACATCACATATACAAATAATGAATAGATCAGACTTGAAGACTTTCTAATTCATCTAATTATCTTTGCGATCATGACAGTGCTGCTAATGCTATGAATGTTTGGCATTGGCAGGGCCTAAAATAGATTAGCCTTTATTGGCTTTAATGCTGCTGTAGCCTATAGGCCTACTCTTTTGAGAAGGCCATAATTCATGTTAAATGCAAATTGATAAAAGAATATGATAATCAAGCAGTAGGCCTAGCCTACAGAAACATTTCTAGATTGTTAAACTCTCGAACGTTTTCATTTTATTCGGGTGCCAATTCTACAAGTCTCCAGTCTCCCACCCCTCAATATCCTGCAACGGGCACTTGTTAGAGCACCTGCGGGGAACTGCATGTCAGATTTACCGTAGTGTGTGTGCTAACTGTAAACTCCCCAGAACATTGAATATTGTGTAGATTTTCAGAAATTAAAAATCAGTATTAGTTCAAGTAACCTCCTATTTAAGATTCGCAAAAGATCATTAATGAAATGTTGGAATTCCATGAATAAAATCGCTATTTCTAATTTATGATCAATACAAACATTCCTCGCGTCGACCGAGCTCCCCCTTATCTCATTGTTTTCGCGCGAGGCCCTGGTCCTTTCTGATGACCTGATAATGAGCGAGCACCTCCCCTTTTGAGCCCTTTTCACTACGCCAATCAAATATTTTTTATTCAACTGACACACCTCTTTTGACCAAATATGGAGGGTGTCCCTTTCCTGGTTTTATGATTCACTTGATCAGATCCTGCGGCCTTCATTAGCTCCTCAGGACTTCCCTAGTGAACCTTACAAGTGAACCTTACCAACTCTAACCTAAGACCTCGCCATGGATTCCCGAGAGCTTCATCTCGTTATCGATGACCAGGAGGTGGTGGTTGTACGAGAGAAGTGGACATTGTCCGACCTCGGCCACCTCCTGGTCCACGGACTTTTGTTAAAAGGATCGAGGTGGGTTCTCCGATTTACCATCGATTACCTTAGAAGGCGTTGGCTGGCGTACTTCATCTGGGCCGTTGAGTAGTGTTCAGCCCTCCCAGTTTTAGTTTTAGTTTTAGTTATCAGTTAGTTTTTAGGTTAGTGTAGGGAACTACTATATTTATCCAAGTATATATCCAAATATATATCCAAGCACACGTTCATCCTTCTCCTGCCTGCTGTTCAACAAACGTTCTACTCCTGCTTGCTACCCATCGGTGAGTCCTTATCCTCTACCTTTACCTGCCTACCCATGTCAATACCTATATATTTCTCATTGTGTGGACCATTACATACCCTGAGGGACGCATGCAGTATGTATTTAAAGATTTTTATTCAGCAATAAACATTATGCAACGTTTACAATATTCTCAGAGTCTGCTGGTGTATTACAAATAGTGTTCGAAAAAAATAGTAGATTACAATATAACTTCAATTTTTCATGTCTCTATATATATATCGCTTGCTTTAGATAAGATCAATGTTAAGAGCCTGGCACAAATAGGCGTGTACAAATAAATGGTTTGGTCATTACATCTTTTAGGAAAACATATTGCAAATAAAACAATTAAAACAATTTTCCCTGCGTTGTGTCTTATACAAATATTCCTAAGGGTTTTTCCTATTTATGTATATATTTAATATTCATAAATGCAGATTTCAATCCTCGAAAGGGTACCTAGACTCACAGTCTGTTTCCTATATATGTATATATTTTGATTTCACAATTTCCACATTTTTCCACATTTTTACATCCACTTATGATACTAACAGTAGTGTGTGTACAATAATGAGACATGTAACGTGACATAGACGGAGTGTGTCTTGGATTACGGTCGTTTCATGGTAAACACCATATTTCCCCGGAGTCTATAAAGATATTATTATAGAACTTCCTTATTTCTCTGGAGAACCACTTCTTATCTTCTGTTTCCCTTATATCTACTGGTAACGAATTCCACAAAACTTTAACCCTCCCCAACGAACTCCCTCTAATACCCTCCTTCTTCCATCTATCCACCTCAACCCTCCCATGATCCCTTAGATTATAATTATGTTCTATATTACCCAAATTATTATTTTTATTTTTATTTTCCCAAAAAAGATTTAAGATTCGAATCGTTCGTCTGAAGCATTGAGGGTTTACCTCACAGTATGTGTGCAACATTTTTGTGCTTATATTATTATCTGCATTTCTGCTTCTCACATTCTGTATCAACCTTAAACATTTATTTTGTATTAATTGTATTCTTCTTAGTTGTTGCTTTGATGAAAGATCTACTAATATCGATCCAAAATCTAGAACCGGTAGTATATACGTTTTGAAGATCAGAGTTGCTATTTTTTTGGTGATTTGATTCCGGATTTTTCGTAATCTATTATACATAATATTGGCTCTTACACAGGTTCCTGTAATATGCTGTGACATATTTAGATTTGAATCCAATACAAATCCCAAATACTTAAAACTATCTACTATGTCAGTCTTCTCACCCTCAATATACAAATCTGGAATATTTTTCTTCTTTTTCCTCCTTCCATGAAATATTTGCCTCTTTGTTTTGCTGTTATTTATTTTAAGACCATTTACCTCGACCCAGTTCTTGAACATATTAATGTCAAGTTGAACCTCTGTCCAATCGTTGTCTCTATTAATTTCATGCACAACCACACAATCATCAACATACATAATGATACTACTCTTAAATTCCAATAAACTTACATCATTTATATATATAATAAAAAATAACGGACCTAAAATACTACCCTGGGCTACGCCAGCTTTTAAAGGCATTATATCAGATAGACAATCCCCGAAGGTAACCAACTGATCTCTGTCTTTAGAGTATGTAATTATCAAGTCAAGTAGAGCACCTCTAATACCAATATGTCTTAATTTCTTTATTAAAATATCTATATTTATTGAATTAAACGCTTTAGATAGATCAAAATATATTGCCAAAGTATCAACCCCATCATCTTTGTTTCTTAAAGTTATATTCATAAAATCGATAATAGCGGTGTCTATGCTTTTTCCTACCCTAAAACCGTGTTGGCAACCACTCAGAAAATTTATTTCATCCAAATGTGAATTTAATTTCTTTACTAGAATATTTTCAAAAAAATTTCCAAGGATCGGTGATATGGAGATAGCCCTTATATCATCTATTTTTTCTGAGTTCACTTTCTTCGGTATGAGAGTGCACATGGCCCTTTTCCAGTTGTTTTCGGGGCCGCATTCTGTATATATACGTGTTGTTGAGTTGAAGTAGGGTATATACACAAGTTTCGGCATGATTAGATGAAATTATATCCAAGATTGTACATAAACTGTTGATTTTTGAGATAAACGGACGAAAGAAAACACGACAACGTGGACCGGAAGTAAACAACCCGCCATTTTGGGCTGTCACAAACAGGGTGTCACAACGTCGTAAAAACAAATGTTAAATAATGTTTATATGGTATATGTCATAACATATTTTTGTGTGAAGTCATAAGTACTCCCGATGTGAACATATGGTGTGAGTGCTAATCTGAAATGTAAATGCTAACTGTGTGAATGTCCGCGCAAAGATTGCGACATTAACCGGATGTAGAGATAACCGGAAGTAAAGAATGTAAGATGGCGGCTAGTGGACATGTTTCGTGAATTGGTATGTTAAGTAAACTTCTTGTTTTGTTATTAATATTTAGCCAGATGTTGTTCGAAGGCGACAAAATGTTGCCGATTATATATTAGTTCTCCGTAGTAGCGTATGAATTACTATATGGAGTTTGAACTCGTTTTCATGTACTTAGCACAGTTTTTAACTCAGCGTAAACGAATATTGGTTGTCGAGACGTGGTGATGGGTGACACCGAAAGCAATGTAGACGTTTCATCTAGGAAGGGGTTGAAGATCATCTTTTATAATGTATGTAGTCTGTACCATAATCTGGAATATATTAAAATGGAATACCTAACAGGGTTCTATGATATTATAGCTATCACTGAGACTTGGTTGAGTCAAGACGTGACCGATTCCATGTTAAAAGTGAACGGATATGATTTTGTTAGACAGGATAGAAAATGTAAGCATGGAGGTGGAATATTACTATATTATAGAGAGAATTTTGTTGCAAATATTATAGATGATTTATGTATACAAGATAAGGATACAGAATTACTGACGTGTAAGGTTAAACCAGGGAATGGTAAGACAACCCTGGTATCTGTAGTTTACAGACCACCAAATGGGTCAGTACCTATCTTTATTGAGGCTATGCAAAGGTTAACAAACAGTTATAGGGAGAATAGATTAATAAATACCCGAAAGTTGATTGGAGGCGATATAAACATAGATATGAAAAAGACCAAAGCAAATAACACCAAGAGGTTTCTATCGGTTCTAGAAAATTTGGGGTTAGTACAATACATTAAGACCTGTACTAGGCTGACAGACAAAACGGAATCTATCATTGATATTATTGCAACAGACTGCCCTTATGTTAATACAAGTGGCACGATCTTTGACAATACTAGTGACCATCTACCAGTCTATATAATTATAATGATACGATATAGTAATCGTGGTACTTACAGAAGTGCCAACACTTTGACACTGGTATCCATTCTTCGAGCCTCTTGTCCTTCCAACTCCACTGTTCACACATTAATTCTCCCATTTCAGTTTCTGTCATTCCTGTATTGCTTGCCAACAGTCTAATTATAGTATCCCTATGGTAATTACATGGCCGCATTCGGAGCATAGTACCGATGAAGAAGGTGCCAATTCATATGATTGACAGCCCTTCTAGCCATTCTGTCAGGCATTTCTTGCGCCAAGAATCGAGAAGCCTCCCACCATAGATCCCTTGAATGTGATTCCATTTCAATTCTTCTCCTAGCATTAGCTCCCCTAAATCTCAGGTGTTCTCTCTGCATATATAGGCGTGCTAATCTCACTACCATTACAATGTGAGTTTTTTCCTTCCTGGTAATAGGACGCGACATTTCCCTACTGATAACCTATGCCCAATGTTGTTCTTTTTCTACTGAGAACAGCTTGCATGGTCCTACCCCTTTTAACTCCTCCCTTTCGCTTGAAAACACCTTACAGAAATGCCTTGTGCCTATATCGGCCGTCTGCCATAGTCTGAGTAATTTTACTTACCCTCACAATCGCCCAGGCCCCTGGACACAGCCTCTTGATGTCGAGTATATCTATTTCTTCCGTCATAATCATGTGAGTTAGGTCTGCTGGTATGAAGGTGAGGCCACAAATGTATTGATAGAGTACCATCCTATCGCATCGTGCATATGCAAGTCGCTTCTGTTCTACCTCCAGGGACAAGATGTTCATTATTAGTCTTGGAATCAGGACATGGGCAATAAACCTATGTTGTTGGTATCTAGTTCTAGAGAGCGGGAACACATTCATAATCTGTCTTAGTTTGTCATCTGTCAACCTTAAATCCGAATACATGTGCCACAAGTACCATTCATTTGCCAGTCACCTGTCTGGACACTGCCCATAGCGTTCAGCTGGGGGCGCGAGGAATATTCTCAGCAACCTAAACAGTAGACGTTCTACGTCAAACATATCCTGTACCCTCATGGAGCGTGTTCATCGCAACTCCTCTGTTAGCCTTTTCCTTTTCAATTTAACACTGCCTATTACCGCCTCTCTTAGGCAACTACTATCCTCCCTTATTTAATTACCTTCCCCCCATCACTTCCCGAGCTGCTGACATATTTTTAGTTCCTTATTTCTTGCTCGCGGCCTGATTTATTGATGCAACCAGTCGCTGCATTCTTCTCTGGCTTTCTTTTCCTGCTTCTCCTAACACTAACAGTTTTGCCCATGTCCCCCATGTCTGATTTATTTTTAGTATTTAACATTTCTTTTGTCCTATTACAATCCCTTACATAAACAATTTTTACCCTTCAATTATGATAAATTAGTCACCTTTTCCACCCTTTTTCTCGGACAAGCAAAGCTATCCTTCTTTACTTCTGCCATTTTGCTTCCTTTTTATCCTCCAGTACCTGATATACTCGTTTTTACCTTATGACAATACTAGGGTAATACTTTCACCCTTTTTCTCGGATAAGCAAAGCTTCCTCACTCCCACCTCATGACATAGCTCCCGCAACCCATTTAACTCCTATTATCGTGGCGTGAACATGAGCCCAAACAGGAGCCATGTTTTTGCAGGCATCAATTTTAACCCAATCTCTCTTTTTCTATACCTGAATGTACCCGAGTTACACGCTATAACTCCTTCCGATCAAGTTTGTACTATTTATGGCCAGTTTCATACGAAACTGATACCGCTTCTCTTCTTTACTCCGAGTCACCGTGTTACCTATTTACTCGTACTTTCTTTAATATACTTCATTGGCCTCTACCAGTTCCCCCCTTCCATACCCCTCTTTTCATTTGGAGACACATATCCAACTAGTTCCCATTATTTTAATCCCATCCCTGATCGGTCTTTCTTTTATCATTTCCCACTTTCCCGTATCACCTCTCCCCCACCGTCGCGTGCGACAGACTATACCTCCTGCTCGCTCCGTGGTTATAGCCGTACAACCACAACAGCTGTTCAACAGTCCATTCGCTCAAGCCTGATACATTTATATATTGTTAACTCGCCCTTGCCAGGCATTATGTACTGCAATTCTTTTAACATGACAATGTCACTCACCCCATTATAGATCTTCCTCTGTTTCACTTCCAGGCCAATGATGGCCTATTTCTTCTGTGCAGGCGATATCCTGCCACCCTCCTTCTTCCACGGGGCCCTCTTCTTCGTATTCGTGTAGTGGCACCAAATCTGGGGACAGGAGTCTTTCCATAAAATGGCTTGTCCTAGCTATACTTACCGGCTTCAGGTGAGAGACATGCACCGGCCTTGGCAGTGTCACTCCAGTGTCCATTCTTCTCAGCTTAGCAGTGCCCCCTGTGGGCCTAGCACAAACGACAAAGGGGCCACAGAAATTTTTCTGGAGCTTGTATGCAGTGCCGGGCTGGAGGAGTCGATGGACCCTCATATATACTAAAGATCCCGACCTTAATTTATGTGCACTAGCCTGCCTGTCATAGTACTCTTTCATTTTAGCCTGAGAAGTTAGCAATGCCTCCTGAGCGAGGTCCCCATAGACCTCCTGTTTCTCCACGACCTTACCCAACTGCTCCAAAAGGGGCCTCATTTCTCCCTCGTATTCCTTCAACACATTTTCGTGGGGCAGTCGCGGGAAACTTCCATACATGAGGAGGTACGCTGGATAATTTGTTGTGCTAGAGTCCAACGCATTTATTGCAAAAACCACCGGCGCCACAAAATGGCACCAATTTTTCTGTGCCTTGTCCACATACGCCCTCAGGGCTGTCTTCAAGACCCTATTAAGACGCTCTATTTGACCTTGTGATCGTGGATAATATGGGCTGCCAAATACCTGTCTAATCCCCATCACAGTACAGAAGTTTCTGAATAATTTGCTCGTAAATGACGAACCGTTATCGCTGAAAAGGGTACATGGTACCCCCAAGACAGCCACCACATGCTCAAAGAACTCAGCTATCAAGGTCTCTGACCTTATATCCTTCGTCGGCCAAGCCACACAGAACCTTGTAGCCACGTCACAGATCGTATGCACGTATTTATAGCCCCTATCTGACTCAGGCAGTGGGCCTATAGTGTCAATCTCGATGGCTTCCCATGGCACCTGTGACAGTTCCTTCACAGTCATTGGCACTTTGATAGGATTATGATTTGGTTTCACCTCCAAACACTTCCTACAAGATCCAATATACTCGCTTATATCTCTAGCCATAGAGGGCCAGTAATATCTTGGCGAAGCTATGCTAAGCATCTTTTTTACACCCAAATGTGCGCCTAAACTGACGTCGTGTATTTGGTGCAACAATTTTTCCACCATCGACTGGGGAACCACTAGCTGGGCTCTCTCCTCTATTTGAGCCTTTCTTGTTCTTGGAGGCACCCTGTACAAAATTCCTTTGGATAGCAAAAAGCAATCGTGCTGCAACAACACTCCCCTGGCTCTCGCGTTGTCTTTGGGAAGTTTTTCCCTCTCTATATAATTTGTCATATCACTGCAAAACTCGTCAGTGATCTGTTCCTTTTCGAATACTTCTCTTGTTCCTAATGCCCCATATTCTGTGATAAGTTTTTCATAAAAGGCTGTTTCAGTGATTTGCACCTCTCGTGCCCTCACCCCTTTTCGTCTCCTTTCTTTTTGATACTTACCAACCAGTGATGGGACTCCAAGAGTTTTCCTCCTCCTAGAGATACCTTTGCGAATGAGGGTTTCCTCCTCTGGTGTCTCCTCCTCTGTCTCCTCCTCCGGCAGTGGGACCCCCAGGTCATTGTCAATCTCACTCTCCTCCCTTTCAGAGGCCTCGTCGTCCGAATTCTTGCCTTTGTTTCTCTCTTCAATCCACAGGGCCATTTTTCTTGTAACAGGTCGGTTCCTTCTCAATGTAACAGCCATTAGCCGCTCCTCTGGCGCGCCCAGCTGCATCACCACTGTGTCGCTGTCACTGTGGTATGGGAAGCCATCATCATCCTGTTCGCCTTTCTCTGTGTCCGGCTCCAGGCTTGCTGCACTCACCTGAATAATAGGAGTGTCATCCGTCTCGTCTCGCCTTTTGTTTCTAAGGCGTCCATTTTTTAGGATAGACGGTCTCCTATATTTTCTAATGGGCAATGCCTCTAGTATCTCCTCCTCATTGTAGAATCGGATGTGATTTACTGCCTTGAACCTTACCTGCCTTTGCTGTCCCCCGTGCTCTTCTCTAGCTGTTATGCCATCCCCAAAATATGGCATTCTTGACAAAATATCGGCCGTGATGTTACATTTTCCTTTGATGTGTTTCATCGTGAAGTCAAAATTGCTGAACCAGTCGATCCATCGCGCCATTCTACCTGCTTAGCGTTTAGTGCCAATAGTGCCGCATGATCAGTGTATACATCGAAGTGGCTGCCTAGTACATAGTGCTTAAACTTGTGCATGCCATATCGGACCGCTACCAATTCCTTCTCTGTAGCAGAGAAATTTTGTTCTGCCGATGACAGACTTCTTCCTGCAAATGCAACGGGTCTATGGAAACAATTATCGTGCAACTGTGTCAACACGATGCCAATACCTACGCGAGAAGCATCACACCAGATGGTGAACTGCTTCTCATAGTTTGGATATCTTAGGACGACATCCTCACACATTGATCGCTTTACAGCTTTAAAGGCTCTATCTGCTTCAGTATTCCACTGAAACCGCTCCCTGCGACCCAGCTTTCTGGTCAGCTGATACAGAGGAACCATCTTGTCTGCAAAGTTTGGAATAAAGGACCTGTAATAATTTGCCAGGCCATTAAAGGCTCTCATTTCCCTGACAGTTTTTGGTATAGGGTATGAACGTATTATCCGAACTTTTTCCGGGTCGGGCTGCAGCCCATCCTTTGTAACCACAAAACCCAGAAATTGCATAATTTCATACCCAAATGCACACTTTTCAGCTCTAAATTTAAGTTTTGCCCCCTTGAAAGCCTGCAGAACCTCCTCAATGTGTTGCATATGCTCCGACCATGTTGGTGAAGCAATAATTACATCGTCCATGTATGGCAGGGCATTCGGCACATATTTTAGCACGCTTTCGATCACTGAATGAAATGCTTTAGGCGAAGTTTTTAGGCCCATGGGCATGACCCTGTACTGGTAGACCCCCTTCGGTGTGACAAAACTTGTCTTAGGTTTATCTTCAGGCCTCAGGGGCACCTGAAAAAATCCCGAATGGCAGTCTAGTTTTGAGAAAAATCGTCCCCCTAGTCCCCCGACGTTTTCCAGCGTCTCATCTGCTGAAGGGAAGACCCTACATTCGTTTTTTATGCATTTATTGATTTCACGATAGTCTATGACTAAGCGATATTTTTTGTCCTGTCTTTCTGCTGCCTTTCCCTTTTCCACCAGAAAACATGGTGCAGCAAACTCTGACTCGCCATTCGATTTTTCAATAATGCCTAAACGCATCTGCTCCTCCAGCATTGTCTCCAATACTTTTGTCATGTGAGGGTTGGTGCGGTATGGGTTTCTGATCGGGGCCACATACTTTTCCTTTAATTCTATCTTATGTGCGAATATATCTGTCGTCGAGATCGGCGAATCTTTCGTGGCGAAAACTGATTGATATCTTTGCAGCAGGCTTGCCATACTCAATTTCTGCCCCCCGTCAGCTGATCGCCTAGAGTATATTCAATGTTCGCTTGTTCACACGTTGTCGTACCTACCTTATTATTTTCCATAGTCTGCTCTGTCGTTTTGGAGATGCTTGTTCTCATGTTATTTCCCCCTTTTTGAGGCCTGACTAGGGCCCTTTTAACCGCAAATGGGACCTGCACACATCTTTTCAAATTGTCAACTACCCCCACTGTATGATTTAAATTTTGATGGGTTGAAACCACTGCCATGCAAGTAAATTCGGACTTAGGAGGTATTAATTTTGGCTTGGTTAATCTAACGGTGTAATGGTCAGGATCCTGCATGCGAAAGTCTATCTGGGCCTTTCTTGCTTTCAGAAAGTCAACCCCTATGATACATTGAAGGGAAAGGCCCCTCACAACATAGAACCATGCATCAGTATGGGCTTCTCCAATGTTAATGTACAACAACACCCTTTCTTTCGCCCTGTGGCCCCCCCCCATCAGCTGTGTATATAACCAAATATGTCTGTACACGGCGAAGCAGTGCACCCTTTTGCTGCACTACTTGGTTCAGCGTGTCAGTTGAGATACAGCTAATACTAGCACCCGTGTCTACCAGGCAATTAATTCTTGCCGAGCCAACTGTACAAATTGTTCTGCAGTTTTCCAGCTGAACTGTCACTTTTCCCGTGTCACTATCTTGGAGTACCAGCTGTGAGGAACGATCCATGCCCCCGTCTGATTTCTCATTGTCATCTTGTGTCACCTCTATGTGATTTTCAAAGGACATTAATCCCTCGCTATCAAGCGTCTGAAGTCTCGATTTCTGTGTTGCTCTATCCTGTTCATACCCTTTCTTCTTTTTCTCCTGTATCTTCCATCTTCTTCTTTTTTGGTTCCATCTCTTCTTTATTGCTCTTGCTACCTCCCTTTCTTTCTTTTGAGGCCATCTCCTGCACCTCCATCGTTCCCTTTTCCTCTTCGCTTCCCGAATTAGTAGCATTCATCGCATTGTTCTTATCTACTTCAGATCGGTCAATCCCCTCTGCCGGTATGGCTGGCGACATGCCAACCGGCTGCCCTATTGAAAATTCTGACGATAAACTCCGTCCTTGACTTTACCTGTCGTTTTTAGTGGTTCGACTTGAGTCCTCTTACTTCTATCTCTCTCCTGGTGTCTTTCCCCCTCCTCTCTTCTCGGAGTCCATTCAGGAGATTGATGATCCTGGACCCTGGGACGCGTATTGACATTACTACTCTCACTAGGAGTAATATCATAACCTTTCATTGCCAGGGAGGCTATCATTGATTGTGTGGATCCCACCAAATGAAGTCTCAGAGCTTTCTCATTTTGTACATCTAGCAGCTCATGTTTAATTGCTGCCCTCCTAGCTTCTTCGCAAGTACGAGGAGCTTCTGTCAGAACTCTTTCTGCCAATCCGTCTTTGAGGCCTGCTATGAATGCTTTCAATTTCTCATCCTCACGCAGAGATGTTCTAGCCAACAACACCAGCATAGCATCCACATACTTTTCCACACTTTCACCTGTTTCCTGTCGCCGACGCAAATAGTCATCTTTCATCTCACTGTATGGCATCTCTTGAAATTTACTCAGGAATTTGGCCTTGATATCTGTATATGACACTGTGCCCCTCTTTCTGGCTGATACCGAGGCGACCTGTTGGTAATAAGCTTTTGCCGATCCCTCCAATCTTCCTGCTAGCCCCTGGAGCCAGTATTCCTCAGGTATGCTTAGGGCACTCGCATAGTCTTCATATTCGGTGAGGAATTCGGATACATTTCTAGTGGCTGTTGAGTGACAAAAATTCTCCGGCCCGATAATGAAATGTCGCATTGCTGCCCCTCCTCCCCCATTCGAATTCGCCGACCATCTTCCTGTCCCTGCTGATGTTAATGCCGGGTGCACATTAGGCAGTCTATACATTTCAGTCATGTCGCCCGAATCCAGGGAGCAGATTGTGCTGCCAGCCCCCGGCTTTGCTGGCTGTTGGGCTGCTGTGCGAGGTGTATTAGGCATTCTATTTTGGTGCTGCTCATCCCCCTTGACGTTAGTCAGATTTTTGACCAGCTCTGTCAGGTGTTTTTGGTCTTGTTTATACCGCATAGACGCGTCTCTAAACTGGGCACTCTTCTCCTCATGTTCTAATTTCAGCTTATCCATTTCTGATGCTAGCCAGTCGGCTCTTGCCTCTCTCATAAGGTTTTCTCTTTCCATATCCTCACACCATTCTCTATTTCTGGCCTCCCTTTCCTCCTCCATCTCCTGTCTTGCTATTTCTGCTCTCTCCCAATCCTCTCTGTCACTCTCTTCTTTTCTGTCTGCTCTGGCTCTAGCTCGCCTTTCCTCCTCCAGTTCCCTTTTTAGCTCATCCAGCTCCTTGTTGTGTCGTTCTCGTTCCTTCACTATACATTCGGCCCTTTGCTGATCCCTCTTCATGTTTTTCTGCGCATTTCTCCAGTCGTTTTGTAATGCAATGATCGTATTTTTGTTCTCTGTCTCGGCCGCTTTTACCCTCTGTCTTGTGCCGTCTTCCCATGCTACCTTTAGCGCATCAATCCTAGCTTCATATCTGTCTTCAGCATCTTTTAACATTTTGTCGTTGGTTCGTTCCCAATCGCTCCTCATATCCTGAACTGCTCTTAACGTATCATCTTCCGCCGTTTTAAGAGCGGCCTGTGTTCTTTGTAGTTCCCTGCTAACTATGTCCACACTTTGCCTAAGCAATTCTTCTTTGGCTCCTTGTGGACTTAGTAATCAAAGTTGGGATTGAAAGGAAGCGGCACCAAGGGGTCTGAATAATAGGGTGGCTTATCAGCTCCCCACGCCACTTCTGGTAACAAAGGTGCTCTAGGGTCATCACAATAATCATGAGCAAAGGGATTGTTGTGTTTTGGCTTAGCGCCCCCCACCGCTCTGCTTTCTGTGTTTAAGTTGGCGTAACTCGGCGGTTCATGAACAGAAGATTCTGGTGACGAGTCTTCTGTTGTACTTTCCTGTTCTGTTTTCACCTCTCTATTGACATGAACCCCTACACTAGGTTTTGCAGATGCCTTCATTCTTGCCAGTCTTTTCTCCATTAATTTCGCAAGATTATTGATTCCATCTTTAATTATGGACACCTTTTCCCTTTCCACTTTGCCAATTCTCTCAGTTGTTTCAACAAAATTTTTCGCACTTTGCGTTATTCGATCATTGTTCTTTTGTATCTCCTTCACCAGATCTGCCACAGAAGAAGTGTTTTCCGACATTTAACCAACTTGTATACTCACCCCAATCCTTTGCACACTATTCCCAATCCCGTGGTTCTCCAACCAGTGTTGCGCGCGCAGCTTCGGATCTTTGTGCTATTGGACGGTGCTTCGGGACCAGGGTGAATATATTTAGCCAGACGTTATATACATTCTAGGGTAGTCGGGGCTCTATGTCTTAATCCTCATTATGTTCCATATCGTGCAATATCGGTGGATAAGTGGCTATATTTCGTAGAGGGTCATTGTCGTAGTCGTATTGGTATGGTAGCATTTACTTGTCATATCAAGTTTAGCAGTCTAGAGGGTTCCAGTATAAACAACACAACACGAAGAGTTCCAGTACGCCACTACTTGTATATTGTACCTTATCCTGTACATAGATGCTAGATTGATAGTAGATTCTTGATTGTCTGTCTCCCCCCCTTGATATGATGATGTTCCCCGTATATATACCCAGGTGATGAGTGTCGGGTGTCCCTATTGGTGGGCCCTCACCCTATAATATCTCCCTTCCCTCTAGCCCCTCCCATCCCCTGGCGCATGCCTTGTTCAAAGTTAAATATCCTACCCTACTACCCATCCCTGCTGCCCCCTCGTGTTAACCACGGTTACTACACTATCCAAAATTGACACAAACCAGGAACTGTACCTTATGGGGGACTTCAATTTAGATTACCAAACCATAGAAACCTCTAACTCTACCCTCTCAATGGAATTCAGAAACCTAACTAGCTCATTCTCATTAACCCAGTTTATAAGACATCCAACAAGATCAACCCTGAAATCAAGTACAATAATTGACCACCTCTACTCAAACTCTCCGCACATAACTAATGCGGGGACAATAAATATTAACCTATCTGACCATTTCCCAATCTTCCTAGTACGCAAGAAACCTAGAAACAAATATAAAACTGAGACTTTCTGGGCCAGGAGCACTAGGTTATTGGACCAGAGAGCCCTTATTGAAATATTAGTAAACCAGGAGTGGGGCATGTTTTACAACAACTCTGACCCAGAGGACTGCTGGGAAGCCCTACTCAAAACCATCAATCTACATACTAAGTACAGTGAACACGTGAATCGGATCGAAGAGAGGGAAAATACCTTTTTTACCCAGGTTTACAGTCTCACGGAAAACCAAGAAAAGTGTCAAAGTTTCATTAACCTAGACGGAACAAGCTGAAAGTAATTTCCAGGATTATATCTCTAAACTTCTCCTGCAAAAAGAACTTTCGAAGCGTGGACAACCACCGTGGAGGAATTTCGCCATCTTGGACATCATCCAGTTTCTACTCCCGACGGTTTAATCAGAGGAATAGAGGACAAATTACCTCGATTCAACGTGAAATGACATCACTTTTGGAAATAATATTTCTGTGCGGACATTACAAAATTTAAAAATTGCAGCAAAAGACATGGTAACTATCTAAAAGGCCAAACGACCCGGATTACCCTAATATCGCCCACCAACGTGCAACAGTGGCGGGAAAAGATAGCGTGGGTTGACAGTGAGTCATAACCTAAACTCACCAAGGACACAATACTAATGAACCTTTATTTTGAGAGAACAAAGTTTAAATACGGATATTTCATAACCTCTCCCTAGCATCGTAAAACAGCCAAAAGGACATATTTCCAGTGAAAATACAACGGAAACAAAAAGCATAAGGCCAACCCAACGAAGGCGCGCTCTCCCCAGTCATGAATAGGAGCAGGCGGGTTTATCACGCTAGTCCAAACACCGATCCAAGACTCGGACAAGTAGTGAGAGAAAAACACCATCCTGAACTAAAAAGAGAGAGTGGATAATAAGGATAACAAATTCTAAAAGTTTAGGAAAGTTATTCTAAACAATATTCAATGACCAAGGTTAGTTTATTAATGTAGTGTACGAAATCTCAGACTTCTGCTAGTGTCATTCCGGGTGACCGGAAGTAAAGACAGCCATCTTGGTTTCTTACAGTGGAAGGAGAGCCTAACCTAAGCGCGCGTTTCACTGCAAGGAAAGGTGAAAATAGATGAGTCGCGCAGAAAAGAAGTTGAAATCCGATAAAACCAATAATTAAGAAAACTAAATCTATAAACCATTAGTCAAGTGCTCATCACTAGGAAAAGACGAGAAAACAAAGTCTACTTACGTTCCAAATGAAAAATACATTATAAGACCTTTGTGTGAACACTGAGAAAGATTCAAGTTTTTCTGACTACCCTGATATACCCTTACCGGAAGTTGATTCCGCCATCTTGGTTTGAAGCAGAACAATAATATAAACAAACCAAAGCAAGTGGTGGACACAGTGTTCTAGTGTGTGTTACAAGCTGGTATGGGTGAAAATAAAGAAAAAAGCGGAATCATAACCTTCGGTAGTAAGGATAACAATCCAAACGGACCGGACAAGAGTGCTAGCATTGTGTTTAACAGCAAAGAAAACGGACAAACTGATCAATCGGAGAGAGCGAGTATAAAGCGTTTCCCTTCTCCAGTCCTAGATAACAGATCCGCTAAGCTTACTAAATCGGAAGAAATGTCAACAGCCCCGAATCCTAGTACTAGCTTATCGCTGTCAGACACCCCAATGGATTTCGACGACTTAGATAGTCTGGAAGGTGAAAATGAGGAAAGTCCCAAGGTAGAGCAAATCGAGGGAGATGTGTTGGACATGCTGCAGAAAATGGATATAGAGGCGGACCAAAGATACAAAACTAATAAAACCAGATTCCGCAAGCTCTTCGAAGCGGTACGTCAAATAGAGGTAATAAAAGGCAATGTAAATGAGCTAAAAGAATCGAACGATGCTAGAGAGAAAGAATTCTGCACTCTGAGAAAAAGAGTTGAAGTTACAGAAAACAATTTCAAGATGGTTACAAAAAAGTTAGCCAGGCCGAAGGATACAGACTAACTACCTACAAATGGCCAGAAACGAACAACAGGAAGATGAAGACTTCGTGAATAAGGAAGTGGCCAAACTCGAAAAAAACCTCTTAATCATGGGAGTGAAGTCTGGGTCAGAAGAATCAGCAGAAGAACTCAAGATTAAAGTCATAAACGTTGTAGAAGAAATGATGGGCGTTACGGGTATCACCGTGGTCAGATTCTATAGGGTGGGATGGAGAGAGGATTCACCCATCAAACTAGAATTCGCATCCATGGACGACGTCAACAAAGTGTTTGAAGCCAAAACACAACTGGATTCTGCCCAACAATGTTATAACAAGAACAAAGTGAGGATAAGGAAAGATTTCCCTGCTTTTCTTCGAAAAAGAATGGCGAGAGCTGGGATGATAGCAGATGCTGCAAGAGAACAACAATATGAAGATGTAAAAGTGGTAAGAGCTGGGGTCATTGTCAGTGGGATTTTATACAGGCATAATAAACTAGGAAGCCTACCTAGGGAGTTAATGCCGTCTATGCTCTCCATGAGACAAAATGAGTCAACCATTGTATTTTTACAAGTGATTCCCCGCTTTCAAATCACTACCCTTCACAATTCGTCCTCAATGGAAACATGTTTGACCATGTAGAACAGTTTATTTATTACCACAGGGCCAAGTATGCAAATGATCCAGAAAAACCATCTTTGGCACTAGCAACGCCAGATCCAGTGGAGTGCAAGAGGAACATGTATTCTCTGACACAAGGATCAGACCAGTGGAATCAACACAAAGAGGAGTTGATCAAACGAGCTCTCAAAGCAAAATGGAGAAACAATGAGGTAGTGAGGGATTTCCTTAAGTTCACGGAAAAAAAGGAAATAGGAGAAGCTTCCCTAGACAAGGTATGGGGTATAGGTATGACCCTCGACAACCCCCAGGTCTTAGATCAAGAAGCTTGGATAACCTCCGGAAATTTCTTGGGCAAAATGTGGATGGCGGTGAGAACAACCCTCAATAGTCCCAAGCAAGCTCAAGCCAAGGCTCCTCCAAAGCAGACCCAAGCAGCAAAGCCAAAAGTATAAGCTGCCTCAGATAGAGAGAATCCATAATTTAATATGGAACAGGATGGAGAAGCTGTAATGTGTTATTCTCATAATGTTAATGGCCTCAACGAAAGTAAAAAGAGAAAAGCAGTGTTCACGAAATATATTAGTAAGAAAAACACTATAGTAGCCTTACAAGAATCTCATTCAGCACCGACAGTTGAGAAAGTGTGGAATTCTCAGTGGGGAGGGAAGATTCTGTATGCACATGGCAACTCCTCGTCGAGGGGTGTAATGTTTCTAATTTCCCGTGATATTTCACAATATGTTACAGTGATTGATAAATGTGATGAAGGGAGATGGATGTTAATCTCTTTGTGTATAAATGATCTTACTACTGTTATTTGTAACGTGTACGCTCCAACCTCCGCCTTTACCAAAGAACAATCTGCCATGTGGAAGAAAATTCAAGAAAAGATAGAAGAACTACCCTACGATAACCTGGTTATAATGGGCGACATGAATGCGGACATTGTGAACAAACCATCATTGCCTCAAGCCAAAATAATAAAAGGAATGATGAGTTACTTAGACGTTGAAGACATCAACTCCAGAACACTGGATGACAGAAGAAGACTTTCTGTACGAACATGGGAGAAGGGAGACCTTTTTTCAACGATAGATTACATTTTTGTATTCTAATATGGTTCAGAGAGTTAATAATGTTAAAATAAGCTCCAGTGTACAGTCTGATCACAGGTGTTTAAGCATGAAAGCCTTTCTAGGGTTAGCTCAGCGTGGCAAAAGCTACTGGAAATTTAACACGACTCTTTTAAATGAGGAAAGATTTGTCAGTGGTGTTGAAAATATTGTTGATAATATAGATGAAAATAATTTAGACGATAAGCTAAAATGGGAATTCTTCAAACTTAAGGTGAGAGAGTTAGCCATTGTTATAAGCTCTGACCTTGCTAAAGCAAGAAGATGTAAAGAAAAAATATACCAAGAAAAACTAGACGAGTTAACCAACAAAGCAGCATTATCTCCTCAAGAAAAAGTTGAAAAAGAAAATATCAAGTTGTCATTGAAAGAAATCGAACTAAAAAAAGCAGCAGGAGCTCTTTTAAGATCAAAAGCCAGATGGGTTGCTGAAGGTGAGAAGCCCTCCAAGTTTTTTTGCTCCCTAGAAAAATACAATGGTCAGAAGAAAACCATCTCTCAAATGATTATAAATGGTTCGTTAACGACTGAAAAACAGAAAATATTGCAAGAAGGTCATGATTTTTATTCTCAGCTGTACACTGAAAGAGCCTCAAATAGTGATGAATCTGTTCTTTTTAATGATCCTGAAAATTATAACCAGTTAAGTGAAAGTGAAAATGTTTTTTTAGATAGAGAGATTACCTTGCAAGAAATTGAAACAAACCTGAAATCAATGAAACATAATAAGGCCCCAGGATGTGATGGCCTCTCAGTGGAGTTTTACTGTTTCTTTTGGTACAAGGTACAGAATCTTTTTATAAACATGCTCAGAAAATGTATGGAAGACAAGAACATGACAGAAAACCAAAAAAGAGGTATAATAAGTGTTATACCTAAAAAAAATGTCAATCCGCTTTACATGAAGAACTGGAGACCAATTACTCTTTTGAATGTTGATTATAAAATTGTTTCGAAACTTATAGCCAAAAGATTATCTAAATTTTTACCGAAAATTATAAGAGAAGATCAGTTCGGTTTCATGTCAGGCAGATATATAGGAACAGCCATCAGGAAAATCGATGATGTTATTTCTATAATGGAAAAACAAAAACAAAACGGTATTATTGCTGCAATCGACTTTTCTAAAGCTTATGACTCTGTCAGCTGGTCATTCCTCTATGAAGCCCTAAGAGCTCATGGTGTTTCTGAAAATTTCATTTCTTGGATTAAAACCCTCCTTACAGACTCCAAAGCGGTATTCACTAACAACGGACACATGTCTAAATATTTTCAAATTGCTAGAGGTGTGAAACAAGGAGACCCCATATCTTCTGTCTTCTGTCTGTTCAATGTTAGTGTGGAAAAGATGGGGGAGATGATTAGAAAAAATAATGAGATAGAAGGTATAGAAATTGGTGATACTGTTATGAAAATTGTCCAATTTGCGGATGACACCACTATAATTGTCAGAAATGAATTCTCCCTTCTCAGGGCTCTAGAGGTACTGAGGAGGTTTGGGGAGGCTTCGGGCCTCTCTCTTAATTCCTCTAAATCTGTAGGTGTGTTGGTAGGAGATATTATAATACAATCTCACAAGGCCAAAGAGTTTCAGTGGAAAAAAGCAATTAATATATTGGCAAAACAAAAACAAAACGGTATTATTGCTGCAATCGACTTTTCTAAAGCTTATGACTCTGTCAGCTGGTCATTCCTCTATGAAGCCCTAAGAGCTCATGGTGTTAATGGGTTTAAAATTGATGGAAGATTTCTATGAAGTAAACAGATTGATGTGGATCCAGAGAATAATAACTTTAATGAGTCCAAGAAACGAAAAAGAAATGTCCAAGATAAATGTGGATAAGTGTCTAGAAAAAATGTTGAACGTGGCAAATGACTGGAGAAATAGATTTCTCACATTAAAAGGCAGAGTCGTAGTGTCTAACACTTTTATTCTCCCTGTCATTCAGCATATTATGTCGTGCGTTAATCTTGATGTAAAATCTAGGAAAAAAGTCGATACTTTAATTCTCAATTTTGTATGGAATAACAGGAAGAAATTTCCAATAAGCGCTGATTTTTTAACCCAAAAAGTGGAATATGGTGGCATGGGTTTAAAATTGATGGAAGATTTCTATGAAGTAAACAGATTGATGTGGATCCAGAGAATAATAAATACCAATAACAAATCTTGGTACGCCATACTGGAACAAGACATGAATATGTCCAAAGAAGAAATTTTTCTTAGAAGAAATAAGCCAACCAAGGCCTTAAATGGTTTCTATAGAGAGCTTTTCTTATACTGGAATAGATGTTTTTATAGTCAGATTCCTCGAAATGTTTCGCAAGTAAGAAAGGAGAGGATATGGTCAAATAATAATATCAAAATCAAACGTAAATTGCTAGAGTGGCCTAAATGGAAAGATAAGGGTATAAAAGTTATAGGTGATATTATTGATGAGCAAGGGAGATTGATGTCTGTTTGACAGCTCAAAAATTATTATGATATTGATACCACTTTCGAACAAAGACTGGATCTAGCAAGAGCCATACCTAGAGAATGGTTAAATATGTGCAGATCGAGCACAGGAATCCCTGACAATAATAAAATTGAAATTCATATTGTGAATGAAGACTTCGATATACTAAAATGTATGCATAAAATAATACACCAAGCTATAGTGGAGAAAAAGAAATTAAACATCGAAAAGTTTGAAAAGTGGAAGATGTACTTACATATGTCTGACCAAGAATTTGAGCATGTAAACTGGAAGCAGATCTTTTCTCCAGTTTATAAAGTAAGCTCAGAAACCAGAATTCAATCTTTCCAGTATAAACTATTACACAATGCAATAGCCTGTAATGAGTACCTTTTTCATAACAAAATAATTTTGTCTCCTACATGTAAGTTCTGTAGCCATAGAGACGACCCTGGTCACTTCTTTGTTTCAAGTAAGAAAACAAGAAAAGTATGGGAAGATCTTTTTAATTGGATTATAGAAACAGACTTTCTTAATATAAACGCACAAAAAGAACCTATTATTAGAAAAAGTTCGTCAGGAAGAGTTATTATCAAGCCAATTGAAATCTTGTTTGGTATTGACGAAAATAATAATAATGTAAGTATTATTAACTGGATTTTTCTACAGGTGAAAGCTTTTATATCCAAGAACGACAGAACAAGGAAGGGTATTGCGGCAATGAGCCGGCGACTTGACGGACGCCTTTATTAAACGAACACTTAAAGAGAAAAAAAAAACAGCAGTTCAGTTCATGTGAGTATCCAGGTCGGTGGTTGCGAACAGACTGGCGTTGGACAGCAACTACCGATTCACCTGCCGCGTGGTGGTGCCCCCTGTCGTCGAGATATACACGCATATGGTACATATACATCACATATCCAAGAACGACAGAACAAGGAAGGGTATTGCGGCAATGAGCCGGCGACTTGACGGACGCCAGGGCCCATTTTGATTAATATAGTTGATGATTTCTAGATACAAAGCAATTAGTATATGCCAGTTCATAAGCATAGTACACTCTGAACGAGCATACAGACAAACTCCCATGAGAAAAACTCATACACAAGGAGCAGTCAAGTAGAAATTTTTGAAGCGACGAGGGACTCTATATCAACCTTCCTATCAAACGTAGAGATGAGATAAGAAAGTACCGACAAACTAGACCAATTGCCCATCAGTTTGATATCTTCAAGAGGAATCCCAAGATGATGCATGAAGGAAGCTCCGCTGCGCCGAAGGGAATGTATACCGGCCAGAGAAGCGTCAAGGCCAATAGACGCCACACACTTCTTGAAGAAGCCCAGCAACTGTTGGTACGAAATAGGTGCCAGAGAGGAGGAATCCGGATTCATGAAGATGGGAGCATCACCAGGAGCAGGGAAGTGAAACAGGTGGGACTCAAGCATAGACACAACACACAAAGCCGGATCACGAACCCTGCAGATAGGGATCAGGAGCTTCCTCTCGCCGAACTGTATGGTCTTGGATGAAGCAATGTGGAGAATCAGACCAAGCTTGGTCCACTCGATGTCACACCTCCTCAACGTATGGGGAGAATTCGGATCAGGCACTAGATGAGATTTCCTCAGAAGAGAACGAAAACTGAGAATAATCGCCGACCAACAAGTCATATTGTAGTCAGTTTTCTCCATTTTATGGAATATAGCCCTCAGATGGTCAAGGGATAGAATCAGCTTCAGAGGCTCAGGAGTTCCCAGCTGATGTTTCAGGCCAGAAAGAACCATTTTGACAGCAAACATCTCACGATAATTAGGCTCATATCCATACACTTGCTGAAGCTTGATTACCGAAGATAGGTGATTATTAATGGACACAAATTTCATTGATCTCGCCAACCAAACCAGGTACCTCATGACGGTTTGCGAGTCAGCAGGGATAGGCACAACATGAATCATGTCACAAAAAGAGAAGAACTTGCTCCATTGGGAGTTCCTTGATTTCAACGTATTAACACTCCAAGCCTGCGCCATGGTATTTGCCACCTCCATATCCAGTTGATGAAGATTCACTGCAACACAACGAAGGAATTTTCAGGACAGGCAACACAGTGTTAAATTCGTAAAGACGAGACATGAGATCAGGTAAGTAGTTGAATCGACCCGGAATGTGCTTTGCCGTGACGAAAATATTGTGTTTCACACACCACCAGAAGATGCTCCTAAGAATTGACATACAAGACTTATTAGCACTCCTGCCTTTGTTTAGCATGAAAACCACCTGAGTGTTATCAGAGTAACACAGTAATTGATGATTCCGATACACAGGGGCGAGCCTCTTCAAGGCTTGCCAAAGAGCGACTAACACCCACAGATTCACGTTGTCATCCGTTGCAGACAGGGAGCTAATCAGCACATTACACCAGTGTTGATGACGAGAATCCAATCTATGCAAGTCACTAGGTATGAGATTACAATTGAAGTAGCCAGCACACCAGTCATTGCCACACACAACACCATAACCCGTCGCACAAGCATCAGTGAATACAGGCACAGCAAGGGACAAGTCAAATTTAATCACAGCAGCAGAACCATTAAACAGCTTGGAAAATTCATTCCACCAAGCTATGTCGAAATGGAAATCTTCATCTAACGTAATGCGGGTATTCACATTGGCATGGCCCTTGAGAAGTTGAATAACACGTTGTGAGAAAGTTCGGCCACCCCTCACCACAGTAGAGCAGTGGCATAGGATGCCACACAAACGCTGCAGCTGGTGAAGTGTTGCAGACGACTTCTTGCTAAACATCTTCAAACATGAGTGAAGCTTGTCCATCTTCTCCAACGGGAGAGATAGTACCATAAAAGTCGTATCCACTACAATCCCCAAATATTGTAGCGAAGTAGCAGGAGATTGGCACTTTTTCCACGCAATTTGAAATCCCAAGGAAGCCATGAAGGAGATCAGGGACATTTGAGCACGTTGACACTCATCAAAGGACGAACCAATTATCAGGTAGTCATCCAAGTAAGCATTGATGCGACGAAACCCCTTCCTCCACATGGCACGTACGATGAAGCGACTGATCTCAGTGAAAATGAATGGTGCACACTTTACACCAAAACATAAGCGAGTGTCCCACAAGTGAGAAACTGCCAGATCGCCAGGAAACGTCCAGTTAATCCCCATTAAGGGTCTGCAGTTCAGTTCATGTGAGTATCCAGGTCGGTGGTTGCGAACAGACTGGCGTTGGACAGCAACTACCGATTCACCTGCCGCGTGGTGGTGCCCCCTGTCGTCGAGATATACACGCATATGGTACATATACATCACATATATAGACGCAAGTTATTCCATATGGGAGAAATTTCCAGACTCTTAGTACTCTTGGAGCTGAAGTTTAGAGTTGAAATCCAGGTGAAAAGTATGTTGATGTACAAAAAAAGCAGAGCTCAATCCTTACCTTGGCGTACACTTGAGCAGATCCTGAGGGAATCAACCAGTTAGCTAAAAAGATCTCTTTTCTGATTTTTTAGTTTTTAATATATAGTTCAAAACATAATGTAAATAACACTTATACTCGCCAAAATATTCAAGTAATAATAGTGGTGACAAGAAAATCCAGACACCTCTCAGGATAGGTTCGAGATTTTAAAATAGTCTAGTCAGGCTTAACCTGGAAATGTATATAATACGTGACCAAGTTAAATACAAATATATGTTTTAAGACGGCTACCAAAAGGTCATTCTCAGTACATATGAGATTTATAGGTTCATGGTAGTTGTAGAAGTGTTGCTGTAGATGGTAAAAACCCTCTTTAGGAAATGAAAGGCCATATCCAATGTATAGCTTGTTCGTGCTGCCAAGAAGTCATTCTCGGTACATAAACCCTTTAGATAACAAATTTTTAATATATGTCTTAAGACGGCTACCAAAAAGTCATCCTCAGTACATACGAGAATTATAGGTTTAAGCTAGTTGTAGGAACATAGATGTCGATGTTAAAAACCCTTTTTTAGGAGATAAAGTGTCATATCAAATGTATAGCCTGCGTGCTGCCAAGAAGTCATTCCCGGTACATAAATCTTTTAGACAACATTTTTAAATCAGAGTAATTTGTCTTGACTGGGTACCAAAGTGTCATACTCCGTACACAAACCTCGAATGTTACCAAAAAGTCATCCTCTGTACATGTCATATTTTTATTAACAAAAAGGGTCATTTCCATGCGCATGAAGCAAATATGTTCTTGTTTTTTTCTTCAATCGTTACTTTTAAATAATTACCAATGTCCAGGAAAAGAGAGGGTACGATGTAAAATCGTGTGATCGACCCCGGATGAAGAAAGAATCTGTTGATAGACTGAATAAAAACTTTTAAAAACAAAAAAATCTTGACCAAATGTGTCCTCTTAAATTATTTAGAAACGTCCGTACAAAACCAAAGTGGATGACGGAGGATCTACTCACAATTATGAATGAGAGAGATAGATTATTTAAACTGGCTAGGAAGAGAAAAGATCCTGATCTACTAAGACAGGCAAATATACTAAAAAATCGAGCCAACCGGGGATGTAAATCTGCAAAGGCTGCCTTCATTAGGACTAACCTTGAATTTTCTGACAAAGACCCTAAGAAATTTTGGGAATTCCTACGACCAATTATATCCCCAGAGAAATAAAAAAAAATCAGATACAATAAATATCGAAAAGAACAACCAAATGCTAGACCCGTCCGAAGTACCGGACGCTTTCAATGATTTCTTCTTAAACGTAGGTCCAAACCTAGCCAGCAAAATCCCTCAGAACCAGACCAGTCCACTAAGCTATCTGAACACCCCGGACTCACCCCCTAACCCTTCCTTTAAATTCACCCAAGTTTCACCCCCCGAGGTTCGTAGGATAATCTCAAAAGTTGACATATCGAAGAACTCGGGGATTGAACACTAACCATCAAAAATTTTGAAGTCATGTTTACTGGCTTTATGCAGCCAGTTCACACACATCATCAATCTATCACTACTACTGGGACGAGTCCCATCATCATTTAAGATTGCAAAAGTCTCCCCCATATATAAATCGGGGGGGAGAAAATGGCATGTAATAATTACAGACCTATATCCTGTATTTATATCATCGTCGGGGGTTGTACACCCTGGAACAGAGTGAAATCCGACCATCGTATAACGTCGCTGATGCACCACGCATGAATTTAGGCGTATTCATTTAGAGGCTTCCTATTGGTCAATGCCCGATGGACTGTACTAGCTAGGGGAGAACCATTAAGTGACGGCACACGACAAAACGTGACGGCAAATTTTTAAAGCATTTTGCCATAAGAATCATGTAAAAACTACTCGGAAATCACGAATTTCAATCTGCATAGATTTGTATCAAGCAAAGTCAATAATAAATGTCAAATTTGGAGTTAATTATTGAAGTTATGCCTTATAAAACTCTAAAACCCTCAAAAATAGTGTGAAGGCAAACGACAGGAGCTAGGGTATCCACCACCTTATGCCACCTTGTTATTTCTCTGCTACAATTCAAGAAAAACTCAAATCAATACATTTGATGTTCTATACATATATTATCCCATGCATTTTATCATTATTCATCATAATTTGATAATTTTCTTTTTTTAATTTTTATTTATTCCACTTTAAGCACACAGCGTGACGGCACATGACAGGGGGGGTACCCACACAAAATTTTTTTGGTTTTTGATGGATTTTGGCAAAAAAATGTGTTTTTTGCAATTTTTTTTGACACAGATCATGTTCAAGTAACCTACTATCACAAAATATAGAGAAAAATATTCAATTTTGATTATTATTTAGAAATTTAGCAATTCCACGGTTTAATGACAGTTCAAAAAATTGATTTTTGCCACAAAAATTGGATTTTGGAAAAAAAATCAAAAAAATCTGGGGGTAAAAAAGCCATTTATGTGGTTCCACAGGTTGGTGGAACCATCCAATCACAAAAAAAAATAAAATTAATGGTAATTTATTTGTATTAAGCCCATTTAATCACTTTCCATGGTTGAGGGCCAAATGTTGTCAAATTGGTGGAATTGGCCATACATTAATGTATATATTTGTAGGATTTCTATATAGTCAGGGAGCACAAGGCCCAAAATGGGGGGGGGTTGCTAAACATTTTGGTTAGAGCTTGTCAACACATACCACCATATAGCATTCATACTGGCCTATAAGAAAACCATTGTTGGCATTCTGGCATTTTGTTTATTCCATGGTTTCCATTGCAACAGAAGGAAAAAATGGAAATTCTTAGGTAAAATTACTTAAATGAACCTCAGTCAGAGATGAGTAGTGTGAATATTTTGATATTTTGGGAAAATATTGACATCCAAATTGCGCATTCAAATTATTATGACATTTGACCTTTGATCAAGGTCAAAGTCATATTTATCAAGGTCAAACCCAGAAGAGGCCCACAAAATGCCATTTCCCCTCAAACATATTCACCCCTCAGTAGGTAATTTATTGATCTATCTTGATAATTTGATTCTAGGAAATTGCCAAAGCATCATTAGTAAGAGATTCGCTGACTTAAAGTTGCTAAGGTACAATACTGTTACCATAGCAACTAGAAAACTATGAAAAAAATGCATAGCTCCTGTTGCCATCCAGGATGCCAGTAATATGAGTTAGCCAAATATGGATGCCCTTCCAAGAAAATATTCTTGGGGAGAATGACCATTATCAGTGGGTATATGTTGAATATGAAGTATATTTCCAATTTCATTCCTAATATTCTAATTAAATATCTTTTTTTTTTGTTGCCATGGCAACGGTTCTGGAAATCGGGTAAAAATTCATGGGATAACAAAAGGTTGAATAGTTCAAAGCATATTTTACTTAGAATTCTGGAATTTTGCTCACTTATAGAATACTTAATGGGACAACAAATATATTCCAGCAATTGACCTTTGATGAAAGGTCAAGGCCATTTTTCGAAGGTCAAACTAGGAAGAAATGGCATTCTTTGTGTTGCCATAAAGAGGGCAAAAATAGGGGTATGCCAGTTATGGATGCTCGTCCTCAGAAATATTTTTTATTGAGAGCCACTATTTACAGAGGATAAATGTTGAATATGAAGTATACTTTTACTTTCATTCCTAATATCCTTATTAGATATCAAATTTTGGCTGTTGCCATGGCAACTGTTCTGGAAAATAGGGAAGAATTAATGGGATAACAAAAAATTGTAGAATTCAAAGGATATTTTACTTAGAATTCTGGAATTTTGCACATTAATAGAATACTTAATGCGACAACAAATATATTCTAGCAATTGACCTGGATGAAAGGTCAAGGCCATTTTTCCAAGGTCAAACTAGGAAGAAATGGCATTCTTTGTGTTGCCATAAAGAGGGCAAAAATAGGGGTATGCAAGTTATGGATGCTCGTCCTCAGAAATATTTTTAATTGAGAGCCACTATTTACAGAGGATAAATGTTGAATATGAAGTATACTTTCATTTTTATTCCTAATATCCTTATTAGATGTCAATTTTTGGCTGTTGCCATGGCAGCCGTTCTGGAAAATAGGGAAGAATTAATGGGATAACAAAAAATTGTATAATTCAAAGGATATTTTACTTAGAATTTTGCATATTTATAGGATATTTGAATGGACAACAAATATATTGATGCAATTGACCTGGATGAAAGGTCAAGGTCATTATTCCAAGGTCCATGTCATGTTAATATTGGTACTCAATGTAAATGATGGGCCATGTAAGATACTGTGTCCACTGAGGAGACATCAGACTAAACTTAGTTGCCAACACCCCCGATTCACGACTCAGTGCTAAAACTAAGCAGATGCTTGACAGCTTGCTGGGTTCATTAGTGTGAGGCTGCTAGTGTGGTGTGTCCTCAGTGGTCACAGAATCTAGGGTCCATTTCAGACCTGAAATGGGTGAGGTGTCTGTGTGAGAGTCTTCTGTAACACAGGCTTTTTAAAGAATACACATTCATCAATTGATTAATAATGTGCAAGAAGTGAAAGGAGGAGGCCTCACACCGTCACACATCCTCCACAGTCTCTGCCATGTCCCTGGGCCTGATTAACATTGAATTGAAGAATCATAATATGGGATTAGAAGAATTAATACAGATAAAGGAAGAGAATCAGAGAACAGAAATCTGAGAAAAAAATAAACATCTGGAAATGAGGGGTTGATTTTTACTTGTGGGAATGATTGGTGATTTTTACAGAAGAACTGTGTCTGAGTGGCTTCGCAAAATCAAAACAAACTTCTGACTGACTAGGTAAAGTAGGTCTAGAGGATCTTTTGTTCATGGCTCATCTATATTGATATAGTTTAGCAAAATAACATTTTTTACCCTGATGAAGGGAGTGTTTCCCAGAAAGCTTGTGAAAGAATAAAATAACAACTACAACACTCAGGGTTTAATTCCTAATCCTTAACGACCAACATCATTTACCACACCGGCCAACCCGATATACCACGATCTTTTCCCACTCCACTAACATTTTTTAATGTCATTATACAGTAGACCTTTTCATTTTTAAGCTTTATATTGATTATTTCATGAGAAATTAGGGTGAACAATTGACGATTACATCATCCATATTGTTGGCACATTAATACACAATTTGACTTCCAGTGATCCTGCCAGACCTACTTGTTGTATGCACCTGGGAATGCATAATTCTCATGTTATTGGGAAAGTGCTGGCCATAGGTCAGACAAGCAAAATGAGCCTATATGGCCAGCACTCTTCCAAGGGAGGACCATGTAAATCATCCCTGCTCCCAATGGGATTCAATGGGCTCCCAAGTTCTGTGAACCAGTGCTGCACTTTGCCACTTTTACTACCCTTCTTGGTTGTTTTTGTAAAATATTTATAAAAATATGCACCAACTAGATCTCCTCCAGCTGCAGTGAGGTCAGACTGTATTCCAGCAATGCATCTGACACTACTAGTTGGCTGTCACTTGGGCCAACAGGCATACCTTTCTGTGGGTGGTTACCTTTGGGTGCTGGGCATTCTGCTAAGCCAATTGGTCTACCATTTCTTCAAACTCTAACAATTTTGGTTTTGGCATAGCATTATATCCGAATTATATCACCAATTCTGCTGAACCCAGTTAGCTAGATAGCATGCAAATTTAACAGCAGTGGCGCTGTAGGCTGAAATATCTCCCAGTAGGCTGAGACGGAAGCTTCCACCACCACTCTGTTAAGGTATTCGTGCCGGCCGCCACCCACGAGCAATAACTGTATGGGTATAACCTACTCTGTTTCTGAGGTTGCGGGAGCCATAACTGGAAGCTCCCGCCTTAGCTTTATCTCCGCCTCCAGGTGGCGTGACGGTCGGATAGCTTATTTTCACGCTATCAAGGGTAGGGAGAATTGCAAACCCTCCACCAGTGATGAGGCTTCTACCATGAACACTAATTGGTTATATGCCTAATTAATGAACAAGATCTTTTGTGCAATTAGATCCAAGCAAGGATCTATCAGTACCTTCAATTCAACAATTGTATTCCTTGCATGAGTCAGCCCTAACATTTGCCTGGATTCAGTGTCTTGGTTTAGTCAATCAATCTTGTTTAATGTTTCAATCAGGTTCTTTGGTATCATAGGGTTGGCAGGTTCAGTTGGCATTGTCCTTCCTCATATTTGAGAAGTCATGTGGTTGAGGGATTGGTTTGGTGGAGGAGGTTTGGGAGGAGGTTTCCATGCATTGCACAAGGGAGCTAGTAGGGGCATGATCGGCTGGATAATTAAGCCAGGACTGATAAAATAGGGGGAGTATCTTCGTCGGCTAAGTGCCTCTCTACTTGTCCCAATGCTAGGTGTATATATATATATATAGGTTGGCCCTAGGTGGTCGCCAACCCCTAGGTGTCATCGCTATCCCTGATGCACTGGATAATGCTCTGACCATATAAGCAAACTTGGGTAGGACTCTTGCCCACAAACTCAACATGGCACCATTGTCATGAACTAGTATTCCTGTATTGCTAATATTATATATATTAGTTACAGAATAATCGTTTGTATGTAACCAATTCCTTTAATTGGCAAGGTTTATTGTTTTGTAACCTTATTTTCATTACCTGGGCTTATGCATAGCTCACAAAGTAATCTGACCAAACTACTGATATTTCTTCTATCCATTGCTACTGGTGATTTCATATACTGAAATGTTTGAGACTTGTGAACTAAGTTGGTTCGGTAGTGATGAATGTCAATGTATCATTATTCATGGGGTATGATTGTATTCAGAGGTATTCCCCCTTTTTGGCTGTATTGTTATCGGGGTGAGGTTGAGTATTTCCATGTATTCTCCCTCTTGGCTATGTTGTTAAAATGGTTAGGTCGAGTACTTCTGAGTATTGCCTTCTCTTGGTAATTGTAGGCCGACATTTCATTTTTATACATCCCTAAATTGTTGCCAGTATTTGATATTCAGTATGATTGTATTATCATAGCATATAGCCCACTTTTTATTATTCACTTTATTATTTTGATGTGGTATCTTATGCTTTAATCTGTTTTAATTATCTACTTTATCAGAGTTCCTCTCAGAGTATATAATCAGGGGGAAATCTCACCAGATTAAATAGTATATTCTTTAATTCAGTTTATGTCATGATTTAAGCATGTAATTTTTTGATTTGAACAGATGGTTGTTCATTTATAGATATGATTGTACTCTAAAATATATACAGCATGATAGGTGATTATTGGTTTTAGGAAATCAAACCTGTGTTTGATTTAGAAAGAGGGGAGGGAGTGATGTCATATATTGATATGTAATCTGGATTTGAATAGTAACCCTCCTCATCCTGTGACCCCCGCTACCCTATGATGTAACCTTGGTAGCATGGGAGGGTCACGTGGTTAAGCCACGCTTGACCACACATAGCTTTAATAAAGACATAATGAACCAAGACTCTGACTGGCGTGCATCTATCGATACTAAGCTCTACAAAATAGCTATAACATAACACTCTGCACTATATATTCTTGAGCATATTTCTTAGATATCTATAAGGTGGAGACCAGGCACTGGATTTGTATTCAAGCAAGCCTTTTGTACAGTTGCAACACATGGTTGGGTTCATGAGGTCCATGTCCTCCCTAGGACTAAAGTCTGCTTAGCTTTCTAAGCACAGGTTGCAAAAGTTGAGCTCTCATCCACTGTGACCCCCAGGTCTTTGCTGTCTCTAGCTCTTGATGTTCACCCATCTCATTCCCCATGGTGTGGCTGTGCTATGGATTGTTGTGACCTAGGTGTAGTAACTTGCACTTGTCAGGATGAAAGCACATCTGCATCTTGTATCATTTTTGGATGTTGTTGAGGTCCTGTTGTATGTTTGTTGTGTAGTCTATATAAGAGTACAACATACAGTCCTAGTCTGCAGGCTGTTTAAATGTCTTGCTGAGCGAAAGACCTCTTCACAGCTTGAAAGCTACCATGCAAGTTGTGTCACACCTACTTGACTGGCTTCTATTGCAATTGGTTCTCCTCAAGGCAACACTCGTTGTATACATTGATGTATTCACTGATCTAAGTGAATTGTTTTTTTATTATCACTAAATGAAAAAGTAGGGGTCAGGAACCATTCATACCCTTGTGCTCGGTCAAGCTGCTCCATCGCACAGTTGTGGATTGACCTTGGGAGTCTAGTCAATTGTACATTGGGGTAAGTGTACATTGAGGTTAGCATAAAACTGTAGGCTACAGGTAATGTAAATCATTTATGATTTGGCCATATCTTACATTTCAGCAATATGATCTGTGTACATATTGGAGAAATGTTTTTTCCTGTGGTGTCTTTGACTACCAGCATTATGTTTTTTAGCCTTGGTCAATTGATGTTTTATGCAGAGAAGACCGATGTGTTACTATCCTAGACTCAGGAATGACATTAAGTGAAAAATAACCAGATGAGCTGAGGAGGCTAAGGGCAAAAGAAGTTGCTCTGTTATTCACTACTGCGTCTACGACGAAGCACTATCTCACAAGTAGAAATAAGGTGCTCAGCCCCATTAGCCCATCTAAAAACTAAATCTATATAGTCCATCTTGGAATAGTCCTTCTTCTTGGTGTCAGATTTAAACACATAGAAATCTGGTCTGATTGCTTTACCTTTTTCTCATCTTTAGGCAGTGTTAATTTGGTCAGACCATCAGACCCAGCTCCAGTAAGGGAGTCTGCTGTTACAAAGTTTTGGCATTTGTAGGGTCAGGAATAGTATTTGAAGGGTAATGGCAAGTCCCTGAATGGGCAAGGAACACCTGAAGGGATTACCTGGGTGCAATCCCCTCATGTTAATTGGCCAGGTGGGTTGTGACTAATCAGGCTGCGGTATTAATCATTCTCTCGCTAGCTGTTGGACAGGTAGGAGCTAGTACACATGAATTAAAAATTACCGATGTGACACAATGAGTATTTTGTTTTTCAATATTGCCTGCCTTCCCCTCATCGTAAACAATGCCCTCTCAGCTGCATAGACAGTCATAGCGTCCATGCTGCAAAATGCATGAAAATTTAAGGGGAGGGGCAGGGGAGGGTTGTAAGCTAGCACAGAAAATCAAAAACACAACTGCTCATTGTGTTGAGCAAAGCATGAATGGTGGACAATAATCACAACAGTCATCACTCAGGTACATAAATGACATTTTTTTTACATGGCTAGTGGGTGATTTATGCTGTGTAGGACTGATAAGGAGTGGCACCGTTTAGAGGAAGGTTTCCATGATTTTTGGTCCCATAGGGGAACAACATTTTAACCAGTGGATCCATTTGTTTTTGAACTCTAAGCATCTTGCAAGAAGAGTCATCCAAGGCTAAGTCTGTGCAACTTGGAGGGCCTGAGGATGATTATGGGAAACATTTGGATTTCTCCAAACTGATTAACATTGATGACGAGTCAACATTCTATAAACTTCCCTATTATTGGAACTCGTTGGAGCCTAACGTCCAAAACTCAGACACTAGTAAAAAATTCACCAGCCTAATCAAACCAAACGCCATCTGGGCTGATGACAATTTCCTTTATTGATCTAATCCTTATTATTCTTCTATTTGACAAGCTTCCTTTATAGATCTGATCCTCACTGATCATATCTCTTTCCTTTTCCACACCCCACCACATCCCCTCCTCGAAATTCCCTCCTCTCTGAAAATAATCTTGTTTGTACCTTTTAGTACTTAATTATACCTTCTATGTACTTATAACAGTTACAAATACCTTAGTTACATAACCCAAAGTGAAAAAATTTCTTTTCGTCTCACTTGTATATGTGTATATATCCTTTGCATTCCGATAAGCAATATCTTGTTTGTAATAATTTTGTTGTCTGAGACCACTATTAGTAAGGGCCACCTGCGTGTCGTCGACGCAAAGGTGCTTTGTTACCCTTACGTATCAAAATTGTAATGTCCGGCAGGACTTGAAATCCTCCCTAAGCAGGGAGATTAGATCCGCCGACATAGTCATCCAGACTAAATAAAAGTCTCAACAACAACAACAACGACGACTTACCTCCTGACGATGATGAACCTCATATTACCAAGGAGTCAGTGGACGCTCTCTTACTTGCTAATGCTGCTAGCAATGCCCAGATGAATGCTGTGGTTGCAAAGTTTGGTTTATTGTTCGGTTAAGCTACTAGTGGTGGTGGTGGTGGTGCTAGGCCTAAGACAACTGGGCCTCCTCCATTGACTGTACCCCCTGTCACTATCACTGTCGGTCAGGCCGCACCACATGTGTATCAGCTGCCTATCAATGCCCCCTGCAGTCACCACTTCAACCACTGGTGTCACTCCTACTACCACTGTCATTTATATAAATATATGCTTACAACTTAACCTAACTGCTATTCATAATGAATATTCAGAATAACGTTCTTATTCTTTCCCTAAATAGAGTACACTGAACTTCTAAGGAAAGTTAGAATTAAATAAACTGAAAACAATACAGTTGTTGGTCAGAATTATCAGATGTTTTACACCACAGTTGACACATGTCTCTGTCACATAAATCTATATTAAAGTTCTCAGACCACTGTTCAATGGAAATGCACCAGGAGATAACCCTGCCATCACAGGGAGTCAAATGACCATTCCTACCCCAAACCATCCCCACAAGGACTAATACATACACCCTTTCATAAGGTTCAGCTTATTCCTCATAAACATTTTTGCTCAATTTCTCTACCTACCAGCCAAATTTCAGAATTCTAAGTAATATACCTCCCAACTTATTGTACCATTTGTTGTCCCATGATTGTCTCATCATCTTACAGTATCCGGAACCATGGTTACACCCCAAAGTCATATCTAATAGGCATTTTATGCATCAATGTGACATTTTACTTATTGTGCTCATTGTTAATCAATTGATGAATGTGTATTCTTTAAAAAGCCGCCTGTCTGAAAAAGTCTGAAATGGACCCTGACATGGCCCATTCTTTACATGGAGTGCCAATATGAACATGACATTGACCTTGGAATAATGACCTTGACCTTTCATCCAGGTCAATTGCATCAATGTATTTGTTGTCTCATCAAATATTTTATAAATGTGCCAAATTGCAGAATTCTAAGTAAAATATCCTTTGAATTGTACAATTTTTTGTTATCCCATTAATTCTTCCCTATTTTCCAGAACGGTTGCCATGGCAACAGCCAAAATTTGATATCTAATAAGGATATTAGGAATGAAAGTAAAAGTATACTTCATATTCAACATTTATCCTCTGTAAATAGTGGTTCTCAATAAAAAATATTTCTGAGGACGAGCATCCATAACTGGCATACCCCTATTTTTGCCCTCTTTATGGCAACACAAAGTATGCCATTTCTTCCTAGTTTGACCTTGGAAAAATGGCCTTGACCTTTCATCAAAGGTCAATTGCTAGAATATATTTGTTGTCCCATTAAGTATTCTATAAGTGAGCAAAATTCCAGAATTCTAAGTAAAATATGCTTTGAACTATTCAACCTTTTGTTATCCCATGAATTTTTACCCGATTTCCAGAACCGTTGCCATGGCAACAACAAAAAAAAGATATTTAATTAGAATATTAGGAATGAAATTGGAAATATACTTCATATTCAACATATACCGACTGATAATGGTCATTCTCCCCAAGAATATTTTCTTGGAAGGGCATCCATATTTGGCTAACTCATATTACTGGCATCCTGGATGGCAACAGGAGCTATGCATTTTTTTCATAGTTTTCTAGTTGCTATGGTAACAGTATTGTACCTTAGCAACTTTAAGTCAGCGAATCTCTTACTAATGATGCTTTGGCAATTTCCTAGAATCAAATTATCAAGATAGATCAATAAATTACCTACTGAGGGGTGAATATGTTTGAGGGGAAATGGCATTTTGTGGGCCTTTTCTGGGTTTGACCTTGATAAATGTGACCTTGACCTTGATCAAAGGTCAAATGTCATAATAATTTGAATGCGCAATTTGGATGTCAATATTTTCCCAAAATATCAAAATATTCACACTACTCATCTCTGACTGAGGTTCATTTAAGTAATTTTACCTAAGAATTTCCATTTTTTCCTTCTGTTGCCATGGAAACCATGGAATAAACAAAATGCCAGAATGCCAACAATGGTTTTCTTATAGGCCAGTATGAATGCTATATGGTGGTATGTGTTGTCAAGCTCTAACCAAAATGTTTAGCAACCCCCCCATTTTGGGCTTGTGCTCCCTGACTAATATAATAAATCACTATAAACGTTGAAATTATGATAAAAACACGTCAGAAAGCACTAATTTTTCACATTATACCACTCGCCTGAATAAAAGTAAACATTCTAGGTATCAAAATTCACCAGGTTCCAGTCCTTTTGCATGTTTCTAATAACTTGGTAACATTATAACCTTCTATTAGCCCTCATCTCTGTATGCCAGTCCTATACTAAGATGGACAAGAATCCGCTGAATACGACAAAAATACCCTGGTTGAAAATTGTTTTTTAAAAGAATGCTCACCTAAAAACATATAATAACTAGCAATGAACAACTATAGAAAGGATAAAAAGTGTTTATTTTGTATTTATTTCATGCAAAATTAGTAAAAAAAAAAGTTGTGGAGGCCCTTTTGAATTCCGCAAAAAATGCGGAGACTTAGCGGAAAAATAGCGGAAATCCGTTCCGCTGTTACTTATGAAACGTAATAGCGGAAATCCGCTAAATCCGCTATTTTTCTACTCCGCTCCGCCCCACTATTAGTTATGAAACGGCCCACTGGCCCCTGCAAGCCCGCCGGGACAAAC
This sequence comes from Sthenelais limicola, assembly GCA_942159475.1. Taxonomy (NCBI): domain Eukaryota; kingdom Metazoa; phylum Annelida; class Polychaeta; order Phyllodocida; family Sigalionidae; genus Sthenelais; species Sthenelais limicola. The sequence goes on along the minus strand of OW804096.1, from coordinate 90,274,788 downwards.
ACATACTAGACATATCAGTCTACCTCTCACAAAACCAAGACAATTTAGATGATAGAAGACTATCCACCAGGAGCCATGCACCAGGCAGGAAGAATCTAATAGTAATGAATTCAAAACTATCAAAAATTAATAACTCAATAATCTATAAATGTCAAAAAGATGGAACAAGCTACACACTGAAGCACACAAAATCGAGGACAAACATGAATTCAAAAAATACACAGAGTGGATCTTGTCCTCCTTCTAACACAACCCAACCCCCTCCATATTTCAATACGGATCCCCGGGGAATGACTGTACCATAAACTAACAGGGAAGGCTGAGGCCCACGGAAGGGTAACTTGCTTTAGTACCCAACCGCGCCCCAGACTTACCCTAACCTGTCCCCAAGACAAAGATGTATATCTCGCCACCAATTATAAGAACTGACATTATATACCCCATTTTAATCATTATATTGATGCACCCCTCTTGTCTCCGAGCCAAAGCTGTATCTGTCGACACCACTTGTATAATTGCTTGTATAACTGCTACTATATACCCTGTTATAAGCACTACATTGATGTACCTCTTTTATAAGTAATACTGCTTACCCTATTATAACCTTATTATTACTATCAAACTGAAATCACCTGAATATTGGTGAAACCCACCTAAGAGGAGAATGTACACCTTTAGTCTATGTATCATCAGGTATTATTACTATCAAATCTCACACATGGTGAACTTTCATCTCATCTATTTCATCCTCTCAAGATAATCACTCACCATCTCATCCATCACTCATTGATGTATTAGTCTTAGGACAACTTAGAAAACACTAGAGAAAATATGTAACCCAAGTTAAAGGTCAAGCAAGAATCAGGCACCCAGCGGAAGACCTACCTAGACTTATGTCAGTAGTTGTTAGATGACATTCTGAAACGTACCTTAGGTCGAGGCTGAACCCGACCCTGACCCCTAGAAGATCTAAGGGGATCAAAGGGAACCCAATACCCTGCCGCACCTGTCTAATGGGTTTTGACTTCTGGGACTAGACTGTCTGGCGCCATTATGACATATGGAAACATATAAATTATTATTAACCCTTTAAGGACGGGAGGCTGCATTAATTCAGTATTTGTATTGAATATCAATACCTCCCGTCCTTAAAGGGTTAAGTACCTTAATGGGTTAAATCCCACCATAACCTTTAACCTGATAGGTATTATAATGGTAAAACCCCTAACCCTTAACCCCAGAACCCTGACCCCAACCCTGACCCCAACCCTGACCTTTAACTCTTAATCCTGATCCCGACCCTGACCTTTAACTCCAGGCACCTGCACATCTGGATGTAACACATTAGACCCTGACCTTAGACCTTAGAGATTTACATGAAGTCAGGAGATATGATGGATTGATGCACAGGGGAGATGAGACATGAGAGATGATAGGTTACAGGTGTCATGAAGTGGAGATTGGTGGAACTATTAAAGGATGAAAGAAAGAAATCAGTAGATAACAGTTAGCTGCAGATATCGGTTTTAGCTTTGAAGTGAGCTGTAAGCATATACCTTATTATAATGGATAAAAACCTACCCCCTCGCATATGACGTTAGACCTTAGACCTTAGACATTCACCTAAGACATTGAGTTGTGTAAATTTTGATCGTTAATCATAACTTTGAGATATTTAATACACATACATAGGAAGGAGTCAGCGAGATTGAAGGTGGGAGGTTTATAGGTATATATAGAGGAATAGAGCAGGTCTTATTTTCATTACGACCGTGATATCTTGAGAGAGCAGTAAGGGATACATGAACATTCACCTATAATCAATTAGAATTGGAATTACTTTTAATTGATTGACAACATTGTGATATGCTGATATTGTGATATATTGATAGTGTGATATTTAGTTGCAATATAAATACATTTGTGATATGCAAAAAGGATATACATACATAATTGAATGAATATGGCATTTTCGGATTGGGAATTGCAATTAATTACTCGAGGATTTTACGATCGACTATCATTGGTGATATGGGCTTTGGAGAACTGTGTTCTTTCTCATCGCATTGTACAAGAAAGACTTAGGACCTTAGAATCTACACCAGAACAGGTAAGTTTAATAATTGTTTTAAATTACAATACACTAGTATACACATTAAGATTAATCAAAATTAACAAATGAATGAGTGAATGAGTGAGTGAGCGAGTGAGTGAGTGAGCGAGTGACTGGATTAGCGACTAAATATATGAGTCAAGATTAACCGCGTATGTAAACAAGTTTTATTTAATCTATTTATAAAATTAACAAATGAATGAGTATATGAGTGACTGAGTGAATGACTGAGTGAATGAGTGAGTGAGTGAGTGAGTGAGTGAGCGAGTGAGTGGATTAGCGACTAACTAACTAACTATATGAGTAAAGATTGACCCGCGTATGTAAACAAGTCTTATTTTATCTATTTATGATAGGTGCAAGCGAGAGGGCAACCTTCAACTAATTGCTTTAACACGATACACACACGCGACGTGAATCAACAACATAAGTCACACCACTTTGGTTTATTCGGTGAACACCACAGGCGTACGACATGTCAGTACTTTACTGGTGCAACACCTGACACCTCCATAAATGACAACACAGCAAGACGTAGAGAAAAGGGCGATATAGGGAAACATCCGCGTCCCTCATCTTCAGGCTATAATAACAATAACAGAGGTGCTAATGGGTGTGAAGTACGGATCTACAACTGCCCATTTTGTAATGTTCAGTTTAGAACTAGGAATGATTGTGAAAATCATCAGACTACATGTTCAAAAAGAAGACAGAATACGTTAGATAGTAATTACACATGTGATAACTGCAAGAGAACATTTGCATCTAATGTAGCACTGAGATTACACAGAAGACATTGTCGTTCGGATAAAGGTTTTCATAAGTGTAAAAAATGCAACCGACTGTTTAATTCTTCTCAAAGCTTGAACAATCACATGAAAAGCTGTCTTAATAAGCAAAACAATTCTCCATCTCATAAATGCACGACATGCAACAAACTGTTTAATTGTTCTCAAGCGTTAAATATTCACATGAAAACATGTTTGAAGAAAATTCAATGTAAATACTGCAATCGTAAAACGTTTAAGTCTGAGAAGGCTGCAACACTTCATGAAGGAAAATGTCCTGCTCGGACTCCCTGTAGCGTTTGCGGTCATAAAAGCAAGACCGCTAAAGATAGAATTGCACACGACAGGCAACATGCTAAGGAAAGAGCTAGATTTACATGTAGGAAATGCTTCCAAAAATTTGCAAACAGGAGAGATTTGATATATCACCGATCAGTTATGCATGGAGGAGCAGACAATGGTCAGGCATTACAAGATGAACCTTGGGCTAGACAACCCTGGATTGATGAAGAGAATAGAATAAACGATGATTTGGATTATATTTTTAGAGCAAACAGAGGTCATATTCTAGCAAATCACAGACGCGGTAACTTAGCATCGATTTATAATTTCCCAACAGATGATATTTCCGGAGGAATTGAAGAATTAATTAGACATTTAGAAACAGTATTTGAACAACAAACAAATACGTTTAAGATAAACCTATCTTTAGGATTGGTATTAAGGCACAGAGAAAGGGATGAGTTCAGATACTTTGTTGGTCATAATAATAATACATTTTTTAATGAACCAATCCAAGTCTCATCAAGAAGAGATTTACAGAATGTTATTGAGACATTACGTCAGATGGATTGGATGAACTATTATGCAGTCAATAGACCGAATACAAAATGGGAATTGTACATGGTAACAAATATCTTAATTTATGTTACCAATACATACTATCCCTTAGGGAAAGGCAACCTTCCTGATCACATAAGAAATGACCCATCAATTAGGGGACTAGACATCCATAGAAGCGGAACTCCTATCAAAGATAACCTATGTATCTTTAGATGTTTATCCGCTCATGCTGGGAAGGATGATAGATGTATGGAAGAGACATCTGTTAACTATTATCATGACTGGCGGAGATATTTAGGGGAACGACTGGACATATCAATTCCTAATGATCCCAAGGCATACAAAGGTTTAGATTTCACATTTCTTCCAGAGTTAGAAAGATGCTTTAGTGTCTCGATAAACATCTATGACAAGCAACCTGACAAGTCTGTTATTGTTACATATCTATCCACCTCTGAATATGAATCTGTGATGTATTTGAATGTACATGAACACCACCTTTCTTATGTTATTAAATTTGAAGTGTACGCTCATAAATTTCAATGTTTAACATGCAATCGATTGTTTAAAAAGAATGAGTACTACAAGAAGCATTCCAAAGTATGTGGAAACATTACTCAGTTACACTACAAGAATGGGTTTCATACAAATCCAAAGACCATTTTCGAACAGATGGAAGAGTATGGTATTGTTGTTCCGCCTAATGATAGGATATTTGAATATTTTTCGGTCTTTGATGCAGAAGCGGTTCTTGAGAAAATTGACGAAGGATGCGCTGACAAATTAAAATGGAAGCAAGCTCACAGAGCGATATCCGTAGCTGTATGTAGCAATGTTCCTGGGTATACAGATCCAATTTGCTTTGTTAATCCAGATCTTAAAATGCTAATCAACTCTTTGATAGATTATTTATATGAAATTCAATCGAAATCTCAGGAACTATGTAAACAGAAATGGCATAATGTCCTTATTCAGTTGGAAGATTTGAAAAACAAATGGACTATAGATAAAGAGACAGATAAAGATAAGGAGGAAGGAGAGGAGGAGGAGAATGGCAAGAAAAAGGAGGAAGGAAAAGAGGAAGATCAAGTGCAGGAGGATGAGGAGGGGGAAGGGGAGGAGGAAGGGGAGGAGGAGGAGGAGGAGGAAGAGGAGGAGGATGAAGAGAAAGAGCAAGAGAAAGAGAAAGAGAAAGAGAACAGCATTGAAACATTGAAAATACCGATTCAAAGCGATTGTTCTAAAATAATGTCACGAGCTGTTAATTGTCTTTATCAGAGATTTACAGAGTATATTTCCGTTCTTCCTGTGTTAGGATTTAACTCTTCAAACTATGATATAAACTTATTCAAGTCTGAAATTTTTGAAAGTCTGAACTTGGGAGATAATAAGAACTCGTTTGTTGTAAAACGAAACAATGCTTACATGTCAATATGTAATGAAAAACTTAGGTTCTTAGATATCTGTCAATATCTTGCACCTGGTACTAGTTATTCAAAGTTTCTAGCTGCATATCATGTCGAAGAAAAGAAAGGTTTTTTTCCTTATGAATATCTAGATGATCCGATGAAATTAGATGAAACAGAACTACCACCTTATGAAGCATTTTACTCAGAGTTGAAAGGGAAAAACATTTCTGAAGATGAATATAAACAGGTGAAAGAGCTTTGGATCGACGAAGGAATGCTAACTGTTAGAGATTTACTTGTGCATTATAATCTTACAGACGTTCGTCCATTTGTGACTGCTGTTATTAGAATGCAGAAATTTTATTTCGATCGCAACATTGATATGTTTAAGATATCATTATCTGTCCCTGGAATAGCCAGAAGGCTTCTATTTCAATCAGCTTTGAATGACGGGGCATATTTCCCAAGAATGGGTAATGCCAATGAAGATTTATACATGACATATAAGAAGAACATAGTTGGAGGACCTTCTATTGTGTTTCAGAGACATCACAAAGCAAATGAAACATACATAATAGGAGGACAAGAACTAGCTCAAAAAGTTATTGGATATGACAGCAATGCACTGTATTTATGGTGCATAGCTCAGAAAATGCCTACAGGATTTTTTGTGCGTAGAGATGCAGAAAAAGACTTTAAACCAGAAAAGCATTCTACAAATACTATAATGTATGTTTGGTTGGAGTGGATGCAGTACATATCTGGGGTTAAAATACATCATGCATTGAACAATTCCAATGAAGTAAGAGTTAATGCATATCTTTTAGACGGTTTTTCAAACTTATCAAATGGAGATAGAATTGCGTATGAGTTTTATGGGTGTTATTACCATGGCCATGATTGTATGAAGGGTCAAATGGATGAAGCTCGCAGAGTAAAAAGTTTTAATAGAACTAAAACTCGGAGAGAGTACATTCAAAGTCAAGGCATAAAGGTAGTAGAAATGTGGGAATGTGAATTTAGACTTGATATGAAATCCAACTCGGAAATAAAGGAATTTTCGAACAGATTATTTCCTCTGTTTTATCGAAATCATCCTAAGGAAGTATCCACTAATGAAATTCTAGAAGCTGTACAAAATGAGGAACTGTTTGCTTCGGTGGAAGTGGATATTCGTATTCCTTCGGAATGGGCAAGAAATAAGGAGAAACATTTACCTCCTATGGAATACTTTGGGGAGATGTCTCCATTATTTTGCACAACTGACATTCCTATGGACGAAATAGGAGAACACATGATTCAATACATGAATGAAAACAATTTATCTACTAAATCTAGAAGATTACTTGTAGGTGGTTTGTCAGCTACAAAAATTCTTATCTGCACACCATTGCTCAAATGGTATCTCGATATTGGGCTTGTTGTAACTCGCATTTATCAAGTTGTTGAGTTTGTTCCTCAGAATTGTTTTGCTTCGTTTGAAAAGGAAATAACAAACGCAAGACGAAAAGGAGATAGGGATGAATCTCAGGCAGTTATAGCAGAATTATTTAAGCTCGTAGGGAACAGTGCCTATGGAGGGGTCATTCTCGACCGCCAAAACCATAAAAATGTTTCATATTCCAAGGATATAATGAAAGTTTCCAAAAAGGTTAACGCTCCGCAGTTTAGAAAACTAACAGAACTAGCGCCTGATTTCTGGGAGATTGAGTCTGCAAAGAAGAGGATCGTTTTAGATCTCCCCATATATCTAGGTTTTACAATATTACAGTATGCCAAGCTTAAAATGTTGCAATTTTATTATGATTGTGTGGATGTTTATTTACACAGAAATACGTTCCAATATAATACCATGGATACAGACAGTGCATACTTAACCCTGTCTAAATCAAACTTTGAATCAGCAGTCATACCCAGTAGAAAAGCTGAATATTTGGAGGCAATATACAATCGATGCTCAGATAGTATGAATGCAAAATGGTTTATACGACAGTGCTGTGAGAAACACAAGAATTATGATCGTAGAGCTCCCGGAATAATGAAAGAAGAAGCTACAGGTGATGAGATAGTAGCATTAGGAAGCAAAACATATGTGATAAGCAATGGATGTGATACAAAACTGAGTTGTAAGGGTGTGAACAAATGTCGTGTATTAAATCCAATCGACCTTTACAAATTGGTACTGGATCATCGATTGATTAGAGAAGGAAGTATTAGAGGTTTTAGAGCTGTGAATAACACAGTTTTTACGTATACGCAACAACGAAATGCATTTTCATATTTTTATTGCAAGCGTATTGTTAGTCAAGATGGAATATCTACTACTCCGCTCATGATAGATTTATGTCCTTGGTCTTTAGTTCCAGACTGGTATGCATTCTCTGGCAAATCAAATCCACTCTCTCCTGAATATCCATGCGATCTGATATATAGAGGCTTTACATTCTCATCAGCAGAACATTTGTATGTTTTTAGAAAAGCCATATATTTGGGAGATACAGATGCATCTCAAGAGTTAACCAAACAGTTTATATCATTGTGCGATATACAAGCTATTCACAAGAGAATTAAGAAAAGCACAAAGTGGAATGCTGTGATGGATGATGTTAAAAATAGAATCATGCGCGGACGTATCAGATACCCTAAATGCTTCAGCCAATAGACCTCTAGTCTATGCTTGCAAAAGAGAAAGATACTGGGGAGCTGGAGTATGTAGCAGGGTGCTATTGCTTACTACAGAGTCAGAGCTAAAAGGGAGAAACCAACTAGGTAAAATATGGGAGGAAATTCGAATGCTACTTTATGTTGATGCTCAACAAGACATTTAGGAATTGAAAACAGAGGAAATATAAATACTGTCATGGAAGTTGAAATTCCCAGCTTCATATTCTATTCTCCAGCTACAATAAATATCACAGGGTGTACAAGCTCAGGTAAATCCTGGTGGACTAAACGACTGATTGAACACAAAAGTACAGCTTTTCAAATACCTCCTACAGAAGTGATATATTGCTATGGCGCATGGCAAAAAATGTTTGAAGATATGCCAGGAGTTACGTTTCAAAATGGTTTACCTGATGATATAGATAGCATAGGAGATGGACATAATCATACACTGTTGATATTAGATGATTTAATGCAATTAGTTGTGGAAGATCCTAAAGTTCAACAACTATTCATTCGAGGATCTCATCATAGAAATATTACGGTTATATATTTTAATCAAAATATGTTTTGTCAAGGTCGATATGCTCGAACAATAAGTTTGAATTGCCACTATTTGGTTTTGTTTAGAAATCCCAGAGATATTCATCAAATTGCAACGCTAGGAAAACAGCTAGGTTTAGGAAAGCTTTTAGTTGAGTCTTATAAAAGCGCCACATCAGAACAATTTGGTTGTTTACTTGTGGATTTGTCACCTCATAACAGCACTCAATATAAGTTAAAGAGCAATGTACTACCAAAGGAAAATAAATTGCAAATGGCTGACGATAAAGACAAACATGAAGCTGAAATGACGAACGATCGTGAGCCAGCTATTATTGTATACATATGAGCGACGCATCGAGAGGGCGCATACGTGCCTATGTGAAAACTGAGTATTTGTTGGAATGTGTGTCATAGCTGTAACGACCACAGAGTGCATAAGATGGGAATATTTGATGGAGAGAAACAGACAATAGACAATGTCTAAAATACTTATGAAACACAAAGATTACTTGAGACTTCTATTTAGTTGTTCAAGTAGATGTCAAACAGTTGCTTTGTTGGATACATGCACAAATGGACAAATTGAAGCCTTGGGAAATATTTTTATGAACTTGTTAAGTTTACCACTACCTCCTAAATCTAGGATCGTTGTTGTGAAAAGGAAATCTTTATTAGAGAAGTTATCTCCAAAGTCTAAACTATCAAAGAAGTCAAAAGCCGCCCTTATAAGTAAACATTATAGACTTATACTTGAGGTATTATCAGCAGTTGAAAAGCCTATATTGAAACTATTGTATCTTTGGGAACGAGAAGAATATCAGGATAGATTACTAAGAACATCTGAAACCGAATCATCATCATCAGAGGACAATGACGACGACGACCAGGAAGAGAGTGGCGAGGACGAAGCCAAGCACAAGAAGGAAAACAAAGGCGAAGTAAGACCAAATACGAGTAAAAGTTTAACTATTGATAATGAGGCGAATGATATTGATTCCGTATGAGAGATATCAACTATTTTTAAAACAAACCTCTTCTCAAAAAAGTAGGATTACTGGTAAAGGAGATGGAAGTCAACCTGATTTAAACAGCACACCAAATAATACAGATTCTATAGCAAAATCAATTGAACAAGATCATGGAAGATACGAAGAAGAACTATCTGCTTATGATTCGAGAGAAATTCAAAAGAACTCAAAGGATACAGAAGAATGTGAAGATGTACTTCCTATGCTCACTAACAAGCTGTATTCGGAGGAAAAGAAGAGACAGCTTTTAGAGCTTCTACAGGAAACATTGGTTGGTTATGGATCAAAAATTCCAATTAAAAAGCAAAGAAAAAAGAAAGGCACAAGTCAACCTTTAAGGTCTATTCCACCTCCACCGGGAATACCATTGACCAAGAAAAAGAAATCTAAACAAACTGACAGTGCGAAAAGTGGTAAAACCTGGAAGAATATATGGCAATAAATAAATGAATTAAGTATTTAACAAACGTATTTTTTGTAAATCATTTCACAATGAATCAATATCTAACAAATGTATTCTATAATCCATCCAACCCCGATTCATTCGGAGGACCATATAAACTTTACAAAAGAGCTAAAAAAGATGGTTATCAATGGAGAATTAAAGATGTAGAAAATTGGTTAGATGAACAGGAAACATATACATTATTTAAACGTTCTCGACTAAGACCTAAGTCAACAAATGTCATAGTGTCAGACAAGCACTATGAATATGATATGGATACTATGAATATGAAAAAGTGGTCCAAATATAATGATAAATTTGCATTTGTTCTTGTAATTATTGATATTTTTAGTAGGGTGTCATATGTGTATCCTTTGTACACATTAGGTGGTAAAGAAATAAAGGATGTACTAGAAAAACAATTTCAAATATCAAAACCTAAAGTAGCAAGAACAGACGGTGGGACAGAATTTAATAATTCCTTGGTAAAGCAGCTATTTATCGATGAAGGAATTAGACATTGGGTAACTAGAAATACTCTTATAAAAGCTAATTATGCAGAAAGATTAATTAAAACATTAAAAACACGAATTGTGAAAATATTACATCACAATGATTCTCTTAGATGGATAGACATCCTTGATAAAGTTAATAGAGCGTATAATACTTCTTTCCATAGATCAATACGCATGACCCCATTCGAAGCATTGAAAGCTGACAAAGTTAAATTATGGAATATACAATATACACCAAAGTTAGATGACAAAGAAACTAAGAAAAAATTAGCAATTAGTAAGAGAACGAAATACACATCTGTAACGAAAAACAAAGCATCTCGCCCCAGATCAATTTTCAAATTTAAAGTCAATGACGTTGTTAGAGTAGTTTGGATGAAAAGAGCATTTTCTAGACAATATGATGTTCAAAATAGCTATGAGCTGTTTGTTGTAACAGAAGCATTTAATAAGGCAGGAATTGCTCATTACAGAATAAAAAGCTGGGCAAATCAACCAATTGATGGAATATTTTACAATGAGGAATTGGTAAAGACAATTGTCGACGATGATACTGTATATAAAATATCCAAAGTAGGAAAGAAAACTATGAGACGAAATGGCATTCCAGGTCGGATCGTCTCTTGGCGGGGTTGGCCTCGTATTTATGACAGTTGGGTGAGTGATCGCGAGATTAAAGATATCAGAGCCATATAAAGAGACACACGTGGAAATATACATTACATTCTAGTGTTAATAAAACAACAGAACAGACGGGTGAATACGTAGAGAAAAATACTTGATATGTATCTTTTCTTAAATTCATCTGACTCTCAAAACAGTCAACAGTTTAATACTCCTTGGGATTTTACAGTTGATCTTCCATTACCGATTCCTTTAAATGAAGGCAAGTGGAAAGTTGCACTAATTGATTTTAAACTTATTTCTTGCACTAAAATTGCTAAAAATGATGACATTTACATATATAGCAATATTATAGAGCACGAATCATATGTGTTGAATTCAAACCAACCAATCCTAAGAATTGTTGACATAAATAAACATTCAATTGAATCATTGGGCGCTGTAGATGCTGCCGAACTGCGTGACTATAGGGTTCCATATATTTGCTCATACTATATGAATGTATCGAGTGAGTATCTGAGACAAGTTAGGATATATATAAGAACAGCTCAGAACGCCATTCCTAGCATTGACACAGAGGCAGTGAGGTGTACGCTTCATATAAAGAAAGTAAAATGACTGGCTATATACACTATGTTCCTAGTACTTTATCATTTCAACACATAAATGAGAAGCAAAGAAGGATATTTTATCCTATTCAGAAAGGAGGAGGAACAGACAGTGACGGACCGCCTGTTAAAATGGTGACATCGTCGCAGCAGGCCTTAGATAGAGCCAAGTCTAATCTTAAGCGCAGCATCGCTGAGGATGCTTCTCCTCAGACAATATTTAATTCAAACCCTGTGAGTAAGCCGTCAGTTCCCGTCAAGAGAAGAAGGAAGCAAGTTGCGCGGCCGAGAAGCACAACTACTAGCAAAAAGAAAAAGAAAACTACCCAGACCAAAAGGAAGCCAAATATTCCAAAAAAGAAAAAGTCCAACGATTCCATTAGGAAATACAGGCGAAACTAAAATAAAATGTCTATGATCCTTAATGAAGCCGTAGAGGGATATGAAGAGAGGCTAGCGCTTTTTTCAGTGCCTCCTGTGGAAACGGGGATTTTGGAAATGAATTACCGCGATTATTACCCAGTTGGACAACTTGCTGGTAAAAACGTTCTTGAATTTGATATTCCTAATAATTCTAGTGAATACATATATTTAAAAGAAGCCAAACTCTATTTATCATTACAAATAGTAGGGGATGATGGACTACCGATTAAAAAAGTAGACAACGTAGGATTAATCAACGTTCCTTCATGTACGATCTTTAACCAGATGGAGATAAATTTGCAACAGACTACAATTACGACAACCGTTGGATCTCATTTTCCTTATAAAGTTCTTTTTGACGTTTTATTAAATAGTGGTTATTTTGAACAGAACACTGAACTGTTTGTTAGTGGATTCACAAAAGATGAACCCGGTTATATGGATACTTTACCAAGGTCGGGCAACATCGGAGCAACTAAGAGAGCTGTCCAAACAGAAGAAGGGAAAATAATGACAGTATCTACCCCTCTTCTTATGGATATCGCCCAAGTTGATAAGTGCATTATAAATGGCGTCCCAATAAATATCAAGTTTTTCCCCTGTACGGATGATTTCAGGCTAATGTATGCTCCCTATACACCCCCGCCATCTGAAACCCCTAAATCAGCCGCTACCGATAGCGGCGGCGAGTCTGACTCTGAATCCCAGACACCTGTTAGAACGAGCAGGCATTACTCATTACAGATAAAACAGGCCGTTTTAAAAGTCCCATTTGTAAAGGTTCACCCTGGATTACTTTTATCTCATGGAAAAAAACTTGAAAAGGAACCGGCTATATACCCATTTACTCATTCGGATATAAAGTCATTCAACATCCCAGTAAACAGTTATGACTTTTCAACTGAAAACCTATTTCAAAGCAATATTCCCAAGAAGCTTGTATTGGGTCTTGTTTCTTCATCTGCCTTCAGTGGACGGTGTAATTTAAATCCATTTAACTTCAGACATTATTCGTTACGTCACATGTCGTTTGAAGTTGGAGGGATAAGCGTTCCTGGAAGACCTTATGAGTTAGATTTTGAAGAGGGGAAGTATATTTCTGCCTACAGCTCTATGATAGAGTCCAGAGGGATCGGACAATCAAGCATACCAAATATTGACTATGCGGAATATGTGAAAGGATATCTATTAATAACGTTAAATTTAGAGCATACTAAATCGCAGTTTTATCAAAACACAAAGAAGTCTGGAAATACAAGACTTTCGTTAAAGTTCAAAGAACCACTTCCAGAACCGGTCACTGTGATCTGTTATGGAACATTTGACTCTGTCATGAATATAGATTCAGCGAGAAATATAATCTTGTGTAGTGATTCGCTCTTTGATCCGAATAAACAACTTAACAAGGCACAATTCCCTGTAGCTCTCTTTATTCTCCAGTCCGTGAAAACGGCCCTTGTGTCCGTGAATCCGGCTAGAGTAGCTTACCCTAGTCCGTGACACAAACGGGTAGTACTAAATAAGGTTCAAATAAAGATCACGGTGTATATAACAACATACACAGATTATAATAGTACAGGATAGAATAGACAACAGAGCTCTTTAGGAGAGTAACACAAAGGGTTTACATATAACATGATTAAGGGGAAATAGATATAATAGAGAAGATGTATAGAAATACAAAGCACCTAAGCGCGGAGCGCCTCTATTGGTAAAGTAGTAAGAGAGTAGACTGGACCTTTATGGTCAGCTACCAAGTGGTAAATGTAAGAACTACTACAATACCCCCCCTTTTATTTTAAGATTTTTGAACCCCGTTAATAAAATCGTAATAAGAGTACAAAATCATAGGTTAAATGGAAACATAAAAATAAGAGAATTAACAATGCGAACCTGAATGGAAAATAAGTAGGTCTCATGGCGAACAATAAGGAGCATAATGTGTCCTAACTACAAAATTAACAATGTCAGGTCGCAACATCTCTAATAATAAAAAGAATCCAAAACCACAATGTCATAAGGTAAGACATTTTTAAGAATATAAAAAGGTACATCAAGGAGCATTTGAGTGTCCTCTCTACATACAAAACATAGTATACGAGAAAAAGTTTAGTCACTTCCCAAACGTGGAAAAATGAACAACAAAAAAGAAAAACTTTCAAGTACAAGGTAGGAGCTTATGGAGTCCCACTGTACCATGTATACAATTCCAGCGAAAAATAAGAATAATCCAGGCAGCATATTCATCAGAACACAAAAAATTTCCCAGAGGAAATGACATAACAAAGTAAGCAAAAAATAGAAGAATATAAACTGGCTCACTCGTTTGAAGGGAAAATAGAACTGTCCCAAAGTCATCTTTGAGGAAAACAAAGTTAATTCTGCTCCATATTGATGACAACATCCGAAGATTCGTTGTTCTGCGGATCCGCGGGACGTCCGTGAGGTTGTTGCTGTCGTCCGTCCGTGCCAGGTGGTGCGGCTGCCGGTGGTTGAATCAGCTGAGTAGGGCTGAACAGCCAGTTGGGGATAATGTCATACATCTGCGCCTGTGGATCCCTTCCAGGAGTACGAGGAGGGGGCACAGCTTGTGCCGGACCAGCAGGAGGAACAGATTGTAATGTCCGCAACAGGTTACTGAGCATCAGCAACTGGGGAAGCTGGGCCGAATCCAATGGAAGTGGTTGTTGGGCAGGAACAGGGGGTGCAGCAAACGGAACAGCAACAGGAGCCATCGCAGCAGCACTAGAGGTAGAGGTAGAGGTAGCAGTAGGGCCACATCCATCCGACTTCTTTTGATCGTCACAGGGAGAGGAAGTACGGGACTCATTCTCCAGCATGGATAAGAGTCGAAAGTTCTCTTCTTCCAACTCCCTCACCCGCGCATCACTCTTGGCCAAAGACTTCCGTAGTCCGTCTACCACTACTGCCTGGTTTCTCGCCTGTTCTCTGACTTCTCCTAACTCCTCCACGGAAGCTTTAACACTCCCAAGGGATCGGAGAGGCTCCACCACATCTTTCAATAGGGACTGCAACTCGGTCTTGGCGGAGTCAGCGGCGGCACACACTTGTTCCAACGCCTCTGCAACCACTGACTCTGCCCTTGCACAGACCCCCGTACTCTCTTCCACGGAAGGTAGTTTCTTTAAAACTCCGTCCACCCAAACCTGGGCCCGCCTACACACACGCTTAGGCAAAGGAGGGGCACAGTCCTTATCCAGACTAGGGTCTCTATTTCTCTTCTTTTCCTCTGAGCCAGAGGCCACAGAGTCCTTAGCCACGGATCGACTACTACCAGCCGAGCTAGCGGCGTGAGACGATGAGGATGATCTGCCTGATCGACTCTCGGGTCCGCCTGCCTTGGTTTGAGTCCTTCGCATGACGCGGAGATGCTGTCCGGCCATGTAAGTAGTCCTGGCGAACACGCTGTTGGGCCTGGTTGAAGGCAGCACCTGTTTAGCTCTCTGGCAGGAGTCCTTACGAGTAAAATGATGTTGAGCCACTTCCCCGTTCATGAAGTGTTGGATAAGTTCCACCCGCCGGTCCAGAACTTGCTGACAGCTGGCGAGTGGACAGATCCATACCTCACAGAACGGGGCATGTTCCTCGCAAAAATGTCTAAACAGACGCTCACGAGTGGCGTACACACGCACTCCTCCTCTGTTTAGAGCCAAATACCTGCACACGAGGAAAGGGCACCTGTGTCCAGGCTGCCACAACCTGTGGGCTTCAACGATCTTCTGATGAGTGCCAGGATCCATGCCATCTTTACGTGTGAGCTCTGGCCAGATCCTGGTTTCATATCGGGCCATCTGGTCATCATCCATCTCAGCACTCTCATCATCGGATTCAGGTAAAGTGATTACCCCGGATCCGGGTGGATCAGACTGAGGATCCAAGGGGACCACCTCAGTCGCCGCATCCAACTCCCGTCTAAATTGGTCCATTGTACCATGTCTAGACAGCTGAGTCTTCCGCCACTCTGCACGATGGATGTGCCTCTTCTTAATTTTCTTTGCAGACTTCTCCTTAGGACCAGAACCTTTGCCACCACTAGTAGACACATGTAGTGGACCACTAGCGGTCTGGCACACCCGAGAACTTTCCGTCTTCTTGTCATGGCCCTTCTCGGAAACCACGGACTTGTCCACGGACTTGTCCACGGACTTGTCCGTCCTTGTACGGTGTCGACTACTATCGCGCCGACCCTCTTTTCTCTCAGCATCGGCAGGGATTTTCTTCTTCTTTGGAGATTCGTTCTTCCTCCTGGACGAGCGTCTCCGCGGACTCCCCTCCGAAGTCACGTCCATGCCGGACTCTTCGTTCCTCTCCGTCAGGGGACGGATTTCCGCGCCCAAGGGCCTCGTCTCAAGGTCAAGGTCAGTGGAATCCAGATCCGGATTCCCTTCACCTTCTTTCCGCGGGGGGGGGACGATTCTCGTGGGTCAAGATCAAGGAGATCGTTCGCTCCCTGAAGCAATCTCTCTTCCTCCGCTTCTGTCATAAAGACCTCGTCAGACACGGATTCGTCCGCACCCTCCATACTAACGTCCGTCCGTATACGGATTGACTGACAAAAAATCTTAGTCTTCTGCAAGAAAAAGAATAACACTCAGCACCGATGGAACAACCGTATTTTTCCGTGTTTCAAGCATTCAATGGAACATACTTCTTCCCATTCATTCATTCATTCATACAGCACTCTCCATAGCCTATTACATAGGCCGTGGAAAGTGAACAATAATTCCAAAATCACAGACAATACATTGCATTTCATATTCACACAGACTAACACAAGTTTGTGAACTCTTAAAAAGAGCTGTATAGGTTGACAAATAGTCAAACCATTTGGTATAGTGGTGTAAATAGCCACCACAACGCTATACATTCACAAGTCAGTGAAGCCATTGCACCGGTGTCATGGCGGACACACCGAAACTTCCGACCAAAATTAAATCAAAGATCCTGACTAATCTATACATTTCAAAAATTGAAACACACCGTGTCCAGTACAAGACAACTTTCAGCTATCACATTGACATTGCTTCAGTTCATGACAAGTAAGTTTTAACCCAATTCAGAACTTCCGGTTCAGAGAAAGAGAACAAACGTGTGTGTCGCCGACTTGGCTTGTTTTTCTCTTTCAGCTCCAGTGGACATGGAAGGATTGTTTTCTACTTAAGCAGAGTGATTTATAACGATACAGAGTGATTGTAGAAAATCAAAGCGTGAACTGTACAAGTGGATTAAGTGTGTAGCAGACTTTTTCTTTTGGTGCCACGAGGAGTCTGGCGTGTTGGGGTGGTAGCCATCTTGGTATCCCAACGAATACATATACTCCAGGGTGTTTCTTAAGGAACTTTCATAGACAGTTAAGGGGAACCCAGGAGAGGGACACCGACAAGCACAGTGCTAGCAAGGATGAATTTGTGAATCTTTACATACGATTGCTGACGTTGACTGTACCAAGAGTCTTGGATAGTTGTGTTCTGGATTACAAGGTCGAGAGGTGCAACAGTTAATATAGGGCCTGTCTAACAAGCTAATCTAGGTCACGACGTCCCTCGCTGTCTAATAGCAGGAACAAGATAGAGAAGGGATTAGCATCCAAGAAGGATTTAAAAGTTGAATGAAGTGGATTACAAATTAAGCATGAAAATGGCAGAAACCATTACAAATGCGGAACTTATGTCAATGTTTATAGAAATATCCAAGCAAATTCAGTCGACAACTATTGTAAACCCATCTCAGATTGAAAATGTTGAAACCGTTAAGTTGGATAGGGAAATAACAGTTGATAAGGTATCAAGAGAACTTGAGGATCAGTCTAACGAAATGGAAGAGATCAAGCTGTACATGATCAAGAAAAGTGATGAAAATGAAATCCGCTTACTAGCCAAACAAGTGAAAGAACTGGAAAGGAGCCGCATCCTTGATGGTGACAATGAGACAGCCCTGATTAATATCTCAGTAAATCTCTTAGAGAATATGATAGGTGGTTTCAAATATGTTTCTGGTACAAGCAAAGGAGTAAAAAAGGCCTGGGACTGGGTGAGAAGAGAGAATCTCATCAGAGAACAAGAAGGAAAGGTGCAAAAGCCTATATGGTTTGAAAGGGACTTATGCACTTGGTGGAAGGGGGACGAGATGGGGTGAACGAGGACTTTTTAGATGGCAGATGCTTATGTTTATTGCAATATTAATTTGATAATATGAGATATACAGCCAGCTGAAAAATTTGTGTATACTAGATTGTCAAATGTCAATAACATGGCCTTGAATATGCCAGTATATTGAACAATATAGGGCCTAGTTAGTTAAATTTGGTAACTTTACAGATTAATTGGTATGATGTATGTTGGATATGATTAGAGATATCAGTTGAGAGAAAAATGATGAATTATAAGAATCAATTTGTTTTCTAGAAAAATAAGATAATGTTTGCTTGATTGGATAAAAAAAAATGTTGGTTTATTTTGCTTTGAAATTTGATTCGTGACTTGAAGAGATCTAACTTTGTTGTAATAAATGATTAAAGCTGTCGTAGTGCATGTATGACCGTGATAGAAAACTGACCATATTTTAGAGGTAATTCGCAAAGAAAATTAAAAATGTTTTCATGTTTATGGTGGAATAAAGACCCGGTGTAGGGAAAAAAAAAAAAAAAAAGTTTTAACCCAATTCAACTCACTTCTTTCCTCAAGGAATACTGGTCTCAGAGTGCCGGTTAGCTTGTTGACAAGTCGAGTCCCGGGAGCATACTGAGAAAGGGTGCAACACCACAGCGCCACGTCCAGCATGGTAACCGTAGTTCTAAAAATCGCCACCACTTACAGCGCCACCGTTTCCCGCTCAGACAACCAGCTATACTAACTCCCTTCTACAGGTCGTACAGTTGATGTTAAAACATGTAGCCTGTTCTGGTCTTCTGCAGAGACAAATGCAGAAACGTTGGTCCAATAAACCTAGTATCCACCTAGCCAAGTCAATAGCAATTTCAACCCAATTCCTGAGTTGATTCAAGCTTCCCGGGGAGTCTTAGTTCAGCTAGAACTCAAGGGTTCTCCCAAGCCAAGCCATTCTCAGTGCAGTTTCTACCAGACAAATCAGACGGATTTGTTCTTTCCCAGCCACTCAATTAATTCAACAAAGAATTCCTCAAATGTCGTGAAAGGGCAGCATGACTATCCGATATATCAGCCACCGACTTCTCGTTGTGTTTTGACTGTTGTAGAACCATCAAGAAAGTTCTACCCGTACTTTATTCTAAGTTCCATATTGCAATCTAGATGGAGCTTTCCGCGTGCGTTTAGCTCTTGCAACCACTGGTGGGGAACTGTCCGTCTTCTTCAAAGGAGAAACAGGAACATTTTGAACAATGTCCAAATTTTTCCTCGGCCTCCCCCTCTTTCTTTTCACAGGATTAGCAGAATCCGTCAAAACTAATGGGGCTGGCTGATTTTTCACAACCAAATCCGCCTTAGCTTTCCTGGGTCTACCAACTTTCTTCTTAGAAGGAATGACAGCTGGAGGAATTTTTATCTTCTTTTTCTTCTTCTTAGTCTTCTTCCTGACCACACGGACAACAGCCGGAGTTTTATCTACGGACTGATCAGTGCGAGCAGGGGGAAGATCATCTCCAGATGTCTGATGTTTCCTAGGTCTACCCCTGGGCTTAACCCCAATAGTAACCTTTTCTTTTTCCTTCCGCTTAGGACATTCAGCACCAGCTAAAACTTTCCCACCTTCAAACTTCAGGATTTCACGCCCAGCCTTCTCTAGTTTACGAAACTCTGGAGCTCTATGCAAGTTTATCGCCTGTATAGGTCCGTCCTCGTCAAAGGCGGGTTTCAGATAATCTACATGATATCTGACGATTCCCTCAGTTGTTTCCAATTCATAGGTAGTACCCCCTATGAATCTCCGCACCTTGAAAGGCCCGTCCCACTTGGGACCATATTTCTTGTTAGCCTTAGGGGGACAGTACCTATACACAATAGCCCCTTCCTCAAAGTGCCTTGGACAAGCCCGTCTGTCAAAGTCTTTCTTTTGGTGCACGGCAGCAACTCCCAGATTTTCTCTGACAAACTGATGTCCAGTTCTCATCGACTGTCTTAGATTTTCCACGTATGACAATCGGCAAGGAAAATCCAATCCTCCTGGTTCAACTCCGTGAATCAAATCAACTGGAGTTACAAGTTCGGTCCCAAAAACTACTGAATTGGGCGTACACAACGTACTGGCATGCACCGTACCCCGGTAAGCGTGTGCTATACACGGAGCGAGCAAGTCCCAATTTGAATCCGAGTAGTTCGTCAGGCAAGAGAGCTGCTCGACAAGAACACAATTAAATCTCTCTACCTGTCCATTTGACTGAGGCCTGTACGGAAGAGTGATTAGCTTTTCCACCCCCAACATGTCCAACAAACTTCGCAACAGCCGAGACCTGAATTCCGGCGCTCCGTCCGTCTGCAACGAAACAGGACAGCCGAATCTCAGTACCCATTCTCTAAACAAAACTTCAGCACATCTTTCCGCCGTGTGGTCTGGCATAGGAAATGCTTCCGCCCATTTTGAGAAATGGTCCGTAATTACCATCACGTAGTTGTTACCTCTAGGGGTAGTCTTAAATGGACCTATAATATCCAACGCTATCCTACTCCATCGTTCACCATGGATCTCCTTCTTTAAAGGTGTAATACCTCGTCCGCCTCTAGACTTTCTCATGCTGCACTCAGGGCAAGCCTTTAGCCACCTTTTCAAGTCATAGCGCATACCAGGCCAAAAATATTTCATTTTTGCCTTCCAGCTAGTCTTGAAATCGCCATAATGACCTTGCAACTGAGATCCGTGCAAGCAACGAAAAATATTCCTTCTCATAGAGGCAGGGATTATCTTCCTGACATACGTGTGTCCAGTGTTCTTACGCAGCCACCGCAGACATAAGACACCCTGGACCATCTCTAAATTTTCCCTGTTACGGATGTAAGTACAGAATTCCTGCGGCTCACCAGACAACTGTTCCTTGCTGGGAACCGGACTGGATCCGTCCAATACAGCCATAACTTCCTTCAACAAGGGATCTGCCTGTTGAGCATCCCGGATCTCGTCCTCCAAGGAGCCTAGAACCACCACAGCTTCCGCGATTACAGCATCATGGACACCACAATCGGAACAGCCAGGGTTTCCGCACTTCCTGGTAGGGATTCGAGACAATCCGTCCGCATTCGTATGCTTCTTGCCCGCCCGGTGAAGTATCATACTCTGCTCCAAGCCATACTCTTGCATCGTGGCTAACCATCGAGCAAGCATATCAGTTGGATCTTTAAAATTCAGGAGCCACCTAAGTGAAGCGTGGTCAGTTCTTACGTAAAAATTACGATTGCCAAGGAGATAATGTCTGAACTTCTTCAAGTAGGACAGCACTGCCAATAGCTCACGTTTAGTAGCACAGTAATTTTTCTGCGGCTTGGTGAGGCTATTACTAGCGTATCCCAATACGACTTCCTTGCCGTCTTGCATCTGCGACAAAACTCCGGCCATTGCAAAGCCACTGGCATCAGTATCCAAGATGAAATAACCTTCCTTTCTAGGATACCCAAGAACCGGGGCTGAAGTTAATAAAGTCTTAGCTGTCTTAAAGGCTTCATCACACTTCTTGGTCCACACTATAGGTTTACTATAGCGTTTCTCAGTCCCAGCATCCGTCACAATCTGTTGCAGAGGAGCTACAATTCCACCAAAGTTTGGTTGAAACTCCCTATAGTAGGAAGCGAAACCAAGGAATTGTCTAACTTCTTTAGCTGTTTTGGGAACAGGCCATTCCTGAACTTTTGCTATCTTAGCCGGATCCGCGCGGATTCCGGCGCCAGAAACAATCCGTCCCAAATACTTCACTTCCTTACGGAAGAGCTCACATTTCTTAGGCTTAAGCTTAAGCCCATATTCTCTAATGCGTTCCAACACTAGTTTAAGATTGTCTGCACATCCCTGGAGAGTCTTACCAAAGACCACCACATCATCCAGGTATACCAAACAGGATTTCCAACGCAATCCGTCCAACATACGGTCCATCATGCGTTGGAAAGTGGCAGGGGCGTTACACAGTCCAAAAGCCATCACTTTAAACTGAAACAGACCCACACTGGAAAGAAAAGCAGTTTTGTGCTTACTGTCTTCATCCATTGCAACCTGCCAATATCCGGACTCCAAATCTAGTGTGCAAAACCATTGATTTCCACCCAAGGCTTCAACACACTCATCAATTCGAGGTAGAGGAAAACTATCCTTCTTAGTCACTGAATTCAGTTGGCGATAGTCTACACAAAATCTCTGTGTACCATCCTTCTTAGCAACCATCACTATGGGAGCCCCCCACGGACTACTGCTATGCTCTATTCTGCCTGCTTTATACATTTTCCAGATTTCCGCCTCTGCTCCCTCCCGCCTAGCCACTGGCATCCTACGATAGGCTTGCTTAACAGGGATTGCATCCCCAGTGTCAATCACATGGCTAACCAAGTGAGTACAACCAACTTTGGTACCAGGTAAGGAAAAGCAGTCTTGGTAATCATGGAGCAGTTTTCTAACTAACTCTTTTTCTTCTTTTCTAGACAGATGAGCATCATTCACCAACTTTTCTAACGGATCTTCGGGACTAGGGGGGACAACTATATCAGGAGCCAAAAGCTCATCATCCACAATAGGCGAGTCCATTACCTGTATGGAATTGATAATAGCTGTCTTAATCATTTCATTATCCTCTTCCTCCGGTAGGGAAGCATCGGACACCAAAGTCACAACACTCACTCTCCCTACTATCATGTCACAATTCAGGCGTACGGTGGAACCGGACGGATTGGAAAAAGCTACCACGGACGAATTAACGTTACCCGATACGTATGTATTAAGGCTTCCCAAGGCAAAGTCTTTTAACAATCCCTGATCAGGCTCGAACATCAGCCCATCTGACGTGTCAGAGCCTCTACCCAGGTCTATTTTAGCAAGGGTCACGGACCGGGGTTGGAGGACCACAGGCTCTTTCAACCTGACTTCTCCCCCGTCCACGAACTCTCTCACCTCAACAGCCTGAACAGTGGACTGTCTCAAGCTTCTCTTCATGTGTTTCCATTGCTTACACATTACAGATACTGCTTGATTCTCAAGGAATAGCAATCCAGACCAGTCAAGATTACATTTATGGACGTAATAAAAATCCGCCCCAATAAGTCCATCTTCCGGACCTTTCAGGCCGGAGACAACCAGACATGTAATCATGTATGTCCGATCCCCTATCTTCAAAGGACAAAGCGTGCTCCCATGAGTGGTTATAGGCAGCCCATTCCCCATTGCACACACCATTTGGACCGGAACCAAAGGTGGTTTGGAAGAAAGAGAATCATAGAATCTCTTGGTAACCAGGCTAGTAGTAGCGCCAGGGTCAACCAGAAAATCTCCGTTCTCACTGTCTAACCCCACTGGGGCATACCATCTCTCACGGACAATCAAATTATCCGTGATCCTCAGCGTCTTTGGCTGCTGTACAGAAACTTTCTGTATCCGCGCCGACCTGTTGGGGTTCTGTCCAACCACAACGATCTGACCTTCAACAGCTTGGTACCCGTCCTGTCCCCATCTCACATGAGAAGCAGAATCCGGGCTATCCTGGGAGATATCCGGGGAGATATCCTCACCTAGACAGGTGTTCTTTTCCGGCAACGACCTAGGATCTCTTGCGTCCGGGAGCGCCTGACCTTGTGTCGAAGCTAACCCCTTACTAGCAAGTGCCTGAGCAACACCCCCAGTTCCTATACTACTAGCCAAATCCGTCCGAGCTGTAGTACTATGAAGCGGCGTCCCTTCGGCCCCCATATCGCTTCCTATAAGGGCCGTGAAGGGTTTTCCGGAGTCTTAGCTTTAGTAGACTCGGCCAACTCCTTCAAAATCTTCGTGGTAGGACAATCAGGAGAGATATGTCCTTCCTTCCCACAGAAGTAACATCTCCTGGGTCCGTCCCTTCTCCGGCTGGAGAATTGCCCAGAAAATGTTTTCTTCCAGGGTTGTCCAGTCTTGCCATCACCAGGCTTCTTCTTGAAATCCCTATAGGCCTGTAAGGCCTGACAGATGACGGTTGTCACGTCCAAAGTCTCCGAACCAGAGGAGGTAACATCATCATCATCCAGGGGCTCAATCACCTGGGCTACAGCAGCACCGGACTTGCGGCGGGACCTTTTCTTCTTTACAGCCAAAGCGCGTTCCTGAACTGGTTCAGGAGCTGGCAGCGCAGCAAGTTTTTGGACGACCACACTGGATTCAGTGTCCATCAGGCATCCTTCGTAAACCTCTAACCAATGAATGGCCTCCTGTAGGTCTACGGGTTCCTTCAGACGAGCCCAATTGGCCTGCTCACAGCTAGTCAACCCCTTCAGGTAAGTATGAAGAGCCATATTGACTATGGTACTATTCATTCTCTTACCGAAAGCGTACCTGGCTCTGCGGGCTACCTCGTTACCAAACTGCCGGACAGTCTGTCCGGGAGTCTGGCGACAAGCACGAAATTCAGCTTGTCTTTTTATACGAGAAACCTCGCCGAAATTCGCGTCCATGTGTTGAACGAATTCCTTCAGAGACAGACCTGCAGGCAGATCACCCATATCCGCCAACTGCCGCTTGCATCCCCACTGCAACTGAAGCAGGAACTCTTCCTCTGACCAGTTGCATGCAACTGCCATTACCCGCATCTCAGACAGGTAAACACGCCAAGGGTCCTTTTGGTCCCACATCTTTATGACGGGCGGACGCATGGTGTATTTGCTCTTACCCGGACCCTGAGTATATTCAAACTCGCCAAAGTCCGAGTCGTCCGTTCCATCATAACTTAATCCCTGGACAAGGGATCGATCTTTTTTAGCGATCCGAGATCGCTCTTTGGTTTTCCGCGACTTTACTTTTTTCGATTTCTTTCCTTTCTTCCTGGGGGCAGGAGATTCAGAGTCAGAGGACGAGGAAGAGGATGAATCACTTGGATCTGACGGATCACCAGGAGAGCCAGCCACAACCCGTATCTTCGGCTTGTAGACATCTCCCTTTACCTGACCTCTCTCGAAATCAGTGTCCGTCCCTGCAGTACTGCTTTTCTTACCAGAACTTGCAGTGCCATCCTTCTTCCCTTCCTCTCCAGGAGTCTTATCCGAGTGCCAATACTAGCAGACACATCAGTTACCTGCACCGTATCAGATTCAAACGGAGTTTGAGTACTAAAACTCCTACATGTCACAGAAAAACTGGCCTGCGGGCTTTTCTGAGAGGGTGTTTCCTTTCCTTTACTGAACGACCCATTAGCAGGGGAAGAAGTAGACATACCAGAACTTTTGTGGTCCCGGAATGTTACTCTCTTCGCCGTATCCTCAGACAAACCAACTGGAGATCCAAAGAAATCCATTCTACCTTCCCTAGTTTCTAACCCGGCTTGTGGATCCGCAAACGTTGAACACACAGGAGCAGACCTACTTGTATTCAGAGGAGCCATACTCCTCCGACGTGTATCTGCCGCCAGTGTATTCCAAAAAGGGGACGACACAGAATCAGTCTGGGTTGAAGCTGACTGATCTTCAGAAACATTCTGGAGACGAGAATGATCGTCTACCCGAGATATTTCACACTTCAACTTTTCATTCTCTATCTGCAATTTTTTAATAAATACAGAGTCCCTTTCTGTCACCACATCCAGTGTTTCATGGATCTCTCGGTTCTGGAACACGAGTTGTCTCATTTGTGCAACAAACTCTAAGTTCTTCCTTTTCTCTTCAGCCAAATTCCTCTGCAAACCCAACAACTGGAGGCGAGTTGCTTTCAACAAGCTTTCCTCGTCTGACTCCATGTCGCTTTCAGGGGATCTGTAATCCGTGAAGGCTGCACGGTCCTCCCGGCCAGTTCTATACTCGTCAGATTCAGAACCAACATCAGACAAAATAATTTGTCTGAACTGTCTATCGAACTTCATATCTGCCAATGTAGTCCCAGTGGCAATCAGTTTGCCCGGCCGCACAAGTTGCTTGCTCATCCGTGCAGGGTAAGGCGGGGGTCCGCCTTCCGCTCCAGGCGGGGGTCCGCCTTCCGCTCCAGGCGCTGCTGCCATCTCTGAAAGAGAACCAAAAAGTCAAAAACCAAATCCGGATTTATTCCAAATCCGTCGCGCTTAGTCTTCAGGACTGGTCAAGAACTGGTCACGGCACCAATTGTAGTGATTCGCTCTTTGATCCGAATAAACAACTTAACAAGGCACAATTCCCTGTAGCTCTCTTTATTCTCCAGTCCGTGAAAACGGCCCTTGTGTCCGTGAATCCGGCTAGAGTAGCTTACCCTAGTCCGTGACACAAACGGGTAGTACTAAATAAGGTTCAAATAAAGATCACGGTGTATATAACAACATACACAGATTATAATAGTACAGGATAGAATAGACAACAGAGCTCTTTAGGAGAGCAACACAAAGGGTTTACATATAACATGATTAAGGGGAAATAGATATAATAGAGAAGATGTATAGAAATACAAAGCACCTAAGCGCGGAGCGCCTCTATTGGTAAAGTAGTAAGAGAGTAGACTGGACCTTTATGGTCAGCTACCAAGTGGTAAATGTAAGAACTACTACACTTGCATCTTTGATCATAATGAATGAATTTGAAATTCATAAAGCTCTTTTGAATATTGATGTGTTGCGTCTGAATTATAAAATATATGTTTTACCCTATGATCTTTTACCAATGTATCCAGTTTGTCCAGCTGTGTACATAATTAATACTGGACCCTCATGGTCTAGCGGTTTGCATTGGACAGTTGCTTTATTTCCAACTCCTAAGAATGAATCTGTTCCTGAGTTCTTTGATAGCTTAGGGCGAAGAGCCAATGAATATAATGTAGCCATAGAAGAATTTATATTTAAAAGTTATTCAAAATATAAGTACAACTCAAGACAAATTCAATCTTCAGATAGCATTGTTTGCGGGCAATTTTGTTTGTTGTATGTATATATGCGAATACATGATAAAAAATCATTTCAATACTTTGTTAACATGTTTGGAGACGAACTACATAAAAATGATACCCTTGTATATTTCTAAAATAAAACAACATTATTTATACGCATGTTTTATGTATGTATTTATTTATATCAAATTGTAAAATCAATATATATATTTGTCGGTGTTCTTCTTGTTAAGTCTGTCGACATGTGTGTGTCTGTTTGGGTAGAACATTAAAGATAATGGATTATCCATTCATCCATCCATCCATCCATCCATCCATCCATCTTTGTTCCTTTCTTCCTTCCTTCTGCTTTCTGTATTTGTCTGGTTTAACCTATAGAAATAAAATAGAAAAATGTCAAGAATTCTCGTTGTACTTTATATTTTGACTTAGTATACACTTTACTAGTTCATTTTCCAGATCTTAACGAGTCAACTGACGCGCAGGAAACGATAAGTGTAGTGTACGATAAGATACAACCAATTAGGTCTATCTTAAAACATGTGGTTCTAACATCATAGACGTTAATAATTTGTAATGGGGTAAGCCGCTCTTAGTAACTTTGCCGCGTAAATCTTCTTAACGGGTCAGCTGAGGTTAATTTGGGAAGCAATTATAATCAAAAAGAGTCACAAGAAGTTTGGACATCGGACAGTCAACATGTCTTTCCTTCTCCGCAGTTTTGCTCTGCTTCTTATGTACATTACGGGTATAACAGGAGTATCACATTGCATACTATGTGATTGTGAAGAGTCGTCAACGTACTGTAGTTCAATCTACATTACCCAGCTACCGTTTGGAAAGGGATATGTATTTCCCGAAACGACACAACTTACCCTGGAAAACACACGATTTAACGCTGACATTGGACTGAATGATATTTGTGAACTATTCCCTGCCCTTTCCAAGCTGATTATTATAAACGCGAAAGGATATTTTAAAGATGCCAAAATCTGCAGCCAATATCACATGCTCAGTGAAACAGAAAAGAAAAGCATTACGTTGGAAGGTTTGTGCGTTGCAGAACGAATAATACTAGCCAGAACATCAAGTTCAACTGTGCGTACTACTTCTAGTGCTGTGAAAAAGATCAGATCTACAACCTCGATCGTGACAACAAGTTCTCAGGTTGTAGAAGCAACGTCAGAAATATCGTATACATCTCGTAAGTCCTCTAATTCTGATTTTGATTCTGTTTTTATTTCCGCTAATGTGTATTCTACAAACACTCAGCATTACTTGTATTCATCTGATATTCCAACTGATTCTATAAGGATTCCTTCTGATTCTATGAGCATTGAGCATTTTCCTTCTGATTCTACTGATGTTCCAACTGATTCTATGAGTATTGCGCGTTCTCCTTCTGATTCTACTGATGTTCCAACTGATTCTATGAGTATTGCGCATTCTCCTTCTGATTCTACTGATGTTCCAACTAATTCTATGAGTATTGCGCATTCTCCTTCTGATTCTATGAGCATTGAGTATTTTCTTTCTGATTCTACTGATGTTCCAAACGATTCTATGAGCATTGCACATTCCATAATATTGGATGTTCTGTATTCTACGGATGTATCAATGACATCAATGAGCTTACTTAATTTAAACAATCGATATCATTCTACTCCTATAGACACTTTGAAGACTAGTCAAACAACGACGACAACCATGGAAACAACGACCAGAGCCACTCAAATTACTTCGAACAAAACTGTAACATCATCGTCAGTATCTAGCGACATTAAGGGAGTATCAACAAGATCCCTTATCATCGGTTGTCTGTCTGTACTGGGGTTTGGAGGAGTCTGTGCGCTATGCTATGTTGCCTATATCGCTCGAGCAATTTTAATTGAGAAAATAAGAAGGCAGAATGGTGACATCTCATATACACGATATGGCAATCTTAATGATGATGAGGAAGCAATTGAAGCCCAAAAAAGAAAGGAAGAACGTGATGCTGCAAAAATGAATCAGAAAAAAGCAACTCCTAGTACTAGTACTACCCCAGATGACGAGGGATTTACATGGGATGGATATGGCCTCATAAATCCAAAGCATAGGGAAGAAATGATGAAAGCAGCAAAGATCAAGAAACGTGAAGAGAAGCGGAAACGCAAGGAAGAACAAGCGAGAATCGATGCTGGACTCAAACAAGAGAAACTAAGAAAGAAGGATGAGCAGAAGTTTGAAAAGGTCCCCCTTTCGGATGATCATGATGACGTTGAGATGGACGAGATAACAACTACAGCTGACATCCATCTGTAAGTTATATAAATTATCTATCTATCTATCTATCTATCTATCTATCTATCCTTTATAAAAAATAAAATATACGTTTTTATCTGTTTGAATTATTGATCAACTGTCTACGTCAGATAAAAATTCAACATGTGATTTCACTCATAAACATGATATTTATTAATAACTTTAAATTACAACTAAAAGTCTCTCTCTCTCTCTCTCTTCTCTCTATTAAAGTAATCCATCTAGTCCTTCTAAGAAGAAGAAGAAGACCAGTCCTATTAAACATTCAATGGCTACATCTGACTCTAATGTTGGTAAGGAAAATGCATCTGACTCTAATGTTGGTAAGGAAAATGCATCCAAGGACAAAGATAAATGTGTATCTGAAATGGGTTCTGGGTCTGTTGCTGCAGCCGACGACCAGAAGAAGAAGATCAAGATTGGGAAGAAACAACTAAATGATGTGGACAATGTGGACGATGTGGACGACTCATTATTTGAGTTGCGCCGTTCCACAAGGGAAAGATATAATACGGTGTTTTACGGAGTTGATACTTAAATACATACATACATGCATATATATATATATATACATACCGATTAGCTCAGCCTCTGCTTCCACTCCTGAATCTGATGATACAGACTCGTCATCGTCATCCTCAATGATAGCCTATTAAAGAATGGAATACATTTATTATATGGGGATATTAGGTAACTGCTTATGATAAATTAAGATTAAACGTGTGCTTTTATTATATATATTGCTAGACATACATATCCATTTTTAACTGTATTGCAAATTATCATTGATATACTTACTTTGCTCTGTATGCAGAGGAAGTCACCGTTCGGCATGCATTGACTTAAATTTGCCATCAACGTAGAGCGAAACCTGTAATAAAACATGTATGTATATTGAGTAGTGATCATCATTAACGATAACTTGATTCATGTTCGGCAGGAAAATTGATCAAAATCATCAATAAAACTCATATGTATATTAAGTATTTCTTAGTTTCATTTATAATCTAATAAAATAACTGATTTTTGGTGACATACAAATATACTTACAAATATGAAAATAGGTGATTTTCCAGTTGTTCGGCTGGAGACGCCCATGTTTTAATGATTGTCATAAATCGCCTCATTCTTATTATTGCAGCCGTTTTGACAATAATACAAAATCCTGTCGTTGTGACAATGTATAGATCTCTGTACTGATCACAGTACAGTTGGGCATTCGGTCCTATGTCTATGCGATCATTTTTCTCAATCACAACATGCGGATACTGCATACAGAGAATTCTTGCTAAGCGAACAATTTCTTCACGTTATTAGAATCGTTGATTATTGGGCATTAGTGGCGCCCCCTACCGTCGACTACTGGCAGTGTTACTAGCTACCCAGAAACCCTTCTACATCCTTCTTCTCCAACCTTAGACAAGGAACAGTCACCTATATTTTAACGAGATTTGTTCCTAAATACAAAATACGGACAGGAATGTCAAGACATACACGAGCTTGCAAAAAAGAAGTACCAACTATACCTGAAGAAAATACACCACAACAGTCAGGCGATCGGGTGGAGAAGGAGACTATTACGCCGGAGGGCACAAACATAAACCCAACCGAGCATACAAACGACACTGGCAGCCATTGTGATTGCGCAACAGCCACCGGTGAAACAACAGACGAAGCAAACATGTCGGCTGATATGAAAAGGGCGAATGAGAGAATGGGGAAGATAGAGGAGTCTGTGACATCTTTAAAGGATACCATGACAGAAACAATAAAGCAGGCTATAGCAACGGCTTTAGCCGCGGAAAGGGATAAAGAACCGGTCACACTAAATGACGAGGAGGAGCCCACCGGACACAAGCCCGAGGACATGCCCCAGTACCCGGGAGCTGGTGCCGAAGGAGGCCCGCGACAAGCACACGTACCCCCACACTACCTACATCCAAGGGAGATCATGACGGACCAGATGTCCAGAATGTATCTGGACGGGCACATAGACATGGGAAATCCAATGTTTCAACCTCACCTCGCAAAAGGTAATATTAACTACGATCCTCGTATCAAACGCCACATAGCCAGACCCCACATGTACCTGGAGAGAGAGGGGGTAGTGACACCAAGGGATAAACTAGAAGCAAAAGAGTCAATGTCAATGTTAGAGTACATACAAGCGATGACCGACCTCATGATGGATAAAAACATGACGCCACAGGAGGACTTACCATACATGATACTGCATATCAATCAAATGTGCCAGGACGCCAGAGAGCGCCCATGGAGAAATGTCCTGAAATGGACAAACCAAGTGTTTGATAATATGGAGAGGGGTGAGTGTAAGTGGAGTGACCAAGAGAGAATACAGTATGCACGCATGAGGTACGCGATGGCACCGGGAAACATATCAAACATCGAGCACTCCAGCGTACCATGCCCAACCTACAACAGTAAGGGGACATGCAAGGAACCGGAGGGGCATACAATGGAAAACCCGATACTCAACCACATATGCTCATTTTGCTACGCCCTGAACAGTGTGAATAGGCACAATCACCCGCTGTCAGAATGTATGAAACGTCAGAAAGCGAAAGCATCACATAGTAGGGAACAGAGCCCATCAAACCAGCCTTTCTTCTATCCACCGCCACCGCCCACTAACCTGACACAACACCAGGCACAATACGCGCCACGCCCACCTACGAGCCAGCAAACACACTACAGCTCAAGAAACTAGACGCCCCCGCGAGCGGCAGCTCGTGGGCACACACAGAAAGACAAAAGACCGCAGTGAGTAACACCAAACTATGTTTAAAAGATCAGGATAGAAATGATGACATGGAAGTGATCGACGTGTGTATATACGAAACCTGTGGCCACGGCATGTGCAACTGTTTATGTTTATGTTCATTTGAGAAAGCCGGAAGCCAGCACAGCTTCCGCCCGGGCCCACAGCCAATCACAAACGCCGAGACAGGCGTGATAGGAAACACACCAACCACGGGCAGTCTTGCAAAATCCAAAATGGCAGCCCCCATGAAAAACAAGTACAGAGGAGAAACTGCGATAGATACAAGTGATTTCTGTGAAAATACAGGCGTGACAGAGGTGGAAAGTGTAACAGGGAACCAAATATACTTTCATAGAGAGGTATACAGATGGGATTTCAATGATATACGACAAATCTGCAACACGAGGCCGGGAAAAATACCGGACGAAGCCACGCCGAGACCCATCGACATGGCGCAGTATAGAGCGAACAGCTGGCCGGCGGCCAACAAGGAAGTACTGCACGAGGAACTAGCCGACATATACGAAGCAGTAAGAGAGACAGGCCTTCCTAATCTAATGCAAGCCCGGAGAATGTTGCCAACAGGTCTGAACATAAAAGCATGGCAGGGTTATTTGACGAATGTGTTGTCAGAACATGAACTGTTAGACCAGGTGTGCTACGGTTTCCCACTAGGTTATATGGGACCGATGAGCGACACTAGTGAGATGGACAACC
This sequence comes from Sthenelais limicola, assembly GCA_942159475.1. Lineage (NCBI taxonomy): Eukaryota > Metazoa > Annelida > Polychaeta > Phyllodocida > Sigalionidae > Sthenelais > Sthenelais limicola. Next base: position 90,241,991 of record OW804096.1, on the reverse strand, counting down.
ATACGTCTGCAAACATATACCCAGAACAAGTGGAAAAATACATTAATGAGGAGATAAACAACGAAGCAGTCTACGGACCTTTTAAGACACAGAATTTTACAGAGTGGACCCACATAAACCCCCTGATGTCGCGCCCGAAATCCACACCCGAAAAGAGAAGAGTGATACTTGACCTTTCATTTCCCGCTGACCGATCCATAAATGCCTTCATAAAACAGAACTACATCATAGGAACGACAAGAAGTCACACACTACCGACAGTAGAAGCGCTGGTCGACGCACTACTACAAAAAGGCCCGGGTATGTACCTATACACGCTGGACATCCAGCGCGCATACAAAAATTTCAGGGCTTGCCCGGGGGACTGGCCTTTGCTGAACTTCAAATGGAAGGACCTTTTCTACCTGGACATATCGATGCCGTTCGGAGCTAGGCAGAGCAGTGCTCATATGCAACGAGTGGCAAATGCTATAATCGCAATAATGAAAATAGCAGGATACAAAGCCATGATGTATCTAGATGACATTGTGGGATGGGCAGGTACATTACAAGAGGCAGAAGAAAGCTACCAGCATGCAGTGCGAATACTCCAGGACCTTGCGCTCCCCATAGCACACGATAAGACACAAAAGCCCAGCATGGAAGTGAAATGGTTGGGAGTCATAGTAAACACGGCAAACATGACATTGAAAATGCCAGAGAACAAACTAGAAGAACTGCGCGAAGAAGCAGAAAGGTTCAGCAAGAAGAAAACAACTACACTCAAGAGCCTGCAGTCCATCATAGGCAGGACTCTGCATATATCCAAGTGCGTACTACCGGCAAAAGTCTTCGTGCGAAGACTTTTAGAAGCGCTGAGGGAGACCAAGGGAGAGAGAGTCACAATCACAGAATCAATGAAAAAAGATCTACAGTGGATAGAGACATGCTCACACCGATGGAATGGACTCAGCCTAATACCAACGAGAGAAGTGTCAGGCACCATATATATAGTAGAGACAGAAGGCGAGATAACAGCAGCAAGAGGAAACAAATGGACAGTCAGACAAAAGAAAGGGAAAGAAAAAGGAAAGGATCACGTAGTGGAAGCCAGCCCACACATAGTAAATACATTGAGGTCTGAAGAAGACATCGCAAAGACAATAAAAATCGTGGTGGAACAGAAGGACACCAAAAAGATACTGACACAGGGAGTAAGAGAGGAGCTAAACATGGAGGGAGCGAGGGCTATGTGGCTGATACAAGCACTTAATTTCTTCAATGTAACATACGATACGCAAACTAGAGAAAGAACTGCCAAATATATAGAAGCAGCAATCGAATACGCCCCCATCAAGATAACGAAGTGGTATGAAATATAATATTTAATTATATTCCAGATCCAGAGATGAGGGAGCTACTCCAGAGGGCGGAGAAAGCACAAATGATGGCAAGAGCACCTGGCACCATGGCAAACCAGAAGACAGCGCTAAAGGCATTCTTTGCCTACACTTACCGCTATGAAATAAACCCGGACCAGATCACAATACCACAGGCATGTGCATACGTACAATATCTAAAGACCTTCCTGACGAGTCCAAAATCCATCGCAAATTATATATCATCGGTGAGGGAATACTACAAAAGGCGCGGGACTAGCAACGAGGCATTATCATCATACAGAATGAAACTAGCTATAGATGCGGTGACCAGAGAAAAGTCCCACGTAGTAACACAGAGGAAAGCACTGGAGCCACCACAAATAAAACAGATAATGGAACTAGGATGCTACTTCCCCGCACCAAAACAGTACAAACTGGCGATGATACTGATGTACGGTTTAGGTTTCCGTCAATCGGAGGTAGCACCCAGCTCCGCTGCAAAATACGACCGAACCAGAAATATAAGAAGAGAGGACGTATACATTCACAAAGAAGGGATCGCGGTGGTACAAAAGTGGGCAAAAAACCTGCAGGCATATGATCAAAGGCGTACATTATACCTACCTGCAGCGACAGACAGAGAAACATGCCCGGTTCAGATATACAAGCAGGCCATAGAAGAAGCACCTACGAGATACGAGAACCAACCACTGCTCGTATTCCCAGCAACATATAACCCAGTAACCACACGTGACCTGGCAAAACATTTCAACTGGTCGATAACAAGAATGGGGATGGACGGGACTCAGTACTCACTACACTCTATACGTAGATCAGCAGCAACCAACGCATGCCAGTTAGGCATGACAGAAGCAGAAGTACAAAAATTCGGTTCGTGGACGTCAGATGCATATAAAGTATACATAACCAACAAGTCGGCCACAAAAGTTGCAACCGCCCTGATGGAGAGCATAAGGAAAAAATAAATATGTTAAGTGCAGAAGAAACCGCCCAGCGACCTCAAAACAAAGAAGCCACGTGGATCACAGTGCTCCCAATTAAAACAACAACCAATGAAAGTAAATATAAAATAATATGACCGCTCATCGGTATACTAATATATAAAAACACAAGTCCTCGACTTGACGGGAAACAACTCATTCCCATGTGTACAGAGAACTACTACAGGAAACAGCATGCCTCGCATGCAAAATGACACTCACTCACAACCATACCCCGTATGGTGCACTCCAGCAAGCCCACACGGGCACGGACAATCACAACTACGACATACTATAACTCTAATATTTCCTCTCTAATTCATAAATATAAATTACGCGAGTTTGGGTTTGGCGACATTATAATAATTATAATAATTATTTAACAAATCATTATATATTATAAATGTATATCAAATGAAATGTCATTTTTATACGATAACGATAAATAAAAATGTTGTCGCCCAAGCTTCGCCTATTATATTACATTTCACTTAACTTTCATCTCGCAACTTTAATTAACTTTAAATCTCAACTTTCAACTTAATCATTTGAATTTATTTAAATATAAATCACATTTATTGGGAAGGCCACTAATGTTATTAGAATCGTTGATTATTGGGCATTAGTGGCACCCCCTACCGTCGACTACTGGCAGTGTTACTAGCTACCCAGAAACCCTTCTACATCCTTCTTCTCCAACCTTAGACAAGGAACAGTCACCTATATTTTAACGAGATTTGTTCCCACCCACCCACTTCCTAATATACAATAACACAGCCAATAGTCAAATTTCTTTAAATCATTTATTACATGTACAAATTGTATAACAACTCATTCTATTATAATGGTCGTCATCAAACACAGTGGCGACATTATAATAATTATAATAATTATTTAACAAATCATTATATATTATAAATGTATATCAAATGAAATGTCATTTTTATACGATAACGATAAATAAAAATGTTGTCGCCCAAGCTTCGCCTATTATATTACATTTCACTTAACTTTCATCTCGCAACTTTAATTAACTTTAAATCTCAACTTTCAACTTAATCATTTGAATTTATTTAAATATAAATCACATTTATTGGGAAGGCCACTAATGACTCAGATTGAAATTAAGGCTTAAATCGCCTTCATTTTCAGGTTCCTGGAACAGATCAAATACTCTTTCTGTGCTTCCGTTGGTTTGCATTTCAGCGTATAGGTTTAAGGTAAATGTTCCAAAGAACAAACCCAACTCCATCGCAACAACAATTCCAACTGTGTTTTTTTGGAACACAAGATGGTGCTGACATGCGACAAGGTCCTCGTCCTGCTGGTTGTTCATTTGTTTTTCGTACTCCTTTCCTAATCGCACAACTGTTCACTCCAAATGCTGGAGCGTAAGTAACTTTCAAGTTCTAAGATACTAGTATATGTACATATTTGTCATGTGATCATCACCATTATAGAAGACACATGTTAAATGTCTCTATCGCTACGGGTGTTGTTTTTCGATACCTTAACATGTCAACATACACCATTTATCACCATATAAAGTTGTCAGACAACAGTTTGTGCCTTATCAGGTAAGTGTAAAATGTCATTCTAAGCGATCACCCTCTGAGAGCTGACTGAACATCAATGGATGCAGCGTTTTAATTTTATTCTTGTTTGGTAATTTAAAAATTCTAACTACGTTTAAAATATGTTAACCTTATTCAAAACATGAACATAAACTAACCAAGTTAGAAATAGCTTATTATGTTTAGTTTAGTTTATGTTCTCAGACCTGTGTTCTATGTACTAACAGATGTGCACTTGAATGTAAAGTGTTAAATATTTTAATGAGAATCACACATGTTTCATCTTTCTGTCTCTTTCTTTCTTTCTCTCTCTATGACATCGTTGCTGAGATTATAAATGTTAAATCTATTAATCATAAATTAAGGATCAAGGCTATATTCATGACATATCTTATTTCTAATAGGAAATATCAAAGGTATATTGATCTCGTCTTATTTCAAATATGAATATCAAAGAAATGTTATTAAGCTAATTGGATATCACATCCTCTATATATATAGTCAGGTCTTGGTATTTTGATTTAGTCTTGTATCTTCAAGAAAACCCTAAGGACGCATATCGATCTTTGCACATAGCTACCTAACATCTCTCTGTACTTTCAAAATGGAAATAAGGTAACACCTTTTTATATTACTAATTAATATAGATAGATAGATAGTAGATAGATAGATAGATGTGTATTATTATTACGTAATGTTTTACTTCATATTTGTTTTTTATTATTATTTAGTACAATTGCTTCGATTATCTTGCTGCTGGAAAGAGTCGAGGAACGAATGGTGGCTATTGAATCGAAACAGGCCAGGACAAATCTCCTGCTAACTACCTTAGTGGAGAACGACATAAGGGTATGTTTCTGTTAATACCTTTAACTTAATCTTGTTAATATTTAAATTATTCATTATATAAAATTGTTAAATATTGTTTGTTTGTTTGTTTACGTTACTAATTAAGCATTGTTAATATTTATAGAAAGATGCTAACGCTGATGTCGGTATCAATCCTAGCCCCGATGCTACTACCAACGAAAAAGACTGTGATAACGCCAGTAACAGCGCCTCTGGTATCTCCACTGTATCCAACAGTCCTATCTCTAGTGTAGGTGGTAGTAACATTGCCACTGCCGGCAATAGTGGGATTCATTACGTATCATCGCCTGGATCTACAATAGGATATACAAATGCGGATTTAGAGGACTTTTTGTCTGATATGCCTCTCTCATTACCTGTGAATTCCCCTGTATACTCGGATATTACTGACTTTACCCTGGACTCGCCAGATATAATAACTTTTTCCCCCTTACCGGATAATAGTGTTTATATTCCCCATAATGCATTCTCTGCATCAACATCTTCATCTGTCGCTACATGTCCTAGTACGACACCAACAAGCTCAATTGAGTTTGTAAAGCGAAGTCCTGAGAGAATCGGATTTTACTCGAGAAGAACTCTGAACTTCAATGAGTGTTAAAAAATGTAAGTATACTATTAAATCTTAGGAAATGTACAATTATTAGCTGTATACATTAGTAAATTCTGCATAAAAATGATGTACGTTCAATCCCTTTGGAAGATACATTTTCTAAAAACTACAGCTCTAAATTACATTACATTACATTTAATTGTAAAAACTTGATCGTGATTCATAATAATAATATATTAAACACAAGAAATACCATATTTCTAATTGTCTGTTTTATTTTTATCTCATTTCAGATTATAAAGTACATTTGTGTGACACTAATCAGTTCAAATTGTAAGTGTTTTAAAATTTAATAAATCAAAATATAATCGCTATTGGCGCAATATATGAATAATGTTATTGTTCTTTCTTTCTGTCTTTCTGTCTTTCTGTCTTCTTCTTCTACATGTTTTCAAGAAGTTTAAACTCATTTTCAAACTTCACTTTATACAAATCTTTGGCCGTTACAAAGCTTGTCAAAACTTGTAGAATGCAAACCCATGAGTAGCATGAAGGGTTTGTATCAATGCCCACAGACTTTCCATATCCGTAGTAAGGAGCCATGATAATGCTTGCCTCGTTCAGACGTTCTGCCGTAATCCGTTTCTGAGCCATTGCGATAAATTTGCGCTGAGTAGACTCTCGTCTGGGTATACGATCTGGGCATGTTTCTCGCTCGTGCCCGTCCTGAGTAACAACATGGTTAATGCATGCCTTGCAGACTTTTTCTTTGATTTGAATAACCTCTTTTTTAACCAAAAACATATAACACTTAAGTATGAATTCCTCCATACTAGGCTGTTCCTCCGTGCTTAGGGATACCTCACCAAAAGCGTCACAATCCTTAAGGACTCCCTTTGTTAGTCCTATTTGCTTATCTTTTTCTTCAACACATGCACCTTTGTCGAAGAAATACCCAGAAAGTGCCACTTTTTCTGGTGTTCTGATAGGAGGCCTATTTTCCTTTTCATCAATATCTGAGCATCCATCACTCATTTCCGTAACATCCTCCTCGCCGGATTTGCAGGTCCTCATGTCATAGATTGTATATCTATACCTGCTAATGTAACACTTAGAAGGCGGCTCTAATGGTATTTGCGGTGGCGGCGCCTTCGTAATGAGGGGAGTGAGAGCGGATTCGTTTGCATTAGGTATCGATGTAGAGGGTAATTGTGAGCCTTGATTCGTGGGTGTTATATCAAGCAAAGGACCAGCTGAAGGTGAATGTGAAGGCGGAGCCGGAGTTGAAACTGGAGCCGCAGTTGAAGCTGGAGCCAGAGTTGGAGCTGGAGCACAATCAGGAGGTAGACTATTGACCGGTTTAGTGAGCGCAACATCAACAGCATGAGTCTTAGGAGGAGGAGGAGGATGAGAATGAATATGACAATGAACATGAGCCTGGTTGGGTGATAAGGCAAATGCAATCTTCTTTTTGGGATTTAGCTGTTGTGTAGCTTCATTTAGTTGATTAGCATGGTGGTTCAGTTGTTTAGCATGGTGGTAAAACAGGTATCTCATCTCCTGAGCTGTTAACTTCCTCTTTGTGGGAGCTTTTGGTGTATTGTATTCCTTCTCATTCAACGGAGTACTTAATACATCTCCTTCCTTTTCTTCCTTCTTTTCCTCCTTGTCTTCCTTAATCTCCTGCGTATCATTATCAGTATCCGTCTCCTCCTCGTCCTTCTCTTCCTTCTCCTCTTGCATCCTTTCCATTTTCTGTCTCTTAAAGCAAGGTTCCGATGCGTCTTCTGGTGATGAACTTAAATCATTTATGAAGTCCATTGTGGCCGTTCTAACCTCGTGAATATCTTGGCTTCGCTTACTCAAATCTAACGGCTCATCTATCTCCTTAGAAGCTTTTGTAGCCGATGCCATAGCAGCGCTATGCTCAGCCTTCCTCTTCTTTTCATTTCTTTCCGGCAGCACAGATGCCCGAGTATCTTCCTTGTTAGCACTACTAGTGTCGCTATTTGCATTCTCAAGGGTGCCATCTTCCTTGTCGAATGGAAATGAAATCTTCATCCAGTTTGAAATCTTATGAATCTCAGCTGAAGATAAGTTAAATGATCTCCATCTACAATTAAAACAATAAACAGCGTTTTAGTGTATGCGCAAATGTTAATGACAGTATCTATTTTATAGGTCCTTATCTCTCACTCTCATCTCCTTATGATACCAGCATCAGAAATAACCATGATTATATACAAACTATGTCAACACTTACTCAACACATGCTCAACATTATCATATCACATGTCGCTGAGTCACGCGTAGACGTCTTCTCGCGCATGCTATCTATCTATCTATCTATCTATCTATCTATCTGTCTCTCTCCCTCTATATATATATATACCAATCTACAAATCATGTCTAATATTACAGCTGTTATCATATCTAATTTAATCAGTATTTAAGTGATATACAGTTTAGCTGTTTATAATTAAAAATAAATCAATTATCAAATTATACCATATGTTCTATCTATATGAATATCATGACAAGGCGCTAATCATAGATCATATCAACAACAACAACATCAGAACAAATAGAACATATCAATAGCAGCAGGATAAATAAAACTTATCAACAGCAGCAGCAGCAGGACAAATGGAACAATATCATCAATGGCGACATCAATGACAGAACCAAAAGGACTACAGAAATATCGGCTTTCATGATTAAAACAACTTAACATTAATATTTATTCAATGAATCAATAACTTACCCTACTCGGTTGTGGTATGTATCATAGAAACAAAACCCGTAGTAGTCCTTCTCTTTAAAGGTCTGCTTCTTTAGTCGCCACATGCCATCCGTCTCCGTGCACTTTCGTGTAACTTCTTGATCACTGTCCAATGCATGTTTCTTTGTAATAGCCGCTCTTAGTATCCTTAATGGAACATTCACCGTGCGATCTTTAACTCCTGGATCTTTAAGTCGGCACAGTCTAATGGTATCCGCCCCAACCTTTCTAACACACAAATCACCTGTAACGTATTGCCAAGTCATGATGAATTCACATTCATAATAACAAGCAATATTCACTATCCAACGTTTGTCTGACTGTCTGACTGTCAAGCAGTGAAACAATCAAGTGACTGAGTAACGCCCCTGCATCCACTCTATATATACTGCACCATGTTACATCTAAAGAATCACCGATAAGCTCACCTTTGACATATAACTCCACCCCCTAAGGTGTATAATCCCTTAGTAGCTCAAAGTACAGACACATGTAAATCTGTTAAGGTCTAAGGTCAGACTTGCATGTGTCTAACAAGGATAATCGCATCAGTCAATCAATCAATCAATCCAACATATGTCTTAAGTTCATGTAAATCTCTAAGGTCTAAGGTCAGGGTCTAATGTGTTACATCCAGATGTGCAGGTGCCTGGTGTTAAAGGTCAGGGTCGGGATCAGGATTAAGAGATAAAGGTCAGGGTTGGGGTCAGGGTTCTGGGGTTAAGGGTTAGGGTTGATCTGCCCAGGTGTTACCATTATAATACCTATCAGGTTAAAGGTTATGGCGGGATTTAACCCATTAAGGTACTTAATAATAATTTATATGTTTCCATATGTCATAATGGCGCCAGACAGTCTAGTCCCAGAAGTCAAAACCCATTAGACAGGTGCGGCAGGGTATTGGGTTCCCTTTGATCCCCTTAGATCTTCTAGGGGTCAGGGTCGGGTTCAGCCTCGACCTAAGGTACGTTTCAGAATGTCATCTAACAACTACTTATGTCTAATTAGAATGCTGGATTACCTTTACTGTATATACCATCTGTTGCAATAAAACTTCTAAATATTCTAAACTTTTGGATCAGATTTTGGGTGAATTACCCTAGTAGCATGGCCGACTGGGGCCCAACTGGTTTTGAGCTGGGCTGGGTTGGGCTGGATGGGCTTGGGTTGTGATTGGGCTCCAGCAATGGGGCCCAACCAGTTAAGAGTTGGGCTGACTGGGCTTGGGTTGGAGTTGGGTTCCAGTGCTGGTGCCCAAGCAGTTCTGAGTTGGGCTAGTTGGGCTGACTGGGAATGGGTTGAGGTCTGTTTCCTGCACTGGGGCCTAAGCAGTTTTGAGTTAGGCTGACTGTAGGGAAGGGAACTGTAAAATTTCAGTCATACTAGGGCTTACTCCTATTTTTTTAATGCAAAAACTAAAAAAAGGCCCCATAATCTCGGCACAAACTAACAGACCTTAATGTATTCAGATGTTCAGGAATGACCCTTTTATTATTGTCCAATATCTGTGTACAAAACTCTCATTCTTGGATGCAATCTCCATGTATTCAACAACCAATGAAAGGCAGAGGCCCAGCACACAGCCAACAACAATGTAAGTACACAATTATATTTATTTTTTTTTTGAATAAACCCAATACAGGTGCTTTATTTCTTTTGATGACTACTTAAAAAACTAGGAAGAAATATTTCCTACATTCACTAAGGTAGCAATTCTGTAAAATTATCTAAAATTTAAATTGGCTATGTTCATGAAATAGAATTGTTTGGGACAAGAAAAGGTTCCCATGACTTACATTAATATCTTAACAAGTTAAGGTGGAACATTCCCAGACTGTCCTTCTTAGCTAGTTTATGCTTGCACTCATTGACTTAGTAATTGTATATCTGGCAGGACATCCCTGCAGTGGCCCTCTCCTCCCCACCACTGCACCCCAGGGACCAGTTACCATGACAACCCTATGTGCCCACATGGAACAGCCATATGGCAACTGTCTGGGTCAGTGCATCCAGTATCTTTGGTGTCTTCATCTTTCATTTTACTCTGAGCTGGGAACATATACAGACATACTGAATATTCTGTCTAGCCATTGCTTATTACATACATTAACCTTTTGTTCATTCAAGAAGATATTAAAACCACAGGACAACTAATAGGCAGGGAAGTATGCTGTATGTTATCATTTATCTCCATTCTTAAACTTGAAATATTCTTTGTGTTTCAGAATTTCGCTGGATGGTTTTGTGACAGGAGAAGAAAAATCAATGCAAATTCATCACCTCAGAAATGGAAGCCCTTATAGGAAGTACAAACACCATTTAGTAAGTGGTAATTATATGACATTTAGCCAAACTTATCCATTCGTTTTAGTATGCAATGTACTACTATTACTCAAATTATTCATTTGTATGTGTGCTTATGTTATGGAGAAAGGTTTCAATCAATGACAGAATGAAATGTTAAAGCAAGATAATGTTCCAAATCTATCTAGAATATGTATCAAAATGATAGGAATGCATTAACCTTTCAGTCCTTAAATATGTTGAAGTGATAATCTATAATTATTGTATTTTCTTATTTCAGGTTTAACCCTAGGGGATTTTGATATGTGCCTGCATCACACTTGGATAAGAATTACCAGGAAAGGAGAAAAAAATGTCAACAAACATCCAATGAAATAAAGATAGATTAATAAAAGATGTACCAATATTTTATGAACCTTAGCCCAGTAGGGGCCTATTCTAAAAGCCCACCCTGCACCCATTCATACCTAATATAAGCCCAAATGGGGCCCATCCAGCACCCATTCATCCCAAATTTATGCCCAAATGGGGCCCAACTAGGGCCAGACTGGAACCCACCCTGCACCTATCAATACCTGATTTTATGCCCAAATGGGGCCCAACCAGGTCCCAACTGGAGCCCAGGTTGGGCAGCCCAACTTGGCCCAGGGTGGAGCCGAGGGACACATCTAGCCGGGCCCTAGTTGGGCAGCCCAAATGGGGCCCAGTTTCAAGCCTAAGTGGGGCCCTTTTGGGACCCAACTACTTTTGCTACTTGGGTACTGTGCAAATATGTCGTCACAGACCGGTACTGTAGTGAAGGTCTATTTTGTGTTTTCCTAGCCTCCCATTGGCCACCTACCCCAGCAGCCGTATTGACACGTCTGTCCCCCTTTCCCATTGGCTACTAGCCCTTGGCACGACCCATCCATCGTCTATTTGGAGATTTTTGCTGTTCCCATTGGTCACCGCGTGACACACCCACGGCAACCAGCAGCTCTACGGGCAATGATCATGGCGGCACCCACAGGCCACACCCGATCGATTCAGCTATGACGGTTGGTCTGGTGCTGCTGTAGCTGTATTTACTGGGTGTATAAGTAAAGTTTAGTCGGGGAACCCTGTCCCAAGTTATTAAATTTGCTATATTTGGACATTTCCCACGCTTTTCTTCTGATTACTGCTGTCGAATACGGTGTTTACGTGAGTGCTATAGATCGGTACCGGAAGCCGCGTCCGGATTTGTTATTTGATGATAGATGCCAGACATATCAAATTATATATAATTTTTAACGATGGAAACATAGTTTAATGTCAGACAAAAATAATTCCAGAAAAATCTTTTGCAAAATTATTTTATTTATATCAATTTCGAATGCGGAATGACTATAGCCCCCTATTATCGCTCACGCCATGCGCGCAGACGACGCAACACGAGCAGAAGGTGATATGCAACAACAGCTAACAACCGACCAATGTGGGACAAAACACTTTTGCTTTGCAATGTGCGGCAAGATAAGGCTAGCGATTGGAGAGAAGAGCTTTTTCTTAACCTGTGTGTGCAATTCTAATTACATAAATGGAGGAATAACACAGTTAGAGCTAGTTAGAGCACTAAGATATGTGACAGTGTCAGTGACAGTGAGAGACTGGGAGTGGGACTGCAAGTTGCTCCAGTTACATCCATACGTCATAGGCTACCTGAAGAAGTTCCCTGATCATCTAAATAGGTAAGGTTTCCCCAGGGTGTGGAACAAAATAATTTTCATATTCAGAGAGAGCAACATGTTGAACCATTCGGAGTGTAATAGCTACATAATCAGTGAAATAATAGGTTTGGGATTAGCCTACTGTACTGCAGACCTACCAAGCCTCCCCCATCCTGCGGGAGGCTCCCACATTTGTGTAATTTCTCCCGCAAAGGAGACAAAACCTCCTGAAGAAAAATGAGAGCAATCTCGCACATTTTTTAACAATAAATATTCCTTCATCGACCCGATTAGCCCTGCAGTAGGCCTATATGTGTACAGCAATGAAGAATTTAAACTTTTTTGGAATACATAAATTAGTTTGGAATACATAAATCAGTGCATATATATATAAACTGCAAGTTTCGTAAATACTGTCTACACATGATTGGTCGTTGCACCAGTCGGCAACAGCCGCTTAGAGAAGTGTGTGAGTATTAATGTAGTAGTGACATAGACCAGAAGCCACCATTCTTCATGAAAGAATATAAATAATTCTAGCTAATTCTGGGGTCCCCCCCCCCCAACAGGAAGGGGGGCGCCCTACCGCACCTGCACGGTGCTGCGCTTTGCCTCTGAAAATATGGACAACCCTACTTCCACACAAATCCCAAAACTTTTACAAAAACCCTGACAATGAAAGTTAATGTCTAATTTGTTTTCATTTCTAACATTACATAACATTATGTCGAAATAGTTTGACTTTTTAAGTTATTGTAGGGCCCGCATGACATTCATATACGCACATATATATGGCATACATTCAGTTTTTATTTGTTTCAACGTTAGAAATATTGCGTTTTTCCTCTATATAGCCTAATAATATTGTATCAGCTTTATACTGAATATAAAAAAGAATTTCTCAGAACGATGTGATAGCATTTGTCTTCATCAAGTAGATCATGGTGGTAGTCTTGTGGTGTTAAATCGTATTGTACTGTACTGTAAATTGAACGATTTGTTTAACACTTGTCATGTTAGTCGCCTAGTTCTTTGATACATATCTCTCTTATTTTTAAACTCTTATCTTATTTTTATTATTTTATCATATCTAAGTCAACTAGCCTAGTTTCCTTTTTCTAAATTCGGTAACTGCCGGAAGAATATGCATTCTATGTAGTACATAAAGGTATGTCGACCCTTTTGTCTCTTTATATAATGCTCGTTTGTACTCTTTTGTACTCTTCGAAAAGACAAGTAAAAAACTTCTTATCTCATCTTATCTTATTTGACACACTCAATTAGCTCAGCTTCAACTCGTTATAAAGTATGTTCATGAATCATGTGTATTTTGAAAGAATGAATAAAAGTTTATGATTAAATCTGTAAATACAAAAAATATGTTTCATTTACTAGGATATCATTAAAATTCAAAGATCTTGTGTAACTTTTTATTGTTAAGGCATTGTCCTGATGGCGCTAAAAAAACCCCACCAGAATACCATATATTATTTAGAATTTTTTCTGGGGCGGGGGTGGGGGTGGGGCATGTCTCCAGACCCCTTAGTCATGTGTTGGGACACTAAACCTCCCGCATTTCAATCCCCACAACTTGGCAGGTCTGCCACGTAGGTGTGTGTGTGGGGGGGGGGGGGGTCGGGGGGGGGGGGTAGTCTGCTCATGTAGATTGGTGCCTATCAAGTCGGACAATAGATCCACTCATATGCCATGATGTGGGCGGGTCCTACTTTATTCTATCACACAGATCAGAAAGAGATCAAGCATTGCTTCGTATTTATAACATATTGATACATACCATATACATCAACTAAATAAATGACGTTATTGGCGATGTAAAGACTGTGAAGAAATTGTGAATACCTCAAAAGAATTCCTGAATATTTTAACACGATTTTTGAATAACTTTAACAGAAACCATATATACCAATACTTAAATCGCACAGCACCACAGGTCTGGCTAAATATACTTCAAGAAACCTTTCGTTAACAAAAATATTCATATAGGCCTACCAACGATTTTTCACAGATTTTCGTCCATGACAAATCATTATTTGCAAAACGTTCAAAACATGCAAACTTGCAAAACGTTCAAACAATCTAAATAGAAGTTAGGTCAGGAATTGAGATTGATACATTTACGTTAACGTTCAACCTGATACCTTTCTCGTATAAATGAAAAATGCTTTGAATTGATTGTTATGATCAGAGCTATATATATGCTCCACTATGACTAATGGAGAACACCATCATTATAAACGTTAACCTATTAATGTTCATAAATGTTCCACTTTTATTATTCCAGCCTTTCTCCCTCAGAATTTCCAGTTGTGGACACATCATCCTCTGGAGCACCAATATAACAGGATACCCATTCCAGGAGCAGTCCATCAATTCTGCCTAACCCTCAACTAAGAATTAAGTTGAAAAAGTCATCATCTACTTTATTAAGAAAGGAATTATGACCGGACAAAAAATGACTAATTCTATGCATTATCTAATCACATCATGTATGTAATATCACATCATATACATATCATATATGTAAACCAGGATTTCTTTAGTAATAAAATCCATACCGGGTATATAAGGTATGTTTGAAATGTTAAGGCTTTTGGTTCGGTGTAAATGTATTGTGTAAGAGCCTTAATGCTCAGGATATGACAAAGTATTTATTACATTATTTTAAGTCAATACTACGGATAGAACACCAACACTGTAATCTCACAGTGTTCCCTAAAACTTTTCAGTGACGCCGGCCAATGTGGCAGACGTCGGCCATTTGTCACTGACACAGGCCATTTTTAAAACACCTTATTTTACAACACCTATGGCCGAAACCTTATTTCACCTATGTCAGGGTAAAATAAGATTGATCCTGCTTGATATTTCAGTGATAGAATAATTTGTTATGCACTTCACATCGATTCTTGTCCACTTTTAATATACTGAATGCATGAAAAACAATGAAAATAGAACTAACATAAATATAGGGAAAACTATCACTTAATATATTAGCATGTGTATAATTCGGCCCTACATGTAAATTAATAACATTCTATTTTCATAGTTCTATGTGTGGAAGAATCTTATTTCATTATGTGTTCTGCATAATATACAATTCCAGGCAGTGGCTTCATCAGTAGGCCTATGTATGTATAGGTAATTAGAATATTAATCCTTTCACATCAAATGTTAGCCTACATTGAAGGTGATTACAACGACAAAATATAAAAATACATACCTAGAACACAAACTATTTCATGAAACCTTAATGTACAGATAGCACTGACTTTCTGATCTTTATTACCGTATACAACTTAAATAATTCTCAAAAGCCGGCCAATGCTAGTTTGGAGGGTTCCCCAATGTTATTTAATCTTTAGAAGTGAAATCTAAAATTGAAAATAATATATATAATGAAATTAGGCATTATATAAATAAAATACTTGGATGCTCTTAAAAAAAAGCCTTGAATGGTGAGGAGGCAGAACTAATGTTGTATTAAAGAAAAGTTCAAAACCAAAACCCTTAAATTTAACAAATAATATCTAGTCACATATTCTACACAGAAAAAAATCCTTTTGGGTGATTTAAGAATTATTTACCGGTAATACTTTCATCATGGTCGGTTTTAGGGTTGAAATAAGTGAGAGGCATCTCTTAATATTTAAAGCATTGCAGAACAAAAGCTGAGCAATTAATTACGTCAAAATTTTACGTCGGCTTTTGCCGACGTGCCGACGTCTTTCGGGAACACTGATCTCAGCAATTTCATGTTTAAAGTTTTATTAGGTGATCTATTGATTTTAAGAGTGTGATACCGGCTACCTAACTCAAAATGTACCTGCCCACCTGCCCAGTCTTTTCTGAATTCATTATATTTGTAACATATCTTCATGTCGGTAATTGTTGTATTGAATTGGAATTTCTGTTCTTCAATCTCTGTCAGTAGCTAGTTATCATCATTCATAAAATTATAGAATCTATAGAACTGTAGAGTTGCATATGAATGATATGGTAGTTCCACTGTGCTATAGGCATTATAAGATTTTTAAACCTTTTTTAGAACATCACATGGTACCCAGACAAGTCGACCCAAGACCGCGTTGGCCCAGGCAGTTGAGCCTCTCCGGCCCACGGCCTAGGCCAGCTTTTTATAGGAGGGGCGGGGGGTCGAAAAATAGTTGCAAAAATATGCAAAAAATAGCATGTATCTTGCCGTGATCACAACTATATTCCATCACAGATGGTGATGGCATGGTACAATATGCATTGCCATTTTTTTCATTTATAAAAACGATAAAATGATTATATTCTCATATGATACCAAAGGAGAATAAAAGCCCTTTTGAATGGTATATGGAAAACAAACCTTCATCCATGGGACCATTATGAAAATCAGTGAAGAAAAACGGTGATGGACAAAAACTCCCCAATTTCCAAAACTTACATTTTTAGATTAATTAGGAATATTTGTCAATTTTTTTCTTTTTGTTTCAATACACCCATGTGCCCATCTTTCCCATTTGGAACTATTTCATTGAACTATTTTTAATTAGAATCGACCATATACAGTATATCTGACTCAAAGTACCTCTAGCCAAGCCTGAATGAACCTCAGGCCATGTAAAAGAGTCCAACAAATTGATGTTTACAATTATGAAAATGGTAAACACAAACTAAAAATCTTTTAAATGTGCCAAATACATGAATAAATATTTCATACACTTTCGCATTTCTTGGACATAGTTTCTGGGCCGACTTGGTCTACCCCTTGGGCCGAGCTGGCCTAGGCTGTGGGCCGACAAGGCTCAACTGCCTGGGCTGACATGGTCTTGGGTCGACTTGCCTGGGTAGGCCTACCTTTTTATTTATGTATGTAGTGTTCACTTGAAATGATGCAGTGTCTATTTGATGATGTTAATTCACAAGTTGTGTATGATGTATTGGATTTCTGAAGGTCTATACTTTTCTGTAATTTACCGAGATATGGTAAATTGATCATTAAACAAAACAGACACTCCTTTGTTATAAATTGACTTTATTCAGAAGTGGGGTAATTATGAAGATATTATATTTTATTTTTATTTAATTGATAATAGTCCGTAGTAGTCACACACAGTTCTTAAGCAGTTCTGTTGGCCCAGAGCCACACTCTACCCCTTTAGGAGTACACGTAGTGTATACTTGTATGTATATTTTATTTCTGAGTCTTCAGGGGAGGTGGGTGGGATTTAAAACACGCCTTCACTCTGGTGTAGATGTTGGTCAAGTGGGCAGATGTGCGTGCCTGTGCGCAGGAGGAAGTGGTCTGGAGGGGTCAGTGGTGTTGTGGGTAGCCCTCCAGGCTTCCGGGACGTAGGATGCCAGTTCATTCCGGTCTGCGTTTAATGAGTGGGAATTGTTGATAGCAACAATTCCTGCCCCATTAAACAAAACAGACACTCCTTTGTTATAAATTGACTTTATTCAGAAGTGGGGTAATTATGAAGATATTATATATATATATATATATTATATTATTATCATGAAGCTGATCACAGAAATGAACTTCTGGATATTAAGATAAGAAATAAAAATCTAATTATCCAAGGAGTTCCAGAAAATAAAGGAGAAAATTTTGACGACTATTTCTTCAATCTTATCGCCCCTACAGTTGATCAATTTGACCAAAGCCATATAGATCATGCTTACAGGAGAGGAAAGTTTAACCCAAAATTTACCCGCTCTATTGTTCTATCCCTGACAACAGTTCATATGAGAGATCAAATATTGAAACAGGCAAAAGAAATCAAAGACCATGCGCAAATGGACAATCTTTGGATAAATAAGGACATCCCTGATGAGACCAATAGGAAAAGTGCCCTTATACGCCAATGTGGTAAGGCTCTCACTGCGTTGAAACCAACTGAGAAACCAACCATTCGTGCAAATCACCTGATTCACAATGATCAAACATACCATTACGACGACCTTCACCTTCTCCCCAGCGGAGCTACCCCGTACGATCTGAAAACCCAAATCTATCCCAATGTAAATGCTTTAGGGTTTCAGGGAGACCACGTATATCTGTCTAACTTTTTCCAAAAAGATTTTTGGTATAAAGGTGCAATTTACAGCTCTGTAGAGCAAGCTTTTCAGATTGCGAAAGCTCAAGATAACCCAACTCCCCAGAATACGAAACTCGCACTAGAAATGGGAAACATTGATGACCCATACGTTCTCAAACGCAAGGCCGCGAACATTACACCGGGAGCTAGTTGGCAAACCAAAGAGCGTGAATTACTCAAAGGTATTGTAAGACTAAAATTTCACCAAAACAAAGACTTAGGGCAGAAACTAAAGAACACTCCTCAAACCAAATTCTTCGAAATGACTAAAGATAGAAAGTGGGGCACTGGTTTCCGAATCGGAGATCAACGATTCGACCCCACACGTGTCACGGGTAATGAGTTCGGTAAAATTCTTACAGAGCTAAAGTTAGAGCAAAACTAACCGTTTGGGATTCGAAATCTAGATTCCCATAGTTGAACTAACATACCCATCTGGAATTGAACTGATAACATGCAATTTTGTAATATTCACTTTTATTTTCTACTAAGATGGCTACCATATTCCTGGTCGGCGACTCACGCATACGTGACATCAAGCCCTACTTGCAACCATATTTGTCCGAACCTCGCTTCGAACATTTACAAGTCATGTCTTTCGCGGGGGCTTCACTGAAGCTCTCGTCTTTCATTGACCTGATACATTACCATTGACCTGATACATTATTATTATTGTTGTCAAGCTGTCTCCTGAAACACCGATGCATAAGAATTGTATTTATGACCTGTTGTTTGACTTGATTCTGTAACATACCGTTGAACATATCGCTGTATGTCATTTAAAACTTATAAACTACGTTGAACAGTATATTTAACTGTTTATCAGACTTTGTATTTGATATTTGCTAGTGTAACTCGCTATTGATTGAACATGTTATTTGATACCGATATTTAGAAAACAAGCTGAATGAAGAACACTTAACTGACTATCAGATTTTATTTTATATTATTTTATTTTAATTTAACTTAACATGCAAGACATTTCCAACGTTGAAAGAATTAAAACCGTAATTACTTATATATAATTTGCTGTGTGCCACTTTCGTCCCCGACGAAAGTGGAATTGTTCGCAGCCATTCAATTCTGTAAGGACTTAAAGAGGGCTGGCAAACCTCCCAATGTCGGAGAAATGCCCCCTTATCGTGACCACGGTCAAAAATAAATGTTTTACAATACAATACAATATTTTATTTTTATTTAATTGATAATAGTCCGTAGTAGTCACACACAGTTCTTAAGCAGTTCTGTTGGCCCAGAGCCACACTCTACCCAAGCGTATATTCACAGGGCTTGCAGGGCCCTGTGAACAGATGTGTGGCATTGGGCAGAGGGGCGTATATAGGATCTCACCGCGTCGCTTGACCATGTACCGTGGGTCATCACGTCAGTGATCTTCGCCCGGCGTCATGGTATGCGTAGGAGGCCCCGCCCCTACGCAGGCTGTGCATGGAGATTCTAGCTGGGTCGAGTCCTGCCGATTTGACTATGGCTGCCCACTCCCTCCTCATGAACCCGGTTGTCATGGGATTTCCATCATGGAACCTGAAGAGTGGGCTATGAGGGGAGAGGTGGCGCGAGTTCTTCAACAGCCTTTGGGTAGCTCTTAGTGGGCATAGGTCATCGCCAGGCTTGGCGGGGAGGAATATCTGCACGGCTGTTCTTGAGCTCTGCATAGTTTTTGACCACTTTATGGCCACTGTGACGCCCTCTGGAGATAGACGGACATCAGAATTGGTTAGGTGGCGTGTTCTGTCAAAGGCCTTCTTTGAGGCAGGGAATAGATTCGACTGCATCAAGAAGCCCATAAACATTAAGAGGGTGGCCGCTCTTACTTCCCTATAGTAGGGGGAATTGTGAGCCTGCCTCATGCAGGCTCTGAGCATGTCAGGCGTTATTGTGGCCTTTGGTTCCGGGACATGCCTCACAGCTAGCTGTACGCCTCTGAGGGCCATACATACTTTATAGTGACACAGGGGGGCGGGGTCGATGCCTGCCATCCTGAAATACGTGCGTAGGGATGATATGTTGTTTTGCATGGTCGCCGGGGCCATGCGGCAGGAGGCGAGGTATTCGATATACCAGCATATATTGAAGGAGGTTGGGTGGTCGTAATCCAGCCCTACTCTGAGGCAGAACGCCACGTATAGCCTTATTGCAGATTCTCGATTAGCATTGGTCCCCGGCCTATGCGCGTCCCTCTGCCTCTTTACTGCCAATATCGCTAGCCTCGCCTGTATAGGTCCTATAAGAAATCAGATACATCAAAGTATGAGTCATGTGATTTTATGGGAGTTAATTGTAATTCGTCTATGATAGTTTGGGCTTTAAGGCGGAAAGAGGGGGCAGTGTGTGCTCTGGAGAGGGCATCCGGCAGATCCATCAGTCGGCCGGGGATGTGTACATACTCGAACGCTAGCTCTCTCTGTGCTGATATGTACCATAGCGCTCGAGCACACGCCGCCAGGGTGTGGTCTCTCGGCTTCCCTCCCTTAAACGCCTCGACAGTAGCCTGGTTATCACAACAAAGGCGTATGATCCTGCCTTTGTCAGCTGGTGACGTTAGCATGGCTGCAGCTGCTGTGCAATTCATTGCTTCGAGGTGATTGATGTTTTTTCCCTCGACTATTTCTGGCCCATACCTGTGTGCATAGTATTGTTTCCCGTTGGTTGCACCTCCTCCTGTGAGGCAGGAGTCAGCCCAGATCGTTCTGGATACTGTTCCTTCTGGGATTATTGAGATGCCATTGTATTTGATGGTAAATTTGTCAAACCACCTTAGGTCTGCTTTTACGAGCCTGGAGATGACAACGGGGCCTCCCCTCGCTGCTCTCAGGGCGTCTAGCATTCTCTGCATAAAGAGGGTGGCAGGCCTGACGGTCTTGGCTAGGTGGGCCACCCTCCCTATGATGCTTTGCATGTTTCTAGTTGATATGACGTGTTTGCTGGCTGCTGCAGCCAAGGATGTTTTAATTTCAGCCAGCTTACATGGAGGGATTGACAGGGTGTTGTTGTTAGTGTCTATAATGATCCCCAGCCACTTTACACGTGTAGATGGCAACTGTGTTTTGTCACTTGCTATCTTAAGTGATAGGGCGGTCATGAGCGTTTTGGCGATGTTGAGCGCGCCACTTAGGCCCACAGTGGTTTTGTCGAACAAAATCAGGTCGTCCAAGTACATGAGTGATTTTATTCCTCTTGTGGCTAGCGCACGAACGATGAATGATGCCACCATTTGCATGACAAATGATGACATTCGTGCGCCAAATGGGAGGGACCTGTCCAGATATACGCTTCCATCGTGGGAGATTGCCATGAGGGGCCAATCGAGGGGGCATACCTGGAAGTGCCTGTAGGCACGTGAGAGGTCCAGTACTGCCATCGCCACATTCGAGGGGCCTATATCTTTGATCAGTTCTGTAGCCATCGATATTGTAGGTAGATTATGTGTCGCTGGTATTGTGTTGTAGTAGTTTTTCGCCACCCAGGCATTTACCCCACCGTCTGGGAATGAGAGATCGACAATAATCCTGCGGTCTGTGGGGTCTGCCTTGGGGCGAGTCATGAGTGGGCTGACGTGGCACCATGGTACAAATGGGGCTGATGTGAATGGGCCAGCCATAGCAGATAGTGTACACTCCTTTGAGATGTATTTCTCGATATGGGATGGGAATGTCAGTGCAGAAGGGTGGTTTGTTGTCATACCTGAGTTATAGCGTGGCCCACCGGTGTATTGGAGTGGAAAACCATAACGGAGGCCGTTGAGTATTATTGTGTCATCACTATGGCCTGTCGAGTATTTTTCCCAAACCGATATGTCCATATTAGTGGGTAGTATTTGCTTGGCTCCTTTCCAATTCGGGAGTCCAACTGACCTAACTTTCTCGTATATGTCAGCCATATCCTGGGGTAGAGAGAGCGATGGATAGGGCCAGTTCGAATAGTTGTCAAAATCTATGTTTGGTGGTGGTTTATCGTGTGTAATTTTGTCATTGACCTGGGCCAACGCGTCCAGCCGGGCTCGGATTCCCCCTTTAGGATTTGTTGGAAGTGTTACATCAGAGCCGTGCATAGTATCACTGTTAAATTCAATTACACACTCACCCTGGAGGTTGTCTTTTTCACTGTCAGTTGTAGTAGTTTTGTCAACGGGCCATGTCGTGCTGTGCGGCGTGTGCCGTTCCACAGCTTTGGCCTGCTGTAGTGTCGCACGCTCTCCTTCCAGGCGGTCGGCAGAGACAGTGCTAGCTTGTTGCGTGTTCATCATATTTACTTCTTCTTGGTCTTGTTCGTTGCGTATTAGTTTTGTTTCCTGGTGTTTAGGATTGGTTTGTTCAGAACCAACCGCAGGGGGCACAATCTCTGAATTAGTGTTGTCATAGATGTCAGAAACTGCATCCCCGGAAGTAGGGCGGCCATCTTTGTTGTTTACCATCCGCTCCCCGGTATTAGGCCTTCCGGTTCCTGTTAATGGCGCCCTGTTTAACGTGCTTGAGGTGATGTTTAAGTCGGAGGTTCGTGCAGTAATAAAAGGTGGTAAGAGTGGATGTTTGTTAAATACCTGATGTTTTGGTGTGTCCCTGGTTGAATTGGGACACACTATGAGTTTTTTGAATCACCTTTGGATGAGTCCGACCTGTTGTCAACTGCACCTGAGCGAGACCACTCTCGCTTCGGCTTCTGGTCAGGCTTGGTGTTATTATTACTACCATCACGACTCTTGCGATTATTGCATGACTTGGCGGTATGATTAAACTCTTTGTGCTTTGTCTGGAAGTAACACCAGCCGCAGCAATGGAGGAGAGTAACAGTACCGTCCGTATGAGATTCCGACTTGGTGCACTCCTCCGAGTTGAAAGGAACACACAAAGAAACTGAAGCACTTTTCTTTTTCTTGTTCGTGATAGGCTTAACACAGTTGTTCCAGCTAAGCCTAGCCCTCTGCTGTTGGATATAGTTGGCATCCAACCAATCTATCCTTCCTGCAACCATGTGGTCGATGATAGTTTGGGACCAGAAGATAGCATTCTCCGGTGAGCGTGCAACTGCGTCCTCCGCCACCTCAGCGGAGTGTTGGAGCAGGAGTTGAAGGGGAGAGTCACATTTGGCCTGACGAGATGCCATCACAGACAGACCGCACAAATACTCAACGATGGATATTTCCCTCTTTTCTGCTTTCACTAGGGCGAACAGATCGGGGGGAAGTTAGTTTTCAGGGGTAGAAGTTAATTTCTTTTTACCTTTTGTGCGTCCTTTGGCTCCATATTGTTTGTGTAGTGCCCTCTCTGCCAATTTATGGTGCTGGTATGATCTCTTTAGGTGTTTCGGGGAGGGAAGAGAGGAGTCGTCGCTTGAGGAGGAGGAAGAAGACTGGGGGGGTCCCTGAAGGGATGGAGCTTGCTGGAGGCTGATCGTTTAGCCTTTTTTGCCTTCTTCCTCTTGTTCCTTTTCTTTTTAGATGGTTTCCTCACCGGGGAGCTCTCCGAAGAAGATGAAGATGAGGAGCTCGAGGACGAAGAGGAGTCACCAGACGAGGAGGAGGAGCTGGAAGCGAGTGGACACTTGAAGGCCTTTGTTCGCTTGCGGTGGCGGGAGGAGGAGGCCTTATGTTCCGCACGTGGCCGGGAAAGCTTCTGCGGTGTGGCGCCGTACTTTGCCGCTTCTACAAGAGCTTCGGCAAGCGTTGAGACTACTCCCGTTAATCCTTGTTTGTCTGTCGTGTTCTTGCTTTTGTTCTTTGCAGGAGTCTTTGGGCGATTCTCCAGGGCTGTCTTCTTCCCCGGCTTGGGAGGGGATTTGTCGCGTTCCTCGTTGGAGGAGCCGTCCTCCATGGTTGGTGGGAGGAGTTCGAGATCCAGTTTGTTCTGAGCTTTCCTTGTCCTGGATTTTTTCTTTACAGACTTGGGTGTTTCTTGGGTGTCCCCTTCTGCCAGCTTCTTATAGTTCATGCGAGGGCCGTCTCGGGTGTTCATGAGGGCCCTGCTGCACGTGTCCGGGGGGAGAGATTTAAAACACGCCTTCACTCTGGTGTAGATGTTGGTCAAGTGGGCAGATGTGCGTGCCTGTGCACAGGAGGAAGTGGTCTGGAGGGGTCAGTGGTGTTGTGGGTAGCCCTCCAGGCTTCCGGGACGTAGGATGCCAGTTCATTCCGGTCTGCGTTTAATGAGTGGGAATTGTTGATAGCAACAATTCCTGCCCCATTAAACAAAACAGACACTCCTTTGTTATAAATTGACTTTATTCAGAAGTGGGGTAATTATGAAGATATTATATTTTATTTTTATTTAATTGATAATAGTCCGTAGTAGTCATACACAGTTCTTAAGCAGTTCTGTTGGCCCAGAGCCACACTCTACCCAAGCGTATATTCACAGGGCTTGCAGGGCCCTGTGAACAGATGTGTGGCATTGGGCAGAGGGGCGTATATAGGATCTCACCGCGTCGCTTGACCATGTACCGTGGGTCATCATGTCAGTGATCGTCGCCCCGGCGTCATGGTATGCGTAGGAGGCCCCGCCCCTACGCAGGCTGTGCATGGAGATTCTAGCTGGGTCGAGTCCTGCCGATTTGACTATGGCTGCCCACTCCCTCCTCATGAACCCGGTTGTCATGGGATTTCCATCATGGAACCTGAAGAGTGGGCTATGAGGGGAGAGGTGGCGCGAGTTCTTCAACAGCCTTTGGGTAGCTCTTAGTGGGCATTAAAACACGCCTTCACTCTGGTGTAGATGTTGGTCAAGTGGGCAGATGTGCGTGCCTGTGCGCAGGAGGAAGTGGTCTGGAGGGGTCAGTGGTGTTGTGGGTAGCCCTCCAGGCTTCCGGGACGTAGGATGCCAGTTCATTCCGGTCTGCGTTTAATGAGTGGGAATTGTTGATAGCAACAATTCCTGCCCAATTTGATGACATTTTTTCGGTAAATGGCTATTCAGAGCTATTGACATAAAGTAATGTATCTGCATAATGTCTCTTTTCCACCTCTCGCTCCTCTCTCTCTCTCTCTCCCTCCCCCACCTCCACACACACACCTTTTCATCACCTACTACTAGACTCCCCTATCTATCTACCAGCTAGCCCCCCAATACAACTGTATTGCAGCTCCTACTAATGTCAATATGACTTTGGTAACAGTCATTATCACAGAAATTAAATGAAATGACTATTCCGTTCATGGTTACCACAAATAGTCCCGCCCCCCCCCCCCCCCCCACACACTCAGGGCTAAAAAGTGTAGTCTCTTCTGTTCCCAATTTCGCGGAGAAATGGGTCATTTTTCACGACCAAACACGGAGCACGAAATCCGAAATAAGGGTACCAATTTGCAGCTGAACTCCGCGAAATGTTGAAAAAGGGGGGTATTTTTGCAAGTAAAGTCCGCGAAATGCTGGCAAATAGTGAAGTTCAAATAGTAGTCGACGCCTCTCAATCGATCACTCTCTTCCACCCCTTCCCTCTTCTCTCCTTTCCATGGCTGCACAAACGTTAGGGTTTGTACCTCCCACCATACTAATCTTTCTCCTCTCTCTCTCTTCCCCTTTCGCATCCGCTCTCTCTCTCTCTGTCCATCATTTCTCTCCCTCTCTCTGTCTGTCTCATCTCGATCTGCTCTGTCTCTCGTCCCCCTTCACTCTCTGTCCCTCTGTGTCATTTCACTCTCTCTGTTACTTCTCTGTCTGTCATGCTCTTCCTCTCTATCATCTCTCTCTCTCTCCCTCTCTCTCTCTCTCTTATTATGACCCGTTTCTATATAATACTGGACCTAGGGGTAACAAAAAACGCATTTATCCATCATCAATTTGTGTACAGTTTCTCTTGTAATAATAAGTATCTTCAGGAAGAAGCATAGGAAAATCAACAATAGTAATAACAATGTCCGCACCATTGTCATGACATTGTCATGAGTGTTATATAACTGAATCATGGCTGGACAATTTGTTACATTTATGGAACTTGGTCATACATTACACAAAATGATAAAAGCTCTATCTTGTTAGATTTTTAAGCATTTCATATAAATGAACTTGATGGATCTGATCAATAATGCCATTGTGAAAGATAGTTTACGTGATGCTAATAATAATATTAGTGTGTAGAAATTGATGACTTTATATATTGTCTCTGTATTATTCATGTTAATTGTGAAGGGAATGTAGGGAAGGGAATCTATTAAAAATAATCATTTGTATGTGTAAAACTAGAGAAAGGTGTATGTGTACATTTTAATTATAAGTGTACTCTGAGTTAATAAAACAGTCTGTAACAAGTACCCCTCAACTCACCTTGATTTCTTTACCATCTTACTTATGCTACACCTACTACACCCTCCCAGACTATATATTACAACATTGATATCTTTGTTTTATACAATTTTATTTCTCAAAAGTTTCACATCGAAGTTATGTCTCATTCTTCGAAATCATACCCTATAATATACACTCCATAAATAGTTTAATCCTCGCCTGGCAGAAGGCCAACCTATTTGTATACATATATAGTTATTCCAACCCACTATAGGTAGTTTTATACAGAGAGTAAATCCACATATATCCATCATCTTATAAGTACTCCCTATTATCTATATCATTTGGAATATTGTACACTGCTCTTCCTGGGTTTGTATGGTGTCCATCACTTATAAATATGTTGACTAGATTTGATTCGAATATTGAACAGCTGTTTTGTTGTTGGTGTACTTTTAACTTTAGTAGCAAAAATAAAGTAGTTATGATTTTGCCATATATATATATCCACATAAATTTGTGATGTTCCGAAGAAGCTTCATGTGCCAGTACATGAGTTACTAGAAAAGCTATGATGCAGATTTTGCAACTTGAAGGGCCAGCATATTCATATAAATAGAAATACAAGAAATTTGTGAAAGCCTCACATAGAGCCCTTGTGCAAGTTGTGGTTAGCCTATTAATATTACATTTATAGTTAATTCGAGCATAGTACCATAATATACAAGTTATACGAACACTACCCCTGGCACCATGCTCGCATAACTGGGAATACAAAATACAAATACAAATACCAGTGGGTGGGTGGATGCTGACAAGGCCTTCTCTTACCCCCCACCTAGGCTTATACACACTCCAGCACCATAGAATAGAGTAGAATAGAACAATCTTTTATTCATCAAGGGGTTACAAACTTTTGACGAACAGGTCGACAGGCCTCTGGGTACCATTCAGGATTTATACCCAGATCTTCCAGCCGTTCCCTTGACAGACTTTTACATAGTTTGGTTGTCTGATACAGTATATAAAATATAGAATATAAATTGTGAGAATATAAAATACAAAATATGTGTATATCGTATACCGTATACCGGTATATAGTCGATATAAATCATTAGGATGGTGCACTACAGGCAATCCAGTACAGGATATTTTCATGGCAAGATATCGACTTGATGATAGAGGCTCCCTGGAGAGAGAGGTTCAATTTTCTAGTTATGCTTTACATTATATGAATTTTCATTTTTTTTCGATGTTCTCTTTTTAAGATGTTCTCTTGATTTTATGGCCTGTTTGTAATGTAATCATATACATACATTTATAAAGCAAACCCTAGCAGGGGCGGCGGAACAGATATGATATTGGGGGGGGGGCTAAATTTGTTTGGGTGGGGTAGGGGGGGGGGGTGCATAGAGGATGAATTTGCATTACCCTCCAAAACTATAATAAAATCGAAATATTTTACACACACCCAATACTTTCGATTTTCATCAGGAAACGGGGGCATACTTAATCAATATGCCTATACTACCATACTATTGAATACTTCTTAGAATTTTAATGTGGTATATTATAACCCGGCTTACCCTAGCCCATAAGGCGTTGGGTCAGAAGTCAGAGGTTTTCCCTTCAGACTTGAACACATTTTAGGCCTTTTTTCGGGTGTTGAATCTATTCTCATTGGGATCTAAAATGTTATTTATAGTTTTACAATTTCTTTCTTACATGGCTCAGATTTTCAGAAAATGTACAATTTGTCTTTAACAATCCTTTCAAATAACACAAATTTAAGACAATAATGATGTTCAAAATTCAGTTTAACACCACCAAACACATTCTTTAAATCAACTCAATACCAAATATATTCAGATATAAACTATAAACTATAAACTAGTTTTGACCATTTTTCAGTCTTAAATTAGTAGAATTTACTAAATATGAAGATCTGCCAATTGTACATTTTTCTGAAAATCTGACCCACATGTATTTTGGTCAGATGCGTTTAGGTACAATTTAAGAATACTATAACCAATTCATATTTTATTACATAACTAAATCGTGTGACATGCTAATGGCCGCCTCACACTGTACACATACATTTTAAGCACATAAAACCTTCCCATAAGCTACTGCCTGTGTGACAGGCAGATCATCAGACGTCTTTATCTTTGGCGGGAACCTCAATATGCAAATGAGCATGACCTCTTTCTTAAGATGATGTTGTTGCGCGCATAGCTTCGGATCTTAATGCTATTGGATGGTGCGTCGGGCCAGGGTGAATATATTTAGCTAATAGTCGTATGCATTAGAATATACTCGGACTTCTGGGTCTTGCTTCTCATGATGTTCAATACAGTACAGTATTTAAGAGATGGTCGGCTATATTGTATAGAGAGTCATGGTGGTATATAGTAGTTGTAGGTTTCCGGTATGAACAACACAACATGAAGAGTTTTAGTACGCCACTATACTTGTGTATTGTATCTTATCCTGTACATAGATGCTAGGTTGATAATCCCTTCCCATGGTAGTATGTATATTGAGCCATATGAGAGATCTTATGGGACTCCTTCCCTAGACTCTAGAGTGGATGTTACTTGTTACTCATTGCTTATTGTTACTTCTATTGTCCCTTCTTACATATAACATGTTCCCCGTATATATACCCAGGTGGTGAGTG
Source organism: Sthenelais limicola (assembly GCA_942159475.1). NCBI lineage: Eukaryota > Metazoa > Annelida > Polychaeta > Phyllodocida > Sigalionidae > Sthenelais > Sthenelais limicola. The sequence continues at coordinate 90,212,834 of OW804096.1, read as the reverse complement.
TCGGGTATCCCCATTGGTGGACCCTTTATCCTATGATACCTTCCCTCCCTCTGGCCCCTCCCATTCCCTTGGCGCATGCCTTAGTCAAAGTCAAATATCCTACCCTACTACCCATCCCACTGCCCTCTTGTGTTAACCACGGTTACTACACTACCCTTTTACTCGATAAGCAAGAAAACCCCCTAAAAAAAAATTTTCCGCAGCATCCTCCCTTATTCATCCCGACACTCAATAAATATAGTCATACACATGATACACATGATAATTTTAAGAGGTACACACTTTTCTTCCTTTAACAATTAGAATCGCTTACGCGCACGCAAAATCCAGGATACATGGTAGTTCATAAATACAATACATTCTTTTGCTCCCTGTGGTACATGTCCTTCGTCATCTTAACAAATGAGATCGCATACGCGTTCGTGTATACAAACAGGCCCCAGGGAAAATCCTGGAGGTATTATCCAGTTAAATGGGAGAAGCAATGTCCTAGGTGGGAGGAGAGGTAGATTAACTATTTTTAACTAATTCATTATTTATTGAAGTGATTAAAGGAATCCTTAATGAGTCAACAGGCTATACCAAGTCACTTACTTGATGAAAAGGGTTTACTGAACTTGAATACTAATGACATTGTGGGCTGAGAAATTTGATACATATAACATGTTCCTCGTATATATATACCCAGGTGGTGAGTGTCGGGTATCCCCATTGGTGGACCCTTTATCCTATGATAATAAATAAATATATAATATATATTCATATGGTGTCATAGGGATAGGGATGGAAATACCATCCAGCTAGAGGCAGTGGGTGGGCATTGGCAGTCCCCCTATAAAGAACTTCATTGTCTCCTCCTGGGCAAGCTCTAGGAGATATTAGAAGGATAGCTTTGCTTATCCGACTATAGTCTCGAGTCACACAGAAGCAGAAACAGCAGGTATTAATTCTGCAAGGGTAAAACACACTTGGTGTTCCATGTTTGCGTTTGCACCGATGGTGCGTGCCTAAACAACGGTCATTCAGATGTAAGATACTACTCCTGCCGGCCGAATATTCAGCGTATTTCCCCCTAGCCCTTTATCCCCTTACCTGTGAAATAAAAATTAGCAAGGAATAAAAAAAAAAAAAAAAAAAATGATTGGTATGATAATGCTTGTATTGATGAAAGGGTTAATTTGATGTACTTACAAATTCGCATAATCACTGAGTGTATAGTGTTAGGTTGTTCATCGATTGGGTGTTGGTGTCAGCTTTCTAGTTAATTACCAATTATTTATTTATCTATTCTGATCCCATCACCCACCAACGTTTGTCACAAGCAGTGCCAAGATTAATGCGGCCATCCGAATACCTCCGATGGTTGAACACCAGAATACCTGGTTACATGAACAGACAGCAGTCCCGCATTCGGGCCAGATGGCAGACGTGATTTAAGATGGGTCTGCACATCTTGTAAGATTGACTGCAATAAGGGACTACACCTAATCATAGGTCAATCACCATTACTTTTATTTTTACGGCAAAAGTGAAGCGTGTGCTATCCCCCCTCCCTCCCCCCCCCCCCCCCCCCCCACTCAACATGACAAGGCAAAGATGCTATCATCGACAATTCATGCTCGTGACAAATATTATTATCATAGTTTAGATCCAATTCACAGACCCCCACATTCCTTGATTCCACATCCAGTGATAAGCCTAACCGCAAGGCTACACGAGTGTTGGAGGAAAAATGGTGCCAAAAACAAATGTCAATAGGTTATTGATAATCATGATTCTTGACTGTAGGACATGTCAAGAATAACATGGACAATTTGTTTCTAATAGGAACATTCTTGACAGTGGTTGGTAACTATGTGGTGTGGGTAAAAATATGGCGTAAATGTATCTATGTTTTCAATTGATTCCATATTGTGTGTTGTGTCATTTTTCTTTTGTTTTACAATATACATGTATGAAAATTGCTTACTGGTTGACCAACAGTTAGGACATGATTGTTGCCACCACCCCCCACTATGTGTGGATTCAAGTGTGTACTCATCCTGAACCTTGTCTTAGCGCTGGAATTTATCGGGCGGATTAGTTTCAAGAACAGTCAAGGGATACACTGTCAGAACAATCGTCGGTGCGGCCTTCCGGACCAATATATGTAACTGCACTACCATGAATGCTCAAGGAGACTCCATACACTAACCATCCTAGGCCCATATAATACCCCACCACACACATGAATACAAACGAAACATCACAAGCAAATTAAAGAAATAACAGCAATAATGATAATCCCAATAATCATAACTATATAACATGGAGGGCCTGATTAGATATCAAATCAAACCGAGAACGTCTCCTTACTAATAAATGTCACATCATCAAATCAGCTTACAGCTTAGGTTACATCGAGGGGAATATAGTAGTACATGTAAATATGGGTACAGCATCAGGCGAGAGGTGAAGTAGTGGCGCGAGGTCTGCTTAGCAGGACGTGTCTGTAAAGCGCGTTGTGGTATAGTCATTAATCACAAGGAAAGTCCCATTATCCAAACGGACCGCCCCGTTTGCCGGATGGAGTGAGCCCACGTGGGGGCGAACGGACAACATGGCATATCTTGTCGTCCAGATATCGTCATGTGGTGTCTGCTGTAGTTCGTCTGCCTCTCACCGATTCACGTTAGGAGTGTCACTGGCCATAGGGCCCAATTGGCCTGGGTCGTTCTCCTCCTGTAATGATTCATGTATGGGAATGTTAGCTACTGCATATATCCCTAGACAGGCCATGTACAAGCCTTCTTTTATCAATATTGTTTCATGTTCTCTCTCATTCATTCTTTTCGGTCATACTTATGATAATTATTGTGGGGAGGTCACAAGCATTAATCCTGGGTTTATAATTACTGGATTCTTTACAGGGATCATCACCCGGATGCATGCATTATTTCTACTTCTGTTTTTTAGAAGGACATATGTCATTATGCAAAGTTCCAATAAACACCAAATCAATCAATATCCACCAAAGATACCGATAATTATTATTACTCAAAGAATTCGTATGATACCAACTTGGAGATGTTGCAGGTCCCCTTGCATGTGTAATACACTACCTACTTACGTCTTACAGTTTTGAACCCACAGCTGCTTCATTTCCATGGAGATTAGTGGCTACCAGGAGTCGGCTGTTGGAAGTGGAGTTAAGAAGTTCGATCTTCTCTGCCGGTCTAAGTGACCAGAATATGATTTCCTCTGGCAACTCGACAGTCTCCGCTGACCCTGCATTTTCCACCTCCAGGCCTCCGAGCCACCTGAGTCGTACAACGGTTCGGAACGAGCAGCAAACCCTTTTTGCTACCATTCCCGTGACGACAGGCGGCGTGGCCGATCTGAGCACCTCCACTGGATATACTAGTTTACATAGGAAAAGAGCGTATCGCTTCTCTCCCTCCTGTACACGGAGGCTGAGTATCGTGTGTCCCGCCGTGTCATGGCCTCGGGTTTTATTACATCCACACCTATTACAGGCCCACCTTATCAGTTGGCTCAACAGGTACACTACCAGTACTCCTGCCAGTATAGTACCATATGATGGCCATTCTTTAGATTCGCCTGCTTTAAGTGAATCTGAGTCCAGGGCGGGGTCTTGTGTCCCCCAATCGATCTTGCCCCAACTATCCTCTGGAAATAGCTCCAGGGTTGAGCCGATCTTTCCAGCCAACGCCCCCTTCAGAGATCCAACAATTGCGAGCATTCTGAAAATTCTATAACAAAGATAAATGGTCACTAAAACATGTAACATTTCTATCAGCCAGAATATCAGCGGTACCTGCGGCGTTACTGTTAGATCTGTTAGATCTTGCCATGCCTTATACTTCCATTCTCCCTCTTGCTCCATGTTTTGTTTAATTGCTCTCATAACCTTATTAACTTCCATTCCTTTTGCGAACTGTTGAGGGGACATTGCTGTCAACATTTCCCCAAGTTCCTTACCCGTTGGTAGATTCAAGTGCACTAAGAAGTTAGTGAGGCTCTCTCCCGAAAAGTTCCCCACTGGTATTCCAAAACTTCTTGCAAATGCCAAATTAAAGCCATGCGCTACTGAAACCTCCACCCCGCTCAATTGTCTACACGTTAGTTCCTTGGGTGCTAACCTATGGTGGTCTATTTGCAGGATGCATCCGCAAGACACCTCGAACACAGAGATCCCCACTATACTGACCTCCCTTGTATCATTTTTGCATGTCATTAACCCCTCAGGGCCCTTGTTTATAAGCAAGTATGTTGATCCAGCCACGTTTTTGACAACGTCTGGCGCCCTTTTCTCTAAGTATATGTCGAACATGCAGTACTTAAGAATATTGGCACTATGATCATTAAAGAGAGCAATCATGCAGTCCTCGTCTTTCCCTGAATTATCTAGGAAGGTGAATGGGCATATATAGCTTTCCTTCCTAGTACATTGCATCAATTCAATGGCGTCTACTTCCATTAATTCCCCTGACCTTCGTTGGGCTAACATGCGTTGTGTGGCGGATCTTAATCGTGTGCAGCCTTCTCGTGACTCCTTGTGCACATGCAATGGTGTATCAAATACCTCCATTTCATATAACTGAAGGGGCTCCGAGTCTTTTGCCAAGAAAATTGGCACCAATATATTGATTGTGTTATTAGCCCCGATTTGCACCCCTATGTTACTATTCCAGTCGATATAATCTTCCAAAATTTTCAAAGTGCTGTTACCTCCCAGTACCTGTCTTACTCTTTCCTCCCATTGACTTTCCATAAATACCTTGGCAAGTGACTCATGTAATTTTCCTTCTCTTAATGTTTCTAAGATATCACCTATTACTGTCATATCTTCAATGTAATTCCTTATCGTAAGGCATTCCAATATGGAGCCTTGGAGCTGTTGTTGAATTTTCCCCTGCGATTCTACCTCCCCGTGCATTATGTCTGATAATTGTGCCGTTTTATTTGCAAAGCGTAGCCATTTATCCTCTAATTCATCCATAGCGCTTATTGACTCGTTTACATGTGATCTTAGGAACCTAAATATAATATTAGAATTGGCCACTAATTTCATGAGAGCCTCGTCTCTTAGGTGTGGGTTTCTTATAATCCCTGGTGCAAGCCTATGAATAATGTGTCTTTCTACATTTCTCAAATCCGAGTTAGTTGGAAGATCTAGAATATTTGCTACAATTTGCCCAAATGGCGAAAGCGGGTTTCTCCTAATTCTTTTAGGGCTTTGCAAAATCTCTTTTAAGTGTTTGGCTCGCTCATACTCCCTTTCCGCCCGCGATTGCAGCTCCCTAATATATTCCGCTAGAGATTCCCCTACCACCTGATAACCTTCTGGCCAATTCTTTTTAACTATCTGGACAGGCTCTGGAGGCCTAATATTCAGCTCAGAACGGAAGCCTAAACTCATTGTTTCCACCCCTGCTATAAGTGTACCACGATCAGCAAACACCACTCCATAGTTATGTCTCAGGACCGTCGTAGCCAGGCAACTATGTTGCATGCACAGGATGATCCTAAAAACAAGAAGTTAGCCCATGTTGATAAAGGCTTAACACTGAGAAATTCACACTGGCCTTCTATTGGCCTATGTAAAATTGAGATTCTCCAAATCATATTACCGAAAAGTAACTTACCCTATCACGAAGCCAATCATCCTGCAAATCTAGTCAGTATTTTTCCTATCTATATGCAAGTACGTTCCTGATCCCTGTTCAAAAGCGAAGTGATGCTCCCCCTCTGGCTGTGTTGAGCTTATATCTGAGACCAGACCAGTCCAAGACCATTGGGCTCGCTCCTTCCCCCCTCCCCCTCAAGCATACTATACATCCCAATCTTAAGTCAGGCTACGATTGTCCCAGCTCATGACCTGCCCCGACTAGATGAAATTCTGCATAATGACACCTAGCCCACAGTTTGCGCTTGAGGCCTGCCTTGCAATTTTTAGAACAACCCCCCAACCGCTTGCAAGCTCCTTATGGGTGCAGACTGCTTGAGCCCAATTGCTGCGTCTATTTTTATCCAACTGCCTTGCTTCATTAGCTCTACTCCCAAGTATATACCTCAAGAGAGCCGACCCTGCCATATGGCAGATATATATTTATGTCTATGAGAGTCCCAAGGAAGGAATATACCACAGGACAGTCAACTACCCTATGCCTATAACATCTAGTTACGATTGGATTTATTATTAAAACATCCGTGCGATCTGCGTTGAACCCTGCATGACATGGAATAGAAACAGAGATACAAATTACCGCATGATGGCACATACATTTGTAGCCATGAGTTCCTCAATTTCCTAATTCTAGTAAGTCTTTCTAATCTTCCCATACTTGTGCTTCAATACATCTTACTCATTTGAAACGAACTTGTTTTCGAAGACTCATTCGATTCACCCAACTATTTGCAGGAAAGTCATACCTCTTACATTCTCATTCAAATATATGTTTCGAAAGCTTTATCGGCGGACGTGTCAAACTCATTGCAACTCACAACATTCACCTTTATGTGATAAGACCGTGCGGTATCGTATATTGTCCCGCTCAATCATCGCTAGGCGTCCTATTTCATTAATTTCTAGGTGATTACATGAATAACCATTGCATTTCATCATTTTGCCCTGTGGTTCAATCACAAGGATTCTCGAATTACTAAATAATATATCATCCCTCCCACGTCCTTTTTGCCGGCCAGTTCGTGACGTCACCCATCGCCCTATCTGATTCAAATGTATCATATTACCATCTCTCAATGTTGGAGCTATAGTCTTAGAACTAAAATATTACTCACTGCGTTTAGTATCCATTTGCCATCTATCCAATCAATCGCCCTTCCAATATGAATCGACTCCTCTAATAATTTTTTAACTTGTCTCTTAGAGAAACCCGACATCGCCACAAATCGCTTAATATCAGCATCTCTGCGATTTCTTCTCTGCCAGTAGCGCATCCTCAAATAATTTGTTGAGTACAAATTGAGCAGTACAGTCAGAATCCTATGAATTTGATGCACGATTGCATCCATTCTTTCCTTATTATTCATTATCTGCAGACTTCTGTTGGAGTATAATTTTCCCGGCTTATCCCCCAAGTGTCGTAGAAGTCTGTCACATTTTTCATATATAGCTAGTAAGTGCCATTCCACCTCCAGACGATGATCAGGTAACTGCTCCGGATATCGAATCGAAGCAGGCAGAAGCCAGAATCTATATAATTTAATACATAAAATCGATGCACTTCTGATAGCTATCTTACTATGCGCTAGCATTGTCATCAAATCTAGAAGGCAAGCAAAGTCTAGAAGCGTCTGCCGGTGTCATCTGGCAGCGCCCTGCTAGTTAATATCACCTATTTTTAACCCCTCTGCCCAAGGCCTAGGCGATCAACCTCCCCAATCCCGTGTTTTAGTTGCTAAATTATTCATTAGTATATTTGGTCGCTCCTCCGCCCTGCTCCCCCTTCTGTTTACCTTGTTGCGACTTATAATCGTCCAGGCCATCGTGTTGCCATGGCCACGTCTGGCTGTCAGTCATATATGGCTCCGTTGCTCTATCTATTCTTTGCTTTTGCCAATCATAACAACATACCCAGTCCCTGGATACACCCTGTCATTTATATACGATTTGTCCCCATGTTTTCACATTGTAACTCGGTTTCAAGCAGAATCTAGCTACAAGCGTACCGTTCTCAACTTGAAATTTTTACATGATTTGGTCCGTCCAACAATACTCATTCTATCTCGCCATAACTTTACATGCCACCCCAACTTTAGAGAGATTCCTGCTGACACAGCGATATCTTAATTTGTACACATAGAATTTTAGATCAGCAGACGGTCAATCTTTTTTTATCTCACTCAAGTCTTGTACCACACACGTTCCCATGGACCCATATCTCTACAGCCATATCACGCATACACACCAATTTCCATTCTTCTCACCATTTTTTTTTTTTAACTGTCACCTTTCGATATGAATCCTCTGTTTACAATGTACTTTCTCACCACATCTTTCCAATGACTCACCAATTATTCCTTAGTCTAATCTCGTCCAATCATATGCTTTTCTAATTTATTATTTTTACCAAAATTCCTCCCACCGGCCGCGCACGTTCTTATCTTATTCAATGTCACGTGAGGCCCATGATCTATGACCTGGTAATGACTCGCCTTGAGCTCCTCCCACGCGCCCTTTTCATTACGTCAATCAATTGTTTTTAGCCAATTGGCGTCTCGTTATAACCAAATAGGGGTGGTAATTTTTAATCCTAGCACTTTACTGCCCCAGCCGCTACCTACTCGACACGTCTTAGCTGCACTTTCTCTGCTCTATCCCTCTTTATTCACCTTTTAACTTTAACTTCTAAACAATGCCTGCCCGTGAACTTCACCTAGTGATTGATGATCAGGAGGTGGTAGTGGTCCGCGACCACTGGTCACTGACTGATCTTGGCCACCTCCTGATCCACGGGTTGGCACTGAAAGCTGCCCGCTGGTTCTGTCGTCGAGCCCTGACCTTTGTGTCCAGAAGGCTAGAGCGCTGGTGGGCTCGTTGGTAGGATTGGCGGGGAGCAATTTTTGTAGTTATTAGCTCTTTTTAGTTTAAGTAGTTTGTTAATATTATATCCCTTTTAGAGTAGGTAGTCATACATATCCGAGACATACATATCAAGTTCATCATATACCTATACCCTACCATATTCCTACTCCTGCATCCTACCAAACCGACACCAGACCCTCACCTATCACTGGTAAGTTGCCCTCCCTCAATCCTTTACCTGTCTACCTAATGTCAACAGTCATGCACATGTTCTATGTGGATCTTTATTCCTCGAGGATACGTGCCGTTTGCTGTATGGTATTATAATTATGCTACCTACCCTTTGACACCGGTATCCAGTCCTCGAGCGTTTTCTCGGTCCAACTCCACCGTTCACACATCAACTGTCATTCCTGTATTACATGCCAATAAATTAATTATAGTATCCCTATGGTAGTTCCACGGCCGCATTCTAAGCATTGTGCCGACAAAATAACATATCATCATTGATAAATATATGTATTGTTGTGTCAGCGTGCGATCGTGCCAGCTCATGTGATTAACAGCTCTTCTAGCCATCCTATCTGGCATTTCTCTAGCCAGGAATCGAGAAGCTTCCCACCATACATCCCTTAAATGTGATTCCATTTCAATTCTTCTCCTAGCGTTAGCTCCCCTAAATCTCAGGTGCGCTCTTTGCATGTACAGCCGTGCTAATCTTATTACTCTTATAACTTCTGATCTCTCTCTCCGGGTGATGGGGCGAGACATTTTCCTCTTGACAACGTTTATCCAATGCTGGTTTGTTTCCAAGACCAGTCAGTCTTACAATGTATTCTAACCCCACCCCTAACACAAACGCCATCCTTTCTACCCTTAAGTGAATCAACTTACCTTCACGATCGCCCATGTGCTTGGACACAGCTCCTTAATGTCGAGCATGTCCACTTCCTCTGTCAAAATCAGGTGAATTAGGTCTGCTGGTATAAAAGTCAGGCCACTTATATATTGATAGAGAATCTTCCTATCACATCGTGCATATGCCAGCCGTTTTTTCTCCACTTCCAGTGACAAGATGTTAGCTATTAGCCGTGGAATTAATACATGAGCAATATACTTATGTTGTTGGTTTTTTGTCCTGGATAGTGGGAATACATTCATAATGAGTTTTAACTTGTCATCCGCCAATCTTAAATCCGAATACATGTGCCACAGATACCATTCGTTTGCTAGCCTTCTGTCAGGACACTGTCAATATCTCTCAGCTGGATGCGCGAGAAATATTCTCAACAATCTGATTATTAAACGTTCTATGTCGCACATATCCTGCACTCTCCTCGCTGCATTGTGGAACGTATCCATTGCACCTAATATGAACGGCGGTGAGAACCCTTCTTACTTCTTACTGCCACCTTCCTTTGGCAACTCCCATCCGATCCTATATTTAATTACTTCCCCGCCCTGTCTCCTCCCGAGCGGCTGACATATTTTGGCCTACCTGCAAACGCAACCGGCCTATGGAAGCAATTATCATGCAACTGAGTCAACACAATGCCAATACCTACCCGACTTGCATCACACCATATGGTGAACCCTTTAGCATAATCAGGGTACCTCAGAACGACATCCTCGCACATTGATCGCTTTACAGCTTTAAAAGCTCTATCTGCCTCTGTATTCCACTGAAAACCCTCTTTCCTACCAAGTTTCTTGGTTAGCTGGTACAAGGGGACCATTTTGTCCGCAAACCCAGGAATAAATGTCCGGTAATAATTTGCTAGGCCGTTAAAGGCCCTCATCTCCCTAACAGTTTTTGGTATTGGGTATGAACGTACTATACGAACCTTCTCTGGATCCGGTTGTAGCCCGTCTTTTGTCACCACAAACCCCAGAAATTGCATTATTTCATACCCAAACGCACATTTTTCCGCCCTGAATTTAAGTTTTGCCCCCTTGAAGGCCTGTAACACTTCCTCCACGTGCCGCAAATGTTCCTCCCATGTTTGTGATGCAATAATCACATCATCCATGTAGGGCAGTGCATTTGGGACATATCTCAGCACGCTCTCAATCACCGAATGAAATGCTTTAGGTGAAGTTTTAAGCCCCATTGGCATAACTTTGTACTGGTATACTCCTTTGGGCGTGACAAAACTAGTTTTAGGCTTGTCTTCGGGCCTCAAAGGCACCTGAAAAAATCCTGAATGGCAGTCCAGTTTGGAGAAAAATCTTCCCCCCAGTCCCCCGACGTTTTCCAACGTCTCATCTGCTGATGGGAAGACCCTACATTCGTTCTTTATACATTTATTGATTTTTCTGTAGTCTATGACAATTCTATATTTCTTGTCCTGTTTTTCAGCTGCCTTCCCTTTTTCCACCAGGAAGCATGGTGCAGCAAACTCAGACTCGCCATTCGTTCGTTCGATAATGCCCAAGCGCATCTGCTCCTCCAGCATTGTTTCCAGTACCTTCGTCATATGAGGGTTGGTGCGGTATGGGTTTCGAATAGGAGCCACATACTTCTCTTTCAGTTCTATTTTATGTGCGAAAATATCTGTTGTTGAGATCGGCGAATCTTTTGTGGCGAAAACCGCGCGGTAACGCTGCAGCAGACTCGCCATACTCAGTTTCTGTTCCGCCGTCAGCTTATCGCCTAGAGTGTAATCAACCCTTGTCTGATTGCATACCGCATTACCTACCTCCTCGATTGGCTGCTCCGTTTGACTGGAAACATCCGTCGCCACATAGTCATCTTCGTTGACCACAGAAAATGCTGCCACAACAGAACCTTTTCCCAATTTTATCGGTGTGTTTGCTGCGTTAAATAAGGTAACAGGTATATTGTTCCCCCCCCCCCCCCCCGCTGTGGCCTTACGAGGGCTCTTTTGACCGCAAATGGGACCTGCACACATCTTTTCAAATTGTCAACTACTCCCACTGCATGATTTAAATTTTGATGTGCTGAAACCACCGCCATGCAAGTAAATTCGGATTTAGGAGGTATTATTTTTGGTTTGGTCAATCTAACGGTGTAATGGTCAGGGTCTTGCATCTGGAAGTCAATCTTGGCCTTTCTTGCTTTCAAGAAATCGACCCCTATGATGCACTGAAGGGAAAGGCCCCTCACAACATAAAACCATGCGTTAGTATGGGCATTTCCAATGTTAATAGACAATAACACCCTTTCATTCGACTTGTGGCCCCCCCCCCATCGGCTGTGTAAATAACCAAATATGTCTGTACACGGCGAAGCAGTGCCCCTTTTTGCTGCACTACTTGGTTTAATGTATCAGTCGAGATGCAACTGATACTAGCCCCAGTGTCCACCAGGCAGTTGATTTTCGACGAGCCAATTGTGCAAATTGTTCTGCAGTTTTCCAGCTGGACTGTCACTCTACCCGCGTCACTGTCCTGGAGTACCAGTCGCGAGGAACGATCCTCGCTCTCTGTTGAATTCTCATTTTTGTTTTGTGTCACCTCTTCTCGTTTACTTAAGGAGATTAACCCTTCTTCTTCTTGCGTCTGAAGTCTCAATTTCTGCGTTGCTTTATCCATTTCACGCTTTTCCCTTTTTTCTTCCTGTAACTTCCATCTTCTTCTCTTCTGGTTCCATCTCTTCCTTACTGCTCTTTTCACATCTCTTTCCCGGGAGGCCATCTCCTGCACCTCCTGTGTTCCCTTCTCCTCCCTCATACTTATTTTACTAGCATTTATTGAAATTGAATTCTGGTTCCCATCATCTTCAGATTGGTCATCCCCTTCTGCCGGTATGGCTGGCGACATTCCAACCAGCTCTTCTACTGAAAATTCTGCCGATACACTCCGTTTTTTACCATACCAGTTGTTTTTGTTGTTTGTACGCCTGCCTTCTTATTCTTATCTCTTTCCTGGCGTCTCTCCCCTTCTTCTCTTCTAGGAGTCCATTCTCTCTCCTCTGACGGTAGGTGTTCGGTGGGTTTTAGACGTGTGCTAACATCACTGGGAGTAATATCATAACCCTTCATTGCCAGAGAGGCTATCATTGACTGTGTGGATCCCACTAGGTGAAGCCTCAGCGCTTTCTCGTTTTGTTCATCCGACAGCTCATGTTTTCTGGCTGCCCTTCTAGCTTCTTCGCAGGTACGAGGAGCTTCTGTCAGAACTCTCTCCGCTAACCCATCCTTCAGACCTGCTATGAAAGCTTTCAATTTTTCATCCTCATGCAGCGATGTTCTTGCTAGCAATACTAGCATAGCATCTGCATAGGCTTCCACACTTTCACCTGACTCCTGTCGTCGACGCGAATAGTCGTCTTTTACTTCACTGTATGGCATTTCCTGAAACTTACTCAGGAATTTGGTTTTAATATCTGAGTACGACACTGTACCCCTTTTTCTAGCTGAAACTGATGCGACTTGTTTGTAATAAGCTTTTGCTGATCCCTCCAATCTACCTGCTAGCCCCTGAAGCCAGTACGTCTCAGGTATGCCCAAGGCACTTGCATAATCTTCATATTCGGTCAGGAATTCAGACACATTCCTGGTTGCTGTTGAGTGGCAGAAATTTTCTGGCCCTATAATGAAGTGTCTCATTGCTGCCCCTCCCCCTTCGTTAGACTTATCCGACCATCTTCCTGTCTGTGCAGGGGTAAACGTCTGGAGCACATTAGGTAGCCTATACATCTCAGTTATATCACCGGAATCCAGGGAGCAAATCGTACTACTAGCCCCCATTTTTGCTGGTTGCTGGGTTGCTCTGTGAGGTGTTCGAGGTATGCTATTTTTAGGCTGCTCATCCCCTCCGACGCTTGTTAGATTCTTGACCATTTCTGTAAGGTGTTTCCGGTCTTGTTTGTATCGCACAGACGCATCTCTAAATAGGGCACTCTCCTTCTCATGTTCTAATTTCAGCTTATCCATCTCCGACGCCAGCCAGTTTGCCCTTGCCTCCCTTATTTGGTTCTCCTTTTCCATATCCTCACACCATTCTCTATTTCTAGCCTCTCTTTCATCCTCTATCTCCTGTCTCGCTATTTCCGCTCTCTCCCACTCCTCCCGGTCGCTTTCTTCTTTTCTATTTGCCCTGGCTCTTGCTCGTCTCTCTTCTTCCAGCTCCCTTTTTAGCTCGTCCAGCTCCTTGTTGTGCTTCTCTCTCTCCTTTACCACAAATTCGTTCCTTTGCTGATCTCTCTTTTCCATGTTTTGCTGCGCATTCTTCCAGTCATTTTGCAATGCAATAATTGTATCCCTGTTTTCGACTTCTGCAGTTTTTACTCTACGTCGTGTGCCATCCTCCCATGCTATTTTTAGTGCGCTTATTCTAGCCTCGTATCTATCTTCGGCATCTTTCAACATTTTTTCATTTGTCCGTTCCCAATCACTTCTCATATCCTGAACTGCCCTCAGGGTATCATCTTCCGCTGTTCTAAGAGCAGCCTGTGTTCTTTGCAACTCTTTACTAACAATATCCACGCTTTGCCTGAGCAACTCTTCTTTGGCTCCTTGCGGACTTAAATAGTCAAAGTCTGGATTATAAGGGAGCGGCACCAATGGATCTGAGTAATATGGCGGTTTACCAGCCTCCCACGTTACTTCTGGTAATAATGGCACTCTAGGGTCATCACAAAAATCTGCGGCGAATGGATTGTTTCGTTTCGGCCTAGCACCTCCCACAGCTGTACTTTCGGCGCTTAAGTTAGCGTAACTTGGTGGTTCATGGACAGAAGAGTCTGGCGATGAGTCTTCTGTACTTTCCCGTTCCGCTTTCACCTCCCTATTTACATGAACCCCCACAATAGGCTTTGCGGATGCCTTCATTCTCGCCAACCTTTTCTCCATCAATTTTGCAAGATTCTTGATTCCATCTTTGATTATGGATACCTTTTCTCTCTCCACCTTGCCGATCCGCTCTGTTGTCTCAGCAAAGTTCTTTGCACTTTGTGTTATTCGAGCATTGTTCTTCTGTATTTCCTTCACCAAGTCCGCCACAGAAGAACCTTGTTTCGACATTTAACCAACTTATATCAATACTCACCCCACCCTTTCCGCACACTATCTCCAATCCCGTGGTTCTCCAACCAGTGTTGCGCGCATAGCTTCGGATCTTTATGCTATTGGATGGTGCGTCGGGCCAGGGTGAATATATTTAGCTAATAGTCGTATGCATTAGAATATACTCGGACTTCTGGGTCTTGCTTCTCATGATGTTCAATACAGTACAGTATTTAAGAGATGGTCGGCTATATTGTATAGAGAGTCATGGTGGTATATAGTAGTTGTAGGTTTCCGGTATGAACAACACAACACGAAGAGTTTTAGTACGCCACTACTTGTGTATTGTATCTTATCCTGTACATAGATGCTAGGTTGATAATCCCTTCCCATGGTAGTATGTATATTGAGCCATATGAGAGATCTTATGGGACTCCTTCCCTAGACTCTAGAGTGGATGTTACTTGTTACTCATTGCTTATTGTTACTTCTATTGTCCCTTCTTACATATAACATGTTCCCCGTATATATACCCAGGTGGTGAGTGTCGGGTATCCCCATTGGTGGACCCTTTATCCTATGATACCTTCCCTCCCTCTGGCCCCTCCCATTCCCTTGGCGCATGCCTTAGTCAAAGTCAAATATCCTACCCTACTACCCATCCCACTGCCCTCTTGTGTTAACCACGGTTACTACAATGTCACAGGAAAGACACACAGACAATCAGCCCCATCAGTTATGGATGACGAGTAGATATTTCCGACTTTGTTTACACTTTAATCGGGACTCAATAAAGGCAAGTTTTTTTCTCAACTAACTTTTAAACATAACACAAAGCTGTCCAAGCGGTAGCGGAACCGGCAAAAAAAGAAAACTTATAAGCTTTTTATGATTTTCATAGCTTTTTTTCAAAAAGAATTTTGGAAAGTTCATCAGAAAGATCGGTATCAGGGAAAAGGTTTTTTTATTCTCTTTCAAATGCGATGTCAGTCATCGCTCTACACTCATTATTTAAAAAACTATGATCGATAAACTGGTTTCAGGGAGGCGTTTTGACAACTTTTAGGGTCGCAGATGTCGGTACCGATCTATAGGCCTACTGCCACGCCATCTACAGTCTGTAGCGGGCGCAACATGGTAATTGGTAAAACGGGAACGCGGGTTAGTGGACGGAAGGGGCTTATGGCTCTGTTCATCGTTTGTTTTGCTGCAATAGCTGTCCCTACTTTGAAAGTATGTGGATGTGCATATTTGTTTTAATGGAAA
Organism: Sthenelais limicola; assembly: GCA_942159475.1. Classification (NCBI taxonomy): domain Eukaryota; kingdom Metazoa; phylum Annelida; class Polychaeta; order Phyllodocida; family Sigalionidae; genus Sthenelais; species Sthenelais limicola. The sequence continues at coordinate 90,197,048 of OW804096.1, read as the reverse complement.
TATTGTATTGCAGTCACGATGTCTGACGGTTTAAAATTCTACTCAGGACCTGTGTTTAGTTTGTGTACGTAAGAGTGCATATTTGTCAGGCCAAATTTTGCGATCGCGTCCGCACCGGTGCCATTCAAACGGCCGTGAATAGAGCTTCAAGTGGCTTTTTTCTGTTTCTTTCTATCACCATTTGCCGTCGATGTATGGCGATTTGAATGGGTACTAACCTTTAATAATTGTAAATGTTCCTTGTGGCCCGCATATTTTGCCTGCAGCCATACTGCACAGTAACCACCCGTAGCCCCCAGGTCACATCGCGCTCAGAGACCGAGTAGGACAGGCTTTTGTCATCGGCACCTTACCCTGACAGGTCCCGTGCAGCTGCTGTTTGACCAGGTGCCCTCAGACAGTGGTTCCCTTCCGTTTGCCTAACCAACCCAGTAAAAGACGGCTCATTTTCTCCGCAAGGTATGGCGTCGAATGTGCAAATGTAAAGGTTTGTCTGTTATTCTGTACGGTTTAGTTATGTGGGGGATCTGATCCATTATGGACTAAAATTAATAAACTTGAATCGAGGGAAACATTGCTAGACCCCTTTCTAAAACATGAGAAGGCCCTATGAGAACTTTTAGCCATTGTATTTAAAGAAATGGTTAGGTTTGGAGAGGGTTACAAGTTGGTGTTGACAGTCTGGTGTTGGCCAGTATGGCGGCCGACGGTGGGTGTGTCGCGGGGACTGATGGCTAACTGGGAGGAGGTTGTGTTTCATATGTTACTTGATAAGAGGTCAGTAAAGAATGAATTTTTTTTTCGGTTACTGTTAGTTTGTGTAAGGTTGATGATAGTGTGATCTGATCCATTATGGACTAAAATCAATAAACCACGAAGATTTTAGCGTTCGAACGGTCTGTAGGCCCAGTGACGCCACTCGGCCTGGGGCCTCGTGGCGTCTCTGGGCCTACAGACCGTTCTCTCGCTAAAATCTTCGTGGTTTATTGCTATATTAGACCTGTCTTTGGGACGAGGGCTAGACGAAGCGTGACAATCCTGCGGCCGAGGCCGTGGCCTATTTCTTAGCCTTTCATGAGTCACATCAGGCCCCTCAGGTTTGAAAAGGAACATAGTACGGGAGGCAGGCAATATCGACCTGTTTGAATAGAAAACACATTGTAGGCCAAAAACCAGTGACAGATTCTCATAGATATGGATCCCCTAGACACGATTATGAAGAAAAATCTTAGCTAACTTACGAATTCTATTACCTGTAGTACATTTTCTATTTAATACTCACTCAGCATGAGTCACCCTAGGCGTATGACTCCTAGAATGAAGCCCTGCACTCCCGACTACGGCAGATAGCACAGAGGCAAGGCTCTCGACTCCAGACCTGAGGGTTGGGAGTTCAAGGCTTGTCAGGATCTCACATCTTTATTTTTTCATCCTCTACTTGTTGGCCCGCGTTGGACGGGACGGTGGGTGGGTTTGCACTGGGTCAGGTCGGGCAGGGGGTCTGGGAATGCTGGTTATTTGAAAAACAAAATCTAATAATGTTTCACCGTAACCATGATCGTCAGTCACCCCAAGACGCAACTCGCAGCCACTACTCACTGGTCTAATCGTGTCAGTACAGCATTTAAAATTAAGTTATAATTAATTATGATGCTCTTTTATTGTTATGATTCCACCTTGTTATCGATCTGGCCATAATCAGGTCACCAGGACATATATAGGTAAAAACCCGGTCAGAAGATAATTCTGCGCATGTATCGGCAATTCTGGTGTATTTGTGAACAAGGAAACAAGTAGGAAATCTTATACATAATTCAATATTGGGGTAAAGTTGAATAAAAGCTATCTATGGTATAACCAAAAGTTCATAGTATACAGGGTATTTTAGAAAAAAATTTAAAGAAATATAAGTATAAAGGAAAAATAGGCTCGACCCCCAAATTTAAAAAAAAAAATGTTGAAATAAATAGGAATTCCTTCAAACAACAATCCGGTAGGTTGTAAAAATGTTCATTTCCCAACGTGTTTCAACCTATCGGTCTTCATCAGGGGAGTGGTTAGCATGTTACAATATTCTTTGGCCTATATAGGGGCGGTGGGAGTAGCACTGTGTAGCACTGAGCTCGGTGTTACACGGTGTTGCGCTTGCTAGTCGTTCGACGCTACATGACACTCAGCAGCACTTCTTGACACTTGTATAGCACTCTATGGGTGGGTGAAAGGGGAGGGGTTTCACGGTTGAAGAGATGTGAAAAGATGATGGTGAAATAAAGAGTTGTTGTTGAACTTTATTGAGAAAAAAGTAGCATATATGAGATGCGATTTTGGAGTTAGCTATTGGATGGGTAAGCAGCAGAAAAGAGCTTTCCAATGATGTATAGAGCTTAATTTTAGGCCTATTAGGTATAATTCTATGGTTGCGGTGAGTATTTAAGGGACATGGAGGAGCCGGAAACTGAGATACAGCCTGTCAAAGTTCGGCGAGTGACCTTCGGCGCGCCATCCTTGGTTACGGGCATTTGTTATCAAGCGATTTCTATGAAATTTGGGACACACTTTACTAACTGCCATAGCCATAACATATACCAAATTCAGTTCATTTACTTAGTAACTTATTATTTTATCGCGCGATGAAAATTGGGTGAAATTTGGGCAAAATACATTTCTAGGAGACTTTTGTGGGATTTATGTCGGACGCGTCGTCATGCAAAATGACCAGTTCATATGATTGGATTTTTCTCAGATTTGGGGCAGGTATTATAGACTAGTAGGGCAACAATATATAAAAAAATCAGTGCATTTCATTTAATATTTTTTATTTTATTACCCTGTTAACATGAGTATAATAATTTTGTACAAAATTCTTCGGTGCAGTGCTTGCAATATATACATGATAACACACCTATTCATTCTAACAAAACAAAATGTACAACAGTATTCACCAGTAATAAATCAGTAATAAAATCAATAAAATAGCAGTCAGCCCCTACCCCTACCCCTACCCCTCCCCCTCCCTTTACCCCTCCCTGGCCGGCGTTGCTCAACATTTCCCCTCCCCCTCCCCCTACCTCTCTTTGCTGGAGGAGGTGCAACCTCCCCATCAGAAGAAGATTCTGAAGATTCCCTTACCCTGCCCCTTCCCCTTACTGTTCCTCTACCCCTACCCCTACCCCTAGCTTGAGGTTCCTCTTGAGGTTCCTCCTCCTCCTCAGAAGATTCATCACCACCTAATTGTAATGATTCGTCAGAAGAAGATTCCCTGTCCCTTCCCCTTCCCCTTCCTCTACCCCTCCCTCTTCCTCTAGCTCTTCCACTTCCCCTCCCTCTACCTCTTACTGGGGCGACTGCAGGAGCCTGTACAATGTAGCCATCCCCCCCCCCCCCCCCTCCCTGGCCCTTCTTCAGGTACAGTTGGTTTGGGGCACATAATGTCTTTGGTTTCTTCGTTACAAAAATCATGAATAGAATTAAAAAGATACCACTGTCTGTATGCAGACAGTCCAGGAGAAGGTACAATGGGTGGGTTGTCCTGAGGGACATCACCCACATCAACAGTAAGCATTTTAAAAGTACCACTATTTTCAGGGCCTACAAATGGCCTGAAAGAAATAACACCAGGTTTGTCACTAGAAAATTCAAAATGATGATACCCTTTGATACCTGGAAAAGATTTGGAGAAAGGTGACAGGAATGCCTGCCAGTCATACAATGGAACAAAAACAGTACCCCTTTCATCACCTACAAGTTGGGCCTGGTTGACCCCCCCTGGCGTACTGCGCTGCACACTGTCTTTTAATTGCTGAAGAGAAGAAACGTTGTCCCGACGAAATTGTTTTTTCAAGAGACCAAAGCACCAGTCGGGGGCAAACTTAGTGTGCCCAGTAATCAAAAAGTTAAGTGTAATAGACCTGTGCCTTCCAGTAAGGACACGCCACATCAAATAGGCCAAAACATACCGGTTCTTGTTCTGGCCACTACAATTGTCACAGTTAAGATCTAAATCTTTCTCCCCCAGACCATAGTTTTCAAAGTAATGATTCAGATAAGAAATAACTGCATTTGACCCCTTACTGGTGCAATGGCTCTCATCTATAAGGTAGTTAACTTGTCTAGGCATTCCTTCCATGCAAATACCGAACAGGCCTACCTTCCTCGGGGTGAGAAAATAAAGGGGACCTGGTTGCATCGGGTAAGAAGGTAAATGCACTTGTTGTGCAAAGTCAAAACTGAGATGTACTCGAATGTCACATGAGCAAGGGGCATGTTTGCCAAGGGGGGGTTCACCATTGTCTCTGTACGCTTCTTTTGCATCAGCACAAAATTTCTGATAAAGAGTTCTTTCGTCGGTTACAGTGTCTAAATGTTTCTGCTGTTTCTTTAACTTGGCAGCTTTCACAACTTCAGGTAAATTACTACTACAGGAAATGTCTCTGTTATTACGCTGGCACTCCCAGCAGAGGTCTGTCATGGGACGACTTGTGACTATTTTAGGAAGATATTTGCGCCATAGATGGCCAAAAGTGGAGTAGGCAACAGCCCTATTGTCAGTCTCTTGCATGGCTTGTGTGTAAAGACGATGAACTTCAGCTTTTGTAGAACGGCAGGGGAGAATTAAGATGTCGTCTCTGTGGTGAGAAGATACTCTGCCTGGCAAGACAAGAGCATGTATTTCGGCATAAGATGTGATGAAGTTGATAGTGTTCTTCAGGTCATCTATTGGCAAAGACCTGACAGCACGGTGACCACCACCCTGTCGTGCACGAGTGACCAGACCATCCTCAGCGAAGGATTTTAGCAAAACTGTCAGCAAGTTTTGGCTAATCCTAGAAGTGAAGAGAGAGAAAAGAAATAGAAAAAATAATTAATAATAATTTAATCGTTGGCAAAGGAAGAAATTGAACATAATGCAGTATCTTAAAATGACAATACCAAAATAATATTGATTCTTAGCAAATAATCATGTTATTATGAATAGCTATCTAATGTTCAGTATTAAAGGGCACAACAAGATTCATGATAATACTCACTTGTAAAGGAATTTAAAGGTAGCTTTGCAAATAGGCTTGTTATGCATCCTGTAGTGGCTCTTTGGGTGTTTTCTGTCTCCCTTCCACTGGCGCCCCTTCTTGGTTGGACTGCATCGATCACTGTTGTCAGTAACAGTATTGAAAACGCCAAAGAGTGCCATGTCGAGCTCATCTGAAACGACAGTATAACAATAATGTAAAAATGAATTTGTGACTGACTAATATCACCGACACTAATCTTAGTCTGAGTCCCTACAGTTATCCTACGTAATTAGTTATCCTATGTAATTGGGTAGCATGTGTCCTCATTATTCAACAAGCTACAGCTTAAAATACTGAATGAGTATTATACATGCATGTATGGGCAATGAGGCAATAGAGAAAAACATTATTTTGAAATTACCTCGATGGATTTGGTCATGTTCCGACCGATGAGAGATGCGCTGTTCCACAGTGAACTGGTCTATGCATGGCCCGCCGTTAAACAATCGGCAGTTACATCTGAAATGGACAAAATCCTAGATTTTAATTTGCCCATAATGACACAAACAAACAATGTATTTTTAACCCTACATTCCACACGAGACGAGTAAGGAATCTCAGACGTCCCAAGTAAATAGCTACTCCCTAGATCTCGAGGGCCTTAAACTCCCCACGCACGAACAACACCATGCGACGTAAAACATACACCAATTAAATTTTACAACCTCTAAATATACCCACAAGGTATCTAGCACATATAACAGCATTGGATTATAGATTTGGAATGATTTCCAGGGATGTACATAGCATAGTTTTCAGATCGAGTCAGATTCCACCGTCTCTGTTTCCTCGTTGAACACAAAATACTCTTCGATGAGGTTACGCCATTCGGCGTTGTCGACAACACCTCCCAAATTGGCTCGAGCGATGCCATTATAAGAGCTTCTGCGACGGTGGCCTCAGCTTCCATGTTTAAATAATAAACCTTGGTCCATTTAAAACTTTGTTGGAGAGTAAAACACGTCTTGAATCGTCTGGAATCGAGGAATAACTGGTCGCTTCGATTCAAATCCAAGACCACGCTAGAAGATGGCGTCAGCCGGAAGTTGATCTTTCGGAGCGGCTGGACCAATCACAGGGCTGTATCGACCCCACGTGGGCTCCCTTGACGACCCTAGCAACCATTGTTTACGCCGAATGCACTTGGAGAGAGCTCTGTGATTGGTTTACTTACGCGGCGATTCAAAAGGGAAGAATCCCATTGGCTAGAGGAGATTCGCGGCTTTCCGAGGATACCAAATGTGCTGGGGTACCCTACGCTCAAATGTCCACGGCGTACGAGTGAATTTAGTGAAAAATAGCCTTCGGCTCCTTTGTTTAAACCCATCCAACCATGTTAGGAAAATGTTTACCGGCCGTTATGAAGCGTAAATTATTGTTTTTGGTACAAAATATTTTCCAGTCTCAAAAAAAACATAATAAAGATTAATATTACGTGAAAAAAAGTTTTCGACCGAAAAAGTCCTATACCACCTTTGGAGCCCTATATCTCAAAATGAAAGTTGGCGACATGGGACTCTTTTTGATGAATCAACTCACATATAATATGTTAGATAATAGGAGGTCTATAATTTTAAGCCTCTATAATTAATTAGTAATATTGATAATGGCTCTATAGTTTTAAGACCATATGAGAATGTTAAAGTGTTGAACGATTAAGGTTTCAGTAAAGTGAGAGTTAAACTTTGTTAATGTGGCCTGATCAAACTGGTGTCCAATAGCGCGGTTGACAGCTTTGGTTGCCAACATCAGGTGGTAAAGGGTGTCGGCTGATCCGCTGCGTGTGGAGGCGGAACTACTGGGAACTGTACGTGGTTGTCAAAATCCTCCATGTCTGGTATGGTTATGGTGTTTCCCTAAATTTCGTCCTGATATGTAGGCTGCAGGAAGGGTTTTTTGGTAGCTCCGATATGAGGATCTCCTCTTTTGAAGAGGTTGGAGCAGTAGGGGAGTGTGGGGCGTCGAAAGCCAGTATAGGGCCGGGGCTTGGAGGTGGTGAGGGTGTGTGGACTGGCTCATTCTCAGATGGTCTTGGGCGATCTTTGATGCAATAATGCAATAATGGATAATGCAATAATGGATTCTGCGGCTGTAGTTGGGCTAGGGGATGTAGGTACATCCAATAGTTGGTCCTCGTGCCCAGGTGTGGCTTGAGATGGATCAGGCTCGGGTATGGGGTTAGATATGACGACGGTCAGATTATTCTTGGGGGGGGGGGGGGGGGGGAGTCCTTTGGGAGGTTTGGAGATAGGGGTAGTGGTAGACAGAGTTTCCGTCCCCGTATCCTCCCGCACCCCGGAGCGGGGAGTCCAGAAAATGACCGCACAAGAATAGGATCTCTGACATAGGTTTTGGATGGTTAGTTTAGTAAGATTAAGTTTGTTATTCCGCAGGAAATAATGATGGCCTGCAACCCATCCACCCACCCTGTCTCTACCCCTCCTACCTACAATATCCATTTGATTTGTGTTAAATTCCGTAGCCTACACACCACCAACGTGGTGAGTATGCTACCCCACCCACCCTATAAATAGCCTACATGTTGTCGCTGTGAGCGTGGGTGTTATGTAATGGTGGCAGTGGCTAGTATAGTGGTAGTGGTGGTAGTGGCCAGTGGTGCCGTGTGCAAAAGTTTGAATGGAATAGCCATAGGACCAAAATAAGTGCTGATCCTGATGTTCGTGTACCATAAATGTATGTATTCCTCCAATCAAAAATGTAGCCTACGAAAATAGCTTTTGATTAAAACTAAATAGGCTGCTGTAAGTGTTGTTAAAGTCTGTGAACTGGCTGAGGCATATGACCTAGACATTACTGGGAAAGACCGAGATATCCTGCGACAGCTTCAATTTTTTAGTTCCGTGGGAATCCCCCTCTTCTCAGAGGGCGGGTCGGTCGCTGCTGGTCGAGGCCTAGTATAGGCTAGGGTAGTGGGTGAGTGAGTGGACTTAGGAGGGGTGGAAGTTCCCCTACGATGTCCAATAGACTTATGGGCCCCTTCCACTGGTCGGAATAAGCCTTACATCTCCATTGGTTTTCCAAAAAAACGATCATTAATTCCGACCAGTTGGTGAAATAGCTATCGGTTCGGTTCGGTTCAATAAAAAAAAACGATCATTAATTCCGACCTGTTGGTGACATGGCATCGGTCCGGTTCGGCCCCAATCGGAACGGAATAGCACCGTTGGAATATTTTAGGCAAACCGAACGAACCGAAGGGCTAAAAACAATAATCCGACCGGTTCAATTCTCATCGGTTCGGATCGGTTTTTTAAAAAACCAATGTTGCATTTCATTCCGTTCCGAGCAGTTGAAGTAACCAAAATGTGTAGGTTCGGATCGGTAGGAATAGTGGTAAACCTATGGAAACCTATGAAAACCGATGTGCTTTGTTTCTTATTAAAACCGATTGAGACGTAAGGCTTATTCCGACCAGTGGAAGGGGCCTATTAGAGGTTCTGGGGTGGTGTGGGCTTCGGCTTCGTTCCTGACGGCGATGGTGGTGAGATGATTTCGTTAGTTTGTTCCTAGAGGAGGAAGAATGGGAGCCTGAACGGTGTGGGGAAATACTGCTGCGCCTGTGGTGGCCTGACTTGTTGCCGCTGTCTCATTCCCTCTTTGAAGAAGATTGGCTGGCATTATCCTTGTTGTGTTCACTCCTAGGTTGGTTGGTAGGTTGTACTGAGATTGCCATGAGCGGTACGATGGTCAGTTCTCCAGGCAGATCAGGTTTTTAAAAAAAAGATGAATTAGAAAATGAACTGATAATTATTTTGTTAAGAGCAGCCAAAAAGTAAAAGAGGGAAAACTAATCCCACTTTAATATTTTACCGTTTTCTATATTAAGATGATCACCTTGCCGCTGGGTGCTGCATTTATTCCAACATTCATCTACTAGCAAATACCCGTGCTTCGCATGGGATTTGCTAGTGGGAGAGTGGGGCCCACATCTTCAGCTCTCCTTGTTCCCTCTCCCAGCATCTTTATCTTTCAAGTTCTCTCTGTAACTTATTATCTGTATTAACATTCATACGTCAAATGGAACCCTGCTTTTTTGGTCACTGTTGTGCTGTCGTTGTGTTGCCTGCCCCTGTCCCGTTGCCTCTCCCATTCCCTCTCTCACTCCCACTCTGCCTCGTGCTCTCCCACTCTGCCTCCTGCTCCCACTCCTACTCCCCCGTCTGTCTCTCATTCTCCTCTCTAGCTCTCTCTCGCTCTCTGTCTGTCTCTCACACTCCTCTCTCTCTCTCTCCCCTCCCTCTTTTGCATTACACATATTCCCCCAAAAGGGGTTTCAAACCTTCTTAGAAACAAAAACAGGACAAACCCGATTAAAGTTCCATATCTGCAACACAAATTCTGAAGGAGTAGGAGAGAAAGGTGCGGGGTGATGCCTCAGGGCATCATTGCATCGGAAATCACAGAATATGCTATATTCCTATAACTCGGCTAAAAATCAACTTCTGCTACTGGGATTCGGTATTTATGTAGGAAATTATATGAATTGAAATTAGTTGACATGTTTCCATGGAAAAATTAGTAATTTCGTCATCATTTACATACCGTATAACCTCCAGTAATAGCCGGGGGCGGCTATTAAGTCAAACCCCCTCTTACCCCGGCGTTTATTAGAGCCCCAGGCGTTTATAAGAATGTTAATCTATTAACAAGAGGCCTGAACTCATACCCAGGATAACTTTTTTTATTACAGACATATAAGATAAGGTAGTATTGGGTAGCCATTAGCAACTGTATTGAGAGAAAAGCAGAGACTAAACTGATCTATGACAGTCATATATTAGGTAGACAATCTATTCTATATTAGTTTTTCTTATATTACTGTAAATATATATATAGTCTGAACCTACCCTTGCGGATCTGGTGACTCTGGTTAATAATCAGCAAAGAATGCTTACCACTATTCTTGCCTCTCAGGTGACTACTGTCATAATGTGGCCATCATGCCAATGTATACGGTAGAGAGGTGTGCCAAGTTATCGACTAAGGTGGAGCTTGGATCATTGGATCCATGCCATATGTAATGTATGTAAAAGGGGAGGTCCCATAGTCCTCCCTGGAAACCAAGAATATGTGATATTGAGAATAAAGAAATAATCAGTCCGCTTGTAGCTTGCAACTAGCAAACAGCTAGTAAGAAATATACCTGAGTGTTGAGTCTTATTGCTATATAGTATAGGAGCTCTAGATATATGTATATATGCCTACTGGTATAGTACCACTCCATGATAGGGATAAGCCTATAACATTATATATGCGACTGCATCTCCAACTCTAAGACTACAAGATCTATATACACAAAAGGATCAAAGACGATATTTATTACTACCAAGACTTCTCTCAATGCTGTCGGCTCTCGTATTGCTACTCTTGAAGCCTCCAAGACTCTGCCGCCATCAACGCCTAATCAGAAGGTACCTCCTTTCGTCACACCATTGGTAACATCGAATGTTTCTCCAAACCCTGCTCTCCTTACTCCGCCTGGGATATCCATTGGTCCTACCGGTAACATTGGATCCTTGGGCCCTTCTCATGCTCCTGGGGACCCGGAACCAACCGCTGCAACAGCTATCACTCTCATGGCATCTGCCCTAGGCCAACTCTCTGTGTCGATCGACCCGTCAGTTACAAGAAATGCCCCTTCGGCCCGAGTATCAATACATGTGTCTTTTGAAGGGGGTCCCGATGAAAAGTGCAGACCCGGCTAAGATGACTCTAGCCGAGTACCTGTACGGAATGTCACTAGTTCTTGAACATTTAGTTAACAACAACGGTGATTGGCGTAGTTACTTGTTGCATTTTCAACATCTGCTTCAGTTTGCTATCGGTAAATCCTACGTTACCTCTGCCTTCTCGAGTTATGACCGTGAGGTTGTTGATTGTTACATACAAAATCTGTCAGCTGGGTTTGTGCCCCGCAGCCCTCTTTCGGTCACCACTCATTTCTGGTTCCTGAAGATTGGCCCAGTGATGTGTGTTTTAAGTATAATATGGGCACATGTTCGGGTTATTGTTTCAGATCTCACAGCTGTGGAAAATGTTTAGCAAAAGGGCACCGCATGTCAACTTGTCGGAATTCACCTGCTGCAGAAAAAAACGGGTTGTAACTTCTGTTTCCTACTTCCGGCAAGATGGCGGTCATGACCAGCTTTTCACGTCCCTCGACATCCCTTTTCCTCACGATTCGGCTAATCAAAGTAACACAGACTCCAATTGTGACGGTAATCTTCAAGTAAATGCATATTCCTCATGCCATGTGTCTTCTGGGATCTCTGCTGTGTGTAATAGTCCTGGGACCATCGGATTTGTGTGTAGTTCGCCAGTCGGCCTGCCTTTGTTTACCCGTGCAAGCTGTGTTCATTTAATCGGGGGGTTTAGGTCTCAATTAAATCTAGCTGGCTGGCTTTATGAGCTACAATTTGAAGATAATATTGCTCTCCGAGACTATCTCTTCTGTGGTGTGCGTGATGGGTTCTACATAGTGGATCCATTTGCTAATGTTCCATCTTACTCGTGTAAAAATTACTCGTCTGCTACCACGGGCCCCGCATATACCTTTATTACTCGTCTCCTCCAGTCTGAGATAGAGGAACAGAAGATGATTGTCACCTCAAGTATTCCACATTGTATCCATTCCATTGGAGCCGTTCCCAAGGGAACTGACGCCTTTCGGCCGATAACTGATTGTAGCATGCCCGACAAGTTGTCAATAAATAACTATATGTCTTCTACAGCTCTACCTTTCAGATTTAAGTCGGTAGATGATGTCGCCTATAACCTCCGCCCGGGCTACTACATGGCCAGTGTCGATATTAGGGTGGCATACAGATCAGTGTCGGTTCATCCGTCGCAATGGCGATACCAAGGCTTGAGGTGGTCTTTCAATGGTGATTTCTACACTCTACTCGACACTAGATTATGCTTCAGCCTTTCTTCGGCCCCATATATCTTCAACACCTTGTCTGACTTCATCGTGTCTTGTATGGCACGTCAGGGTTATCTTGTGATCAACTACTTAGACGACTTCCTATGTTGGGGGGAGTCATTTTCCTCATGCCAGACGGTCCAGCCGACGCTCATTTCTCTCCTGGGCCAGCTGGGTTTTCAAGTTGCTTGGAATAAGTGCTCCTCACCTTCAACCACCTGCACCTATCTGGGAGTCATCTTCAACACTTTAGACATGTCAATGTCTCTTCCAGAGAAGAAAATGTCTAAACTTCTTCATGAAATTGATTTCTTTGACCGTAAGAAGTCAGCCACACCTCATCAGCTGAAGGTTCTTTGCGGCATCATCGCCCACACGTCTAAATTAGTCAAAGGAGGCAGAACCTTTTCTCGTCGTATTATCGATTTATTGAAAGGGTTAGTCCCTGGTGTTAAGAAAATTCGCCTTTCAGAGGACTTTAGACTCGACATTGAGTGGTGGGTGCACTTTGCTAGGTCATTCAATGGCAAGGCGGGCATGCTATCTCATCACTACACTGACTCATACTCCCTCCATACTGATGCTTCCCAATTCAGGTATGGTTTATACTGGAACTGTGACTGGTTGGCGGGTGCCTTCGACAATAGTGCCGCCCCTCACCAGATTCTACATTCTGATCCTGCCCATCAGCACTGGAGGAATGTTCGTCCTACAGATATGAATATCAACTACCTTGAGTTAATCCCCATTTGGTTGGCTTGTTTTCGTTTCGGCCCAGAATGGTGTGGTATGAAGATCGCCTGCATGACGGACAACACGCAGGTGGTTGCCATGGTTAACACAGGTAAAAGTAGCAACAAGCTGTGCATGTCACTACTTAGAGACATCTTTTGGGCATATCCCTTGTGTAATTTCCACCTAGTCTCTCGTCATGTGCCTGGATCACTCAACTATTTGCCCGATCTTCTTTCTCGCTTGTGCCTCAAACCATACGCTACGCTTGAGCATTTCAACTTATGTTGTTCTTCCAGACCTGTCCGCCGCAACCACTTCCCAGCTACAGGAATTGGATAACCTGGTGAATCTCAACCTCAGCAGCGCTTGGGTCCTCAACACTTCCAAGATTCGTTCGACTCAGTGGCGGAAATTTCTAGATTTCTGCTCGACTTACAACCTTTGCCCTATGCCTGCCTCCATCTCGACCATTGCCAGGTTCCTCTCCTTCCTGGGAAAGTCTATGAAATACACATCCATCGACAACTATTTTTCTGCTATCATCATGTTGCATAAAGTATGTGGTGTTGATGAAGATTTCCGGGCTTCCTTCTATCTTCGTATGGTGATGTTGGGTCTTAAAAGGCGTGTGGCTGCTCCACCTCGTCAGGCCAGAGCCTTAACACCTACTCACCTAAAGCTAATGTATCTTCATGTAAACCTACAGGATGACAATGAAAGAGCTATGTGGGGTGTCATCATCCTGTCCTTTCGCTCATTGTTAAGGAAATCTAACATCGTCCCAGACTCCATCTCCTCTCCTGGTACACATGTGATTCATTGTTCGGCCTGCTCCTTCACTTCAGACGGTGTCTCCATCATTGTGTGCTCCAGTAAAAATCGCTCTGCATCCATGAAACCCTTGACTATTCCCTTGGTCAAGTTGATTGACTCTCCATTTTGTGTCTACTCTACACTTATGTGGAATTTCCATCGATTTCTGTCAGACCTGTCCGCCCCACTCTTCTTAGGATCCTTCGGCGGCTTGGTCAGGCCTGTGTTGTATAGGGAAGTGCTTTCATTCTTGAAATCCCTTGTTACCAAAATCGGATTATCATCCTCTGATGTCAGCTTCCACTCCTTGAGACGTTCAGGCGCTACCTTCCTACATGATATTGGGGTGCCATTGATCGACATTAACCCCTTCGGGCCCGTGGGCAACAATTGTTGCTGGGGCCATGTGGCCAATTCTTGCCCGTTTGGGCAACGAGGGCAAATTTGGGATATCTATGGAAATTTTGGGTTGTAACACATTTTAGAGTATGTGGTATCATCTAAAAGCATACATCATGGCGTTTAATATTCTATTGTTCATTTCCATGGTAACTGAAAAGGAATAGAATGGTAACCATGGAAACGAGATATCAATTTAGGGCTTATTTTGGACAGTTTTCCTCTTTTTATTTAGGAAATCTGTGAAATTCTTCCTTACAAAACCACTAGATTTCAAGTACTTGGATACCTCGATATTTCTCAATGAAAAATTATGTTGTTCTCCAAAAACTGTTTCCATGGTAACAGATTTAAATCAATTACACCATTTTTTTACTGAAATGAATTATACGATATTCTGCTGAACCATTCACCCTCATATGATTATACTTTCAGTTTTTGTCAAACAGATCAAAATTAGTAGTATGAATCATTTTTTTCCCTGTTTCCAACTTGGGTAACCATGACAACTGGTTAGGGTATTTACCATTGACTGAGGGTTCTGGAAAAAAAATGATTTTTAAAAAATAATCTGATATAGTCATGTGTGGTATCAGGTGAAAGCTCAAAATGTGGAGAACTCAGAAATATAGATTGTTTTGAGATTAGGCCAGAACTGTTACCATGGCAACCAAAAATCTAAAATAACTTCTATTTTACGAATTTCACTAGTTATGGTTTTCCCGATAGTTGCTATGGCAACAACCTGATGGAATTGCGTAAGACTTCCTTAATTTAACTGCTGAATCATTTAGACTGACTTCTGCATAAGAACAAAATGGTGATCCAACTTAAATAGTCAAATTCTATAATTCAAAATGGGGTATCTGTTCCCATATTTCTGCATTATGGTACTTCAATAACTCCGGCAGAGTTGCTCAGAGCTAGCTAGGAGCATATGACGTTTCCAAGGTAACATCTATGGAATGCCTTAAGTGTTTGGTATCAATTTTTTTCAAATAACAAGACCAAACTTGATCTATATCTATTTAGATGATATATCAAATATTAATCTTCATATTTGTATGGAAACAAAAAATTAAACTAAATTTTGAATAACACAATGTGTTGCCATGGTAACCAAGAATTAGAACATCACTGTTTCAAAATTGGAATCTCCATCCAAAATGCTTTTAGATGATATAAAGATTTTATGCCCAAAATAGGTGTCAAATTGTTGTTTTGATTAAGATAGAGGCATAGAAATAATTAAAAATTAACCCAAAATTCCCTGGGGAGGCCGGGCTTGAAAGAGTTGGGTGATTGGGGCAGCCTCTCCGTGCAAGAGTATTTGTCTATGTATGTCCCATGACAGACGTTCACAAATCGGCAAATTTGCCTCAGACCATCTCTAATATTTTCTTCTCTTTTATTCTTGGCCTTGGAGTTTACAGAGACATGAAAATAAATGCAACCGAGCCAAATAAAAGTATTCATATAAAACTATTGTCCTTGATTTGTTGCTAACATGGTGGGTATTGTAGTAACCGTGGTTAACACAAGAGGGCAGTGGGATGGGTAGTAGGGTAGGATATTTGACTTTGACTAAGGCATGCGCCAAGGGAATGGGAGGGGCCAGAGGGAGGGAAGGTATCATAGGATAAAGGGTCCACCAATGGGGATACCCGACACTCACCACCTGGGTATATATACGGGGATCATGTTATATGTAGAAGGAGGGGGAGAATAGAAGTAACAATAAGCAATGAGTAACAAGTAACATCCACTCTAGAGTCTAGGGAAGGAGTCCCATAAGATCTCTCATATGGCTCAATATACATACTACCATGGGAAGGGATTATCAACCTAGCATCTGTATAGATAATGTATTGACTCAACGCATGTGTAAGTACTAGTGACGGTTTATTCAAATAGGTCTCCTCCAGGGGCTGTCTGTAGCCAGTGGCACCGCCTGGAGGCAAGCATGACATCAGTACATGTTACACGTATTAACCGCTAGGATTATATCTAGACATGTTCCCTTTTTTGCATAAGGAATAATCAATTGATTTATACATGATTTATACATGAGATGCATGTTTGAGATTTGTTTAAACATCAATAATAACTCTAGGTCTCCTCTCTCGGCTAGACCTCCTTGGATTGTCTACATAGGGACTGATCCTTTTAGTATCAACTTTAGGTTCAACTCTAGGTTCTGGCTCACATATTTCATTTTCTCCGCTCCTACCTTCTGGAACGATTACACCTTTCTCACCCTCTCTTTCTTCTACATATTTCTTCATCGGTACATCTTCACCATATTTCGGTTTCAGAATGTGTCTACGATTTCTTCTTAATATAGAACCGGTCTCTGTTTCTACCACATAAGATCTGGGTGAGATTTCTTTTAGCACAACTGCTCTGGTATCCCATGATTTACCTTCTAGCGATAGTCTAACCTGATCTCCCCTCTGTACTGATGGAAGATCTCTAGCACTCTTGTTGTAGTTACTTATGACTCTATCGTCAGCTCCGCCTTTTTGACCTCTAATGCTAGACATATACTCAGGTACAATGGTTACAATTTTACGTCCCATAAGGATCTCTGCTGGCGACGCCCCCGACTCCAGGGGTGCCCCTCTGTAAGCAAGGAGTGCGAGATATGGGTCTTCACGTTTTTCTTTTGCTCTGTTGAATATATTTTTTACAATGCCGACTCCTCTTTCAGCTTTCCCGTTCGACTGCGGGTACCTCGGGCTCGATGTTACATGTTTAAAACCATACACATTTGCAAATTCACAAAATTCACTGGCCGTATACTGCGGCCCATTGTCTGACACTATAGTTTTCGGTATGCCATGGCGAGCAAATATGCTCTTCATATGTTGAATTACACTCTCAGACTTCGTGGAGGGGAGCATGGCTATTTCAGGATAATTGGAACAGTAGTCTATGACAATTAGATAATCTTTCCCCCCCCCAGTGAAAAAGATCTGTTCCCACTACTTCCCATGGCCCAGCTTTTTCAAGCACCTCATCTCTGTGGTAAGTTTCCTTCTGCTGACTAGGCCTAAACTTAATACAAGTACCACACATTTGTACCCTCCTGTCTATGTCGTTGTTCATGGACGGCCAGTACATACTGTCTCTCGCCATTCTCTTCTGTTTCTCAGCCCCTAAATGTCCTACATGGAGTCTCTCCAGCATTTCTGCTCTCATGGACGTGGGGATGATCACTCTTGTTCCTTTCAGCAATACACCATTGATAACTGAGATCTCGTCTTTGAAGCTTGCATAGGCGGGACACTGTCCATGTCTCCACCCCTCTGTGACACACTTGATCACCATTTGTAGTAGTTCATCATTTGCAGTTGCTACTGCTATCTTGTCCCACTGTTCACTCGTGGCTGGTATAGCCCCACAGACCATGTCCACATGTGCCTGGACTATATTGTCTGTCACGCTCTTATTTTCACCATTAGACACATTTGAGCGTGACAAGGTATCTGCCACGTATAATTCTTTTCCCGGGGTCCACACGGCGGTGAAAGAATACCTCTGCAATTTTAGCATGAGCCTTTGGATCCTGGGTGTCATGTCATTCATTGACTTCGACATGATTGGTATAAGGGGTTTGTGGTCCGTTTCTAGCACTATATCCCCTCTACCGTATATATATATATGGAATCTCTCACTCGCAAATACCAAGCCTAAGCACTCTTTTTCAATCTGCGCGTAATTCTTCTCTGACGCCGACATGGATCGTGCAGCATAAGCTACTGGTTTCCAGTGTGAATCATGTCGCTGCAGGAGCACAGCCCCCAAACCATCCTTTGACGCGTCACAGGAGATTTTGATCTGTAGACTAGGATCATAATAGGCAAGGACGGGTTTTGACACAAGAATATTTTTGAGATTTCTCCACTCGGTTTCATGCTCGTGCTCCCATGCCCACGCCGTATTCTTGCACATGAGTGACCGCATGTGAACACATTTCGCAGCCAAATTTGGGATAAACCTCCCCACGTAGTTGACTAGTCCCAGTGCTCGTTGCACTTCCTCTTTGCTCGATGGGGTCTTCATGTTGGTAATTGCTTCAATTTTCGAGAGATCTGGCTCTATACCCGCTCTCGTGAGTTTCTCACCTATGAATGTAATTTCAGATTTAGCCAACTCACATTTGTCCCAGTTCATGAGAAGATCATATTTGGCTATCCTCTCCTTCACTCGCTTTAAACTGAGGTCATGGTCCTCCTTGGTCGCGCCCCACACCAGAACATCATCCATAAATACCCTAACACCTTGAATGCCTTCGAACATTTGCTCCATGTATTTATGGAAAATTTCTGGTGCGGAGCACAACCCATAAGGCAACCTGTCGTAGGCATACCTGCCAAATGGGGTATTGAAAGTGGTTAAGGGCTTGCTAGATGGCGTCAATTTCACTTGCCAAAATGCCTGTGAGGCATCCAACTTTGAGAACCATCTCGCCTCTCTCATGTCAGCAAAAATTTCTTCCCTGGTGGGTAGGGGATGATGCTCTCTCAAAATATTATTGTTCAGTTCTCTCGGGTCTAAACAGATTCTCAATGCCCCTGTGGGCTTTCTGACCGTTACTACCTCACTCACCCATTCTGTGGGTTCCTCCTGTCGGTGTATCACTCCGAGGTCTACCATTCAGTCAAGTTCTTCTTTCAGAGGTTCTCTCAAAGCAATTGGTACTCTCCTACCTGCTTTAATGCTCGGCGTGGCTCCCTTTCTTAGCTTAATGTCATATTCAAAAGGGATTGATGACAGGGTTTTAGTCCCTTCCGGTAGTGTGCACTCCGGTACCTCCAGCTTGTTTTGGATCTGTTTGTCCTCCACCGTCATGACTCTCCTGACGAGATCAAGCCTCTCACTGGAATCTGCCCCCAGTGCTTTGTCCCTGCCGTACCACCACAAAATTCACAAAATGTTCCTTTCCATGCACTCGTGTTTTTAGTACACACTGCCCTCTTACCTCGATAGGGTGGTCATTATAGTCACTGAGGGTAATCATCGCTGGCTTTAGCTTTGGCCTTTTGCTGAGGTTATCATAGTCGTCTGAGCTCAGCAAGTCTGCCCCAGCTCCAGTATCTAACCTTACTGGGACAATGTTGCCTTCCACATGAAGCATGTGGACCCACTTGCTGTATTTAGATAGACGTACATGCCTCACTGCTGTAGTAGCTTTCACCATTCCAATGCAAAATGTTTTGTTTTCTTCTCCCTCCTGTGTATTATACTCCTCATTTACCATCCTAACGTTCTTGCGAGGGGAGGGACACAATTTTGCATAGTGACCCTTCTCTTCACACTTGTAGCACCTCACTCTAAAGGCTGGGCAGTTTCTCCTACCATGGCGATTTCCACACTTGCGGCAGTCAAACACATCCTCGCCGCGCTGCCTGGAGGACGCCGCGTCACCCTCGCCACGCTGCCTAGGGGACGCCGCATCACCCTCGCCACGTGGTTTTCCTTTTCCCACTGCCCCAATGGCTGTGGGTTCCGTTGGGTGCACCACTTTCAGTTGATGATCTGCCATCTCCGTCGACCTGGCCATTGAAATGGCTCTCTCTAGCGTTAGATTGTCATGTTCTAACAGTCTCTGAGCTACCTTGGTATCACGTAGTCCTGTGACTAGTTTGTCCCTGATTAATCCATCTTTAATCACACCAAATTCACATGCTGTTGATTTGAGTCTGAGGCGGGCCGCGTACTGATCCACTGCCTCTCCTTCTAGTTGGTCACACTTGAGGAATTGGAAACGTTCGTAAGTGACATTGCGTCTGGGATTACAATAGGCATCAAATCTGCGAATCACTGTATCATAGTCCCTCGGGTTTTCTGCCTCGAAGTGTCCTCCGGCCGGATTTGCTCACCTCGGCCTCCATTCGAAAGACTGATATATTTCTTGCGCGTCCTCCCCGATTGTATTCAGGAGAACGGCTACTCTCCTGCCTCCTGCTTGTCCTCCGATGTCTAAAGACTCCAAATAGTTTTCTAGCTGGAATTTGTATTTCCTCCAGTTCGTCGACACACTTGTCCCTGTAATTACTAAGGGATTCGGGGCAATTATGCCCTCCATTTTCACTGGTTTAAGCGCAAATTCGACAAACTCTCTGGCACCATGTATAGATAATGTATTGACTCAACGCATGTGTAAGTACTAGTGACGGTTTATTCAAATAGGTCTCCTCCAGGGGCTGTCTGTAGCCAGTGGCACCGCCTGGAGGCAAGCATGACATCAGTACATGTTACACATATTAACCGCTAGGATTATATCTAGACAGCATCTATGTACAGGATAAGATACAATACACAAGTAGTGGCGTACTAAAACTCTTCGTGTTGTGTTGTTCATACCGGAAACCTACAACTACTATATACCACCATGACTCTCTATACAATATAGCCGACCATCTCTTAAATACTGTACTGTATTGAACATCATGAGAAGCAAGACCCAGAAGTCCGAGTATATTCTAATGCATACGACTATTAGCTAAATATATTCACCCTGGCCCGACGCACCATCCAATAGCATAAAGATCCGAAGCTATGCGCGCAACAGTATATGTGATTCATATGCTGCTATGTTGAGGCGGCAAGAAGCGACCTCACCCGCAACCGGAACCTGCTGTTCCTAGGATACCAAGGTCAAACGCACCGCGAACTTTCAAACACTCAAAGCTGCCTGTTCAGTCGGTTGATTAACATCGAAAACTTTTTATTTATTTATTTCTCTTGGAGTTTACAGAGACATGAAAATAAATGCAACCGAGCCAAATAAAAGTATTCATATAAAACTATTGTCCTTGATTTGTTGCTAACATAATGTTTTCAGATAAACCCATCGATCTTAGGGCTATCGGTACAACTAAAGGAAAATAAACAGGCCTCCACGGCCACACTAGCAATGGCCACTCCTCTGGAGCGCGAAAATTATACAGTGCTGCCCCCAGCCTGTTTCTACTGAAACTATACAAATCTCGCATATTCTCAGTCAGATTCCGTTCTAAAAATAGAATCAGAGAAACAAGAAGTGATGTAGGATGGCGGCAAACACTTCGTGGGCTACGCTACCGAGCTTAATATTAATAGAGATACTTTCGTACCTGTCCTTGACTGACAGAGTAAATTGCACGTCAACATGTAAGAGATGGCGGAATTGTCTCTTTCACCCATTGATGTGGAGGAGGATCTCCTTCAAAGTGAAGCAGGGCACCCGAAGGAGGACGAAGCACCTTGCAGATATGTGTGGACGTTTCGTACGGGAGGCAGTGGTGGAGTTCAACAGCAAAATCGAAGGGAATGTCATAGATGCCCTCCGAGTATTGAAGATCCTTACCGAAAATGTGAAGCTAGAGAAACTTGTCCTGAGACCGCAAAGCTGTCAGATAGCGTGGCCCGATAGGAAAGTCACAAACACAATCGATTTGTAAGTAGGACATTCACGGATTTTGACATCCCAATGTTTGTAAACATGGTGGAACGTGGTGGGCTCTCAGCTGTGTAGGTGGGATGGGCCGAAGGGTGCACATACTGCGCAATTTTGTTCGCGAACGCTCGATCTAAAAACACCTATTTCGTATCGGATTTCTTTTCTTATTGAAACTGAAGCATTGCAATGAAGATTATATGAAATACCGCATCGATTGCTGCATTGCGTCAACGAAAACTTGACGCTAATAGTGATGCGCAGATTGTGTATGTCAAATGACCTTCACCTTGGGCTTGGCTTTCCAGAGAAATTGTCGTGTTGCTTGACTAGGCCTTGCTCTAATATTATTATTATACAACTTTTATTCAGTAAACATATACATAGTATAAATCAGCGAATAGGGTCATTAATCCATCTCCACTGGAGATCTACCAGGTAACCCTTAACAAAAGATGAGAATACATAGAATAAAGTTTTAAGGTACAAGATTTGTAAAATTAACATATTAAGCATAATCCGCATAATAGTCCATGTCCTTTAGTGTCATTAAATTATCATTAAATACGAGAAGTTCCTTATATCCTGAGATCACTTTCAAGACCGAGTGTGACTGTTCTTTTTGTTACTCAATGTTCCAGTTGTTATTATTGAAGATTTATAGGAATTACAAGTGCCTTCGGCACTTGGATTGTAGAGGCAGTTGTGTTTCTACTTCTTATAGGAATCCAACAATTTACTGGATGTTTAATTAAATTTGGAGATATTAATTTGATTGCCAAAAATGGCTAAAATCACAGGGGGCATACGTCAGGGTAGTAGGCCTAAGGTGTAGGAGGGAGAGAGACAGAGGGATGGACAGAGAGAGAGAGGGAGGAGAAGAGAGGGAGAGGAGAGATGAGAATGACTGATATAAGTGGGTTTCATGGAAACAAATTTGCATCCCCCCCCCCCCCCACACACACGCCCCTATATATTCATCTATCAATTTTCCTTCTCCTCCCCCTCCCTGACTACCTCCCTTGCTCTCCCCCCCCCCCCCACTTTTATTCCCCCTCCTTAATAATAATGAGTAATGTGTGGACAGAAAAATTGTAAAAAAATTTGGTCGAAAAAAGGTTGTTGTAAAAAAGTTGTTTGAAAAAAAAGTTTGTCGTAAAAAAAATTGTTCGAAAAAATGTTGGTTGTAAAAAAGTTGGTCGAAATAAAAAGTTGGTTATAAAAAAAGTTGGTTGAAAACAAAAGTTTGTCGTAAAAATAGTTGGTTGAAAAAAAGTTGGTCATGAAAAAAGTTGGTTGAAAAAAAGTTGGGTCGTAAAAAAAGGCTGGTTGAAAAAAAACTTTTATTCAGTAAACATATACATAGTATAAATCAGCGAATAGGGTCATTAATCCATCTCCACTGGAGATCTACCAGGTAACCCTTAACAAAAGATGAGAATACATAGAATAAAGTTTTAAGGTACAAGATTTGTAAAATTAACATATTAAGCATAATCCGCATAATAGTCCATGTCCTTTAGTGTCATTAAATTATCATTAAATACAAGAAGTTCCTTATATCCTGAGATCACTTTCAAGACCGAGTGTGACTGTTCTTTTTGTTACTCAATGTTCCAGTTGTTATTATTGAAGATTTATAGGAATTACAAGTGCCTTCGGCACTTGGATTGTAGAGGCAGTTGTGTTTCTACTTCTTATAGGAATCCAACAATTTACTGGATGTTTAATTAAATTTGGAGATATTAATTTGATTGCCAAAAATGGCTAAAATCACAGGGGGCATACGTCAGGGTAGTAGGCCTAAGGTGTAGGAGGGAGAGAGACAGAGGGATGGACACAGAGAGAGAGGGAGGAGAAGAGAGGGAGAGGAGAGATGAGAATGACTGATATAAGTGGGTTTCATGGAAACAAATTTGCATCCCCCCCCCCCACACACACACGCCCCTATATATTCATCTATCAATTTTCCTTCTCCTCCCCCTCCCTGACTACCTCCCTTGCTCTCCCCCCCCCCCCCACACTTTTATTCCCCCTCCTTAATAATAATGAGTAATGTGTGGACAGAAAAATTGTAAAAAAATTTGGTCGAAAAAAGGTTGTTGTAAAAAAGTTGTTTGAAAAAAAAGTTTGTCGTAAAAAAAATTGTTCGAAAAAATGTTGGTTGTAAAAAAGTTGGTCGAAATAAAAAGTTGGTTATAAAAAAAGTTGGTTGAAAACAAAAGTTTGTCGTAAAAATAGTTGGTTGAAAAAAAGTTGGTCATGAAAAAAGTTGGTTGAAAAAAAGTTGGGTCGTAAAAAAAGGCTGGTTGAAAAAAAACTTTTATTCAGTAAACATATACATAGTATAAATCAGCGAATAGGGTCATTAATCCATCTCCACTGGAGATCTACCAGGTAACCCTTAACAAAAGATGAGAATACATAGAATAAAGTTTTAAGGTACAAGATTTGTAAAATTAACATATTAAGCATAATCCGCATAATAGTCCATGTCCTTTAGTGTCATTAAATTATCATTAAATACAAGAAGTTCCTTATATCCTGAGATCACTTTCAAGACCGAGTGTGACTGTTCTTTTTGTTACTCAATGTTCCAGTTGTTATTATTGAAGATTTATAGGAATTACAAGTGCCTTCGGCACTTGGATTGTAGAGGCAGTTGTGTTTCTACTTCTTATAGGAATCCAACAATTTACTGGATGTTTAATTAAATTTGGAGATATTAATTTGATTGCCAAAAATGGCTAAAATCACAGGGGGCATACGTCAGGGTAGTAGGCCTAAGGTGTAGGAGGGAGAGAGACAGAGGGATGGACACAGAGAGAGAGGGAGGAGAAGAGAGGGAGAGGAGAGATGAGAATGACTGATATAAGTGGGTTTCATGGAAACAAATTTGCATCCCCCCCCCCCCCCACACACACACGCCCCTATATATTCATCTATCAATTTTCCTTCTCCTCCCCCTCCCTGACTACCTCCCTTGCTCTCCCCCCCCCCCACACTTTTATTCCCCCTCCTTAATAATAATGAGTAATGTGTGGACAGAAAAATTGTAAAAAAATTTGGTCGAAAAAAGGTTGTTGTAAAAAAGTTGTTTGAAAAAAAAGTTTGTCGTAAAAAAAATTGTTCGAAAAAATGTTGGTTGTAAAAAAGTTGGTCGAAATAAAAAGTTGGTTATAAAAAAAGTTGGTTGAAAACAAAAGTTTGTCGTAAAAATAGTTGGTTGAAAAAAAGTTGGTCATGAAAAAAGTTGGTTGAAAAAAAGTTGGGTCGTAAAAAAAGGCTGGTTGAAAAAAAAGTTGGTCTCCCTCTCCTTTTACCCACCCCCTCCCCTCCTTCACCTCTCCTCTTCTTCCTCCACCGCTTTGATCCCTTCCTTCTTCCTCCTCCCATTCCTACCTTCCTGTCCTCATCCCCCCCACCCACATACACCCACCTATAACTCTTCTCCCTCCTGCGCTCTGAGAGAGATAGAGAGAGATGAGAGAGAGAGAGAGAGCCAAAGAGATAGAGGGAGAGAGAGGTGGAGTGGTTGAGTGGTGGAGATCGTTGAGGGGTCAGAGATGATAGAGAGAGCTAGAGAGAGTTAGATAATAGAGGAGAGATAAAGAGAGAGATCAGAGGCAGAGTGCGAAATTAGCACCCGCCCGCTCCCAAATGCGGGTAAAAATTTGTGCGGGCGGGTAAAACCGCCAAGTTACCCGCCCTCCTTGGCGGGTGAATGAAAATGAGCTTCAGATTATAGTGAAGATGAACATGACGATAGAGAGATGGAGGCAAAACTAACAGTTGGTCTTCTGGGACGACACTTTCAAAGTTCTTATGCCAAAATCTTCGCCGCTAATGTGATAAAAGGGAAATAAGTAATAGGTATGGAATTTGGATATAATACACAGGCGTATTTAGAAAATATATTATTTCTCCTAGAAAAAATGGTTTCTACACATGCATAGATGTTCATTATCATGTATGTTTAGATAAAAAAAGGTATTAGCCAACAACATCCCTGAAACCTGTTATTACCTTACATAAAATCCCTTAAACTGTATAGGAAATAGGAAATTTGTTCAAACTTCTGGTAAGAACCAGGCCTTCTTTTGTGGCCAACATCCACTCTCTAGCTCTGACCTTTCATTTAATTTTGCTGGCAGAATTTGTGGGTAATTTACCTTATTCTTACGCTAAATCATTTGATAAATCAAGTTTAATAAGGCAAAATGATAGGAAAAATATGAGTATTTGAAGCATAGGTGTAGGAATCGAAATGTTTGCCCCAGCCTACCCAAACCTCACCTGCAATATGCTGATATTCCCTGCTATATGTATACCAAAGATTGTAGAGATTCAACGAATTTTCAATCGAAATCTGTTACTATATTATTTTGGTCCGGTACAAAGAAAGAATAGTATTTTATTAATTACTTGTGTGATTGAAATCACCTCTGACTTCTGTCATTAAAGTGTAATTTGTGGGCGGGTAAATTTATGTGTGGGTTAAAGTGTAATTTGTGGGCAGGTACATTTATGTGTGGGCGGGTAAATATCTGCATTTACCCGCCGGTGGAGAAAATAGTTAATTTCGCACTCTGGAGAGAGAGCCAGAGAGCTCCCCGAATGCAACCACTAATGTCTGTATATTGGATCACCAAGCATTTGCTTCCCGAATGCAACCACTGACAGCTTTGGGTTACGTAACACATGCATGCTTTACTGGGGACTCGCACTCACGGAAACACGGGGACCCGATCGGCCAGGGTGCAGTTCGACGTGTACCCTGTTTCTGTTGCCTCTGGGAGCACAGGGTTCACCGAGCCGTAACGAATCTCGCATGAGCTCGCATGCTGCGAGTTTACTCGAGTAGCCAAAACTCGACGAAAGGAAGATTTCATTGTATAGGCTAATATTTGGTGTCTTGTGTGGTAGACTTGATTCTTCACTGATGCGTAGTATCGATAAGATATTGAAGTTAATAAGTGAGATACAATAGAAGCAAATATAGGTTTAAACGCTCATGACGTTTATCAAATACCTTGATCAATAGTGTATTAGCACTCCTATGTTGCCCTATACTGGGTCAATCATCATCCTTACATTATGTTAAACATGGCAAAAGAAAAATCTTTTGTGGAACCGTGGCGAATTTCAATCAAACCGTGTATCCGATAAGTAATAAAAGAGTGCATTTAAATTTAACAAAGTCTCAGCCTTCTAAGCTGGGAAATAATTCTTGCCTGTACTGGCGAATAAACAATTAGGCCTATACTGGCTCGTGAAGCAAATATAAAACTGAGATCATAGCTGTACGTCCTATCTATTAACATAACATTCTCATGACAATAACACCCTCTTAACGCTATACCGTTGTATCGGCCTTAGTCGTAGAACTTACGTGCCTACTTTACCCCCCACCCTATTCAAACCCCCCTTCCCACTACGATTGTCTACTGGTATGAGTAAGTCAATGGCACAATCAAGACAGTGGTATCAAAACATGAATTTTCATGTATACCTATATATATCAGAATAATCTCTATGAACTCCAATTGTAGACAATACCGAGAAATCTCAATCTTTTAGGTACTCATCTGATTCCTGAGGGTAGGTATTTTTCAACCAATTCCGGAACGCTTCCCTAGTTTTTATCTGTCTGGTTTTTTGTGACAACTCGTTCCAAAGAATGGGCATTTTATAGATATAAGATTTTCTAAATTTCTCATTATTAGGTTTAGGCACCTTTAATTTTTTACCGTCCTTAAGACCACGTAAGTTTATTGGCCTGTCGTCTATGTTTTGCGGCGACAGAGATCGCCTAAATGCCAATTCGAGTATATGCCCGTCCCTCCTAGTAGAGAGCGAGGGCATATTAGAGTCTTTATGGATACCCTTGGTACTCGATAATTTGGGCAACTTTAGGGCAATCTTTAGTGCCGAATTTTGTAAAGTCTGAAGTCTATCCAGATAATTTTGGGGCGTGGTTTGGTAAAAGACATCACCATAATCTATATGGGGTAATATCATAGTCTTGAATAATAACATAAGGGTTTTTGTATCACAAATTCCATAGAGTTTCGAAAGAGATTTAAGTTTACCTCTGATAGCGTTAATTTTCTTTTCCATGAAAACTTTGAAATTAAGCTGTCGGTCAATCTCTACCCCCAGGAATTTATAACACTCGACCTCTTCTAGATCAAACTGTCCTATTTTATATTTACTAGTACCAAGTTTCCCCGGCTTTAGATCAACCGTCATTGATTTACACTTTTTCGTATTTAGAGAGATCTTGTGCGCTGCGCACCATTTCACAACTCTGTCAAGATCCCCTTGAAGACTAACATTTCCTGCGGAATTCCTAGTTCTACAAGAATAAATGACAGTGTCGTCCGCAAAATGTTGGACGCGACTGTGTAATATAACCTTATGTAAATCGTTAATATAAATAATGAAGAGGAGAGGTCCCAAAGAAGTTCCTTGGGGGACTCCACAGGTAACCTTTTGTACAGAAGAAAGGTGTCCATCAACGACGACTCTCTGCGACCTATCCGATAGATAATTTCGAAACCATTTAATTTGGTCATCCTGAACTCCTAAATTCTTTAATTTATTTATTAAAATATCATGATTAACGGTATCAAAAGCTTTTTTAAAGTCTAAAAATACTAGATCTGTTAAATTTTTGTTATTTAAATTTTGATATGTGTAAGTAAATATACGATCAAGAGCGTCGTTGATGGATCTACCACTTCGAAAACCAAACTGAGATTCACAAAGTAGTTGTTCCCTTTCCAAATAAGATGCTAACTGTCCCTGAACACAACTTTCCAGTATCTTAGCTGGTAAATTAACACACGATATGGGTCTATAATTCCCAGTGATAAATCTACTCCCTTCTTTAAAAAGAGGTGTAACCGTCGCTGTTTTAAAATCATCGGGCACTTTTAAGCCTAATAGTTCAGGCTACGGTAAATACTTTTAAACCACATTAGCTTTGCCTTCTGCAAATGCCAATTAATTTATCATTAATAATGCTAGGACGTATGGAAACGTCAGCAATACTTTTTGTTTCCATTAGGAATTGTTTTTGATAATTAATGACCTTTCTTTAATAGCTTTCCTAAGTCCAAGAGCATTTTTTTTTTAAGGTTTCCCCCGCCGAAGGCGGTACGAGCGCCGAAGGCGCTCGTACTGGGAAACCTTATATAGGTTCCACTTTTCTGCCTACGTGATGCCTGCTGTAACAACGTCCGCGTGCTGGCTATAAATAGAATCACAACACAAGCACAATTCAGTCTATTGTCACCTGAATTTCCGACACATCGCGGTGATTTTACGCTCCCGCAAATTGATAAAAAAAAAACGCTATTTCTGTTCGAAATACATTGCCAAGATGTTGAAATTCCGAAAGAGCATGCTTTTCTACCCCTCTATATTTAATTTTGTCAACTTACGTTTTTAAATAAGGAAGATATGAGGGAAACTGCACAGTTTCCATTAAACAATAATTTTCGGCCTTTCCCCTGCTGCTTGACAAGTAGCCTAGGCCTAGGCATAGCCCATGTTGCATGGTCAAGATGTTAAAATTCAGAAAGGGCACGCTTTTCTACCTCATGATAATGTAGTTTTATTAACACAAATTTAGATAAGAAAGATATGAGGAAAATATTTTAAAAAAATAGCAAGATTTACTAAATGTGTAGAGCTGACAATTGTTCATTTTCTGACAACCTGACCCTATTGGGTTGTGGCAGGCACATCGCGGGGAAATTACGCTCCTGCGAAGTACCAAAAAATGCTGTTTCTGTTCGAAATACATTGACAATATGTTGAAATTCAGAAAGAGCATGCTTTTCTACCCCTACATATATGTTTATATTAGGCCTAAGTTCAGCCTTTAAATAAGGCAGATATGAGAGAAAGTTTTCAGTTACATAAGTAAACAATAAAAAAGCTTTCCGACGATTGTACATTTTCTGGGGAAATTATGCTCCCGCGAAATTGAGAAAAATCGCTATTTCTCATCGAAATACATTGCCAAAAACATGAAATTCAGAAAGAGCATGCTTTTCTACCCCTAAATATGTGGTTATATCAAGGTCAGCCTTTAAATAAGGCATAAATGAGCGAAACTTTTCAGTAGGCCTAGACATTCTTTCTCGCCATCCAGTGCCCAATGCCGGCGACGACGCAATAATGTACTTACTGCGCGCTCTGTATTTTTGTCGTGACGTCTTCTAATTTTTGCAACGTTGGTAACGCACATTGATGAAGTCCTTGACAACGCTTTTTCCCGCGTGGAGTGGGGATCGATCAGGGGGAGGGGGAGGGGTGTAGGCCTATATTTAATTGTTAAGGGGATTCGGGGGAAACCGTTGTTTCCTTGGTCACAGCCAAAATTTCTTGTTAGTTGTTTTTCCGTTTTCTGGAATAATGTCTTCAGTTGCATAGAATATCGCACGAGTCGCGATATTCACGCTCTCTCAACAAACTCGTTATTAGTTCACCTGTTTTGTATATTGGGATTTGCGTGTTTTGATTTAATGAATAGCTATGACTTATGCGGTTTAAAATGGTCTTACAATTTAACTGGATGCAAATTTGTAGTATTGCAGATTTTCAAAACATTGCTTCCCCAATGAATTAAGATCTCGATTGTTAACATTCAAGTTAATCATGCATTATTATTATTATTCTATTGTTTTTATTTCCATATGTTTGACATTCATAAGCAGGTTGAAAGTGACTAGTAGTAGAGTCAATCTAAGCTCAAAAATAGCCCTACCCTGAACAAATTGCAACAAAACGTTTTATGGTTGTTTCCTGTAGTTCTTAATGTGCTGAATAACATATCAAAAGTAGAGGAAAAACGGTCTACGGGAAAGTACAAAAAAACGCAAAAACAAAATGGCCACCACTTTGAATTTTAGTTACCATAATTCAGGGTAAAATCAACATAGAATGTCATATCTCAGCTCCTAATTGTACTATAACCATGTATAATACCTGTTTTTGTATGTTTTAGGGTATGAGGAATCTATTTCTGCAAAAATTATTCTGTTAGAAGGTCATTTTCAAGGTCAAAATCCAATATGGCTGCCAAATGAAAACATGATTTCTTTTATCTCAACCTCTATTGGCAAATATTATCTCGGAAGCTATAACACTATATATAATATCATTTTTCGTAGTTTTTAATGTATGAGGATACCATTTCTGAATCATCTTTCTATTTAAAGGTCATTTCCAGGTCAGAATCCAATATGGCTGCTGCCCTGGAACGAAAAATGCCATATCTCACCTCCAATTATGATTATGATTAAGATAGATGTGTAATACTATTTTCTTTAGGTTTTAAAGAACAGCCAATCGATTTCTGAAGCCATTTTCAAGATCAAACCATATTTTATGAACTTAGGCCTTTAATTCAAATGAAGATAATGTTACCCAAACCTAAAATGTGTAAAATCATATAATTTTTTAATCATATTGACCTGACATTCAATATAACAACAGTTATACAAATATAAAGCCAGAAATTATTAAAGTGGCTAAGATAGTTAAAATGAGTAGTCATGGAATTGTGTGAAACTTTGTCAGTGTAATCATATATGATAGGTATAGCAATATCTGAAGTATTGAGTATCAGCATTGCGTTTTCATTCAATGATTAGTGAATATGTGTAATGAATGGGTCAGAACCTAAACCCATGTCAAATCCATGAGGAAATGGCTTGGAGACCAGGAGGTACTGCCAGATTTAGCCCTGGGTGGCAGTAATGGAACTAATGCCCTTTGTACTGATCAGTGCCGACCTGGGGGTTACATAATTCCAGATGTCATCCCAACTGACAGTTTGAATATTGGATTGGAAAGCAAAAACGATTTTGCTCTCTATTTTACCACATATCTGATATAATATGAATGTTAGAGTTTTGATATCCACAGGAGTTATTTAGGAGGGTAAGGTGAACCAAATACTAGAAAATGAAGTAGAAATTCCGTTACTCGATAATCTAGCCCTCAACAGTGAGAAGTGTCACTTTAAGAGATATGATGCATTACAGGTTTCTATAAAAAAATACGCCGATTTTCAAAAATAACCTCAGAAATTAACAAAATGTATGAAAAAACACTTAAACCTGGCTGAAATAATGGACTTATCCTTGTCTGTGCGCTATGTATTCCTGAATATCTAGCCATAAATGGTTTCATTGGAAAGAGAAAGTCCTGGGCTCTCATCACATATCAAATTTGTTGTTGTCAAACTCTTTCTGACTGAATGGGTTTTTCATCATCTTACCCAGAAGTCCAAAGGTTTCAAGAGAATGTGGCATGTTCTCATGCTCCAGATCTGTTGGGTGGTCATATGGACATGGAGACCTGCCTATTGTTTGTTGGAGACAATGTTGACCATAACATTGTAACTTTGGATGGAAAGGCCACATTTCATGGGATGGGCATGATAGCTGCCATCACACCTGGGAAGCAACTCAGTCGGATCATCCCCAGAAAGAAACTGGCTGACTTGAAACTTGCTGAACTAACAAAGATGGATATAATAGATTACCGCTTTACAAGGCACATCAACCGTAATCTTGAATTTCAGCCCCTCCCATTATCATCTGCATGTGATCACCCAATGGATGTGTTCTGGGAAATGTCATTTCACTTCCACCTTAGTTCACCTAGTTGGCAAGGAATGATGCATTTACTGCATAAGGATTCTAAACATCCAGGCAAATCTTCAATACAGTTCCTCCCAATGATCGACATGAATCCAGGGGATAAAAGCTGCATTATGTCCACCCTAGATTACCTAAGCAAACTTGCATTAAAACACTACATGCCAGCTATTATTACTTTTGACCAACCACTATTTTGGAAGGCTTCTGAGATAGCAAATACTGTTCCAGATGATAGTCCTATCAGGAATGTAGTGTTATTACTTGGTAGCTTCCATACTTTGATGAATCTATTGGGTGCTATTGGAAGTTTGATGGAGGGAAGTGGACTGAAGGAGATTTTAGAGACAGTGTATGGTGGAAATGCTGTTATACACATGCTGAGTGGAAAGGCAGTACAACAAGCCTTTCGTGGACATCTGCTGGTGGATCAGTGCCTTACACGTCAGATTGTTTCTAGAATCATGGAAGATGACCCTGAATTTCTAGACCAGGTGCTTGAACTTGAAAGAGTCTACACACTGATAGAGACTTAGAATCTTCATTGAAATCAGATTGTATCCCTAGCATTGACAAAACTGTTACCCTCAAAAAGAATGAACTGGCTGAAACCTCCAAAACCAGTAAGCTGTGGGTGAACTACATGCACATGGTGGGAATTGCTTGTGCACTTGTTGCTGCTGATCGAATGGGG
The DNA here is from genome assembly GCA_942159475.1 of Sthenelais limicola. Classification (NCBI taxonomy): domain Eukaryota; kingdom Metazoa; phylum Annelida; class Polychaeta; order Phyllodocida; family Sigalionidae; genus Sthenelais; species Sthenelais limicola. The sequence continues at coordinate 90,164,272 of OW804096.1, read as the reverse complement.
TCATGGGAATTGCATCTCAGTGCCATCTCAGCTTGCTTGCCAATATTTGCTGCCTCTGGCCATCCAAATTATCTTAAGTCAGCTCGTCTGTATTTCCAGAAAATGCATGCATTGGAGAGTGACAACCCTGAGGTGTATCAGAAGTTTCAGTCTGGCTTCCATGTGATACGACACAGCAGCCAATACTGGGCTGGCCTAGGCTCTGATCTTGTGATAGAGCAGACATTAATGCGCTCACTGAAAAGCCAAGGAGGCCTAATACGAGGAAGTGGAATGACAGAGCACCAAAGAGCAGTTTGGACTATGTCTTCCACTGTGTCATCCTCGTACAACATTGCAATGCAAGATTTAACCACAATAAACTACACAGCTCGTGAACAACATAAGGAGCTATCCACCTCTAGAGTGAGTAAAGATGAGGCTGACCTGGAAAAACCATTGATCCATCATTGTTATTTCAGAGATTTCTAGTTGTTTCGCAGACAGGTGAACTCCAACTAGATGAAGTGATGAACTATGAACTGTGTCCATATCCTATGTCTTTGTTTGAAGCAAAAACCATCTTGCGCCAGCCAGATAAGGCACAGCTGGCAAAGGCAATAAAGAACTATGCCACCTCCAAGTCAGACAATGCTATGCCACAGACAGTCCCAGTGACAGATCGCTATGTTTTGGATGGAGGATCACTTCTGCACCGCTTAAAGTGGACAGAAGGATGCACCTATAGCTCAATTGCAGAAGACTATGCCTCATTCACTATCCAACACTATACCAGAGCCAGTGTAGTTTTTGATGGGTATGGTGCTGGTCCAAGCATAAAGGACTGTACACATCAGTGTTGGGGTAGAAATTGGAATGCCAACAAAGTGAACATAAATGGGGCAACAAAATTTGTTGGGAAAAAGGAAGTCTTTCTGTCAAATGAGGAGAACAAGCAAGCAATGATCCAGCTCATAATAGAACATTTGCAACAAAAGAACTGCCATATTATTCAAGCAGAAGGAGATGCAGATGTTACTATTGCAAAAGCAGCGATCACAATGTCTGCTTTCAAATCCACCACACTCATTGGAGAAGACACAGATCTCCCTGTACTCTTGCTGTAGCATATTGATGTAAGAAAGTGCACTGAACTTTATTTCCGCTCAGACAAGTTAAAAACTTCTGCCTATAATATCAAAGTCATAAAGCAGATACTTGGTGATGAAGCTTGTAGTAATTTGTTGTTTCTCCATGCCTTTACTGGGTGTGACTCAACATCAAGAGTATTTGGTATTGGAAAGAAGACAGGGTTCGAAAGAATTGTCAAGAATGATAAAGAGATCAAAGACTTCTCAAAACATTTTTGCTCACCAGAACAATCCAAGGATGATGTGGCATCCAATGGTTGTAGGGCAATGGCAGCTTTTTTTAATGGAAAACAGACTGATTCTCTGGCATCTACCAGGTATAATATGCTTTGCAAGAAAGTTGCAAGAGCTAAGACTTTTGTCACACCAGAAAGACTGCCACCAACCACCTTGGCCTGTATATTTCATTCCCTGCGGACTTACTATCAGGTTATGGAGTGGATGGGCAGGAGTAATGAAATGGAGCCATCTGAGTGGGGATGGCGGGTAGACAAAGGAAAACTCATTCCAGTGATGACAGACAAAAGCCCTGCTCCTGATGTACTAATCCAAATGGTTCACTGTAACTGCACAAGAGGCTGTCATACTCTAAGGTGTACCTGCAAAAAGCATGGGCTGGAATGCACCAGTGCATGTGGCCATTGTCAAGTTGACAGCTGCGATAATATGACCAATCAAGCTGGGAAGGACGCTGATGATGATGAACAAGACATAAATTTGGCCAATTTTTAGGTTTCCAATGATCGCCATCTAAATTACTAATGAAATTCTCCTACAATTTTGAACTTTAATTCCACATTTGTGTGTGTAATACACAAACTAAATTATCTAAGACAGATTTTAGGTTGAAGTAGGGTGATCATCTCCATTGAAGTTAAATTCAGAAATAGCTTTTGATCTAAAAAATGACATGAAATTATATAAGGACCCAGTGCTAATTGGACTTTAGGTATGATACTTGCATTTCCTGACAGCAGGCATAGAGGATTTTGACCTTGAAAATGACCTTAAAACAGAAAAATGACTTCAGAAATGGAATCCTCATACCTGAAAACCTAGTAAAAGAGGTATTATACATGCATCTAATCCTAATAGGAGATGAGATGTAAAATTCTTGTCTCTCGGTGGCGGCCATATTGGATTTTGACCTTGAAAATGACCTTGAAATGGAAAAAATATTCCAGAAATGGGTTCCATGTGCATTAAAACCTAGAAAAAGTACCATCATACATGGATATAGTGCTTTTTAATCAAATTATGGCCGCTACGCTGTCTCTGAGACAGCGTAGCGGCCGTTTTTGCAGCGTAGCGGTGACGGGAGACAGCGTAGCGGGCCGCTACGCTCAAAAAGGCTGGCGAGAACCCTGTACATGCATATGTAACTTAAAATCAGAGTGATTCCAATGACAGGTCTCCCTGAATTAGGCCGATTGTCTCAAAGGTGACTTAGTTCAGTACTCTAGGCTAGTGTAGGCTCTAGGGATCACTGTAACTGCACCTACCACCACAGCAAGTAAGTCCCTCCTGTGAATCTAACCCTTTCTACTGGTACTAATTTATAATTGGCAATCTTTTACCTGTCCCTCTCCATAATTTAGCTCCACTTAAATAGTAGTAAGCAAAATCGTCATAAATAATATCTACAGAGTAAAGTTTGGTCCTATTATACAAATGACACAGTTACGATGATACTTTTTGCACCAGTTGGGGTCATACTTTTTGCACCAGTTAAGGTGATACCAGTGAAATTCAGTTATACAGTTACGGTCGTAGTGGAAATCAGTTGCGGTCATACTGTGTGTTATTCCAAGTACAAAATACAAGTAAACTTCAAACCTGGTACATGATTTGAACCCATCACAATGGTGTCATACCTAAAAGGAAGGAATCTATCGATTCAGTTTGTTAGTATTTTTAAGCAAGATTTCAAAGAAAATCAAGAGTATCAACAATTTACCTTCCGCCATTTTGAATGCTGGTAACTGCAGTTGGGGTTGCAGGTGCTGAGGGTGTGAATGATAGATATTCTAAATAAACAATAATACGAAATAATATAGCCTAATAGTCTCAGTTGCTGTTAGGTAATATTACATAATATAATGATAAGATCTAATGATATAATATAGGGGTAGCTTAGCTCTCTAGGTAGTAAAGATATTTCAATATAGGCTATGTTAATGAACCCAACTTTCGCCCATTACATAATAATGCAATATAAATCATTATTATACCTTTCTAGAGGTTGGTATGATACTCCCATTGGCTTAAGCACTGGTCGTCATATCAAATAGAGCGGGTAATACGGCCGCCGTATTACCCGCACCTAATGAACGAAATAGTCCCGATTGTATTTTTTTATATTTCTATTTAAATAATTCCTTCTGCACAAAAAATACACATAAAATTAATCGATCATAAATAAAGGAAAATATTCAAGTAACTTATATTCTCTATTTAGTTCACCTTATAATCGACCATAGGTGTAAGTAGAAACTAACCACTGCCGAAGGCGCTTTTGAGGGTGAGAGCAGGCAACTGTCAACAAAATGATCGGTAGACCTAGATCGGTGTGCTTAGTTACAGTAGCCTACTGAAGGGGTTGAGACGGAGGCACCCCAAGATCGAGGCGGCCAGATCGAAGCGTCAAGCGCCAGGACCGAGGCGCCCGGCCTAAGATCGAGGCGCCCATCGCATACATCGAAGCACCCAAGATTCCCTTTACGGACTTAGGACAACCAATTTACAGACTTAAGACAACCAATTTACGGACTTAAGATAAGATAAGATAAGAAGTTTTTTATTTGTCATGATCAAGGGTACAGGAGTGAGTACAATTGAATAAGGCGATAAAATAGACAAATGGGTCGACATACCTCTATGGTACCGCATGGTACCATTTCTTCCAGTAGTTATCAGAAATTTTGAAAAACTAGTAGGACAAACTAAGAACTAAAGCTAATTAACTTAGGACAACCAATTTAAGGTTAGGTTTAGGGTTAGTTTTAGTATTGATTTCTGTTAAACATTCAGGCGTGCTTCGATCTAACAACGGCGGGGCGCTTCGATGTAAGCGTTGGGCGCTTCGATCTTAGGTCTGGGAGCTTGGGTCTCACCCAGGGCACCTCGGTCTCAGGGCGCCTCGATCCCGGGGCGCTTCCGTCGTACAATCCTACTGAAGGCATCACGAAAAATTCTGGTCAAGTAAAGGAAATAAACTAAAATTCTTTCATGTTTTCCGAAGCCTGCCTGTTGTCAAACCATAACTTTGTTTTAATAAGATTTAAAGGTGAGAAAAGGATTGAATTTGATTCGAAGTGCCTATGACGATTGTACGATCGAGGCGCCCGAGATCCAGGCGCCCCGAGGTTTGAGGCGCCCTGCCCGAGACCCAAGCGCCCCGGCTAAGATCGAGGCGCCCACCGCATACATCGAAGCGCCCTGCCGCCCGTAGACCGAGGCGCCCAGGCTTAGATTGAAGCGCCCAGGCCTGCCGTTATAAAATCGCCATATCTTGGTCAATATTGAATATTTGAACAAATCCTTTTAATAACCCTAACCCTAACCTTAAATTGGTTGTCCTAAGTCAGTAAAGGCAGTAGTGGACTCATTGTTTACATTTGTGTATATCATTAGCTAAATCGGAGGTAAATCATGCTTGGCTGGCCGTGGGCGCCTCGATCTTAGGCCGGGGTGCTTCGATCTAACACCGGCAGGACGCCTCGATGTAAGCGGTGGGCGCCTCAATCTTAGACCGGGGCGCTTGGGTCCTGGCGCTTGACGCTTCGATCTGGGCGCCTCGATCTCGGGGCGCCTCCGTCGCACCTCCCCTATGAAAGTGCCATGAGTGATCACAAGAGCACTAGTTCTATGACTGACAGTGCCAGTGACAGACTCGAGTCGGCGAAAAACGCCGAGTTCAACTACGAAAAATACAGGAATTTGAATATTAAAGTGAACAACATTTATCTTATCAAGTATTTTAAATTGCATTCATGTCTTAATAATCGTAATTAACCGAAAATTAAGTGAATTAACGATTGAAAATAGAACTACGTTCTGCAGGACTTGTCACAACCCGGCAGGTGAAGCGCGCATTGATATGTACTGATAGCAAGGAACCGGAACTATAAACATGGTCAGGTGGGAGGGGCAGCGTAAGTGGACGTTTTGCCATCGATTTTCATCGAATTACAACCATTTTCCAGCTAAAATGTAAAAAATCTATCGTTCCAACCTCTATTAAGGTGATAATAAATGCAAAAGTGCCCTCGGGCCGATCTGTCGTCCCATATTTCCCTTGGGCAACGTGATTGCATTCATTTGCTACGCTCATTCACTGCAATCACTACGCCCGCGGGAAATATGGGACGACAGATCGACCCTCGGTCACTTTTGCCTATATGTCACCAATGAATATTCAATACCTGATTATATAAGCAGAAAGGTAGACCTGTGTCATATATAGCTGAATATACTGGATATATTAAAGTAACCCAAAATACCTGAATCAATGTGTAAGGAAACCAAACTATAATTACCAATAGAAGGCAAGAGATGTACTTTCTCTCACAAATAAACACAAATATCAATAACAATCATTCAATACTTCTCCCTCTCATGGGGGAGGAACTTTCTTCTCCCACTCTACTGGGGGAGGCAAATATTCAGCACTAGAGCGCCTGGTCTAGGCTATACACAATATACACACATAAATCAAATCAAATCACAATAATCTCTGAAATAAAGTACAAATAATGCAATACAATTGGTAAAATAAATGGAAATCACAGTACCCAAGGCTGTAGAGAAGGACGGGAAGAATTCAGCAGAAAATAAAGAATCAAACCAATTGTTCTATTGGACTTCCAGGGACAAACCCATCCAATAGCAACAATTCCTGTTCAGTTCTTCACTCTCCACTGGAATCTCAATGTCTGATTTCGTTCCAGGCATCCTCTGCCTTTATACCCACCCTCCTGAATAAGAGCTATGTAATTGGTCAAAATTAAGAGATGACAGCATCTGTCATGTTCAGAACAGTTTTCAATGGTTTGGTTGCCTAAATTCGCTCAGCATTCACAGTTAAAGGTGTGAGCGAATTCTGGCATCTGGCATCTGACATCGGCAATCTAATGCTGTCAGACAGCAATCCTTAGCATTGACATTAAAGAAAACAGTCACATAATGCCATTAAAATGCTGCAATTAAACTGACCCATATGCTGACAGAAGCTCACAAGATCGGGAGGATTACCATTAATTATTTCCCTGGATTATTGGGAAAATAGGGGAAAATGATATGAATATAAGTTATATTTTTTGTTTTTTTATTTCATTTGAGGCCAACTACAATTAAGAATATACGATATAGAGAAGAAAGAAAAAACGCAAATATACCCTACCCGGGTGTCTTTGTGCGTTGCCTATGGACCTGAGGGGTCTTACATAGATTTTTGTAAAGCAAAAAGGAAAATAAACATGAATAGAAATGACATAATCAAGTTTGTATTGCTTTGTTCCCCTTATATTCAAATCGATTTATTATCTGGTGAGGTAAGAGCATCACATTTTGTTAATTTTACGGTTGATAAGCATAAACTGTACCTTAAAAAAAAATTTGTACATTTTATACGTGACCGGAAAATCAAAGGGACAATAAGAAATAACGAATAATACAACATAAAATACACAAGCGTCAAATTTGCTCAATAGTCAGTATGAGGGGGGGGGGGGGGAGCTCCCAGGTAGCCGACCGCTATCCGTTTAGCCCCGACCACTACAACTGTTTCATGACAGTATTATTGTATAAATGACTAATGACAGAGGGTAAAAAGTTTGGTTCCTATATCCTGATTTTCACTGCTTTTGAGGAGATTGGGGGCCATTTCACCCCAGGTTTTCTTCGATGTAATTTTCCCAATATTTATTTTTTACCCCTGTTATAAAAGTATTTCTATCTTCTGTAATGATCTAATAGAAGAAGACTAACGAACGTCTGATCTTCATGAGAAGAACGAAGTGAGAGAAATCTCTATGTCCAAGATCGAGCGGGTTGTCCGCCAGTGTAATGATCTAATAGAAGAAGACTAACGAACGTCTGATCTTCATGAGAAGAACGAAGCAACTGTTTAATGGTAATCTCAGATACAGCCTCCTCCAGGAGGCTACATGCATAATCATGAGTGGGCGGAGCCCTTACGTAATATCCATGGCATAGCATGTATAAGTAGACTTGCACAGTCCTAGCTAGTTAAGTATAATTAGCGATTTTAAGCAATGTGATAATAGGTGATAATTAATAATAATATAAATATAATGAGGTTACACAATGTTACGTAATGTTACATAACACTTCCTCTATTCGTAGTTGTTCAGGAAGGTTATTCCACAGCTGTTTACCCTTGTAAAAAACACTCATCCTGGTTTTTTCGCTCCTGACTCTTTTTATCTTTAGCATCTTGGCTTGTCTATTTCTGAGGGGTCTATCATCTGCCTCTAGACTTTCGTAATGTTCAAATCTGTCAAAAATCAATTTTAAAGCTGTGATTTCAGCTCTTTTTTCCAGTGGTAATAGCCCCGAAAGGGTTACCAACTCATGGTTTGTGTTTGTTTGGCCGAAAGAGACACTGAGAGCTTTATTCCATGTTTTTTTAATTTTCTTTTTCATTTCCTTACCATGATTCAAGGGTAAAAAGTTGGAAAATTCCAGAATCGGTAGAACATATGTCTTCATAATTACATTATTCATAAATTTTCTCCTACGGCAAATATCGCTGATTTTCCACATAGCTGTTCTTATTTGCTTTTCAAAGTGTTCTTTACACGATAGACCTTCGTTGATAATAGTACCAGTACTACCTAGATATTTGAAAGCCCTGACTCTGTCGATTTTCACTCCTTTACAGAGGAGATCTTTGAAGTTTTTCACTAGATTTCTACTACCAAATAGCTGGTACTTTGTCTTTTTTACGTTTGGTTTGAGAAAATTCTCATCGCACCATTTTGTGTACTTGTTGATGGTTTTCTGTGCTTTATCATGAAGGTCTATATGATTTTCACTTTCAACAAGAATCACCGCATCATCTGCATAGAGGATGAGGTGACCTGGATATTTGAAAAAAAGATAGTAGGATATTAACAATAGTGAGCTGTGGACTGACTGTCACGTAGTCCTATACTGAGATGGACCGCTAACACATTTTTTTGATAGAAAATACAGATGTGTTCCACGAAAAAGAAGATTGTGATTCCCGAAAAAAAAATGCATATAATATGTATGACATCACAAAAGTAATGGCTCCCGTCGGAGCTCCCGTCGACATATGTCGAGGATATGTTTGACATATGTCGAGGATATTCCACTATCACGTCGATCGTGAATGTAAGACGATCCACATAACGTGGTAGTGGATAACGGGATTTAGCTTATTGGGGCGTATGTTTCAACACACGTATATTGACGCAGTATATATTAGGCTATCTGGTTTGATGACCTGATCTCGTGGCATGAACATAATTTGGAGGAGGGGAAAATACCAATGTTTGCCTATGTCATGCAATAAGATGTTTACTCTCAAGTAAAAACCTCTTCGTCCCATCGTCATTAGAGTCAAAATTAGGCCTCGTTTAGTGTAATCCATCGTCATCTCGGACAAGTACTTTGGCTGTCTAGTTTTCGCTTTATTGGTTCTTGCTAAAAATCAAAGCTACACGTACAATATAGCTCTGCTAAAATATACTCAAAACACATACATTGTATGATAAAGATACTCGTATATTATTGACCAATAGTTAACATGCTTGTATTTCTTATGTTCCCAGATATATCGATGCTCTAGAGGGGATAATTAGAAGTTCGCGTGGACTGAAGCATTTATCTCTGGGTTGTATTGGAGAGCTCACTGACTACAGTGCTAGTCTAGTACCCTTGTTGGTTGACCGCCATGCCAAGAGTCTGGCAACCTTGCACGTTGCCAGTATTAAAGAAGATCCTGATATGTATGGGTTGATTGACCTACCCACTACTGTGTTCACCAATTTTCGTCGCCTCACATCCCTTGGCATTGATTATGATTATGTAACCCCGGAGCTACTGGAAGGTTTTGCTCAGAACAACCGAGCAAAACTCGAGCAACTTATCATCCACGTCCATGGTATTGAACCAGGTCGGCAGAATATCCCCAATTCTGTTTGGCAGTGCCTGGTCACCTACAATCCATTGCTGGAAGTGACCATCAACCTTATTCATTCTATCGATGGAGCCACAGGACTTCTCAACATCCTCCGACCTGCGCTCCCCCTCGCTCATCTCAGAATGTTCTTCTGCCAGCGCATCAACGTCTCTGCGGTGAATTTCATATCGCAGTATTCTTCCAACAGTCTCAAATCGGTGCACATCATTGATGGCATGATGGGTCATCAAACTAACTCCTATGAAGTGGACACCGACGAAGATCCCTTTGTCATGATGGCCTGGAAGTGCCCCAAACTGACCAGCTTCACATTGATAGGTATTCATATTGTGTTACAGGAATTCAAATCGTAGCAACTGATGAGTGGTAAAATTGAAATAAAAACCCATTAAATGAGCTCATTATACACTCTCTGTAAAAACGTAATAAATACAGTATCGGTATACATTTTAGTCGATTCAATCTAAGAGGAATTTGCCTGTTCTGCGTGCCACACTCCTTTAAAAAAAATATATATATAATGTTGGCGACCAGCATTAGAAATGATAGATGTCTAGTACATGTTTATTATTATCATGTCTGATTAAACTTTGCGTTCGTGTCTATATTAAATCAGTTTTTGAAGTAGGAGCCAAAAGTAGACATACTGTTTTATTAATGTACCTTTTATTGATGTTCCAGGCTATGAAATCTGCAACGATGATGTAGTAGCCATCGCCCGTCTCCGCGGATCAAATCTCACTAACTTTGCCATCCCTCTTTGCTGTATCTCCACCATTGAAGGCGATAATGAAAACAATGTATGGATGGCTTTCGGACAAGTTGGAGAAGCCTTCAATTCCGAGGTAAAAACATTGCTTTGATTATTTCCCACCTTTATAAGCAAACATTTTTTCTTTCTTTCCCAACATTCAGTCTTGAATTTAATTACACAGAGACATTTATGATCATTTATGATTGTTTTGACTGCCAATTCTAAATGTCTTTCTCATATAGTGCCTGTATATTTTCTGTTAAAATTCAGTTTCTGTCTCTGGAAGCTATTTACTGTGATCTATGATTGTCTGATTAATTTAATAACTATCCCTGCCTTGTGCCCGATATATATGTAGTAATGTTCTCCATTCTGTTAGTATAATTTTCGTGTTTACCGTGTAGATATCCAGAAGCCTGTGCCGCGACTGGGAACCTTTGAAAGAATGCCAGCTTCACCCTGCTGTTACCAACCCTCTTGCTGATGCTGAGACAGCTTACCTCGATCTGCTGCTTCAAGACCAAGGATACTAAGAGGCTTTCATGGAATACTAGAAACGAAAGAATAAACAGTGTCAAAGGTGGTAGTTTTAACGATCGCGAATGAAAAGCAAAAATATGACAATTACGAAAACCCAAAACTTGTCCATGACAGTCTGAAGAAACCCATGTTCAACAATTTACAACATAAAATTGTTTATGAACCATGTGCAATATGAAGAGGAAGACATGCTATTTTTATCTCTTAGTTTATAGCCAGTCAAAGCCAATGTTTCCTTTTTTAAAAATACTGGCTGAGTGGAATGGAAATGAGTATTGGTTCATTCGACAGACACCGGTTCCACAATCAGGAGGTGTCAAGCTCAGGGACAAACCAAGTTACTTTATGTAAAGTTGTTAATAGGTTGTTCAAATCATGAGAGCCCGGCTAAAAGGATTGGAGGCCAAACAACTGCGGGTCAGTTTGCTACAATCGGGACAGAAGGTCGAATAATAATCAAGGTGCTTTAAAACGTGAAAGATATGGACCTTAGGACTGAATGCCATCAGAGGACTAGTTAATAATCATGGTGCTCATCGTGTCCATCGTCTCCTGTACATAAACCGTGTAAGATAATATATAGGAAGGGATTTTGGAAAGACTGTCATGAGGTGCCACCTTTGCCAATTCCAAAAGAAATAAAATATTGGACGGAATTAAATGAAAGGAACTATGAATCAGCCAGTAACTAGAACCAATCAAGTTGACTGAATATAGTGGAGCGGCCAACAGCGACCACTCTGTAACATCTGTGATAGCCAGCGGAAGGACGGGTCTGTAGAACAAAAGGAAAATATATACTACAGTAAAACCTCTGCAGAAGGCAAACCAACAAAACAAAACAAGCAAGCACAAACTGTCATAGCCGAACTTGCTGAGCTTACATCTGCGTGTATTGTATGTGAAATCCGGGCCCTGTAGATCACCACCCATCGGTAGATCCAGGCTACCCGGCCTCTAGATAAGGTTTATATTTTGATAGTTTCACGAAGAAACCGCGGGATAACGGGTTTGTGTGACTTTATATATTAATGATAATGCTGCTGTTATATCGGTTAGTCCCATGTGGGGTCTTCCATCGACGTGTTCCCCTTACTATTATAAAATCAAATGGAAGCAGCTCAATTCATTAACTTTTAAGAAAACAGCATAGAAATTACACTATTTACAGCAGGAGCCGCCCAGTATTGTGTCTCTGCAGAATGCTCCAGCGGATTTCATGAGGCAGCTCGGCCAGATCTTCGCCCATCCTCGGGGCCGAGTACTTGATCGTCAATGAAGAACGTGAAATAAATCTTAAAACCTAACATTTTAAATGCAGTCGATCAGAAATATGTATCTGATGATTGACAGAAAACAACGCGCTAAAAAAACATAATTAGTATTCTGTCCACATAGATGGTGTGCTGAAATCTATTTGCCTTTATTTTTTGGTTTTCTATTGAAACTTATTTTATGTTCGTATTAATTGTCCCGTTACACATTGAAAAGAGAACTTTACTGCCGGGTATATTGTGTTGCAAGCTTACAGAGCAATAAGTCCAGCTTATAGTTATTTCTGTGAGGTTAGGAAAAAACTAATGTCACCTATTTTAGACATCCCCACCTCATGACTTATTTCTCAGAGAGAAAGAAAAATGTCGCACATTTGGTTGTGTGAGTATTCTTTTTATCTTTTATTAGCTGTGATTAATCTCTAATAGAAATCCTTTCATGATGGATACAAATTATGAAGTGTCATTCACGTTAATCATAAAAGTTGTATATATAATTATGAGTTGATCACTGAGACCTTATGAGGCCAGAAAGGAAGAAGAAACTTTTGCATTCCACATCTTTTGCATTACCTTGCTGGTTCCAAATCACAGTATACATATAGCCCAGCATTACACACCGTAGCAAAATCTTCTCCATTCTTGTCATAATTGCCTTTATATATCCAACTTGATAGCAGAAAATGTAACAGAGGAATGGGTTTTGGGCAAATGATCTTCAGTTCATCGACCTCGAACCTCATATTACAAACTCAGGAAAATCATAGTCGAAAAAACTGGGAATTCTGTTGCGTAAAGTCTTTAAAAAAGATCAAACCAGTGGGGAAATGATTGAGTCTGAACATCACATAACTATTTTCAGCTGTGCTGCGTTTTGTTCGTATTAGCAATCCAAATATAATAAACCATTCTTTTATGTAATGGTATTCTCAGAAACAAGGCTAACTTAATTCAAGAAGCCAGAGATCATTTGTCTATAACCCAAGCATGTTAGAGGGTCATACATCGGGTTTACCGGTGTTTCCTGTGCAGCATATATATATGTATATATATATATATATATATATATATATATATATATATATATATATATATATATATATATATATATATATATATATATATATTATATATATATATGCTGAGTCTTAACCATACCTTGAGATGACCCATGGGCTAAACTGCTATCTATATATTGGTATGCAAATGAGGGTCATCGGTGGTATAAAATCACGCGGCGAGCGTCCGTTGCTCAAAGATTATGTCAAGTGAATATTATTCTGAACGGTGTGAAGATAGACAGCTGAAGATGAACTGAGTATAAATGTGAATGACACCAACTGTTCATTAAGCGGAAGTTCCTTTTATTTACTTATCTATATAGCTTACCACTTATATAATGTCATTCTCATACTGCTCTGGCATCTGCATATTACTGTTATGAATGCGCCAATCATTAGATGCTTGCTATTTCTCAACGTCCTCCATATTTAAAGGAATATCCGAATGCTTAGGCTGTGTTGCCTTTTTGTAGATGCTATTCCACCATCCAATTCTAAGGCCACCGGTGCATGACAATCTACGGGATGGTAATAATTCGCAGTAGCTTTTTCTGGTGTCCTCAATCATTTTGTAATCAAACGAGGCTTTTTCATGTTGAATAATGTATCCAGTATACATCAGTATAAAAACGAATGCAGGTTTGCTGGCATACCGGATGGGGAAAAAAATCCGAAAATGGTGATAAAATTATGTGTAAAAAGGGCATTAGGTCGTGGATAGATAAACAGATTCTATGGATGTTTTTTTCATTCAGGTTGAAGCGATATCTATTTAAAGCCATAACTATCGTGATGCATCCAACTACCACAAAAAAGTATTATTGTTACAATATACTGATCTGCACAAACTCTAATGGATTTAATATTACCGTAGTCCAATATTGCCTGATAATTATTCAAGAACATTGGCTTTCTAGTTATATTTTTCCACCTAACTTTGGCTAACATGTTATCTATTATACATGTTTGGTGGGTTTTGTTTTTTTATTATAGAAAAATGGAAGTAAAATAGTTACATTTTGTTTCTAAAATAATGAAGTGGCTATGGGCGGTTGGACACCTATTGAAAACGTTGCTTTATATTTATTACTTGATGCATGTATAGACTGCCCGAGGGAATTATAGTTAGCACTGTCGACAGGTACTATCAACCTATTTTAATGTAAAGTAGTGAGTAACATATCTGACGGTAACAACTAATTATATCATTATATATATTAATTACGGCATGCATTTTTCCTACACGTTATTATTCACATAGAGTGCCACCCTTTTGTTTTCTAGCCATTGCTATGTCGTTTCTATGACTGTTTATTGAACTTTGTAGAATAGTGTTAGCTAAATTGTGTCTCGGTATAAGTATGCCTGAACACTGTCGCTATTTCCTTCCGTTATTCCTTACGTACATATCTTGAAATTATGAACCACATCTTGATGTTTATATGTTTATGACGGTGTAGATTGAAGAGGTAAGATCCCACTGTCTTAAGTGTCCTTGACAGATGTTGGGCTAACACTGTCCAGGGTATTTATTGAAGATATGGTCTATTTTTGTCAGATATTTTGATTATTTTTGCTTAATATAACGATAAAAGCAGGTGTCTGTATGTGAACAATGAGAATATTATATCACCAGTGACACGATTAGCAGGAAAGGTCTGCGACGGGTGAAATTGTTTGGTTGTGTCCATACCCTACAGTTTAAACGAGGTGAATTTCCTTATTCTCAAAAGGCGCCAGGGCTAATTGATTAAATGATATTCGTGGAAAATATCATGACATTGGTTCGGAGTTAATAACTCTAGCAATGTTACCACATTGCTTCCAGTACATCTAAGTCAGGAAGTCCTATATGACGGACTCTCACCTATTATGATACAAAGAGCGGTGCTAAAAATTATTCCACCTGTCGAATATGCACCGGAGTTGAATTGTCGTTATAAAATCTGCCCTAAGTCCAGTGTCAGTCATCTGAACACATAACACTACCAGCCAACTCACACCTATGCACGCCATTGGTCGTCAACAGCAACAGGGCGCAGGTCGCCAGAATTAAATACAAAGTGTTTATGATGACAAGTATCTTAAGATAAACTCATGGATGTTGAGGATGAATAGTGGTCATTTTATCGAACCATTACTGTATGAGTAAATATATCTGCTCTCAGCCTCTGGTCAATATCTCGCTTAGTTATGAGCAGTAAACGAGGATGTTCTTCACCATTACCATGCTATGACCTATAGCCTTGCATACGAAAAAAAAAATACATTCCGAATGTCATCAATATGTTAAGAAGCTCAAGACACAATAAGTAGAGATATGGTATATACGGCTCTGTATCAGAGATGCGTTATGGCCGAAGTGTATGGAAGTTGTTATAACTCAAAATGGTCTACTGTGAAGAACAAATATCAGCTGTAATTAAGACCAACACTACCTCTCACGTTGGTTGATGTATAACAATGATGACACAGTATAATATTCTTAAGTGGAAAATTACACCACAGAATGGCGAATGACTTGGGGTAACCCTTACGGAACGACTGTGATAACTACGAAATAGATGCCTCGCCATGGAAGCCAAATAAACTCACAATCAATATCTTGGCAGCTAACATGCCGGTTGAGAATATAGCTATGACCTAATCCAACATGTCAGACCGAGGGAGTTCATCTGTAATGTTGAATACTTTGTTTTTTGAAAACATGGGTTTGTGATAACATTTAAAGTCTAAAGGAGTGACTCTTATGTGTCGATTGATATTTTTTCTTATTTGATAACTTATAGATGTTTACTAATTACGATGTAAATATTAATTATTATGTAAGATCTGACTTCGCAAAACAGATACCCCTTGAGTGTACCATCCAAGTGGGATACAATTTCGTTGGATCTGAATATCTTGTGCATCTTAAATATAATTTTCTCACTTATGAAATCTCTGGGGTGGCAAATCCTTATTGTTTATCGCTTGGCAGGTTCTAATTTTTGCTGTTTATACCTACAATCTTTTAAATATTTTGTTTGTGCAAATTTCACAAATAGGTTCCATCCAGTTACTGACTATAAAATGATGTGGCAATGGTCTGTCTGGATATCTGATATGTAATTCTTACGGTGTATTATTCACTACAAAGTTTAACATTCCAATGAGCCAAAGGTTTCCAAAGCTGTACAGTAACATCCCGAATACTCGTAATTAATGATAACTCAACAATTTGAGCGATGGGCCGTTCGAGAGTTGACTAACTTTATGACCTTTGTTACATGATAAATTTCCTCACACGACGGAACTGTGTTCAATAAATTATAACCATACAAAGTACAAACAGGTACCATTAATACCTTGAAGGCAGTCCAGATTTTGAGGGTGGACTTGGCTTGTAGGTTAGTTTAAAAAGAAGTTCAAGATCGAAGGATATTAACAAAGGCAGCTATGCGTATTGATCAAGTCAGATCAGTAAAGTTTTACCATCGAGGTATCGGTTATAGATATAGTGTATTTAGTGGTCACATACTAAGACAGAAACCCAAAGACCATCTGTGTATATAAGCGAAGAAAAAACTGACAAATTGTAGTGCGGGTCACTGGTTCACAGAGCAGACCAATGTATACATGATATGATATCACGGTGAAAAAAAGATAAATCTAACAAATATGGATCGATGTAAAATCTATGCGAGACCTTTTTAAAGAATTTTATCTATAACTCTTTTGTATCGACCAGAAAATGAAAGGAGAGACAGGTTAGAAGTGCCTCGTTGACAAGTGGACATGTGGCATTAAATTCATTAGTCCGCCCGCTTTGTCTACCATCTATAGACAGTCATGTTAGTAGGAATAGTCTTGTGATGATTTTATTTCACCATGTATGTTGTGCGTAACCCACGCCTGGTATCTATTTAATTTACATATCGAAACTATTTTTTATCATTCACTTTTTTCCTTAGATATAATAGAGTATCATGCATGGTTAAAGCTCCTTTACTTAGATATTATGAGGATGATTATTCGTGGTGTATCGGTCGAGCTCGGGCTTTTCAGCCTTACAATATTCTAATATTATCTTCATACACTTCTCCTACTCCGTGTAATTAGCGGTTTGGGAAGGGTATTTAAATCATACTATCCAGCTAATAATACAAATATAGTTGGACACGGAAAGCCTTTTCACTATGTATTACTAAAATATTTAAGAAGTGTCTCCAAATTACTCTCGGACAAAAACCTGGCCTGGTTATATAATACCTTTATAAAGCAATCTCTAAAATTCATTTATATTAAAAATATCTGTGTAATAATGCATGATAGATATACACATAGAGATCAAATAACAGGTTTCTGGTTTTTGTATTTAGGTATATTACTCTCTAAACAATCATATTCGCTTAACGTTTGACTTTGGTCAGCTCCATAATCATGTATCATTGCTTAAATCCTGTCAAATCGAATGTCAAATTTATCCTTGATGTTAACTCTCTGCAGGCACTAATTAGGCCTGTAAATGTGTGCAGATACCATAAGGGTGCCACATTCAAAATTACCTACATACATATAATATATTGAGAACTTATTGCATGGATTGTAATCTGATGATGTAGGAATTCTAGTCGAATGTTCTTGCACGGGTTTTATTCGGACCTGAAAAAATTTACACCGCCCCGTGTAAGGGAAAGGACAATAATATTAAAGACCCTTTGGCCTTAAATGATATGAAGAAATGTATTTTATCCCAACATACATAAATTTGATTATTTCAATAAAAATATTAGCAAGCACTATCTGAGTTGCATGAGTGATTTTTCCTTGTATGTTTATTAACGGAGGGTACAGGGCGTAATGTTTTGAATGAAACACTCCTTTTCTGAAATCGGTATACAGAAACTTTTTGTATAGAGTATTTGTATAGAGCCTGAATATACACACATGTGCGATAGTAAATAGAGGTATCAGTTTAATATCTTTAGATCAAAATTTATAAAAAAAAATTGGGATATCTTACAGAGTAGTTCAGCAAACATACCGTGTAGGGGGGGTCTGGGGCATGCTCCCCCAGAAAATTTTGAGCAAATTGAGTGCCTTTTTAGTGCGTTCTGCTCATTTTGAGGGCAATTGCTTATGCATTTTAAAAGTTCTTATATGCTTTATGTTCATCGCCCTATCAATATTTTTGAGATATCAATTTCTCAAATGCGTAGCAAAGTATCATTATGTAATTAAATAATTTGAAATAGAAGAAAAAAGATTATAATAATTAGCATCTTATTTCGAATGCATTAAAATCTTCATAAGCTGTACTACCGGTACTTTAAACCAAAAGATGAATATTATCTTCCTGGAACAGACAGCCATCATTGAATAATGATCCCCGGAAACATAAGAAATTGACCAAATATTGAATATCTATAATATATAAAGACTATTATAAGAATTTAAGGACATGAGAATTAGTTCCACGATATATCAGTAGTATTTTTTAAGAAAACCCAAGTTTATACAGTTTCTGAAAATGTTAGGAGGCTTTATGATGAGGTAAGGAGATAGCCAGAAAGATTGTTCAATCAATTGTATGACGTGTTGACGGCGGGTTGGCAGGGGATACAAACTATTCAATCTAGAAAATGTTTTGGTCCTAAATGTCCCCCAAATCGTAGTTTGGGTCACATAGATCGTAGCATCGTATTTTGATGCTGAAATCGTAGTAACTACGGCGAAATCGTAGAAGTTGGCAGCTCTGTAACTACTTGATATTGTATTGAAATAATTCTGATACAGGTAACCAAAACTCAAAAGTTAAAAATGTTTTTTTTAAATTATAATTACCTTCACAACTTCCAGTTTCCAGTTGCTAATACTAGGGGAGAGTGGGGAGACTTGGGAGTGTGCTGGTTTCACAGTCTGCTTTTTAACACCCAAATTGATATTCCTCCTATTTGAAATGTTACCTGTTGTGATTTTAGCACTCAGCTTACAGAATTGCGAATACAAGCAAAAGTTTTCAATTTTCGGAAATTTCCTGGATTGGCAATGATTTTTTAAGTATTCTAACTTCATGGCGACCATTTAAAAGAAAAATCACAGATAGTGGAGACTTGGGATACGTTGGTGGAGGAGACTTGGACATATTTCCCCTAGTGCAGGGGTAGAGGTAACTGGAGGTAGGTGTGTGTGGTGGAAGCACTAACTGGGGTAAAGGTGTGTCAGGGGCTGAGATAACTGGAGGTAGAGGTGTGTGCGGGTAGAGGCAATAGGATAGAGGTGTGTGGGGGTAAAGGTAACTGGAGGTATAGGTGTGTGGGGGTAGAAGCAATAGGGTAGAGGTGTGTCAGGGTAGAGGGTAGAGGTAACTGGAGGTAGAGCTGTGTGGGGGTAGAGGCAATAGGGTAGAGGTGTGTCGGGGTAGAAGTAACTGGGGGCAGACCTGTGGAGTGGTTGAGGTGTGTGGGGGTAGAGGTAACTATTAAAGAATCAATTCGACTCGTTCAGCTACTATAAGTGCTGCACCCCAAGTTAGGGACTTTGCTTTATTACCCCTTTTTTAAAAAAAATCCTTGAAAATTAACATGTTTTCTTTGTTCATAAGACTTAAGATAGATACTAGTAGCCAGAATCCTGTCCAAGTTCCAAGTGATTATGATTTTTGTATCATTGAATTCGAATTTAGAACCTTAAAATGGAATATTTTCCTCCAAATGGTCATATTTCAATTGTGCCATAGGCATTTTCATGGTATTTTTTTCAAGAACTCGAGACCTGATGGTCTGCATATATATCAAAACTTCGATTAAAAGAAGAGAATTAATCAAAATTTTAAAATAGATTGACTCCACATATTGTATTTCTAAGTAAAGAATCAAAGAAAAGAAAATTTATTTCCACAATTACAAAGAAAATACAGTTCTTGTCATTCTTAGCTTTTGACCATACATATTGAAATCATTCAAGAATTTTATCACATTGTCACATATGTATAAATTGGGTCTAACCTTACCCTAAAATATGTACTCTAGTTTACTCTAGTTTACAGAAATGTAAAATATTTTGCGATACAGAAAATATAGTTTGTGACAGAACACAGAAAATTGCTTGTGCCCTTAAGTGAGCCAGGGAAAAATGTTGTTTGAGTGAAAAATATGGGCCTCTATGTGATTCTAAAAAGTGTCATGTTAATCCTTACAATCCTAGATTTCTCCTAAATGGCCATTTTTCAGTGAAAATTGGGACATTTCGTCTTTCAATTCTTCACCCTGCCATTCCCACCATTATGATAGTACAAAGTTGACATATGTGCCAACAATTGGCAAATTTAATTTTGTATATTCAATATGGCCCCCAATGCTGCAGAACCATTTACCTGAGAGAAATTGCCATGGAAACAGTTGAAAGTCAGGATTTTTGTGACATTTTAAATGCGGTTACCATGGAAACAGCTGTTAATATGAAAAACAATTCTTGTAATTGTGCATGTGACAGTTTCAAATATAGATAGCCTTGAATCTTTTCTTTTATTTGCCTCGATCGCCACCACATGTGACCACTATTCCATTACATCTCCCTCACTCCCCGTTTGGAAGGAAAAGGATAAGTCATAGCATGCACCTGTTCACATAGTAATTGAGTAATATGAAAATATAGTTTATATAAAAATATATATATTGTTACGGTTTTCCTTTTCATATTGTCCATGTTCGTGTAATCGTTGGGCCTGGTCTTCCAGAGCCTGGTCCCAGAGATGATCTAATGATGATGTTGAATACGCCATATTTAATAAAGATGCTGGATTACTCTAATTCTCGTCTTCTGTATGATTACTGGTACTTATATTTGCCAAAGATATCTGCGCTTTGCGAGGGAGGAAGTCAAGGAGTTGTTTGCAGTTCGAGTCTCAGGTTTATTATGTGAATCGTCAACAAACAGGGGTTTATATAGTACAAGGATAAGTGAATCGTCTATCGTTATTCGCCTGTCACCATTCGTTATTCGTCTTTCGTCATCATGACATTACTTTTAATAAAAATATTACTAGACGATTCGTCAAACTGAGCAAATCGCCAGGCGATTTACCTTTTATAGAGAAATACATAACACTAACGATACAATAGCATACCCCTATAGTCTGTTCTATAACAATATCTAATGATTTATAAGTTCAGTCTGTCCACTGGCTTGATGTGGCGCCCTGCTCTTGACCTTCTGGAAAAACCATTTACTTGAGGGCTTGCTATCGTTACCTCCACTTCTGTTGGTACTGACTCACTGACCGGTTCTCTACCTCTACTGACTATACAATGTTGTTGTTCTCTAGGTGGTACTATTCCCTGCAAGTCATGCCCGCTCACCATCTCTTTAAATTCACCTGGCACTTTTCTGACATGTTTCCTGTTCCTACGTACTAATTTGCCCCCTTCAGTTAACACATTATAGAATCTGGGACAGACTTCTTTTATTACCACACCTTTGTCTGCCCATTCACCATTCTCATTCAGTGATCTTACTGTGTCTGTTACCTGCAGGGGCGAAATATCTCTGGCTCCTTCATTATAATACCTGTCCAACACTTTCTCTTCTGTTCCACTCTTCTTGCATTCACAATCTATTTTGAACTCTGGGAGTAATCCCCTGACATTGCGACCCATTAATTTCCCCGCTGGGGACTTACCACCCAGACCAGGAGCCCTACCACCCAGACCAGGAGCCCTGCGATATCCCAATAATGCTAAGTAAGGATTCTCCCCACTCTCCTTGCTTTTCTTTAACATGCTTTTTACAATGCCCACTGCCTTCTCTGCTTTACCTTTGGACGGTGGATACCTGGGGCTGCTGGTCCTAGTCCACACTGTGTTGTAGATAAGTTCTACTTCCAGGCTGTCGGACTCATAGAAATTGATGGTATAATTTCTATCTTCCGGCTCCCAGAATGAGAGTATGTTGTATCTTCCTGTCACTCTGTATGTTACTCCACTCCACCCAGGTGCTCACCTTTGCTCACCCAAAGAAGGCTGGGTTGCCTTCCCTAGGCAGGCTATTTATAGCTCCCTGGCTAGAGCTCCTCTACTCACTCAGGTAGTGGAAAAATTTGCTGTGTATCAGCAATTCCTCCACCCCTTAGAATGGGGATAATTTGTGTATTAAAACACAATTAACCATGATCTTATTTGGTTCTCCACCAGTGATATAATAGGGTGTTGCCCCTATAAATATATACTTGTAGTGGGTTTGGGTATTGTATATAAGAAAGGTATGGGACATGTAGTGTCCATTCTTATTGTTGTGTGGTGCTGTCCGCTGAGGTTGGTACACTTGTACTAACCCAGTGGGCAGTACCAGCTTATACCATAAACATTTACCTTTTAGGAAGAAGTTTCCTTAATGTTCTTATTTTACCCTGTGTATATGTCGCTCTTTATCTTGTTATGTACAAGCCTCTTGTATCACACTTATGTTCATGACTTCCGAGAATAGGTTTATCATCTCTTTGTGTTTTATATCAACCTTCGGATTTGACACCATGTTTGTGTTGGTGCGTGATTTATGAGGTGGCCGGACCACCTCCACTGGTCAGGTCGTTGGGGAGCTTGTCCCGTGTTGCTCAATAAAAGGTGTGCAAAAGGTCTTTCCTTGTTGGAGTCTTTTATTGGCGTAGTTGAGCGGATCGGATCCGAAAGATCACTACATACTTCTAATAAATGATTAAGTCCTGGGACTTATATACTGTCCTAAATTTTGAATAACTTCGGTGGTAGAGGATAGAAGTAACAGAGTCGGTAGCTGGTAATGGACTGACTACTCTAAGGCAGCTCTCGCTACCCCAAAGCAGCTCATTCTTTATTTAGAACATCCCGGGTCTACCTAACTGCTGAGCAACACAAGATTGTAACACTATGAATAAACCCAAATTCATTCTCAAACTTCTTAAACGCTGTTGATGCGTATTGTGGGCCGTTGTCACTATATACTGTCTGCGGAACCCCAAGCCTTGCAAAAATACTCTGCATGTGTAATATTACCGCCTCTGACATAGTACTTTCTAATAGGGCCAGCTCTGGATAATTTGAGTAATAATCCACTAGCAACAAATACGTGCGGCCCTCCCAATAAAATAAATCCGTACACACTACTTCCCAGGGACCAGCTAGAACTTTGTGCACGGTCACTAAGGTTTCTTTTGTTTGACGTCTGACTGGAGGTGTACACCTTAAGCCCTATAACTACAGCAAGATTTCTTACCGCTTCATCATATTTCGCTATCCCCTTAGTAAGATAAGCTTGAGTACCAGCTTTTTCAGCCACGGAGCAATTGTGCTCCAACATTCCCTCAATGTTATCCCCTTTGCGATAACGTTCCAACATGAGAGCACCATGGCAATAAAGTAATTTCTCGTTAGTGATATATTTTTAGCGTTCTTCCTTCGGCAAAATCTAGAAATACGGTACCTACCCTTTTTGGCTTTTTCAGAGGAACGAGAAACAGATTTATGAGCATTCTTACGTCTCAGCTTATGGCGTTTATGAGTCTTCCGACCTGAAGAACTAGATGAGGACCTAGCAGTGGAACTGGAGTCCTCGTCAGAAGAGGACAAACTAGAAGAATGTACTGTACTTAATGGCTTTAGGTCAGATCAGATCAATATTGACGTAGGTGTACCTCAGGGTAGCTTATTAGGGGCATTAATTTTTTTGATTTACATCAATGATTTGCAAAATTGTCTATCCAATATAAATGTGAACACAAAAGTATGTCTGGCAATGTATGCGGACGATACGGCAGCTAGTGTCACGGGAGAGTCACTAGAAAGTTGTATGACAACCTCTCAAACGGTAGCTACGAGTGTCAATAATTGGATGCGGGCAAACAAGCTGCGGGCAAACAAGTGCAAATTTTGGGGTCTAAGCGTAAACTAAACAAAATCAATAGGCATCAAATAGGGTCAATCTACATTGATGGGAATGTGCTCGCACAGGTGAAAAATGTAAAGTACCTCGGCTTTGATATTGACAGTTGTTTAAGTTTCAATGGCCATTTCCAAAAAATCAAAAATACGGTACAAGCCAAAATCAATCAACTTGGTAGAGTCAGATACTTCATAGATCAAAAATCAACTGTAACCATCCTAAAAGCCCATGTACTACCTCTCACAGAGTATGGTGCAATGTTTTTTAAACTAGCGAATGCTAAATTGATTAAGAAGATACAAAGTGCATTCAATAGAGGTATTAGACTGATAGAGTATACAAATTATATACCTATCTTGGATATCATGGCGCGCCATGGACTCCACACGGTTGAAAGAAGATGCCTTATATCTCTACTGGGTCTTATGTATAACTTGAAAGATCTAGATAAGTATATACAAGAAATGCCTAGGATTACTAGGCAAGCAGAAGGAATAAATATGAAGGTGGAACAACCGAAAACTGAAAAATTTCGCAAAAGCCCGAACTATTTGGGTCCATTTATGTGGAATAACTTGTCGGTTGAATGCAAAAATATGTCGTGGGCCATGTTGAAAAAGGTCTTAAAGGATAGAGATAACCTTTAATGAAGCTGTAAAACAGAATAGAAGGTCACAGCTGATAAGTTGGACATGAAGCTGAATGTATGTTTGTCGAGTGTAAATGTAGCACTCGTCTCGGAATTTAACAGCATTGTATATCACACTCAATTACTTGGGTTCGAAATTGATGATTGATTTTAATTGTATGGACTGACCCTATGGGTATGTTTTTAGAGACTGGCAAAAAAAATGTAGAAAATGAGATAACGGATGTTGTTGAATAACGAGTATTAATGAAATTAAACTAATTTTTAACATCTTATTTTAAATGTACTTAGTGTAATTGAACTGCTGTCTATCATAAAGGTAAAATTAAGAATAAGGTTAAAAGATATAAATTGATGATTATGTACCACCAACTTTTCGACAAATGAGAATTATCACTGTGTGAAGTTTTGTCAATAAAATTTATTAAAAAAAAAAAAAAGAAGTAGCAGTCTTAGCCACCCTTGACCTGCCACAGCCGGCACCTCTGGGTGGGGTCCGGCTCCTAGACCTGGAATGTCTATGTCTCCTCACGGACGAAATTTGTACAGCGGATTTCTTATCCAATGAAACAGCGGACTTCTTATCATCAGCGAATTCTGCATCCCCCTCAGATTGGTCTATATGGTTATCTCTCAAAGTCAAATTATAAATCATATCCTCCATTCTGGACAGCCTATTATTAGTATCTCCAACTGAGTCAGACATACCACCCAATTTGTCACGGACCTGTCTCCCGGACTCCCGGAACTCCTTAACTTCCTTACAACCAGCTTTGTTTTCACCTTTCCCAGCATTACTAGCACCTTGCTCTGGAATATGAGCAAACATGCTATGACCAGCATTAGAACCCCTACTATGTCTTGGGCGTTCATTATTACTGGAAGTTGTATGTAAAGGTGGGAAGTCTGCATTGCTGTCAGTTAGCTCAGAAATGGATTTAAGTGATTTATAACCTGCCTTACCAGTTTTGGGCTTGGCGCCGACACCTGTGGCTGTCGGTGACCAAGCAGACCAGTCAATTAGTCGAGAAATGTCATTCTCTGACTCAAATCCTGCCTCATTCTCTCGTTTTGGCTTACTAAAGACAACAGAATCACTGTCGGACAGGTTCTGATAGCCGCACTTCTTACCAGTATATAGGTGGTTCATGCCTAATTTTGCAAGTCTTGCAATAGCATTGATTCTTCATGGCGAGAGAGTAGACATTTTTTTAGCCGCACTCGATGAGTGCTTGAGGCAGAATGAGTATACTTGGCAGTGGTCAGGTGGAGTGTGGACACACCGCTGGTGGCGCCACCTTAATATAGCGATCCCAAATGTTTATTCGAGATGCGCAATAAATTTGACATGCACTACATTCCCCTGACACTCTTTCAATATCCTTGTTAATACTTGGCCAAAATATGGCTGTGCTGGCTAGATTTTTCTGCTTCTCAGCACCTAGATGACCCTGGTGTATTATTCCCAGCATTTCTTTCCTGAGTGTGACCGGAATGACAATCTTGATGGCCCGCATGATTACTCCATTTACCAAAAACAATTCATTTTTATGTGATTGAAAACCTGGACAGTCCCCATTTTTCAAACCGTTTAGAATACAACTTTTTACCGCTACTAATATTGGGTCTTTGCTGGTCTCCTCTGCGATTCTACCTAGTTGTTTTTCGGTGGCTGAGATCGATTTGAATACCATGTTAACTTGTGCCTATACTGAAGTAGTGTGTTACTATATGGGCGCCACCATATTGTGCGCGAAAACGATGCGCAGTGACTCGGGGGACAGTATTACCCTTATACACAATGGCTATGCATAGCTAAGGTGTCGGCGGACTTCAATTATCATGCTCTTATTGTTTTATACTGCTACAACCTATAGTTTTCATCCTTCTTAGAGGTTTGGCAAGTATATAAGAGCCTGCCCTGGCGATTTGGCATGAAAAATCGTAGAGCGTTTCACCTTTAATTACATTTTACAGTCTGTATATTTCATATGCATATTTGATTACAATTACCCCAACCTACATCCCAAATCTGTCACAGCCTATTTTCTGCCATAAGTTATATATAGTATAGTTATAATCATGTGTGATTATCCCAAGTATAGCTTTGTGAGCCCAGCTTTGTTACTGGGCTTTGGATCGGAGCCGATTGAGAGAGGGCGGATAGGTTTGCTGTAGTTTGTGTAGAGTTGTAGAAGTTTGTAACCCCTCACTATAACAATAAAATCAATGTTTAATGTCTTATCCCCCTACTTGTTACCTTTCAATGCTTGATGTGAAGAATTAATAAACTGCGGGCAGAGTTTTCATCTGCTCCTCCCCCAAAAAACGGCGAGTGAGCCATTCTGTTTCCACTAAATGAAATGGCAAAAAACAACAACTGAGACGGGCTCATCGTTTTCCCCTGCCCCTACCGTTGTAACCGTGACCTAAATCGTGACCTCCGTTTTTTTGCTCATTTACATACTTTTGGGCATGCGCACTGAGACCTAAACATGTCGGAGCGCCATGTTCCAATATCGAAAAGATTCTGGAACAGATATGCAG
The DNA here is from genome assembly GCA_942159475.1 of Sthenelais limicola. Lineage (NCBI taxonomy): Eukaryota > Metazoa > Annelida > Polychaeta > Phyllodocida > Sigalionidae > Sthenelais > Sthenelais limicola. The sequence goes on along the minus strand of OW804096.1, from coordinate 90,137,230 downwards.
ATAATAAACCTAGCAGTTCTCTGTGTATTTTGCACATCCTCTCCCAGGAATGTACTGTAAGCACCACAAAATATTACTGATTAAGGGCATATATTCATGACAGGTGTTGCTTGAGTATTTTGTCTGGACAAACTAGAGAACTTTGAGCTGCCCCATTTTTACCGAGTCTTACGTTCGACCCTATATTCAATAGTAAATATATAGGGTTGATGATTTGGCTATCCCAAGTACAGTGCCGGCTCTGGAGGTGTCAGGACTGAATGGCCAAAAACCTCTATAGCCAAAAGAAGTTGGGTTGCTATGGCTAAAAGTTTATACACCTTTCCCAGCCTAGAGGCGACTGTCACCCGGCGATTGTTAACACCTGTGTGGTAGGTGGTGGGACTGAATGGCCAATGAGATAATATGACTAGATATTATGTTGTTAAATGCAGTAACTAGTAGCCGTTGATTAAACGCTTAAAATGACTGAACCTGATTAATTGCATATTTGACTAACTGATTCATACACATGTAGTGGTATTGGTTTACTTCCTCTCCGAAGCACCAGCTGGAGCTACCACTGTGTGCTATTTCTCTGTGTCATATTACTGAGATTAGAAGTCAAGCGTATTTCTATCTCCTATTTCTCTCTGGCAGCATTTTACAGTGTTATTGTCTAACCTTAATGTATAAAGGACTGTGGCCTTAGTGCCCGTGTAACTGTAAAGTATTTCAAATCTTTTATTAATTAGTACTGATGTTCATGTACTCCGAGACACCATGTGGTACTGTGTACCTGGATTGGTGTACAGGTCCGAGAACCAGCTTCGGACAGGTCTTGCTTACCTCTTGAGTCTGAATAAACAGAGAACGGTGTAGGAAATCACTCTTTTGTCTTATTCTTTGCTAAGAGAACTGGGTTGTAGTGAAGAACACTACACACAGCTAATATTTAAATGTTTTACCCTAAAAAATGGGAGTTTAAAAATCTGCATGCAATGCTGTATTTGTATACAGTATAGGAATTCATATATCGAGCAACATCAATTTGGGTGTTATTTATAGATGTAGAAAGTATGTTTTCCATGCAGTGGCTAGAAAACGATTAATCATCATTTTTTGCCATGCAGTAGCTAGGAAGCGTTTAGGATTCGTTTTGTAGCTATTGGCAAGATATGACTCTAAACGACATTCCCCTTTCCACATGAAGGAATTAAGTAACTTATATTTTCAATATAACATTTACCCATCCAATGCACAATAATAGAAATTGGTTGCCAAGCGTCAGGTAATTTGACTAGGTAGGCCTATAAGGTGTGGAATGCAGGGACTAGTAACCGTTGATTAAACGTTTTAAAAACATGTTATTTTACAGTCTCAGAAATATTTTTTATGCGAAGTACAAGTTTACATGATTTATTTAAGGACTATACGAATATAACTAAATTACACTGAGCTGTGAAATTCATTCCAAAAATTTGAATCCTTGACCACTGCCCGAACAGCTTTTGACCAACTCAAAGTTACTGCAACTAAAAGTCGTTCATTAAGCACTCAACAACGTTTACTAAAAACTTCCCAACATGCAGGAGATCCCTTTCGATTGGCAACGAATGCATTGCAATAAAATATTTTTCAATTCAATTCAAAGGCACAGGTGTCAAAGGTATAACATTTGGACATAGGGACTGCCGCCATCCCTCGATGGGAGGCGGCGGGCAAAGGTGTCAAAACAGCTTTTGGACATAGAGGCTTTTGGACATAGCAACCCGGCAGCTGTCACCTTATTGGGGTAATCACCCATACTGGTCCATAGGCTACATATTATATTAGATACAGTTTTCGAAAGGTTATAGCTATGTCTATATGCCTGAAAGATTTCGTTTATGTAAAACAAATATTTCATGTACTTTTGAGTCGTTTCTTCATAAGTAACTTTCAAAGCCACACTCCCGCAATGCTATAACACTGGTGTGTTTATTGACTCATGTCCCCCAATGGCTGTGGGATGGCCGCGCACCGTAGTTTGTTTAGCGCCGATGGCGCCGCCACCAGTAACACAGGACTCCCCTATATTTCACTGTCTGCCACATCATTAGCCTTAACCTGTGAAACTACTGGATACCCTTGTGACAGTGTATCTGCCAAGTATAGATTTTTTCCTGCACCCAAGTCAACTTAAAGTTGTATCTTTTTATTTTTAACATCATTCTTTGCAACCTCGGTGTTAGATCATTTAACTGTTTAACATACACTGCAATGAGCGGCTTATGATCTGTCTTGACCAGCACATCTGCTCTACCATATACATAGTAATGAAATTTTAAACATCCAAAAGTAATTGCTAGACATTCTTTTTCTATTTGCTCATACCTGCGCTCATATTCGGCCATACCTCTGGCCGCGTAAGCCACTGGTTTCCAGTTATCTTCATGCAACTGCAGAAGCACTGAGCCTAATCCATCCTTTGACGCATCATTTGAAATTTTAACTGGCAACTTTGGATCATAATACATGAGAACCGGCTTACTGGCTAGAGACTCTTTAATTTCCTTGAATTATTTATCATGCTCTGGTCCCCACACCCACTCATTTCTCTTACATAACAGGTTTCTGAGGAGTACACGGGCAGTTCTCATGAAACGTTGACAATTGCTCTATTTTTTGTATTTAAAGATTTTTATTCAGTCAAAAACATTGTGCAACGAGATTACATTTTTCTCAGAGTTTGCTGATTCTTATTTAACCAATAATTACATAATTACTAAGAGTGATGATGTTGTTCTCACAAAAGTTCGCTAAATTATAGTGGAGTTGTCATTCACACAAAAAGTTATCTACAGCAAAAAATAGAAATGGAAATGGAAGATAAAATTCAATAAAATACATAGACGCATAAAAACAAACACGAGCGCGTTGTTCAAATCATGACATTCCTACATATTTTACACAAATCCATTATATAATTCTGATATTCCAACAAATGTATTCGCACGAGCAGAGTTGATATCCAAATCATGTAACTATCTACATATTCCTAGAAGACCATGGGATCGGGAATAGCCCATACCCCTTCAGTGGCTCTGAAAGATTCCAAGCATAATTTTTTGATACTCACAGAGAAGGCAGATTTATCATCTATCCTCCTTGTGCTTATAGGTACTACATTCCATATTGATTCTATCCTACCTATCACACTCTTCCTGATACTCTCTTTTTTCCATTGTTTCACCCGTACTCTGGCCGCCCGATGTGCAGAATTGCATTTTTAACCTAGTTGTAACCTGGAAATTTTGACCCGATTTTGACCTGGTGCTTTACTAGTGGAAATCGTAAACAGTTGTGAGGCTCAAACATGATTTTACAATGCTCTATTGACCCGATTTAAAAATGCAGTTTTTGATGCTCTCAGAATTCCGCTCAGTATCAGGTGTAAATATGCAGTTTTTGATGCACTCAGGGCATCACTTTCATTGCACCACAGCAAGTATGTTTAAGCTGGCATAAGAAAAAGTGTTTAAGTCAATTGGGATGAAAGTTTTGGTCTTTCACATTGCCCAGTATTGGGTAGCCTAAGATTGCTCCCATCTGCCTAAGTTTTCCATCTGTTTATTCATCTCTTTTGCTGTCATCAGCCACAAACACAGTGAGATTTACCACTATATGTGCATTAGTATACAACAGGCCTAGGGTGCTCCATGCACCCATAGGATTTATGTAGATGGTAACAGGGGGTGTTTCTATTATGACCCCTTTTTAAAAAGATAAATTACGATAGGGAACTTTTGTAAGATATTTCTTGTGATGTTTCTAAGTATATGATGAGGAATATGTAATGTAGAAATGCAACATAAGTGTTTTAGTGGTGCTTTCATTGTAAAAGAAATTGTAAATGCACTACAGTGACCAGTAGCGCCACCTGGTGAAAACAGTAGCGCCACCTGGTGAAAACCTGGTGTTTGGGGGAAACTGTTGTATATGGTAGTACTTATATATATATTATATATGAGTAATTCTCCCAGACGGGCAGCATTTGATTTCAAGAGGCCATTTTCTTTAGAAAAAATAAAATTCGTTGAATATCTGCAATCTTTGGCTTACATTTGAATGATCTTTTAGCTACTTCCCCTAAATATTATCGCAAATCTAGGATTATGAAACTATGTGAAAAACACCACTTGATAATGTATTAGATTTATATCTTAATATTTATCATTGATATAGGCACATAACCAAGCGTGACATACGATGACGCACATAATTTATAACCATAAAAATGACCAGAATCAATTGCCATCCTTGTACTTAAGCTCAATACTCATAGAATATTCATACACACTTTTTCTCATAATCGGTATGATTTTCTTTAATGTTTAGGCAATAAAACAATGTTTTTTCCCTCTAGGATTTAAAATATTTATGCCAGATATGTAAAGTGGGGTATTTCTGATGTATTTTCCGTCGGGGAAACGTACAGAATTGATCAAAATACATCCAGACCAAGATTTCTCGTTAAAAATGCAAAAGTCGATTTTATAGGACTTCATATGTCGACCAATTGGTGGAATTACTCATCTATATGAGTAATTCCCCCAATTGGGCATCATTTGGTTTCCCAGCCTAGGGTATCTACAACCTATATTTGAGATGATCACACATTAGTATAACCATTTTATTTTATATTCCTTCTGCTGAAGAAAAATGGTTTCTACACATGCACACATGTTCAGTATTATACAAAACCACAGTATTTATGTAATATCTAATTTAAACTGATCTAGACATGGAACATATCCTAGTTGACGTCGGCCAAAGTGGAATAAAAGAAATTTATTTGGGCCACAGATTGCCTAAAAACCGTTGTGTTGTATTGGGACATAAAACCAACGGACATTATATTTAGGCTGATTCCAGTGAGAATTTAGATATCAAGAAAAGTATTGCTCCTTTTATTAGAAGTTAACAATCTATTCTTTTGGTTTATGATGGTTTATCATTTAATTCTTATTCGTTTAGTTTAGGGGAGAGGGGTTTCTATGAATGGTTGTCAGAGACTGAGTGTGACTGTAAGAGAGTGGAGTGTCAGCCAGTAGGTGTGAATGCCGTGCAGGTGAGTGAGCAGTGCCAGCTATTGTGGCCTGTTGTAGCTTCATTGTGGTATAGAAGGTTATTGTAGTTGTGGGCGCAGATTTGGTTTGAACTATTATTTGTGATAGAAGTGTTAAGAATGTTTAGGTTATAGGTTATACAGATTCATGAATATATGTGATACTCAAATAAATACAATATGCTCTATGGACCCGATTCATAAATGTGGTCCTGATGCTCCCAATGATGCACAACTGACCAGGTGTAAAAGACGCACTTATGATGCACTCAGTGAGGCACTTTCATTGCTATGTAGACCTGGTATGTTTGTGAAGATATTATCGTTTATATCTGATATGTATGTGGAATATGAGAGAATGTATGGGAGGGAGAGAGAGAGGGAGTTACTTAATAAAAATGATTCACAACTAAAAGTTCATTAGGAAAACAGGATGTTTGGGTAGAGGTTTATAATTTATAGATATTTATCATAATTATAGTTTGTGTGGCTACCAACCAAAAGATCATCTATTTCGAGATCAATTGGATTCTAATGATGGCAAAAATGAATCCATCTGTGATAAGTGGTAGACCTATTTTGAAAAGTTAGCTATTGTTAATCACTATAATAAAGTAGTTCAATATAGTCAAATATACTCCTTAGGATTACCTCAGAAACGTATGGATACATTCAATATAGCTCCTTGGAATTGGGCAGATATTATTTATACTACTACCAGTGCTAAACACTGCAAAAATAAAAAGTTCCCAACCTAGATATTTTGTTAATAGACCCCTTTGGAAAATATGGGTTTTCCAACGGGTAACTCATTTTCCTGTAACACATCACACATGGGATATGCAGTAACGGCTCAAATATTAATCAACAGTATAAATATTTACATGTCCATCACTTGATATGATATTTCAAATGCATGCAGCTAGAGCATATGCACCCGATTTAGATACATAACTTTGATATGCATTTTGAAGTGCATCACATGATGCACTTTTCATCAGGTTCAAAACCAGGTGCATAACTGCTTTTTTGAGCGGATTGCACTTCTGTGACTGGTCAGATGCACTTCTGCATGCAGTGGCAGATTTCTTAATGCACATTGGGCGGATCGTGCATATTATATTCATGAATCACTTGTCCTTCTACCTGATTCTTTTCGGACCAAAATAAACATAGGCAACGACACAACCTACGATAACATAGCGGTATTACCCCACATCGGTTATGCAGGTCCACAGTAGTTATTCTCTGGTTTTCTCTCAACCGTATATTACATACAACCCTCAGACAACTGTTCTGTATTAGTTGCAACCTACGAGATTGTTCTCTACAAGCTAAATCAATTGTAATGCTACCAAACTCCATTATTGGTAAAATGTAAGTCTTGTAAATTAGACAGGCCAGATCCTTCGATATATAGTGCCTTACTCTCCTCAACCTATTCTTTAAAATACCAGCTTTGATACATACCGAGTTTATGTGCTGTTTCATGTTCAGGTGATAATCTAATAAGTATCCCAAGTATTTAAATTCATCAACACAATCTATAGGAATACCCTCATTATATATAATTAAATTTTTTCTATTCCCCCTTCTATTCCCCCTTCACTATTTACATGTGAAAACAGAATATCAAAGTCTAAGCGTCATATCTCTTTTAATAAATAGAATAGTTGTAGAACTACACAACCCAAGGAAAGTCAGATAGACATGTCGGGATATTTAATGTTTTTGAAAATTTGTAAAAATCTTAAATAATCGCTGAGGTATAAGTATATATATTGACTGCATTCAGTCACAATAATATTATTTCGCCAAAAGGTGGATTATTACAGCCTTGTTAGTATAAATTGGAATACTGCACTTGCAACGATTAAGAAAATCAATAGAAATAATGATCATATCATCTTTCTATTTATGTTCTCAGGAATACATCCATACCATTTGTAGGTTTATACGGTCAGAATTGACAAAGATATGACATAAACAAAAAGCTTGAAAAACGTCAAGATTGTATAATACGCATGCATATGGTATGATATAATATGCATTGGTTTGATTTTTTATTATATGTCATTGGCTGTAATAATAATAATATCCTTCATTCCGTCGTTCACTGTGTGAGTACAAATCATGTCATTGCTTTAGGTCTTGTATCATTACAAAGAACACAAAATCCTGTTTCAGGAAATGTATACTTGTCCATACTTTTCTCCTTTATTTGTGGCCCCAGTGTACGTTAAAAATACGCACAAATGTATGCAGCGTGACGCACTGTGCCTGTTGTGTTCGGGGAGGAAATGAATAAACTTGAATAAAAAAGGAAAATAATATTATATTGTTGTAATTACTCCTCATCCACTTAGACTTAGACAAGTTTTCTTGTATTCAGTGAAGAAATATATATTTTATATGCTATTTCATGTATTTATTCATTTCTATTTCCTGTTCCTTCAACCACTATTGCTTCACTATCAATTCAATTCCAAAGTTTTCCCTGCAAACCAATGTAAAATTAAATATCTCATGTTTTCTGCTTTTTCAAAGGATAACTCATAATTTGGAGGAATTTTCTCCCCGTTTCTACCTAATTTCATTATTATCCCATTAAAAATTAGAATTTAGAAGACCAAGAAAGATGACTATGCTATTCCAGTCCCCGAACACAACACATGTCAATTTTTATGGAATTTAACAATTATTTCTACTTTCATACTACATATATTGAATTAACTTAATATAACTCAGGCCTATATTCATATATTTTTACGATTTGATGATAAATATTGTATTTTCTGGGTTGTCCCCGAACACAACTGACACACAAATACAGCAAAAATACTCATAAATACCTATTATATTGTCATTGTCTATATCTGTATTCATTTTATACCCACAGGGGTATCTTATTTTTCGAATTAATTTTGATTCTATTATTCATGTTTTCCCTTTAATTACCAATTTACTGAGCCTGCTTGAAGGCCCCTGTCCCCGAACACAACACCCCATTTATAAAGTAAAAGCCAAGCAGTAAATAGGAATATAACACCCCTGTCCCCGAACACAACACCCCACCCTGTCCCCGAACACAACAGCCTCCCCTGTCCCGAACATAACACCTCCTTAAATTGAGGGAAATTAAGCAGTCACTTGGAATATAACCAATGATTTATGTTCAGAACTACATACACAAATGAATAGAATACTTTAGTTTTCAATTTTATCATTTTTTCATCATAGCATATTTGTACCAGAACATAACACCCCTGTCCCCTGTCCCCTGTCCCCGAACACAACACCCCACCCTGTCCCCGAACACAACACTCTACCCTGTCCCTGAACACAACACCCTACCCTGTCCGCGAACATAACACCTCCTTAAATTAAGGGAAATTAAGCAGTCACTTGGAATATAACCAATGATTTATGTTCAGAACTACATACACATTTGAATAGCATACTTTAGTTTTTCAATTTTATCATTTTTTCATCATAGCATATTTGTACTCGAACACAACACCCCCGTCCCCGAACACAACACCCTTTAGTCAATTTTATCATTTTTTCATCATATATATATATTGAATTTTTATTCATGAAGTAATAACAGTTACATTCGTGAAAAGGTCAAACAATTCTCCAAAGTAGGTCTTCCATTGTATCCTAAAATGATATATTATAATTGGTACAATCTTGCTTTCATTTACATCGTTTCATACAGAAGAATTATTTATCGAATTTCAACTTTAACCTCAAGGTATTAGATAAGTAGGTCGGTAATACAATTGACTAGTTGTTAAGAGGGGGTACCATTTTACACCCTGTGAAATTGACATAGTTAATTGTGGTAATATTACAGTTGACTATTATTAATAGGAGTTTTCAACACTACAATTTTTCACAACAACTACAGTATCATAATACTAGTGTTATCACAGGATAATTTTTCCCAACAGTACAGTTTGGAATTAATTACATTTTATACACTTTATACACAGGGTCAATTGATGTCGTGGTTTTCTGCCTTCTATAGTCATAGTAGATAGCTATGTCAAAGTTACTCTTGGTCAACTCTGCTGATTGTGCGGCCTCTTCTGCTGCTTTTTTTTGCGCTTCAGCTACCCGACGGGCACTGAGTGCAATTGAGTGGGATATCACTGCAATCATTTTGTGATTGACCGCAAACTAGTGAAGTGTGATACTTATGGCTTTGAATCACAGTGAAATGGACATCCCATTAGCAACCATTATGTAAAATCCATTGCGTCTATTTCCTCCAATGCTGTTGGTGATCTCACACTTGTGTTGGATCAAGTTTTCATTCATATTCATTTATGTTTGTATTAAACATGTGTTACTCAACCAATTTTATCTGTGAATCCATGTTTTCTTCCAAAGTTAATAATATGGGTGTGATCTCAATTGCGCATATAATGCGCATTCAAAATTGCGTCTAAATACTCATCATAATGTAGCGTCTTTGACGCAATATATTTTAGGGTTTATTTCCAATAATCTTCATACATAAGAAACGCCGTTTCAGGGTATAGAAGACTAGGATATGGGGTGCCTATACTAGCAATTTCATTCCATAAAATTATACAACACAATGAAACCACAACACGCCACAATACCTGCCACTGCTCACTCACTGGGCATTCACACTCACTGTCGCGCATATTGTACTCCACTCTCTGACACTTACAGGGATAGAAGCCCCTACAGACTAAACTAAACGATGTAATGCTAACTCCATATTAGCCAAATAAGTATTAGTTTTCAACTTTTCCCACAGATTCATTTCCTCCTTTCATAAGTCCCACTGCATTCTTCATAAAAAAATAAATGACTACTTGGAATATGCCAATACTATGTGTTTCCCTTATTCAAACCAATAAACTTGAGTATTGCATCAATCATTTTCAGTACATGCTGCATCTCCCCATGCATTTACCATTACGCCACTTGTTCTCACCGAGTGGCGCTACATGTGACCAAGGTGTATTTACAATTTCTTTTACAATAATAGTGCCGCTAATACACTTGTGTGGCATTTATACCACTATAGATATTCCACATCATGTACATAGGTATCTTATAAGTGACATACCTCAATAGTTTATTTGTTTATTTTAGTTGTTTGATGTGGAAAAATGTTTTGATCAAAATACCCCCCATCATTGCATACTACATTAGCTGAAATAGACTGGGCCACTCTGATTACAAGTAGAACTGGAATAACCCTTCCCAGCAATGTGGCTCTCTAACAGGATGGAAATAATGATTAAATAATTCATGTATTACCATGAACTATTAATTATGAGTAATTCCGATTAATATTATTCTGCAAATAAAAGGAATACAATAAGGTGAAAATTGTGCATAAAATATCCCGCTCAAAATGCGATAAGAATTTGCTGATTATTGCACCAATATTGCGTTATACCCTTAGCATGACTATCTCGCAATCATTGCGCAATAATTATTGCGCAAAAAGCGTCCACTCTCATCACAGAACTATGGCGAGATGATTGCGCATTAAAAATCGCGTAGAATCGCGTTCATTTGCCCGTCGGGTACCTTACTGGGACCGTCCCCGAACACAACACCCCACCCCTTCCCCAAACACAACAACCCCTTTATCTAAGGGAAGATAACCAGTCAATGGAAATATACCCAATGGGTTATATACAAAATTGCATGCATAAATGAAGGGTTTCGTCGATTTTTCCATTACTTTTTAATTTTGTTACCCTTTGGTCATAATCTCTGTGTTCCCGAACACAACACCCCTCTCCCCGAACACAACACATACTCTGAATGTGGGTTTTCTGCTAATATATTCAAAGTCAACATATAGAATGGGTAAATATCAAATAAATGTGCATATTCACAAATGTATTTTCATGAATATTTGAATAAAAATGCTCTTTATCACTGTGAGAAGAAAAGGCTCTCAAACTCAGATTTTCTATGTCTCAACTTTATGGAACCATGAGTATGGTCAAAATCGGAAAAAAAATAAAAATTTAAAGTTTTATGTGATATGGGACTATATCAAGAACAAAAAACCGAAAGCAACGATTTCCTAGGTAGAACCTTTATTGTGAATTTTATCAATTTATTAATAATCTTCATAAGCTATTTAGAGAGATGTGAATGAAAAGACAGAAAATAATAAAATAAATAAAACAAAATCAAATTAAAAAATAAACTCAGAAGGAAGCTCTTACATATGCTTCATGAAGAATTAAAAACAAATAACAAATTAATAAGTTTTATATAACTTTTCATTGAAACAAAAAAGAATTTATGCCAGGGACATTAATTTGGAGACATTTTCTAACATAAATATATGATTTTTTTTTGCATGAAAAGGAGTTTTTATATATATTTCTCAATATGTCCTCATTATACACTTGGAAAGGTACAAAATACTGAAAAATTGGTAATGTGGGATGAAATCCGAATAAATTATGGAATTAAAATGGGTGTTTTTGTCAAAAATGGACATTTTCGGGAGCCCCACCCAACTGGGAGTGGTGTTTTGTAGGAGTAGAGGTGTGTGGGGGTAGAGGTAACCGAGGGTAGAGGTGTGTGTGTGGCGGGGGGGTGGGGGGTAGAGGTAACTGGGCATAGAGGTAACTGGAGGTAGAGGTAACTGGAGGAAGACATGTGTGTGGGTTAAGGTGTGTCAGGGTAAAGGTTTAGGGGGTTGAGATAACTGGGGGTAGAGGTAAATGGGGGTAGAGGTGTGCAGGGGTAGAGGTAACTGGAGGTAGAGGTAACTGGAGGTAGAGATGTGTAGGGGTAGAGGTAACTGGGGGTAAGGTAACTGGGATTAGAGGTAACTGGAGGTAGAGGTATCTTGGGGTAGAGATGTGTTGGGGTAGAGGTAACTGGGGGTAGAGGTAACTGGAGGTAGAGGTAACTGGGGGTAGAGGTAACTGGGGGTAAGCTATGGAGGGGTTGAGGTAACTTGGGGTAGAGGTAACTGGGGGTGAGGTAACTCGGGGTCGAGATGTGCTGAGGTAGAGGTAACTAGAGGTAGAGCTATGGAGGGGTTGAGGAAACTGGGAGTAGAGGTAACTGGGGGTTGAGGTGTGTTGGGATAGACGTGTGTTGGGGGAGAGGTAACCCATTTTGCTGGCCTTGATTCCCTGATCAAGGCCAACCAGCATATTGGCTCAAAACACGAGACAAAAATTACTTTCCTTCCGGACACATTGTTAACCCAGAAATAAACAAAAACAATCTAAACAGTACCTTTATATCTATCTCCGGAGACATCCATATGATATAAAGCTAGAGCGATTTCTACAAAAAGAGGTAGAAAAGAACGTTTTTTTGATGTCGCATGTTCTCGGAATTTGTTGTTTTACAAACCATTTTTTTTATGTGAGAGGTCTGTCCATTCTCTCCGGAGGTCGTCGTATGTGGTTTGTGAAGGTATCTGGGGTGAAAATGTGATTTTGAAGCCTTTTTTAAATTGCAATCTCTACACTCTATTTATAGCCTGGGAAAGCCCCTGTGAGACACTACCCACCAAGAAAGCTGATATCAGCCCGATATCAGAATCTGATATCAGATCTGATATCAGATAGGCATGTCATTCTGATATCAGGCTGATATCAGGCTGATGTCAGATTCCAATGAGCAAGGAATTTTTACATACTAAAAAATATACATGCAAAAAGGGGGTTTCAAGCTCTTCTGTTCAAAGTTTGCTGAAATAGGAATTTTTAAAGATTTTAGATTTTTTTTATATCAGATTCTGATATCAGACTGATATCAGGCTGATATCAATTTCTGATATAAAAAAAATTATCTGCAGATGCTTTGATTATCCTCTTATGTACCTAATTCAAGCTCTCCTTAAATATATTTCGTGAAATTCTTGCTGAAATAGGAATTTTTAAATACTTTAGAATTTTTACCATATCAGATCTGATATCAGATGGATATCATTCTGATATCAATTTCTGATGAAAATGAAAGTATTTGCGGATGCTTTGATTGTCCTCTTATGTACCTAATTCAAGCTCTCCTTAAATATATTTCCCAAAATTCTTGCTGAAATAGGAATTTTAGAATTTTTACCATATCAGATCTGATATCAGATGGATATCAGATCTGATATCAGATGGATATCATTCTGATATCAATTTCTGATGAAAATGAAAGTATTTGCGGATGCTTTGACTATCCTCTTATGTACCTAATTCAAGCTCTCCTTAAATATATTTCCCAAAATTCTTTGAATTTTCGATCGGCCCTATATCAGTTCTGATATTGAGCCGCTATCGTACCAATACAATTTCTGATATCAGTTTCTGATATTGAGCCGATATCATACCGATACTATTTCTGATATCAGTTTCTGATATTGAGCCGATATCGTACAAATACTATTTCTGATATCAGTTTCTGATATTGAGCCGATATCATACCGATACTATTTCTGATATCAGTTTCTGATATTGAGCCGATATTGTACCGATACTATTTCTGATATCAGTTTCTGATATTGAGCCGATATCATACCAATACTATTTCTGATTTCGATTGTTAAGTCAAAATAGTTGATCGTAAAGTAAAAAATAGTCAATCGTAGTCAGAATAATCTATTGTAAAGTCAGAAAAGTCAATCCTAAAGTTGAAATAGTCAATTGTTAAGTCGAAATAGTCAATCGTTAAGTCAGAAATGTCAATCGAAAAGTCAAAATAATCAATCCTAATGTCAAAATAGTCAATCATAGAGTCAGAATAGTCAATCGTAAAGTCAAAATAGTCAATCGTAAAGTCAGAAATGTTTATCGTCAAGTTGTAATAGTCAATTGTTAAGTCAAAATAGTTAATCGTAAAATTAGAAAAGTCAATCGTAAAGTCGGAAAAGTCAATCATAAATTCGAAATAGTCAATTGTAAAGTCACAAAAGTTGATCGTAAAGTCAAAATAGTCGATCGTAAAGTCAAAATAGTCAATCATAAAGTCACAAAAGTTTATCGTAAAGTCAAAATAGTTGATCGTAAAGTCAAAATATTGTACCTATTTGTGAAAATAAAATTGCTAACTCTAACTTAATGTCTTCAGTCTTGGTTTCTTGGACCATGGATTTCAATTACTTAATCAAACAATCCCACATACAACAATTCATGCTCTCCTTTAAAGAAAATCAAGAAAATGCTATTACAAAAGTTTGTCAGCTCAACATCAGAACCCAAATTTTCTGATATTGAGCCGATATCGTACTGATACTATTTCTGATATCAGTTCTGATATTGAGCCGATATCGTACAGATACTATTTCTGATATCAGTTTCTGATATTGAGCCGATATCATACCAATACTATCGAGTTGTATGTACATAATGGGCAAGAAGGTCAATGACCTATGACCTGTACCGCTGCCAATACCATTACCATTAATGAATGGTTATTTGGCTAGATTTGGCTAGAACTTTTCTTCTAGTTGGAATATTTTCACAAACTAAAGAGCATCATGACCCTTATATCCAGAAGTATCAAACGCCCATAATATAGTTTTTCCTGTGATAAATAAGTTGCTTGTGACTGATGTTTACCTTACCGATTGTTGAATGATCCCCCTCCCCTCTCCTCCCCCCTCCTACGCACACACCACTGCCATTGTGTGTGCGTGATGCTAGGAATCACGCTAGGCCTGGCGTTAGGGTGCCCTTATGGCTCCAACATGGTGGCGCAAATGGCAGTCAGCAAGTCCCAATGTATCCCCATAGGATTACTATAGGAATATCGAGAATCTATTTTAAAGCCTAGATGGATTATTTCTTCGGACAAAACTTGGAGAGGACATAATATAATTGCGATTTGAGGGTAAGGATGTCGGCTATAGGTATGTTTAATAGGAAAACGGCATGATCTCTGTGAGTTCTCTCTAGTATTGGGTCTTGACTGTTTAGGCCTGGGGCGACGGATATGATTCTAAATATGCCAGCTGCGCCCGCCTTTCTCAAGGTGGTTATTGTCACTGATCGTCAAGATCTATCAGGTACACACGTATTCAAAACATTATGCACACATTTTTATCATTTATTTCTAATTGTAATCGTAATTTATGTTGAAGTATCAACCTTTCCCCTTTGCCCTTTCCATCAGAATTCAGGTCACAGTCTCTGCTGAGCTGCCCTGGCCACAATATCTATTATTAACGTTCCCAATTTTGTCTATATTACCAGCAATATATCTAGTTTATGTATGAGCAAAAATAAATACATGGAAGCAATTTTAAAAAATTATGAATTTTCAGCAATTGGCTGGCCAAATGATGTATTTTTGGTGGAATTGCGCATATTCATCAAGGGTAGTGATGAAGGATGGGCGCCGATCTCCTTGGCTGCTTGGAATCTCCTTGGAATCCTATAGGTTATTAAAACCATATAATATTCAGACTGACTCAATATGTATTGTCTTTGCTTTATTGCTATAAAATTATTAGCCTACATCATAAGGATATTACAATGAGTCCTTATTCTTTATA
The DNA here is from genome assembly GCA_942159475.1 of Sthenelais limicola. NCBI lineage: Eukaryota > Metazoa > Annelida > Polychaeta > Phyllodocida > Sigalionidae > Sthenelais > Sthenelais limicola. The sequence goes on along the minus strand of OW804096.1, from coordinate 90,121,622 downwards.
ATTTTTTTTTGCACTTATCAACTTGTCAATCGTAGAGTAAAAAAAGTTAATTGTAAAGTCAAAAAAGTTGATCGTAGAGTCAGAATAGTCGATCGCAGAGTCAGAATAGTCTATGGTAAAGTCAAAATAGTCAATCGTAAAGTCAAAAGAGTCAATTGTTAAGTCAAAATAGTCTATTGTAAATTCAAAATAGTCAATCGTAAAGTCAAAAGAGTCAATCGTTAAGTCAAAATAGTCAATCGTAAAGTCAAAATCGTTGATCGTAGAGTCAGAATAGTCTATTGTCAGAAAAGTTGATCGTAAAGGCAAAATAGTCGATTGTAAAGTCAAAATAGTCAATCGTAGAGTCAGAATAGTCTATCGTAAAGTCAAAAATAGTCTATCATAAAGTCAGAAAAGTATATCGTAAAGTTAAAATAGTCAATTGTTAAGTCGAAATATCCGGGGAATAGGCTACCATGCATTTATTCATGCTTCTGTGAATTTCCCACACAAGTCAATGGTAGCCTACTTTAATATGCACTGGGAACATATATATATATAAAGATTTTTATTCCGTTATATTCGTTCATACATATGACAGTTCATGTTGTCGCACATATTTCACATAATACAGGAAATGGGCATTAATAATCCTCTACAAGAGGTCTTCCAGACCGCCCATCTGAGATCATCCTTGAAGGATAGGCCTAGTGCGTTTTTCTGTAACTTATTAAATATGAAACCTGAATGAAATAAAAAAAACATTAAAAATAAAATATCATAACAATTGTAAATGAGAATCAACCACATTTCCTTAAAATTTAAGTTAAAATCACAAGTCCATATTATAGCCTAGGCCTAGGCCTATTTAAAGCTGCATATTCTGAGCTATTATGACTGGCAGAATCTCACCAAATTAACTCATGTTAAGACTTATAGGTCTGAATTCATCAATATAGATATATAGATAATATAGTTGTAGTATACACCCTACCGTATAGGTAGGGTTGTACAGTCTTCTATATAAAGCTTCCGTAGACGCCGCATAGACCAAGCATCACAGTCCATAACTTCCCCTACACAAACTAACTACCTCCAGAATTTATGGCCCACCTTTCGTCAATGATGAAACTTACTTTTTTTGCCACTGTATGTTGCTCATTATCCAATATTAAATAAACTATAGACTAAACTGCTAGCGAGGTGATGGAATCGCCGCCATGTATATTTGAAAATTTAGCGCTACTTTGCAAAAGGCAGAGTGTTGTTCCAGTCATAGCAGCTGGCAGAATGAAGCCACGCCTATCTAAGCTGGTTCAGCCAATCCGCTTAACGCACAGTGAAAATGGTAAAAAATATGTGCAGTGTTGTAGCTGGTTATTGGCCCCTAGCTATGGTAGGTTTCTGCCTCTTGCAGTCACATGACTTGAATGCAAGATGGCGAAGTACGGCATGGAGTTTTGGTCACCGATTCAGAAATGTATCAGACCAAAACAACACTTAAACTTCGACGGCGGATTACGAAATTGCGGCGAAATATTGCTAGAGACAACATGTTAAAGGTGAACAACTTTGCATGTACCCATTGATTTTTGCCTTCCCACATCATCCAAGCCCTCGTTATATGTATGAAATTGCATCGAACCCTGTCTGACGACAGGAATAACAGGGAGAGACATTCGAACTAAGATAATAGAGCAACTATAGGATCCTTGCCTGGCTTGCCACACTTGCTCTACAATTTATAAGTTCTCCGTCGATTTCTCAAGGCCGCATTGTGCGCCGCCTAGTGAGTAGTGATTGAACAATCGGCCGCCATCTTTAAACAATATTTATAGCGGCAAGATTCGAAGCTTGATTTGGAAATTATTGGACGGAAATCACCCTAAAAACAACTGAAAATTAGCTGCTACTTGCGTGTATAGCTGCAGGAAACAGGTAAGGAAAGGTTTTATTCTAAAATTGTTAACAATGCCGTGTATGTGAAGAGTTAGAACCATCTACAACGGTTTAGACAAACCCACACGATGTCGGGAGGAAGGTTGGACTCCTGATCCCCGGGACCCGTGATCCCCGGGACCCGTGATCCCCGAGTCCGACGTGTGATCCCGAGCCTCGGACGCCTGAGTCCGAGCATCAGACGCGTGATCCCCGCGGGATCGGACGCCTGAGTCCCGGCATCGGACGCCTGAGTCCCAGACTTTCTACCTGGGAATAACGTTTGCAAATTAGTCTAGATAAGTCTAGAAATGATTTCTAGTGGGATTCTATTCGTAAGGAAATTGTAACAAGGATGATATAGCGAAGAATAGCGAGAATGTTTAGGAGTTCTATTTTTAGACATGGTGTACATTTGGGAGGGAACCCCCGCGGCTGTGACGTCATACAGCCGCGCCTCGTTCTCGAGCGTTTCGCGGGGATTCCCGCGATGACGTCATAGCGAGGATCACCGCTTGGGCCGCTTTAGGCGGAACCTTATACATTGTACAAGAGCCTTCTCCATCAGAAAAACAGATCACATTCAAAAAAGGATCCGAAGAAGAGAGATAAATTAAAGGATTGAATGAATTAAAAGCCCCAATTTATTATGTCAGCACTGCACGAGAGCTTATTTTCTAAATAGTTCCATTATCAAAAGGTTTCTGTCCAGGAGTAAAATATTTGTTTAAATAAAATATGGTATGCTATAGTGTAGAGTAATGAATAAAAAAAATCCTCCCCCCCAAACCACCCGTCCTGTTTGTATTTTTAATTATTTGTGTGTGTGTGTGTGCTTTATGTAAAAATCAGAAACAATCAGTGTAGGCCTATAGAAAATAGAGTGTGTTTGGTTATACTTATAGGAAAGAGGGAGAAGGGGAAGTGTGGGGAGAAAGGGTATCCGTCCTACATGCAGAGGAGTGGGAGAGTGAAGAAGAGGAGAGGATATAGGGGAAGGGAGAGAGGGGAGGGAGAGAAAAGGGGGAGGAGCATGAGGGAGAGGGGAGGAAATCGGAGATGGGGTTGGGAGGGGAAAACGAGCATGGAGAAGAGGCCGGGGAGGGAGAAGGGGGGGGGGGGGGCGGGGGGGGTAAATCAGGGTAGATGTATGTAAAAAGACAATGGTATAACTGTATAATGACGGTGAGTGACCCAGGGTTCTCACCAGAAATTTTAGACAGCGTAGCGGGGGGCACACACCATCTATAGGGGGTCTGGCATGCCCCCAGGAAAATTTTGAGCAAAATGATGCTGTTTTAGTGCGTTCTACTGATTTTAATGGCCATCAGGTCAACCCTTAAACATTAAAAGTTAAATTCATAGTTTACATGATTAAACTTGATTTTCCTAGTCAACCTAACACTATCTTTGAGATATCATTTTTCTAATAGCATAATGAGAGACTAGCTGCCCCCATTTATCAACGGGTAGACATCCCCTTTCCCTCCCTCTCCCTCCTGTGTTCACATCACTCATATATACGTTTCACTCCATAAATTAATTATAAAGTAAGAAATTCGAATAAATAAATATAGGCTTTTAATTCAATTTAAAAAGAAAAAAAATGTCCTTCCCCTTCCCCATCTCCCCCATTCTCAGTCCACCTCCCTCCCGCAGTTTAAACGGCTAGAATTAAATGCAAATCGAGAGGCACTGCATCATCCTATGGCTATAGGCCTATGTTGTGCGCTTACACTGTGATGCATGTTCCCTCCCTCTCCTCCTTCTCCATCTCCCTCTTTCTCCTTTCCCCGTTTCCATCCCACCCGTCATCCCATGTCCATGATTATTTGTAATATCTCCCATTTAACAAAACATTTTTAGCAAATGGTCGGACTGCTGTTATGAAGTAAAGATTTCGATATAAGTACTTCAATATTTCGACGTTGATATATGGCCCGACAGCTTGAAGTGGGATCTAATTGATGGGAATAAGACAAATGGTAAAAATAAAAATGTAAGCTCAGTGAACCTTGGAATAAAAAAAACGCTGACTGCATGCCCCTTTTTCGTGAGAATTGACCATATACATGTGATCCGTTTTAGGAAAATAAGTCATAAGTCGCAAAATATGGATTGCGAGATATCACCATATTTGAAAAGAGGAGATCAAGCCGATTACAGTAAAGTACGGTAATTAAATATACTCAATACAAAACCTTCAAAACTCAAGGACACATTCAATGTAATGTGCTGACATTTGGTACATAGATTCATATATGACTATGAGTGGTTAAACCCACCAAAAATCAGAACATTCCAATAATGAGATCTTGTCAAAAACACTTGGAAAAATATCAAATATCAATACAGTATAATCTTTAGGCTTCATGGTAGTGACATCCAGAAAATTACCACAGCAAGACATTTATTTGTGGGAAGTAAATTGGTTATATTTCACCAGATCTGAACACTTTTAGATTGTTTTTATATTTAAAAATAAAAGATCGTCCCACCCACCCACCCTGTCTCTACCCCTCCTACCTACAATATCCATTTGATTTAGTATCAAATAATGTAGCCTACACAACACCAACGTGTTGGGTAGGCTACAACACCCACCCTATAAATAGCCTACATGTCAACAAGCTAGCTGGGTGTTATGTGGGTGTTATGTAAGGGTGGCAGTGGCTATAGTAAGGGTATAGCTGTTGGGTGGTTGAAGCTATGTAAACATGGCAGGAGTGAGTGACAACAGATAGAGGGTGCATGAATGTTTTGAAAACAGCATTTCTGGACCATGAACACAGTACTTTTTCCAGACAAAAGGGTAGCTAACTAAGTCAAGTTTCTCTCAGACGAATTAGAGGTCGCCACTTACAGGGAAAACGTTAAAAAGAAGGCCATAAGTATGGGTCGTGTCTATATGGGGAGTGGACGCTGATGGGTTGGGTGACGTCACTAATTTTAGAGAGGGGCTTATCCGCCCACAGAGGGCGGGTTGGTCACATCTCGTCTAGTGAGGTTTTTTTCGAATAAGTGATATGGGTTGTTGAGGGGACATCTGGTGGATAATATTCGAACTAACAATTTATGGGTAGGCCTACAACTAGCAGGGGCCCGACCTCGGGGCCCGACGAAGGAACAGCAGGGAAGAAATGAGCTAAATAAGACTTCATTGAGCACATGTTGTTGTAGTGAAGGTGCGTCCGACACAGAAAGTACTCTTAAGTCCACTTCAGACTCACATAATATTCGCAATTTTTTATTGTGTGGACGGGGATCACGCGTCCGATGCTTGGACTCAGGAGTCTGGACTCAGGCGTCCGAGGCTTGGACTCAGGCGTCTGAGGCTTGGACTCAGGCGTCCGAGGCTTGGACTCAGGGGTCTGAGGCCGGGGAGCGCGCGTCGGGGATCACGGGTCCCGGGACTCAGGCGTCCGACCACGGTCGGGAGGATCGGGAGTAAAACCAAACCGTTGTTTACACTAGTTAGCGCTAATTATCGCCCGGCGATGTCCCGATTACACCCTGACGGTAACGGAGCAAAAGGTGCTCTGGGAGATCGCATCAAACATGTTTGATTTATTGCCCGTTTTTGTGCGTTGCGCCGGCCTATTTCTCTGGTGTAACACTATAGAATAGACGTGTCCCGAGTTACCATATGAGGGGCTTGAGAGGGTGCTCCCAGAAGTCTGTTGCATGAGGTATCGTTAAATAAATTGCGTTCCGCTAAGCTTATTATTTAGCTGAGTGCCTTTGGGGCATTCCTCTAACTTCGCCGTAGCTTTTGCCGTTTTAGATCAACTAAATAAAAGGGAACCGATCTTAACATAATTACAAAATTTGCACGAATTATAGATTCAACTCTTCCCTTTCAGAATCTAAAATAATTTTTAAAAAGTAGTGAATAGAATTTAGTAATTATTGGAGACGACAACAGACATTTTCTAGTTAAGACTGTCGGAAATATCAGTGCCTCAATTTGAATTTTCCCCTTTTTCCCCCTGAGTGCCTATGTCGGGGTGAGCCTTGTTTATTTATCAACTAACATTGTGAAGAACTAATGCCCAATGATAATTTGCTTTTACCGTCACACCCTTCCCAACATATTGAACGGCAAATTAAATGCGTTTTGAGAGGGTCTGTAATATGTAGAAATGTGAAAAGCTTCAAAGAAAATGCCCCGATGAAGGCACCCTACCCCCGACGTAGTCACCTTGTTGTGCGCGTAGCTTTGGATCTTTATGCTATTGGGCGGTGCGTCGGGCCAGGGTGAATATATTTAGCTAGTATTTGTATGCATTAGAATATACTCGGACTTCTGGGTCTTGCTTCTCATGATGTTCAATACAGTACAGTATTTAAGAGATGGTCGGCTATATTGAATAGAGAGTCATGGTGGTATATAGTAGTTGTAGGTTTCCGGTATGAACAACACAACACGAAGAGTTTTAGTACGCCACTACTTGTGTATTGTATCCTATCCTGTACATAGATGCTAGGTTGATAATCCCTTCCCATGGTAGTATATATATCGAGTCATATGAGAGATCTTATGGGACTCCTTCCCTAGACTCTAGAGTGGATGTTACTTGTTACTCATTGTTACTTCTACTGTCTCTTATGGGACTCTTATTAGACTCTCTCCCTAGACTCTCTACATATAACATGTTCCCTGTATATATACCCAGGTGGTGAGTGTCGGGTATCCCCATTGGTGGACCCTTTATCCTATGATACCTTCCCTCCCTCTGGCCCCTCCCATTCCCTTAGCGCATGCCTTAGTCAAAGTCAAATATCCTACCCTACTACCCATCCCACTGCCCTCTTGTGTTAACCACGGTTACTACACTACCCTTTTACTCGATAAGCAAGAAAATCCCCTAAAAAAAATTCCCGCATCATCTTCCCTTATTCATCCCGACACTCGATAAATATAGTCATAAATAATAAATACACATGATAATTTCAAGAGGTACATACTTTCTTCCTTTAACAATTTGAATCGCTTACGCGCACGCAAAATCCAGGATACATGGTAGCTCATTAATACAATACATTCTCTTGCTCCTTGTGGTACATGTTCTTCGTCATTTTAACAATAAGATCGCATACGCGTTTCGTGTATAAAAACAGGCCATATCAAGTCACTCACTTGATAAAAAGGGGGTTTACTGACTCGAATGCTAAATAACATTGATGGCAACCGTTAAGACTTGATGTATTACTCAACCCCAATAATCTCAAGTCACTCAAAAGGAGAAATATCAGGCATTAATTTTGCAAGGGTGAAACACCTTTAGTGTTTCATGCTTGCGTTTGCACCGATGGTGCGTGCCTAAACAACGGTTAGGGAGGGCAAGCTGGGAGCCTCCCTGAGATGTAAGAGAGTACTCCTGCCTTCATCCTTCTTCCACTCAAAAATAAAGAGCTGTCTGATAAGGCCCATTCTGGCCTTTCGTAAGAAAAAGGGAAAAGTTCTAGATTTCTATTTTTTAGTTAATTACCAATTATCATTGATTTATTCCGATCCCATTACCCACCAACGTTTGACACAAAACAGTGCCAAGATTAATGCGGCCATACGACTCCACCAGTGGTGGACACCAGAATGCATGGTTACATGAACAGACAGCAGTCCCGCACTCGGGCCAGATGGCAGACGTCATTTTAAGATGGGTCTGCACATCTGGTAAGATTGATTGTAATAAGGGACTACACCCAATCATGGGTCAATCATCATTACCTTTCTTTTTACGGCAAAAGTGAAGCGTGTGCTATCCCCCCTCCCTCCCCCCCCCACTCAACATGAATAGGCAAAGATGCTATCATCTATACTCCATGCTTGTGACAAATATTATTATCATAGTTTAGATCCAATTCACAGGTCACATGAGTAATGCTCCACAGGTATGCCTGCAGTGGGTGAGAAAACATAACAATTTGAATATGATGGGTTGTGAACGTTAGGGAAGGATAGAAGTAGAGGAAGGAGGAGAGATCCCAAAATCAGTTGGCAAGTTACCCTTCTGTAACAGTGTTGGTTATAGCTCACCACGGCCTTTAGGTGTATTGGCCTAGTCATAGGGTAAGTAACATTTCTGGGACTAGATTTGCAGTCAATGGATGGGTAGGATCTTTCCACTTCTGATAAGGCACAAGCCACAGGAATAACAATCTTTTTAAATAATCATTTTGGATTCCTGACCTAGTTATCTATAAGGGGGCGGATTAGTTTCATGAACAGTCAAGGGATACACTGTCAAAAATAATTATAGGTGCGGCCTTCCGGACCTATATATGTAAGTGCACTACCATGAATGCCCCAGGAAACTCTATATATTAACCACCCAAGGCTATAACACCCAACCACACACATAAATACAAACGAAATATCACAAGCAAATTAAAGAAATAACAGCAATAATGATAATCCCAATGGCATAAATATATAACATGGAGGTCCTGATTAGATATCAAATCAAACCGAGTCACATCATCAAATCAGGTTACAACTTAAGCTATATCGAGGGGAATATAGTAGTACATGTAGACGTGGGTACAGCATCAGGCGAGAGGTGAAGTAGTGGCGCGAGGTCTGCTTAGCCGGACGTGTATGTAAAGCGCGTTGTGGTATAGTCATTAATCACAAGGAAAGTCCCATTATCCAAACGGACCGCCCCGTTTGCCGGATGGAGAGAGCCCACGTGGGGGCGAACGGAAAACATGGCATATCTCGTCGTCCGGATATCGTCACGTGGTACCTGCTTGTAGTTCGTCTGCCTCTCACCGATTCACGCTAGGAGTGTCACTGGCCATAGGGCCTGATTGGCCTTGGTCGTTCTCCTCCTGTAATGATTCATGTCTGGGAATGTTAGCTACTGCATATATCCCTAGACAGGCCATATACAAGTCTTTCTATTATCAATATTGTTTCATGTACTTTTTCATTCATTCTTTTTCGGTCATACTTATGATAATTATTGTGGGGAGGTCACAAGCATTAATCCTGGTTTTATAATTACTGGATTCTTTACAGGGATCATTACCCGGCTACATGCATTATTTCTACTTCTGTTTTTTAGAAGGGCTTATGTCCCGCATATGGCAGCCATGCATTATGCAAAGTTCCAATAAACACCAAATCAATTAATATCCACCAAAGATACTGATAATTATATCTATTCAAAGAATTCGTATGATACCAACTTGGAGATGTTGCAGGTCCCTTTGCATGTGCAATACACTACCTACTTATGTTTTACAGTTTTGAACCCACAGCTGCTTCATTTCCATGGAGATTAGTGGCTACCAGGAGTCGGCTGTTGGAAGTGGAGTTAAGAAGCTCGATCTTCTCTGCCGGTCTAAGTGGCCAGAATATTATTTCCTCTGGCAACTCGACAGTCTCCGCCGACCCTGCATTTTCCACCTCTAGGCCCCCGAGCCACCTGAGTCGTACAACGGTTCGGAACGAGCAGCAAACCCTTTTTGCTACCATTCCCGTGACGACAGGCGGCATGGCCGATCTGAGCACCTCCACTGGATATACTAGTTTACACAGGAAAAGAGCGTACCGCTTCTCTCCCTCTTGTACATGGAGGCTAAGTATTGTGTGTCCCGCCGTGTCATGGCCTCGGGTTTTATTACATCCACACCTATTACAGGCCCACCTTATCAGCTGGCTCAACAGGTACACTACCAGTACTCCTGCCAGTATAGTACCATATGATGGCCATTCTCTAGATTCGCCTGCTTTAAGTGAATCTGAGTCCAGGGCGGGGTCTTGTGTCCCCCAATCGATCTTGCCCCAACTATCCTCTGGAAATAGTTCCAGGGTTGAGCCGATCTTTCCTGCCAACGCCCCCTTCATAGATCCAATAATTGCGAGCATTCTGAAAATTCTATAACAAAGATAAATGGTTACTAAAACATGTAACATTTCTATCAGCCAGAATATCAGTGGTACCTGCGGCGTTACTGTTAGATCTGTTAAATCTTGCCATGCCTTATACTTCCATTCTCCCTCTTGCTCCATGTTATATTTAATTGCTCTCACAACCTTATTAACCTCCATTCCTTTTGCAAACTGTTGAGGGGACATTGCTGTTAGCATTTGCCCCAACTCCTTACCCGTTGGTAGATTTAAGTGCACTAAGAAGTTAGTGAGGCTTTCTCCTGAAAAGTTCCCCACCGGTATACCAAAACTTCTTGCAAATGCTAAATTAAAGCCATGCGCTACTGAAACCTCCACCCCGCTCAATTGTCTACACGTTAGTTCCTTGGGTGCTAACCTATGGTGGTCTATTTGCAGGATGCATCCGCAAGACACCTTGAACACAGAGATCCCCACTATACTGACCTCCCTTGTACCATTTTTGCATGTCATTAACCCCTCAGGGCCCTTATTTATAAGCAAGTATGTTGATCCCGCCACGTTTTTGACAACGTCTGGCGCCCTTTTCTTTAAGTATATGTCGAACATGCAGTACTTAAGAATATTGGCACTATGATCATTAAATAAAGCAATCATGCAGTCCTCGTCCTTCCCTGAATTATCTACGAAGGTGAATGGACATATATAGCTCTCCTTCCTAGTACATTGCATCAATTCAATGGCGTCTACCTCCATTAATTCCCCTGACCTTCGTTGGGCTAACATGCTTGTGTGGCTGATCTTAATCGTGTGCAACCATCTTGTGATTCCCTGTGCACATGCTATGGTGTATCAAATACCTCCATTTCATATAACTGAAGGGGCTCCGAGTCTTTTGCCAAGGAAATTGGCACCAATATATTGATTGTGTTATTAGACCCGATTTTCACCCCAACGTTAGTATTCCAGTCGATATAATCCTCCAAAATTTTCAAAGTGCTGTTATCTCCCAGTACCTGTCTCACTCTTTCTTCCCATTGACTTTCCATAAATACCTTGGCAAGTGACTCATGTAGTTTTCCTTCTCGTAATGTTTCTAAGATATCACCTATTACCGTCATATCTTCAATGTAATTCCTTATCGTAAGGCATTCTAAAATGGAGCCTTGGAGCTGTTGTTGAATTTTCCCCTGCGACTCTACCTCCCCGTGCATTATGTCTGATAATTGTGCCGTTTTATTTGCAAAGCGTAGCCATTTATCCTCTAATTCATCCATGGCGCCTATCGATTCGTTTACATGTGATCTTAAGAACCTAAATATAATATTAGAATTGGCCACCAATTTCATGAGAGCCTCGTCTCTTAGGTGTGGGTTTCTTATAATCCCTGGTGCAAGCCTATGAATAATGTGTCTTTCTACATTTCTCAAATCAGAGTTAGTTGGGAGATCTAAGACATTTGCCACAATTTCCCCAAATGACGAGAACGGGTTTCTCCTCATTCTTTTAGGGTGTTGCAAAATTTCTTTTAAGTGTTTTGCTCGCTCATACTCCCTTTCCGCCCGCGATTGCAGTTCCCTAATATACCCCGCTAGAGATTCCCCTACCAACTGATAACCTTCTGGCCAATTCTTCTTAACTATCTGGACAGGCTCTGGAGGCCTAATATTCAGCTCAGAACGGAAGCCTAAACTCATTGTTTCCACCCCTGCTATAAGTGTACCACGATCAGCAAACACCACTCCATAGTTATGTCTCAGGACCGTCGTAGCCATGCAACTATATTGCATGCACAGGATGATCCTAAAAACAAGAAGTTAGCCCATTTTGACAAAGGCTTAACACTGAGAAATTCACACTGGCCTTCTATTGGCCTATGTAAAGGCGATATTCTCCAAAATACCGAAAATTAACTCACCCTATCACGAATCCAATCATCCTGCAAATCTAGTCAGTATCTTCCCTATCTATATGCAAGTACGTTCCTGATCCCTGCACAAAAGCGAAGTGATGCTCCCCCTCTGGCTGTGTTGAGCTTATATCTGAGACCAGACCAGTCCAAGACCATTGGGCTTGCTCCTTCCCCCCTCCCCCTCAAGCATACTATACATCCCCATTTTAAGTCAGGGTACGATTGTCCCAGCTCATGACCTGCCCCGACTAGATGAAATACTGCATAATGACACCTAGCCCACAAATCGCGCTTGAGGCCTGCCTTGCAATTTTTAGAACAACCCCCCCAACCGCTTGCAAGCTCCTTATGGGTGCAGACTGCTTGAGCCCAATTGCTGCGTCTATTCTTATCCAACTGCCTTGCTTCATAAGCTCCACCCCCCAGACGTTCCAGGCCTGTCCAATAATATCCTGACTTTCCTTACAATATTATGTCATCATATAAACGTCTTATATGACGCTAAATCATCATCAATTCCTTGGATATCCAATAGTATTTCAACAGACTCCAAGCACCTAGTCTTAGATCTAACCCCAACTATCACATCACGAGATTTTTCCCTTCTCCCCCGTCGTATAGTTAATTCCTTTCCCAGTGACATTATTAACACTCTCCCGTGTTCTCTATAATGTACTTTACAGAGACAACTCAGACACCCTTGTTCTCGTCTCTTCACACCTAACCATCACCCACACCTCAGTACATCTCACATTCATTTTTATTTATACACATTTTCATAGGGGAGTCTGGAAAACGAATCTTATCACCCAGACTTCCTACGACAAGCCATTATCATTTAGATATTGACCTAAGGTCTCATATGATCTTCTAAGAACCGTCATATATACCTCCCCACCTCTGGATCTGTATCCCGCCACGACAACTGAAACATACAACCCCCTTATCCAATCCACGTGTGTATACCTAAGAGCCTTCCCAATCCACATAACATAGGTATAGTATTTATTACGTTAGAGTTTATGCTTACTAGTATATCTTATATCATTTATGGTTCTTATTGCCTTAAACTATCTATGGTTTATTGTTTGAAACCTACCTTTATACCTGCAGGTATCCAACACAAAGGCATCCTTAGCTCGATCTGATATACATCTACTGGCAGAGACAGGTGATGTCTAATAGTTGCCTCAGACATCTCTGTTAGCTTGTCCAGAAATCTCACCGCCTCTTCCAGATTCTCTGGGAATATTCCCCTTATCTTTGGACGAAACATGTTCAATATCTCATAGAGTAAGTCCGATATAATGCACACCGTATCCTGTAGCCTTCTTAATGGCGTGAGGGTATGTCTCTGCGATATATCAATTGTCAAGGACCGAATAGGCTCATAACGTAGTCCTCTTAAAAAGTCAAATCCCGCTTTTCTCAAGCGAACAATATGCGTTTCCTTCTGCAACCTCCTAATGGGTTCAAACTCCGGATATCTTTCATGGGGAGGCAACATGTAAAACCGTAAAATTTCCAGGAGTAACCAGTTGGCCTTGACTTGTTGATTCAGGATTGCTGCCATCCTAGCGGCCCTATCTGTTCTTCTAATAATTTCCGCATTAATCATTTCACTCCCTCTTCTCGTATCCATCTTTTCACTTATGCTGATACAATAACAGGGACAGTGGTGCGAATTCCTCTATACCAGTGCTACTGCTGTGCCCCTCATCATCACATTATATACCTATAGTACCCCCTCCCACCCCACATTCCTAATATACCCTAGGTCCATCCTCACTTATCCTTTCTAGTCCTGTTTTTTCCAATCCCCTAGCAACTGGAGACGCTCTCTAATCGACCATAACAAATATAGACAGTATGTGTTACATGGGGATGTCCCCCCTCATCCATGGTCCTGTCAGACCCCAATAACTTACCTTTCTCATCGAGATGTTCGGTAGGTATTCTTCTGGCAGCATGTCACCAATCTTTGCAAAATTAAAATCCAAGTTCATGTTAGCGACAACAATTTTTCTCGGGAGGCCTGAGCGCTCCTGCAAATATGGAATCAATTTGTGCCGTCTCTTGTCTTCCACACATTCCAATCTGAACTCCTCAGCACAGTATATAGCTAAGACGTCTAATAACAATTCTGCCACCGCCTTTGTTAATTGTGTCAATTTTTCAGACACAGTTATCGCTTTCTGGGCCTCAAAAATACTTCTCATGCGTCCTCCTCCTGTTGTGAGCCTCTCAATTGGCTGACAACCTCTGCTTTCAGCATAGATTCTGCATCGTTCTTTTAAAATATAAATATAAGTGTCCCTTTCTAATCGCTCCCTAGTAGATATAAGCGTGGATCCACCTCTGTCTACAGGGCTTGTAAGAAAATATCTCGTAGCCCTAACCAGCATGATTCCCATGTTTTTCTTCTGATATTTCAAAATCTTCAATTCGTTTGCTCCTAATCTAGCTTTTTCCAGGCGGCACTTCTCTCTCCGTCCCAACTCCATCGCACTCAAGGTTGAAATTTACCACAACCTTAGACACCAATCCTTTAGACCCCCCAAGATCTACGTGTTTTTGTTATTTCTTTTTCTCATTATCTTTTATTACCTCACAACTCTTTCTGCCAATCCTCACTACCCATATTTACCGACTCTTAATGCTTCTTCATAATTATTGTTATGAGTTGCCACGTCTCAGACCCCCTCTCCCTGGGCATGTGACTTTTTTTTGTTGCAACACCCGCCTCGCCAGATATGTATTTTCAATTTTGAGCAGACGCCCAATTACTCATATCCAAACCTAAAGGCTAGATTCACTTAATGCACCCAGGTGAGAGTTGACAATACAAGTGTCACAAACCAACCAATTTACTCCCAAGTATATACCTCAAGAGAGAATTTTATTTCTATGAGAGTCCCAAGGAAGGAATATACCACAGGACGGTCAACTATCCTACGTTTATAATATCTAGTTGCGATTGGGTTTATCATTAAAACATCCGTGCGATCTGCGTTGAACCCTGCATGACGTGAAATATAAACAGAGATTCAAACCACCGCCTGATGGCACATACATTAGTAGCCATGAGTTCTTAAATTTCCCAATTCTAGTAATTTTTTTCTAATGTTCCCATACTTGTGCTTCAATACATCTTACTCATTTGAAACAAACTTGTTCTCGAAGACTCATTCGATTCATTCATTCCCAACTATTTGCAGGAAAGTCACACCTTCTTACATTCTTATTTAAATATATGTTTCGAAAACTTTATCGGCGGACGTGTCAAACTCATTGCAACTCACAACATTTCACCTTTATGTGATAAGACCGTGCGGTATCGTATATTGTCCCGCTCAATCATCGTTAGGCGTCCCATTTCATTAATGTCGAGGTGATTACAAGAATAATCATTGCATTTCATCACCATATATATCACCCTCCCACGTCCTATTTGCCGGCTAGTTCGTGACGTCACCCATCGCTCTATCTGATTCAAATGTATCATATTACCATCCCTCAATGTTGGAGCTATAGTCTCAGAACCAAAATATTACTCACTGCGTTTAGTATCCATTTGCCATCTATCCAATCAATCGCCTTTCCAACATGAATCGACTCCTCTAATAATTTTTTAACTTGTCTCTTAGAGAAACCTGACATTGCCACGAATCGCTTAATATCAGCATCTCTGCGATTTCTTCTCTGCCAATAGCGCATCCTTAAATAATTTGTTGAATACAAATTGAGCAGTACATTCAAAATCCTATGAATTTGATGCATGATTGCATCCATTCTGTCCTTATTATTCATTATCTGCAGACTTCTGTTGGAGTATAATTTTCCTGGCTTATCCCCCAGAGGTCTTAGAAGTCTGTCACATTTTTCATATATAGCTAGTAAGTGCCATTCCACTTTCAGCCGATGCTCAGGCAGCTGCTCCGGATATCGAATAGAAGCAGGCAGTAGCCAGAATTTATATAATTTAATACATAAAATCGATGCGCTTCTGATAGCTATCTTACTATGCCCTATCATTGTCATCAAATCCAGAAGACAAGCAAAGTTTTAGAAGCGTCTGCCGGAGTCATCTGGCAGCGCCCTCGTTAGTTAATATCATCTATTTTTAACCCCTCTGCCCAAGGCCTAGGCGGTCCACCTCTCCCATCTCGTTTTAGTTACTAAATTTATTCATTAGTATATTTGGTCGCTCCCCCGCCTTGCTCCCCCCTGTTTACCTTGTTGCGACTCATAATTGTCCAGGCCATCGTGTTGCCATGGCCACCTCTGGCCGCCAGTCATATATGGCACAGTGTGTGTTACATGGGGATGTTGCTATATTTATTTTTTGCTCATCATACCAATATATTCGGTCCCTGGATACACCCTGTCACTTATATACGATTTGTCCCCATGTTTTCACATTGTGACTCGGGTTCAAGCAGAATCTAGCCACAAGCGTACCGTTCTCAACTCGAAATTTTTACATGATTGTGTCCGCCCAACAATACTCATTCCATTTTGCCATAACTATAATTCCGCTTTTCTCAACTTTAGAGAGATTCCTGCTGACACGGTGATATCTTTGTCCCGTACACATAGAATTTTAAATCAGCAGACGGTCAATCTCTTTTATCTCCCGCAAGTCTTGTACCACACACGTTCCCATGTACCCATATCTCCACAGCCATATCATGCATACACTAATTTCCACTATTCTCAGCATTTTTTGTCAACTTGTCACCTTTCGATATGAATCTTCTGTTCACAATGTACTTTTCTCACCACGTCTTACCACGTCTTTTCAATGACTCACCAATTATCCCCTACTCTAATCTCATCCAATTATATGCTTTTCTAATTTATGATTTTTACCAAAATTCCTTTCTCACCGACCGCGCGCGTTCTTATCTTATACAATGTCACGTGGTGCCCATGATCTATGACCTGGTAATGACTCGCCCTTAGTTCCTCCCACACATTTTTTTCATTACGTCAATCAATTGTTTTCAGCCAATTGGCGTCTCGTTATAACCATATAGGGGTGGCAATTTTTAATCCATACTTTAACGCCCCAGTCACTTTCGATTCAACTCTACTCTCTGCTGCACCTACTCTACTCTAAGATTTTCTCCTTTTGTACATCATCTATCCATCTGAAACCATGCCTGCTCGTGAGCTGCATTTAATAATCGACGATCAGGAGGTGGTAGTGGTCCGTGACCACTGGTCGTTGACCGATCTCTCCCACCTCCTGATACACGGGCTGGCACTGAAGGCTGCCCGCTGGCTCTGCTCTCGAGCTCTAGCCCTTGTTTCCAGAGCCCTTGAGCGCTGGTGGGCTCGATTGTAGGGTTTGGCGGGTAGCATATTTGTAGTTATTAGTTATTTTAGTTCAAGTAGTTTGTAGTTTGTTAATAATATATCCCTTTTAGAGTAGGCAGCCATATTTATCCAAGAAACACCTATTACCGCCTGTATCTCCATCCTATCCCTCTCCTACTCCCGCACCAGACAGACTCCCGATCCTCATATCCATCCTTTCACCGGTAAGTTGCCTCTTCCTCATTCTTTTTTACCTGTCTACCTTAATGTCACCAGTCATGCACACGTACTACGTGGATCCTTATCCCTCGAGGATACGTGCCGTTTGCTATATCATATTATGTATGGTAATATAATTATCCCACCTACCCTTTGACACCGGTATCCAGTCCTCAAGCGTTTTCTCAGTCCAACTCCATCGTTCACACATCAATCTTCCCAATTCAATAACTGTCATTCCTGTATTACATGCCAATAAATTAATTATAGTATCCCTATGGTAGTTACACGGACGCATTCTTAACATTGTGCCGATGAAATAACAACTCATCATGGATAGATATATGTATTGTTGTGTCCGTGTGCGATCTTGCCAGCACATGTGATTAACAGCTCTTCTAGCCATTCTATCTGGCATTTCTCTAGCCAGGAATCGAGAAGCTTCCCACCATACATCCCTTAAATGTGATTCCATTTCAATTCTTCTCCTAGCGTTAGCTCCCCTAAATCTCAGGTGTGCTCTTTGCATGTACAGCCGTGCTAACCTTATTACTTTTATAACCTCTGATCTTTCTCCCCGAGTGATGGGGCGAGACATTTTCCTCTTGACAATGTCTATCCAATGTTTCCACAACCAGTCAGTCTTACAATATATTCCAACCCATCTCCTGACACAAACGCCCCCTTTCTACCCCTAAGTGAATGAACTTACCTTCACTATCGCCCATGCGCTTGGACACAGCTCCTTAATGTTGAGCATGTCCACCTCCTCTGTCAAAATCATGTGAATCAGGTCTGCTGGTATAAAAGTCAGGCCACTTATATATTGATAGAGGATTTTTCTATCACATTGTGCATATGCCAGCCGTTTTTTCTCCACTTCCAATGATAAGATGTTAGCTATCAGCCGTGGAACTAGCACATGAGCAATATACTTATGCTGTTGGTTTTTCGTCCTGGCTAGCGGGAATACATCCATAATGAGTTTTAGCTTGTCGTTTGCCAATCTTAAATCCGAATACATGTGCCACAGATACCATTCGTTTGCTAGCCTTCTGTCAGGACACTGTCCATACCTTTCAGCTGGATGCGCGATAAATATTCTCAACAATCTGATTATTAAACGTTCTACGTCGCACATATCCTGCACTCTCCTCGCTGCATTGTGCAACGTATCCATTGCACTAGTATGAACGGCGGTGAGAACCCTTTCTTACTTCTCCATGCCACCTTTCTCTGGCAACTCCCATCCGATCCTATATTTAATTACTTCCCCCCTCTGTCTCCTCCCGAGTAGCTGACATATTTTGGCTCCTCTCATAATTTTACTCCAGGCCTGACTTATCGGTGTAACTCATTTTGCTCTCTCCACGTGCTCTTTATATCCTGCCTATTTTCCCTACTACGCATTCTGACAATACCTATCTACCTACCCGAAGCACAACTTTCATAAATCAGATACTCCGCACCCGAGACCCCTTTTTGTTTATGGATACGTAATTATATTTTGCATCATGCTTTTCGCTCATTCTGCTCCCTGATCATCCATGCGACATGCCATACCCTCTCTACCTTTCATGAGAACCTTTAGTGATAATCTCATCCACCCTTTTTCTCGGATAAGCAAAGCTTCCTTAGCCGCTCATGACATGAATCTCTCACCCCTCCGCCCTCTCACCAGCCTAACGCGAACCTGAGCCTGAACAGGAGCCGTTTATTTTGATTTTATTCTCTTTTTCTAGTCTCAATTCCAACCCAACCCCTTTTTTCCATCCCCGATTAAACCCAAGTTCTACGAGATAACTCCCTGTGCTAGACGCGGCCCGCTTCCATTTGCTCCATAGAGCCAGTTTCATATGAAACCAATGTAGTCGCTACTCACGCCAACCACTTGCCTCATGGTTATAGCCATATAACCACCACAGCTGTTTAAGAATGTAAACATTACGCTCGCACAAGCCTTCTGTCTTGGAAATGCTTATATATTGTCGACGCGCCCTTGCCAAGGCATTACGTACTACACTCATTCCATTATTCTACTATTTTACATGTGTATCTTTACGTTATAGCTCTTCCCCTCTCTCATCTCCCGGCCAATCGTGGCCTATCTCCTCAGTGCAGGTAATATCCTGCCATCCCTTCTCATCTAACGGGCCCTCCTCTTCGTATTCATGCATTGGTACCAAGTCAGGGGACAAGAGCCTTTCCATAAAGTGACTGGTTTTAGCTATACTGACTGGCTTCAAGTGAGAGACATGCACTGGCTTTGGCAGTGTTGCTCCAGTGTCCATCCTTCTCAGTTTCGCGGTGCACCCTGTGGGTCTAGCACAAATGACAAAGGGGCCACAGAAATTTTTCTGCAACTTGTACGCAGTGCCAGGTTGGAGGAGGCGATTAACTTTCATGTATACTAAAGATCCTGATTTTAACTTGTGTGCATTTGCCTGCCTATCATAATATTCCTTCATTTTTGCCTGTGACGTCAGTAATGCCTCCCGAGCCAGGTCCCCATAGACTTCTTGTTTTTCCACGACTTTGCCCAGCTGCTCCAAAAGGGGTCTCATTTCTCCCTCGTATTCTTTCAACACATTCTCGTGGGGGAGTCGTGGGAACCTTCCATACATTAGTAGATAAGCTGGGTAGTTTGTCGTGCTTGAATCCGACGCGTTCATCGCAAATACAATTGGGGCCACAAAATGACACCAATTCTTTTGATCCTTATCCACGTATGCTCTCAGGGCTGTCTTAAGGCTGCGATTAAATTTTTCTATTTGACCTTGTGTCCTAGGATAATAACTTGATCCAAAGACTTGCCTAATCCCCATTACTGTACAGAAATTTTTGAACAATTTGCTCGTAAATGAAGAACCGTTATCGCTGAAAAGAGTACATGGCACGCCCAACACAGCCACCACATGCTCAAAGAACTCAGGTATCAAGGTCTCCGATTTTATGTCCTTTGTTGGCCAAGCCACACAGAACCTTGTAGCCATGTCACAGACCGTATGCACATATTTATAGCCCCTGTCTGATTCAGGCAGAGGGCCTATAGTGTCAATCTCGATGGCATCCCATGGTACCTGCGACAGCTCCTTCACAGTCATTGGCACCTTGATAGGATTAGGATTTGGTTTCACCTCCAAACACTTCCTACAAGATCCAATGTACTCGCTTATGTCTCTAGCCATAGAAGGCCAGTAATATCTTGGCGAAGCTATGCTAAGCATCTTCTTTACACCCAAATGTGCGCCTAGACTGGCGTCATGTATTTGGTGCAATAATTTCTCCACCATTGACTGTGGGACCACTAACTGGGCTCTCTCCTCTATCTGAGCCTTTCTCGTTCTTGGAGGCACCCTGTACAAAATACCTCCGGACAACAAGAAGCAGTCGTGTTGCAATAACACTCCTCTGGCTCTCGTGTTATCCTTGGGAAGCTTTTCCCTCTCTATGTAGTTTGTCATATCGCTGCAAAATTCGTCAGTGATTTGTTCTTTCTCAAACACTTCTCTCGTCCCCAAGGTCCCATACTCCGTGATAAGCTTCTCATAGAATGCTGTATCAGTGATTTGCACTTCACGCACCCTCACTCCTTTTCTCCTTCTCTCCCTCTGATACTTACCAACCAATGATGGGACTCCTAGAGTTTTTCTCCTTCTTGAAACTCCTTTGTGGATGAGGGCTGTCTCCCCTGGTGTTTCCTCCTCAGCTTCCATCTCTCTCTCCTGTGCTGGCGTTTCCTGGCTATCAGACTGACTATCTTCCTCCCCAGAGTCTTCCTCGCCTAAATTCTTGGCTTTGTTTCTTTCCTCAATCCACAGCGCCATTCTTCTCGTTACAGGTGGGTTTTCCCTAGTAACCATCATTATCTGCTCTCCTGGCGTGCCCAGGCGCATCACCACTGTGCCATCGACTTGTGGGAAGTCTTTATCATCATCATCGCCTGGCGCTGTGTTTCGCTCTGGCTCTGGTGCACTTACCTGAATAATAGGGGTGTCATCCGTTTCGTCTCGCCTTTTATTTCTGAGCCGTCCATTTTTCAAGATAGACGGTCTTCTATATTTCCTGATGGGTGACGCCTCCAGTATCTCATCCTTATCGTAGAATCGGATGTGATTTACTGCTTTAAACCTCACCTGTCTCTGTTGTCCCCCCTGCTCCTCTCTAGCTGTTATGCCATCCCCAAAATATGGCATTCTCGATAAAATATCGGCTGTGATGTTGCATTTCCCTTTGATGTGCCTCATTGTGAAATCAAAATTGCTGAACCAGTCGATCCATCGTGCCATTCTTCCTGTAAGGTCCTGTTTAGCGTTTAAGGCCAGTAGTGCCGCATGATCAGTGTATACATCGAAGTGGCTGCCCAGTACATAGTGTTTAAACTTCTCCAAGCCATATCGGACGGCTGCCAGCTCCTTTTCTGTTGCAGAGAAATTTTGTTCTGCCGAAGACAGACTTCTACCTGCAAACGCAACCGGCCTATGGAAGCAATTATCATGTAACTGGGTCAACACGATGCCAATACCAACCCGACTTGCATCACACCATATGGTGAACCCTTTAGCATAATCAGGGTACCTCAGAACGACATCTTCGCACATTGATCGCTTTACAGCTTTAAAAGCTCTATCTGCCTCTGTATTCCACTGAAAACCCTCTTTCCTACCAAGTTTCTTGGTTAGCTGGTACAAGGGGACCATTTTGTCCGCAAACCCAGGAATAAATGTCCTGTAATAATTTGCTAGGCCTTTAAAGGCCCTCATCTCCCTAACAGTTTTTGGTATTGGGTATGAACGTATTATACGAACCTTCTCTGGATCCGGTTGTAGCCCATCTTTTGTCACCACAAACCCCAGAAATTGCATTATTTCATACCCAAATGCACATTTTTCTGCCCTGAATTTAAGTTTCGCCCCTTTGAAGGCCTGTAATACTTCCTCCACGTGCCGCAAATGTTCCTCCCATGTCTGTGATGCAATAATCACATCATCCATGTAGGGCAGTGCATTTGGGACATATCTCAGCACGCTCTCAATCACCGAATGAAACGCTTTGGGCGAAGTTTTAAGCCCCATTGGCATAACTCTGTACTGATACACTCCTTTGGGCGTGACAAAACTAGTTTTAGGCTTGTCTTCGGGCCTCAAGGGCACCTGAAAAAATCCTGAATGGCAGTCCAGTTTGGAGAAAAATCTTCCCCCCAGTCCCCCGACGTTTTCCAACGTCTCATCTGCTGATGGGAAGACCCTACATTCGTTCTTTATACATTTATTGATTTTTCTGTAGTCTATGACAATTCTATATTTTTTGTCCTGTTTTTCAGCTGCCTTCCCTTTTTCCACCAGGAAGCATGGTGCAGCAAACTCAGACTCGCCATTCGTTCGTTCGATAATGCCCAAGCGCATCTGCTCCTCCAGCATTGTTTCCAGTACCTTCGTCATATGAGGTTTGGTGCGGTATGGGTTTCGAATAGGAGCCACGTAATCCTCTTTCAGTTCTATTTTATGTGCGAAAATATCTGTTGTTGAGATCGGCGAATCTTTTGTGGCGAAAACCGCGCGGTAACGCTGCAGCAGACTCGCCATACTCAGTTTCTGTTCCGCCGTCAGCTTATCGCCTAGAGTGTAATCAACCCTAGTCTGATTGCATGCCGTACTACCTACCTCCTCGATTGGCTGCTCCGATTGACTGGAAACCTCCGTTGCCACATAGTCATCTTCGTTGACCACAGAAAACGCTGCCAAAACAGAACCTTTTCCCAATTTTATTGGTGTGTTTGCTGCGTTAAATAAGGTAACAGGTATATTGTTCCCCCCCCCCCCCCCGCTGTGGCCTTACGAGGGCTCTTTTGATCGCAAATGGGACCTGCACACATCTCTTCAAATTGTCAACTACTCCCACTGCATGATTTAAATTTTGATGTGCTGAAACCACCGCCATGCAAGTAAATTCGGATTTAGGAGGTATTATTTTTGGTTTGGTCAATCTAACGGTGTAATGGTCAGGGTCTTGCATCTGGAAGTCAATCTTGGCCTTTCTTGCTTTCAAGAAATCGACCCCTATGATACACTGAAGGGAAAGGCCCCTCACAACATAAAACCATGCGTTAGTATGAGCATTTCCAATGTTAATAGACAATAACACCCTTTCATTCGACTTGTGGCGCCCCCCATCAGCTGTGTAAATAACCAAATATGTCTGTACACGGCGAAGCAGTGCCCCTTTTTGCTGCACTACTTGGTTCAATGTATCAGTCGAGATGCAACTGATACTAGCCCCAGTGTCCACCAGGCAGTTGATTTTTGCCGAGCCAATTGTGCAAATTGTTCTGCAGTTTTCCAGCTGGATTGTCACTCTACCCGCGTCACTGTCCTGGAGTACCAGGCGCGAGGAACGGTCCTCGCTGTCCGTTTGATTCTCATTTTTGTTTTGTGTCACCTCTTCTCGTTTACTTAAGGAGATTAATCCCTCTTCTTCTTGCGTCTGAAGTCTCAATTTCTGCGTTGCTCTATCCATTTCACGCTTCTCCCTTTTTTCTTCCTGTAACTTCCATCTTCTTCTCTTCTGGTTCCATCTCTTCCTTACTGCTCTTTTCACATCTCTTTCCTGGGAGGCCATCTCCTGCACCTCCTGTGTTCCCTTCTCCTCCCTCATACTTATGTTACTAGCATTTATTGAAATTGAATTCCGGTTCCCATCATCTTCAGATTGGTCATCCCCTTCCGCCGGTATGGCTGGCGACATTCCAACCGGCTCTTCTACTGAAAATTCTGCCGATACACTCCGTTTTTTACCACACCAGTTGTTTTTGTTGTTTGGACGCCTGTCTTCTTATTTTTATCTCTTTCCTGGCGTCTCTCCCCTTCTTCTCTTCTAGGAGTCCATTCTCTCTCCTCTAATGGTAGGTGTTCGGTGGGATTCGGACGTGTGCTAACATCACTGGGAGTAATATCATAACCCTTCATTGCCAGAGAGGCTATCATTGACTGTGTGGATCCCACTAGGTGAAGCCTCAGCGCTTTCTCGTTTTGTTCATCCGACAGCTCATGTTTTCTGGCTGCCCTTCTAGCTTCTTCGCAGGTACGAGGAGCTTCTGTCAGAACTCTCTCCGCCAACCCATCCTTCAGACCTGCTATGAAAGCTTTCAATTTTTTATCCTCATGCAGCGATGTTCTCGCTAGCAATACCAGCATAGCATCTGCATAGGCTTCCACACTTTCACCTGACTCCTGTCGTCGACGCGAATAGTCATCTTTTACTTCACTATATGGCATTTCCTGAAACTTACTCAGGAATTTGTTTTTAATATCTGAGTATGACACTGTACCCCTTTTTCTAGCCGAAACTGATGCGACTTGTTTGTAATAAGCCTTTGCTGATCCCTCCAACCTACCTGCTAGCCCTTGAAGCCAGTACGTCTCAGGTATGCCCAAGGCACTTGCATAATCTTCATATTCGGTCAGGAATTCAGACACATTCCTGGTTGCTGTTGAGTGGCAGAAATTTTCTGGCCCTATAATGAAGTGTCTCATTGCTGCTCCTCCTCCCTCATTAGACTTATCTGACCATCTTCCTGTCTGTGCAGGGGTAAACGCTGGGAGCACATTAGGTAGCCTATACATCTCAGTTATATCACCGGAATCCAGGGAGCAAATCGTACTACTAGCCCCCATTTTTGCTGGTTGCTGGGTTGCTCTGTGAGGTGTTCGGGGTATGCTATTTTTAGGCTGCTCCTCTCCTCCGACGCTTGTTAGATTCTTGACCATTTCTGTAAGGTGTTTCCGGTCTTGTTTGTATCGCACAGACGCATCTCTAAATAGGGCACTCTCCTTCTCATGTTCTAATTTCAGCTTATCCATCTCCGACGCTAGCCAGTTTGCCCTTGCCTCCCTTATTTGGTTTTCCTTTTCCATATCCTCACACCATTCTCTATTTCTAGCCTCTCTCTCATCCTCTATCTCCTGTCTCGCTATTTCCGCTCTCTCCCACTCCTCCCGGTCGCTTTCTTCTTTTCTATTTGCTCTGGCTCTTGCTCGTCTCTCTTCTTCCAGCTCTCTTCTTAGCTCGTCCAGCTCCTTGTTGTGCTTCTCTTTCTCCTTTACCACAAATTCGTTTCTTTGCTGATCTCTCTTTTCCATATTTTGCTGCGCATTCTTCCAGTCATTTTGCAATGCAATAATTGTATCCCTGTTTTCGACTTCTGCAGTTTTTACTCTACGTCGTGTGCCATCCTCCCATGCTATTTTTAGTGCGCTTATTCTAGCCTTGTATCTATCCTCGGCATCTTTCAACATTTTTTCATTTGTCCGTTCCCAATCACTTCTCATATCCTGAACTGCCCTCAGGGTATCATCTTCCGCTGTTCTTAGAGCAGCCTGTGTTCTTTGCAACTCTTTACTAACAATATCCACGCTTTGCCTGAGCAACTCCTCCTTGGCTCCTTGCGGGCTTAAATAGTCAAAGTCTGGATTATAAGGGAGCGGCACCAATGGATCTGAGTAATATGGCGGTTTACCAGCCTCCCACGTTACTTCTGCCAATAATGGCACTCTAGGGTCATCACAAAAATCTGCGGTGAAGGGATTGTTTCGTTTCGGCCTAGCACCTCCCACAGCTGTACTTTCGGCGCTCAAGTTAGCGTAACTTGGTGGTTCATGGACAGAAGAGTCTGGCGATGAGTCTTCTGTACTTTCCCGTTCTGCTTTCACCTCCCTATTTACATGAACCCCCACACTAGGCTTTGCGGATGCCTTCATTCTCGCCAGCCTTTTCTCCATCAATTTTGCAAGATTCTTGATTCCATCTTTGATTATGGATACCTTTTCTCTCTCCACCTTGCCGATCCGTTCTGTTGTCTCAGCAAAGTTCTTTGCACTTTGTGTTATTCGAGCATTGTTCTTCTGTATTTCCTTCACCAGGTCCGCCACAGAAGAACCTTGTTTCGACATTTAACCAACTTATATCAATACTCACCCCACCCTTCCGCACACTATCTCCAATCCCGTGGTTCTCCAACCAGTGTTGTGCGCGTAGCTTCGGATCTTTATGCTATTGGGCGGTGCGTCGGGCCAGGGTGAATATATTTAGCTAGTATTTGTATGCATTAGAATATACTCGGACTTCTGGGTCTTGCTTCTCATGATGTTCAATACAGTACAGTATTTAAGAGATGGTCGGCTATATTGAATAGAGAGTCATGGTGGTATATAGTAGTTGTAGGTTTCCGGTATGAACAACACAACACGAAGAGTTTTAGTACGCCACTACTTGTGTATTGTATCCTATCCTGTACATAGATGCTTGGTTGATAATCCCTTCCCATGGTAGTATATATATCGAGTCATATGAGAGATCTTATGGGACTCCTTCCCTAGACTCTAGAGTGGATGTTACTTGTTACTCATTGTTACTTCTACTGTCTCTTATGGGACTCTTATTAGACTCTCTCCCTAGACTCTCTACATATAACATGTTCCCCGTATATATACCCAGGTGGTGAGTGTCGGGTATCCCCATTGGTGGACCCTTTATCCTATGATACCTTCCCTCCCTCTGGCCCCTCCCATTCCCTTAGCGCATGCCTTAGTCAAAGTCAAATATCCTACCCTACTACCCATCCCACTGCCCTCTTGTGTTAACCACGGTTACTACAACCTCACCCCAATCATTTAAAATAACTGCAGGAAAACATTTACTTATTTGTCTATACATCTTGATGTCAGGACATTGAAAACGATATGTGTCTCATCAGAACGAAATAAAATATAATAGAGGCTAGCTTGCTGCCACCATCTGGGTCTACATAAAGGTGGGTGCCTTCACCGGGTGGGGGGTGCCTACATCGGGGTAAGTTTTTATCTAAAAATGAATTAAGAAAAAAAGCTAACACATCTAAAGTGGTTGACCGACAATGAATATAGTCTTATGCTGCCTTCCCGTTTACAGAAGACGTCAGATTGATGGCGCCATCCAATACAAATGGTGACGTACTCCATTTCTGTCCACATAGCAAGCTTCCTAATCTTTTCTTCTGGCGTCAGGAGGCTATGTGACGGGGATTATGTATTTGACCGACATCTGACAACTAAATTGACTTTGAATTTATCTTGATTGCTTCATTTGAGGAATGGATCACTCTTTCTAAGCGTTTTATGAGATTTGTCTACATTTAATTAATGCCTTGAATATAGAAGACTTTTTATTATATGATTTATTGGAAATAATTCAAATGTAAAAACTCCATATCTAAATGAGAGTAAATACATAATAGAAATTGTTACATTAAAGCAACAGTATTACTTTACTGATGTCACGTTTTCATTCATTGTAGAAGTGTTTGTAATATCGATTTAGCAACTTACAGCAAAGGCATATTTGGTCGTTGTCAAAATGGCTGCCATATTTCGTTGACATTCCTTTTAGAATTCATATTACAGAAAAACTTACTGTAGTATTCAGAAGATATTATCTTTTCTATGGAATCAAATATCAAACAATATACCGTATAACCTCTAGTGATACATAGATTTCACATGACGTCACCCGGGTGGCTGGGGTATCACAGTGGCCGCCATGTCCAGGGTCACCGCTACGCTTGCCGTCTATGGCAGGGGTATCAAAACAAAGTTGATAAAACTCACAAGAGTAGATACTTGGGTAATTCTACACTGAAGGTAGATTATCTAACCTATCATGAAGATATTGTTGAGGTAGATGAAAACTAGTAAAGGTTAAAACAGCCAGAAAGCGGTATTTTTAAGTATTGCAGCATACATAGGCATAGATAATACTTTCGATTTTTAGGGTCATCTTAGTGATAAAGAAATCATATTCTATTTCTAATATCAGTCCTACGTCCAATACCAAACATGTTCGGGAGAGGGGGTTCCCCTAAAAACCCATTACGATGCTATGACAGGTTTATCTGACCCTTATCTTCGGTCCCCTCCATGGTCAGAGTTACATACCCCTCCACCCAAGTCACATTTCATATATTCCCTTTGATGAGGAAGTAAAAAATATTGTTTTTGTTTAGAGTGTGGCATGGAAAAGTCATTACGATAACCTCCATGGCCACAACCCTAATAAATTGTAAGTTGAGACACTGACTCTGAGGGTCTGTCTCCCTCAGCTTGAGGGACTTGCTTGGTATTCGCCCTCTGACTGATATATACTTTTGGTGACATCAACAAGGGGTATGCATGTTGCCTGGCATCGATGTCCAGGCGATTTTAACCTCAATATGTAAACAGACATCTGAGATTAAAAAGGAATTTATATCCAAATAAATAATGGTTCCCTCATGAGATAAAATTAAGTATTTGGATTTGAATTGACTCCTTCCCAACGAAAATTTCATTGGTTTGGTGCTACATGGTGCTACAGGCCACTGGCATCACTAGTGATGTGATGTCAATGGGGGGATAATATGAATGGATATATAGGTTCACCCGATCTCTATTTCCGAGAAAATAAAGAAATGTTCAGTATTAAGGCAGTTTTCCAAAGGATAATGATGCTCCTAATATTGAAAAAATCTGTTCAAGTGAATCAAAATTAGTATTGCCCAAAATCGTGGAAAGATAAGCAGTAATGACAGCTTTCCTACATAGCCAACTGTATACACCGGTGGGTTTGGGGACCTATAGCCCCCAACATTATGTTTCATTGTTTTACTGGTGGCTTCTATGTGCCCCTTTCTCCCTAGGATTCTCACTATCGGTTATATGTAAAATTAACAAGCAATACAACAACTTTTAAAAATTTAAATCAAAACCAAATGTTTAATATAGTATATTGATAATAATTCCTATTTTTTCCCTTGACAAATGAGAAATATCACTTTCACGGTGAATATTCACAACACCGAGAATCCAAGTGTTGTTCGGTGTTTATTTGACCTCTCCCACATAACTTATGTTAGATTAACAAGACCTACAGTGATTTTGAGGAATAAATAGTTAGATAATCATGTCTTTAGCTTGATTCGCTCCGAAAACATAGCCCCAATATTAATGAATAGCTGGAACTATGGAAGATCAGAAAGCATACACACAGTGTACCAAAAACTAGGTCAGCCGTGTATTGCCCTCAAGCAATATTGCTTCAGTTACCAAGCAGCTAAACAATATATATAGGGCCTATGTTATCTCTAAGGGCTGAGCATATCAAGAAATGAATATGTGCATTCCCTTCTTGCTGAAAAAATATCTACTTTCATGAGCTGGAAAATATAGTGATCTGTTTGAATGATAAATACATTGTTTTCTTTCAGATATTAGTAGACAGTATGCCCAACCATTTCTTGCTAGCTGTGGACAGGTGGATACTGTGTAGTGAACTCCACAAGTCCTGCCCACAGACCATTGATTTGTTCCAAAGGTATGTTATAAATTAATTATCTACAGGAGTTCAATACCATTTATACTGTAAGTGACATGGGGAGGGTGCATAATTACCTGCAACTCAGTAATTAATTGTAAGCATCAAATATGAGGGTGTGTATACCGATTCAAATATACCAAAAAAATTTTGTGATTCTTGCAACTAACTCTATTCCAACTCTAATTTCCAAGATATTTGCAAATCCAGCATGAAGAAAATTAAGTACTGTAAATCAACATCCCTATGATATGATATGACATGTACTTTTGATTAGACATGCAGTGTGAGAAATTAATTTTCCAACCAATTTGGCTGTTGAATACAGACATTTACGAGCCTGCACAGAAATTTACTGTCCTTCTCAAATAGAACGAGTTATTTTCTTTTTTCTATTCCATTATTTGCAAATAGTTTCCATCTGTAATATTGGGCATATAAACTTAACAAACCAACCTGAGATGTACAAATATTGTATACCTCATACAATGGTTTCTGATTTTTATTACAAGCACTGGGTAGATAATGTCAAGTATTCAAGGGATAACTATGTCCCTTATTAATGATGTTTAATTCATGACCTGGCCTTATTTATAGGATACTTTCCAGAGCTGCTGGGAACAAATCAACAAATCATGGAGGAGCTGCAGGCATCCACGAACACTTGTTTGGACTTGGTCAGAGTTTTATCAGCGATGGCAATATACTCAGGAATATACTATATGAACCTACTTGGCACAGCCATTTGAGTAGAGTAACTGGACTATCAGGACTTACTAGCCTTAAATCCTGAGGACGTATGACAACTATTCCATCAGAAAGACCTGTTACGTAATACCACTGCCCAATGGCACAGGATCCCAACTTCACCAGCTCAGGATCAGACGGCATCAATACACCAGGGAGCTGTACAGTGGTTGTCTCATCCATGAGCAGAAGCTCACCTAATCAAGGCCTCAACCTAAGATGACCAACACCTAAATATGTGAAACTTAAAGCAAGAGTACTAAAACATGACAATTACCTGGAGAAATTGGATATAAGGATCCCAGACATCTACAATGTTCCCAGAAAATACACCTTAAATAGGGAAATCTTGCTATCTGGCAATTCAACAAATTAACTCTGAACCATGCATTACAGTGTTCCCGAAAACTTTTAAGTGACGCCGGCCAATGTGGCAGACGTAGACAAGCCCCACGTCGGCCATTTGTCACTGACGCAGGCCATTATCTACCTACCAAAAAACAGAGGTGCCAAATAGGGGGTAAGGGAAGTCGGGAGATCTCCTGATTTAGAGAATGTTTGGGCAGGAGGTATGAACGCCATAGGTGTAGTATAGACTAGGCGGTATGGGGGCATGCCCTCCGGAAATTTGTAAAAACTAGGAGTGAAATGGTGCATTCCAGTTCAAGAGTCTTTTCACATCATATTTTGAAAGCATAATTATACCGATTCATATTTTGCCCCCCAAAAACTCAATTCAAACTCAAACTCAAACTTTTCAAAATCAAGCTACCTTTTCAAGGGCCATAATATCACTTAAAATATCACTTTAAAACAGTTACCATGTTTTAAAGGTAATTTAGGCTTCTACCGATTCGAAATTGTGATTTTTATCAAAATTTTAACATTGAAGGTATGCCTGACGCTTAATCTTCAACGATTTTCAAAATTCTTTCACTGTTTATTTCATCTAGGGACATAGTTCTGTCGTATAGATGAAAAGATATTCCCAAATTTAGTGATTTTAGACCCGTCATAGTGATGCAAAATGTCATGTAGCGTTCAAAATGGCTTTCTTAGGATGGACAAAGGTTGGAGCCGGAGACGATTTAAAAATTGAAATTTGGTGACAAATTTTCTCTGGAGTTTTAGCACCGGTGATAGGTATGAAGAATAGAGAACTCGTGATTGACACAGTGCTCAATAGTTCATTTCAATGACTGGAATATCATATTTTCAAGGTATAAATTTCACTTATTACAATATTCATATATGCATCTATGTCATCAACTATAATTGAACTATTGCATAGCATATTTAGATACCCTCTCACACTCCCACCCAGTTTGGCACCTCTGAAAAAATTGTAATGGTAGGCCTACCTGCAAATTCTCATGAAAAAAAATTACACCTATGGCCGAAACCTTATTTCACCACAACACGGTCCAGTGTGCAACATAACTCAGAGACCGACGCCCAGGTCTCCATTGAATTTCTGTCGGTCTCTGATATTGATATTAGGCTGAGTCCGACTGTCTCCAATGAAATGGACAAGTGATAAAATACCCCCCTTTTTTCGGTCTCTGTAAAATCCTGTCGGTCTCCACTGTTACAATTTGACAGAGACCGACGGTCTCTGGTCTCCCAATTCACTATGTTGCACACTGGCCGAAACCTTATTTCCACTATATCAGGGCAAAAGTAATAAAGACTAGAGGGGTTTGGAGGGCATGCCCCCCCCCCCCTCCCGAATTCTTTTTTAAAAAACAAGCAATGAAATTGGTGCCTTCTGGGGACATTTTAACATCATTTTCTAGAAATCTGAAACTCACTCTCTGGTGTATTTTAATTATTTGGGGGTTAAATATTATCTGGATATCAACATAATTTTCCCCGTCTTATTATTCGCAGAAATTTTGATGAACTGCTTTTATAGGCAAGGGGAACATATTTTACTTTAACCAAAGATCACTTATGTTAGCCTACATTGGAGGTGACGACGATGTCGGCCAAAGTGGCCGACGTGAAAGGAGCAGACGTCGGCCAATGAAATTTTACGTTAGATGGACGATATTGCATTATATTTTTGTTCAATCGTATATGGACAGGTCAGGGATTCTATATAAAGCTGTAATGATATATAATTGTACAGTCAGTATTTTCAGCGTTTTTGGCGTCAGGTTTGTAAACCCCTGTGTAAGAGGGTTAAGGTGAAACAATTTACCTCATATTAAGGATATTCATACAGTATTCAATGCCAGGTATATATGGACGTTTTATGTCATTATGGGTGTCAATCCAGAACGTTTTTGTGACACGTTTTTAACGCCAGAAAACGGTGGACACTTTTCTGATTAATTTATGGTGTTTTTACGCACATGATTAGAAATGTTTTCAGTGACTGGTCGGACAAAATTAATGCATCATATTTGGGTAAAAAATAGGTTAACACCACGCAGGTTTTAGGACTATAGGACAAATTTTGGGTGTGTCCAATCAGGTATTATGCCAAGTATTTGTACACTCAAAATTGGTATTTTAAGGTGGTCTAGGAAATGACATTTTTTAGATTGAAGTGGTATTTTAAGGGATGTCCAGGTGGTCTAGGAAATGACATTTTTTAGATTGAAGTTTTAAGAGATTTTGTGATCAGATTTCATGTATCTGGGTGACCAAATAATTATAGAGTTTTGATGACACAAAGACAGCATATTTCTATCTTCTTGGTATCGTCAATCAGGTTCAAATATATTCAGCTCACATTTATTTTTTAGGACAAGTTATATCAATGTTTATCAAAATTTTGTAATGCAAAGTTCTTTCAATTTTTCTGGTGAACTTCCAGCAGTGGACCATTAGCTAATAATGTGCCATTATTTGTAACCATAATGTGTCCTTATTTGCAACCATATTCACTTGTCTTTTTCAATTTGAAAGACGTTCATGTGTTTTTCCTAGTAAGGATGAAGCTATTATGTAATAAAAACTGCAAGATTATCCGTCTAATATCTCCATTATTTAGTTGTGTTATATTGGTTGATGATATCAGAAGTCTTATATTGGTTGACATCAGCTGGATATCAGAGATCCCCGGACATAGAGATCTACCAGATTCTGATGTTCTTGATATCAGGAACAATACTCCTATAACATCAGTT
Organism: Sthenelais limicola; assembly: GCA_942159475.1. NCBI lineage: Eukaryota > Metazoa > Annelida > Polychaeta > Phyllodocida > Sigalionidae > Sthenelais > Sthenelais limicola. Next base: position 90,088,126 of record OW804096.1, on the reverse strand, counting down.
TGATTGTCTGTTCCTGATATCAGAAATAGTATTGGTATGATATCAGCTCAATATCAGAAATGGTATCGGTGTGATATCGGCTCAATATCAGAACTGATATCAGAAATAATATCTGTCTGATATCGGCTCAATATCAGAACTGATATCAGAAATAGTATCGGTCTGATATCGGCTCAATATCAGAACTGATATCAGAAATAATATTGGTCTGATATTGGCTCAATATCAGAACTGATATGGGAAATGATATCGGCTCAATATCAGAACTGATATCGGAAATTATATCGGTGTGATATCGGCTCAATATCAGAATTGATATCGGAAATAATATCGGTATGATATCGGCTCAATATCAGAAACTGATATCAGAAATAGTATTGGTCTGATATCGGGCCGATATCAGATCTGATATCAGATCTGATATCGGGCCGACCGAATTTGAGGGTGCAGTCTGATATCGATCAATATCAGATCTGATATCGAGCCGATGGAGTGTCTGTTATCGGGCCGATGGGTTTCTTGGTGGGTATGTCATTTCCCACAACCTACGTCAGGGGGACCTAGGAAATCTGGGAAGATCAACACACCTCAGAGTAGTGCTGACAGATCATATGCTATCCCCTTTTTCTCCTTTATGTAACTGTATGCTTAATGAGAAATAAAAGTTCTATGATAATAATGAGGAAGAGGGGAGGGAGAGGGGGTGAATCGGAGAGAGGGTTGGGAGAGAGAAACAGGTATGAAAGACAGAGAAGAGGGAGAGGGGGAAGTATGGGGAGAGAGGGTGACCGTCCTACATGCAGAGGTGGGAGAGTGAAGAAGAGGGTGTAGGAATAGGAGAGGGGGAGGGAAAGAAGTGGGGGGAGAGAGGAGGGAGAGGATGTAGGGGAAGGGAGAGAGGGGAGGGAGAGAAAGCGGGGAGGGGAAGCATGAGGAAGAGGGGAGGGAGAGGGGGGAGGGGGGCAATTGGAGATGGGGATGGGAGAGAAAGACAGGTATGAAAGTCAGAGAAGAGGAGGAGGGAAAAGAGGGAGAGGGGGAAGTGTGGGGAGAGAGGGTGACCGTCCAGAGGACGGGTACTTTGCTAGTGTTTGATAATATATTAACCTGTTAAACTATTTTTATCTCATGATTTCCATGCACACCGAGTCCCGTCAAGACAAAAAGCAGTGGCTGCCATTTTGGAACTAAGGGGTAGAATGGGCGGGACCAATGAAATCACCTGTTGCTCTCCTGACAGGGAAGGTCAAGGCCATGTCCCCCAGCCTCCTGCAAAAATCGAAGCAGGTGGCGAATTGGAGACCCATCACTCTGCTCAATGTCGACTACAAGATAATTTCTAAAGTAATTGCCACTAGATTAAATATTATATTACCTAAGTTGGTAGGTGAAGATCAGTACGGTTTCGTAAAGGGGCGGTACATAGGCACTGCTATACGCAGGATAGATGACATTGTCTCAATAATAGAAAAAAGAGAAGAGCAAGGCCTAGTGGTATCTCTCGATTACACTAAGGCATATGATTCTATATGTTGGAAGTTCTTAGAAAATACTTTGTTAGCGCATGGCATTATGTATGAATATGTTTCTTGGGTAAAAACCCTAATGAGAAAGTCAGTAGCAACCTTTTGTAATAATGGATACTCTTCTAGATGGTTTGATGTAAGAAGGGGGATGAAGCAAGGGGACCCCATTTCCTCTTCCCTCTTTATTCTCTGTGTAGAGAGGCTTGCAGATCAGATCAGAGTAGATCAAGATATAAAAGGTATTGATCTAGGGGGCGGGGAAGAGTCAAATTACCTGTAATTATTACCTGAAAAACGCTGCAATTAAAGACCTCCCAGTATGTTCGTTCTGTACCGAAAGGGACGATATTGTACATTTTTTTATGACATGTAGAAATACAAAAACCCTATGGCAGGATGTGTTCAACTTCGTAGACTCTCTTGGCTACTTGAATGAAGACATAGGTGGTAAGAGTATAGTTAAAAGAAAGGAGGATGGATCCTTCGACCTCAGGAAAATAAATATAATGTTCGGTTTTGATAAGAAGGGTATAAACAATAAAATCATCAATTGGATTGTACTAGCAACAAAAGCTTTCATCCACCGCCAAAAATTATTCCATGAAGGAATGATAGGATGGTTGTTTTTCAGTTATGAGCTGAGGTCGAAAATATCAATTATTTTATACCAAAACAGCTTCACAGAAATCGACAAAGATGAAAAGAAAAGGTGGAGAAGTCTCTTTGCGGACTTAACAGATATAATAGATCGAAATAAATAAATTTGTGAACATAATAGAAAGTATAAGTTAAGCTGCTAATAAGATAAAGTGTATAAACGAAGGTAAAAATTAATGTGTTGATGTGTTTCTACTTTTTAATTGCTCTTCAAATGAAAAACGTGAGACAGACTTATGTATTTTTCGATGTAGACTGGTCCTGGAGAGAGATGAAAGATTTGTTGACATATTGAATAAAAAGAAGTTGTCGCAAAAACAAACAAAAATTGTGTTTACCACTGTTTTCAGCTTTATGGAGAGTCAGAATAATAAGATTATAAAGAAGTATTGATACGAGGTAAGGTGTATTAGCAAGAGTAAGACTTGAGTTTGAAATTTGCCAAATTCGTTTTTTTAGCCTAAATCGTATGGGACGGTATTCGTCCCCAATGCTCTGCCGCTGGTCTGGGGGCAAGGGGACGGATACTTTGTCTAGGGTAGATGTAACTGGAGGTAGAGCCATGGAGGGGTTGAGGTAACTGGGGGTAGAGGTAACTGGGGAATGCGGTAACTGGTCTGGAGCTAGAGGTGTGTGGGGATAGATGTGTGGGATAGAGATGTGTCTGTGGGTGGGTGGGTGGAGGGGGGGGGGGGAGTACTACTAGTATACACAATAGGTATACGTACAATGTAGTTCATTGTTGTTGTTGAAAGCTAACAGACACGTTCAGGGACACATCCTATCAATTATAATGCACAGGTCTTTCATATAAGGATATATACTTTCATATATATATATGAGTCATATACGTCATACACATATAATTAATGTATATGCGATAGAACGAATAAATTGAAGAGCGTATGTATAGCCTGTACATACAAGGGTTGGTTATATTATCTTTTCTAAAGTGTTTTCAAATGAAAGAAAGTTTCTATTCGTTTTGGATTATACAGTAATCCGCCCGTCCCCCGCTCATACTGATACTCATTCGCTCATATACCTCTACTATAATTCCAGCGCTCCACCCTCCACCATGCCCAGTCCTGCACACGCACACACATACTGTGCATGTCTCTGCAGGTTCAACAGGTGCCATGAAGCTAGTAGTAGGTTGATCACGCCGGTTTAAATATGGCCCATTATCCACAGTAATGTTTGCTCTTATACGTAACATGTAATTAGATACACGGTAACCAGATATATTTTTTTTCCGATGTCCGCAACTCCGCAACCAACCCCAGCTATCTACTTGCATTTATCTTAGCGAATCTTAGCAACCAGCCAGAATATTATGTGACACTAGCTTGTGCTTCGGTGTGGTGGATGACATTCCCGTGTTGGGGTTCTAGGTCATCCCCGCCAACAAACTCTCCGCTGACCCCCCCCCCCCCCCCCCTCCCCGCCGCATTCTGAAAAGAAAGGAAAAATGTAAAACAAAGACCAGAATGGATTCCCTATTATTTAAATAAAAATACTAACAGTTACTAATCTATATGTATCAATTGATAGGTGTCAAACTGAAAATTATTATATTTTATGCTGTATATTATTATATGTTGTTTACGCGCGAGTACGAACTACTATGCTGTTGCAGAAGAAGTACTTTTATGTTGTTTATGAATGGGTAGAACCACTATCCTGTCGTTAGTTGTAGTTGAATGAATAGTAAACGGACCAAGAACACAAATTAATCAGTAAAAGTTAAAATGAACACCAGAATATTCGGCAGTAGTTAATATTTGAGGAACCCAATCGAAAAATTAGTTCCTGTAGTGTTATTGTTTTGGGGCAGAGTGGAAGATCTACTTTGTAGAATTCGATGCCTCATTCTATAAATAGATGAATTAAAGATTCAATATAATTATACATAACAACCCATATTCAAGTAAGTGGAGAGGGAATAGATCGTGGTATATCGGGTTGGCCGGTGTGGTAAATGATGTTGGTCGTTGAGGATTAGGAACTAAACCCCGAGTGTTGTAGTTGTTATCCTACACTTGCTGTGTCGCCCCTATTCTCCAGCATTGGCTTGGGCGGACTCCCATGCTCATAGAGTACACTCCTGAAATCCAGGTGACTCTTTGAGCATTCTGAGCCGACTCTTTAATGAAAGAGTCCGCTCCTAAGAGTCCTCTCAGATCCCTGGGCGGACTCTTTCATTAAAGAGTCCGCTCAGGTATCTGCTACAAAGAATTTTGAACTAGGATTGGCCTGGATTCGAACCCAGGACCTCTCACATAAGTATAGGCTGGCAAGTAGAGTTGAAGGCTCTACCCACTCGGCCACAGAGGCTCAGATAGGATATGTTGTATATAGCATAGTATGATTCCTGAAATGGAAAATGTGATGTGTCACAGGAAAATGAGTCATGCGGAGTCCAATGATGGTAAAAAGTGGGGTGAAGTATATCTTATTTAACCAGTAGGAATTTGGTGCGATTATTTAATTATATAACTATGCTTATACACTGAGTTAAAAACTGAGGAATGAAAAACCCAATAATTAATCAATAGAAATTTAGAATTTGATTTTGAGTTTATTATAAACAAAAATGGCCTGGATTTAAACCCAGGACCCCTAGCAAGTAGAGTTGAGAGCTCTACCCACTCTGCCACAGAGGCTCAGATAAGGTCTGTAGGTTATAGCATTATATGGTTCCTGAAATGTTACCAATGTAACAAGGGAGTTCAACTGTATCCACCTGTCACGTTCACCTGTAACTCTACAGACCTTGCATTTGCTTCGAAATATTGGCTATATTGTATGAGGTTCACTCACTATAAGCCATGTATCAGTGAAAGTGAGGAAATGTACATGTCAAAGCAATACTGCTCATGGATCGGGTAGTTATGGTAGGGTGGTTGTGTGGTAGGGGGGATTTGGTAACCACAATCATAACAAACAATTGAAGTTGTAGGATAAGCATGCTAGAGGACTCGACTCTGTTCACTTAGTGAATATAATTGTCTGCGGCCTGACGGCCTTGGACAATTATATTCACTAAGAGAACAGTGTCTCGTCCTCTATCCTACACTTATTTTATTCTTTCACAAGCTTTCGGGAAACACTCCCTTCATCAGGTGTTAGTTATTAGGCAAAACAGTTGAGGTTAAGTGCAAAAATGTGTAGTGGTGAGTACATAGCTGGCCGCACAGAATGGTGGGGTTTGTAGCTGGCCGCAGTTAATTAAAAAAATTTTGGTAACATATGTAATATGAATAGAAGGTAGTTACTGATTGGTCAATGATCCAATTATTGAAATAGTTATGCGGATATTGAAAAAGATCGAGTTTCTAGTAATTGATGAATATCTGATTACTTAAGTCATTCGTATTTGATTGATTCATTTTTTTAGGTAATTTTCAGTTCAGTGTTCTTATTCAGGAGAATAAATAACATTGTGTCTTGTAAGTATGTGACCATACTCATCTGCTATGGAACTGTCTATATTGTCCAGCAATTTATGGATCGTTGTCAGGATCCTACTGTTGTAGACGGCTGTTGTGTGGTTATTGGTTTGGGTGTAATTGTCCAATGTTGCGGTAGGTTGGTTAGACCCGGGAGTCGGGTCCGGTGGTCCAGACTCCTCCAGGGGTTGGTCCAGAAGGATGTTGTCCAGGGCTGTAGCCCCGCTTGATGAGTCTGAGCTTGATAGGCTCAGGTCTGAGGTGAGTGAGGGTTGGGCGAGTGGAGGCAGGGCTTTGTTGGAGGTGATAGGGCTGGGGATGGGACTGTCTCTCTCGTCCAGACATTCAGTGTCTGTACTGGAGTTGCTCAGGCTTATGGGTATAAGTCCATGTTTGAAAGGCGAGATTGAGACTGGGTAAATGGGTGTTTTTACGCTTTTGGTGGGCAATGGCTGCAGTGTGAGGTTACTATACAGATCGGCGGGTTTGGATTAGTTTTGGGGATTAGACCATGGAAGTTGGTAGGGGTATGGTCGACGTCAGATCTTGGTACCTTGGGTTTGGAAGTGGTTATAGTTTCGGTAGGTCTCTTTGTTGGCTGTTTGCTGGTTATTCTTGGTGGGCTCTCGAGTCTAGGTGGTCGTTTTTGATATAATAATGGGTTTCCCCAGTATTAATGCTACAAATAAATATAATAGTCTTAAGACTATCCTACAGTTTAAATTTTGAATAGGTTCGGTGAGAGAGAAGGAGAAACAGACACGGCGACTGGTATTTCATAAGTGAGTGAGAGGCGGGGCTCTCCCATAGGAGAGGATCCCAGTGCTGCCCGCGTGGACACAGCCGCGCCCCCAGGCCTCCCGAGCCTTCCCAGAAACCCACTACTGTAACATAATGCCCCCCTCCCCCCTTAGAATACTACTGCATTAATTAGATACTAAAATAAAAAGTAGCATTCCCGAAGGTCGGATACAGTGGGTACACGAGATTCGACCCCCGGAAAATTTTAAATATTTTTAACAAAATTTTCCAAAAGTCTTCTACCCCCCTCTTCAATATAAAAAGGTCCACACAATGTGTCCTGAACCCTGATTTTTACTATACATCTAGATAAATCAGAGTCAAATTTGATCATTCCTTTTAAACTTAAAATTTGCCAAATTTTGTATTTTTCCCTTACACCAATACAGAGACAATAAAGAATGCAAATAAACATTGTGTGACTTCCTTATGTCTACCTGTGTCTGATTATTTCCTAACACAAGCCATCATCAAGACATAAAGATAAAATATATACAAATCTACTCAAACCGTTCGTTTGTTGAGCAGAAAAAAAATCTTAGAAAATTAATACTCTAGTCAAAATTTATTTAACTTTAGTAAACCTCTCTAAAATCTGTTACCATATCAATACAAATATGGCCTGAACGAAGGCAAGAATTAATATAGAGTTTCTTACCCTACTCGACTACCTATTAATCATAACTTATTTCACAAACTAATTACAAACATTGAATCACCTTTACTTTAACTTCCTGCTTAAATTTAAGCAAATCCGTCCTGTACCGGACCGATTTTTACATAATCCGTCCGGCTACCGGGCGTTCTTATCACAAATGCTACTCCACGTAGCAGGAACTGGACGAGAAACCGCGGTAACTATACTGTCCCACGATGTCCATCTGCCGAGAAATTTCAGTTAACATAGGAAATTATTATAAGAAATCACAGAACAATAAGAGCACACGATCCCCCAACATGCCAATCTAACAGTAATAGACCCAGGAAAACTTCACTTGAATAACTTAATTAAACAATTTCAAGCAATAATCACCATAAACCCAACTACGACATAAGTGATGCCGTCCGCCATTTTGAAAATATATCTTCAACGACGTATGAGTACACTCCCATACCGTTACATGCGGGCTTGTTTCTATAATAATTACCATCAATATGACATTTGTAGAATAATTTTTCCAAGAAAACACTATAATTTAAAAGGAAATCACTAAATTAAACTGATATTTATATCACCGAATCACTAGCAACTACTGCGCAGTTTCATGAAAACACGATGTCCATGTTAAACCTCCATAGGGCGCGATTTTGACTATTTTTACTTTTAATTCTTCCAAACATGACTTAAATTCCATATTTCATTAAAAATAAATCATTGCTTTCCACAAATAACACCTCTGTCCGTATCATGACACATCATGTAAACTCTCGACAAACCGAATTTGCCCAGAAATCTTTCATTTTTGTCACCAAAATCTCCGATCATGTGAAAATGTCGTTCCCCATAGGAAATGCATTGGCACGAAAAAGGCTGTCTCAAATTAACCAAATAACTAATTATTTTATTAACCAATACGCCTATATGACGTCGCTACCCATCTAGGCAACATAATCAGTGAAAAAATTTTGAAGATCGCTAAACTTTCGTCATTATTCGACGCGGCGATATCTAATTTCGTTGACTCTCGTCAGGTCAGCCATCTTGGAAATGTCCGACGATGCCGCCTCTATGAGCCTATTTGAGGACAAATTTATGCGGAAATCTACTAAATAACATCATTTTGAATCGATAGAAACCTAAATTACACTTGTAATACCTCTCAGAGCAGTTTCACTACCTTTGAAAATGCCCATCTGGGCCGAAATCGGTAGTTTTCTCTAAGCGAGTCACTGCCTGAAGGAAAAGCTGAAGGAATCTTAATGATTATCTCAATCCTTCTTGATTATGTTAATGTATCTTAATGGCAGGTCACGTGACCCTTCTACGTTTTCACTGTAAATCGTTTATAACTCAGAATTTAGACAATTTTAGCCAAGATGGTCACTACTAGCCTTTCTTTCTTGTAAAACTCTAAATAATTACCAATTTTGAAGCGATTCTGAGGCTTATTTGGCCGAAAACGGAAATCGTTGGATGTAGGCTATTCCTCTGGGTATAAAAGGGACCCGCGTCGCACTGGTCATTCAGATCAGACCAGGAGTTCGTGCAAGGAGGAGCTACGCCCGATCTTCCATTGACTTTACACATCTCCAGCATTGAGCCTCTACCTCTACAGCCTTGGTCGTTACCAATTCTCGACACCCTCCATACATTCAACAGAGAGTCAAGCTTGACTATCTTCACAGACTTCGGGATTTCCCACATTTTCCTGGGATTTCCCAAACTTCATCGAAACTTCTCAAATTCCAAAGAGATTTCACCCTTCAAGTTTACCTCGAGCAACTATCATGGCCCTTGGCTACCGATACTCGAACCAGACTTCAACCTGACGCCTGATTCTACCTACCGACGCCGAATTTTCGTCAAGTTCTCAAGAAATCGCAAGTCATCCAGCAGCGACTACCGTTGCTGCCTTCTCACCTGCTAACCACTGGATGTGTCATAGGATGTGTTTCCAGCTGTGCTTACAGGATCGTTCTCACTAGGAAGTGTCCCGAGAACGAATCCTAATTTTGAGATTTTTCTGAAGGAAAAATTTTCAAATTTGTGTGTGTGTTTGTGTGAAATGGAGTTCCATGTTAACCTGGAACCAACTTTTAGGAAAGCTCTATGAATACCTAGAGCGGAACTTTTAAAATTTTGTATCAAAGCAAAATACTGGATGTACGAATGGGCTACTATCACTCAAAGGATTTTAAACAGTGAAGCATGGAGACCTGTGGAGATGTAACTTTTTACTAAGTGCATCCGGACACAATAGCCGTAAGTAGACCACTATGTACGCACCTCCGCTAGCTCTCACTGCATTTCACCATGTTCCAAGAAATTTCGATTTCTGTCCAAAAATAAACTACAAAGTTAGGATTTCTTTCAGACATGAAAATATCCACGTGTATAAGTTTAGTAGACCGGATTTCCGGAAGAAGTGGCAGTAGGGAGGAGGAGAACTCGACAAATACCTAACACACTTGTATGCATGTATGTCTTAGCTTCCCCCGCCGCTACGGCGACTTACAAAGTTCCATTTGCACAAAAACATCCTGTATTCTATTGTCTAATTGTACATTTGTATTTTTTAAAGCTCTGTACGACTTAATCACTATCGCACATACTTGAATTGGTACTTGGAGAAAACTCTCCTACCTTTTTGCTCAGGAAAATAACTTTTTTTTGTAGAAAACCAGCCAGAAATGGCTATACCTTAGTTCTAACTTTTTTAGGAAACTTCATAAACAACGCCCCGGCGTCCAAATGACGTCGTGAATACCTGCGTTTTTAACCCATTACCACCAAATCTTTGACTTTTAAAGTTTGGAATAATTTTCCTGACGCTGAAAACAAGCCAATTTTGCGCTTGAGTCCAGTTTTTATTTTACTTCTCGCTTGTAAGAAATCTTCAAGTCGAGAATTACTAAGAATTTTGATATGCTATACAGCCTATTTTTACTGCGAGACTGACGTCCCCCTTTTCTGACCAAAAACTGACCAGAAAAAACAAATATAAAATTTAGTGATTATTATTATTATTATTATTATACAACTTTTATTCCGTAACTTATACATATACATTATATAAATCAAAGAATAGGGCCAGTACTCCCTCTCCGATGGAGATCTACCAGGTAGATCTCTATATTCCCCGTCATGTGGAGGAGAATCTCTGCTCAAAATTCTGTGCGCCGACTGCAAACTACAGCCGCATTCCCATGAAGGGACTAATCCGAATTTAATTGTACCAAAATTGACGTTTTAAAATACCTGCCAGGAAGATAGGGTTCTATTTTACCCAACTTTTGACGGAGAAATTTCCGTAGGATTCCAATCCTTCACTATAATTTCTGGGTCGGTCGCAACTTTGGCGTACACGCCCATGAACAGAAGCCTCCCTGCCTAAATTTTAAGCACGGCCACACCCGCGTCTACAAGTGACTTTCTGTTCTATTTACTACTATCGCCAGACCTAGACACGTTAAAACTCCCTGTCAGATACGTCAATTCTAGCAAAATGAACTGCAAAATTTTTCTCGGGCAGACAGACAATTTTTCTGACGCCCGACGGAAGCATCCCTATTGGAATACCAACACAGCCACGCCTGACGAGTTGTCTCGCCAGACGACTTTCCGTCCATCCCCTTCTTAAAAAGATCAAATACGGGGGAAAAATAACTTAAGAACACTCGCTTATTTTTTAAATAATACTCAGAATGATGGCACCACATATAATGTGTAAGAACAAGTCCCAAGTCAACATCATCGTAACATATAATCAAGGCAAAATAAGAAAATGTGAACAACTCTTCTGACGCCGAATAATTAAAGTTATAAAAATACTGTCATTTTTCTCCTGACGCACCGAACACGCAAAGTCTGTATTCTTTAAACTCAAGTCCGTTTAGTAGGTACGTCAGGGAATCAATTTTGATAAGTAAAAATGTGAATATAATATAAAAGAAAAAAACCCACAGAAAGTCCTCTGATTGAGTTTTTGGCGTTACCACCAATGTCCGTAATACACGCCTTTGGAGTCATGGCCTCTCTAATGTCCGTAAGCTCATAACTTCCAAAACTTAATATATTAAATATGACAGTATGTACGTCAGAAAACAAGAGTAAAAATTATAATAATAGACCTCGATTAACGTGTTGACTCTTGTCACCGTCAGCCTGTCGCAACCCCTTATTGCTGAAAAACAACTACAGGATTAAATATCACCTAACTATCTTTCTACACTCGATGTGACTATCGCCGCAAAATTCCCACTTTTGCGTCAGGCGCTTCACAGAGGCCAACTAATACATGCAAAAAGAAGATATAATACTGCAAAAATAGACATCACCAAAAAGGGTTGGACTAAGACATTATGGCCGACGGTAAACTCTTGTAGGCTTGTTCTTAATCGTCCTCACCCCAGCCTTCCTCATAGCCAGGGTTGTCGAACGCTGAAGAGGCCTTTTGTGTTCCCCAGGACACATTCACTTTGGCCTTCTTCGCTGTGGCTCCGCCGAAGGCGCTCTCCTCACTGTCATAATGTACAAAACAGAAGGAAAAATGCTTTTTAGAAAAATGACTCCTCTTTTATAGATCAAGTGTGACAGAATCATGGCTTATTTAATCCCAATAAAACCGGGCGTGTATATCATACATTTCAAACAGATTATGGCGTCTACCAATCTCCCAGGTTTTCTTCCAAGACAAACTTGCACATGTAATTTTGTGCGACCTGCAGCCATTGCTGTCAGCGTCACACTTTCGTTCTGATTACCTTACTCAAAAATCAATATTCTGACCTTAGGCGTTCTGATTTTCACAATTCCTGACGCCGAATCTATATCCTTATTAAAAAAAACCCTGTATGTAACTCTTTCAGACTTGCAAGGTTTTTTGTGTTTACTTACTTAACGAAGTCGACCCGATCTGCTGTGCGCAGATCGGCACGGGGCAATAAACGTCCGTCATTTCCCCTGTTCCGGGGCACCTCCTTCAACTCCCGCGAGGGCGTAGATATTAGGAAAATGGCGAAGGTGTCGCCATCTTCCAGGGCCTCTTTGAGTTCTTCCTCATCTATATTTTTGACGGGGAGGCTTGTGGGAAGTTGTATCTCTCTTTGAATCTTTCTGGCCGTGTACACTAAGTTGTGCGCCCATCGTACCTTCAAGAATGACTTGCGGCACCCTGCTTCCAGCTCCGCCGCAATAATTTTGGGACTCACAAAACTGTGCAGAATGTCCACACTGTGGCCAATCTGTGTAAGCTCAAAGTCAAACATGTTGTCTTTGCGTAGAAGACGCAACATGAGAGTGTTCGCCATTTCGGCTTGCCTTTTGTCTGGGGTTGGAAGACAGGGCGTGCCTCTGCACCAAGTTCTCTTTATTATTAGAGAGTATAGGCATTTAAGTACATATAGCGCCACTGCAACATAGATACATATCTCAATCCATGACGGTCCCGCAGAAGAAATGTTCACCGTTTCGTAAATGATACTTTTAGGCGCCATATCTGGCGAAGGTCTGATTGTGACCCCCATATCTCTGTTCAATTCAATATGCTGAGCATTGAGTGACGATATGTTTATGGACTGAACCCTGGTGGCCCACGTAGCAGGCATGATTAGGCGGTTAATTTTGTAAAACAAATACACACTCATTGCTAGTGAAACCAACGAAATTATCAGGGATAAATAAGGCATTGAAGGATGAGCTGCAACGTCAGTTAGTTTAGCGTGAATACTATCCCACATTGACGCCAATTTATTGTCAGACTTCAGTAAATGTTTAACCAGGGTTTTTGTCCTGATACCTCTCTGAATTATTTCTTGAGGCACATTTACCAAAGCTTTTTCTATATCCTTGGCGCTAGGCAAATTTAGATTAATTAGTCCTGGGCTCAAAGTCGCCCCAGAATAATAACTTATGTCAATTTTGAATGCCATTGCGAAAGGCAAATTAAAACCAGTTCTGATTTTTACCTGAGCTACTTTAACTTCACAAAACGGACTGTCTGCCAAAATTGACGCATCCGGAAGACTTAGCGCGCACCCACAAGGAATATTCATAAATGTAAATACCGACAGAGAAACATTTTTCTCGCCTCCCTGACGGCATACTAAAACTCCCCACAATCCCATATTAATTAAGATATGCTGATTATTTCCAGCGCTTAAATGACGCTGTGGAGTCATTGCATTCACATAGGAGTGAAACACGCATGATTCATGAACCAACGTTGCCTCATCCATGAATACATTCCAAATACATGCTGAATGATTTGCAGTAAAATACACCAGATCCCGGCCACAAACTATATTATCAGCAATTTCCTGACAATGCGCCATATTTTCATGCGTCAGAAGCACATATGTGTCCCCCGACGCTGAAACAGCTAGATTATGACCAAAGTTCTGTAACTGTGTAAAACCAGTCGCATCACCTTCATGCACATGCATCGGAATTGGGAAAATAACGGGTTCATACACTGAAAAGGTATTATTAGAATATGTAAAACTGATACTCAGTCACAAAACTAAGTCGTTCTCACCACGCCTAACTTCCTTCACTTTGGCCCAATCTTTCCATGTGCCTAAAGGAGTTGCGCTAGGCGCTTGTAGGCGCACTTGCGCGGTCAAATTTCTGACGGAATTCAGAATATCAGACCAGGCCGCGGTTGACACTGGTATCTTACCCTCCTGAATTTGTGTTAAATCTTTTAAAGTTTCCATAGCCGACTGTCTGTAATTTAGTTGATCAGTGATATACACAAATCGTTCGAGCAACGCCACCTGGTCTCTAAAAATTTCCTCTGTATAATTCTGAAACCCCTGGGTGGTATTTACCGTCGCTCGAGCAAAGTCCAAAACCTCCATAGAAAAATTGTGAAAAACCGTCCGGACTTGTTTCACATTCCTCTTGGAGAAAGCCAGAAATTCATTACTATTTGTCGTTAACCCATTGAGGGCGGGCTGATGCCTCAAGGCATCAACATCAAAATGGCTTAGTGGACGGGCTGATGCCTCAAGGCATCACACATAATTTGGCCCAGGGGGCGGGGTGATGCCTCAAGGCATCAATTTTTTATATAAATTGAAGGGGGCATAACTTAATAAAAAATGAACGGATTTTGATGAAATTTGAAATATATGTATACCAACACATTAGAAATATTTTTATGGGTGTGTTGTCATGGAGACAATAATGATGACGTCATAACTAACATATGTAAATGCTGGAAAGTGAATTTGGAGCAAGGTTGCCCCCATATTGCACCCAATTGAGACCCATTATTTTAATTATTGAAGACCAAATTCTAGAAATTATGAAAAAATATGATCAATAACTGTTTACACCTATTAAACGATGTACATATGACACATATTATTTGAAGAAAATATTCCTAAAGTGTTTTTAAATCCTAAACCTCATGTGAAACACCCGTCCTGAAGCCCAAAAAGGGGGAAAAGGGCCCACCAGGCAAAAATATGTGTAAACTGCCCCCGCCCTGAATGGGTTAATAGAGCCAAAATTCTATCTCGATTTCTATTATTGACAGCCTCGGCCTTTATTCCATTAATGATAGTAAACTGATTATCATTAAGGGCGTCAATTTGCGGCTGAGTCGCAGTTCCAATAGCAATATTCAGGAAATTTCCAGCAGGCTGGAAACCCCTGTTTCTTTTTGTCCTAGTATTTTCTACGGAAAAACTCTCGATTACATTTAGTATCTGATCATGCAGCATGTTATTAGCCTCGAACAATGCCGTCTCGACGCTGGACAGCTGTTGCGTGTCCAGACGTAACTCATACGAGACGTTCTGTGGCACATCCGGGTGGGCCGGCGGAGGAAATTCATAAGGCACACGCAGATCTATTGCGTGCTCCTCCACCGAAATCACCAGTTTTTGATCCATTTCTCTAAATATTGCTCCGTAGTTCTGCCGGAGAACATAGTGATCTGCCCCTGCCTGAACAATCAGGAGGCACAGACTTATCCTGCAAAATACCAGAAATAAAACAGAACCCTTAGCATGTAATCGTAACAAGAAAATTCATCAGCAATTTCACATAAGAACTTTTTGGTCCTTCTAAAAATTCCTCACCACGCCATGCTCCCGGGGAGCACAACGCCACTTTTCCTAATCCATGTGTTTTAGAATCCGCGTAGTAAGTTTTGCATCTATTTTTACTTGTTGAGCTTCAAGACCCTCTTCAGGGTAAAATATGATACGTGTAAAGGTGGATCTAAGTCCCAAAATCACTTTCCACAGTGTTTGAATCATAACTTTGGTTCTTTTGGGACAACTTATTGGACCTCACAAAGTTGGTTCTCTCTCCGTGACAGTCGGATCAGCAAGGGCTCGATCTCGGCGCGAATTAGAAACCTCATGCCAGTCTAGGGTGGTTACATTCCAAGTCGGTAGGCGGGGCCAGCGTCAGCCACACAGGTTCCCCTGGCGTGTTTGCCGCGCATCAAAATCTCCCGCCCGGTCTTGCGACCCTAATACAGACTTGAGAAAGCAATGAGGAGCTGTTACGCCCCCCCCACTTATTCAACGTCAAGCCTATACTAGCCAACTGGAAAAATACCTCTATCTGACCTTCGCAGGGTGCTTAGAGATCTACTCCTTATAAGGGTACCATACTGTCAGGACCAACCGCAGCAAGTAACGGCAGACTCTCGTCCACAATTACACGCCATATTTGTGTAGTTAGGTATTTTGTAACGCCATCCTCACAGCGTGGCCTATCTCATTACAGGTTGAGACCAAATCCCTGTCTGGCAGAATTTGTGGAAAATTCGGTAACTTTCACTTAACTCAGTGAAGAACTTTATTTTACGACCAACATCCCCATATTGCTGAAAATATGCTGATGAATTCTCCCGATAGTTCTCAACACACTAAGTTATCCGTTTCCAGCTAGATTCCAACTCCATTTAGACACCGTCAGGTGCTGCCCCATAAGATATAACTTGTTAGTAGTGCATGCAACTTTCCCTAGGCATCCATTCGGTGTGACACCCACGCCCAAACATGGCGTCGAATGGCTTCCCTTCCCGAGTCCGGAATCCTGTCTTATGCTGGTTAAACCTCTAAGTATTTTACATTCTCGTCTGTTCCATGACTACGGAATCACCACGCCCTATATGAGCATCAGTATAGATGTTGCTAAGCGTACTGGTTATTTTATTGCTCGCTTAGTCTGATACTGTGGCGTGCGCCCGCAGCTCACTATATTCTTGGCTTACATGATTTATCGCTTCGTAAATACCACCCTGCTCTGAGCCGATGTTTTTACCTGCTCCGATGTTATTTTCAAGTCTTAGTCGCGAGTTATAAGTCGGCGCCCTATATATCCCACTGTAGTTTCCCCTGAACCCAGTCGCATACCCATTTTCGGGCGTCAGAATACAATCTTAGTATATCAGAAGTCTGTCTCAAGAACAAACTCATGGATTTTTACCGTTTCCTTTTTGCCTTACTGATAGTTAGCTTGGGCTTGCGACCTGGATTATGTTTGGTCGGTACCGGCTGTATCTGAGTTTGCTCCTCAGGAAACTTTTGCATGAGTCTCTCCATGAACCTATTATTTTCGACTGCAGACACTTTCTTTACCTGTGTAATATTCACGCTCTTACCCATCATTTTTCCAGTACTAAGCTGTTTTAGACGGACCGTGAACTTAGATGGAATCTCTACAACTAGCCATGGACCAGTGTAGGCGTTCTGCAGCTTCATACTCGTATGTTTTTGGAGTAATCTGTTTATTTTAATGTATACAATGTCACCCAACTTAATATCGTGATCCTTAGCTCCCTTATCATGCCTTGCCTTCATCTTTTCTTGTGCCTTCTCCAAATTAACAGCTGCTTGTAAAGCTGCTTTAGATTGAGTATTTACAATATCCAGCAAATGGGCTGTAATAGGACGAATTTCTTCGTCCACATTTAATATTGCCGCCTCCGGCGGTGTTACCGCATTTTTACCGAATACTAGTAAATATGGAGAATGACCCAAACTATTAGAATCAGAGATATTTAGGGCAAAAACTACCGCCGCCAAATATAAGTCCCAGTCTCGCTGGTACTTTTGTACATACATTTTTATTGACTGTACCAAACTTTAGTTTTGGCGTTCTACCTGTCCCTGTGTAGTAGGTTTCCAGCTACTACTGAATACCTGCTGTATTCCAAACGCTTTACAAAAAGATGTGAAAATTACACTACGGAAATTTGAACCATTATCGCTGAAAAGCTTAGTTGGAATTCCCACGACGCACAAAATGTTATTGAAAAATTCTTGTTTCAAAGTCGTGGCGTCAATGGCATGGGTCGCCCAAGCAAAACAGTACCGACTATATATATCCACTACTACATGAATATATTTTCGGCCAGCATTTGACTGTGTTATTGGTCCAATAGTGTCAATCATTAGGCAAGACATGGGTGCCGGCGCTGGGTCTCTCAGTGCCATCGGTAATTTATAAGGGTGTTTTGATTTCTTATTTCTTAGGCACTGATCACAAGTTCCCACGTAATCAACGATATCTTTTGTCATTAACGGCCAGTAAAATTGTGCACTTACTACGCTCAATAAGCGCACTGACCCTAAATGACCTGCCATAGGTCTATCATGTAATAATTCTAGTATAGGCCGAATACAGGTGCCTGGCAATACTACTTGGTAGAGTCTTGCTGCATCCCTAATTTTCGTGCCTGTAGGCAGTCTGCATAGCATACCCGAATTCACAAAAAACTGATCATGTGTGAGTAAAATCTGTCTAGCCTTCGCTGCATCCTTCGGTAACGTTTTAGAGCCAATGTAGTCTAATATACCAGAACAGAACTCGTCTTCCCATTGGGCTTGTATAAATTCGTCCTGTGACAGTGGCATTCCCAGTTTTTCTTGTAAGTCACCGAAAAATGCTCTGTCTACTTTAGGTACTTCATTAGCTAACGCCTTTCTTTTAGACACAGCCCTACTTGGCTGGGCGTGCGACTTGGCTATCCCTGATTTATTCACCGTTTTTGTTTTGAATTTAGGGGTTCTTATTTTAGCTGCTATTTTCCTGTCTTCTCTCAATTTCTCAGATATTGCAGTTTTCTGCTTAGTAGATTCCCTTGTCTGTGCTACGTTTATAGTATAAAACGATTCTTTCTTACCAGCAGGGCGTCCAAATCTCTGAAAAACCGGTTCCAACACAGCTACCTTCTCATTACATGAGTCCCCACATACAGAAACACTAGCCAAATGATGAACAAGCTCCTCCTTCCCTGAATTGATGTGAATAAAAGGTATCGTTGTGTCAGTAAGTGTCTCTACTAACACTGATCTTACTAATCCATCTTTAATTCTGGGGTAGGGGGTTCCACCTTTCCATCCTTTGAGAATCGGCCTGTTGCGTATTTTTAAGATGGGATAATTTTCGCAACAATCGTCTTCATTGAATGGTTTGACTACATCAATAGGATTGAAAGTCACGCCCTTTTTCTTTGGGGCGTTCAATCTCTCCTTTTGTTCCTTTATTGAGAGAGGGTAATCTCGTCTACTTAACGAATCTGGGACCAGATTTAATTTACCTGCTACAAACTTAATTTCGTAATCGTACTCCATTATCTCTTCTAAAGAGCGGTACATTCTTCCAGATAAGTCGCGCTTAGAATTTAGAGCCAACAGGGCTGCATGATCGGTGTAAATAGTACATCTATTTCCTAAGAGATAGTGCCTAAACTTCCTTAATGCGAATTTAATTCCAAGTAATTCCCTGTCAGTAGTTGAATATCTAGATTCACAGGGCGTTAACGCCCTACCTGCAAAGGCTACTGGTCTAAAATTTCCTTCATTATCCTTTTGACTAATGCACGCCCCAAGCGCCGTGGAAGAGGCGTCACTTGCAAGCTCAAATGGCTTCTTGTAATCCGGATAATGTAGTAAAACCTCTGTACAAATAGTTTTCTTAATTTTGTCAAAAGCCTTCTGACAATTCTCGTCCCATTTAAAGTCCACACTCTTCTTCGTTAGGTGATAGAGTGGTCCCATAATGTTTGAGAAGTCAGGAATAAACGACCTATAGTAATTAGCCAGCCCGTTAAACGCCCTTACTTGCTTAGTGTCTTTGGCACTGGATAAGTTTCTATGGCCTCAACCTTATCTTGGTTAGGTTGTAGCCCTCTGGAAGTAATTTTGAATCCTAAGAACGGAACTGAGTCCAAGCCAAAAAAACACTTCTCCCTTTTGAATTTAATATTGACTCGTCGGAATGCATCAAATACTTGCGTCAGGTGCTCCATGTGTGACTTCCACGTTTTGCTGGCTATCAAAATATCATCTACATGGAAGGGCAGATGGTACTGACGCCAAAACGTTATCAATAACAGCATGGAAAGCCTTGGGTGATGTTTTCAATCCCATTGGCATGCACTTATAAACATAAATTCCGTCACACATGCTTATGGCTGTGTGTTTTCTATCTCTGTCTCTAATTTTAATTTGATGAAAACCGCTTTGGGCGTCCATCTTGGAAAAGTATTTACCTTCTAATTCACCGACAGCCTCAATAGTTTCTTCAGCAGTAGGGAAAGTTCTGGCCTGGTCCTTTATCATAGAATTCAGCAACCTAAAGTCCGCGACAATGCGCCAGGCTTTGGCGGCGTCAGGACTGGTTGCCTTTTGCACCAAAAATGCTGGTGAGGCAAATTCAACGATCTCGTCCGTTTTCTCTAAAACTCCCTGGTCCACTTGTTCCTTCAACAATTTTCTCATAACCTCCTTCATTTTAGGATTTAATCTGTAAGGGTGCATTGCTTTAGGCTCATAGTTCTTTTTTAAATCGATTCTATGTTCATACCCATTGGCGCTACCTATTTTCATATCCTTCCCAACAAAAACATCCTCCCTTTCCTCTAGAAATTGGATAATGTCGTCCCTCTGTTGAGAGTCTAGGTTTATGCCCAATTTATATTGCCTGTTTTCAAAATATTCCCCTTCAGTCGATTTTCCAGTTACTATGTCCAGTCTGTCTGATTTTAAGTCTGTAACATAGCCAGTAGATGTGTCACTGTCTGAAAAACTTCTAAGTCGATCTGTGTTATTTTCAATTATATTGTCATTTTCCAAGTTCGTCAATTCCTTAGACCCCTTCCCATTGGAGTCATTCATGTCCTTGTCATAGTCCATTGGAGCAAAGTCGTCTTCTTTTGCAACAGTATACAAAGCGAGAATAGATCCCTTTTTTACACTGTACCAAGCCGTACTTGAGTTATACACACAAAGTCTTATCTTATTACCTTGGGCGTCCGGCTTTACTAACGCCCTTTTTACCAAATATGGGACTGGTACCTGTCTCTTGGCATTGTCAGTGACTCCTATTGTATCAGAGATATCTTCAGGAGCCACCACTGAGTTTGTAAAATAGAATTCCGAGTTAGGCGGGATTTTAAAATTTCTGTCTGATCTTATGGCATAAACTCCATTCCGATCTAAGTTGAAGTTTATCTGTGCTCTAAACCTTCTCATAAAATCAACCCCCATTATCAGAGGGCAAGTTAAATTTGGTACCACATCAAACCAATGCCTAAATGTACGCCCATACATTGTTAACCTCAAACGCACCTTAAAGTCTATCTGGCGGGAAGAATTATCAGCCATGAAGATTCTTTTCCTGAATTTCCGAATAGGGATGTCCCCAATTTGCGCGATTATAAATACCTTTAAACAAAGTCTCACTAACACATGTGCAAGTCGCCCCAGTATCAACCAAAAAGGGAATATTGGTAAACTTACCCACAGTAGCACGCACAAATCCGTTATCCACCGGCAGCCTGATTCTGTCCACACGCTCGTTTTCTTCCTGAAAAAGAGTGACTAAATCATAAGAGTCACCCTCCACATTGTAAAAACCTTCAGCAGGGTCCACAGAACTTTCACTAGGGATCACACGCCCTTTTCCATCCACTCTGGTCAACCTTCCAACTTTTGTTTTTCCCGTTGTGTGTCTTCGGCGCGTTGACATTCTACTCTTCATCATTGTTTACACTAGGTTTCTTCCTGCTTGGTGCAGGCGTTAGTTCGCGCTTTGCAAGTTTTTGCTTGCGCTTTTCTGATTTTGTCACACCTTCATGGCCCGACTCCTCCTCTGCTTCTGTTTGAGATTCGGCGCCTGAACTTGGCTTGCTCTTAGGCTTGGGCTTAAACCATTTCTTCTTGGTGACACTTGCTGTGCCGCAATTCCCACACAATCCTGTATTTGTCTTGGGCGCCGCCGATTCCACACTGCTATCCCTTTTCACGAACTTTTTAGTGAATGGCTTTTTAAAAGCCTTCTTTTTGAAGGACACCTTTTTATCCTCATCATCTGTTGTTTCACAACCTGTCATATTTTTCAGCAAGTTGATAACGGCCGTGGTGGAGCCCTGTTGCTCTTCTTCCTTGGCCTCATCACTTACTGCATGGCGATTCGCTGCTTCCATGGCTTCATCCAGCGTTTTCGGATTGTCAGCCATCACCCTCTTTGACAAGCTGGGCTTTAAGTTTGTGATATAGAATTTCATCTGGGTCTTGTCATCGACACCAGACTTAGCCAATAGTAGATCCATTTCGGCATCGTACTCCTGTAAACTTTCATCTTTTCCTTGCCTGCGGCTGCTATAATCTTTCATTCGCTCATGATATGACAGTTTCTTGAATTTCTCCAGGAACTTTCTCTTGAACGTTTCAAACCCTGAAGTCGGGTTTCTTGACCTGTATTGTTTGTAGAAATCTAGCGGCTTGCCTTTTAAGAACTTTTTGATCCCCTGTGCCTTGAGTGAACTAGACGCCCCCAGCGAATCTGTGTATTCCTCGTAATCTGCGAGGAACTGCGCCGCCAACATTAGCGTCGTTAGCGCCGAGAATTTCTCATTTTGACAACTGAGGCACTATCCTTCGTTCCTTGCTTCAACGCCCTATTGCTGAGTGTTCTGAGATGACCTTTGCTCTCTTTTTCTTCATCTGACGATGACGAATCCGTCATCCAATCATCCTCCCACTCATCCGAGTCATCCTCTACCTGCTTCTTTTTCTGGCGCGACCTCCTATGAGTTCCCATAGGCATCTGTCTTGCATGTCTGACTCTGCCTCTTCTAAACTCTTCCTCATCAGGGTCTGTTTTGTCCCATTGGCGTTGCATAGTAAATTCATCGTTCTGACGCCCACAAGATCCTGCTTGTTCATATACCCTGAAACTTGGCCTTTCTTCAGTGTGAATCCGTGTAGGCCTTGGTCTTATCGGACTTATTCCCTGTACTGGGAAAGGATCTCTAGTGTCATCCCGTCTTATGGAGTGCGGTGGCACATATACGCTGTGTCTACTGACACCTTGGAATCCATCTAATTTCAGGGGAGCCGTAGGTCTGGGAATGTCCCGTCCCAGATCTCTGTTATACGCCGGCGGTGGCGTATTCTGTGGGATTTCCAACCTACTATTAAACCCCCTTATTGACGGAGCTGGAGGTATGGCCGTTCGATATATACTACCATATGAGTCATTCATATCAAAATGATGGTCTGTGTCCACATGTGGGAATGCCTGTGGCCGACTTAACTCACTTTGTACTGTCTGAGTTTGCCTTTCCATTGTAGGCACTTTTGGCTTAGGTTGTTGAACTGCCTGGACTTCTAGTATTCTGTTCCTTATTTGCAGTTTCCTTATTGCATCTCTCAGCTCATTAACCTCCTGTCTATGTTCGATTTCCATTCTGTCCAACTCCATAGTACAGGTATGTACTATTTCGTCGCTCTTATATCTACACTTATCCAGGTCTTGTCGTACAGCATTATTTTGAGCTTCCAACTCGAGTCTTTCATCTCTATACTGCTGTATTTCAAATTCTAAATCTTGAGCTCGTTTCTGCTCGAATAATAACAGATCGTCCCTTCTCTTCAGCTCCTGTATGTATTTCTTTTGTGGATACATTTGATTCACTGAACCTGTTCCTTCGAGATGCATAGTGGCATATGTTCTGAATCTGTCTGCTGCAGATTTTGTTTCAGGCACACCACCGGTCGCACCTAACACCTCCGAGCCCCTACTATCAAGATCTTCTTTGGACGCCATGGTATCCCCATACGTCCTAGCAGGCCTGTTGACTTTTAGGGTGCCGTCACCATTTACATTTGACAAATCCAAGTCCGAGAATGAGGACAGGTTTAGCCGATCACCTTCCATATAGTTATTTTGTGGTAATGTCAAGTGATCCTGTTGCATTCCCTCACTCTCGAATACTTTTCTATTGGGCTCTCCCCATGATTCTTTGCCACCTCTGTGTTGTTTGCCTGCCGTTAAGGCTGACTTGTATTTCGAACCAGACAGTGTGGACTTCTCAGAATCCATGTCGTCGTCGTCGTGACCCTGTCTGAGGGGACCTACGGCACCAAAGCCCCCGCAAGTTCGTTTTCTCTTTGCCAGTGCCTCAGGTCCTCTAGCTCCGGATATTTTACTTTGGTAGGGGTTCCCAATATATCTACAGCCAGCGCTCCTTCATCCCCTTCTACCTTTACCTGCCTTTCTGCTATTGGTGTTGAAGTAGAAGGTTGGACGCCCTTACACGTTGACGTTGACGGTTGGACGCCCTGACGCAATGCTCGGACCTGATCCCTTGGCCAAATAGTTTCCACCACTCCTCAAGCGTCTCCAGACATCCGCGAACATGTACCCTGGCTTAGGCTTCCTTGGGGCTCTGATCTTCCGGGTTCCCATGATGGACATTCATGGTTCCCCAAGTTCTCCAGGCAGTACACATACACTACACATATGAAATCGATGGTAATGATTTCACTTTCCCATCCTCTGGACTTGGCACAACTTGATTGTTTTTAAGCTTTGTTATTAGTCCAGGATTGCACTGTATAGCTGGATGTCTGTCTTTCTATTCTTCAGTCACCCAATGTAAGAGTGTGTTGTATCTTCCTCCTACATGACTGCTCCTTACTCCTCCCAGGTGTATATTTTCACCCAGAGAAAGCTGGCTTGCCTTCCCCAGGTGGGCTATTCCTAGCCTCCCTGACTGGAGCTTCTCTACTCACCAGGTAGTGGAAAGGTTTGCTCAATTTCAGCAAACTTTCCACCCCTTAAGTTTAGGGGATAATTGGTGTAACAACACACAATTAACCACGATCTTAATTGGCTTCTCCACCAGTGATATAATAATGGGTTTCCCCAGTATTAATGCTACAAATAAATATAATAGTCTTAAGACTATCCTACAGTTTAAATTTTGAATAGGTTCGGTGAGAGAGAAGGAGAAACAGACACGGCGACTGGTATTTCATAAGTGAGTGAGAGGCAGGGCTCTCCCATAGCTTTATTCAAGGATCCCAGTGCTGCCCGCATGGACGCAGCCACGCCCCCAGTCCTCCCTACCCTTCCCAGAAACCCACTACTGTAACATGTTGAAGGAGTTGGTGGGGTGTGTTGGGCCCTAGGTCTTCGTATGGTTGGGTCTTGGTAACCTGATGTACTTGGTATGCTAGGATATGGATCGGGTTTGGAGTTCTTGATTTTAGACAGTCTGTCTTGAGGGCGGATGATAGGGTAGCTTTCCGGGTGTTGTATACGGCTTGAGCTCATTTTCCTCTTATCTGGTATTACCCCTGTAACATATGGACAGTTGTTGCCGCTTAGTATACGAAACAGGGCTGGAGGTTTTGAAAAACCCATATTCAAGCCCTGTTCACCTCTATTCAACCCTCCCTGGATGCTACCATTGGTCCAACATTGATCAGTGTTTCCTGAGTAATGTCCGGGTTAATGTCGAACATAAGGGTTGCTAATAAAAAGAAACTATAAAAAAAACTAACTAGTTAATAGGATCAAATGATCTTGCAAGCTTTAGTCGTGGTATGTATACTACCCGAGTATCAGTGCTGCCACCTAAATCCAATTATTTGAAACCTTTACATAGCACTATGTTTGCCCGTCTTAAGTTATTTTTGTTTTATTTACAATTTTAGATAATTTATGTATTACTTTTCAGTTTGTGCCAAAAGGTCCTGCTCGTAGGTTTTATGGCGGAGCAAGGGAAAACAGGCGTTATAAATGCTGCCTAATCTTCCGCCGTCAGGAAGAAGAGAAAAATGAAGGTACATAACTTTCACAAACGTTTCTTGTTCTGTCGGAATGATATGTAATGTGCCAAATAGGTGGCATATCTTAAAAAATCATTCTGATGAAGCCAGGTGAATCGCCCTTTTCCGACCTGTTGCACCCATGCGAATGACGTCCTGTCATCTGGGTGCTGTAGAGCCGTGTAAAGAAAGTAGAGAAATACCGAGGGTAGCAGCATGTGTAATCACGATATTGCATTATCAGCCCCTTGAACAGGGGTTTATACTACCGTGGAGAAGTAGTCTTTCCTTACATCGACTCCGTGAGTGACCGACCCGTGCCAATTCAATGCACTACTACCCGAATATAAGTAGGTGCTGCCACCTATATCCAACTATTTCAAACCTTTACATATAGCACTATGTGTGCCCAATATCGGCATGTAACCGTAGGAATTCTACCATTGGCCCAACGTTGGGACAATATTAGCAGGAATATTGGCCTAACGTTGGATTGGTCACATTGGATGCTACCATTGGCCCAACATTGGCCTAATGTTGGATTGCCAACGTTGGAATGCCACAATTGGCCAAATGTTGGATTGCCAACTTTGGAGAAATATTGATCTGATGTCCAATTGTCAATGTTGAAATGCTACATTTGGTCCATATCGTCAATCGTTTGTATCACTGGTATATGTTAAATGGCTCAATGTTGGATAATACTTATTATTAATAATCTCTTCAAATTCGGTTCCATTAATATTGATAGGGGGTTGGGGGTACATAAATGGACGCTAAAATTTGATTTTTAATGATGGTCACATCTTGAAACTCCCCAGATATTGAATGATATATGAGCAATTCCACCCAAAATGCATCATTTGGCCATCCATGCAGGGCTGAAAATTCTTATTTTTTTCAATTGCTTCCATTGATTTACTTTTTCTCATATTGAAAATATTGATTTTTTTTATTGCTACTAATATAGACGAAATTGGGAACGTTAATTATGAATATTGTGGTCAGGGCAGCTTGGGAGACACAGTGGCCTCTATTCTAATAGTAAGGGCAAAGGGGAAAGGTCCAGATTTCTACATAAATTAGGATTTAAATTAGAAATAAATTAGTTTAGAGTTAAATTAGTTTATATATAATAGGTCTTGATATAAGGGCCATAACGCTCTTTAGTTTGTGAAAATATTCCAACTATAAGTTACAGCAAAATAACCATTCAGTAATGGTAATAGAAATGGCAGCGGCACAGGTCACAGGTCACAGGTCATTGACCCTCTGGCCTATTATACACATATAACCCATTATATTTAGAATATATACAAAAATATTAATAACAGTGTTTCCCCCCCTTGTGTTCCTGTTAAATTGGCTTGAATACTTGTTTTGGTTGTTAAGAAGGTGAATATAAGTTATGTCTAAGTATTTAGAGGCAAAATTACTAGGGAAAAAATTAGAAAAAATAGTTTTCACGCCCCTCTAGACCCCTGCCCCCTCTAGATCCCTGTTACAGCGACATACTGTTTTTGCTTGTTGCTACCATCTCAGGTATGACAACAACAAAATTGTATTTATTTATTTTCCCTTGTGTTTCGTACACATTATAATGCTTATAGAAAATAATTTATGCTAATATTAATTTCTTCATTGCTGAAACCTAGACCCCCGTTACGGCGACATTAATATTCCCCCAAACTTTTTTCAGAATTCTAATCCCATTATTTAGTAGGAAAGAATTAGCTGGAGATTTTTCAATGAATATAATGGATGTACTAATCATAAACAATGATATAAGTAATGGTTCTTTTTAGTTCTTCTAGGTCTATATGTTTAAAAGAAAATTTAGACCCCCGTTACGGCAACAGGGGGCTATCCCATAATCAACTTTACATAATATCATCAAGAAATATTTTGGAAAGTTGAAAATATTGATTTTTTTAACCATACAAACATATTATTTCAGAGTAATCATTGACCCTCTGGCCCATTATGCAGATAAAACCCATTATATCGAGAATATGTATAAGTTTTTCCCCAAAAAATACTGGCTGCATTTTTTAAACAGTGATTCTGATAGGAAAACCTGCGTTTTTATATGTGATTCTGGCAGAAAACTAATTTCTTGGCCCCACGATTAAAAAGAAATAAAAAACGTTGTAGGATACTTCCCCCTAGGCGACTTTTTTCACCTGGATCCGAAAATACCAACGTAAATAATCTCAGATAAATATTTATCTGGAGGAGCTGTTGTTTCTCAACCCAAATGATGCACTATGGGTGGGAATTGCTCATATAATGATATCAGTGACCTTGAAAGACAAAATCTTTACACATCCATAGTAAGGTAATAGTTCCAGAACACGCCACCGCTGAACAGCGCAAAAATAGGCTCGATAACCCTCAATTACAATGTATAAATATTGTTCCGACTTTGGATAAAACACTCGGAGGGCAGCGGATCGGGGCCTCTATAATATTTGTAGCTGCAAAACATAGGTAGGTTACATAGATTTATTGACTGAGTGATCCCGTCATCTGATTAAACGCGATCTTGATTTGCAGCCGCCATCTTGATTTTTTAAATGTCAACTGGTCTTATCTTTTTATATACATGTTCAGGGTACTATATATACTTATGCCAACTTTCAAGCTTTAATCATTAAGTGAACGATTCTCTTAAATAAATGCACTTATCCTCCACACTATAGGCCTAGTACTAGAAGTTATCTATTCTATGGACTGCCTGAAAATCGCCCCGAGCGGACAAGAGCGTGCAGTTATGTGAATTATATAAAGCAAATGTTGATGGACTTAGTTACGGACGATAGGCTATTGTAGAAGTTCCATATGCAACTTAGTTGAAGTGAACCTTTTGAATTATGAGTGAAATGTATGACCAGCCTTTCCTTCCATACAAGGAAAGTAGTGAAGGATATACTCTGTCTGTGTGTGAGACAGCACAGTGCTGGAGTGGGGCACTCCCGATAACCTATACTCACACCACCCAAAACTAGGTCAGCAAAAGTATGATGGCTGCCGTGGTTGGTGCACCACATTTCTCGGCTTCGCTTGAGTGGGATCGGCTCTGGAGTGGTCTCTGTGACGAATCCGGACCCAACCACTCCAGAGCCACACACCAACACCCCTTTCACCCTACAGAAACCGCTACAAGTTGCCTATAACCATTACTTCAACTATCAAGCCTACCAACAGCAGCTACACTCTAAACCATCGACATCCATCCGACCGCACCTCCTCCTGTGACAGTGAAAAATACAAGCTCATCTGCAAATCCGTAGAGATCTGGCTTATGGTTCAGGGCTACAGATAATTGACGGTCAGCAGCTCTCTCTTCAAGTAAATGTTGGTGCAAAATGATAAATAATAGGCATATCTAAGTATAATTTGGTAGATTTCTTGGGTTAGTATTTATTTTGGGGGGAAATACGTTTCATGGGTAATTTTGGGAGAATGTTTTTGCATGGATAATATTAAAATGTAAAACAATGGAATATTGAAGGAAGATCGATCGGCCGTATAGGCTCGCAGAAATCAATTTCAACGTCTTCTAACTTACACAACTTACGCACTTCTGAGTCCTGTACAATAATTAGTATGGGAGGAGGGGAGGGGGAACCATCTTTTCCTTGGTTGAAATAAAAATCCCCAACTCACGTGGGGCATGCGTGCACACAACCCCGTCTTTACAATGCTTGTACATCTATATGTACGTTTTCTTCACTGCAAAAACTACACAAACTACAATTTAAGGCCTTTTTTCGGCATAACATTAACGCTGTGTTAGATATGAAGCGCCCTACTGACTGACTGGGAAGAGGCACCTTTTATACTATAGGGCCATGACTGGATTACACATTAACGGAGGGATATCATTAACACTGCTGCTACAACATTAGAGCGGCAATAACATTAACGCAGCAATATAATTAATGTGGCGAGAACATTAACGCAGTGATAGACGAATCGATATGGAAGCACTCCAGAGCACTCAGCCACTTGCCTAAGTTAGCGAAACACAAACCTATTCAACGCAGCGCAAACTTTGGTGCAACACTGCGGCGTTAGCGATGCACAGTTTAGCTATGGACGGCAGGTGCAACAGGGCCAGGTATACGGCTTACTCAGTAGAAATAAAACTCTTTAAAGAAAAATAAATTTATCCCACACTAACTTGCCACCACCTGGTCGGCTGGTGGTCTCATATGTTAATGTGTGAACGTGTAGAAATGAGTAATAGCATTAGTGACTTCCCAAGATAAATGAATGATTTATCATAAGTAAATAAATTGAGAGATGATGAGTTAAATTAATAATATATAGTGAGGCGGAGCTTGGGCGACAACATTTTTATTTATATTATAATGTTGTATATATAACAAATCATTAATGTAATCGCAGCATCAATCTATATATCAACTACTACTGTATAAATTTAATAACGTAACTCCATTTTTTCCAAAGGGGGCCCTCAGGAAGATCTATGGTTTCATAGAGGAGACCCACCCCCTTTTTCGGTGTTGAAATTTGTTATATTATTGAAAATGTACACTTCCGGAAATAAAAACCTATACATACATACATCTTTATACAATGATGTCAAGATTTATAATAATTGATAGATTGAAATTATTATGTCGCGACTCGACATTTACAATGTTTGTTAAAGATTTGATGATATGTTACAATTGTTTGAGAATAAATAGTATTTGTTTAACGGCTGTGTTGTGTTTTATTGAGGAGTTGGGTGGGTGGGAATCAAGATGTTTGGGTTTTGAAGGTTTTGGAGAAGAAGGAAGTAGTAGGGTTTTATGGGTAACACTGCCGTTAAGCCACAGTAGGGGGCGCCACCAATGCCCAAGAATCAACGATTCTAACAAAATTATTTAGGGAGTATATCTTAAAAAAAGATCACAATTTGCTATGAATAGGTTTACAGGATAATTAGTTTATCGCTTTTATATATAGTATACTTCTCTCTTTTGATCTCCATAATGCGCTAAATGATTAATAAGTTTCCCAATTTTCTGGAGGATGCCCTTGAACCGGTTCGCTTTACCTGAAACAACATGTTTTATCATAAAAACCTATCCCCAACCTATTCATTTTCATTCTCCACACTTTTTTGTGTGCATTAGTAATGCTGTGCCACCTAATAGATTGTTCTAAGATTTACCATCCATATATATACGCCTAGGCCTAAACATTCAGGGTAGGGAATACCTTTTTGGGAATCGGGATTGGGGCCTATTTTAAATCGGGATTTAGGATTTAAAATTAAGGGTCTACGGGATTCTCGAAAGGGATTCAGAGCCAGATTTAATTATTCCAGGTAGGGATTGCATATATATAGAAAAACAGGATTGCAAATTAAAAACCTGCGGGATTTGGAAAATGGGGCTTATACAAAATGGAAAACAGGATTCAAGTGTGTGTGTGTGTGGGGGGGGGGGGGGGTATTCCCTACTCTGTACATAGAGCTGACAGGCGTAATAGGCCATAAGCTGAGCCTCAAAATATGGCCAGAAAATGATTTTCTTTCAGCATCGGGGCCCTACTTTTGGTCAGCAGGGGAGTCAAGGGAGACTTGGAACAGTGCTGGTTTCACAGGCTACATTTTAATACCCAAATTAATATTAACTGGGGGTAAAGGTGTGTGGGGGTAGAGGTAACTGGGGGTAGAAGTGTGAAGGGATAGGGGTAACTAGGGGTAGAAGTAACTGGGGATGAAGGTGTGTGGGGGTAGAGGTGACTGGGGTGGAGGTGTGCGGGGGTAGAGGTAACTGGGAGTAAGGTGTGTGGGGGTAGAAGTGTGTAGGAGTAGGGGTAACTGGGGGTAAAGGTGTGTGGGGGTAGAGGTAACTTGGGGTATATGTGTGTGGGAGGAGAGGTAACAGGGTGTATATATGGCCATTTCCATATTTTTGACACCATTTGGCCTATGACCCAGTTTAGAAATTAAATGGCTTAAACTTACAATTTTTTATCATTATTGTTCTAATTTTTATTTCTGGAGCTAGAAACAAGTAAGAGAACACAATTTTAACACTTTTGGTCCTATTCCGATTTTTATTTTTATTTATAAAATCCCAATGTCATCTAGAGGGGAAAAATTACATTCAATGTGACTTAATTCCAAAATTATATGAGATATTCATGAAATCCCATTTCAAAATGATAAAACACTGCATATTTAATAATAACCATGATTAAGTATAGAGCACATGTGATCATGCCAATCAAACGGACAGTAATATGGCCGGCTGAAAGGTGGTGGAACTGCCCAATGTCATCTAGAGGGGAAATCATTTCCATGCTCTGTAGCATTAATGAAAAACATTTTCGCCAAAAAAACTATAACATATATAGAGATTTAGGTTTTTCCACCCTATTTATGCCAAAATATTTATATTGAGCAATTTTTTCCAATGAAGTATCAGCATTAGGATACATGTCATCTAGAGGGGACAATTTCATCTGGAGGGGAAAAGTAAACTCATCACTGAAGATAGATTGGTGCAAGAATTGTTCAAATTGGTATTAAAACATGAAATTTGGAACAGTGATAGATTTTGGTATGCTTATTAAATTAAGATATTGAACCTTTCTGGAAATCAACTATTCTTGACTTCTGTTGCCATGGTAACATTTTTTCAGTGAAACTTCAGCAATTCCCTGGAAATACTGATTTCTGACAAATAATGTGTAATTATGTACCCATATAATGTGGTCCATACAATAGATCAGAAAAATGAATTGAAATAAATGTATTCTAAATTATTCAATTTGCGAACCAAAGAAGTGGGACTACAACGATTTTCAACTCAATACAAATATACAGTGAAGTCTGGGTTTACAGAATATGCTTGTTCAGACCTAAACATAGTATAGATGTCATAAATATAATTATCTAAATGTGTACATGTGTAGTAACTTCTTTTGTTATTCAGGATCCTCTATTTGTTTTAATGTTGTTACTAGCATGTTTGAGGCGGTCCATTTTTCAATCACAGACATACTTGATAGGGTTTCATGCTCACTCTCTTTGATCAGGACCACCCTAGCAGGGGTGACATTACATGTAAACAAACAATCTCAGTCACCGCAAGCTGCCCCCTCATAATCGCTGAAAATTATACTTGCTCAAGATTTAATGAACCAGAATTTTACATACATATAGGGGACATAATGCAAAGTCTAACAAATTTAATTTGAAGAGAATCAGTTCACGTTTTCAACTAGCAGAACAAAATTTTGTCAAACTCTTTAGCACTCATGAGTACACGATTTCAGGAGTGACAGCAGTGGGCCTGGACACATTAAACTTAAATAATCCCCAGTAGATTTAACACCTTTTTCCACATCTATCCATGGCATATTCAGGCTCATAAGCAAAGCCTCCTACAATACTCAACATTTTGTTTTATACAACACTATGTCTCAAATGAATTGAAAGACTAAACGACTGTGTCCACTCAAGTTATACCACTATACCACTATATATGTTTACCACTACAAGTAGCTCGGTGAGTTGTGGTCCGTATGTGTCACCACAAGTCACATGACTTGGCAATGGCAACAAACATGGAAGGCATCTGCCATAATTAAACCCCATGTAAAATACCCCCCCCCCGCCTCCCAACCCTTCTTTCTCAGATGAATAATACACAAAATACATGCATCAGATTGTTATACATGATCTCCCTTCTTGGAAAATGTGTATGATAGTACATGGTGTTTGGGCTTCAATTATTGCAAACTCAATTTTTCCCCTCTAGATGACATGATTTTAGATGAAGTGATTTATGAAAAATTATTGACAATATTATTGACAATAATAACAATATTATTGATAATAATACAGATTTTTTTATGACTCAGCAGATGGCAAATGTGGTTAATCATGATAATAGGCTTTTCTTAGACTGTTCTGTTTTAAAAAAATAAATTAATTAAAGCAGGCAAAAATAAAAATGTTCACCAGTTTTTTTCATAAGTAGTTAGGAGAAAATAGTCATTAAAGACTGCATGATTTATTTCAGTACAAAATCCTTGTGAATATTACATTTTGATGCAGCAATGCTTATGAATGCAAAAATTCATCATTTTAATATTTTTCCCCTCTAGATGACATTTGTGCCCAAAACAGATATATTATTTATAGAGAGCCTCAAGAAAAAATGATAATTTATTCATATTGTTTCAATAGATTTTATTTTGAAGTGTGATATGTCTATTTGTCAAAAAAATCACATCATTGCACATGGCCATGTAATAATTTTACAAATTGAATGTATAATTATAGGCCATTTTAGGTGATTTGTGTTTCATTTATGCAGATAGTAATTCAGTGAATTTTGCTTTTTTTGCAGTGCCATCTCTGATAAAAGCTTATGTGTATATGATTAATGTTGAATGTATATTAATTTTCTGATTCCTATATGCATGTATCCTATTATTTTGTGACGAATAATAACAGAATTGAAGAAACTATATGCAGATTTTGGCATTATGTGCATATTTCCCCTCTAGATGACATCCTCTTTTCCCGATTTGTTGAATACTTTGGACCTATATTTCGAATTGCTGTGGAAAGAAAACTACTGCCTCAAAAGGTTCCATAGAGGTGACTGAGCTATGATAAGAACACAAAATCATTTTAACAGGGGGTATATATGTGTGTGGAGGTAGAGGTAACTGGGGGCAGATGTGTGGGGGGGTAGAGGTAACTGGGTAAAGGTGTATGGAGGTATAGGTAACTGGGTGGGAAGGTGTGTTGGGGGTAGAGGTAACTGGGGGTAGAGGTAACTGGAGGTATATGTATGTGGGGTAGAGGTAACTGGGGGTAAAGGTGTGTGCAGGTAGAGGTAACTGGGGGTAGATGTGTGTGTGTGTGTGGGGGGTAGAGGTAACTGAGAGTAAAGGTGTGTGGGGGTAGAGGTAACTT
The DNA here is from genome assembly GCA_942159475.1 of Sthenelais limicola. Classification (NCBI taxonomy): domain Eukaryota; kingdom Metazoa; phylum Annelida; class Polychaeta; order Phyllodocida; family Sigalionidae; genus Sthenelais; species Sthenelais limicola. Next base: position 90,053,978 of record OW804096.1, on the reverse strand, counting down.
GGGGTAGATGTGTGTGGGAGGCGGGGGTAGTGATAACTGGGGTTAGTTGTATGTGGGAGGAGGGTAGAGGTAACTGGGGGTACAAGTAACTTAGGGTAAAGGTGTGTAGGGGTAGAGGTAACAGGGGGTATATATGTGTGGGGGTAGAGGTAACAGGGGGTATATATGTGTGGGGGTAGAGGTAACAGGGGGTATATATGTGTGGGGGTAGAGGTAACAGGGGGAATATATGTGTGGGGGTAGAGGTAACAGGGGGTATATATGTGTGGGGGTAGAGGTAACAGGGGGAATATATGTGTGGGGGTAGAGGTAACTGGGGGTAGATGTGTGTGGGGGGTAGAGGTAACTTGGTAAAGGTGTATCGAGGTAGAGGTAACTGGTGGGAAGATGTGTTGGGGGTAGAGGTAACTGGGGGTAGAGGTAACTGGGGGTAGAGGTAAGTGGGGGTAGAGGTAACTTGGGGTAGATGTGTGTGGGGGGTAGAGGTAACTGGGGTTAGTTGTGTGTGGGAGGGGGTAGAGTTTACTGGGGGTAGTTGTGTGTAGGGGTAGAGGTAACTGGGGGTAGAAGTAACTTGGGGTTAAGGTGTGTGGGGGTAGAGGTAACAGGGGGTATATGTATGTGGGAGGAGAGGTAACGGGGTATATGTGTGTGGGGGTAGAGGTAACTGGGAGTAGATGTGTGTGGGGGTAGAGGTAACTGGGGGTAGATGTGTGTAGGAGGGGGGTAGTGATAACTGGGGTTAGTTGTGTGTGGGAGGAGGGTAGAGGTTGTGTAGTTGTGTAGTTGTGTGTGGGGGTAGAGGTAACTGGGGGTAGATGTTTGGGGGGGTAGAGGTAACTGGGGGTGAAGGTGTGTTGGGGTAGAGGTAACTGGGGTAGATGTGTGTGTGTGTGTGGGGGGGGGGGGGTAGAGGTAACTGGGGGTAAAGGTGTGTGGGGGTAGAGGTAACTGGGTAATGGCGTGTGGAGGTAGAGGTAACTGGGTGTGAAGGTGTGTTGGGGATAGAGGAAACTGGGGGTAGAAGTGTGTGGGAGGCGGGGGTAGTGATAACTGGGGTTAGTTGTATGTGGGAGGAGGGTAGAGGTAACTGGGGGTACAAGTAACTTAGGGTAAAGGTGTGTAGGGGTAGAGGTAACAGGGGGTATATATGTGTGGGGGTAGAGGTAACAGGGGGTATATATATGTGTGGGGGTAGAGGTAACAGGGGGTATATATGTGTGGGGGTAGAGGTAACAGGGGGAATATATGTGTGGGGGTAGAGGTAACAGGGGGTATATATGTGTGGGGGTAGAGGTAACAGGGGGAATATATGTGTGGGGGTAGAGGTAACTGGGGGTAGATGTGTGTGGGGGGTAGAGGTAACTTGGTAAAGGTGTATCGAGGTAGAGGTAACTGGTGGGAAGATGTGTTGGGGGTAGAGGTAACTGGGGGTAGAGGTAACTGGGGGTAGAGGTAAGTGGGGGTAGAGGTAACTTGGGGTAGATGTGTGTGGGGGGTAGAGGTAACTGGGGTTAGTTGTGTGTGGGAAGGGGTAGAGTTTACTGGGGGTAGTTGTGTGTAGGGGTAGAGGTAACTGGGGGTAGAAGTAACTTGGGGTTAAGGTGTGTGGGGGTAGAGGTAACAGGGGGTATATGTATGTGGGAGGAGAGGTAACGGGGTATATGTGTGTGGGGGTAGAGGTAACTGGGGGTAGATGTGTGTGGGGGTAGAGGTAACTGGGGGTAGATGTGTGTAGGAGGGGGGTAGTGATAACTGGGGTTAGTTGTGTGTGGGAGGAGGGTAGAGGTTGTGTAGTTGTGTAGTTGTGTGTGGGGGTAGAGGTAACTGGGGGTAGATGTTTGGGGGGGTAGAGGTAACTGGGGGTGAAGGTGTGTTGGGGTAGAGGTAACTGGGGTAGATGTGTGTGTGTGGGGGGGGGGGGGTAGAGGTAACTGGGGGTAAAGGTGTGTGGGGGTAGAGGTAACTGGTTAATGGTGTGTGGAGGTAGAGGTAACTGGGTGTGAAGGTGTGTTGGGGATAGAGGAAACTGGGGGTAGAAGTGTGGGGGGGGGGGGGGGGTAGAGGTAACTGGGGGTGAAGGTGTGTTGGGGTAGAGGTAACTGGGGGCAGATGTTTTGGGGGGGGGGGGGCAGTAGAGGTAACTGGGGGTAAAGGTGTGTGGGGGTAGAGGTAACTGGGGGTAGACATGTGTGGGGGTAGAGATAACTGGGGGTAGACATGTGTTGGGGTAGAGGTTACTGGGAGGAAAGGTGTGTTGGGGTAGATGTGTGTGGGGGTAGAGGTAACAGGGGGTATATATGTGTGGGGGTAGAGGTAACAGGGGGAATATATGTGTGCGGGTAGAGGTAACAGGGGGTATATATGTGTGGGGGTAGAGGTAACAGGGGGAATATATGTGTGGGGGTAGAGGTAACTGGGGGTAGATGTGTGTGGGGGGTAGAGGTAACTTGGTAAAGGTGTATCGAGGTAGAGGTAACTGGTGGGAAGATGTGTTGGGGGGATAGGTAACTGGGGGTAGAGGTAACTGGGGGTAGAGGTAAGTGGGGGTAGAGGTAACTTGGGGTAGATGTGTGTGGGGGGTAGAGGTAACTGGGGTTAGTTGTGTGTGGGAGGGGGTAGAGTTTACTGGGGGTAGTTGTGTGTAGGGGTAGAGGTAACTGGGGGTAGAAGTAACTTGGGGTTAAGGTGTGTGGGGGTAGAGGTAACAGGGGGTATATGTATGTGGGAGGAGAGGTAACAGGGGGTATATGTGTGTGGGGGTAGAGGTAACTGGGGGTAGATGTGTGTGGGGGTAGAGGTAACTGGGGGTAGATGTGTGTAGGAGGGGGGTAGTGATAACTGGGGTTAGTTGTGTGTGGGAGGAGGGTAGAGGTTGTGTAGTTGTGTAGTTGTGTGTGGGGGTAGAGGTAACTGGGGGTAGATGTTTGGGGGGGTAGAGGTAACTGGGGGTGAAGGTGTGTTGGGGTAGAGGTAACTGGGGTAGATGTGTGTGTGTGGGGGGGGGGGGGTAGAGGTAACTGGGGGTAAAGGTGTGTGGGGGTAGAGGTAACTGGGTAAAGGTGTGTGGAGGTAGAGGTAACTGGGTGTGAAGGTGTGTTGGGGATAGAGGAAACTGGGGGTAGAAGTGTGTGGGGGGGGTAGAGGTAACTGGGGGTGAAGGTGTGTTGGGGTAGAGGTAACTGGGGGCAGATGTTTGGGGGGGGCAGTAGAGGTAACTGGGGGTAAAGGTGTGTGGGGGTAGAGGTAACTGGGGGTAGATATGTGTGGGGGTAGAGATAACTGGGGGTAGACATGTGTTGGGGTAGAGGTTACTGGGAGTAAAGGTGTGTTGGGGTAGATGTGTGTGGGGGTAGAGGTAACTGGGGGTAGATATGTGAGGGGTAGAGATAACTGGGGGTAGATATGTGAGGGGTAGAGATAACTGGGGGTAGATGTGTGTGGGGGTAGAGGTTACTGGGAGTAAAGCTGTGTGGGGGTAGAGGTAACTGGGGGTAGATGTGTGTGTGTGTGGGGGGGGGGGGGGGTAGAGGTAACTGGGAGTAGATATGTGGGTGGTAGAGATAACTAGGGATAGATGTGTGTGTGTGTAGAAATATCCATGGATAAAGGTGTGTGGAGGTAGAGGTAACTTGGGATGAAGATCTGTGGGGGTAGAGGTGACTGGGGGTAAAGATGTGTAGGGGTGGAGGTAACTGGGGGTAAAGGTGTGTGGGGGTAGAGGTGACTGGGGTGGAGGTGTGCGGGGGTAGAGGTAACTGAGGTAAAGGTGTGTGGGGGTAGAGGTAACTGGGGTAGAGTTGTGTGGGGGTAGAGGTAACTGGGGTAGAGTTGTGTAGGGGTAGAGGTAACTGGGGGTAGAGGTGTGCAGGGGTAGAGGTAACTGGGGTTAGAGGTGTGCGGGGGTAGAAGTGAAGGGTAGAGATGTGGGGGGAGGGGAGGGGGGTTAGAGATTACAGGGGTGAAAGTAAGTGAATGGGTATGGGTTAGGGAAGTGAGGGGGGAGGGGTGTGTGGGAGTGTGGTAGGGGGAAGGGGAGATATGTTGGGGTAGATGTGGGTGAGGGTAGAGATGTGTGGGGCTCCCCCTGGGGGTAAAGGTGTGTGGGGGTAGAGGTGACTGGGGTGGAGGTGTGCGGGGGTAGAGGTAACTGGGGTAAAGGTGTGTGGGGGTAGAGGTAACTGGGGTAGATGATGGCCTAACTTATTATATATTTTTTTCTCATATCAGGTAAAGCAAACCACATGGTTCGGTTTATCTTAAGTGGTGGTTCGCTTTATATGAAATGTCAGGTAAAGCGAACCAACTCTACATGATATTTCCATGGAGACCATTGGTATTAATATGCATAGTAATATAATTAATTCATGTGCCATAGGAAGCTGACCCACTCTAATGTTCATTTGAAGTTTGAATGGTTTGTTGCTATTTTTTTAATAATGGGAAATCAAGATGAAGACGAAATGGTTCGCTTTACCTTAATTAATGCACCCTATTTATGCACCTCTTGGGTTTGGGTTTTCCTGGGGGGGGGGGGGGGGGCAGTGCGAGAGGGGCGGGGCTGAGGAATAAACAATAACAAAACCTAAGCCTAATGTTAACTATTTAAATCAACATTTTAGCCTATGCATCCACTAGCCTCCACTATAGGCTAATACCGGTAATAATAACATTATTTAAAAATAAGCTCTCAGTCCATAGGCCTAGGCCTACATGTAAAATTGGGGCTTTTAATTAATTTAATCCTTTAAATTGATCTCTCTTCTTCGGATCCTTTTTTCAATGTGATCTGTTTTTCTGCTGGAGAGGCCATAGCCCGAGAGGCTCAGACTCTCTCGCTCAAGAGTTTGGTTTGTTGCTCATAGCTAGCTCTGTCGGTTAGGGTCCGGGAGCCCGGGCTAGAGAGGCCTCAACCGAAGGCTCTTGTCGTTGACGTTGACGTTGGAGGTGACGTCGACGTCGACGTCGGCCAACATGACCGACGTGAAAGGAGCAGACGTCGGCTTTTGCCAATGTGCCGACGTCTTTTGGGGAACACTCTAAAAAGCCGTCTCTTATAATTTCGTAGTCTTGGTTCATTCCTCGCGGAATGATATCCCAACTGCATGGCTTTTCATATCCCAGTTACAAATTGATCCTAGGCCCAGGCGCACGATTATTATTCGTGAATTGACCTAAGCCTAGATCAAACCGGATTATACGACTAACATTGAATGAAGGTACCGGTACCTAACTTTAAGCAAAATGTAACTATTTATGTGGGATGGATTAAGCTAGCCTAGTTAGTGCTAGCCCACGTCGCTGGCCTTGGTTCCCCGACCCCCGACCCCCCTAGTCTGGGGCAAGGCCAAGGGGACGTATATACTATAGCCTAGAGTCAATCTGAATTCCTACGGATGAGGGCGTTCCGCACCGAAATCATGGTATAGTCTACACTGGGAATTGAACTATGAAAAGATTAACACCTTATACTTGCTTCTATTGGGCAGGTATTACAGTTCTCACCTTTATTTGCATAAAGATTCTCCTGGGAAAAGATAGAGAAAACAGGTTCATCAAGGACGTCCCTATTTTACAGGCTCCAAAGGAAGAAGATGTGACATTTGGCCGTGTGCATTGGCAGCTCAAGAGTTCTGGTGGAGTACTGCGAAACTGGACAGAAATTGGAGAAAATGTGCCCAGAATCGTAATGCACTCACCCATTTCGGAACTGAGGAGAAGAAACTATCCCACTGAACGGAGACGAGAGACGTGCAATGGATGTTATGCTTATACATTCCTGCCTATTATTGAGGCGAATGTATGTAAGGGGGGCGATCGAGTAGATTTACTTATTCTCATTACTTCTGTCCCAACAAATGAGCATGCCCGCAAAGTCTTAAGAAGTACGTGGGGCAGCCTCACCGGTCCTAAAGCCAAGACTGGTGTTAAATCGATTTTCCTTTTCGGAACAGGATGGAGCAGGCAGGAGCAGGATATTTTAAAAAAGGAAAGTTATTTATATGGTGACATACAACAGGATGACTTTATAGATTCCTACTATAACCTTTCCACTAAAGTGATAGGTGGTTACCACTGGGTTAAGAGAAAGTGTAATGAAGCAAGGTTTATATTTCGCACAGCGGATGATAGCTTTTTCAATGTACCACGAGCGTTGCACATGCTACAAACAAATGGATCAAAACTTTTGCATGGGTTCTTTGGCGAGTGTGTCCTCTGGAATTATGTTTATCGTGATCCAAGAAATAAGTGGTATGTTACTCTACTCGAATATCCGAACAACGGTTATCCTCCATATTGCGTTGGCAGTGGTTTCTATGTGTCCCATCACACCATGGAGAAGGTGATAAAGGTATCTCCCAACATCCCGTACTTTCCTCTCGAGGATGTTTATTTTGGATTATTGGCAAAGTTTGGATTAAAAATACCAAACATCCCCGTTGGTGGATATAATGTAATATTTAAGCGGAAACAGCACTTAGTGAATACAGGGATTCGCGTCACTTGTCTGCTACCGTATGGTTGGCATCATCTCCACCAACTTCAGCCAGGTGATCTTATAAATGTTTGGCGACACTGTCAGGATAAGACACATCCTATATTTGATTCCTAGTATTCAAATACAATCTGGATAATATGGAAAGCCATGTATGTACTCTAACATAAGTTACATAACATAATTTACATAACTCTAAAATGGGAAGATTAGCATGCTGATTAGGAATACACAAGTAAGACATACAACTAGAAAAGAAAACAAAAGAAAATTAAACCTACGATCGCTTAAAGGTGCAAAAAATTTGATATCAATTACACCAAAGTCTGAAAAAATAAAACGGTCTTTCATTTATGTGTTGCCTGTGCTATGGAACTGTTTGACCCCAGAGCAGCAAAATATAGCAGAGTTAAAGGATTTTAAATCGTTTCTGCGAAACAATTATTAAACAGATGTGTGAGTGAATGTTATTAAAAGAATTCTCACAGTGTTACGAGTCAGAAAAGGTAGTATGAATTAAGAGAAACTATAGCATATGGAATATGATGAACATGATAATGTACAGTACCATGTGTATAATGCTTTGTACAATAGATGCAGAATGGGAAAATAATAAATTAATGATACATCCTTGAGAAATCAGTGATGTTCAAACATGTAAACCATCTAGTATAAGATGGTATAGACTAACTTTTACAGAAATTCATCCAGTACAGGATGCCTAAAAATTCATAAAAGTGTTATGTTCTTAGCCAGTTTTATCTAAAAATAGAAGGAATATTTGTGAACTTTGTGGCTTATTACTCAAATATTTCATCCAGTACAGGATGTTTAATATTTTTTAACCGGTTATGTGTCATATAGTCAGACATCATCTAAGGTTAAAGAATTAATGGTCAATCATATTGTTATTTAATATTGGTATTTTACCAGTCAATGTTAGATTTAAGTGTTTGTGAATGTGATTTTGTATTTTGTACAAATTATGCCTAGGGTACCTTGGAAGAACAGCTCTGAGCTGAAAGGTTTCACCTAGTTTCTTACTGGATTATTTATGTAAATGATGAAGAGAAATAAAAAATAGTTATATATATATAAGAATAGCCATAGAAAAAGCGTGCAGACTGGGAATTGTATTTCCTGTTCAGCTGCGGGATAGCCGCCAACCCGCACTCTTCCTATTCTTTCCAAAAGTTACATTTTAGGAATTTACTAGTCTTCCAGTTTTATAATTCCTGCTCAGCCATGACCAATTCCTGAAGAGCATCAGGGCGTTTCCTATTCTTCCCCGGCTTGGGTGCCATTCCGCAGATTTGCTGTTCAGCAATCTTTTAAATTTCTGATCCGCTACCCCGCACCACCCTGCACCACCCCACCCGGCCCCGCACCATCCAGCACTTATAAAAATACTTCTTACTTTGATTCCCATAATACATAGGAAGAAATCAAGAAACATCTACGAATGCATTAAGATGTAAAGTGTTGACTTTTTAGGCCTAAAATTCTGGGCCTTTCCATTGTGCATGTTTTTAAAATAGAATTAATCGGCCATATAGAGTAATTAATGAAAATAATCTTTCAACTTAAGTTACAGGTTAAACTCTTATTAAAAACCATACCTCATAAGACATAACATAATTATGTTTAGCTGTAAGCATATATATATATATATCTGAAATGACTGTGACGTTTATTTATATATTCCCCCAACTTTCCTCCTCCCCTTGCCTCTCTTCCTCCTCCGCCGTGAGCTAGCTGTCGTCTCCTCCTCCCGGGTAATGGGGAAGGACTTAAGGTTCCTATATGTAATTTTTAATGCCTGTTCTGACTATAGTAGGATATATCAGGCGCTATTCCGTGCTACTCCGCATAACCCTTCGTGGGAGAGCAATGCTATTATGAATTAAAATTTTTGTTTGAATAACATAGGCCTGGCATTAATGCATTTTTAATTCCTAAAAAAACGGCTATTCAGGAATGAATATTGCTGACCAGTTCCTATCCCGCATCTGAGACTAAAGTATGGAGACCAGGCTTTCGATAGTATGATACTAGTTGCTATAATTTATTCGTTGGTTTAGCATTGAAATGTTGGCGTCATTTCTGTATTGTAAAGTTCTGTAAAGTTGTATATTGAACTTTATTATAGCCTACACGCATTGCTCTGAAAACAACGTAGCTAGGGTGATTTACACATAGTGACTAAGATTACCGGTAAAATTCAAATTTATGACTATTTTTTTTTCATGATTTTTAATGATTTTTTTTTCAAAGCATGTAATAGCCATACAATACAAAGCATATATGTATAAATCTGTTGAGTAACTCGTTGGTTTCAGTTAACCTGTAGTTATTTAAAGGACCATATGCGTATAGCTGCACACAGAGCTGATGATGCGTCGGTTGCACAGTGATCTGTCTGATCTCTTTTCCAAATCATTCACGTAGATCTGCCTATGATATTCATCTGTAGCCGTTGTAACCGTAAGGGATATTGTTATACTGAAGTATCTTAGGTATGTAAATTTATAATTCTCTGGTTTAGCGTAAAAAAGTAATTCAATGATCAGAAATTTGTTTAATGATCAGAAATGTTGACAAGTGATTATTCATGTTCTTCCCTACTTAAGCTGAGGAAATCACTGTATAATGAGACACTTATGAAAATAAAAAATCAATTCAAAATCAAATATCACTGCTTGTATGTGTAGCATAGGCTATACGTTACAACATTTATTTGGAATTAATATACAAATAAACTCAGTCAATTCGTGAAAGAATGATAGTAACAAAGATTCGTTAGCCCCGGGTTTTATTACCAAAACACCAGGTCAAATCAATATGGTAACAGCTTGATTTAAACAACAGAGATATTTCGGACCGAAACTTTAACAATCATTATTGACATCTTACGTTTCATTATTTCATTAAATCGCAAAAAGTAACCTTCTCCACAAACTCTCATTTCGTCTTGGTTTTGTGTACATTGAAAAATATCAATTTTGTCATACGTTTCTTCAGTTTAAAAAAAACAAGAAACATGAAATTGTTCTATCGATTATCTTCACGTTGTTGATGTGCAGGTTCTGTAGGTAGTAGTGTAGAGCGTACGATTATGTTCCCCCACGAATGGTAGTAAATTTTGAAAATCCTTTGATGTTTCCTGTACAATCTAATGCGGCATTTGGCGGCCATTACGAACCAGTCCAGAGGGCATTTGTGCAAATTTACTACCCTATTGTGTTCTATTGTTGTGTGATTGACAGGTGCACAATGGATGAGCGGGGAATTGTATTGTGTGTGAGTTTGGTCGGTTAGGAAAATTATTTTGGTTAATGGTGAGATATGGTTATGTGAGTTAAAAATGTTAATGAGTGTTGGTTGATGAGCCAATAGGGTTGGATGGGGATTGGGTGTGTATGGGGGGTGGGTTAATTTGGGTTAGTTGTTTGAATACGGGTTTTGTGCGTGGTTGTGTTGAGTTGGTTTTGACTGTGTATACGGATTAGTACGAGTTTTGAAATGTATTTGGAATATAATAGCACTAGACCTGATTATTGGGCTCAGCATGAGTCAATGGATGAATCAAAACCAGACACATTTCTAGGTTTTCTATTGTGTTTGCTTTGTTGTATATGTATGATAGTTAATTACATTGTGAATCGATTGTATAAACTAGTAAAAAAAAGAAAATTTCACAATGTGTCGCCAGTTTGTGAGGCGACTGAGGATGTTTTGCGGGCTTTTGCTGCTCGTGATATACATGAAGTTGACGCGTGTCTAAAGAAGCAGAACTTGGCATGATCGTATTGATAGTATTGTCTAGATAAGTGACACGCTGTTATTGTTAGGTGAGTGTGTGTGTGTATGTTTAGGATTTAGACTTTAATTGGCTGATGACAGGTGGATACATATTGGTAGTGATAGTTCTAGCTTTCTGGGTATATATATATATATAGATAGGGGTAGGGGTAGGTATTCCGACGTGTGTGTATATGTTTAGGATTTAGACTTTAATTGGCTGATGACAGGTGGATACATATTGGTAGTGATAGGTCTAGCTTTCTGGGTATATATAGTTAGGGGTACGTATTCGGACATTGAGTTGATACTCGGTATATCGTTGTAGACGTTTGTGGAAATATGGATAGTTGTCTTCGAGGTTTTGTTTCTTCGGCTACTGCGGATAAAGTGATATTTTACATTCCGGTGAATGATAAAATATTTGGGTTTGATGTGGTGAAGTGTCAGGGAGGAGTAGGTTCTGGTTCTGTATGGATGATTACGAGACCGCTTTCTAATGTAGAGCAAAGAATGCCACTACCCTGGCATGTGATGAGTCTTATTAAGCAAGCGCCTTACGAGCAGAAAAAGACAGTCAAATTTGGTAATATTCATTTTGTGTATTGCAAAAATACTGAAATATGGACAATAACGGACAATGCCGCTCGAAAGCAGCTTATATTTGACACGCCAATCGGGAAGGATATAGGAGAGAGAATAAAAATCGCTTTGGATATTGTCAGTAGGATTAAGCGCTTACAATGGAAGGACATGCGGAATATTTACAAGACATGGAGAGAGCCTTCAGGAGAAACAAACGATTAACTACGGTGAGTACATATTTATTATATTTGTAAAGTAAAAAAAAAAACCAAAAAAAACAACAACAAAAAACAAAAAAAAACGAGACGTATTTTTATTATTGTTATGTTTATTTTCTGATATTTACGAGTTTTACATTACCAGAGTCGCGTTACATAGTCAACAGTGACTTGATCTGCTCGTCAGACATTGGTGAAAATCCTGTGCTGTTTTGTTCAATTCGACCACTTGGATTGATAGAGGCCCCACCAGAAGAAGAAGTGTTTGGCGCTGATGGAGGCGGTGTTGGTCGATGGGTTTCCACACTCGCGTTTACATTATCTGGACTCAAAGAGATATATAGTCTAGGCAGACGGGGTGGCACGAGTTCTGTAAGGCTATCATCAACGACATCGATTTCATTGTTGATGATCTTGCAGGAGGACATTTTTTTGGCGATCTTTTTGGGTGCTGTGGGATCCGAGTGTGCGATGGTGTTTTCAGGGGTGAACGTATCGAACTGTTAATAGAAAAACAACATAGGATGAGTGATTACCGTTAAAAGCTTGCGGGCATAGGTTTAAACAGAAGCGAGATCGCTACGCAGGGAATTATGCAATACCTAGTCCTGGTAGCGTGGTAGTAAAAAAGGAAACGGGGGTCATCTTTTTAACAATAGAATTCGTTTACATAATGGGATTACTGAAGCGATGTAGTCGTGGAAGCGTGGTAGTAAAAAAAGTTGACTCGGGTGATGGATGGGGTATATATACATGGGAACATGCGGAGATGTGGACACACTTGACTAGAATTTATACTCTTTCGTCAAAATGGCTGCTGTTGAACATTCCGTATACAACTGCACTCCACTTCAATCTATGGATACTTCTGAAGGTTATTCGTATCAGCGATATGTGTCTAGCTATTTGAGTTCGACAATGAAAATTCAGTCGACAAATGTGGCTGATATATTCATAATCACGAAATATAGAACACACAAAGGTCCTCGAGTTGTTTTGGTGCCTAGGAGTGTGATTGAGACATCCGCACGACAGAAGAACTTTGATTTGAACACAGCGATTAAGCTAGATGACGACTGGGAGATTAAAATGATTCAGTTTAGAGAAAAGTTTTACATTTCCCACGTGCACACAGACAAATCGGGCTTGACCAAGCTGTAAGTCTATAGCTGATATTTGGTTTTTATATTAGTTTACAGTAAAATGCGGGTGTTTGTGATGTGATATTATTTTGTTGACTATTTTAGAGTTGTTGTCGCATTCTTTACTAAGTAGGCTTCTGTCCTTTGTATATTTTAGTGCTGACACCTTTAACCTGTCCCTAGAGGAACACAAGATTCTGGCTCGCACATTTAACCCCTCTGTGGCTAAAACCACAACTCCGACAGCATTACAAGCCGGCAACGAAACCCTAGTACTGGACATGGAAGTGGAAGACACACCCAACAACAAGCCTTCGACAAACTCCACCGACAGCCTTGCGGCCTTATTGATAGGTGTGGATGAGGTCACCAGTTGCAAGCCGATCACTCGACCCAGCAACATTGACTCATTAAGCGGCAAAAAACAAGATGACCGCACTAGTGGCTACACATTTGGCCAGTTTAGTAGCTATAGACACAGGCCCTTGAGTGTGTTCGAGGAGGACAGTGTCTAAGCAGACAAATTTGTTTCTATTTGTCGATTGTTTTATTATTTGCTAGTCATTTGAACGTATTTACCCGAGGTCGTGTATGTCTGTATGTATGTATGTGTGTATTCCAAACAATATCATAATATGTGATTCAATGTGTGTGTGTGAATTAGAAGATAATAAAACACAATACAAATAAATTACTTACTTTGATTTTTCTTTTCATAGTCGCGTTCACTTTTTCAACTCTCGTTGGTGTTTCCTCGATACAGCTCGACACAGTCTGTGGGAGAATTATGTATGTGATGAATTAGCTAGATAGCTCGCCAGTTTAACTAACATGTTAATCAGCTAAGCGACACTAGGGTATTTCCCTTTGATATAGCAATTTGCGAATGAGGCAACCCGTTTTAGTAGAAAATATACGTCCATAAATCGTTTTGTTTATACACAAGTATATCACACATTTGTGTGATTGAAAATTAACCCTGAAATAAAGCAACAATTAGCCGATCCGAATAGCGAGCAATGGGTGTTATCTTTTCTATTCGTGCTGCTATCTCACCTTTTGTACAAGTTTCCGGTGCACTGTCGGCTAATCTAGCGACCGGATGTTGTTTTTGTGATAATTTAGAAATATGCGATGGTATATGCGATGGGACCAAGGTGTTGTTATCGGAGCAAATTATTATTTTACCCGTGCCTGGGCCGTCACTCAATATACATTCCAAAGTAAACCCCTCCCTATTAAACAATAGAAATGCGAACTTAGGTAGTTTGGCTTCAGTTCGAGATGGAAGGCTTTAGAGTGAATACCGCTTCGGGGGAGTTGCAGATACTAAAGAAGGATTTGTTGTTTCTTGAAGTGATCGCTCTGCTCATTATAAGACCAAGCGCAGACTTTCTAAAGTCGTGTACTCTAGCCATGGAATACGGCTATATGACGGTAGTCACCCTGTGTGTGACGGTGGTTTTTCTATCTGTATACGGAGTCCAAGAGCGTAGCCCATGCTCTGATCGTTGTGGGATTATTATGCACAGCTCTTTGCGCTTTTGGACTTGGAATGTGCATTTACCAATACTTTACGAGGAGACGTAGCTGGCATAGCTGGCAATACACGCCCAATACACGTGACGACATAGCCAGAAAAACCAAAACAAACTTTTGTTAGTGTTATCGTTCACCGTTTTTAGGATAATTTTAGTAGTGTGGTTATAGACTTTTTTCAGTTGGACTTATATACTCCGTAACATAGACTGGCATAAGAACATTTGGAAACATGTGACTTTTCCGGAGGAAAAACATTTCGAAACATGTGACTTTCCCAGCCGTGCTTGTGTGATTGATATTAGCGCGCGCGACCCAAAGTATGTTTTTAAAGGTAGGATTATTATTAATATTACAATTATTTTGCCTACTTACATTAATTTTTGGAGGTTGTTGTACATTTCGACGAATTGCTGAAGTTGCCACGGAAGGTTCGGTTGTTGTTGTTGTTGTTGTTGTTGCAGACACAGCAACAGACATGCTAGCATTGTTCAAGGAAGTATTCGGGGAAGGGCTTGATATGGGCGAAGGGCTAATAGGGCGAGTGCGTTTATACCCGGGGCACTGGATTACTCCCTCCTCTATCAATTGTCTTTTCAGGCGATAGACATTAGCACGCAAGACAGGATCTGACCAGTCTGACTGGTTGCTGTCCAGGCTATCACTACAGTTGTTGGTGTCTTCTTTTTTATTTGCTTTTGATTGGGACATAGTCGGGCTAGTGCGGTTAGTTTCAGTTCTAAGTGTTTTGAGTCTTTTTTGTCTTTCTATTAATATCAACCTCAGCTGTCGAGCATTTTCTATTAAGAAAGTGTCGGTCAACTCGGCTTGACCTTTGATAGTAGGAAGGAGGCTAGCGGAGTCGGTGTTGCAAAGCATTTCAGGAGAAGTACCGGCGATTACATGAGACATGTGGTGTATCTCTTCGTTAGTGTATGTTTTAGGTGGGGACTGGGATTTGGTGTTAATTGTTGGGCGCTTTATCTCTTGGTTAGTGTGTGATTTAGGTGGGGGTTGTGGTTTGGCGTTAATTGTTTTTTCTTGGCTACTAATGCGAGGGGATTGTGCCTGATCTTCGTTGTGTTGAGGGGTTGACATGCAAGTGGCCGTTGGGCCAGGGTACGCAGGAGGATTGCTAACATGAGGAGGAGGAGGAGGAGGAGGAGGAGGCGGTTGTGTTGGGTCTTGACGACGGCGCGAGATTGGGGTAGAAGTGGCTATTGGAGCGGGGTATGCAGGAGGACTGGAAGTCAAAGATGACTGGCCGGGTTTACTATTAGTATAATTATACACAAGAGAAGGGGGAGCAGGAGGAGGGACAGAAGGAACGGAAACAGGAGCAGGTGGGGCGGGAGGAGGACGTTGGTATTGGAAGCAGGGATGTTGGTGGGGATAAGTTGGTTGGGGATGGTGTACATAATGCGAGAAATGCTGCTGTTGCTGTAGTTGTTGGGCATTTATTTGTTGTTGCTGGTAAAGGCGCTGTTGATGATCTCTCGTGGCTATGAACTACAAACAAATACTCATATTAGTCAAATATCGAATTTATGTAAAGGTTGGTATGACTATGAAATGAGCTACATATAAAGCCGCTGTATCTAATTAGCAAATAAATTCATAGTAGCAATAAATTAACGTTTGTATATACTATAGACAATTATAACAGAGAAATAATTAGAAAAAATATAATACCTGAGCGCTGTCGTCGCTGAATATAACCCTATTGAAAATATAGTTTATATTTTCATTGATTCTGGCTAGACACGCCACAATAATCCGAAAACCAGTCATCAGTATGTGCATTTCCTCTGTTGTATACGGTCTAAAATACACATATTTATAATTAGTTAAATACATCGTCAAGTATAGTCAAGAGAGACAGACACAGAGAGCGAGAGAGAGAGAGAGAGACAGAGAGTCAGAGAGTCAGGCAGAGAGAGAGACAGACACATAGAGACAGAGAGAGAGACACACACACACACACACAGAGAGAGAGAGAGTAGAGTAATTATTGATACACGCGTGCAAAGACACCGAGCAGAGCCCGTCGGGCTTTGACCGTCTGTGTTGGTCATAGCGCCGAGAGCCCGCGTCGGGGCTGAAACTTTAGATTTTGACTACGCCAGTCTATATAAATAGATTTGGCCTGATCGGGTGAGCGCCCGAGTGACATACTTGTATGAGCGCGGACTACGCAAGCACAGAGCCCGTCCAGGGTCTCGGGAAAGCGCCGCTCTTAGTGTGGTTAGATGAATGTTAAAACTAGCTTTGTATCTAGATCGATACTCATACTTATTTCCATTTAAAATAACCAGAGTCTGACTAAACGACCTATATACGCAACATAAAGATCACAATCATATATTGAATTGAATAAACTCACCTTTGCCTCGCCATGGTGGTGTGTGTGTGTGTGTGTGTGTGTGTGTGTGTGTGTGTGTGTCGTGCGAATATGTTCAGAATGTGTGGATTTTGATATATCGCTGGTTCCTGTCGCTTGCTGGTGGCTTCTACTGCGGCTGTTCAAGACGTGTACTGACTGACTGACTTTGTGTTACTTGTCTAAGGGTGTATATATATACGAGTACGCCAAACCCCCCGCCCCTACCCCGTATTAAAATTAGGGTGCGACTAATTACCAAACAGAGAGAGATTTGGGGGGAGTTGGGGGGGAAAAAACAAAATTCCTTGGAGGATCTAGAAAATATTTGACCCCTTAATTGTGTTTATTTTAGAGATCCGAGTCGAGTGAGTGACACCTGATGGAGTGGTTCTTTTTGTTGTGGCTAAATTGACAAGCGATCGCTTACGTGTCCTTAGGCTAGAATTTGTGTCTACTATAGGACGCGCGTGTCTCTAAAAGTCATACTAAATAGGGTTTTAAGCGGCTGACAGGTGTTGACCACTCTATACTGTCATCGCCTGCTGTCAATGTGAGAGATCTTTAACCTTTTACCCTGAGGGCTGTATTACCATTTGAAAAGCATTATAGTTAGTAGTCGAGCGAGCTTGTCAACTTTTAAATACCGATGAAATTGATTTAGGAAAAGGACGAAAAAATAGAAAATACGACTATCAGCTTTTTTTATTGATAAAAGCTGCTAAGCACGATCGTTTACAATATATATATATATATATATATATATATATATACAAACACACGCACACACACATATATGTACAAAGTCAGTCTATTTGGTGGTTTGCCGAAGTTTCTTCTATTGCTCCGACGTGGCAGCCAGGCGACAGTTAACGGCACAAGCCTGAAAAGGCCAACAAAAATGGAGTCAGGCCATATGTCTGAAAGTGGATCAGTAAAGCCCGCATAAATATCCACCTTATTAATAAATGCAATACGAGTATACGCGCGCATATATGCATACATAAAGATGAATTTTTTAAAACAAGAGACACAGACAGAGAGAGACAGATAGAGTAAAGCCTACATAAATATCCGCATTATCAATAAATGCATACAGAAAGACGGATAAAAAGAAATAAAAAAAAAATAGATAGATAGATACACCGATATGCGTGCGTTTGATGCGTTTTATTTTTTTTTTTTTAAAAAAGCAAAACAAACTTACTCAGCGGACTTGCCCTCGGATGGAATGGTCAAGTCCATCAAAAGTCTGGCCTCCCCGTCCGAAAGTGTTGCTTCCACGTCTCCACTACTACTCTTGACCTTTTTCTCCTCCTTCACGTTGTGTCCTGTTGCGTTCTTGTCTTGGTCTTGGTCTTGCCTCTTCTTCCACCATCTGTAGAGGCTAAGCAGGACAGTGCTTGCCGCAATTCCTGCGCCGGGGATCTCCAACCCCATGCACAACTCCAGGAGCTCCCAAAGCAGCTCCTGTATGTTCATCAGCACGCTTTTCAGCCTGGAGATTTGTGCCTGGGGCGACAAAGTAGTGGTAACGATGCTGTTGGGTGATGATGCTGCAGATGTTGAGAAGGAGGTGGTGGTGGTGGTGGTGGTCGGATCGCTGGCTGCTGTTGGTGTCTCCAGGGTCATGAGGGCCGTGGTGGTGGTGGTGGCGGTGGTGGTTGGATCGCTGGTTGGGACTGGGGTGGTGGCTGCGGTGGCGGTGTCCGGAGAATCGACTAGTAGTAGTAGTTGATCCAAGTCGTCGATCCCACAGCCTGTCACAACTGTGAGTCGCTGTGAGTTGATCGAAGTTACCTGGGGGAGGTAACACCCCAGGCCATCCAGCCCCACGCTGATGTCAAGCGTGGCGAGGTTGGGATATATCTCCCTCAACCTTTCCTCGGAGATGGCCGACCCCACGAGTTTTGACCATCTCAGGTCTATCTCCACAATGTCTTGCATATCTCTATACGTCGTGAGCAACATTCGCCAGCTTATGATCTGCTGGCGACAGCGAATAGCTCCATCCCGGCAGCTACACTTTACGCAAAGCTGGCGGGCCTCCAGCGGCCCCACGACAACAAAAAGCAGCGTAGCTGCAACGAGCATCCGTCCAGGTAACATGACGGCGAGCGAGCGATGGTCAAGACAGCGAGAAAGAGAGAGAGAGGTAGTGCGTCTTGTCTAGTTGTGACCAGACAAGAAAGTGACCAGTACCTGGAGGACTTAAGCCCCAGGAACAAAGCTTTGTCGGTGTCTGTCATTTCCGCTTCCGCCGAGCCCCCCTCCCTTTTCCCACCCTTCCTCCCTCCCCCTTTCTCCAGGGTTTTATTAGCCCATACGTAATAAAGTGTATGAAAGGATGACCCGCTTGTCGTCAACCGTCAAAGGGAAATGGGAATGGACTGCTGACGAAAACGGTTCAAATCGTTCTTATTAACCCCGTGACTTGTCTACGAATGAATATTTGAACGTAATGTGAGCTTTTATTTTATTTCCAAAACACAAAACACACCACAAGAAGAAGTTTGTTATTTTTTTTTTATTTTTTTTTTATTGCTTAAAATCACACACACACACACACACACACACATACATACATACATACATACAGACACACACACACAATACATTGTGCTCGTTTTTTAAAATTCCACATACTTGTCATTCGTTTCTAAATTCTCCAGGCTAAACATATTGAGAAAATCAACCATGGCCACGCCTTTGCATCTTTGAACTGCAAATAGTATACAATAATTTCCGCACACACTTGACATAGGCGACTGGATTGGAGCTCTGTTGTAGGCATACGTGGGACCATTTAAAATTAAAAAAGACACTACTCTACTACCATAATACTCCGGAGCCCGGCCTAGACTATCAAATAGCTCCGCGTTACCTTCGTTTTTCGGTATATGCACGACAAACCAATGCAACCCGGGCTCTGTACATTTTTGCGAATTGACCACATATAAACTAGGTCTAATGACCTTTTCTAGTGGAATATGATTATAGGGAATAACACCACGATAACACATTTTAGTGTGAGCGTTTTGTTTTAATATTTCATCGATTTGACTCGTATTCATTACTCTACAATGATGTTTCTAGCCTGATCGACGCGAACAAGTGCGTCAAATTTTCCATAAACTATAACAGTCACATTTTCTGACAGAGGCTTTGCAAAGCGCATTGACAACTGAGTGTGGCCTCTCTCGATAGGATTTGTGTATTCTTCGCCCTTGCACGCTTCCATATCGAGAACATACAAGCCATACTCCTCGGCCATGTCAGAGTACGAGATATTGGGCGGAGACGAGCCGCGTGGAAGCAGTCGCTTAAACAAATGAGAATACTCGTTGACATACTGTTTATTTTCAAAGTTTGGCTGCATAGCCGCCCCTGTCACTATCTGGCCGTTAATGCAGTGGCTAAGGTAGTTTAGATGATAGGCACCGAAATTAAAGGGGTTCTTTTCGCTGTGGCCCACATAGGCCTGAGCATCAACCAAGCCAATAACCAGTTGTTTGGGTATGGCGTCCTGAAATAAATTGTCCTGAGAGAATGCCTGACTTCCTTTGGGGATATTGAATATTTTAATGTCGCTTTTGGTGAATGGATACATAGCCATTTTTGAGCTAATTACTTCATTGTGATACATCAGGAGCGAGGGGTTAAGCCTGATCATCGCGACGTTTAGACAAGCGGAGACGATATGCACGCTATAGGACTGCGATGGTAGAGTTCTCGCTTTGCTGGCGGTGTCTGTTTTGTCTCTTTCTGCCTTGGCTTCTGGACTTTCGTACATTAGTCTGAATTTATCCTGAGCCGGGTACAGCTTGATATTAACGGGAACTCCGTTGATGAGGGGCTTAGGCTGCTGGGCAAAGTCCATAAGCAGTTTAGTTTTCATCATCCACAACTTGCCTTCTTTTGTAAAGTCATTCCTCGCGGATAGAGCCAGATTGCCGCCTGATGACTTTTTGAATTCATCCATGGAACCAGCCGTGTCTTTGCAAAAGCCGGCCATCGCCGCCCAGCTCAGGTTAGTTTCGCCCGAGCCGGTCTCTAGCAGAGTGTCAATATACGTATTAAAAGGAAAATTATTTCCGATCCAGGAAGAAACAACAGTCTGTTGGAGGCTCAAGTCCATCTGACGGAATATGCTGGTGGCTGGTCGATTAATTAGAGTAGCCTCTTTTGCGGCTGTGATTTTTTCGCCGTCATCGCCTCTCAATTGCACGATAAGCTCCAGCTCGGCGTTTGAAATGTCCATATAATCGGGAGAATTATTCACAATATCAAATTCGAGAGGGGATGTTCCAGACACGATGCCTATAGGTCTGTATTGTTTGTAATAAACATTTTAACTGGCGTCTTCTTCTTCTTTGATTTTTGCTTCATATTTAGCGTTTCCACAACGTAACCCACTTAGGAATGGTGCTCCGGTCGTTGCGAGGAGGGAGGAGGGGGTTGGGGCGGGGGTTTTTGCGTTGTGTAACACCGGGGGCAATATGTCAACTCGATGCGCCGCTGTGTCGGTGGTGGTGGTGGTGTCGGCCGGACTGTGTGGCGATGGTGATAATAATAATTGGCCGTCTTCCTTCTCTCTTTCTTGAGCTTTAGGTGATAGGAAGCTATTATTATTATTATTATTAATATTATTATTATTATCATTAGCAGCGGCGGTGGGAATACCATTCCCCAGTTGTTGTTGTTGTTGTTGTTGTGGCTCTGTCGAGTGTTCAATGTGCTGCTGCTGCTGCTGCTGCTGCTGGTGCTGCTGCTTTTCGTCACTGGTTTTTGTGCGTTCTATGTCTCTCAAATACTGCTCGTACTTTAGATATTTCTGATAGGGCACAAGAACGACTTTTTTCGTTTTGTGTCCAGACATTATAGCTCCCGCAATACGGCTAGCAACGGTTTCTTTATATGTCTCAAAAAGTCTAGTATACTGCGTCTGTACCGCCTAATGATGCTGAGCTTTTTAGTTTTTGTGCTTTTCGGATTCGCCAATAAACCGAGAATAACTTTTTTCTTCAGTAAAGAGTGGCTCGTTTTCCTATCTAGATTTAGCTGTGGTAAATATTGCGCTATCTCGCTTATTGAAGCAATCTGCTGAGGCGTCGCTGTCTCTAGTATCGCTTCCGCCTGAATATTACTAGACGTTGTAGTCAGTAAAGTGAGAAAACACTTATTGTCCTCGAGTAAAGTCGACATTTCACACCAGAACAATAAGATACTAAAACCTCTCGCTCCTCCGTAATAGGAACGTGTAGCTCATTCAACGGTTTGCAGTAGAATGAAACAAAATTCAGTCTTCGCTTCAATTTATTATCGCTATATAAATATATATATACATATATGATGGTTCGTTTTCCCACTGTGAATCACCAAAGTCGCAAAAGGAAAAGTTCATTTCGCGTATTGGGGTAGTTTAAGGTCATAAAAATAGAAACTCAACTCGACCAATAACCGGTTGTGACTGGTCAAGACTTAATGCATAGGATTCTATGGCGTTTTTCGAGTGGATATATCGCTAGTCGTTATTTAGGGGAACGAGAGTCATCAGGCGAAATTACAAAGGCCTCATGTTGCCAATTTCGAGTCATTAGAATATAGAATCGCATTATGAATAACATAATTTCTGGTCATGGTTATATATATTTTTTTTTTATTTGATCATTTACACGACCCTTATACATACATACATACACACATACATACATACACAATACGATACATGTTTATGCATACACAATCTGATTTTCTCCTGGGAAAATGTCTGTTTTTAACACAAAGTCACTCTCTTGCGCACCCTTGTGCGGAGAAATGTCCACCAAAAGATAGCCGTATGCTCTGTTGGTGGCGTCCCTAAACGCCTGCGTCAACTCGTTCTTTATACCCATCTGCTGACCCAAATGAGCTATTTGCTGCACATCTCGAGGGTTTCTCATAAGAATGATATAATGACAATTTAAAGCAATATTTCGAGCGTGTTTTCCTTGGCAAAAAATATTTTGAGATATAAACAACACACTTATATTTCTATGGTGGCTCTCTCTTGTAAACAGCTTTTCCATTTCACTAGATTTCACAACGTCACTCATAAGATCATCTATCACAATGAGTTTATGTACAGATTCGTTCTCTACTATAAAGTCTAAATCAGGCGGCAAACCCTCAAAGAAATATACATTATCTTCAGACTTTTTTATGTCGGCGAAAACGGGCTGCCAAACACCGTAAAAATAATATACCTTTTTCGGAGGTATGTCAAACATATAGCTTCTATTGCTAATTATTCTCTTAACGAGCTGAGTTTTACCAGCACCGCTCGAACCGTAAACAGTACAACTAGCGGGACTGGTAAATATGTGGTTAGATATGTCAGCAGTGCACTCAGGCATCATCATCATTGTCATTGTCCGACCGGCTGCAGTTGCGGGCTGACCGTCTGTAACCCTGGCTGGCTGGCTTTAGAATAAGCCGGTGAGCCCTGCACTACTTCTTATATTTTCATACATTTTTCCTATCATATTTGCTCCTTTAAAAGCATCAGTCGTACACAATTCAGCCGCTGCAGCCGACATACCGACACTCCAGTATTTGTTTCTAGAGGTCGCGTAAATAACGCTGCTAGCGCCGGTTAGACACAGACATAATTCCGCCTGAAAATCCGAGTTCAGCTTCAAGTCAAGAACGTCTCCCATTACCTCCTCTCTAATCTCTAGCCATTTGCTAGAACGCACGAGGGGGCTTTTCTGCAGACGCTTTCTCGTCGTTGCTAGACACTTGTGGACAACAACATCTTTCAAAAGTTCCAAATCTGTTTTATTCTTTTTATTTTTATTTTTTTTAGAGGGCAAAAGTAGGCTGCTTTCTCTCCTGATGCGACTCACCATCATGTAGTAAAACAATCGCTCACAGTCTGTGAAGCAAATCGACTCAAACGCGATTGAGCATTTATAGCCCAGATACAAAGGATGACCGTCATTGTCGATAATGTGATAGTCAGTTTTGGGCCACGGGCTTAAGATAATATCCAAAGGCTCGGTAGTTTTCCCATCAGAAAGCACCTTTCTCTTCATATACAGATACGAGAAACCGCATCTGTCCTGTTTATATGTGAAAACCGTATTGTTTCTCTGTCTGAACCCGATGAGTCTACCATCAAAGCTTCTCTTGCTCCCCAAAACACCAGAGTATATGGCCAGCGGGTCTTGTAATGCCTTCTTACTCACACCCTTACAGCTAATTTTAAATGACGATGTATTCTCTTTTAGAATATACGTTTTGCTAGTTAAAGCAATCATTTCGTCACCCTCTGCCTCCAGCTTGAATAACCTCGGAGTTCTTTTGGAGTATTTTGCGCAGGAATTGCAGCATTTTTTAGGAAACCACATAGCGTCCATATGCCGACCGCACATGTTGACTATCAGGTCTTGGTACTCTTTCTTCAGATCCTCTCGAATGACCGCCTCCAGATCCCTTGCACCCAGAGCAAAGTATGCGCTATCTGTTTAAATAAGAAATAAAAAAAAGAAAAGAAAAGAAACTATCATAAACACGTGTTTTTTATGAGCAGTGCGTATTGCATATTTATATTTAGACCCGCGAATAAATTCAACAGCAAATAGACGTTCCTATGTCTTGTCAGTCCCCCCCAGTAACTCACCAGTATCCATCTCCATATATTCGAAATTGCTTCTGTCGACATAGCGATCTAGGCAGTCGTAGTAAAACTGTAGCATTCTCAGCTTGGCGTATTGAAGCACAAAGTAGCCCACGTAGATGGGGAGATCTAGACGGATTTTGGACTTGACCATCTCAATTTCGTATTTGTCATTGTCCAATGTTGTCAATTTTCTGAAAGCCGGTCTGTTCACTAAAAGCTGAGCCGCCTGTCTTGACGATGTATACTTTACAGTGCCGTGTTTTTCCTTGGACATGATCAACCCTCCATAGCCCGAATTCCCTTAATTGAATAGATAAATTAACATCAATTAATGATAGAAAAAGTCCTCAGGTCAAAAACAAGCCAATCGCGGCGAAAAAAGACCAATTTTCAAGCTCGCTACTCACCGATCAGTTTCATGGTGTCGGCGGTGACAGTCGAGCCATTAGCATCACCCTCTCTTCTCGCGTTGGAAACTTCCTCTTGAAACGATTTAAAACAAGCTTTTGGAATAAATTCCACTACCTGGTATATTCTGGTGACAATTAAGCCATGCTCGAGGTACCATTTCAAAAGAGGCGTAGCTACCAGTATCTTTCTGGCGCGTCCTCCGCTCACCAAAAGCTTTCGAGGCTTGGTGGATAAACCCTGTTCCCTGATATGTTCTTGCATGTGAGAACCCACATGTTCTGGAGAAACATCAGTCGTACAGAATATGGGCGACATTTCCGCAAAATATTCAGCCGGAGGAATGTCTCTAGAAAAAAAAGCAGACCATCGAGATGGAATCTCCAAATCAAGTTCCACCGCGCCATATAGATCGCCGCTAGCCACACCTTCTAAAATCTTTTCTTCCGTCACTCGCTTTGGATTCTTCTTATAAAAACAGGGGAATAAAGCCTCCCTTTATTCCATAATGACTGTGTTGTCTTTAATCAGATGATTAAACTCACATTCCCACATTGTCACAAAAGAAAACCCTAATTGCATGAGAAATTCTCTTTTTATCCGAGTCCGATCGCGTCTACTCTCCCACTCTTGTTCACTCATTTTATTCTTCATACAGCCATGCCCGTGAAAGTAGCACCCATTGAACTAGAAAAATAAATCAAATATATATGTTATTAGCAAATATCGCTCGGGGAAAAGTGTCCATCTTTCGTAATTGCTCGAGCAGCAACTGTCTGTGTCTATATCAAAGACACTACCGCCCCGGCGACAGTGTCTAACAATTCAATAGAAATCCATCATCAACGAACAGACATTAAACGCGCTGGCTTCATACGACCAACGCACAAAAGCATGAATAGAAAGTTACGTGCCCGCTGATAGACACGATTCATTATCTCAAAGACTGATTGCTATACATATACTTAGTTATCCTCACCTCGTAAATCGTGTTGGTTGCGGGGCAATAGCCATCAACGAGGTATGACGAGAGCCGAATCTCGTTCCCATTATTCAGTCGGTGTAATATGACATGCTCGCTGTTGTCATTTAACCATTCTAACCACACAAACATAAGCAAATGCTTTGTGTGCTTCTCCGGATAG
The DNA here is from genome assembly GCA_942159475.1 of Sthenelais limicola. Lineage (NCBI taxonomy): Eukaryota > Metazoa > Annelida > Polychaeta > Phyllodocida > Sigalionidae > Sthenelais > Sthenelais limicola. Next base: position 90,028,601 of record OW804096.1, on the reverse strand, counting down.
AAATCATTCTTCTTAAGTCTGCATATATATGAGCCTGTGGGCATTTCTTGCCCCAAACTCCAAAGATATAAAGCATTGGCGTCATATCCAACGATATTCTGACATACTTTATCACCACCGCGGATGAGTGTTTCTCCAACTTTATGGTGTCTATGAAATATCACTGACGGTCCCCCAATAATGTTCTTTTTTACAGTTGTGTACAAGTCTTCATCCTTTTCGCCTATCAGCGAAAAATATGTTGAATCAGGCATGCTGGAGAATAACATGCGTCTAGCCATCCCCGGAACAGATACAGACAGTTTAAACACATCTAAATCTTTTTGAAAGTAGAATTTTTGCAGCTCCTCTATGGCGCAAACCATGGGTTTCACGTCCAGGTTGTTGTAGTAAATTAGCAAATCTTTTAGATTTCTCATGCCCTCTCTCTCCCAAACCCGAGCAACTGTGGCATATTCCTCGTCGGATATGTTTTTTCCCTTAAGCACGGAATAAAACTTGTCGTGAGAAGGTAAAACCGTCTCCTCTAGTCTGGAATATGAGTCCATGTATTCATAGGGAAACCAAAATTTTTGCTCTGCAACTCCAAAAGATTTTAAAAAGTTGGAATACGAACTCCCGGGCGCAAGATACTGGGATATGTCAAGGAATTTCAGAGTGGGTGTTGTTATGGACAAATAAGAATTGTTCCTCTTTATCACGAATGATTTACTGTCCGGGTCTGTCACAGCCAAATGGTCGAATATTCTTGACTTTATCAAGTTAAGATCATAGTTTGCCGAATTAAACCCTATAACAGGGAGTTGGGCTACATATGTCATAAATTTTCCATGTATTCTTTGAACGTGCTTATACATGTTATAGCTTCCTGTGTGTTTATATTTATTCGACTTTTTCCCTTTCTTTTTCTTTGCCTCCTCCTCCTCCTCCTCCTCCTCCATCTCCCCCTCTCCCTCTCCCTCCTCATCCTCTTTCTCCTCCTCCGTTGTTTGCTGTTTGGCGGCAAGCACAAGGTCGTTATCAACGCTTTGATGTTTATCTGGGCTATTCTCAGTATCTTCGGATAATGCGCTCCATGTATCGAGAAGACCTTTCAATGACTCTACAACCCCCGACCATTTCTCCAAAGACAAGGCCATAGCCGTTGTCTGGATTTGAGCAATGTATGACATCATTTGGGATAATAAATCGTCTAGCTCCTCTGAAAGAAAGCATTGAGGCTCGGTAAAACCAGGAATGTTGGAACATACAGAGACAGAAACGGCTCTGTGCTCGTGTGTCCATTCAACTTTCTTGGAACAATCTCCCGTTTTTTTCTCTAACCCCTTCAACCCCAGCCTCCCCAGGGGAATTTGGGGGTAAATTTCCTACAATTAATATGCATATATCTGAATAAAAAATACAATTTAACCCTTTGTTTCACCATAAGATATATATACCACCTTGAAGCACTTTCCATAGAGATCCCAAATTTGAAATGGTTATGTACTAAAAATCGGTTACCATGGCAACACATAGTTCTATTAAAATAATTAGTTTAGTTTTGGTTTCATTCAAATATTGTTTGATATATGATTTAAATGATATTGGATCTAGATTGGTTATGTCGCTAGGAACATTTTGATACCAAACACATCAGGGGAATCCCAAAGGTTGCCTTGGAAACGTCATACAATCATACCTACCCCTATAGGGTTAACCAGAATACCATTATAGAGAAGGTATGAAAATAGATACCCCTGTATTCAATTTGACACTTTTCCTACTTAATAGGGATTTTTCAATGTTGTGTGTTGCTCAAGTCAATCTAAATGATTCCCCTATTCAATTAAATTAGTTTTTACAACATTATATGAGTCTGTTACCATAGCAACCAAATGAAAACACATGAATTGAAAAATTAAGGAAATTTTCTATTTTTGGTTGCCATGGATACATAACTACCCCAATTTGGAAATAAATTATATTTCTGAATTCTCCTTGTTAAGACCTTTCTTCTGATACCACACTTGCCTATATCAGGTGATTTCTGAAAAATCATTATTTTTCTGGGAGAAATTAGCCTAGGGTATATATCCTAAGTCGTTTCCATGGTTACTATTGACAAACAAAGAAAAAAAGAAATTTGTACAACTAATTTTGGTGTGCTTGGCAAGAATTGAGAGTTTCAGCAAATTTGGGTGAATGTTTTAATGAAAATTAATCATTTCAATTTATGAATAATTTTGAGTGAAAATTGATGTATTTGATCAAAATCTGTTTCCATGGAAACGGTTTTTCGAGTAGAACTATATTTTTTCTTGAGAAATATCAAGGTACCACTGACCTTCAAATCTAATGTTTTTGTAAGGACAAATTCCTCAAAATAGCTAAATACAAACAGGAAAAGTGACAAAAATAAGCCCTAAATTGTTACATTGTTTCCATGGTTACCATTCTAGCCCCATTGAGTTGCCATGGAAAAAAATACTGGGGAATTAATTTCCATGATGTATGCTTTATAATGATACTAAATACTCTATAATACATAGTTACCCAAAATTTCTATCACTATGTCAAATTTGGTAAAATTTGCCCAAATGGGCAAAAATGGGCAAGATTTGCCCACGTGGGGCTGGCAACAATTGTTGCCAGTGGGGGTGAAGGGGCTAAAATAGCTTCAAAATCAAAAACCGAGAAAAACACATATTGTCTTTTTTCTTTATCAACAACTATCCCCAATTCCTGAAGCTCGTCAAATATTGTCTTTGTTTGTGAATGAATCCCACCCGGGTAGGCATATGTAGTTCTCGAAACACAAGACCTAATGTGACGTCTATAGGCACCCAAAACTTTAAAATGCATACAGCACGTTGGACACATATATTTCTGGGCGTAAAGAGAAAAATTGTTTATGTACGATAAATGGCCCTCATAAATGTTTAAATACATTTTGTCACCATTCTTGGACTGGTGGCTATAGCGTAAAACCACGCTGGAGTCGGGAAACATCTCGTACGCATCTATCGAGACCCCAAAACAGTCTTCAAAGGCTGGAAGGTCGGCAAGGGTAATTCCTTTATATTTAGATCTAGACGACGGAGGAGCTGTCACACCATTTGCAATAAGATAAGCGCGCCATTTTTGGTATAATTTACCAATGTCTGTCTCTCGTAAATTCTTGTGCGTCATGTAGCATCTAAAAACACACAAATTGTCGCTATATCTTTTCCCCTTCTTAGGATTCATATCCAGAGAAACAATGCATCTCTTACCACGTATAAAGTCAGAAACAACACCTTTCCCCAGAGGATATTGCGTTTTTGTGACCAAATACAACACATTCGTAAAGTAGAACGGTCTCCATTTTGTATCAGGTCAAACGTGTAGCATATATTCCGCCAAGTCAATATTCTTCAATAACTCCAAGGCCTCTACAATATCCGATCTCTTAGAAATGTACAAAGGCTCGGAAAATAGGGACACATTGCTATAGGGAGCAAAATATCTCATCTCTCCCGTTGTAACATGTTTCAGAATAACACCCATAGAAACGTCCAATTTAAACGAACTTGTCTGAGTCAAATAAACTGACTCCAAATGCTTCGCAAATTCATCCATACCACCCGACAAATCTGCGGTCGGAAAATTAATTTTATCCTGAATATCTCCAAACTTATTCGACATCAATATTATACGCTTATTACGAGAGTATATTCTCAAAGCCTCAGCACCGTCTTTACTTTCTGTATCAAAAGGCGGGTCCCCCTCTCCCCATGGCGTCGTCTGTATCTCCCCATACCCGTGCTGATCTTGGTTGTGCAGATGTCGATCTGCACTCAAAGGTGGCACTACAGCGCGAGCACTTGTATCGCGAAGTCGGTTTTGATTGTTTTTTTGAGTCTAGTTTGTTTGTCGCTCTAACTCTACATAGGGGCATGTGTTTAATTTTCCCTGATACAAATCTAAACACCTTTTTGCAAAATTGACACATTTTATCTCCAGCCTCCGCATCCTCTCTCTCACTCACTTGCTCCAATTTAGCTGGGCATGTTCTTTCGTGTCTAAAACGACCAGACGCAAATTTAAACACCTGCCTACAAAACTTGCAAACTTTTCCAGTGCAGCTTTTCTTTCTATGTCGTGTCAAAGCGTTCCGCGTTTTAAATTTGCTGTCACATTCGACACAATGCAAGTTGTCTAATCGAGATACACCCCCATTAGAAAGACATTTATCCCTTTCATCTCTTGTGTCAATAATCCCGCCGCCGACACCACTGCTCGAGGGTTGCGGTAATCTAACGTCTAACGACGCGCTAGGAAAGTCCTGTTGATGGGTGGGAGTTGACACATCACAGGATAAATCACTCGGCAATAAATAAGGTAATTGACACGGGGGCGCTGACTTAAAAAACTCGCACCAAACATCTAAATCTTCCTCAGTCAATAAACTCGAAGCATCAGCAGTGGTAGTAGCGACTCCTTCATTTGACTCTTCAAGCAAACTCACAATCTAAACAAACCAAAAAACAACACATCAAATATCATCGTGTAATAATAATAATAATATAATAATAACACAACAAAATACTCAACCCATAATAACGAAATATCAAAATCAAATAAAAAAGTACTCACACCATACAGATCCTTTAGTTTCTCTTGAACGAATACATTGTTCTCTATTCCATTTTTAGTGCTCCAAGTCATCAGCTCCACAGGATCCGAAAAACGAGATATTTCTCCTTGTAAATCCAATGCAGATAACCGACTAGCAATAGCCGGATGTTCTGAACACCCCAATAATTCAGCCCATTGTTTCAAACCCTCTATATCATCACCAAAGGAAGATGTCACCTCTACAATATTCTTATCCAACCAATCCGACTCCATCGTAATATTAAGGAACGCATACCTAACGAATACGCCTAACTAACATCATCAGCTCATTATATACACACAACAAACTAATTCCTATTGGAGGATTTTAAAACAACTATTCAAACACTTCGACCAACACCTCTGTAATTTATCTATTTCAAAATGTTATGTTCATGTTTCTTCAACCCTGAGTACTGCGGTAACCTTAGCCGTAAGTAGGTCATGTTATGATTACCTGGCCGCTCATTCAAGACTTTCCCTCTCTCAATCTCTCCCCTCCCCTCTTTCTCTCCCCCCTCCCCCTCTCTCTCTTATTTTCCTTCACCATGGAGGGCGGATAACGGTTAATTCCGATTTTAATTCATGTCATTGTGATAATTTTGAATTAATGTACATTTTCAAGCTTAAGGGGTTCGGAAAAGACGGGCCAGATGAAAATCTAGTTCAGATATGCGTGCAGGTGACTTTGAAAGGCAAATGAGTTTTCTATGTTCACTTGCCTGCTCCCTATTGAAAATATAGTTTCATTAGAGATATTTTGTTTTCGCCACTGTGGCTAAACCAAAATATCCAAATTGATTTTTTTTTCGCCAAAGTGATTTTCCTTTCGCCATTGGCACAAGGCCCACATCAGAGTCCTCCAGTGCTACACAGCATGAAACCACAGGCCAGGCGGCAATCCTTTAGTCCCGAGCTTGTTTTCAGCCCTAAACTCTATTTTCTGAAACTCCCATGAAAGCCCCTGACCCACATAAACTTACAAGAAAACAGGGTTACTTTGGGCCCAGGTTGTGGCCAGGTTGCTTATGATATCTATATGGTTAGCATTTGGTGTGAATCCCCTTGTCTTTAGCTTTCAGATGATATGTTCCCCATCTCAAAGGACCAATATGGCCCAGATCTATTGACCTGAGTATTAAGGTTTCAAATTCTCATTAATATTTGTAATTTAAATAATGTTCCGATCTGGTGAAAGTATATTCATTACTTGGACATGTGTATAATAGCTTAAATAAGGTGTTCAAACTTATCCCTTCATTTTCACCAGATCGGAAGGTATCAAAATAGCAAAATTATTGGCCCAAAGTAGGGAAAACATGCATGAGCAGTGGTCGAAATAAGGAAACAAATTAGGTTGCCCCTCCGGGCAAGTTCCATGACAAATCAGCTTGCCCGCCAGAATTTCAGGTTGCCCACCAACATAATGAGTAAATTATAAAATAGTAAATAATAAGTCTATAGTCTTCAAAATTACTCCCCAAATTTTACTGCCTTTTTACTAACAAACAATAAAGTCATTAGCAGGCGAGAAAAGGGTCTTTAAAATACACAACAGCAAGCCCTAAAGTAGTTATTTTACATGGGTATGATGGTCATAAAGAATACCAAAAACATTAATATGGTAGACTTCTGCCTCTGATCAAGATTCTCGCAAGAAATATTTGACAACATAGACAGTGCAAAATTGGGTGGGTTTGGGGGCATGGTCCCCTGGGATTCTTTTAGTACAATGAGTGATGTTCCAATGCATTCTTCTAATTTTAGAAATATAGAAAATTTCTGACTTTTAAGTACAGACCATTTACTGATCTCAGGAACCCTGTAAATGACTGTATGACTGTATTACGACCACTTGACTTACTAATATTTATAGGCAGATAGACTACAAGACAAATCCATGAATTTCGACCAACCCCTCTTAATTTAAAAATAACTGTTAATGTTTCATGCATTGTTTACTGAATTTATTTGGTATTGATTAATAACGCTACAGGTAACATGAAAAACGCAGAGTGTAGTATAGTTTGAAGTTAACAGGTAGAAATGACCACCACTGGATTTAAATTGTAATGACGACAGTGTAAACTGGAACTGAGTTAATGCAAAATGTTAGTATAATTTATAAGAGTTGTATTTGTAGAAAATTTATAGGATATATAAGTTCGAATGAGAACATAAAGAAAACAACTAAATACAGTGATCTGATCAGAAGAAAGTCAAAACAGAACAAACTATAACAGAACAAGGAATCCTGTGTTGTATCACAGATGGATGTACCCTATTTCCAGACTTTGAAACCAATGTTATTGTATAAGAAAGTGGAAATAGAATTATTATATATACACATGGAATTTCAAGATTTCATGCACCTGAATCTTGCTGTAATATTAGCTTGCCCGGGCGGGCAAGCTTAGGGCCAAAACAACTTGCCCGCCGCGATTTTTGCTTGCCAAATGGCCCGGGCAAGCTGTTATTTTGAACACTGATGAGCCATTGGTAAGCAGCTGTAGATGGGAGACATGAACCCTTACTAAAGTGACCACATCTCCCGACTTCCAAGAAAACCACACACCACTATCTAGCATTAGTACTTAATGAGTGATAAAAATCGAAAACAAGCTCGACCCCAGTGTCCCCATATAGGCCCCTTCAGTCAGACCTCTGTCTCAATATAATCTCGTTGGTATTACACGTATATTATAATAGTTGATTTTGGCGTGGCGAGACTCTCGGGCGTTCGGGAGGCGATCTTGTCGCACCTGGGCATTCTTGTCAACCCACCGCGACCGGATAAGTAAACATTTACAGACATAAAGGAACTTACGCTCTCTCCCTTATCAAAACGACCAGCGCTTCGTCTGCCCTGTCTTTCGCACTTTGCCTTATCAAAATCCTTCGGTAGTCCATCTTCCTCGTCACTCGTTGGCACGCCTGTAGAAACTTCCACGATCGTCGGTGGAGGAGGTCGATGAGGAGCCATCTTGAACTTTGAATGTTCCAATCACTTGGGATTTTGACCTTGACCTTGCCATTTCAGTGGGCGGGGCTTAATTACCAAACATAACTTTCTTCTTTCACAGTGGATATTTTTCCCACACGTTGAAATCAATCATATTTAATCATTTGGGAAACTTTTTTGTTAATTATTAAAAAAAAATTCCGTTCCGACTATGACAGTGGGCGGGGCTTATAATTAGCATTGCGTCATGTCGGCCTCTGCTCATCTCGTCACAGTACGGTGCATCCGCAAGCCAGCAGGCAGTGCAGGGTGGTAAATAGCCACTCGCCCACTCGCATTTGCGAGTGAAAAGTGTGGTGGGCGAGTACCACTGTGAGCGCACTGGTCCGTATTCTCGAGTACCAAAATGCATGAAAACGAAGGGTTTTTTTTAATGCAAAATACTGAAAATGGGAGTCAAGCTTAGCTTTCAAATCGGTACCATTTAATAGTATTACAGGGGTCGTAGTAAGGGCTTTGTACTCGTAAATAACGAGTTCATTTTGCTGTGGACGAGTACCATTGCTGGTGCACTCGTCCACAATTACGAGTACCAACACAGGGCAAGATAAAAGATTGTGACTGGCCCAAACTTGACTGATTTATTTCCATTATATCTCAATGCCATCAACATAAGATTGATACATTAATTTTCGAAATACAGGTTGCATGGAGAAAACCACTCATCTCTTCCATCAGTATGAACGGGAATCATCAGCATCACAGTATCATTTTCAAACATACAAAAAGTACATGACATGAGGAGGAGAAATAAGTTTTTGTTTGCAAATACTAAATGTCTCCTGCATATTATGTTTTCATCATGAGATCTATGTAATGACAAAAGTTTAGGTTTGTAACCTCTAAAGTTGTTATTTTCACTTCTACAAGTCAGCTAATTTGATCAATTTTGGATAGGTTGTGGACGAGTGGTGAGTGGGTGTGGACCAGTACCTCCATCAGTCCACTCGTCCACAATACTAGTACTGACCCAAGGCTTACTACGACCCCTGGTATTATATCGATGAAGCTCTTGAGAATAACGTGACGGCCAGTTATGTCAGGTCGCAATATTAAGTTTTACTGACAAAATAAAGTCATTAGTAGTTCAATAAATGCCTTTAAAGTTAACAAGAGCTGGAAGGTAAAGTTTTCGGCAAAATTGTACTTGCTAAAATGAAAGATTTTAGCAGCCTGAAAGAAGTATTTCAGTCAACTTTTACTCATGAGAGTTAAAGGGTAGTATACTACCTTCTGTGAGATTTGGGAAGCGAAATTTTACTACTCATCACTAGAGATAAAGAATTTTAGATAGCTGCGACAATAGCTTTTTAAAACAGATTTTTAAAATATGTATACATGTAGAAAAGGTTGATGAGAATTTCTTTATGGTTATAAATTAGATTTTTGGGATTTCAGGGAAGATATAGAAATATTCAAAATACTGGTTTTAGAGTATTTATATGCCTCACCATAATAGGCTAGCTGTAGGCATAAACTTAAAAATACCACAGCCAAACAGAGAAAAACGTCCTATTTTTCCCCTTGACAAATGAGAAATATCACTTTGTGAGAATTCATTCACAAAAGTTTGGTTTTTTAAAAAAACGAAAAAAACCATTTGATGTAGGGGGGCCGGGGTCCAACATTTCAGGCTACATGACCCCCTTTTCAAAGAGGTTTATATGATTTTTCTTTTAGAGGGTGTTATGTACTATCATTCATTATGGAATACCATGATAATTATAAACATTCGTATGAGATGAACTGCATGCTTATTAAAAGTTATTGTATGTAAATTGTGTTTATTGAGGACCGGACCAGTGCCAAGTGGTATGGACCAGTACCTCCCCAGTCCACTGGTCCGTAAATTCGAGTACTGCCCCATTCCCTGTTTACCACCCTGCAGTGGCTTGGGCTGACTTGACCAGGTACCCCATTCATGTATATTACTAATTTATTATCACATAAAAGAAGGACTGGTGGTCGGCAGACATTGCACACACAGACATAACTTGATACGATTTCACTAACTCAAAACAAAACATGTTTCTTTGTAATTGTCTGCGCGAACCTCTGATTAAAACATAAACATCGTACAGGGTTATTGCTGCACTGAAGCTGGTCGCCATTAATTAGCAGGGCTTTTTTCTGCTCGCCCGACGGACTAGTGTTTTGGTAACTTTCACTCGCCCGTAGAGAAATCTACTCGCCCCGGGTGAGCGGGCAAGCATTAGTCTGAACCCCTGTATTTAATTTTTTTACAAAAATCAAAAACATCCGAATATTAAATATTGATTATTTTTGTGCAGAGTCTGTGCAAAAAAAGTTGACCCCCCCCCCCCCCTGAACATTCTCCTCTGACCCCCCCCCCCCCCACTCCCATAGTTATAAAGGAACAGTCCCTAAGTCAGAAGTGAAATAAAGTAGAATATTTTAGTATAGCATAGAAAATAATTGTAGAAACAAATAGTTTAATAATAACACTCATCTTCTTTTTAAATAAAGGAACCATTGGGTGCCATTGAATAATAATATTATAACTCACACAAACTATCCAGTATTTCGAAGCCAGTGACTCAAATGAGGATACATTTTAACACCCCCATTGCCATAAAGCGTGTCCAAGACTAAGGGAAAAACCTCCGGCTTCTGGAGCCCTAGACAGGCCCCAGACCCCATGCCAGATTTAGAGGTTGCTTCGGTAAATGACCTTATAATACAGGAACTAAGATATATATTCATTCATCTCAAATGCACTATCTAAAATTTAAGAGTATGTGTTCAAAATATTTCCGGGGTAGGGGAGAACATAAACTTTCTAATATCATCAATGATCTTCAATGGGAATCAAACTGGGAAATTAAAGATTTCTGCTGAAAATATAATCACCAGAATCTTGCTGTAATTATATATTGCCCAGGCGGCCAAGCTTAAATTATGGTCAAAACTGCTCTTATTTTGAACGCTGACATAAATCGTCCTTTATTCTTGCCTTTAAACTCATGTCTGAAAACATTCTTCATTACCGCCCCCCTCTCCTTCCCCTCTTCCTCATGCTCCCCCTCTGTCTTTCATAGATGTTTTTCTCTCCCAACCCCATCTCCGATTAGCCCACCCTCATCTCCCTCCCCCTCCCCTCTCTCCGTTCCCATACATCCTCTCCCTCGCCTCTTTCCCTCCCCCTCTCCTATTCCCCAACCCTCCTTTTTCTTAACTCTCCCCTTCATACACCCTCTCCATCCCCTCTTCTTCACTCTCGTTTACGTCTAAGAGCATCGACCTGTAGAGACCAACAAAGTAGATGAACTAACGACATATTTTAAAAAGATGACACGATCCATATACATCGCCAAAAGACATTATATATTAACGTCATGTATATCATTTTGATCTGTTATTTATTTTATATTTTTCAGATCTTCCTTGGGTGCAGTATCATTTCTCCACAATCGCTCTACGTCTATTCCAAGTGCCACATCAGTGTGCCTTAATGTCTCTATGCATACATGGGTGACCCAGGCGAATTCGAGGCATAAGGACAAATGGGGACATCTCTAATAGCGCATCAATGTGTCAACTTATGGACCCTTTTCTCAATAGAATGATGAGGCGATGCCTGCTATGTGGACCTAGAAGGACCATCTTCTTACTCAAATACCATTGAATAATTGCCTACCTAATTTGGCCAATAAGAGATATAACAAGAATGAAAGAGCTACACCAAAAGTTTAGACGCGAGACACGTATTCAAGTCAAGTCGAGTCAACCGTCGTCAACCGTCTATATAAGGACCTGCTTAAGTACTTCTTCCATTGAGTGCCTACATGAAACTTGCTTGTCCTTGCAGAAACTTGCTTGTGCTTGCAGAAATTTCAACAATAAGACTAACTAGACAAACGAATAAATTATACGTATACAAATTCGATTGTACATTTTATGTGATCGTAATATGAAATTGATAATATTAACTACAACTATATGCAGCTAAAAAACTCAAGAAGGGAGAGAGAGACAGAGAAAAAGAGACAGAAAGGCACTTTAAGGTCTTACCCAGGACCACTAGAGCGCGTGGGGAGACTATAGAGTGCGTTGGGTGGATTGGTGTATGGGTGAAGAGAGGGGGAGAGGGGAGAGAGAGAGAGGGAGAGAGACTTGTATAGGGGTGTATAGGGTCATTTTATCCGGTGGTGCCCCATTTCCCTACTCACTACGTCTTGAGTCATGATGATATAAGGGGATCGGAGAGATCGTTTGAAAAAAGCATGAAGGAATGATTTTTAGAAGGAATGATTTTTATCCATATAGGATAGAGGGGAGAAAAGATGGTCAGGGGTGGTGTGGGTGGTGTGGGTAGTCCTTTGGGTCGGTGCATCACTTGAAACCCAATAACAAATTCCTGGATCGACTAATAAGACCAGAAGAATTGGAAGGCATCAACAAAGGCTGTGTGAGTAAAGGGCGGGAGAAGATTCCAAAATTGCAATAAGCTGGCACCAAAATACCCATAGTCCATATACACTCACACACACACCCTTTTGTCACATATCACTGAGGACCAGCCCCTATACATTTATTACTTTTCAGACAGGTGCAGGAGTGACTCTGGGAAATCAGGAACAGGTAATGCGAGCTAAGACCAGCTTTAATTACGAGCGCCGGGAAAATCAAAGAAATCACTAATCGGCAGGCCATGGATGAGGGCCAAAGATGGCAAAGAGGGCGAACGAAGGTTCGGGTGTGAATCCTGCCATGCGTCATATAAATCTAATTCAAACTTGTCAAGACACAGGCGTTATAAGCATAAAGGGCCAGTTAACCTGAAGTGTCCAACATGCCCAAAGACCTATGCTATGTCTGATTATCTCATTGGACACATGAGGAAGGCACATGGCGTAACCACAACACCAACTCAAACAGAACAGATTTGCATAGAAAAAACTGAGGCGAATTAGTAGAGGAATGTCAGGGAATGTTTATGGAATGAATAGGTGTGTAAGTCATTCTAAGTGGATAGAATTTGTGGCTAACGTTTAAAGAATAGTCATTTGAATTGCATACGAAATAGCAATAATGTTTATTAGTCATTGAAACGTTATCGAAAAGGAATCAGAAACTAACGCTCTTCATACATTTTTTTAAAATTAGTTAAATTAATTTTTCATACATTTCTATTAACCATATTAATTGGCCTGATGTACCATTTTATAGTTGACAAAGTTTACTGGGGTCTCAAATGTAAAAGAAATGCTCATTATGATACAGTAACTTACTAAATATCAGTCATCTTGATTAAATGCTTGTTGCGCCGTCTGGTGACGTCCTACGGTGAACCGCGCATAAAGCGAGCTGACCTCATAACCTGGGTGCACAACGACCGAGTCACTTCAAGCTCACACTCCGCTTTTGTCTGACGTGCTCTCAACAATCGACACACCAAATCTTACACTTAATTACTACCGATATCTACCATTAAGATCGAACGATGGCCACGTAAGTACTCCACTTTTCACACAATCCTTCTGCTTGTCTTTAAGACATATATTTTGCTATGTGTTTGATCATTACTCTCTCAGATGCTCCAATTAGCATGTGGAAACAAGATTTCTGGACATTGCGCATTTAAGGAGGAGGTTTAAACTACACGAGTTTGGGGAGCGTGGTGCGAAACAAATTTGATAGCGTCCCTCAAACTGTCTGTGAAAAGCTCTATGAGACACTCTTGACTAAAACAGATCTTTCTCCAGCTTACAACAGTGTCATCCTAATCTAGTAAGTTAATGGCTTTGTTAGATTAATTAATAGTGAATAGCCATCGCGAGTGGCCTGCCCTGCCATGACCTCCCAAGTTGAGAGATATGGCGGCCATTGATTATCGTGGCGCGAAAACAATTGGATAGCGTCCCTCAAACTGTCTGTGAAAAGCTCTTTGAGACACTCTTGACTAAAACAGATCTTTCTCCAGCTTGCCACAGTGTCATCCTAATCTAGTACGTTAATGGCCTCGTTAGATTAATTAATACTGAATAGCCTGCCCTGCCATGACCTCCCATGTTGAGAGATATGGCGGCCATTGAGTATCGTGGTCAGATAGTTGCGGGGACACTTCCTTCTCCTTCTCTTACGATGGAAGTGATTTTGTGATTTGTCTTTTTGTTGCCAGCCACGAAGTGTAGGCCTAAATATTATGCAAATTATTGTAATTAACTGGTTGCAAATAATGGGATTGCAATTGCATCGTAAAATTGTTTCTAATTAATCCCATCGCCGTTAGGATCCATTTAATGTCGTGTCCATTATAACGAAACATTGTAATTTCAGTTATTGAGTCACAGAAGGTTGAATTTAATTTTTGGCTAAAACAATTGGTTAAAATCACATCGTCATTGATGATCCATTGAAGCAAAATTTCTGAGAAAGAACACCTTTCTACACCCCCTCACATTAATTAGGCAAACACCTTTATCTTATATATTAACCTGCAAAACTCACAGACAGGTGACATTTGAGAAGTATAGGAAACAGGGGAATATGCAAACATACAGGATAATTTTAAAATGTAGAAATATACAGGGAAAATATAGATATATATATATATATAGATATATATATAGAGATATTCTTTCCACATTGTAGGTGTCTGTCGGCAGTGTTGGTCCTTGTCTAATGTAGAATATCAATCTCTCAGTCCGCTTCATCTCTTCTTTCCCTCTGAATTAAGGTGTGTGGGGCAGGGACATGGGTTACTAGAGCCGTTTCAGTGTTGTGCACGATGTGTGTGAAATACAGGACTTGCCGGTATCTCTGACATCTCTTCCTTTTTTGGTGAAATAATAATGAAGTTGCCCTAATAACACCTAAAATAATCCCAACTTTAAGAGAGAACTGTGATAAAAAAAGAACAATATCAAAATTAATAATATCCTCATAAGTGCCATCAGTAAACACCAACGGCCGAGAGAAATAGTGTGTCTAGAGTTCTCAAAGCATCCTATATACTGTCAAAGTGTCATACCAATATTTCCGCATGTTAATCTAAATATTCAATGACGTAATATTGTATAACATTACATAATAAGGTGTAACCTTATTAACATGATTATGATTATGAATATGTACCTCAGTACATGAATATGAATATTAATGTATCAGTTATAATCTAGGTCATCTTGCCATGTCTAGTCAAGCATGGCTACCTCTACACCTGTCCAGGTGTGCCACATATTACGTAATCAGTATACACTAATTAATACTCAGACCAGCCACATGGTGGCCCGGTCCTCACCCACCATTGGTCCACGTGACCACATGTAATACCACCTGCTATTGGCGACAGACCACGTGACCTAATGTAACCCCAACGGTCACTGGCTAACCATAAGGCACACCTGGACCCCTGCTGATATATAACCCATGTCGTAGACAATAAAAGTTGTTCTCTGATATTCTTTGAATATACTTCTGCCTCCTGGATTGATTACTTATTAGCATATAGATATGCGCTAGCTCTACCACCGTACAAGTAAGCATATCAAATGGTCGAGAACCCATTACTATAACATCCTGGACGAGCAGAAAGTTTTAAGAAACAAGACCATCCAAATCAAGGAATATATTCCAAAGAAACGCAAAGACAAGAAACAAAAGGAAATGCAGCAAGAAGTCAGAGACCAGTTGGAACAGATAATCCAAGACCGCCTGGCAGAACATGACCGGGCGCGGCATGAGGACTTAGGAGTACGAGTCCAAGCCGCAGTAGACGCTGCACGAGCGGGACAAGGTGGCGATGGAGAAGCCGCACCTCAACCCCTGCAGAACCACCAGATCCAAGTCGTCATACCTCCAGTTAATGAAGAGGCACAACAAGCAGAGGCTCAAAGACATGAACATTTCGCCGAAGCACTTGTGGCACTCAGAGCTCAGGACCCGAACCTGAGAAAACCAGAGGTATTTAGACATCCAACATGTACAGTGACGACCAGATCTTTTTTTGATGCGTACGAACACTATATTAACCTCGCATATAATAACAATCCTGTCATGCTACCCAGATATTTGTCGACATATGTGGACGGGAGAGCAAAGCAATGGCTAGATAGATATGTGAGAACGGCACATGTGAACAGAGACGATTACCTGGCTACATGGAGAGCCATGATTGCACATTTTGCCGCGGATGAACGTAAATTAAGGATAACTGGCGTGAGAAAACAGAGAAAGGATGAATCTGTGAAGTCATACTCAGCAGAACTAAGAGATATCGTCCACGCCAGAGGATTGAACGAGGAATCCTCCATTGAAAAATTAGTAGAGGGACTAAGGGGCGAAATCGGGAAAGTAGTGTTAGCCCAAACCCCAATTACCTTCGATGCGGCAGTAATAATGGCAAAGACAGCCGAGGCCAGCATACAGAAACCTGCCTTAATAGACTCAGCAGATATTTCAAGCATAGTAGCAAGCTCATGCAGTGCGTTAGCAAAACTAGCAGACGAGCAATTTAAAGTATTAAGCGAACAAATTAAAGCGGTAAGGACCGCACAGGAGGAAAAACCAAAGCCAGAAGCCACAGAAACAGTCCAAGAGATCGGCGGCCACCGAGGAGGTGGATGCGGCAGAGGACGCGGTTGCGGCCGGGGCCGAGGAAAATGGAACGGCAACGGCAGAGGACGCGGCGGCTGGAAGAACAAAGGAAACGGCAACAATAACAACTGGGACAACAATGGGTGGAATAACAGTAATGGTCAGTACAACCAGAACCAAGGAAATTGGCAACAAAACTCAGGATATAACCAATTCCCCCAGCAATACTACCAAGCTCCACAGTTTGACCATCAAATGATGGCAGATTGCCAAGCTTTCCAAGCCTTCCAGAATAGCAGGAGGCAGGGAAACGGCAACCACACGTCGCACTAGGGCCAATTCGGCGTGTCCAAGGTCCCCTCGGGCAGGGACAAACCATAAATGAACATTTCAATGACAACCTGGAAAGTCCAACGATATTGAGAAAGAGACTGTTATACGATGTGAATGCGGAAGAATCACATCTACACAAACACATATTTACTACCAACACCGGGAAAACCATAGATGAGGAAGCTCGGATCGTTCTACAACCGAAATCTGAATTAGGTGAGACAATTCCTATTACTGCTGCTATAAAAAATGGTTGTTTAGAAGTATTCGCTTACAATTATGGTATCCAAGCTCTTATTGATACTGGCGCATCAATCTCCGCCATTAGAGGTAAATTACTAGAAAGGTTCAAAGAGCGAGGACAGGTTGACATTACAAAGGTTCGTTGGAAAATATATATGGCAGACAGTGCCGTGGTACATGTTAAAAAGGTCGCAAAAATAACCTTCATGCTACAAGGTCAAACGTTTAGCCATAATTTTGCAGTTATGCCAACCTTAAACCGTCCCATGATATTAGGTGTAGATTTCTTCCGAAAACATAAAGCCCATATCATTTTTGAGGAAGATCCTTCCGAAATGTACAAACCAGTAAGGGCCACAAGGTCAATAACTATTCCCCCACACTGTGAATTTGCGTTAACAGGTGAAATAACAACTTTAAATGATATCGATCATGAGGGAATAGTAGATAATATGGCAAGACGCGTGGATGTCCCCTTCTTAGTACAAAGAAGCGTGGTAATACCGAACTGGCGCAATAGACATCCAGTAGTACTATTAAATACAGGGGCATCCCCATACAAGATCGACAAAGGTCAAATTGTAGCAGTATTTTCTAGATCAGACCCAACAGATTTTGTTCCTTTACCCGATAAAACAGATACTCAGGTTACAGGTAGAATAACAGAACTGTCCCACATGGACACATCCTTCGATACTAACAGTGATTTTTCTTGCAGCGATACCTCATCCGAGGAGGAAAGGTACATTAGCAATTACAATGAAGTTCACATTTATTCAGAGGAAAATGTTAAACCTAACCAGATATTGAGTGAAGTAGGGAAAGGTAAACTGAAGGCATTACTAACAGAATACAACGACGTTTTTGTTGGCCAAGATAACAAATTGGGTCTATCTAAATTACACGAGCATTCCCTGCACTTAAAAGAGGGCACAGTCCCTTGCCACATGCTTCCTTTCCGCACCACATTAGATAAAGCAAAAAAGTTTGACAAAGTGTGTGAGCAGATGGAAAGTCAGGGAATAATCGAAGAAACAAATACAGGACCATGGTCAAGCAGGTCCTTCATGGTTCAAAAGTCAGGAGGAGGCATGAGAGTCTTCACAGATTTCAGATATCTTAACGCCCACCTAATAAATCAAGCACTAATATCACCTAGAGCAGATGAGTCCATAGAGTACGTTGGCGACTTACAACCTACCATATTTTCAAAACTAGACTGTCAACAAGGGTTTTTTCAAATTCCACTCAAGGAAGAGGACAGAGATAAAACTAGTTTTTGCTCCTATAGCAAGAAATACAGGTATAAGGTACTACCAATGGGACTTAAAACATCCCCACAAGCCTTCTGTGCTCTAGTGACCATGATTCTTAAGAAACTTAGGTATAAATGTGCGATTCCATATCTGGACGACCTCCTAATTTTGTCCCGCAGTGAGGAAGATCATTTCAGAGACCTCAGAAACGTGTTTCAGGCGCTGAGAGAGGGTGATCTAAAACTGAAGAAATCTAAATGCGAGTACTTTCTCGACCGCATCAATTTCCTTGGGATGGTGATAACTCCTAAAGGAGTCCAACCATGTCCCAGCAAGATCGAGGCATTAAAATCTTTCCCCAGACCCAAAACTGTAACTCAGGTCAGGTCGTTTAATGGGTTATGCCAGTTCTTCAAGAGGTTCATAAAAGATTTCAGCCAGATTATCAAACCACTGTATGAATTAACAAAAGCTGGTAACAAATTCAAATGGGATAAACATTGTGAGAATTCATTTAATTCCATGAAAAATTCGATATGCCAAGACGCCCTCCTACACTTCCCCAACTTCAACAAAGACTTCATTTTAAGTACAGATGCAAGTTCCACATCTGTCGGTTCTGTCCTATCTCAGCTAGATAATGAGGGTGTGCTGAGACCAGTATCCTTTGCAGGTCGGTGCCTTCGTAAACACGAAGTCAACTATAATACAACAGAAAGGGAACTACTAGCGATTGTCTACTCCGTGCAACATTTCAGGCACTATTTGGAGAACAGACACTTCCAGCTATACACTGACCATGCAGCCCTCATCCCACTCTTGACGAATAAGCAAAATAAAAATAGAATTGCTAGGTGGGCCCTAGAAATCCAGCAATATTCGTTTACAATTCAACACGTCAAGGGTAAAGAAACCACAGTAGCTGATGTTCTTTCTCGAAGAGAATATAAGATAGAACCACCCATGACTGACCCCCCACCCCCACCTAAGAGGATAAGGGTCGCGACAAGAGTCGCATTCGAATCAGAAACTAATCAGGCTCATTTCACTCTATCAGAGCCCCCAAACTCAATTATGAAACATAAAAGTCTAAAGAAAGGTATCTTGAAACAGGAGTCTACACATCACTTTTATTGTAACTGTGAGGTAGATTTCTGTCAACAATTCCCCAACAACGACTTTAATCCCATCTCAGACTCAAAAATAGGAGAAAAGATAAGACCAATTTCCCTATCAATGAGTACTGAGGAGAGGACCGAAGAAGTCTCCCAGATGACAACTAGATCGTCAAGACAAACTTCCCCCGAGGAGAAAGGCTTATTTGATCAAGCCCACTCCCAATTCGAGTCAATTGCAGATACCTTAAAACATATACCAGACTTCCATTTCTCTCTAAGCAATTTGAAGAGATCTCAGAGGTCAACTCCATATATCAAAGGCCTCATCGATTACTTGGAAAAAGAGGAACTCCCCTCTGATGAAAAAATCAGTAGGTTCATACTAAATAATAACAAACACTATTTAGTACTCCAAAACGTACTCTTCCACTTCTCAATCAAAGCTTGGAAGAAGTTTGGCTCCCTACAACTACAAATAGTTATCCCAGATGATATGATTGAAAACACACTGGAGCTATTTCATGATAGTCCAATATCAGCACACGTGGGTGAAATAAAAATGTTAGCCGCCATGTTGCCCAAAGTACACTGGCGATACATGAACAGAGATGTTAAAAGATATGTGTCTACATGCGACCTATGCTTGAAGGCTAAAAAGCTACGCAGGACACAGAAATCACCAATGACTATCAGGGAGCCCACCACAAAACCATTCAAGAGGGTATGCATAGATGCTATAGGACCACTTCCCACGACAAGGAAGGGATACAAATATATCCATGTTATTTTAGATTTCCATAGCAAGTTCTGCATTACCTTCCCCACTGAATCAATTGACGCAGCTAGTGCAATAGACGGTGTCATAGAACACCTAATATGTAAACACGGCGTACCCACTAGTATTCAGTCGGACAACGGCACTAGCTACTCAGGGAAAAAATTTGGAAACATATGCAAAAAGCTCAACATGAAGCAGATATTCTCCTCTCCCTGGAGGCCCAAATCCAATGGCCAGGTGGAAAGATATAATTCATCCCTAAATACTGCCCTCCGG
Source organism: Sthenelais limicola (assembly GCA_942159475.1). NCBI lineage: Eukaryota > Metazoa > Annelida > Polychaeta > Phyllodocida > Sigalionidae > Sthenelais > Sthenelais limicola. The sequence continues at coordinate 90,008,378 of OW804096.1, read as the reverse complement.
GCATTTGCAATGAAAAATCAGGAATCATGGGACCTATATCTTCCACAAATAACATTCGCCCTAAACACAACGCAAAATCAAACCACTGGGTACAGCCCATACTTTCTCTTACACGGAAGACAACCCAGGAACCTAATGGACGCAACATTAAGTGCAAATACAGAGCCGACAACTCTTATAAAATCAGTCATAGACATGGTCACGGCTCAAGATCATTCCTTTAATCAGGCAGCCAAAAGGACCAAAACCACGCAAATTAAGACCAAAGCTAGACACGATGCAAACGCAGCATACTCACAAATATGCGTCTCAGACATAGTGTACATACACGTACCAAACTTACTACAGAAGCATTCATCTAAGAAACTTCAACAAGTTTTTATGGGACCATATTTAGTATGTAAATACAAATCAAACTTAAGTGTCATTCTCAGGGACATTAAATCTGGGAAAATCCTAACTAAATCAATACATGTTGACCGCCTGAAAAAGGTGCAAAACTTGAAAAACAATCAATTCGCTTACAGACTACTACAACACACCCCAGACAAACTAAGGAAAGATTGGAACATCAAAGCAGGTACAATTACGCCAAAACAAAAGATCATTTCCCCAGTACCACACATAATCCCTAAACAAAGCCACTCTAAGCTTAAGCGCAGACACTAAGTCTAGCGCATGAAACATATGGTACATTCAACAAAGGACTGCGAATCCAAACGGCCAAGCCCTAGATAAACATTCCAATTAACAATTATTGTTCATTTTAATGCAGACTGACATCAATCTAACCGGTATAGACACGCAATTGCCAATAAGGGTCATTATCCGAAGTAAAGCTCAATTCCCATTGTCTTAATCCTAAGAACCCAAGCTGTCACCAGACATGCCAACCCACAAACAATAGAGGGTGAGAGAAGCTACTGACACTAATCGCGATAAGCGTCAGGAGGAGACACACTCGCTGGCGAGGCGTCAACACCTCAAAGCAGAACCCACCCCCATAAACCTGAAGCTTATCACAATAAAGCTTGCTTGCTTGCAACTGTCATAGACACGTAGACATAGCCAACCTACGGTCCCGTCATTAGGGACAAACACTTAAGCAAGCTTAAAACCCACACCACCCATCATTCGAAAATATTCCCTCAAGGAGCACAGGACAGTGATACAGAGCAATTCGCCAAATTACGGTCTATTACCGGCCATAGATACGATTGACAAGGTATATGCATCATTTACTTACTTCTACCATTCTTACCCGTTTACAGATTAATACATCTTGAAATTGTGCCTATATTGTGAAGATAAAAAGCGACATAACCGCTAATTAGCGTAAGAGCAACTATACAAATCATGAAATTATGTTCTGCCAAATAGGCAGCCACAAACGCTACAATTACTTAGGCATGGGTATATTATCTTTATTACAGATGTTATTCGTAACAATCTTCTTAGCCATCTACACGCTAGTAGGTGCAGGAAATCCTATACTTCGACAGAATGTGGGCATTCTGTTCGAACCCCTACCAGCCCCACTGGTAAACGGCCACGACTACTCGGAGATAATATTCGCAGTCCCCTACAATATCCCACAAATTCCCCCTACAGCCATAAATTACACCCAGGAGATCAGGAGATTCTCCAGTAGATTGGATATGGAAAACACGTACTAATTCGTCATAAGTGACGTACTAATTCAGGAGGCACAAGCCTTGGATGCCCTTATAAATAATACTGAACATCAGATAAACGCATCAGTGGCAACCCTAGTACTATTCCTATCGGACCCAATTAACAAGCATCAGGAACGCAGTAAAAGATCAGCAATTTTGGGATTCCTAGGAGAAGCATTTAAGGGACTGTTCGGATTAGCCACAACCCAGGATATTGCAAACCTCAAACATAGATACAGTCCTCCAGTCGTTCGCACAACAAGATAAAGATACCGCAGAACTATTAACTAGAGTAACAGCCAAACAAGATAAATTTTACAATATGTACCTAAAAGATAGAACATATTCAGAAACTATGATGAGAACGATGGCGAGAGGTATAGATAAATGGACCAATAATCTTACAGTAAAACTAGATAACGTGAGAGCAAACGAAGAGAACGAAAGGGCGCAAACGACCCTAGTTCTGGAAGCATTGACTATCGTATCACATAAGTTACAATTTCTCCAATCTCTCAACATCATGATTGACTCTCTACGATTACTAGCTACAGGCATACTATCACCTGAAATCATAACACCTACAGACTTTGCACATTATCTTACCCAGATAGATCTTAAACTAAAAATCACATCCCCAGGAGAGCAAGTAGCGATAATGAACACAGAATATTACTACAGCCACAATAAGTCACATCGGGCGAAGTTTACATTGATTGATTGTTTAGATAGTCTACATGAGGAAGAAAGATAAATACAGTACAGATTTTAAGTCATTTGCAAGATGATTTTATTTTTCCGCTCCGAAAAATGGGTTTGTAACATTTCGTGGAGTTGATAGGGGACTTGGCGAAAATGGAAAAAAGTGATGGTGTAGTGAAAAGCTTATGTGTGTGACATTAAAGGTTAGGAAAGTTATGATAGAGATAATCAGGGGAGCAAATTGGCTCTATCATTTGATCTTGCCCACAGGGGATTAAACCGCTCTTAACACAGGAAATTGGGAGCATCTATTACATGTGGGTTGGTCAGTTCGGTTTTAATTATTGTTTTGGGGAAAGCGAATGTTAATGAATGGGTACAGGACAGTTTATGAATTAGGCCTATGTAGTAGGCTGGCTAGCTAGCAACATTCTTCCATGGATTTCGGAAAATGTGAATGCCAATTATTGGGCGATATTTGGAAGCTGAGCTTCGGGAGCTGAAATGATAAAAAAGGTGCTATTGAGGAGCTGATGTTCGGGAGCTTGGTGCCTTAAAAGAGGGGACATTCAAGAGCTGATTCATGCAAAACAAATAGGGGCATTGAAGTATTACACTTTCTGAAAATTGGCCGATGGATAGTCTCGCTCAATATGCGTCCCATGTCCAAAAAAATGGAAGTCAGAGACAATCAGACCGCGTCCTCGGCGAGGTTTCTTGATTTTAGGCATTTCAGGGAAATGTAGAAGTTGTACTAGAAGTAGTAGAAGTGAAAGTGTGTCTGCTTCGTTGTGGTAGAAAATCGCTTATGACGTCTACTTAGGCGAATGATAATGTTTGGATAGTAAAAAGGTAGCACAATATTGAAAAAAGGGGGCCTTTATCACGGCACATAAGTGTAATATTGTATACACTATAAAGTCAAGTAGCCCCCCCCCCCCCCCCGGGACCTTCACCGAGTAAGAAGTTTTTGTAATTAGAAAATCTAACAATGATTAATACTTTCATGTCCTCCTACAGATTTAGAGGGGGAATATGTAAAATACGGTTATTGCTCAATTATTCAATTGAAAAGAATGTGCGAAGCCGATAATGTGTAATTAGGGGTGGTTTTTTCGGCTCGCCCGGCGGACTAGTCGTTTGGTAATGTTAACTCACATGTGGGAGTCGTGAAGTAGGATGCGCTATAGAATTGAAGAGTGGTTTAAAAAAATGTTACTTACAGGCTCCTGCAGTTGGGGAAGGAGGTAGCTGTACGAGTCCAAGAGGCTCGTCAGCCAGAAGAGGTGGTTCAACTTCAAGAAGGGAGCCATCAGCAGCTGGTGGCACTGGTAGGGCGACATCTTCCTCATCGGGCACCTCTATTGAGTATGCCTCGGTCGTTGATAAGCCATCGTTAAAAAAGGTCATAGTAGCAGAAATTCGTCGCTTTCTAGGCTTGGGTTTGTCCGTTAAATCGACATTATTCGCTGATATGTCGACGTAAGAACTTTGTTTTTGGCCAGTATGAAAATCAAAATATTCCACTTTCTGAAAATTGGCCGAAGGATACTCTCGCTCAATTTGCCTCCCATGTCTAAAAATATGGAAGTCAGAGACAATCCAACCGCGTCCTCAGCGAGGTTTCTTGATTTTAGGCATTTCAGGGAAATTATAGAAGTGATGATAGTGTAGAAGTTGTACTAGAAGTACTAGAAGTGAAAGTGTGCCTGCTTCGTTGCGGTACACAATCACTTATGACGTCTACTAGGGTGCATGCTAATGTTTCGATAGTAAAAAGGTATCACCACACTAAATTATCGTTGCTGATTGTAGAGAAGGGGGTTGTAGGGATTTTATAGAGTGAGGAGTAAATAGGGCGAAAAAAGTGGGATGTGGGACATATAAGAATAAAAGTGAAATTAAAGAAAGGTTTAACGGACGATATGAACAACTATTTGTAATATTATTTTGTAATTGTATAGAGAGGCTTGTTCGTATAAAAAAAGTGCTGTCACCTCTCGATATCACGGCACATGTAGGCTACAGTCCATATAGCGACGATATCGCCACCTAGTGATTAGGATGTGCATGGAAGGAGTCTATATGTAAGGATGAAAGAAAGTCTTAAGCAGTGGGCTTGGGCACTTGTCAATATGGTCTAAGACTGGCTTTCACGATAAGAAAAGACTAAGTTAAGACTTCCTTTCGGCGAAAGAAGAGACCGCGTTGGCTGCCTCGACAAAGCCACTCTGTCCTCCCCTACCCCCACCAACAACCCGGCCCAATCCCCCTCCCACAACACTCATCCTTGTCCTCTCCCATGGGACCTGGCTAAGTTGACAGTACCCCCTAAGACCCTGGTAAACAAAGAAGGGTATGGACGGAAATAGCGTTAATAACCAGTCACTCCAATTATCATTGGAAACAAAGGATTCTTGGTTCTGGCGGGAACCATTGGCATAGTAAGTTAAGTCAGTGCTAATATCCACCATGTTCATGTTAATCAATGAGCTATCATGACATTTACCTGCATCACACTTATAGATAAAATGATTTTGTTGTTGTTAAAATTCATTACATGTTGTTACTTAACATTTTCAAATTTATATTCTTCTAGAGGAAGTACATTAGGCTAGTTCACACAGGAGGGGCATCCACGCTGGAGTTTGACTGAAGTAGTGCCATTACTGACGCATTACTTTGAACGGCGATTTCCAGAAAGCAGAAAGTTTTACTTAAGATCTAATGAAAGAGGGGGAATCCTTAATATATTTTGAGCAGTGCAAAAGTTGTTTCATCTTTCTAGGACAAATCTGATAGTTGAGCTAAATACTTGGGCAGCACAGCTGTATACGCTACTACAACAAGAAAATGATGAACCAAAATGATGAACTGATGATTTTCTGAATAAATATTTAGTGATCAATAATACGCATTAAATAATAAGCATAAATAAGAATATTGTAGGTTTCCTGCCTCCACCACCAAATTCTATGATATGCTAATGGTTAATACCATTGGACCAGTCTAATCCCATCTTTTAAAATACAATGGTATTTTGAAATATATTTTCTGGCTCATGTTTCCTGTGACACATAACATCTATAAACTGTGAGTTCAAGAAACGCATAACCTTACAGGGAATTATTAGGGTGGTTTGAAGGGCAAAGAAATGTACTTAACAGTTGCACTTAACAGATGAGGTATGGGTCAATATCTTTGAGAGTAACAAATTATAAAGAAAAACATATATACTAGGAATCTAATGAACAAATAAAGGAATGCAATTTATTAGTAACTCGTCTTTATTCTATATTTCAATAATTTCTGAGGTTCTTTACAGTTAAGTCAATCCGGTCAATTAATCAGGCTATTTTAATTCAACTTTGTTTATTTACATATTAAGAACCCAGTTTGGGGCAGTTAATGGTGCTTTGCGGTATGACTTATGCTCCCTAGGGTGTCAAACTGGTACAAAGCCTTGTCTTTCTTTGGCAGTAGCAACACTTGCTAAATACACCGAGTCAAGTCTCCTCTTTACCGATGAAAGCTCAGGGCTCTCCCAGTGAAGGGTCTTGGCAATTCTCCCCGCACATGTCACTATCTCTCCATCAGGGACGTCGGGGACATGCATGTCCTCCTCTTCCCTACTCATGAATTCCATTGTGAGGATAGAGGACACCCTATCCTTTTTTTCCTGAGTCCAGTCCACTTCTTTTATAGCCCTAGTCCGACGGTTGAGTTTCTATAATGAATAAATGATTTGTATGTTTCATATGATAAAGAATCATATATCATAAAAGCAAAATCTTCTAGAAGTTATTGCATTGTCTGTTGATGACATGTGGACAAGCTATTTGTTTATAATGAAAGCTCTCTTTCACTATACATATATTATAGATCTACCAAGATGAGCAAAGGGTTGATTAAAGGAGATTCCATGACACTTAGCAAAATAAAGCCTGAATGATTTTAAAATGATTTGTCCAGTATGAAGCTTAGCCTGTTGTCACAGCGTCTACAAGCATCCTAAGATGCTACCACATTTGTCTAGCCCAGCCAATTCCTCAGTAAACAATGACTGGGCTAGTACAAGGGCTATGGGTAGGTGTAACAAATCGCGACACAGAGTGCGGCCAATGTTCTAACATGAATATATGTGTTTTAGAACAAGGCACATTTCTAGAAAATGTATAACACACCTTTCTCCTGTGGTGGTTAGTTCGGCTCATTCTCTTGATATATTCGTCCTGTCCAGTATTTGCCTGACGTTCTTTGTCTGTCAACGTCCTGTGATAGGTTCTGCAGGCTTCTGTTAAAGGGGGACACTGGACTGACTATATCCTCTGTTCAGACATTGAGGAAAACTAAGATATTATGTTATGCACACTATAATGAATAATCCAATAATGTGTGTGGCTGGAAGGCAGCATTTAATAGAGAAGACTCTGTCTGTTACTTGGCCAGTGTCTTCCCAGTGTGCTATGCATAAATGACAAGACGGAGGGTCTGGTAAACTTCCGTTTCAATGGAAGTGAATGCACTCAGACAGTATATATTGTAATCTAAGCTAAATATTTATAGTCCCGGACTTCTACCTGCTTTGGAAATGCAAACCTATAAAGCATATGGATGTATAACAACAAATAGTGGCAGCAGAAAGACATCAGGGAGCTCTTTCATTTGATTTCAACAGTAAAAACACAGCTAAATATTTATGTACTTTTGAGAATTGAGGTCAAGTGTCAAGTGGATTAGTGGACCGTGACCAGTGTTAGGTAGTATTTCTATAGTGGTGTGTGCTAAGTTATGGACCAAAACCTTAATTGCCTTAATTCATTTTATAAGGTTCCTTTTAGTTTTTAGAGTTTTTCTGTTAAATGTTACTGTCATATGTGGAACAAAAGCAGAGATTCAGGGCTGTCTATATTTGAAACTGTTGCATGCACAATTCCAAAAATTCTTTTTCATATTGAGTGAAGACAACCTATATCAATTAATTCTCTCCTTTTACTCAAATTTTGCACTATAATTATGCAGGTATGGAATGATGGTCTTTTATTCTTAGAAAAATACAGAGAAAATTCCTATTGCACAATTGATGAACTTATGAACAAAGAAAACATGTTCATACCCAAGGATTAAGAAAAAAAATGGTTAATACAGCAATGTCCCTAACTTGCCCTATAGCTAAGTTGACCTTGAAGTAAAGTGGCCACTTTGACTGTTTACTACAGACTCACTAGACCATGACCACACCTAACTCTCAGGAAGTGTTACAGCCGTAGTTAGTGTCATACAGCTACTAATATGAAGGCACCCAGTCTAAGGTTTGGGAGAGCGGGAAAGAAATTACTTGATTGATTCTGACAATATCATTGCCCAGAAACCAGTATCATAATGTGAGTTCCCACAATTCAACTTACTCAATTTAATTAAGGTTATGAACAGAACCCTCTGCCTGGGGTCTTAAGAGTATCAATGTATCACATATAATACTGTCAAATGAATTACAAGGAGAGATTGCAGAGCTTCAGAATACATAAAATATAAGTGATTTGTTATACCAACACACACCATTTTGTTGTATTATATTAAAGATATCGTATTTTGCAAATGAACAAATAAAACTAAAAGTATACATACCCTGTATTTTGCGGTAAGCGAAGGTTTCAATGTTGTCTTTGTCTTTAGAGTTAGGTTCTTTTTCTCCAGGGTCTGTGACTTTTCCTTCCAATAATTCAGACTTTGTATTAGATGATGATTTTCCATCCTGAGGTTTATCCCACTTTTTGGGCGTTGATCTTCTGGTGTATCTGGGATAACATCAATACTTTGTTCAAAACCCTATGTGTCATTTGGTGTTGAATGGCAGAGGGGGGTGAGGTCTAATCCCACTGATGGTGATGTAGTCACTGGTGAATCCATTTTGACACTGAGCATTCTAACTAAAGGTAACATCCTAAATAAATATCTTGTTCGTTTGTGCACTATATATGCAAACAACTTTTAAGCAACACATTTGCAATGTAAGTATGTTCATGTTTTATGATAGAAAATACAGGAATCAAAGCCGTTTTAGTTTAGTCATTGATCAAACAGGTTTTAGGCTCCAGTTCATACAGAATGTTGTCATAGGCATTATGATCTCAGACTCAAAGGAACCCCGAGATATCATCCTTGCTAGAAGACATAGACAAGAATATGTCTGAACTCGGTAAAAGAAGCATTCGAAAGGAATATGTAAACACTGTAAATCTATACCACTGCTTGGTCACTGTTATGATAACAGTAACCATGAGCTAACCACCAGCATGAAACTGGATGCTTAGGTCTCCTGGCGGGCATCCTAATGAAGATTGTTTGTTTAATTATAACCTCAAGCGGTCATGTCCCCGCTCAAATGGATGTGGCTAGCAGTACTATTATTACACTAGCCATAGGGCTAGTAATGTGCGGGTCTCTCCTGTTGTTTTTATCATTTAATCACCCTTTTTGACTTCATATACCATGAATATATTATAATTATAGATCTATAAGACAAGTGTATGCTGGATCTGGTATTCAAGGAAAAGCACCAAGTTGCATTAGGCGTAATGTTAAAATCTTAACACTATTTCGTTTCTTCTATATTCTATTATATTTGCTTATATTTATCTCTTTACAACAGAAGATGCCAGGATAATTTTCAATATCCAATAAATATAATCGTTATGATGTTGATGATAATATAGAAATAGCAAAAGCAAAAGCACTAAGCCAGTATAGCATTGATGTCGCACCTCAGAAACTATAGCTTTAACACCTCCTTTCGCTCACCCATACAAGTGGTGGTATCCTTTGACACTTTAAATGAGCGGATCTCATCTATCAACCACTTTCAAAGTTCTTATGCCAGGTTTTCCTCCCTACAGTGAGGAATGTGTTTTAGGCTAGAAACCATTTAATGATTACAAACTTTCTTTTAATATATGCTTGCATGAGCAATTATATTTATACTGAGAAAAAATTTCGCCCTTTTGGGAGAATTACTCATATGGGTTCTGGGGCCCGTTTCATAACTAGTAGCGATGCCTAACGATGACTAACGATAACAAACGATCGTTAAGCTGTTGCATAACTAGTAACGATAGCGATATATCGCTATTTCATCACTAAATCTCAAATGTCAAAATAGCGGAGATTTTTTTGGGCTCCGCTAAATTTTTTCATTAATAATTTCTTCACTTTTGGTCATTAAATCAGGGAAAAACATAGACTACTGTTGTCAAGTGGCCTCAACATGATGCTTCATGGCCGACATGAAGTTTTCTATGCAGGGGGAAGGGAAGATGGCACAAATAACTAGGGCCTTCTGTCAGGGAAATATTAACTGTAAAAATAACTAGCGCTATATCGCAATATTTTTAACGATGTGTCGCAATTCTTAACGATATATCGCTAATTTTTAATTAGTGAATGATTAGCGAATATTAGCGATATATCGTTACTAGTTATGAAACGACCCCCAGTCCCTTAATCCGTCAGTGCGTTTTTCCCGCACCATTTCGCTCCACATGTCTTTCTCCACTAAAATGGATCAGAATGAATGTACATAGTTAATTCCTCCACATTCAGAATTGTTTGTGCATTTTGCGCACCACCATTTCACACCACCCTATACCCTGCGCCTTGTGCCATGTGCCACTCTACCTGGCCTGTCACTCTACTGACTCCTGTCTGTGCTAAACAACGTTTCACGGGGAAAAAATGGTCTACATGTTTTGGCCCACATTTCAAAACTATCCAATATTTCTTCGGTATTTAAATTGTATCAAATAGCCAGACATATCGATTCAAATCTTGGAAAATGACATCATTATAAACCAAATTCTACAAGCTGTTTCATTGATCATCGCACATACTCTATAGTAAATGTTATAGGTTGTTATAATTCATACATGCTATTTCGGTGAAAATGACCCCATCTACAGGATAATGTACATTACGGTTGGGAGCATTATGTCATGACTATTATTGTCAGTATTTATGATTAGTTATGTTACATATCATTGCATAACATATGTTTATTGAAATGTATCAACATCAGTATCATACCTAAAAGCTGGAAGGAATCAAAAGTCACACCATTATACAAAACAGGTCCAACAACAGATCCAAGTAACTATCGACCAGTCTCATCAATATCCTTACCTGCAAAACTGCTTGAAAAATCAATGCACAAGCAAATCATGTCTTTTCTGGAGAACAATAATCTATTGTATGAGTTCCAATATGGATTTCGACAGGGGCGTTCCACAAAAGAAGCCCTAATAAAATACCTATTAGATATTTATGAAAATATGAATGAAGATAGAATAACAAGGGCAGCCTACCTCGACTTCAGAAAAGCTTTCGACACAGTGAATCACAATAGACTCTTAGAGAAAATCGAAAAAATTGGGATATGTAACAAGGAACTAGATTGGATAAAAAATTACTTAACTGAAAGATACCAAAAGGTAGCAATTAACAAGTTGCAATCAAAAGAAAGACTGATATCATGTGGAGTCCCCCAAGGGACGACACTAGGCCCACTACTATTTAGTATCTATATAAATGATATGCCAAAATTTATTACTCAATCAAAAATCCAATTATTTGCAGATGATACCATTATATATGCAAGTGGCACGAACACCCTAGAAGCTACAAAACTGCTTTAACAGGACCTAAATGCCACTATATACTGGTGCAAAATAAATAAAATATCACTAAATTTATCAAAATCAAAAATACAAACATTTTTTGGGAGTCAAGCGCTGAGGTCGAGGTGGGCCAGGGAACAACAACAGCCCCACCCAGAAAATATTGTACTGAGCCTGGATGGAAGTCCTATGGAAGATGTTGAAGTATACAAGTACTTAGGAGTAGAAATTGATAGAAATTTAAAATTTAAACCACTAGTATCCAAACTAACAAATGCAATGAACTATAAGAGTTGGCAAATCGCCAAATTATGTGGTAAAATTCCGAAGGAGACACTTTTATTAATATACAAGGTAATGGTCCTACCCCTAATTGACCAAGCAGATTACCTACATGACTCCCATGTAGTAAATGGCACAAACTCCAAATCATACAAAACAAAATTTTAAGAAGAATATACGACCTTCCATCCAGGGCCAATGTCGAAAATATCCATATACAAAAGAACCTACTAACTTTAAAACACAGAAGGAGGATGCACATATTGCAGGTGGGCCATGGTCTGGCAAGGGATCCAAGATATATAGATGTAAGAAACTTAAACACTAGAAACTTTGCAGAAGGGAGGAAACCATTAAGGCAAGTAGTACCTAGAAATGAACAGATAAGGAAATCTATCCTATATAGAATACCCTATGCCTGGAACTCTCTGCAGGCTATGGCCCACAGGATGGGATACATAAAAGATTTCAAAACATTAGCAAAAAATAATCTGATCTGGGAAGACCAGAATTTTATTGACTGATTCATGTTCTTGACTATGTGTTACTAGGTAAAAAGCACCTTAATACTATTAAAAATGACATTATTGAGTTTCATTTGTGAATTATGTGAGTAAATTAATGGAAAATTGATCTGAGAATATTTAATATTATAAAATTTAGCGCTAAGATCATTATTTCTAAGAATGTATAATAAAGGTTAATTTAAACATAACAGTGTACCCCTTTCGTCAATGACGACTGGGGAATTGTTCACTGTACATGGATTTTGTAAAACATCAGAGAACATGCAGACCTCCCTTTAGTTGGAGAACCATACTCTGCCAGTGATAAAATGTCGACAATAAAAGTTTCTAAATCTAAATCTAAATCTAATGAATATTGATTTATGATTCCATAATGTATCTCTAATATATGTACCAGTATGTTAGACTGGCCACAACTGGATGCTGCATAGGTGATTATGTAATTTTCACCTACATATTATGTATGGCAAGCCTCACCTGACTGTCCTGGCTATGTTATGTCATCCTATTGGTCAATGGTATCAATACATATTATTGGTCCATTTCATCGTTCCATATTATCTGTTAACACCTGATTGGTTGCTTAAAGCGACCCCCTTTGGTGAATTATGTGATATTACATCCTATTGGATTAATGATTATTTGTTAGTATCTTATTGGATAATGAGCACACATGCGCAGACATAATTGCTTCTTAATGGTTACATGATGCAATGGAAATCATATAAATAATGTGTGAATCTCAGCCTAGAAACAGAATATATTGAGGAATTTCATATATTCGACATAGACTATACCTCTAGCTTCTACATTGTTCATTGTGTAGAATGCACATTTTGCAATGGGGAGATGGAGAAAGTACTCCTGCCCTCATTGTGAACGCTATATTACCAAGTGGCAATATTATTGTCATGAGAAATTCTTGGATAAAACAACAGGAATCTGGAAGAAGGAGACATTTCAAAAGGAGGACACAAAGGACGACACCATTTTAGAACAAGACAACAAAAATGTAAGTATTAACAAACATTTGGTCCTTATGAACCTGTACCGGTACTTAAATATGAAATAGTGGCCATTAACCAGGGCTATACAGCAACATGGGTCTAGGTCGGCTACCTGATTCGCCCTTAAATCAACTTTTTTTGTTTTATTTAATCAGGACATAATATCCTATTTGTATGCCCAAGCTTAGGTACCGTAACTGCTAAACCACTAAGCCAGTATAGTAGTGATTTAGCACATCTGACACTATAGACACCTCCTTTCGCTCACCCATACCAGTTGTGGTATCCTTTGACACTTTAAATGAGCAGTAAAAATGAGCATATGTACCGTTTGTATGACATGAATATATTTATGTCAATATTACAGGATTAAATCCTGATGTGCACAAATCTTCATACATCAATTTAGTTACTTAAAATCTCAACTATTAATTAGATCTGTTATTTTATGATAATCCAGAGAGCAAAGAAAACCCTCTGGCTTCTGGGGCCCCCCACGTTAATGGCTGGGATAGTGTCCCGCAAGCCTGACTAAAAAAGTTGGCATCTCTGTTCTGCATGAACCAGAAATAAATAAATGAAAACTGATCACTGTTAACTAATTCTGGTTTAAGAATAAAAACAACCATGCATTCTATGTAGGCCTATATAAAAAAAGAGGCATAGAATTATTGGCCCAATAGGCCAAATACTCTTTCCAAAACTGTTAACTTGACTTGACTTGAGTGAATAGGCCTATAAAAAGCAAATACCCGGTAGGCCTATCCCAGGTAACAAAATCCTGTCAAATCAACCTCAAATTAACGGCCATAACAGGGCAAACACCCTCAATATCTAACGTTAGTTTCACTGCCATATACCTGGACTCAAATCAACCTCAAATTAACGTTAAGTGATCCATGTTATCTGAACAACGTTGAATTAACGTTTTTTATTTGAGGTGAAATCAACGTGAGGATGATGAGTAGTAGTTTATACGGAAATATGGATACCCTGACCTAACCCTGGGCTAGTGCCCTATGGATACCCTAACTTAGAATCATTGAACTGTGACTGACCCCGCCCCCTGGGGGGTGGGAGGGGTATTCCCTCCCCCCCCCTGGACCCGCCCCCTTGGGGGTATCCCCTCCCCCCCACCCCCCACCCCCACCACCCCATTGGCCCCACACCCCATTGGCCCCCTCTCCCTACCCCTCCCCCCCCCCAACTCCTATCCCATTCATTTATTAGTGCACCTATTGTTTCCAATTTTTGTTATGAGACACTGACCAATCAGAGGCCTGCTTTGTGATGAGTCATGGGTTTCAAATTTTGGTATGACCATGATCTACATCATTGTAGTGGTGGATAGTGGCATTAATTTAGTTACAAAGTGAGCGATTTATCATTTATATTATATATATATATATATATATATATATATATATATATATATATATATATATATGTGTATATAATATATATATGTATATAGGAGATCCCATGAGTCAGATCCCCTCGTCCAATTTTTTTTGTTATGAGACACCGTCCAATCAGCTACCTTCATTTTGATGAGTCATGGGTTTTGGGTATGATCTGAGTAATCATTGTGCCCTAGTGGTGGATAGTGGCATTAATTTAATTACAAAGTGAGTGATTTATTATCTATATTATATGAGTCAGATCCCCTGGTGGTTAATTTTATTATACTATTGTTTGTAACACACATAAAACGTAAAGATAATTGGATTTTCACAAAAGAAGCCCTAATAAAATACCTATTAGATATTTATGAAAATATGAATGAAGATAGAATAACAAGGGCAGCCTACCTCGACTTCAGAAAAGCTTTCGACACAGTGAATCACAATAGACTCTTAGAGAAAATCGAAAAAATTGGGATATGTAACAAGGAACTAGATTGGATAAAAAATTACTTAACTGAAAGATACCAAAAGGTAGCAATTAACAAGTTGCAATCAAAAGAAAGACTGATATCATGTGGAGTCCCCCAAGGGACGACACTAGGCCCACTACTATTTAGTATCTATATAAATGATATGCCAAAATTTATTACTCAATCAAAAATCCAATTATTTGCAGATGATACCATTATATATGCAAGTGGCACGAACACCCTAGAAGCTACAAAACTGCTTTAACAGGACCTAAATGCCACTATATACTGGTGCAAAATAAATAAAATATCACTAAATTTATCAAAATCAAAAATACAAACATTTTTTGGGAGTCAAGCGCTGAGGTCGAGGTGGGCCAGGGAACAACAACAGCCCCACCCAGAAAATATTGTACTGAGCCTGGATGGAAGTCCTATGGAAGATGTTGAAGTATACAAGTACTTAGGAGTAGAAATTGATAGAAATTTAAAATTTAAACCACTAGTATCCAAACTAACAAATGCAATGAACTATAAGAGTTGGCAAATCGCCAAATTACGTGGTAAAATTCCGAAGGAGACACTTTTATTAATATACAAGGTAATGGTCCTACCCCTAATTGACCAAGCAGATTACCTACATGACTCCCATGTAGTAAATGGCACAAACTCCAAATCATACAAAACAAAATTTTAAGAAGAATATACGACCTTCCATCCAGGGCCAATGTCGAAAATATCCATATACAAAAGAACCTACTAACTTTAAAACACAGAAGGAGGATGCACATATTGCAGGTGGGCCATGGTCTGGCAAGGGATCCAAGATATATAGATGTAAGAAACTTAAACACTAGAAACTTTGCAGAAGGGAGGAAACCATTAAGGCAAGTAGTACCTAGAAATGAACAGATAAGGAAATCTATCCTATATAGAATACCCTATGCCTGGAACTCTCTGCAGGCTATGGCCCACAGGATGGGATACATAAAAGATTTCAAAACATTAGCAAAAAATAATCTGATCTGGGAAGACCAGAATTTTATTGACTGATTCATGTTCTTGACTATGTGTTACTAGGTAAAAAGCACCTTAATACTATTAAAAATGACATTATTGAGTTTCATTTGTGAATTATGTGAGTAAGTTAATGGAAAATTGATCTGAGAATATTTAATATTATAAAATTTAGCGCTAAGATCATTATTTCTAAGAATGTATAATAAAGGTTAATTTAAACATAACAGTGTACCCCTTTCGTCAATGACGACTGGGGAATTGTTCACTGTACATGGATTTTGTAAAACATCAGAGAACATGCAGACCTCCCTTTAGTTGGAGAACCATACTCTGCCAGTGATAAAATGTCGACAATAAAAGTTTCTAAATCTAAATCTAAATCTAATGAATATTGATTTATGATTCCATAATGTATCTCTAATATATGTACCAGTATGTTAGACTGGCCACAACTGGATGCTGCATAGGTGATTATGTAATTTTCACCTACATATTATGTATGGCAAGCCTCACCTGACTGTCCTGGCTATGTTATGTCATCCTATTGGTCAATGGTATCAATACATATTATTGGTCCATTTCATCGTTCCATATTATCTGTTAACACCTGATTGGTTGCTTAAAGCGACCCCCTTTGGTGAATTATGTGATATTACATCCTATTGGATTAATGATTATTTGTTAGTATCTTATTGGATAATGAGCACACATGCGCAGGACATAATTGCTTCTTAATGGTTACATGATGCAATGGAAATCATATAAATAATGTGTGAATCTCAGCCTAGAAACAGAATATATTGAGGAATTTCATATATTCGACATAGACTATACCTCTAGCTTCTACATTGTTCATTGTGTAGAATGCACATTTTGCAATGGGGAGATGGAGAAAGTACTCCTGCCCTCATTGTGAACGCTATATTACCAAGTGGCAATATTATTGTCATGAGAAATTCTTGGATAAAACAACAGGAATCTGGAAGAAGGAGACATTTCAAAAGGAGGACACAAAGGACGACACCATTTTAGAACAAGACAACAAAAATGTAAGTATTAACAAACATTTGGTCCTTATGAACCTGTACCGGTACTTAAATATGAAATAGTGGCCATTAACCAGGGCTATACAGCAACATGGGTCTAGGTCGGCTACCTGATTCGCCCTTAAATCAACTTTTTTTGTTTTATTTAATCAGGACATAATATCCTATTTGTATGCCCAAGCTTAGGTACCGTAACTGCTAAACCACTAAGCCAGTATAGTAGTGATTTAGCACATCTGACACTATAGACACCTCCTTTCGCTCACCCATACCAGTTGTGGTATCCTTTGACACTTTAAATGAGCAGTAAAAATGAGCATATGTACCGTTTGTATGACATGAATATATTTATGTCAATATTACAGGATTAAATCCTGATGTGCACAAATCTTCATACATCAATTTAGTTACTTAAAATCTCAACTATTAATTAGATCTGTTATTTTATGATAATCCAGAGAGCAAAGAAAACCCTCTGGCTTCTGGGGCCCCCCACGTTAATGGCTGGGATAGTGTCCCGCAAGCCTGACTAAAAAAGTTGGCATCTCTGTTCTGCATGAACCAGAAATAAATAAATGAAAACTGATCACTGTTAACTAATTCTGGTTTAAGAATAAAAACAACCATGCATTCTATGTAGGCCTATATAAAAAAAGAGGCATAGAATTATTGGCCCAATAGGCCAAATACTCTTTCCAAAACTGTTAACTTGACTTGACTTGAGTGAATAGGCCTATAAAAAGCAAATACCCGGTAGGCCTATCCCAGGTAACAAAATCCTGTCAAATCAACCTCAAATTAACGGCCATAACAGGGCAAACACCCTCAATATCTAACGTTAGTTTCACTGCCATATACCTGGACTCAAATCAACCTCAAATTAACGTTAAGTGATCCATGTTATCTGAACAACGTTGAATTAACGTTTTTTATTTGAGGTGAAATCAACGTGAGGATGATGAGTAGTAGTTTATACGGAAATATGGATACCCTGACCTAACCCTGGGCTAGTGCCCTATGGATACCCTAACTTAGAATCATTGAACTGTGACTGACCCCGCCCCCTGGGGGGTGGGAGGGGTATTCCCTCCCCCCCCCTGGACCCGCCCCCTTGGGGGTATCCCCTCCCCCCCACCCCCCACCCCCACCACCCCATTGGCCCCACACCCCATTGGCCCCCTCTCCCTACCCCTCCCCCCCCCAACTCCTATCCCATTCATTTATTAGTGCACCTATTGTTTCCAATTTTTGTTATGAGACACTGACCAATCAGAGGCCTGCTTTGTGATGAGTCATGGGTTTCAAATTTTGGTATGACCATGATCTACATCATTGTAGTGGTGGATAGTGGCATTAATTTAGTTACAAAGTGAGCGATTTATCATTTATATTATATATATATATATATATATATATATATATATATATATATATATGTGTATATAATATATATATGTATATAGGAGATCCCATGAGTCAGATCCCCTCGTCCAATTTTTTTTGTTATGAGACACCGTCCAATCAGCTACCTTCATTTTGATGAGTCATGGGTTTTGGGTATGATCTGAGTAATCATTGTGCCCTAGTGGTGGATAGTGGCATTAATTTAATTACAAAGTGAGTGATTTATTATCTATATTATATGAGTCAGATCCCCTGGTGGTTAATTTTATTATACTATTGTTTGTAACACACATAAAACGTAAAGATAATTGGATTTTCACAAAAGAAGCCCTAATAAAATACCTATTAGATATTTATGAAAATATGAATGAAGATAGAATAACAAGGGCAGCCTACCTCGACTTCAGAAAAGCTTTCGACACAGTGAATCACAATAGACTCTTAGAGAAAATCGAAAAAATTGGGATATGTAACAAGGAACTAGATTGGATAAAAAATTACTTAACTGAAAGATACCAAAAGGTAGCAATTAACAAGTTGCAATCAAAAGAAAGACTGATATCATGTGGAGTCCCCCAAGGGACGACACTAGGCCCACTACTATTTAGTATCTATATAAATGATATGCCAAAATTTATTACTCAATCAAAAATCCAATTATTTGCAGATGATACCATTATATATGCAAGTGGCACGAACACCCTAGAAGCTACAAAACTGCTTTAACAGGACCTAAATGCCACTATATACTGGTGCAAAATAAATAAAATATCACTAAATTTATCAAAATCAAAAATACAAACATTTTTTGGGAGTCAAGCGCTGAGGTCGAGGTGGGCCAGGGAACAACAACAGCCCCACCCAGAAAATATTGTACTGAGCCTGGATGGAAGTCCTATGGAAGATGTTGAAGTATACAAGTACTTAGGAGTAGAAATTGATAGAAATTTAAAATTTAAACCACTAGTATCCAAACTAACAAATGCAATGAACTATAAGAGTTGGCAAATCGCCAAATTACGTGGTAAAATTCCGAAGGAGACACTTTTATTAATATACAAGGTAATGGTCCTACCCCTAATTGACCAAGCAGATTACCTACATGACTCCCATGTAGTAAATGGCACAAACTCCAAATCATACAAAACAAAATTTTAAGAAGAATATACGACCTTCCATCCAGGGCCAATGTCGAAAATATCCATATACAAAAGAACCTACTAACTTTAAAACACAGAAGGAGGATGCACATATTGCAGGTGGGCCATGGTCTGGCAAGGGATCCAAGATATATAGATGTAAGAAACTTAAACACTAGAAACTTTGCAGAAGGGAGGAAACCATTAAGGCAAGTAGTACCTAGAAATGAACAGATAAGGAAATCTATCCTATATAGAATACCCTATGCCTGGAACTCTCTGCAGGCTATGGCCCACAGGATGGGATACATAAAAGATTTCAAAACATTAGCAAAAAATAATCTGATCTGGGAAGACCAGAATTTTATTGACTGATTCATGTTCTTGACTATGTGTTACTAGGTAAAAAGCACCTTAATACTATTAAAAATGACATTATTGAGTTTCATTTGTGAATTATGTGAGTAAGTTAATGGAAAATTGATCTGAGAATATTTAATATTATAAAATTTAGCGCTAAGATCATTATTTCTAAGAATGTATAATAAAGGTTAATTTAAACATAACAGTGTACCCCTTTCGTCAATGACGACTGGGGAATTGTTCACTGTACATGGATTTTGTAAAACATCAGAGAACATGCAGACCTCCCTTTAGTTGGAGAACCATACTCTGCCAGCGATAAAATGTCGACAATAAAAGTTTCTAAATCTAAATCTAAATCTAATGAATATTGATTTATGATTCCATAATGTATCTCTAATATATGTACCAGTATGTTAGACTGGCCACAACTGGATGCTGCATAGGTGATTATGTAATTTTCACCTACATATTATGTATGGCAAGCCTCACCTGACTGTCCTGGCTATGTTATGTCATCCTATTGGTCAATGGTATCAATACATATTATTGGTCCATTTCATCGTTCCATATTATCTGTTAACACCTGATTGGTTGCTTAAAGCGACCCCCTTTGGTGAATTATGTGATATTACATCCTATTGGATTAATGATTATTTGTTAGTATCTTATTGGATAATGAGCACACATGCGCAGACATAATTGCTTCTTAATGGTTACATGATGCAATGGAAATCATATAAATAATGTGTGAATCTCAGCCTAGAAACAGAATATATTGAGGAATTTCATATATTCGACATAGACTATACCTCTAGCTTCTACATTGTTCATTGTGTAGAATGCACATTTTGCAATGGGGAGATGGAGAAAGTACTCCTGCCCTCATTGTGAACGCTATATTACCAAGTGGCAATATTATTGTCATGAGAAATTCTTGGATAAAACAACAGGAATCTGGAAGAAGGAGACATTTCAAAAGGAGGACACAAAGGACGACACCATTTTAGAACAAGACAACAAAAATGTAAGTATTAACAAACATTTGGTCCTTATGAACCTGTACCGGTACTTAAATATGAAATAGTGGCCATTAACCAGGGCTATACAGCAACATGGGTCTAGGTCGGCTACCTGATTCGCCCTTAAATCAACTTTTTTTGTTTTATTTAATCAGGACATAATATCCTATTTGTATGCCCAAGCTTAGGTACTGTAACTGCTAAACCACTAAGCCAGTATAGTAGTGATTTAGCACATCTGACACTATAGACACCTCCTTTCGCTCACCCATACCAGTTGTGGTATCCTTTGACACTTTAAATGAGCAGTAAAAATGAGCATATGTACCGTTTGTATGACATGAATATATTTATGTCAATATTACAGGATTAAATCCTGATGTGCACAAATCTTCATACATCAATTTAGTTACTTAAAATCTCAACTATTAATTAGATCTGTTATTTTATGATAATCCAGAGAGCAAAGAAAACCCTCTGGCTTCTGGGGCCCCCCATGTTAATGGCTGGGATAGTGTCCCGCAAGCCTGACTAAAAAAGTTGGCATCTCTGTTCTGCATGAACCAGAAATAAATAAATGAAAACTGATCACTGTTAACTAATTCTGGTTTAAGAATAAAAACAACCATGCATTCTATGTAGGCCTATATAAAAAAAAGAGGCATAGAATTATTGGCCCAATAGGCCAAATACTCTTTCCAAAACTGTTAACTTGACTTGACTTGAGTGAATAGGCCTATAAAAAGCAAATACCCGGTAGGCCTATCCCAGGTAACAAAATCCTGTCAAATCAACCTCAAATTAACGGCCATAACAGGGCAAACACCCTCAATATCTAACGTTAGTTTCACTGCCATATACCTGGACTCAAATTAACGTTAAGTGATCCATGTTATCTGAACAACGTTGAATTAACGTTTTTTATTTGAGGTGAAATCAACGTGAGGATGATGAGTAGTAGTTTATACGGAAATATGGATACCCTGACCTAACCCTGGGCTAGTGCCCTATGGATACCCTAACTTAGAATCATTGAACTGTGACTGACCCTGCCCCCTGGGGGGTGGGAGGGGTATTCCCTCCCCCCCCCCTGGACCCGCCCCCTTGGGGGTATCCCCTCCCCCCCACCCCCCACCCCCACCACCCCATTGGCCCCACACCCCATTGGCCCCCTCTCCCTACCCCTCCCCCCCCCCAACTCCTATCCCATTCATTTATTAGTGCACCTATTGTTTCCAATTTTTGTTATGAGACACTGACCAATCAGAGGCCTGCTTTGTGATGAGTCATGGGTTTCAAATTTTGGTATGACCATGATCTACATCATTGTAGTGGTGGATAGTGGCATTAATTTAGTTACAAAGTGAGCGATTTATCATTTATATTATATATATGGCCCATTCTCACGAAAATGGTGCAGCCCATCCTAGAAGAGTCAAAATTATATTTTGCTTGATCGATCTGAGGGTTGGTAGGTTTCATGGTAATATACAGGCGGTAATATATCTGAGTTTGCCAATAAATTAGACCATTATTCTTTATACAGGAGGTTATCTAAGATTGGCATAGAAAAGTTGGTGAAAAAACGTCGCACACCCCTTTATTGCTTAGTAATGAACATTTCTCTAATTTAATTTGTATATCATCAATTATTTCTATCACCATTCTCTAACTAAATGTTTTTTTAATGTAATAGCCAAAAAACGTTTTTCTTTCTTGTATGAAATCTTTTAAAATTGTGGCAACCAAAAATGTCAGAAACTGGATTCCCACATTAATCAGATGAAACATCCTATCATTGACTGTGTCTTTATTTATTATTTTCAAATTGTTCTATTTTTTATGTTATAATATAATCAAATATAAGCGTTTACCCCTGAGTATGATTAGTTACCCAGATTCTTGGTAATCATCAACATTTTAGGACTTCAAATTTGGGCGACGTTTTTTCTGAGTGAAAAAACGTCGCCCAATCTATCTCTAATTTAGTCAATTATATAAAGTCTCATTGTTATTTTTTATGTTTTTAATACATGATTGGCACCATTTTAGACCATTTTAGCATTATGTTCTGAAAATTTGTCATTCATGTCATTATCCACTCAAGGATGGGAACGTTTTCATGCAGTAGAGTCCTATATGATGTGTCTCAGGAAAATGAGTCACAAGTTACAAAAGTGATGTTATTCAAAGTGATTAAATCATCAGATTTCTTTGTTGGAATATTCTCATTTTTGGAGTGCCTTGCGCTAATGATCATATCAATATCTGTACCAAATTTCAGGACAGTGTTTTAAATATATCTTTGATGTATCCTTGCATTCTTGTCAAAGAATAGTTACAAAAATTATGTTGTATCCTGTGATGTCCATACCTCTTCCATGCAATGTATCATAATCACTCATCTACATAAAATGTATGGATCAATTTTTTCAATTTTGTTATTGAAAGCTACCTGAGGACCTGTTCCTTAAAACTAAGCAGGATATAAACATCAGAAACAAATTATTTCTTGGGTACAAGGATTCAAATAGGGGCGACGTTTTTACACTGCCAAGTCACATATTGAGTGAAAGTTGTAAAAACGTCGCCCTATCTAAAGTTTAAATAACTCACTTTTCGAAATCTTAACAGCTTCTGGAGATCATTTCCTACAAAGTCTAGGATGATATAATGGTAAATGAGTGGAAAATGATTTAATTTTGCCAATATTTAGCTCATGTTTTTATGTAAAAACGTCCCCATAGTGTGGAAAAAACGTCGCCCCCTGGCGACGTTTTTTCCACCAATTATTAGGATCAGCCCCAGGGCCTAAGGCCTAAGGTCTGACAATCTTCCAATGGTGATATACATGTGTCTGCCAACCTATGCTTATGAAATCATACTTCTTAGACAAAATTAATTTTATTATTTCAGAAAGCACAGCTAATTTGTCTGGCGACGTTTTTACACCTCAATTTAGCCATTTTTATATTAATTGACTTAGGAGCATAAATTCTGCAGCTACATTCAACCTTAATGCATCATTTTATTCGGTTTTTATGCTCCATTCTTTGGCACAAATCTTATTTATGCATATTGATTCAACTATATGTTTTCCCAACATAACTATGAGTTTGGTAGTGATTAATGGGGATTTTTCCTTGATTTGATAGTATATAATTTAAAAAATATACCTCACAGATACACAAAAGTATATATTTTAATTATGCTTATGCCAAGACGCATGTAGCTAATCATTTCCTATGTATTTAAGATCAATATCAACCAAGATATTGACCAATAAATGGAAATAATGGGGGGTTGCACTACTTTCGTGAGAATGGGTCATATATATATATATATATATATATATATATATATATGGTCGATTCCAGTGAAAACGGGGCCAAAACCTACTTTTTTGCACTTTTGGCTATAAATGAAAAAATATTGATGTTACGACCTTCATATTTTCAGGAGATAAACATGCTATAGACCCGTCCATCCCTAGTATAATTTCTTTTTTTTTGAATGGTGAGAATTTCTGCAGTGGCCAAAACTTTCCTGCGATAGATTACGAATGCACACCCTAAAAATTGCATATTTACACAGATATTTATTATCTGAAAACATTTTAAAACAATGAAATATGCTCAACATACACTGGAAGGGCTTGTCAATGGATAGAAATAAATATATTTGTATCATGATCAAATATGAAGTCACCAAGCTCAGTTGTTCATGACAAAGTCAGCCAAATTTTACTCTAAGCGATAGATTACGAATGACACGTTTTTCCTACACATTTTTTTTCGTTTTGAAGATTAGTGAAAGATATTTCTCATATGTATCCCATAGTCTGTTTTGCAAATTATCCCAAATTTGTGTGATTCTGCAACCATTTTGAGGCTCCCAGTGAGCCTTTTGGATGTGAAAATCATGTTTGTATTGAATTCCAGTGCAGCATGACAATTAGCAGCACTTGTACAATAAATAATGGAGAATAAACAACTATTTCTGGTGTATTTGATCATTATTCATGTCTTGATATGTAACAGGCACCAAAAGTCATATTTACATTCTTATTTCTTGTATACATGTGATTAAAATGTCATACGTAATCTATCGCGATAGATTACGTATGCAATGATAGATTACGTATGACATGTTAAAAATGCTATTTCTTAAACCAAGAATCTTCCAGGATTAATTTCTATGACTCAAAATATGTGGGAAGGGACTAAGTCAGAGAACTGATGCTTTCTTTCATTAAATAGCAAAATTTCTGATGGAATATCACAAATAATGGATTACAAATGACATAATGGATTACAAAAGACACTGGAAAAGGGATATTTCTTGAAGCAGAAGTAATTAAAGACTGCTTATCATACTGAATTATACTGCTTCGAATATATGGAAAGAAATAAGATAAGAAAAATGGCATGAAAATTGTCAGTAAATGGCAGAGTTTTGAAAACATGATAGATTACGTATGACGCGATAGATTACGTATGCAACGATAGATTACGAATGACACTAGAAAAACGGTATTTTTTAAAGCAGAAATCATCCTCAAATGATTTTTTTTGTTTAGAATGTTTGGGAAGGAATAAAGTCAAGGAAATTATATGATTTTTTTCATAAAATGCCATTTCTTTCAGAGGCTCTGGCAAATGAGTCAGAAATCGCATCAATTAAAAATCGTAAAAATCGGTGGAAAAATTAAAATTCTCCTTCGTTGTTGAAAATATAATGGCTACTCAATGGAAGTTAGCTTGTGATTATGGATTAGGAATAAATGAATGATAATAATGGCATTTTTACTACCTTAACTATCATATGATGTTGGTAAATAGACAAAATATCACCAGAAATGGCTGCAGCGATAGATTACGTATGCTTTTTCAATTATGCCTAAATAAATTAATATATATACTAAGTGAAAATGGTTTTCACTTTTACACAGCCCTAATCGTTCAGTTTAATGATATATTCAGACATTTATTCTTAATGAGATATTGGATATAGTGTAAAGACTAGCAGAAAGCCACTTAGGATAAGCTCAAGGAAGGGTAGGTAGCCAAGATTTTTAAATGCACCCACAAAAAAAAAACAAAAAAAAAACACATTTTTTTCAAAGTTCTAAACTAAGTTAAGTGGTTCGTCATGATTTAAATAATCAAAATTGGTACATCTTCAATTAAATATACACAAATATGCTATATTCAATATTTAAGGATTGCATTCGTAATCTATCACTAATTTTCAATGAAAAAACTTCTAGCACCCCTAGTTCCAAGAATATCAAGAGTTAAGAGCTAAGATTTTGGGCTTTTCATCCTTTGACGTTCTATATTCAATGACAAAAAAATGATAACGATTGGATAAAATGACAAAAAATACATAATGGCCCCCATTTCGCTGGAATCGACCATATATATATATATGTGTATATAATATATATATGTATATAGGAGATCCCATGAGTCAGATCCCCTCGTCCAATTTTTTTTGTTATGAGACACCGTCCAATCAGCTACCTTCATTTTGATGAGTCATGGGTTTTGGGTATGATCTGAGTAATCATTGTGCCCTAGTGGTGGATAGTGGCATTAATTTAATTACAAAGTGAGTGATTTATTATCTATATTATATGAGTCAGATCCCCTGGTGGTTAATTTTATTATACTATTGTTTGTAACACACATAAAACGTAAAGATAATTGGATTTTTTCAATCTTTTATTTCACACACAAACATTTCAATCAAATTTTACCGTGTCATCATTTTTATTGAGATGAGTTTGACTAAACATAGCCACAAATTCTGACATAGACATACCTTTACATCTAAAGTAAGCAAACAATACACAGTAGTTACCACACACACTTGAATCATTTGATTGTATTTGAGACGACATTACTCTATATTTAGGTCCGTGCACAATAAGAAAGCTTTCTATTCTATGATGATAGAATATGGGTAATCTACCTAGACTATCAAAGTATTCAGGCTCGCCTATTTTGGGTACATGAACGACTAGCCAGTGTTTGCCTTTTCCCGTTCTAAAATCGGTATTTAACACAAATAACGACGGACGAGCAATATTTTTACTAATGGTCAATTCTTCAAATGACATGACACCGCGATAACATTGAGATGTGACGCGATTATTCCTCAGAAAAGCATCAATTTCCAGTTCATTCATTCGACAAGTACGTTTCGGGCCTCATCGATATGCACTAGAGCATAGAATTTTCCATAGACCAAGACAGTGACGTTCTCTGGTAATGGGGCATTGAACCTCATTGCGAGTTCGGTTTGTCCTTTTTGAAGGGGGTTGCTAAACTCTTTCCCTTTGGCCTTCTCGAAATTGATGACAAGTAGACCATACCCGTTTTTCATATCCTCATATGTGATATTTGGACCCTGCCCTACCATGGAGGGTAAGAGCCACTTGAACAGGTTTGCGTACTCGTTTGTGTAATGGTCATGTTCAAAGTCTGGTTGTAAGGCACTTCCTGTAACAATCTGACCGTTTACATTGAAGGACAGATAATTGAGGTCAAAGTGTTGGAAGTTGAACGGGTTCTTTTCACTGTGACCAGCGTAGGCCCTGGCTGACACGAGTCCAATGACCAACCTTTTGGGTATCATGTCTTGGAATATATTGTCCTGGACAAACACTTGATTTCCTTGTGGTATGTTGAACACTTTAATGTCACTGCGGGTGAAGGGATACATAGCCATTTGGTCCTTGATCATATCATTGTGTTTCATGAGAAGTGAGGGGTTTAGGCGAATCATGGGCACCACCATCTTAGAAGACACCAACTCTAGAGTATAATACTGAGAAGGTAGTCTAGATGAGGTACTCTCTGTAGTCAATGTGCTTGACTCAGTATCAGTGGTGGTGGTAGTGGGGGTAGTAGTAGTACTAGTAGTGGTGCCAGTAGTGCTACTTTCAGACGCTGATGTTTTCTGTCGTTTTGCTGGTGGTGGTTGGTCTCTTTTCAATGGGATCTTCAAACATGAGTCTGAAGCGGTCGAGTGCTGGATAGAGTTTGATGTTGATAGGAACGCCATTGATGAGAGGTTTTTCCTGCAGAGCAAAGTCCATCGGGAGCTTGGATCTTAGCATCCAGATTTTTCCATTACTGGTGTTTTCTGAGCGAAGCAACAGTCCCAAATTGACATCCTGACAGGGATCATCCATTGCCTCTCGGGTGTCTTTGTAATATCCTTCCATGGTAGGCCAGTCAGTGTGAGGAGTAACGTTGCCCCTTTCCAGTAGAGTGTCTATAAGAGTTTTGTAAGGAAAGTTGTTCCCTATGGAGCTTGTGATTACTTGCTGTTGAATAGCCATGTCCATTTGTCGAAACATGCTACTGGCGGGTAAGTTGATGAGTCCCACATGATTGTTAGCACCGATACGGTTTCCTTGATCATCAAGGATCCGAACCATGAGCTCAAGCTCGATATTATTGACATCGATGTAGTCTGGTGAGTTGTTTGCAATGTCATACTCCAAGGTGTTGCTACCAGAGACAGTTCCTACGGGGCGATATTCTTTATAGTAGATTGAATCAATGCCCGTTTCCACTGGAGGCACTGTAAAGAGAGAGAGTTTTTCCACATAACCTTCCTCTGCCTCTTTGTTTACAAAGTTGGATGCCATTTTACTTTTTTGTAATCTTTCGTTTGTATTTTGCAGAGTATGGCTTTTTCTTTGACGTTTTCTTTTTCTTGGTCTTTACTCCTCTACGACTTTTGACTGACTGACTCCCACTACCTTGTTGTTGACTTTTAAGCTTGCGATTTCTCTGAAGTTCACTTTTTGCCCTGTCAACGGCTTGTTGAGTGGGTGTGATTAGATTGACAGTTGGGACACCTTGACCCTTTTGAACGATGTAGAATGGTTTCTTTTTACTTTTTTGAGCGTGTGACCAGCTTCCCACTCCGGGTATGTAAGGCACAAAACTACTGTTGACGATTGATCGTGGAGCATTCATGTTTGAATTTGTAGTGTGCACTGTACTGAAGTTGCTGATACACTGGGAACTTGTCCTGAAGGGGAACGAGTATAAACCCGAATGCGATCAATGTATGTTTTGTTTACCGGCATAAACTGAAGCGGGTCAAATCTGGTGGTGTTAACTTTCTGGACAGTACGTAAAAGCGGCTGATGTTTGCCATGGACATAGCAAGTGTCATCTCTGACGGCATCCGTAAAGACCATTACTTTACCAAGCCTAGAACCCTTCTTTGTTCCACTGATTGTTCTTTCTGACAATGCTATTTTAGCTGTTGACCTATTGACTTCTATTGGAGGAGACAGCTCTACCGTAAAATCCCAAGGACTATTGGACTTGTATATGTCTGTCGAGTCTTTGGAACTGACATAGCAGTAGTAGTCTGAAGTCATGTTCGTTTGGCAACCAGGCGTGCTGAGCGTCGAACTGGAGACAGAGGAGGAGGAGGTGGGGGACGTTTTCTTTCCTTTTTCTTTTTTGCTTTCTCTTGTGGATCTTTACCTTGTTGGCCGAGTTTATTGAGTCCCGCCCGTGCTTGAGTAGAGAGACCAATGTCTTGGATATTGCTCGCTGGAAGCCAAGTGTTGAAACGTTTGTGCCAGCCGAGCCACTTCACATAGTATTCCTCTAGTCCTCGCCGTACTCGTCGCTTGAGGACTTGCTCTATTTTGTAGGTGGTAGTTTCGTCTACTTGGACACGCTCAAGCTCCTGCTCGTAAAAGTAACCGTCAATGAGTTTGTTGTCATAGGACTTGACACGGTATTGGGGGATGCCCTGTTGCGACTTTTGATCTACCACTGTGTATAGTTCATGGGTCCACTTCTCATTGTACTGTCGACTGAAGATCGTTTTGAACCTAGCCAACCTTACAATGTTGCCAATCTTGAACTTGAACAGGCTTTTTAGAGAGCGTGGAGCTTTGAGTGAAGAGCTTATCTTTTTCTTTTTTGGTTTGGGATTGTACTGTGTGTTCCAGAGCTCTACTCGGTCACCTTTGAGCATGGCTTTTTCGGGAGTCGTCTTTATACTACGGTGGTAGGAACGGTTGTATGACCCTGTTACCTTGTCCAAATAGTCTATCCATCGATAGGACTGTTTATGATACATAATTTTGGTGATTTTGCTCTTTAACGTTTTTATGAATCTTTCCGCATAATTGGCTTTTGTCTCATTGCGAGTGTAAAAGTAGTGGATGTCATAGGTCTTTAATATGTTTTGGACTAAGCGGTTTTGAAATTCGCTCCCCGAATCAGTGCGGAGAGTCTGCACTGGCTTATCCTTGAACAGCTCTTTTAATGTTTCACTCATTTCCTCCGCGCCCAGGGTGTACAGAGGTCGGGTCCAAGCATAGCGCGTGTAAATGTCCACTACGACCAGGATGTATGCATAGCCGTCATTGTCCTCTTCGTACTTTATCATGTAGACTAAATCGGCATCGAGTTGCTGGTATTTGTCACTGACAATGACTCTAGGTCTTGGAGCTGTGGCAGCCGAGACCTTGAGTCGAGGTTCCCTGTGGAGAGTGTATGTTTCTTGACTTTCCAGCCATTCCTGTATGTCCTTTAGGCTGTAATCTGTACGCCCTTCTATCTCTTTAATTGCCCTGTACACTTTATCAGCACTTCCATAAGAAGCTGGATGTGACGGGTCATAGTAGATTTTTTCCAGGAATGTGTCTCGTTTCATTTTACCCAGAGACTGACCCACCTGGGTTGATTGTATTGCTTTTTACCGAAACCCTTTTGGTTTTTGGTTTCTGGAAGACCAGGCGGAGGGATAACGCCACGAGCCACCTCTGGTCGCTCGTCCGCGGGGCCCTCGTCAACCGGCTCGGGCGCGGGCGCACGCACCGGCGCAGGCTCGGGTTCGGGCGCAGGCACCGGCGCGGGCTCGGGCGCGGGTGCTGGCTCAGGCGTGGGTGCTTCTTTGTTTGTAAGGGTAGGTGGAAATGTCAAATTGGAAGTGGGCTGTCTAGAGTCGGTGTACTTGATATATTTATCATAGGGCACCATTACAATCTTTTTAACTTTAGTATTCATACTTTCTGGAGCACAGCCAAGAGTGGTGAGCGAATCAAGTGGAGAATCTGCAAGAGAAGGCGTCTAAACCGTCGGATGAGATGGAGCTTTTTGGTCCGACTGTTTGAGGTACTGGCAAGCGAATCGAGTAATGCCTCACGTTTTTTAATGAGATCTTTAATCTCGGGTGTTAAGTGGAGGTGAGGGAGGTGAAGGGCAAGCTCGCTGAGTGCATCTATCTGCGGGCCGGTGATTGTTTCCAACAGGGCTTCAGCTTGTAGGCGACTGGGTGTTGTGAGAAGAAGATCCAGGTAGTTTTTATTATCTTCTACTGCCGACATTATAAGCGGATGACGTCTTGACTCTTCAGTGGCATATTCACGTCTGGGAAACTTTGACCGAGTGCTATTACTTTACATAGACGACAGTATCTTCTCCTGGAAAGATATGCGTTTTTAGCACGAACCGTGGAGTGTCATTGTGAGGGGAGAGGTCGAGCAAAAGATAGCCATAGGGTTTTGATGTGCTGTCTCTGTACGCTTCGACTAAGGTCGTACCGAATCCTGTCTGCATTCCCAAAGTCCGTATCTGGTGCAAGTCTCGAGGATTTCGCATGAGTACGAGATAGTGGCAATTGAGTGCAATGTCTCTGGCATGTTTACCCTGACAGAACATGTTTTGTGATATGTAGACAACACTTATGTTTCGATGATGACTCTCCCTGGTAAAAAGTCTTTCCATGGCTGGAGATTTCACCACATCTTGCATTTGGTCATCCACCACGAGCAGAATCGATTTCCCATCGAAATTATCAATGTCATTTAGATTTTCCGGTAGACCTTCTCGGAAGTCTACATCGTCAGTCATGTCCTCGAAAGCATTTTGCCACACACCGTAATAGTAGTACACTCTTTGGGGTGGTTGACTAAAGAGGATATCTCTGTGTTTGATGAGGCGCTTTACCCATTGGGTTTTACCCAATCCTGTCGTTCCAGACACGGACAAGGTACAAGGGGTGACAAAAGTGTATGTGGGTACGTTCTCATGTGTGGACGCCATGACTTCCGAGTCCAGTAATGAGGCACTAGAACGCAACAGTGTCTCTTAACTCTTCCCACAGTTGCCCGAGCCTGTTGAAGCCTCGATACTCATCAGGAACTGTTAGAAGGGTCACGCTTTTGTTCAGTCCAGCTGACCAATATTTGTCGTATTGATTGGCAAAGACTATGGGTAGACGTTTGCTTGTGTTTAGGACCACGCCTACCTCTGGAACCTGCTCCAACTTGATTTTCAGCACTGCTTTCATAATATTGTCCCTGTTGTGAATCCAGCACGATTTACTCTTCAAATCTTTGACGAGTAGACGCCACTCACTCGAATTGAACGTTATCGCCAGACTGGTGCTTGTGTGGACGTCATTCAAGCACAGAGCCATTAGGTAGTAGAACAAGTGCTCTGCCGTTAGAAAAGTGTAACCCTCATACAGAAGATGACAGTAGTAGTTGGGAGACAGGGAATCTTTAACATCTCCAAAGACATAGCATTCGTTTACATTCCAGGGACTGAGAACGATATCCAACGGAACTGTGGACACACCGTCTGGCTGAACTTGCCTTTTGAAATAAGGGTACGTAAAACCAGCCCTCGTTTGGTTGTAAGTGTACATGGTGTTGTTCCTCTGACGGAAACCCATGTTAGATCCTTCTCGGGGTTCTTTTGTCTGCAACACACTCTTGTAGATGTCCAATGGATTATCTAACCTTCTTTTGTTCACTCCTTTGCAGCTCAACTTGACACTAGTTCCCTCCTCATTTTCTTTGAGAATGTACGTTTTGCTTGACAGAGCCACCATCTCTACTCCTTTGGCTTCTTTTTTGAACAGGCCTGGAGTTCTTTTGCTGTACATGGCACAGGGTTGACAACAACGGAGGGGAAACCACACAGAAGCCTCCTTTTGGCCACACCGACCATAAATCTCCTCGTGGTATTGATCTCTGACCTCAGGGCGGATGACGTCACACAAATCTTTCGCTGCTAGGGCAAAGTAGGCGCTGTCTGAAATGGGAAAAACAGCAAACAATGTCAACTCGAAAAGAATTTGACAAGCGCTTTGCGGGGATAAAAATATCGAGTTACTGATATTTTTAGCACTGAATCCTATGAGATTTTCGATGTAAGGGAGAATCAACTCACAAACTATCAGAGGTACACATTCCAAATTTTTAGAAATGACACGTTAAATGAAAGGTCACTTTGATTCAAAATGGAAGTGACTTTTTTAAAAAGTAAAAGTAACGTACCATTAGTCATCAAGGCAAAGTCTATGGCAAACATGAATAAAGTAAAGTTCACTTTAGTCCCCAACTGAGACCAAGTTTGTCTTTACTTTAGGGTCACTTTAAAGAGTCAACTTTACCTGTGTCCATTTCCATGTACTGGAAATTGCTTCGGTCCACATAGTAATCGAGGCAGTCGTAATAGAATTGCAGCATGCGCAGCTTGGCGTACTGAAGGACAAAGTAGCCTAGGTATATGGGTAGATCTAGCGTTATCTTTGACTTGACTGCTTCTATCTCATAGCACTCGTCACCCATTTCGTTCAATTTGCGGAATGACGGAGCATTTATGGCCAATTGGACAGCCTGTCGGCTCTTTGTATAGGTCACCTTTTGATGTTTTTCCTTTTGCATTATGAGCCCGCCATACGCCGAGTTTCCCACCAATTTCATCGTTTCAGCCTTTACTTGCGACCCTTGTTGGTCTCCCTCTCGTCGAGCGTCGGAAACTTCGGTTTGAAACGATTCAAAGCAAGCCATTGGGATGAATTCGGTTACCTGATAAATCTTGCTAACGGTTAGGCCGTGTTCGAGATACCACTTGAGGAGAGGTGTTGCCAAGAGTATCTTTGATGCTTTCATCCCACTGACCAGCAACTGTCTCGGCTTTTGGGATAAGTTTTTCTCAAGGACAAACTCTTGCATGTGTGAGCCAATGTCCTTAAACTCTACATTGTGGGTGCAGAAAATGGGAGCCATTTCGTGAAAATATTCTCGAGGTGGGAGGTCTCTTTCGTAACCGGGGTTCCATTCCTCTGGGACCTCAATGTCTGCTTCAACGACTCCAAACAACTCGTCGCTTTTCACCCCTTTTAGTATTTCGTCTTGTGTTACGGGCCATGGGTGACGGAGGTAGAACTTGGGAAAGTAGGATGCATTTTTGAGTTTGATGTCTTCATCCTCTTTCATCATCTTTCTGAATTCACACTCCCACATGATGGTGACTTTGTAGTTCATGAGTTTCAAGTTGTGGAGTTTTTCTTCCGTTCTTTTTCTACGTTTTTTCCCATGTGGCGCTCAGCATTTTATTCTTTTGACACAGACAAGAGTGAAAGTGACACCCGAAAAATTCGAACACACGATTCTCTGCAGAGCAGTAGCCATCAGCTAAATAGGGACCGACCCGTACTTCGTTGCCATTGTTTAGTCTATGACGTATGTTGATGCCTTCTTTTTGGCTTACCCAATCCAGCCACAGAAACATGAGCATGTATGTAGTATGTTTGCTGGGTGCAAAGTTGTCTTTGGCCAGACGTCGAACATAGGAACCGGTTGGTAGGGGTCGACCCAGTGCCCATAGGTATAAAGCATTGGCATCATATCCTAGAATGTTCTTGCAGGGTTTTTCGTTGTGTACAAGCGTTTCGCCAACTTTATGGTGACGGTGAAAGATGATCGATGGACCTCCAATGATGTTCTTTTTGAAGGCGAGATATAAATCTTCATCTCGATCACCGATCAGAGCAAAGTGTGTTCCCGCGGGTACACTGGAGAAAAGCATTCTCCTCGCTATGCCTGGGACTGATACAACCAACTTGAACAGGTCAATACCTTTTGCAAAATAAAAGGATTGTAGTCTTTCCACTCCAGTCACAAACGGTTTAACATCGAGGTTGTTATAGTAGACCAATAGATTTTTCAGGGTGGTCATGTTTTCCCGAGCCCAAATTTGTTCCACATAGGCATACTCCTCTGGAGTGATGTTGGTGTTCCTCAGTTCAGAGTAGAACTTATCATGACTCGGCAGTCCGGTCTCATCAAGTTTTTCAACACTGTCCAAGTATTCATACGGAAACCAAAATTTCTGTTCCTCTACGTTGAATGATCTAAGGAAACCATAGTATGAGGTACAAGGGGCTAAAAACTGGGAGACATCCAAAATCTTAAACTTCTCTGTAGCTATGCAGGTGTATGAACTGTTCTTTTTAATGACAAAATTGTCTGACATGTCCTTTTCGTTGACAGCCAAATGCTTGAACAAGAGAGATTTGACAAGATTGATGTCATAGTTGGAAGAATTGAACCCAAGCACTGGTAGCTGTTACATGTACTTTTTCAGTTTAAACTGAAGCCTCGTCAAATGGTTATACATCAACGTCTGTGGATCACTGCTTTTAGTAGAGGATGAGTTGCTGTTGTCTTCGTCTTCCTCTTCCTCTTCCTCTTCCTCTTCCTCTTCCTCTTCCTCTTCCTCTTCCTCTTCCTCTTCTTCTTCATCCCTTTCCTTATCCGATGAACATTCAACAACGTTTGGGGTCCATTGATTGATGAGTTCAGTTAATCTCTCAGTCAACACATGCTACTTTTCTAGGGCCAGGCTTGAAACCTTTTCCTGGATCTGAAGCATGTAGCCAATCATTTGTCCAATCAGGTTATCTAAATCGGCATCAACAAAACAACAGGGCTCCGTAAACATATCTACATTACTGCATACGGATACTGAGATAGCTCGATGTCGGTGCGTCCAACATAGTTTTTCACTGCTTTGTTCTCGGACCTTTTCCAAAATGGCTTCAAAGTCAAAAACACAAAACCATGGAAAAAGTGTCTCTTCGGGTGGCGTGACTATTCCAACCTCTTCCAATTCTTCGAAAATTGTCTTAGTTGAAGAATGGATACCACCTTTGTAATGATATTTTGTCCTACCAACACATATACGAATGTGTTGTGTGTAGTTTTGCTTCCTTTTGAACAGTCGCTGACATGTGGAACATTTGTATTTTTTGGCGTATAGCTCAATGTTGATTACTTAATCTTATGTAATAACGAATATGAGCTATTTATAGTCGTGACACTTTCATATAGGTCCAGATACATCACGTTTTTCAGCTTCGAGTTGGAAATGTATCTGAGGACAACACTGTCATCTGCAATCAGCTCGTATACATTGATGCTCACCTGGAAGCAGTCTTCAAAGTAGACAAGCTCTTCCAGTAGTATACCTTGGTAGTACTTGGGTGTTGCTGGTATTTCCTTGATATTTTTGTTTTGCAAATAAGCCCGCCATTCTGAATACAGGTTTGATATATTGGCTGTATTTAGCTGGAGGTTTCTATGTAAAGCCAAACATCTGAAGGCACATAACATGTCTTTGTAAGGATCCATCTTATTTTGGGGTTTTTCCAGACTTATGATACACTTTTTCAACTTGATAAAATCCGGGATAAAGCCGTTTCCCAATGGATATTGGGTTCTGTTTATGGTATATACAACGTTTGTGTACATCCATGGTTCCCACTTGGTGTTTGGTCTTAATTGATTGATGTATTGTCGTATATCCAGACGACTTAACTCATCGAGAAGACTTAGCATGTCAGAGCGGGTTGAGATATAGGCAGGTTGTTTCAGCAGCGATAGATTGTTGTAAGGCACAAAGTAACGCATACGTTTTGTCTCCCGATTATGCAATATGACTCCGAGTGATATGTCCAGTTTAAACGCATAAGACTGGGAGTGGAACACCTGCTCCAAATGTCTACCAAACTCTTGTGTACCGCCCTGTAGATCATTTGTTGGGAAGTTCATTTGGTCCTGTATTTCCCCGATTTTATGAGGCATAAGTATAAAACGATTGTTTGCATCGTATATTGTCCTAGCATTTCGATCTTCTTCTCTATCTTCATCAAAGGGTGATTCTTCCCAGGGTTCCTGCTGTAGGTTTTCTTTACCCATTCCATGCATGGTCTGTTGGTGAAGGAACAGGTCAGAACGATTTGGATACGCGGATGTTTTGCAAATTAGACATTGATATTTCTTGGAACAACAATGTTTCACTACATCTTTGTTGGAAGTGAACAGGAATCCACACTTTTTGCATCCAAATCGCACAGGGCAACTTTTTTCGTGCTGTTTCTTTCCCATCAGCGTTTTAAATACTTGTGAACAGAACAGACATGTTGTCTTTTTTTGGCATGCCCTGCGGTGTTGATGAAAAGGAACGGCTTTGGAAAACGTTTTGTTGCATGTACTACAGTTGTATTTACTGATATGTTGTTTAGTGGATGTTGACGGCAGTTGTCGAGTTGAAGGAGGTACTACGTTTGGAAAAAACTCCTGCCATGCTTCCATCTAAAAAAAGTAAATAGAGATAGACAAACCAATGATAATGCATTCAATAGACGTAAATTTCATGAACTTATATAAATATTCACATTATTTACCTCAGCTTGGGTTAGATCTGTAGACGGGACATGGCCTGAAATGATGTCTTCAACAGATAAATGATCAAGCCACTCCATGTCATTACGTGTCTAACAAAACAAAACAAAATATTTTACACATATATTAAATCATATGTTTACAATTATTGTTGGAATTAGTTAAACAATATTATTTTCTAACCCAATAAATATAAAATATACCTTTTCCATGTCTGTGTCTATGTCCATTCCTGTTTCCATGACCTGTCACGAGTAAAATAATAATAATAACAAAATACAAAAAAAAATAATGACACAATGGATACATATGTATATACATATATGTATATATATATATATATACATATATGTATTAACTAAAAATATTATACAGCAAAATCTAGTGTAGTGTAAGGCACAAAGTAAACAGTGTGTCCGACCCTTAACCACCTCAGGATTATCTCCAAAGGCAAAGGGATTCATACAATAGACCTCCTGTTTGATATATGAACACATGGCATCTCTGGACGGTCGGCACCCCCGCTTCTTCCTTGGAAGAAGTCAGAATGACTCTATTTACAATTTCGCACGGTGCACAGACTACTAGTGTCCAACGATATATACTCTTATACCATGTGGTTACTTCTCTGCCTGCATTCAATAATTTCCCCGCTGAGAATGTCTATTGATGCATGGAATACTTAGTTTAGGCCTATACCTACAACCTAGCGTACTTACATTGTCGATTCAGGCACTCACACTTCCACAATCCATTTTCGTTTCAACCTCCACACTCAACCCACACAGCTACATCCACGCCATTGACCATTCCGATCCCTTGTTCCATTCCGTACGAGCCGGAAGTCACTTCAACGTAATCAACGTAACCGGCAAATGGGATTCGAAATGGATAGCGCTGTTTATTTACTGAATAAACAGCGCCGAGGTAGTATAGGGGTGGGGGTGGGGTAGGGTGCGTGGACGGGACCTCGTCGGCAACTGTTTTTCTTTATTTATACAAGCAACTAGCCTAAAAGTCAGATCCCAACACAACCCAATCCAGCGGTATGCTTTCTGGATTGGGAGGTTGGTGGTGTAGCCACTCTATAGACAGAAATGCTAAGTTGGGCTATACATATTTCGATTCCAGATGTCTATTTGTTAACGTTCTGCAATTCTATGCATAAATATATAATACCAGGGCTTACAATCGGAATCAGTACTAAAATTCTAAGTAAAAAAATTGGCGACAAACACTAAAAAAATAAAACTTCTTGAAAGTATGCTATGGGACTTGTTATGTGTCTGGACCTATAGTGTAGTGAGGGTCTCTCCCCGCAAACATAATAGCCACTCTATAGAGAGAAATGCTAAGTTGGGCTATACATATTTCTTTTCCAGATGTGTATTTTGTTAAAGTTCTGCAATTCTATGCATAAATAAATAATACCAGGGCTTACAATCGGTCTCAGTACTAACATTCTAAGTAAAAAACGGGGACAAATGCTTAAAAAATTAAACTCTCTTGAAAGTATGCTATGGGACTTGTTATGTGTCTGGACCTATAGTGTAGTCTCTCCCCGGCTCACATAATAGCCACTCTA
Source organism: Sthenelais limicola (assembly GCA_942159475.1). Taxonomy (NCBI): domain Eukaryota; kingdom Metazoa; phylum Annelida; class Polychaeta; order Phyllodocida; family Sigalionidae; genus Sthenelais; species Sthenelais limicola. Next base: position 89,969,529 of record OW804096.1, on the reverse strand, counting down.
TAGACAGAAATGCTTAGTTGGACTATACATATTTCTTTTCCAGATGTGTATTTTGTTAAGTTCTGCAATTGTATGCATATATACATAATAGCAAGGCTTACAATCGGAATCAGCTCTAAAATTCAAAGTAACCAAATTAGGGACAAAATCACATTTCGAAAGGGTTATGCCATAATATGGACCTTGTTATATGACTAGACCTATAGTCAGAGACCTGGGTTTGACCTCACCTCCCCGCCTATACCATAGTGACAAACAGGGGGTGGTAGTGTGTTGCTCTCCCAACAACAAGCAATCGCTTTGACACCCCAATTAGGGAAACCCCCATCTGCCGTTATTGGAGTAAGGCCTGCCGCCTATCCCACACCACTGACAGGGTTGGGTGACCAGGTTTCGTACACCTACACTTGAACACTCACAAATCCTAAAATATTCATAAATTATCATAAAGTTACAATATGAAATTTAATTAAGAACAATTGTAAATGTTTGGAAGAATGGACATTATGAATATTCACTAATTCATGGATGACATAAATGTTTACTAAATCCATTTTTCACGATATGTGACTCATTTTCCTGCAACACATAGTGTAGTGTATCCATCCCTTGTCATGTCTCCCTTGTCACGCACCCAGGGCGGGTGGCGTGCGGCGGGGAGTGTAAACAGATGAAAGACTTCAATTACCTCATTATCGGGGTCAAAGGACACGTCCATTGCTGTGAATGTGTTTTCCTATAGAGGGGTTAGAATAGACGCATTCAGTTTTGAATACAAAGTGGTGAGTGAGTGAATCAGAATGAGAAACACAATAAGGACAAATAGGTCATTGGAAAGGAAGTTTACTAACCTTGTGAATTTCCATCAAGCGTAAAGCAACGTGCTCATCATCCTCTAGTCCCACATAGTTTGCCCAAATGAGTAATTCAATGGGATCCTTAAAGGAGTTGATCTTTTCCTGGGTTTGAAGTTGTTGCAGTTTTGATTGTACTGCAGGATGCTCTTCACAACCAACCATTATTGCCCATTCGAGTAGAGAGGTAGACTTGGAAAATGAGTCTACAATTTTGTAGGCATGATCTCTAATCCACGTTGTATCCATAGTGATAGCAGCTCTTTTTTTTTTACCAAGAAAATGCGCTTTGTACTATATTGGACTGAGCAGACCCTATTTATATACATCAAAATCGATTAAGTATGATAAATATTGCTTATGATTGGTCACTGAAATCAATAACATTTTGGTAAGCCATGATTGGATAATGAATGATATTTTGCTAATCCTAATTGGTTACCATTTCATATCAAATAGTGATCAATATAGTTATGTGATTGGTAAATTCAAACGTTATCCATGTTTGCCAGTAGGGGGCGCAAGGTTTGGTAAGGCATGATTGGATAATAATCAATATGTTGCTAAACCCTAACTGGTTAGCATTTCATAACAAATAACTGTGAGTCATAATTAATCTAAAAACAAACCGCTAGGGTTTTTATAGAGTGGTAGGGGAGTGTAATAGTATGCACCAATGATTAACAAAGGCTATTCCTAACAATGTGTGCATGTTGTACACGCTAGGCTTTGATGAAGGTAATGGTAGGGGAGGGTGCCAATAATATGCATCACTGATTAACAGAAACTTTATTTTGTTCTATGTAGCACTAAAATGCGTACATGGTATGATTAAAATAAAATCCCCAATTGACCCAAGTTAGGGAAAGTCAGCAAGCTATGATGAGTAAATGGGTCTATTGTCCATCAATTACAACCTCCGTTATAGATTCCTGCTGGGGATTCCTGTAAAGTCATCCCTGTAAAGTCGGCGGCGGAAGTCTTGCGGTGGTTTTGTGAGACCAGTTGTTCCAAACAGATGTGGTGGGGCATAAAAGATCTAAAGGTTTATATCCCTATTAAGAATGGATCAATCTATTAAGAAAAGGGGTGTGGGTAATGTAAGTCACTTCCTGGTATATTCAAATTCAACAGTTGGTTGGAAATCTTTGAACTTAAAAGAAGCTAACTACCTGAGATTTAGACTCATGTCAAATCTAAGAACCATGGGGAGAACGATTTTACTATTGATCTTCACCCAACTTGTCTGTATCTACGCAGGGGATATGTGCAACATTTGCTCATGCACTCTTAGAACTGTATCATGCAGAAACTCAGATATGTCTTTGCTGATGAGAAGCGCTCCTTTGTTTAGGATATGGAATATTGACTTACACCAAGTCAACATTGACAGAAATCCATCAATCATATATGGACTTTTCCCACGAGTTCGACAAATCAACATCAAAGAAGTAACAGGGATAGATACTTGTGAAATGCACCAACAACTAATTAGGGAAAATGTTCGCATAACAAGTGATTGTCAAAATGAGGATCCAACTACAGATCTGAAACGAAATGAAGATGGATTACCAACAACTCTGAACTCTGACTACCTTGAAGTACCAAAAGAGGCTGTGATTGTATCATCCGATGAGACAACAGGTGTGGAAATTACCGCCTCCCCACCCATTCAATCAGAGGTTGTGATTGTATCCCAAGATGAGACAAGACCATATTCCCCACCCGTTATTACATCAGGGGACGATTATGATATAGCTCCAGGAGAGGATGTTATCGTTTCTCCTGATGAGACGAATCCATATTCCCCACCCATTCAACCAGAAGTTGTGATGATATCACCAGTTGAGGACGGGGAAGAAATTATCGATTCCCCACCCATTTCATCAGAGGACAATTCTTATGCCCCGGGGGAGGAGGAGGTTATCATTTCTCCAGATGTGGAAATTACTGCTTCCCCACCCCAAGTTGTGATCATATCGTCAAAAGGTGAGATCCCACCCATTGCATCTGAAAGGGAGGAGCCTACAGGTGAGGAAATTACCCCAGAGGAACCAGAAGAAAGTGCTAAAGTAAAAGTGACCATTGGAAGTAATGGAGTGGCGATAACCATAACTGGGATAAGTGCTGGCTGTGCCGCTTTCATTGTTATCGTTATATCTGTTTATATCATTTATTTGTGTTAAGTATCGTGTTCAGGGAAGAGCAGGCAATGATCAAAATGAACATGAAGGCGGCACTGAAATGCATCCCTTAGGGGCATCTACCCCTTATCGAAATCAGACACCTTCATCATCAAAAAATGAAGAAAAAACATCATTCTATTCCCTCCCAGACGACTCTGTAGAGGGACAATCTGGTATCGAGAGTGTAGGGGAGGGTGTGGCTGCAGCAGAACAAACCGTTCCTATCGATAACGCAGCTGGTGACGTATCAAAGGCGTCAATTAATAAGGATCTGTCATTCTTTGGACAATTCGTTCAAAACAGGTTCAGAAAGAAAGAAAAGCTGAATTCTGACTTGGGCAATGACCCAACAAACGATCTGAGCCATGAGACAAAACCATCCAGCTGTTCAGGGGAAAAGGATCAAGGCGTAGTAGATGTGCGCAAGTCTTCCAGACATAAGAAGAAGACTGACTTTTTCAAACCTGGGGTAAGAATTTCTTCTTGTACTAACGTTTATTAATAGTAATGAAATCTCATTTGTCATTTCATCATAGCTTTGAATTATTCCATTGTTCCCGTTCTAATTCCATGGCATTTTTCTTATAGTTCTATATTTTATTTCAGGAGTAAAAATCGTCATCCTATATATCAAACGCTGGAATACCAACATACATGAATGAACATTGTTACATACATGAATGTACATTGTTATAAGCGCACAAATGAACTCGATCATTGAGTTACTAAAAGTAATGTTGTCCATATTGACAAATTAAAATTATATAGGAAAAAGTTATCCATGTCATTGTATGCATAATATTTGTATTTTCGTTCAAATGCTGTCATTAGTCCATCTGAAACGTGACCTATGATTGACATGTCGTCCTCCAAGTATTCAGGTTTTGTTAGCAAACTTGGCTAGCGTAGAACTCATTCAATTCATTGTATGCATAATATTAACGTTTGGTTCTTTTATCCTGACCTATGATTGACCTATCCTCCATTCAAACTATGTGGTATTGTCATGAAACTTGGGAACTGAACCCTCAATTACTGGTAAACTCCATCTGCGTATAAAAGAATTATTATTTCAGAAGTAAAAAAAAAAAACGTCATCATATGCATATTTCCATATTGACAGATACTCTATTATAAGCAAAGTTCCTTGTTATATATGATTTGTATATTCTATGGAAAATGCACAAGTCTAGCTTAGAGTTTTACAATATGTTTTGAAGTATAGAGATTAGCAGATCATCTGAGATATTCAATAACAACAAAATCACTTTTAATAAAGTCTATGAATTTAAGACTTGTCAATGTTTAAATCATTCTGGGAAATAAATCGATCCCATTGTACTTTTCACTCAAAATGACCTCTTTATCCATCTGGAACATGACATGCGATTAAACTGTCATCCTAAATGAACAATGTATGTACATTCGTTCCACTGAATGCATATTTGCTTTTAGCTTGAAACGACCTCTTTATCCATCTGGAACATGACATGCAATTGACTTTCATCCAAAATGACCAATCTTTAATAAATTCAACCCATTGCATGCGTAATATTTGCTTTTGGTTCGAAATCCGATAACCTGTCATCTGTCATGACCATTCGATTGACCTGTCATTCAATTATCTACTTACAAGGAGAGTAACACAAAGGTAAGACGCAGACTTGGCAATCGTATCTATGAAAGCAACTTATGAGTTAAACTCATCATTAACGGTAAATTGTGTCTGGGTATAAAAAACTAGACGCCTCATCTTGGGCAATTAGTTACAAGGAGAGAAGGGAAGAGAAGAGAACCCAGAAACCATGGCGTAAGTCTCATACATTATTTAGTGGCAGTTCTTGATAATCGTCATTAGAACATTAATGGTTATTAATACAATTTTCTATTATCAATTTGTATTGACATTGTAAGTCGTATAAATAACTCACACAAATTCCATTTATTTCATATTTGTCTACAATTATTTCCAGTGACTTTGTAGGCAGGATGCAAATCTATCAGCGGGCCCTGGAGCATCTGAGCGCATTAATGCGCTCAGAAATCCAAGAAGAGGTATGTATGCTGTACTAAATATTGCATTGACTCTATACATGTAGTATGTCTGATATTTGTCATTCGTCTTAATTCGTTTTTAGTGAATTCAAATGGGTTCATATAAACACTATATTGTATGTATTTCTATATTAAAATAGCAGGAAAGTCTGAGGCCAAGGCCAAGGCTTTCTTCACCAAACACTGAACACCGAACACCAAAACGCCCAAGGTTGGGTGCATCATCATCAGTGGCTCGACGACTAAATGTAAGTTATTTTACATCATTATCTGAGTTCTTAAATGTTACAATTGAACTATGTTATACCAGGATATACCAGGATATTGTGAATTATCACTAACATTTCAATGGAATTATACTAGTTCCGTACAGGGGACACAAAGACATTGCTCAATTGCCCTGTATATACAAGTACTCATAAATCTCTGTTAAAATGTGAAATTATATATCATTCTTGCATCTTTACGTGCATTAAGTTATCCTTTTCAAAGCAATCAACCCCCTCAACTTGCCCCTACATTAATAAGCCATTAATCATGGGGTTATGATATGATCTCATAAATTACATGTAGTCAATGGATCAGGGATACATAGTAAACGAATTATCTGTATCTAAATGATATCTATCTACCAGATGTACCTGTCTGTCAAGGTAAATGAATGATTGAACGAATTTTAATGTAAATATGTTTAAGTGTATATACATTATACTGGTTTTGGCTTATAAAAAGGCAGTGAAAATATGTTAGGCCTATATGTTTAGATACTCTAGCCCTCTCTGTGCACCACGCAGCACTTTCCACTCCATTCTAAGTATAGCTTAAGTAATTCCTTTCAAGGCAATGGGCCTCTCAACTCTCCCCCAACATTAATCAGACATTTATCACGGTGTTATATTATGATGAAGTACATTTAGTCAATGGAAAAGGTATAAGGGATACAAAGTGAACGAATAATCTGTATCTAACAGATATTTAGGTGTCAAAGGTATCTGACTGTCAAAATAGTTACATATTTAAACGAATTTTAATGGTTATGTGACTAAAATATGTACAGGTTATTGTGTTGATTGTATTCTAAGTACTGCAATGATATAAGTTAGGTCCCTCCCACTTAGAGCATACACATGCACACAACACATTCAATTTTGCACACCACCCCATTCCAAGTGCCTCAAGCTGGGTCTAGAGCGCGCACTGGACCCACACGCTATGTGACCACCCTGCAGATAGTGGGAGTGTGGAGAGACTAGTGTGAGCACCGGCGCGCGTCCCTGACAAGGGCAGTGGTACATAAGGGGCTGTACACACACACTACACTAGATCTAGCTCTTTGCTATTAATACTGACTAATAAAAGTCATGAGGTCGTTGACTTGGAATAAACATAATGTGGTTAAGGATCGTACACACTATACTAGATTTAGCTTTTTTGCTACTATATATACTAATGTCAATGACTTTTATTTCAGTTTTCGTCCATTGAAGTAAGCCCTGTCAGTGAGGCTGCTACTGACCAGGCTGCTATTGACGTATACCTGGTATCCCCCTCTCGGGGGAATGTGTGGGTGTGCCAAGTGGCGCCCAGGGAGGAGGAGGAGGAGGAGATGGAGGAGGAGAAAAAGGAGGAGGAACCCTCTTTTCCGCTCCCTCTCCCTCCTCTCCATACATCCACACCCAAGTAGAATACCATTAGATTAGTGTAGATTAGTTTTACCATATAATAATGAATACATGGGGGAACTTCCGGTTCCGGTTTGGCACCAAACCACTTGAGGATAGCTCCCGTTTTTTTTCAGCATAAGAAAAGGAACGATTTTGACTAACAACTCAAGTCTAGTCTCAAAAGATCCATAAACTCACAAGGAACGCACAGGATTAACTTGGCCAATCAGTTAAAGCAAGGAAATACGTATATCTCGAACTCTATCCTCGCCCAACGGTCACACGTGGGAGGACGCCATTTTCCAGGCTTCTCCAGGGCCCGATAGGCAACCCGGAGCTTACAGTAGTGAACATCCCACCACTTCCCAGCTTCGAATCAAACCAAAGGATATTAACAGGAGCAAGAACTTTAAGTTTCCTAAGGAATCTGAAACTGTATATCCCAGGAGCTACTCAACTAAAACTCTCAGAGACTCACTTTTCGTGCAAATCGTACTCCCGCAACTGTATCCCCCCTGGAGATAAGGCAGGACCCGACGAACATCGTTAAAAGCATTGAGAAAGGAGAGAAACTGTTGGAAATACTGTGAAAAAGGTTTGCCTTGATATAAAATTGATACCAACAAGAGGAAAAATCTATCATATCGCTAAAACCATATATTGTGAACTTTGTTACTTCGAATCGAGCGGCAAAATCCCCAACGGAAGTGCAGTCATTGCGCATGCGCCTGACACAGCTTCCGCCCAAGATCGCAAGCCAATCGGTGAACTTTTATCAGGCTCTCAATAACAATTAACACAAGACAGAGTCAGTACAATAGCCAAAAACTATTATTTTGTTAAAAAGCAAGGGCATGCTACGAAAGTTTCTGTATTAATGATCTTTTGATCGAGATCAGAGATCGGGGTCCAGTGGCGTAGCTTGGCTTTCGAACCAAAGTCGCCATCTTAGAAAAGTGTAAAAATTCTACTTCCGCCCAAGCCTCACATACATAATCAATACAAACGTTGAAACGGGGCGTCGCTATGTCGGGCAAAAAGCAAGTCGAGCCCGCCCTAAAGAAGACCAAAACCATGAAGACAGTAAAGCAAAACAAAGACACGGAAGATTCTTTCCCAGAAGAGGTCGACATGGAAGATGTCGGACAGTCTGAGTCAGAAACTTCGAGCATGATAGACGACAGCTCCGACTCAGAGTCATCATCGGAGGACGAGGCCCCCGATCTCAGGGAGGCCCCTCAGTATATGAGGAACATGTTTCAGAGTTTATCCGCTCAAATAAAAAAAGGTTCCAAGCGAATGGATAAGATGAAAAAAACCCAAAAGTCATTACAGAAAAAATGCAAAGACTTAAAAGAAGACAATATCAAGAGAGACATTGATATAAATGCGATTAGAAGAAGGGATAACAGACAGGACGCAGATATTAGAGCCCTGAAGGAAGGGGCAGTAATGAAAGATGACAAGGACTTCCAGGCCCTTGTGCAAGGGGCAGAAGCCAAAATAGAAGACAGGTTACAAGAAGACGTCGAAGCCAATGCAAACATCCTCATTCTAGAGGGTGTCAAAGTTGTAGAAGATGAACAAGAAAACACCCTGAATGATATGGTTACCAATGTGTTTCGCGGAATAATGGGCGCCGAAAGCGAAGGCATCTCCGAAGTCTTCAGAATGGGGAAAGGAGCCCAAGCCCCCATAAAGGTTGTCTTCGAAACCGTCGATCACGCACTTGAAGTATGGGACAAACGTGCTAATCTAAAAAATCAGGACAAGGTAGATGGAAAAAAGCCGCTTTATGTCAAACAGGATCTCCCCCTTATGTTAAGAGAGAGGATCCATAGGGCCAACATCGTTGTTAAAGCCGCACGAGCAGCAGGCAAGAAAGCCTTTAACAACAACGGCAATGTCAAGATAGGAAATGTCACGTATGCACATAACTGCTTGGAAACGCTCCCAACTAAATTCACGCTAAGCTTTCTCTCCAAGAAAGAATCCTTGTACGCATTCGTCTTTTTCACGAGAGAGAACCCCTTGTCAAACCAGTACCCGTCCCCCTTCAATCTAGACAAGAGACGGTTCGACCACGTCGAACAATACCTTGCTTATTGGAGGGCAAAGATAGCAAAAGATCCCCTCAAAGCGGAATTCGTTATGAAAGACCCAGCCAGAAAGACCCAGACAGAAAGACCCAGCCAGAGCCAAGGAAGTACTGAACGAGTTCAAAAGAGGAGAGGTCGACGAAACATGGGAAAAGAGGAGGGCTGAACTGCTAACCAAAGGGCTACGGGCGAAAGTCCAACAGAACGAGGTTGTCAGACAGTACCTTCTAAACACGGGAGAAAAACAACTAGGAGAGGCTTCCAAAAACGAAGTGTGGGGCATCGGGATGACCCTGAGCCACCCCGACGTTCTAAAGATCGAGAAATGGGTCACAGAGGGTAATTTGCTAGGGAAAACCTGGGAAGCCCTCAGACAAGTACTCAACAAGAAGAAGAACGTAGAGCAACTCTACCAACCCAAAGAAAGCGATTAAACTATGACCAACTAATATAAAACCTCTTTGAACTAGACTATTCACACCATCATGTATAAGCACGACAGCATCAACTTTACCTCACTCAACGTCAACGGACTAAATAGTATTGAAAAAAGAAAATCTATGTTTTCCAATCTCAGTAAAATCAAAAAAGGTATCATTGGGTTGCAGGAAACCCATAGTACGAAAGAGGGCTTTGAAATCTGGAAAAGCCAGTGGAAATTCCACATGTGTGTAAGCCACGGTCTCTCAAATAGCAGAGGAGTGGCAATATTATTCACCAAAGATGTAAAATTCTCAAATTACTCTGAAGGTAGAGACCTTGACGGTAGAATCATATACGTAAGAACAAAAATAGAAGATGAAATATTTTTGATCATTAATACTTATATGCCAACAAGCAATTACCCAAATGACCAGGTCAAGGTTTTAGGTGACATAAGAGATATCATTGAAAAATCTAATTTCGATAGATTGGTACTTTTAGGTGATTTCAACATTGACCTCGATCAAGGCGACAAGTTTAAAAACAAAGTTGTCTTGAATGATATGTTAGAAGAGCTCGATTTGGTAGACATATGTAAAATACAAGAAGATGGTAAACCGATTCATACTTGGAGAAGAGCTAATTCCAACTCCATATCAAGACTAGACTATATTTTTGTAGATAATGGTATGATTAACAGAGTCACCCAATGTCAAACCGAAATATGTGAGTCTACTGACCATAAAACGGTTACTATCAATGTGAGTACACTTTCCAACAGAAGAAGTAGTGGTTTATGGAAGTTAAATGATAAAATTCTAGAAGATCCCAATTACATATCAATGGTTAAAGACACTTTGGTAGAGGTAAACAATGAATATGGCGCTGCCTCAGCCAGAGAACGATGGGACTTGTTCAAATATATCATAAAATTAAATTCTATTACCATGTGCAAAGAGAAAGCGAGAGATAGAAACTCTGACGAAAGAATATGCAGAAAGCGGTTGAACGACCTTGATTGTCTAAAAAACATGAATGTAGTCGAATTAGAGGAATTTGAATCTCTAAAAAACAAATTAGATAGTATCGAAAGATATAAAGCCAGGGGAGCTCTTATGAGGTCAAAAGCCAACTGGCTCGTAAATGGGGAAAGGGCCTCAAAATACTTTCTCAACTTAGAAAAATGGAACGCAGAGAAAAAGGTAATAAAAACATTAATCCACAATAATGTTACGGTCTCAGAACCGAAAGAAATACTAGGTATAGGAATGAATTTTTATAAAGCCCTATATTCTAAGAAGGAACTGAGCCACCCTGACACACATAACTTCATCGAGTACGATGAGAGTAAGAAATTAAGCGACCAAGAGAAAACCTTTTTAGAGAGAAATATCTCTGAACATGAAGTTGTCTCAGCACTAAAGAGTACAAAGTCTGGCAAATCCCCAGGCACGGATGGGCTAGGTGTAGCATTCTATAAGGCGTGTTGGTCTGAGATCAAGGATCTCTTTATGGAAATGTTAAACGAGTGTATTGACAATGAAGAAATGTCTAGAGACCAATCCAGAGGAATAGTAAATGTTATACCCAAGAAAGGGGTGGACTCCAGATACATCGCTAACTGGAGACCCATAACATTACTCAACTCGGATTACAAACTAATATCCAAAGTAATAGCCAATAGACTAAATACCTTTCTTCCAAATTTAATCGACCAAGACCAACATGGGTTCGTTAAGAATAGATACATAGGTGACGCAGTAAGACGAATTGATGACACAATCTGGTGGCTGCAGGAGAATAACCAAGAGGGATTCGTTCTGTCTCTTGATTTCTCTAAAGCCTACGATAGTATTGATTGGGATTTTCTGCTCCGTTGCTTAGAATCATATAATATTAGCGAATATATCATCAAGTGGGTCAAAACCCTACTCCATAACTCCAAAGCATGCTTCAGTAATAATGGCTCAATCTCGACATGGTTCGAGATAAATAGGGGGATGAAGCAGGGGGACCCCCTTTCATCTACCCTTTTTACCCTAGTCATAGAAAAATTAGCCGAAAAGATTAGATTAAATAACGAAATCGAAGGAATTAACATTGGTACCCACCTCAGCAAACTTGTACAGTTTGCCGACGATATAACACTCACATTAAAGAACGAAAACGCCTTGATAAAAGCCTTAGAAACCATTCAAAATTTCTCTGAAGTCTCAGGCCTGAACCTAAACATCAGAAAGACTAAAGGTTTTAATATAGGCAACATCCAATGCTTAAATGACGAGATCAGAGAGATCAATTGGGTCCAAGAAATGAAAATCTTAGGCATTGTCCTAACATACCCTCGCGAGCACCTCAAAATGGTGGAAAAAAATTGTAAATCCTTATCGGATGAAATCAAAGAGGTAGCCAATACATGGGGCAACAGAAACCTTACAATCAAAGGTAAAATTGTTATTTGCAACACATTGCTCTTGTCTAAAATACAATATGTACTATCTTGTATTACAATATGTAAAGAAACAGTCAAGGTCTTCGAAGGTACAATTCTTAATTATATCTGGAACAACGGATCCAACAAAATCGGTACCAAATGGCTCAATCAAACCATCGACAGAGGTGGCCTGGGCCTGAGATCCTTAACTAACATAATTAAAGTAAACAGATTAAGATGGGTACAAAGAGCGCTCTTAGCGCCCAACGATAAATGGTCTGATGTGTTAAGAACGATTGAGAATAGATCCATCGACGATATATTTCTGTCGAGGGAAAAAACTAGCAAACTCCACAATGAATTTTACCAAGAAATGTTTGAGGTTTGGGCTGAAGTTTATTATAACCACGGTCCTGAATCATCAGCAGAGGTTCTTAAAGAAAGAATTTGGAGAAACTCACATATCAAGTGTAATAAGAAAACTATCAATTTCAGCAGTTGGAAAGATGCTAATATCGTCCAAGTCAAAGATGTATATGACAACAATGTAAAATTTATGTCGCATGACCAACTAGAACAAAGATATGGTATTGATGTTCATTTTTATGATAGAATACAGGTAATGCATGCCATTCCAAACAAGTGGAAAAGAATGATAAATCCTCTAGAACTAAATGTTGTTGCCGAAGAAGTAATGGTGAAAATCGGCGCCACTAGAGTCAATATATTAAAATCCAACGCGAAAATATTATACGATATGTTTATTTTAGGCACCAAAATTGATATACCCAAGCTGGCTAAGTGGTCAGAAATACTCAATGTAAATGATCACCTAGACGAAGAGGAAACTTGGAAACATATCTTCCAACTACCCTATAAAATTACCATAGACGTGAGGCTACAAGCCTTACAATATAAGATCCTTCATCGCAACATTTGCTGTAATGTTAAACTCAAACACATGTCCATCAAATTGCATAACGATTGTGACTATTGTGGCAGACGTGACGATATAATGCACTTCTTCATAAGATGTAACAAGGTAGAAGTCTTTTGGAACGACATCAAGGATTGGATTTCCAATCTAATTGGGTTTAGTACAATTATAAGACAACCTTTTACCCCTCAACAGATCTTTTTCGGCCTAAGAGGTAAAGGAGTTAAAACTCAACAAATTAACTTCATCATTCTAGCAGGGAAATCTTACATCCACCGCCAAAGGCTCTTCGGAGCAAATAACATTGAATATGTACAATTCTTGCCAGAACTAAAAAAGAGGCTAGGTAGTCTAAAGATCGCAGCAGAATATAATAATACAGCCAAAAAGCTGTTCAAGCCTTGGAAATTTATATACCAACAATTGTAAAATAAAACCCCAAGGTACAGAATCATACTGCCAGTGATACATACACTAAAAGAAGAAAATGCGAAAACTATGAATAACAAAAGAAGAAAATTCTTCAGAAAACCAAGGTCCACTTTATTGTAACACTATTTGTAACATTATTACTAGGTTAATTCTTGTGACGCAACATAGGCCTATTTCTCCCACACATATGTAGGGTTTAGGGCACCTTTAAAACGCTTCGAATGCGTATTGTTTTCCTTTGTTTTTACCCATGTTTTTAATGAATAAAGATCCGATGTTGGACAAAAAAAAAAAATAATGAATACATACTTTTTAGATTATATCAGAGGACTTAAAATTATAGATCCTCACTTTCTTATATCTTTAAACCCCAATAATAAAAAAGGACTTCAAATTATAGATCCTTCTTCCCTCCTTTGTTTTAATAATAATAAATACATACTTTTTAGATTAAATCAGAGGACTCAAAATTATAGATCCTCACTTTCTTATATCTTTAAACCCCAATAATAAAAAAAGGACTTCAAATTATAGATCCTTCTCCCTTCCTACATCTCTCTTCATATTATAAATAAAATGATATTTATGTAAATCAATTGTTATTGTTTTCTTTTTCGTCACAGCACTCGTATTTTCAATGTCCAAACTAGTTTTAATGTATTTGTCCATACTTCCTACAATCTCCACCTTAATTAACTGTCTAGCATAACAACATTATCAAAAAAGCAAACACATATATATCATCTTTGAATCGTTTATTCATCATCTGTAGTCAGACATAAGTAACTAGACATCAAGCACAACGATCATCTATGATAAGTACACAAACGTTAGTACTACAAATTCTTTGCATCAAATTTACTTGCACAATGTCTCTTGTTGGTAATTGCAAATGCCACATCTTCAGTAGTCTTCCGAGCTCATAGTCAGCCTCTGGTGTGTAAATGGCTGGGAAAGGTAGACCAATTCGTTCATCGATGATGATGGACTCATTAGCTCTCCATCAATGATGCTCTTCCCGATTGGAATTGGGGCCACTTGATGCGGTGTTGCGTTCTCAGGTGCTCCTAGATAATGACGTAATGCCCTATGTTCTTCAACTGTTAGATTGAAGCAATCACTCAGCTGTTTCTGTCCATCGCTGCCATAGTGTATGTGCGATATATATGATACCCCTCTAAACTCGATGAGTGAAATTGTCCAGTCAGAAAGGCATTTAACCTCCACACTCATTTCGAAATCCTTCTGATTTACTGAGGACTGCAAAATTTCTGCGGGTACAAGCGTCATCCTTGGAGGGTGGCCTATCTTTTCCCTCGTTATGATATAAATCCCATCAATATTAGAAGTTTGTATCTTTGTCTTTCTGCTGAGATAATAACGTGAAAATCTTGGTGTACCAGTAACAGAAGCAGTAGAAGCGGCCATTATTAATCAGTAATTATCGTTCTGGTAGTGTTGTATGAATGATGAATGATGAAGGCTCCAACGTCTCTTTATATAGAACTACAAAGTAAAGGTAACGCTATCCTATCCCAGTAGGGAAGGAGGCACGCTTCTTCGTGAAGGGACGCTGCCACATTCCGGTGACTCAGAGCTATAATGAGCAGCGCGCTGTATGCGTGAAGTGGTCATCCGATTAATTATGTTCATGGCTATACGCTTCATATTAGGTGATTTACACACTGTACCAAATGCATATACAAGAACACTAAGAAATAAGACGTAAAGACATAAAATACCAGTCCTTAAAAATTCCTCATTCATATATCCAGGTAGTCGCAGTATCAAACTCTCATAAGAGGAATCAATCAAAGGTTCAGTTATATTCATTTTCGTCTCACACAATTCCTTGTTTACTGAACAACAACACATTCAGAAATGAAAGAAGTAACAAAACATCTCCTATATATACATATATATATATATATACACATATGAATAATATATCACTCACTTCGTAACAAGGGGCGGGTCCAGGGGGGGGGGATACCCCTCCCACCCCCCAGGGGGCGGGGTCAGTCACAGTTCAATGATTCTAAGTTAGGGTATCCATAGGGCACTAGCCCAGGGTTAGGTCAGGGTATCCATATTTCCGTATAAACTACTACTATGATGTTGTTTCCACGTTCGTTTGATGTCCAATTGCGATGACAATCTAACATCAATTTGACGTTAATATCATGGCCGAGCCATGCAATACTGCATGGTCAAATAAACGTGAGATCAACATCCAATTGAGATCGACTCAACGTTAATGACGGGGTAGATTGACGTTATTTGCACTGGCAAATTCACGTTTGATTATGGTTATATTAACGTTGAATATTTTGGGAGTTTCACGGACCATTGAATAACCTTATTTTGACTAGCAAATTAACGTTAACTTACGGTTATATTAACTTAAATTAACATTAAATTATGGGTATATTAACGTTTAATGACTATTATAGGGGTTCATGGATCTTATATAATAATAACGATGTTATATAACAATAACAATAAATACCTTATATAGGTTTTATACTAATTTTATTATTATAATCTTTTTCATCTCGCATACAGTACAATTAATACACATATGGCCATTTCCACCAATTTGACAACATTTGGGCTCCTGGACACCCCCTGAGTACCCAAAAATAATTTTTACATTCATCAGTTGATTTGTTTTTTTCTATCAAACTTATATATATGTGCATTAACCTGCCAAGTTTGGAACCATTCTGATTATTAGGAATTTTTGTACATGGGGGTCGAAAATAGATCCCAAATCTGAAAATATGCTAAAAATAGCATGACGAATAATGGTTCATATTTCTACATAAATGAGGATTTAAATTAGAAATAGATAAAACAAATATACCCATAATGTATTGAACTATTTTGTACTTGATAGGTCCCGACATAAGGATCATAACACCTTTTATTTGGTGAAAATATTCTAAATAGAAGAAAAGTTACAGCCAAATAACCATTCAGTAATGGTAATGATAATGGCAGCGGCAAGGGTGATAGGTCATTGACGCCCTGCCCATATATAATGTATATATAATATATATATCTCCCTACATGCATACATGTATACGACATATATATGCATGTGCAATTGATGGATTCAGGAAAACTAATCAAATTAAATCAACAGAAACATGTATTTAGTTCTTGCATAAAACCAAAAAATGTTGTTGATTCCTACTGCATTGCTCTTTTTTTTTATTCAAATATTTAGTTAAAATTGTTACCACTGTAATGGTCAGGCGACATTGTAATCGTCAGGCGACCCACCACAAACTATAGCACATATTGTGCTTAAAAAATGATATAATGCTAACATTTATCTTTACGAAATAAGAACAGCCTCACTAAATTATTAAAGTAAAAAAACGCTTAGTCTCATATCAATTAAGTTTCCTAGGGCCCTCAACATTGTAATCGTCCAGCGACAGGCCCTCTTTCCACCCAAAAAAAACTTTGGAGTATTATCAGAATGTGGTTCAATGATGGCCACCGCTAATTATAGTTATTGGTCTTTTTAAATTAAATATTGCATGTTCTATTATTCTAGAGACAAACCTTAGTGATAACTATATTTTTCTGTGAATTATTCTATATTTGTTTACAATGTAATCGTCAGGCGACACCAGGCTACCCCACTCATATTTTTTTCTGTTCGTTACATCTGCTATCCAAAAAATGAAGCTTTTGAGAAGAATTTTTACACAGATTATCTCATATGAACCTGCTATCGTGGCACACATAAAGAAACAAGGAATTTGCTATATTTCTTAGAAAATCCACACTTCATTAACAGTGTAGAGGGTAATAACTAATGATTTTCAACTAAAGAATCGATTTTTTTATCAAAAAAATTTTTTTTCTCTCGGAAAGATTGCCTTCAATAGTGTTCCCGTAGTGGATGTGATCATATCATCAGCAAAAATCAGCAATTTTGTGGGAATACATCATTATTTAAGCAATCCAATTTATTTCAAGGCTTAAAGTGCCATGTTGTCAAATTTGTGGAATTGGTCATATACAAAGTGAATATTCCCTTGAAATAACAATAGGGCATATTACATATTAACAGCAGCGCCATACAGAGAGCGGTGGAAACGGCCCAAACTAAGTGCTAGGCGGGCAGCACACAGAGGCCTTATGTATTAACCATAGGCTTCTAACTTTCTCCTTTTTCTCTCAGAATTTGAGTTATTGTATGGTACTGTAAGCTATCCAATATTATTAAATGACATGTTAAGATTGGTCATGCTTAATAAGAGAACATTTTATCCGCTAGATTTTAGTATATGGCAACTTTTGTAAGAGTGTATCAACCAAAACAAGTAAGCGTAGGTGTACGGGCTGCAGGGGGTCAGCGGCCGTGTTCTCCTAGGCACACAGACCCCTGCACGTCCAGCGGTAGCCCAGGTGCGGTTCGGCCCGCATAGCTAGGTGAGTCAACTGGTCTGCGCATGCGCAGAATGACAGAAGTTCATCCCGCAGTTACTGGTACGCACTGGAGACAGAATATGTAAAGGGGGCTATTCTATTAATAGCATCAAAATGAAATAACAGCATCCAAATGAAATCATCATCTGTTCACTTCACACTCCACACCTACTTAATGTTGAGACAACTCGATCATTTTGTTCAATCAACTGATCGATCAACTCTATACAAAATATCCTCGCAACATACATGCGAGTTAACATACATACATACATACACTTTTACAGCATTTTCTTGCGGAAAAATATATATGTATTTAATATAAAGACTTTTACTGAAATAATAACAATGAACATACATGAATAGGAAAAGTCCCCTTAAATCATGTCTTCCTTGATAGCCCTATTAAACAAATAGTTTTCCTAAATACTAATGTCTGTAAAAAAATCGTCCTTTTTATGGTGCTGAATACTTAAGGTATTAGAACTTCCTTTGTCATTATAAACTATATACTGCCATTACTGTCCTCTCCTTCCACCTGGTGTCAAAAGCTGGAACCGCTTGTTGTGCACATTTGATTACCAATTTTGGCACCAGGTGGGGGCATATGGCATCTGTTCACTTCACACTCCACACCTACTTAATGTTGATACAACTCGATCATGTTGTTCAATAATTACAAACTAACTAACTACCAAACTAACTAACTACCAAATTTTTTACGTGAGTACATACGTTTCATTGTCTGTATTAGTTAGAGGTAATATGGTAGCTTATACTTTGGTTTGTATTGTCCATAATGTCAATCATATATAGCACATAGCAATGTTTTGTTAAGAACACAACATCTTATAAGCAGATCTTGTCTGGATCGACAAAGTGTATAAAGTTCTGATCGTTACTTATGAAGTTCAGGTAGTCAAATTCACATTTTGCTTTGGAAGTCACCTCAGAGTTACACGTTATTGCATTATACAACCTTAATTGCCCCTTCCGACTCATATTCATCGACACGCTGTTGGTGCCTGCGTTTTTTTGTTCATTTATCCACTCGTCTCCATCCTCTATTGTCCTGATCTGTTCCCACATATCAGGACCAACTGGGCTTTCAAACTTTACTGGAACCTTTACTTTTGAATTAGATACCTGGGTACCTATATATTCTTTCAAACGTGTGCCCAAATACTTATAGGGCTGGTAAATTTGTTCTCTAAACTGCTCCCACAGGTTGTCAATTAGTTCATTCGATCTAGTGTGTCCAAATTCACTAATAAATTCGATTTTAAATAAAAAGTAGCATTGGCATGAAATAACACTTCAGGTGAGTGAGTGACATTGGTTCCTTTACGCCCTTATCAACACATTTAATATGGTTATATTATGGGCGGGAGAGCTGAGAGGGACGCACTTTATGATCGATCATACCCAGGAAATATACATAGAGAACAAGGGAGAGAGACAGAGAAAAGAGACATAAACGCACTTCATAGTCATACCCATGACCACTTCCGGAAGCCATTTTTGAATGTGGAATATTAATCACTCAACATACATACATTAATAGGAAAAGTCCCCTAAAATCATCTCTTCCTCGACTTATCTTGGATAGAAAAAGTGTTCCTAAATAGTAATGTCTGTACAAAAATTGTCCGTTGTATGGTGCTGAATACTTAAAGTATTAGAACTTCCTTTCTCATTATATACCATATACTGCCATTACTGTCCTCTCCTTCCACCTGGTGTCAAAAGCCGCAACCACTTGAAGTACACATTTGATTTCCAATTTTGGCACCAGGTGATGCGCGGCATTCGATTTTGACTCAACTTTGACTTGACTTTCTTTCCTGTAATTAATGTCTGAAACTTTTAAGACAATCTAGTCTCCGCCCTCCTCGTTGTCATCCTCCCTTCCATCCGGAGCGTCCCCTCTGCATGTATTCTTTTTCTTTGAGACGAATCTTGACCCTCCCCTCTTCCACCTGGCACTCTTGAGCAGACTCTGCAATTTTGCACTGAATACCATGTCGGTGCATTGGTGGATTTTAAATGTCGCCCCTGGAAAACAATCATAATAGATCCTTTTTAGATAATTCTAGGACTTATTTAAGAAAATATTCTAGGACAGTTTCTGTATTATTATTTTTCGCTCATTATCCTACTTAATTGACCAACTTTTGTTTCATTCAACATCTTTAGACAGCATCTCTATAATTTATAGCATCCCATGCTTAAGCTTATAATGATTGCAGATCATCGAGATTAACTCCAATACGCTGTTTATTTACCTTCCGATCATGATACATCATACTTATGATATCAAACGAGAAATACTATCTAGCTTCATGTTATAACTTGATCCAATCCAGGATTTTGTTTTTCATTTGATTACTTTTTGTATTTGGATTTGCAACGGCATTACAGCAGCTGAATATATACATGTAGGTTTTTTTTTGTACACTCACTTCTAATTGCCCTCAATATTCTGGGGCATGTATCTGCCAGGCTGTCCTTTTCTCCTTTCCCCAATGCGCTATACTTCTCCCACACATTTTGGTTCGCAATGCGGTTAATTATATTTGATATGGTGCGTTGGACGTCAATGCCCTCCGCTGATCGTAACTGCACCATCTGGAGTATAAGAGAACAATGTTCAGCAATATGAATGATAAAATGAAAGCAATTATTTTTTTATTGACCCTCTTTCAAATGAAAAGTGTATCCTTACAACTTGCTTTTTGTTTTATATCTTAACCTGAGGAGATCATAGTTGAAATTGATAGAAAATGTACCATCTGTTTGTTCATATTCAGGTAAAAAATATAATATTATTTTCTGTTTAATTGACTGTGATAAAACTGCTTCAACTTACAA
The DNA here is from genome assembly GCA_942159475.1 of Sthenelais limicola. Classification (NCBI taxonomy): domain Eukaryota; kingdom Metazoa; phylum Annelida; class Polychaeta; order Phyllodocida; family Sigalionidae; genus Sthenelais; species Sthenelais limicola. Next base: position 89,949,125 of record OW804096.1, on the reverse strand, counting down.
ACATTCTTCTATACGCTGGGTCCTCCATATTAGTTTCTATTGTCCTTAACTCCCGGTCACTGGTCGCGGGTCTTATCTGTACGCCTTCCTCATCGTTTTCGGCATTGGGAGCGCGGCCAGTGGCAGCGGGAGCTGCACGGGCATCGTTGGCAGCAGTAGCGGCGGCCGCAAGCTCATCGCGCCACTCGAGCATTTGCCGCTCCAGGAGGTTAACGATCGTTGTGTGATGCTGATCGAGGAGAGGTTCTATTAGCTCATGGCACCTGCAACCTTATGGAATAGAAACAAACCCAAATAAGTCCTATGTGCTTCTTGCCAATACAAAATATTATTTCTCAGTTCAATATTGTTTCCCTCCAAAACGAACTATATGACAAAATCCAACATGCGCATATAAGTTAGACCATAACGTTATGCTGAACATTTACATATCACGTCAGAATCTCAATTAGCTGATAATGCTGTAAAAGCCTATGTACGATCTTACCTGCGCATTCCCGACTTTCCACTCTCCTCTGGCTAGCTGTCTGCCTGCTGTTGGGGGTTAATGTCAGGGGACTGTGTGCCGCGTAATGTTCATCGGAAGATGTTGATCGCGATCGGAATTGTCCATAACTATCCTGCGATGTTGAACGGGAGATTGAATGTGATGATTTTCCATTTGCAGATATTGGATTTGGTCTTATGGGAATGGTCATCTGCGGACTATATTGTTCATGAGTGGCTGTTGAGGCTGTTGAGGGTGATTGAGGGTAAGATCTAGAGGGGGTGTTTTGGCCAACCCTATAGGACTGCTGACTGGGACTGGGCATATAAGCGCCCTGATAAGATTGCTGAGGACTGACTGAGGGGGCATTTTGGGCAAGCATATGCATGGACTGCTGACTGTGACTGGGTGTATAAGCACCAGGATTATATGGCTCACGAAGACTGAGTGAAGGGGCATTTTGGGCAACCATATGCATGGACTGCTGATTGTGACTGGGCATATAAGCGCCAGGATAAGATGAGCAAGATGGCTCATGAGGACTGACTGATGGGGCATTTTGGCCAACCGTATGCATGGACTGCTGATTGAGACTGGGCGTATAAGCGCCAGAATGAGATGGCTCATGAGGACTGACTGATGGGGCATTTTGGCCAACCGTATGCATGGACTGCTGATTGTGACTGGGCGTATAAGCGCCACAATAAGATGGCTCATGAGGACTGACTGAGGGGGAATTTTGGGCAATTAGCGTGTGTGACTGCTGACTGTCACTGGGTGTATAATTGGTGCGATGATAAAATTGCTGAGGACTGAGTGCAGAGCTTGCATTTTGTGCAAGCATATCGGACTGCTGACTGCTGGGCGTATAATTGTCACCATGACGACTGTCAGCCCTTTGGTCATCCTTCTCCGTCAATAGGGGAGGAGGCGTTGGGAGTCTTATCTCCCTATCCGCATTGTTATTCTGATGCGCCTTTGGATGCTTATGTGGTGGTGGCTCATCCACGTCTGTTTCATCATCATCACCTGCATGAATGTATGAAATGAATTTATAAGTATGAAACCAGGAAAAGAACACTTCTGAAAATTACAGTAAATTAATTCATTTCTCTTTTATCCTCGAAATATGAAGCCATTCAAAAGATTGATATTTAAAAAATGCATTAACATGTGTGATATATCTACTGAACTTCTCACGCACAAATTCGTTCTAGAAATGAATGTATTGTACACTGGACTGGACACTGGACTGAACATTTCTTCAGTTGTCATTAATACTCACCATACTCAAGTTTTTTGGACGGGTTTTTTTTCCTCTTTCCCCGGCCAAGATCTTGATATGTTTCGACAGTTGAGTGTTCCTCCGCATTTTCTCCCTCGCTTCCTGTGCCGTCTCCGCATGGCCATATACATGTATAAAGGGGCACAACTCCCAGGTCATTTTATAGCGCATTCAATGCGTGGCTGTACTGCCTTATACTAGGCCAGTAACTCTTATCATCCTGTTGATAAAGTGTAATTGTTTTAAAAAAAGGAAAGTGTCACATGAGTCAATAATACATTTAGCTGAGGTATATGTGCGCTCAAGCATGTTGACAATGGGACACCTTGCCCGTTCCGACTCATATTCATTCACACGCTGTTGGTGCCTGCGTTTTTGTTCATTAATCCACTCGTCTCCATCCTCTATTGTCCTGATCTGTTCCCACATATCAGGACTAACTGGGCTTTCAAACTTTACTGGAACTGTTACTTTTGAATTAGATACCTGGGTACCTATATATTCTTTCAAACGTGTGCCCAAATCCTTATAGGGCTGGTAGATTTGTTCTCTAAACTGCTCCCACAGGTTGTCAATTATTTCATCCGATCTAGTGTGTCCAAATTCACTAATAAATTCAATTTTAAATAAAAAGTAAGGTTGGCAGTTTTTTTTGCATAAACTAACACTTCTGGAAGCCATTTTTGAATGTGGAAAATTAATCACTCGCTAGTCAGTCAGAAGTTCAGCGCCATGTGCTCGTCAGGGCACCAATACGATTGAGGACTGATCAGGAATTTGGTGAGGTGGCAGGACAGTTGACTCCATTGCCAGGGCCGGAGTCGGAGCAGAAGTCGGAGCAGGAGTCAGGTGGGAGCGGTCGTGCTATGGCGATGTCACACCTGTATAATCATTTAAACCTCTAACCTTCGGTTAATTAAGAGATCAACCCATCAGCTATTATTGAATGTGACCTTGGGAATAACTTGCGAATTCCCTATATCACACCCCCGACAATAGCTCCCCCATAATTAAATAAAAGTGAACACATCCCCACCCATCCCATTATCTACACAGAGGATGAGGAGGGAGGTGGGGGAGAAGGAGAGGGAGAACGAGGATGAGGAGGAGAACGAGGAAGCGAGGGAGAATTAAGGAGAAGGAAGGAGGAGTAGAAGAAACGAGGAGGAGGAGAATGAGGAGGCTTTGATCAGCGCTTTACATACCTCAGCTGTGCTCATATATATCCATTACCCCACCTAATCAATATGATTAGTCACTTTGGTAACCATTTCACACTAGACATAAATGATATTAATTTATATATTTTCTTTCATTCATTAACAGTTTGGAAATATAAGTATAGGCACTTTAACGCCCTACATTTCTGAAGGAGACAGCTAGGCAGACTATATAGATTAATTATGAGTAATTTACCGTGGTGGTCCAACTTCTTGCAATCGCTCCTATCACTGTGCATACGCCTGCCACCGTAATTCGAATTACGGGGATACCCGGGTAGTTCAGCTCATATGTGTTTTCTTTCAATTATAGTTAAATGAATGGTTTAGTACAAAATCTGAATCAGCAGATATCTTGCAATGTTGTTTAGCAACAGTTTGGTGTGCATTAATAGGGCACAAAACTTATTGTTCCTTCATAATCGGTGTTTGAACAAAATCCGTAGTACCACCGTAATTCCGTTTTTGCCGATTCGAGGTACCTCCGTAATTCACTTTTAATACCTCCATAATTCACCTTAATACCACTGTAATTCAAGTATCTATTATAGCAGTGGCTCTGTGTGGTCCGGGAATAGGCCTGCATATACGTTTTCTTCAGAGACCATGTTGTGAAACTTATGATGCGAAACCAAAACCTATGTTGTTATTGGGGTAGGTGCATAAAAATGTTGTAAGAGTTACGATAATGTCGTAACCCTTATGACTATGTCGGAAGTCAAATCAGTGTGAATAAAAATCTGATCATGTCATAACTTCATGTCGTAACTTTTTTTTCAGTCGTAAGTCGCACAAAAGTTATGATGCCCTGGGTGGGCATCATAAGGACTTACGACATCATCATAAGTCCAAAAATTGGTGTAAGTGGCGTTATTGTAATTGTAATTGATGTGATTTTCCCCTATTTATTGGAATTTCGTTAGGATGATCTGCTTGGCCACTGTCAAAATGAGAAATATTTTTTTTTAAAATATGGATTTTGCCTGGTGTAACCCTGTGTAAACGCAAGTAGGTTTTGGAGTGCATTCATCTGACAGTGGTCGAAATAAGGAAAGAAAACAAGCTACTGACAAAATCAGGTTGCCCGCCAGAATTTTTGGTTGCCCCCCCCCCCCCCCCCGAAATGTTCCAGTTTAAAGTTAATTCCGTGTAAATATTCAGCCTCTAATTGAAGTGTGAAGAGTGTTTTTTTTAGGGTTTGTACCACATTTATGATGTTCTAAAACTCATAGTAGACCTACATTTTGATGAACAAATAGAATCGGAAAGAGAATATTTTTAATTGGGCGAAATTTGGTTGTATAAATTGTGGAATTCGTGTGATATCTGGAAATTGTGGGAAGTGTTATAAAATATTGATCTTAATACATGTATTTAAATTAGATTTTTCAAGGCCTTAGACGGCATATCGAATGTTTATTTAAACTTAGAAATAATGGCAGTTTATAGGAGCCTTTCCCGCGGAAAATTCGTGGAGAATTAACATGGTTCCTGCGGTCATTAAATATCAGAAATTTTGAGTTTGGGGGACCTTAAAAGTCATAATTTTCGCTGTGGGTCAGTAAAAATTCAGCAATTTTCAATAGAAGCTCAGGTCCAGAAAGTTTGAATTTTATCATGACAGTACAATTTTCCTACAGTTTTACATTCGGTAAAATATCCTTAGAATACAGGAACTAAGAAGAGGAAGGCCTAAAAGCCTGAGATTTTGTGTGTCCAAGAATATGCCGAAGGCATTGAGAAATTTTTTAGCAAAATGACAGCTATTTTAGGGCATTCTGGTGATTTTGAAGATAGCCAGAACCAAATAATAACCACCGAATACTTAATCTTAATTAAAGATTACACATTAATTCAGTCTAGGCTCAAGGTACTTAGACCTATGAAATCTACATACTCGAAATTTTGCACAAGGAAGAAAACCTTTAAAACAAATAATAATCAATCGAAAATAAAAGTTTCTAAATCTAATCACTGACATACCATTCTTTATTTCATCGAGGTATTCAATATCATGGTGCAGTTTAGTAACCATTTACGAATCGTATGACAAAGTCTCCGACATTCGTAAAGACTTTTAAAACGTTACGATGCCTACGACCATGTCGTAATTTTGCGTGCAGCATCAGTGGTTGCAGTGCTCCCTTGGTCATAGGTGTCGTAATTTTTTGTCATAAATAAAGTTACGATGTCGCAGCCTACGACCTTTTTATGCACCTACCCCATTGTTGTTGTGAAACCGAAACTGTTGGTACTGGCACTAGCGTGGTGCCACTTGGAAGCATTTCACCACGCATTTGGACCAACTTCAGAGCTTTTTACATACACTTGGTAAGCATTAAGTTATGTAGAAAATTACGGTGGCAGGCGTATGCACAGTGCCTATGCTCCTATCTTTGAATCCTACCACCATGTATGGTAATTGTTTCTTCTCTCCCATCTGGAATATGATAACAGTCAGACAATTGATTGGGAGTTTTCGGAATATGTCGGTAATAGTAATAGGTGTCTTTTGCATATGAGTGGACCATACATCCTTCACCTACTGACTACTTGCAACAACTCACACATGTTTTCCGGCTCTGCTACTAACGTAGTCTGTTCACTTCAATGAGTTAAAATCGATGGCATAATTAAATCTAAATCTAAATCAATCCAAATTAATTAAATTAATGTCCAGTAAATACTACATGTTTCAACCCTCATTGGGTCTGTCTCAAGGGTTACATATCGATTGCAGACAGATATTTAGAATACCTTTTCATACGCCATGAGTAGGCTATATGTTCTGATATGCATGAAATATTAACTTAACTATAGTACCTTTTTCTATCCACGGTCAAATTCTTAACAATTGGAGTTCTTCTTTGTTGTAGCAAGTTCAATAGGCGCTGGTACATATATCACAGCAGTTAGGCACTCTTTTATCAACTACCTTCTTCATGACATTGCTTTTAATTATGAATGTCATGGGCAACTTGCATGAATAAGCACTTGGAGAGGTCGCCTTCTTGAATAAGAATAGCCACATGTTTTATTTGCTCACGGTCTATCACCCTCATCTCTACATCCAGGGCATGACATACTGCAATCCCCACTTTCCTCGAGTCACACGGGTGCAGGAATAGCGGGCGATTTTGGTATACTCGACAGTGAACACCCCTTCCATCTGCTGCCAAGTCCACAGCTTCTACAAATGTCCCATCATACAATGCAAATATGTTGTTCGGGCGGGAAAACTTAATGACAAAATTGGGCACCCACTTTTCCACAGGAAGTAATCCCTGTTCATGTCCCCGCCTTACAATCTGGGCCAGCACATTATGTCCCGACCGTACCACCTTTTTTACTTTGTACAGGTAAGACTAGAACATGAATGCTGAACAGTTGTCCAAGCCTCCATAGAGCCAAGCCTCCCTGGTCATATGGATGAGAGAGTGGACATTATACACCATAAATTGATAGGTGTACAACTGCTCTCCCCTCCTGACAAAGTATTTGAGCAGTTGGTGGGCAAAGTCATACAACTGGTCAGCCTTTTTCTCTCCTACCAGGAGCAAGATGGCCACATTTAGTGATAAGAAATGCTCATATTGCTCACGGGGCAAGATGTCTTTGAGTACGATTTTTCCGGTGTATAGTAAAAATTGCCTCAATTCTGTGGCTTTCCACCGGGGAAACTCATCCAGACATCTGGGCTTTCTGGCAAAGCAGCTAGGTATAAACCTCTTTAGACCCTGAAGCTTTTCACTCATGGTTGTCTTTTCCTGCCGACTCAGTTTGTAAGGACGGGGACCTTGTATCCACAGTAGCAGTAACCGTTTCATCACGCCCAGTACCACTTGATGCATGTAATCAATTGGGAACTGATCTATCATGTTAATTGGCAATTCGGTAAAGGGCGTTGGTCGGAGGTGATGCTGGGGATTGGCTTCTGTTCAGAACCTCTCATCATTGCGATGAAGTAAATCATCCACTTGCTGGTATGTCACCTTCCTATCCCACAAGCCCTTTTGTTCGCACTTGTCACAGCCATAGTAGCCTGAGACAAGCTTAACGCCCTTAACCATGGCACGTGCAGGGGCGTCACAAATAATACAGCGGATTTTTACTGACAGATGTACATCATCAGATACCTGGATTCCGTTTTGCAACAGGTCTTTCAGTTCTGTCACAGTGTCTTCAACGAAATCCAGGTTGTCCGGTTTTTTGGGCCCATAAGTAAATGCCACAGGAAAAACAACGGCTGGCTTCATGTTCACTATGGCTACTAGGATTGGCTTCGCTGCTCCTGAAAAGGGGTAAGCCATCAATGTTCAGTGATATCTCAAGTCCATCCACCTTCTCCCGCTTGGTTGCACAATACCTGAGGAAATGTCGTGCTAATTGTTTCCTGACCGAAAGAAAGGTATACTCCACCCCTGAGAGCTCAGTAATTGTATAGTCCGTGGGCGTTTTCATGAGAGTCTGTGTGGTCAGAGGGAGTTTGTTCATCCCTTCGGCTCGCCACATTTTTAACATATCATCAGCAGCATTATGGTTGACATTGTATTCAATAACCCATTGCCGAAATTTATCGGCCAGACTCTCTATTTCTTGTTGATCATCATCATCATCGGATATATCAAACTCAAAGGAGTCGATCTCCCCCCATATCCTATTTCTTTCATCTTGTTCAGCTAGGGCAATTTGGTCAATTTCAACATTATCCCTTGTAGGAAGAGGCATTGGTGCAGGCATTGGTGCAACGTCCAAAACATCTGTGCAGGGCATACGGTCATCCTCCGATGAATCGGTATCACATATATTTTCTGCCGATGTGGATGATCTACAGGCTATGGCCTCGGAAATCACACTTATTGCATATTTGCCTCTAGCCCAGCCAGACTTATAAGAGCGTCTGCCGCCCGGCATCTTCCTGCAGATATATTTTAACAAATGTTCGATCACTACATCCTAATATTTCCCTAATCGAACTTGATATGGAGCGGGACAGAATCAAGAGTAATTTTTAACATTTGAGGCGAGAGGCTTTCCCTTCTTTTGAATGGCCTCTCTCAACTTTGGGCCTAGACTGAATTTTACTTCACTGGAATTAAACTAAATTATAAGTCACAAAAATTTTCACAATGGCCATCGTGAACTACTGTGAGACCTTGCATATATAGCTGAAACTTTCACAACCTGACAATAACACCACTTGGGTACAACCCAATACGATCCAAAAGAGTGCTATCCTTTTTTCTATGAGGAGAGATCTACTAAGAGTCCAATATGGAAGAATATTTATTTCCCAGAATGTCAGGAGAGGCTGACGGTTAAATTTTACTTTTATTCACCTTTCACAACTTTAGGATTTTACCACATCAACACCAGTCAATGTACAAGAGATTTTTTGTTTCCGCTATGTATATGTCAAAAGTGCTTTACTTAAAAGACATACATGTCTTATTTATAATATTCTTATCAATCTTGTTTCCAAACTTGATCAGTCTAATTACGAAATGTCAGACAGTGTGAAGAGAGAAAAGTAAATACTACATGGAAGGCGATATGAAGTTTGTATCTTTATCATCATTATGGTTTCTATTACTGACCTATAATGCCTTGCCAGATAAGCGTTGGGCGACTTATCAGCCTGTTTCCTGTGGGAACAGAGGTGGGTGAAGATCAACACCAACTTCTACTAATTTCTCATGACATGGGCCTTTGTCTGGATGCGAATAAATTATCATGAGCCAAATCAGTGTGTCGCCTGAGAAATTTACAAATTTTCCTTCCAAATGGATAGATATGATAGACCCTAGACTCATAGAGGCAGTTTATATGAATTATCCTGAAAGCATACTTTCCTTTTCATCTATCTTCATTTTACTATGTCAGCATATGAATAAACGTCTTTATATATATTTGGACCACGCAGCTCATAAAACCTGTAATTAACCACTCTAGATGGCCGTTGTTTATATTTGTACAGACCAAGCCTCACCTTGATGACACTGACACAAATAGACACTGATATGACTAATGATTAATAATTGCCAATATTCATACATATTGCGCTCTTCTATACTGATATTCCCTGTGTTTCAACCATTATTATGATAGTCAAATTTTCTTTTTACCATATCTAGAACTCAAGTTACAGGTAAAATGCTTTGGAAGACTTTATTTCTTCTCAAGATCTAGAAATCAGCGATTAAGGTAGCCACAGAAACCAGACTAAAAGTCTGCACTTTATGATTATGTATGGAATAATCACATGCAACTCTTATGTAAAAGAATTCACATGCATTATTTTTGGTGATCTAAAGTATAAGATAAGAAAATGTTTTATTTGTCCAAAAGTGTTCGATATTACATAGGTAAAGGAGACAAATGGGTCGACATGTCTTCATGAAATTAGCATTCCATTTCTACCGACAGTTACCTTAATTTTGAATGTGCCCTGTACTAGACTGAGAAAAATGATAAATAAATGATAAAGATATGGTATACCCAGGGAGAAGCGAACGTTCACGCACACCAGATAAACGTTTGTTGAACAGTTGTTTGGGGTTCTGTGCATTTGCAAATGTTCATGTAACGTTTCCCTCGTTTGTCTACCGTTTGCGTTGGTGGGGGGAACCGTGAATGTCCACAAACAAAAAATAAACGTTCATTGAACAGTTGTTTAGCGTTTTGTGTATTTTCAAATGAAACCTAAGTCCCAATCCCCATGACATACATGTGACATAGCCGTTGGATTACCATGGGTTCTCAGCTAGACACAAACTTATATTAGAGGTAAGATCTTGATATTGCATTGACATCTTATCCATCCTACAATGCAGGGTAGTCTATGAATAGGATGTGAATAAGTAGGATCATCTGCAGTGTGTGTTTAATTTGTGTATGTAACAGATTTCTCCATTGTACCATTTGAACTGCAAGGACGCATGCAGCCAAATGTAAAATGGCGGCAGGTTCAAAATCTGCAGTGGAAGAGGGTAGCGTCGCCGCCGTCGCCGCAATGTTGCCGCATTTTCCAAAGCTTACAGAAGACGAACCACTGATCTCACAAACTTGTATTATATCTCAAACAAACCGGAAATATGTCAGCATCATGGAGGAGTGAGATCATCAAAATCCGTTAAGATCTTGGAATGCAGCGATCAATAGTATAAGACTATGTTTATCCACAGCCAGTCAGTGAGTATACTAATGATTCGCCCGGCCTGACGTCCTCCCGTTTGCCTTATAGATACATATGAAATAGGCCTTGTTTTTATGTGCAACTTATTTCCTTAGTAGGCGTACATATATATCATAATGAGGTATAACAACATTTAAAAAGGACCGTTTGTATAACGTTTATTGCTCGTTTGCACACCTCCTGATCGTTTGCAAACGTTTGTTCAATGTTTGCATACAAACGATGATTGTCCTCACTCAATGTTCATGCACTGTGCGTTCACTGTTTGGGTACCGTTTGCAAACAGTTATATCCAAACGTTACACAAACGTTCAAAGAACGTTACATTTCTCCCTGGGTAATAAAGTAAAAGAGACAGTCTATATATATCAGAACGATCGTAAGGCTATACAACAGTAAGTCATTTGGAGTACTTATCATATCTCAAACTCAAAACTCTTTTGAGATTCGATAATAGTTAATCAAGACATTTTTTAACCAACTGGTTATATTTTAGTATGGCGTTGGATACTTCCAAAAGTGTTTCCCATTTTCGTCAAAGTGGGACCTTTGATTTAATCAGGAGGTCGTATTTTGTCACTGTACTGCGAGGTATCAAGGAATGAAGATTTACCAGTTGAGATGAAAATTACATCGTATGGAAATGGAAATACTATGCTTATATCTGATCAAGATGATACCAGGTGTAGCTTACATTTTTATGCAAAGCTTAATGTCACTGAGTCTGTAGGGCCTAGAGCATCTGATCGGGGTGTGGGGAAGGGTCATTAACTCATGTGGGGGCCAACAGGAGGACGTGAGAAGAGATAAATATCAGTGGCAATAGCTAGGCGTCTCCGGTCCTGTTTTGTCCCTAAATTGCCCTTGTAACCAACAATCCTAACAGCAGATAGATGTGTGGTATAATTGATGAACGGACTGTGTATCATGGCCATATAACCGGAAGTCAAAGCAACCTTGGTTACCGCGGGTTATTTGAAATCGGGACCTCGTCAGTTTGTCAGTCGGCATTGAAGCAGCTAACAGGCCAGATCCAGAAGAAGAAAATTTTTTTTTTCGGATTTCACTTACCTTGGGATATGAGCAAGGTAGAGGTACCGGTTATCAACTGTAGTACGTGTTTATCCAGATGTGTGTGGCACCAGAGGGATATCGTCACAATTTGATGGGAATGAAGGGAAGTCTTGGGCTATGGAATGTTTTTGTACGTTGACATTGCCCACCATCCCACCCACCTGCCGTCGCTAGTAGCATTAAAATCGTTTCGTTTTTGTGTTAAAGTGGCTAAGATCGCTGAGAATAAAAATCGGGATTTGTGTAAAATATAACAAGAATTTGATTTAGGCTATGCCAGGTGTTGTCAAACATATTTCGAATTGTTTCTATCTATCCTGGACTGCTTTTTATTACGTTTAGTTCATGGAGATGAGTACGGCGAAGGACTGACATGGTTTCATTTTGAAACGGCAGTAACTTAGTGAGAATGACGCACTGACACAGGACGTCAGAAAATTGACGCAAACCTCCGCGGCAGGAACCTTGCTTATATCTGTTTGTTGTCTCTATTTAAACCTATATAAACTTCTATAAAATACTTCCAATATGCAAATTTTCGGTAAGAAATGCATCCCACAGGCTTTGTGCAGATCAAATACGCATTATATATGCATCCAGTGAGATCGAGTAGTTACGGTATAGCTTTGTTTACATAATGACGTTCCCTCTGACAATGCGTCAATGACGGCCGTCACGGAATGCGTGTGCGTCATTGGTACTTGCGTAACGGCCTCGCTGCACCAGAGTTATTTTGGTCTGGCAGACCAATATAATTTTCAACAGAAAGGTTAGGAAAATAACTCACAAATATGCGTTTATATGATCAAATATGGAAAGCCATGGGTAAAGGGAGTCTATTGTATTCAATGACATTAACTTTGACCAAACTCTCATAAATGAGTTCTGTGATCGGCAAGTGCCACTTTAAATTCGTGCGGGAATCATCGCGGATATGCGATGGTCCCCGCACATATGAGCTTTGTTTACAAGCGTGTTACTGAAGTTACACGAGTAGGCTACGGCCGAGTGCGAGGAAGAAGGGTTAGCCCCTTCAACCCCAGCCTCCCCAGGGGAATTTGGGGGTAAATTTCCTACAATTTATATGCATATATCTGAATAAAAAATATAATTTAACACTTTCTTTCACCATAAGATATATATATCACCTTGAAGCACTTTCCATAGAGATCCCGTATTTGAAATGGTTATGTACTAAAAATCGGTTACCATGGCAACGCATTATTTTGTTAAGATAATTAGTTTATTTTTAGTTTCATTCAAATATTCTTTAATATATGATTTAGATATTGTTGGGTCTAGATTGGTTATGTCACTAGGAACATTTTGATACCAAACACATCATGGGAATCCTAAAGGTTACCTTGGAAACATCATTCAATAATACCTACCTCTATAGGGTTTACCAGAATACCATTATAGAGAAGGTATGAAAATAGATACCCCTATATTCAATTTGACGATTTTCCTACTTAATGGGGATTTTTCGATTGTTTGTGTTGCTCAAGTCAATCTAAATGATTCCCCTATTAAATTAAGTTGGTTTTTACAACATTTTATGAGTCTGTTACCATAGCAACCAAATGAAAACACATGAATTAGAAAATTAAAGAAATTTTCTATTTTTGGTCGCCATGGTAACAGAACTACCCCAATTTAAAAATGAATTATATTTCTGAATTCTCCGTCTCGAGACCTTTCTTCTGATACCACACTTGCCTATATCAGGAGATTTCTGAAAAATCATTATTTTTCTGGGAGAAATTAGCCTAGGGTATATGGCCTAAGTCGTTTCCATGGTTACCATTGACAGACACAGAGAAAAATGGATTCGTACAACTAATTTTTATATGCCAGGCAAGAATTGAGAGTTTCAGCAAATTTGGCTGAATGTTTTAATGGAAATTATTCATTTCAATTTACAAATAATTTTGTGTGAAAATTGATGTATTTTATCAAAATCTGTTTCCATGGAAACGGTTTTTCTAGTAGAGCTATATTTTTTCTTTAGGAATATCAAGGCATCAAAGACCTTCAAATCTAATGTTTTTGTGAAGACAAATTCCTCAAAATAACTTAATACAAACAGGAAAAGTGACAAAAATAAGCCCTTAATTGTTACATTGTTTCTATGGTTACCATTCTATTCCCCTTGAGTTGCCATGGAAATAAATACTAGAGAATTAATTTCCATGACGTATGCGTTATAGTGATACTAAATACTCCATAATACATAGTTACCCCAAATTTCTATGACCTTGTCAAGTTTGGTCAAATTTGCCCAAATGGGCAAAAAGGGGCAACATTTGCCCACATGGGGCTGGCAACAATTGTTGCCAGTGGGGGTGAAGGGGTTAGGCTAAGCATTGGAAGCTGGTAGACATGCATTGGGAAATCAGGGTATGTGCATTACGAGTACAATATAGACACTATGAACCCTGACTTTTTCCTTCTCAAACATGTTAAGGATGACAAATCCGTAATTCTTTTTTCCCGTCGACTGCGAAAACATACGAAATCGGGTGAAGTAGCCAACTTTCCTAGTCCAATTTCGCCGCTCCGAGTACCGGTGGCGCGTCCTGTTGTCAAAGGGGAGAATTAGGCAATCTCTTGGATAGCCACTGGCGCCTCGTCGTCCAGGCATCCCAGGCCTAGTTGTACTTATCTTGCCACCATAAAGAGAAGGAGAGAAGCTGCATTCAACGCTGGTTGGCCGACTCTCAATATAATGGAGACGTCTCGAGTTGCCAAGATTTTAAATATGAAAGAGGATGAGATTCCCGATCCATCTACCTCTGGTTACTTAGATTTGCTGGAGAAAGCATTGGAAGTGGTATCCAAACAGAAGCAAGACTCGGAGAAGAAAGCGGAATTGTCCAGGAAAATCTCCGAGGCCGAACGGGCCTTACGTGATATGTCTGTGTCGTCTTCACCCAGTTCAACTCCCAGTGGTTACATGGTTTCAACGCCGGCTCTCCTCGCTCGCACAGCCGTGTGGGCTCCTCGATCACCCGCCATCTTGATCTGGGTAAGCTGAGACCAGGTTTTCATCTAGACCCCCCTCGTCCGTACGATGAACTCTCTTACAAAGATATGATGTGTGGTTGTATGTCAGTTCTCAACTACCTTTGTGAGGCAGAGTGTCCCATCGATGGCTATATCCAACATCTGCAATTTATCACGTACAAGGCCCATCGCCAAGCCTTCGTTGAGGAGGCTATTGTTCGTTATGAAAATGCTGCCACTACCAGAGTCATCGAGGGAAAAGTTTCGGATTGGTCTGGGGTGGATTCTTGGGCTGAATCCATGTTTCTGGGAGCAGAAAACACTACGGCGATTCGCAACTTGACTCGCCGTGATTATCGTGGCAGCCATCTTAAACGGAAGTCGTACCCTGCCAAAAACCGGGGGCCTATGTACAACATCGACAGCTGGCCTTCGGAGATTTGTTGGAAATGGAATGATGATACTTGCCAACGATCTAATTGTTTTTATGAACATAGCAGATGTGGGCTTTGTAATGGTGCTCACAAAGCTAAAGTTTGTAAGATCCAATTGGATTGGGAAGCTAACGCCATTGCGACACCTACTTCCGGCGAGAACCCATCGACGACTTCCGCTATTTGACAAGATGGCGGACTGGAACACGATTCGACAACTTTGACAGCCGCAAATGTCTCTGAGTATGTTATTCCTCAACCTTTTACTGACAGTCCAATCATTGATAGGACTCTACTGCGGATACAATTAGTGAAGTGTCGACCGGCCACCTTGATGTGGTTGCTTGTCTGTGTGTGGTGTTTGGTATCAAGGGGTGGGGGTTGGGGGTAGATGTGGTCTTGTTTTATTGGTGATAAATTTAACCACCCTCTGAGGGGATGCATGCGGAAAGAGTGCAAGCTAGGAGATAAAGTTGTTTGGCTTCATTGGTGTACCCTATAAATTGGTTATGGTTTAAGTCGACAACATTAATTTCTTAAAACGATTTGTAAAAAATATCCAAGCCAAGCCACTCCCTGCCGTAGTACTGACTCAGGCTTCAGGCTTGTGCCCTGCAGTGACATAGCCCCGGATATAGCTTGATATAGTCCAATATATCTCACACAGTAATCACTGACACCCAAAGCACATACTCATATACTACAGTTGTATTTCTTATCATCCTGTGTCATAGGCCCTGTTTAGTTGAAACAGTTTCGGTGAAATTTCAAATAATAGCATTGATATGATTCAAACTACATGAACATCTATAAGTGAGCCCTGTCCCCTACCCCACCCCACCCCCACACACGCACACGTAGAGCTATAGATATGGACCGCACCCGCGTTCCCAAATTCTCCGGAAAAGAGTAACATTTTGGCTAGCAATCTCCAGCCAGAGAATCTAAAAGAAAATGTGTCCATTTTGCTTGTGGGCCCGGAGAAAAACAAAAAAGGGTACTTATTTAACTAGCCCAGAGATAATCTTAAAAAGGGGTCTTTAAAGCCAGCCCATAACTTAATTAAACATTGTAGGTCACCAACATTGAGGCTCAAAATAACGTCCCCACCCTTTTAATATATGGAAATAAGCTGTAGAAAAAAGAGAACAATGCCATCAAAATCATTGAATAGGGGGGGTCTAAAATTATGGTATTTCCTGAGATAAGGGGGTGTTTTTGAGATTAGGGAATGAGCATTGGTGTCGACCTAATATGAGGGTGCCGGGCAGTGAGCTAAGGGACATGTAGGGAGTGGAGTACCGTGAGCAGTCACTTTTGCATCCACTTGAGTTCCTGCGCACAAATTAGTGGTTGGTGACGTCAGCCTAAAAGGGTATATATGCTACTGTGGGTTGTGCTTGATTTACTAGTCCAATGCATTCAGGAAATTAACTCTGCTAAGCGATTATTGAGCACTTTCATTCTCCCTCGATCCCTCCCCTAGTCACTTTTCATTCTCCAGGATATTGATGCCAATTAAAATAATCAAAACATTCACAAACAATTGTTTTGGGAGAAAACGCATGTACAATTAATAGCGTTTCAAACATAGTATACTGGATTTGGTCCATTTCTTATCCTTTAGAATAAATATTGGCCTTTTAAACAAGTGAGAGAAAAAAACTCTAGTGGCTTGCATTGGAGGAGGATATATTGAGTTGGAGGGGCAATTTTTTCTACTTGTGTCCACATCTACTTGTGCCCTGACTTGAATAGCTATATGGCAGTGGCAGTGTCAAGTCTACAAAGACACTGGCCGGTCACAATTAGTCACTGCAGCGGTGGGCAGAGTTTTCACAGGGATTGCTCCGTTGCATGTTAGCATAGCTCTCTCTGAATGGGTGGCGTTTGGCTGCTGGAGTCCTTCTATCTTTTCTAGAGTGTTTTGACGCCCTTTTCCTTTTCTTATGCCTCTTAGGAGAGGGCGAGCGAGAGGAAGAAGTGGAGTCAGTAGATAAGTCAGAGGACGAGGACTCACTGGAAGAGTCCGAAGGTGGAGCGGCGTGCTTACGGTGCTTGGAGCGTCGCCCCCCGGAGTGACCACGTTCGCTGGAGGACGCTTGACCACGAGGCAGATGGCGGTGCCTGGCTTTTGGTGTGGCATTAGCTTTCGATGTTTCGACCAGGGTGTCACAGAGACTGGCGACTACGCTGGAAAGCTGTTTTTTGGCGGTGTGAGGCTTCTTTGGACCTTTTGGAGTCTTAAATTCACGGTCAGGAGAGTGTTGGGGAGGGTTTTCGGGGCCCTGACCTTCCTCCTCCTCCTCGGACGAGTCCTCCTCGAAGATGGTCTCCATGCGGCCTTGTGTTACTGGCTTCCTTGCTCTGGATTTCTTCTTTGCCTTAGATTTTTTGGCGTCCTTTTCAGGGTCTGCCATTGCTGAGTAGTTAACCTTAGGCTGATCACTAGTCTTTCGAGGGGAGAAGAGGTGTCCGACGCCGGACATTACAGGGCACCCGCACCAAATTTTACTCCGGTCCTCTCTCCTGTGTGTGTGGCAGCAGAATGGGAAGAGAGAGGGGAAGTGACCAGTGGCCTGGAGGGAAGTGTAGATTATGTAACCTCCTCCACTTCCTGTAGTGGTGTCCACGTTCGCCCTGCTGTCTGCTACTCAATGAGGAGGAATTATCGCAAGCGACAATCCCTACCACATTTTTCTGAGCTGATTTACAGTGTCGAGGCTATCGATGGTGTTTATTTTTTTATATAATATTTATAGGTGATTTATGTCATATTAATAGGTGATGCCATTTGGTACCATTACCCACACAACACTATTTATGACACAATTTGGAATAATAAAGGGAAAGATTGATAATTGTGTATTGTTAATGTCGCTAAAGATAGATGTGTTTTAGACTCAGTTCGATGGTGGTTTTAAATAGCCATTAGAGTATATTTTCGATTATTTCTGATCGTTCAAATTGGCTTCACATGTGCGGGGACAAGGGCTGCCGCCTGTCGGGGAAAAAATCAACTCGCTGTGAGAAAGTATTGATAAAGTTGCGTTTCACATAGGCGGTGACAAGGGCTGCCGCCTGGTGGGAGAAAAATTAAAGACCCACTGACACGTAGAACACAACTTCAGTGAAATGAGTAGATATTTGGTATATGAAAAGTGACCCACAGTTGTTTTTTGAAAATTCCTAATAGTAAGTGAGTATAGACGCGATTTGTGTCCCCAGTCACCTCGGGACTGTGAGTGCAGCTGGTGGAGGTGTTGATTACCCTGTGACGTCACCGGTGGAACTCGTTCCCGGCGTGTACTAGCTAGTTTCAATGAGAGACACACTAACTCACATTGGTTACTGTGATGTGTTGAGTTATTCAGTATTCAGGTATATTGCACTTATTATATATAGTGTATGATGATGGTGCTTAAACTATTCTGACGAAATATATCTAGATAAAATGTAATTTCTGTACTGAATAGAAGGAAATCCATAGTTTGACAATGCATGAAAAGAACATGTTGAAGGTTTTGCATTTTTTGTTAGTTTCTTTAAAGATTGACCTTCATCTCGTGCTATACTTGTAGTGAATAGTTCCCTATTTTATAAAGAACTTGTGTTAAAAGATTCAAGAGATTAGATTTGAGGTATGATTTTAACAAGTGTTGTATTTTACTAGGGTATATCGGGATGTATAGCTCTGGTTCAAAAGATCCAACAAGACAGACGATTGCATGGAGTATAATACCCATACCTTGGTAAATAAACTCATATCAGCCGATGAGAAATTTTGTATAAAATTATGAGCAATTCAAATTGCTATCCAGGGCTGAAAGCTCATAATATTTCTAACAATCTCCCTGCCCTACATTCTCCCGACCGAATGACCTCCCCACCAACATTTCTCCCGCCTATTTCTGTATTCTTCATGATGCATTGCAAGGAGATCCTGGACTTCTGTCATCATATCGTGAAAACAATTCTTGTTTAATAATTGTCCAAGACTTGGCAAAATATACACTTTCCAAAGGGTCTTAACGTTAGGTTATGTATTACTTGGGATACCTGTATTACAGAGTATTTTATTTTATCTCTTACCTAATATTCAATGACAATGATCATTCTTTAGTATACAACTTGAAATTATCAGACTGGAAAGCTGGAATATTTGTGCATTCGAATATTCAGTTTTTAAAAATATATTTTTACCCAAGTAAAATTGATCTAATATATAATGTACTATGTGTACTATGTAATGTACTATGTGTCGGATATCCATTTAATGCAACAGTTAAATGTACTTTTGATAGAATAAAATGGCCTTATTATGCTACCTGCCAGTATATGTGCACATGAGAATTGTGATTTTTCTTCAAAATTGGTAAAATTTATATTTTCTTCCAAAGTGAAATCGATCTAATATATAATTCACATACATGTGACAATAACAATCAAATCCACCCAATACTATTCTTTTTATTCATTCCCATCAAATAATAGAACTATATTGCTGTGTTTGACATGATGTATTTTATGGTCAATTCCCACTCAACTGGTACAAATAAATTGAACAGTGAGGTTTTCCGTGTATACATGAGAATTTCAGCAAAATTTCATATTTGCTTGGCGTCTAGACAAATTAATAGTTTATCGATTTATTGGCGGTCACTGACCCTCTGCATATACATATAATTATAACCCATTATATTTAGAATATATGCAAAGATAAACATTCATACCTCCTCACTTTCTTATAAAGTTGACTTGGATATTTATATTGGTTGTTCATCAGCTTTATATTAAAGATCAAGGGGCGAAGGGGCCCCTGCTATGGCAACATTTGTATTCCCACCTATTTCCCTAGTTTCCTTAACCCCTCTGTAGAGCTGGGAAGAATTAGCAGAATATTGCTCCATGGGTACAATGGATGTACTGATCATAGACAATGTTATTACTAATTTTGGTGTGATTTCCAGTTTTCCTAGGCCTATATGTTCCAAATCAAAACAACATAATATTTCTGAATAATGAGTTTTATCCCGAAATTACTGGTTACTATTTTAAAGTAGGCGAGTACTTCTCCCAATAGGGTGTCATTTGGTTTACCAACCTAGGTTTTTGGGATTATCACACAGAATTATAACAATTTTATTTGAATTCTTTGGCAAAAATAAGGCTGTAGGAACCCCACTTTCAAAGCTCTTATGCCAGAATCTTTGCCGCCATTGTGATAGAAGAGCTTTTTCAGGCTAGTAAATATGTAATGATTATATGGAATATGAATATAATACGCAACCTGATTTAGAAAATATATCAATCCTGCTGAAGAAAAATGGTTTCTACATATGCACACATGTTCATTATTATGAAAAAACACAATATTCATGTTATTATACATTTAAACTGATCTAGAATTGGAAAATATTGTTTTGGAATATCTGTGTCGCATTACGACATCTATATTAGCTTCAAAATAATATATCTCTAATATTCTTTCTATAGAAACATATGGAATTTCGACCTTCCTCATAATTGCTTAGGCATGCTTGAATTCGGGGGAAAATATAAATATGATTAAATATTTATGTAGTTAAAGTGAGGTGAGCTTGTGTAGTAATGTCGCCGTTATGCTATAGTGTTGCCATCATGCCATAATTAATACAGATAAAGAGACCCTCCTATTTAAACACAGTAAGTGTATAATAATATAATGGATATCTTTACAAAATCAACTCATATCATACTCAATATCAAGCTTCTGGTTAAAACCAGGCCCCTATTTGATGGCCAACATCCATTCTTTATCTCTGACTTTTCATTTAATTTTGCTAGCCGTAGTAGCGGGTAATTTCAATTCAATTCAATCCAAGTATTCTTTATTTTGCTGATCTTGTTGC
Source organism: Sthenelais limicola (assembly GCA_942159475.1). Taxonomy (NCBI): domain Eukaryota; kingdom Metazoa; phylum Annelida; class Polychaeta; order Phyllodocida; family Sigalionidae; genus Sthenelais; species Sthenelais limicola. The sequence goes on along the minus strand of OW804096.1, from coordinate 89,928,533 downwards.
ACATAGGTAGCTCGATGTCTGGTTGATACAAAAATTAAATTCCTGATTAGCCAGGTCTTCCAACGAATGCTTAAAATTTACCCCAATCTTACACTAAAATGATTTGATTAATCAGGTTTAATATGGCTGAAATAAGGCAGAATAATAGAGAAAATATAGGTATCTGAAGTATAGGTTTAGGAATCGAAATATTTCCCCCAGCCTCCCCAAACTTTGTCTGCATTTTACTGATATTCCCTGCCATACGTACACCAAAGATTGTAGAGATTCAACGATTTATTTTTTTTTAAATGCTGAAATCAAATGATGCCCCTTTGGTAGAATTACTCAGGTATTAATGTTAATGATCTATGAAAACTAAATGCATCATGGGAATGGTAGGGCACTGTGCTATGAACATTATGTAAAACACATTGATATTGACATTAGAGCACCGATAAATATCCCATGCTGAACATGATATGTTTGCTATAAATTTTACACTGTACCATACATTGTATTGGATTATACAAGCTCAGGAAGTTGGTGCATTAAGGTTTTGTGAAATAGTTTGGTCATTAAGTATATTTGATATGTTGAGATATGCTTTGATATAATTAATTAAACGATCTACTTCATAAACTGTTTACAATATTGATGTTAGTGGGCCGATTTAGAGTTTTCCTAGAAATGAAACATTTTAGATGGGCATATCTTCTATGGAAAGAGATTTGAATTTCTGTCAATAATCGTTAAAATTGTAGGTAATATACATGTGTTACCTCTGTGTCAAATTGAAAGTAGCAAAGTTTACCGTATCCATGCACAGATCTGTACACACAAAACTAGCCCTTACGCTGTGTGACCGGGAGGAGTGGTAGGGTACAGGAGGTGACTGTTCCACCGGTGACGTCACCGCGCCGCTGTACCATCGGCGGGTGGAGAGATGAGTGAGTCCCAAATCGGGGGTGTTCATGGGGCTCTAACTTTAAAACCGCTGGACATACAAACTTAATATTTCAGATCTGGTATCATGGTTAGGCCAGCTATCATACAAGGGGGGCAAAATTACATACTATTTCACGTGTCAGTGGGTCTTTAAATAGCCACTAATGACTGGTGTGCCACCTAGTAGATAGATTCAGTATACACGCACGTACATGCTATGTATGTAATAAATTGCAACTATATATATGTGTATTAATTCCAATTTGCTGTTGAAATATTTTTTATTTAACAATTGTGAAGTTGATCATAAGGATGTGCTGAGTGGCGAATATGGATGCACTGCGTGCATGGTCAGTTTTTGGTCAATGAAGTGGAAGATTTTAGGCTATATATAGCTATATATTTTACATAAATTATAAGCGCACGCGATGAGGACATTCAAATTACAGATTGCTGACTGGCTCACTTATGCCCTGTACTACAAAACTTACAAAAGAGCCTGTCTTTGCACACATTTATGTAAACAAATTTTATTTGATAAAATTGTACAATTCGCTGAAAATTGTACAATATGTGTTGAATTTTTTAAACTAGCATTCGATCATTAATTGATATTAAATGATCGCGTATAAATAAGTAAAATAATATGTCTTCTCATCGTTAATTAGATTGGCATAATCGGGATAGTGATTCGCTTTAGTTAAAAATGATATTTGCTATTTCCCTGATTTGTCTGCTAACTTGACCACAATCGAACGTTGAACCAACGGCAAGGGAAAAGCATCAATAATTAGAAAAGCAAGTTAACGTTTATCTCATGTTAAAACAAAAACATTAATTCAACGTTTTTGAATTGACGTCATAATAACGTCAATTCAAAAACGTCAATTTTATAGTTTATCATTACGTAATGCCCACCCATTTGACGTCAAATTGAGGTCAATAAAACGACGTCAATTGAACATCAAACATATAACGTCATATTAACATTATTTAATCAACGTCAATTTAACCGTAATCCCATGACGTCATATTAACATTATTTCATTGACGTTAATTTAACAGCACCTATTTGACGTCATATTAACATTATTTCATTGACGTTAATTTAACAGCACCTATTTGACGTCTAAAGCCGCTTATCCACTTACACGATTGTCGGTCACTTTGGGGTGACCGACAATCGGTCACCTCATGTGACCGACAATCGTGTAAGTGGATACCGGGTCACCGACAATCGGTCACCTGGTCACCGACAATCGGTCACTTGCTCCTGACAATCGGTGACCCCTCCCGACGATTACTAAATTTTAGTAATCGTCGGGAGGGGTCCCGATTGTCGGGACCCCTAAATTTTTGTTGGGTCCCCTAAATTATTTATTTATTCAGTTTAAATGGCCATATTAGTGGGGCTGGTGATGTGGATGAACCTCCTGTTCATTCCCCTTCCCTTCTGTGAAGTTTAGGGTGTATTTTTACATTTATTTTTATCGTTTAAATTGATTTATTTAGAATTATTGCCATTTTTACTGAATATTTCGATTTGTGCGTGGTTTGCGGGTCCCTGATTCTGGTGAATAGTGTGGAGTTAAGTTTTACATTTATTAAGTATTTTCTTGTTAATATAATATTTCTATCGCCATGCAATATTAGATTATATGGAGATCATCATTCAGACACTCTTTATATACCGGTATATAGGCTTATTTCTACCATCAGTATCCATATTATGAAATCTTTCTCAAATATCAAGGAATCTAGAGCCCAAATCAGACTTACCAGACCCCCCCCCCCCCCCATATTACCTTTTCAGAAACTCATCGTTTTTAGCGTTTGCAGACATAAGAGCGGCCGTCACAGCCAACTAGTGGCTCTATATCACTGCATTTTCTTGTATTGTTGCTATTATTCCTGATCAATCTCCATATTATTTATTATTGATATGTATGCCTACCTTCGCCACAAGTATTAGTTAAATCATTAATCCGAATAGGCCACATGGAGACTGTACTTATATTATTGTTGCTATTGTTGTTTTGTTTTAAATGTTTTTATTCAGCCAGAGACATTATGTTGTTATAAACTTTTCTCAGTTATAGCTGGTGGAAAAAATTATTAGCATTAATAGAGTCGTACATCAAGATAAATGTAGATAATATGGTAATTTAGATTAGAATGAAAAAAGAAAAAGAATAGTCAGATCCTACAGACGTAATTAAAGTTTAGAAAAATGATAAAAAATAAAATAATACAAATATAAGAAAATATAAGAACCTTCACCAGGGTATAAACATCAATATACCATAGACAAAAGAGCATCACATACAGTAGAACGACTAAACATACCAAAAAACATGCAAAAGTGAGTCAGAAGCAATTCATATCAATATCAATACCAGAGACAACGACAACTGATGTGGCTAGATCAAGTGCTCAGGCTCTGGAATTTTCCAGATGTTTAAGGTATTATTGTAGGATTTTATACAAACTTTCTTTACCTCCCTTTTAAAAATTAAGGTATCATCAAGAGTCTTTACTAAAATCGATAGAGAGTTCCAATAAGAATTTATACGTCCAAACAGGCTCTTCCGGATTTTTTTCTTTCCTCCAGGGCATAATAGGGAGTCTAACATCTCTCATATTATATCTATGACGAGGTAAATTATCAACAATGTTATTACAAGAATAAAAAATAGTTAGAAATCTCTGCAAACGCCTAAAACAATCTCGATCTCCATATTATTTAACATTGATATATACCTTCGCCACGATAATTAGTTATATCATTATACACAAAGAACATATATGGAAATATATCAAAATATGACATATAGATCACATATTTAGTCTGTTTGAGCAGAGCTATCCCTAATAATCGCCGCCTGGTACACGATTATCGTACAGGTGGATACCGGGGACCGACAATCGGTCACCCCTAGGTGACTGACAATCGGTGACCAAATGAGCAATTTTTAGTCGTACAAGTAAATACAGGGAACCGACGGGAATCGACGAAGGTGACCGACGATGGTAGGGAACGGATTGTCGGTCACCTTTGTCGGTCGTTGATTGTCGTGTAATGGGCCGCTTCCACAGGTCGGAATAACCTTACGTCCAAATCGGTTTTAATAAGAAACCAAGCACATCGGTTTTCATAGGTTTCCATAGGTTTATCACTATTCCTACCGATCCGAACCTACACATTTTGGTCTGTTCAACTGCTCGGATCGGAATGGAATGCAACGTCGGTGCATGAAAAAAACGATCCGAACCGATGAGAATTGAACCGGTCAGATTATCGTTTTTAGCCCTTCGGTTCGCTCGGTTTGCCTTAAATATTCCGATGGTGCTATTCCGTTCCGATTGGGGCCGAACAGGACCGATGCCATGTCACCAACAGGTCGGAATTAATGATCGGTTTTTAGAATAAAACCGAACCGAACCGACAGCTGTATCACCAACAGGTCGGAATTAATGATCGGATTTTGGAAAACCGATTGAGACGTAAGGCTTATTCCGACCAGTGGAAGGGGCCCATAAGTGGATAAGCCATTATATTAACATCAATCGGTCAACGTGGATCAACCTACTGTTAGTTTGATGTCACATCAACGTTTATTGAATAACATCATTCAACAAACGTTAACTTCACGGTATATTAACGTTTTTGGCTCAACGTTATTGAATATTCATTTGACATAATATTGAGGGTTGATCGAGGGTTGAGCAACGTTTTTTCCTACCTAGTAGGCTACCTGGGATATTGTCCCCCGTTTTTTATTTTGAGATACCGAACTTTGAAGTGCTGTAATTCAAAAATGAGTTCCTGACCCATTCATGTTCTTCCACTTTTAATGACCCGAAACACTTCAAGAATGGCAAAGTTTCAGAAAAATTATATTCATTTTAATATTCCACTATAATAGGCTACATAGTAGGCTAGCGTTTGTCTTTAAAGTTTAAATGTTGACTCGTTGGTTACAGCTTAGTTAGAGGTTTCAGTCAATTAAAGTTGCGTAGCGTGCCCCAAAAGTTCATGGGCGTATTAAAAGCAACACTTGGCATTTGGTTGGTTTGCCTTTTGGTTTGAACGTTTCAACTGAAACTCCATAGGCTAGGCCTATACACGGTACGCCACGGGTGGAGCCTCAGCCCCGCGCATGTTACCGCCACGCATTTAGGAGCCTCGCTCTGGGACGCGACCCCAATATAGTCAATCACGTGACGGTTTACGGTCCTTTCAACGAGTCCGCCATTGCGACAACCATCCTTCTCATAGTGTTGTCGGAAGGAGACTCAAACATCCAAGATGGTAAGTGACATCCACCATTTATACTTGGTTCAAATAATTACTCAATACCTTTCCCAATTCTTGGTGCTGTTTCATTAGGTTGCTGTGGATAGTTTACGCGGAAATCCATGTTCAACCAAGTTGGAAAGATGCCGGATGTTGGGGTCTAGACCGGCATGAGTGCATCGGAATCAATGGGATATAGTGACAGGAGGCTATCTTATCTCTTTGACAGTTACTCTCGGAGGATCTAGAGTGGAATTTGTGTTGGATATTTTCAATTTTCCATGCTTTTCGTGTTGAATACCAAACCATGGGGCCAGTGTTTATATTCGCGAGCAATTTCGCAATAATGACAGCAATGTCAAGGTCGCTGTCAGTTGATGACGTCTTCACTACTGTCTTCACACGGGTTAATCCCAAAATACTTGACAAATAATGGCTTCTCGTCCAAATACCCTACCAGATGCGCAGTTTGTGACATATGTCACCTTCCCCATATTGTTTTATCCGCTCACGGGTAGCAATTCTATGTAGAAATATGGTGGAATAATCGACAATAATATGGTGGGTAAACCATTGAAATTGCAACACATGTTGAATGACTCAACAACAATGAATGACGTGGATTCAACCTGTTCTGAATTGCATGACTTACAGTATCTATCATATTTTTAGTTTAACTGTATATCAATTCGTCTAGCACAAATAATATGAGAACAGAAGGAACGGGTTTAAACCCTTTGTTATTGTATATTGGGATTTTACTTACTACAAAGTGCTTTGAAACTTTATTACTAGCGGATTTACTGACGCGAAAGAAATGTGTAATGACATCTGATATATTAGACTAATCGTCCTCTCAATGTAGTTAATTCTATTACAATGTCTCTCACTTGGGGTTATAACCCAATTTAATCCCATTGCTCCTGGATTAATCATTTTCTATCAGTGTCAACTTTTGACTTCATCTAACGTGGTCTTTAACTATGCACATGATGTCACGCTGTCTCGATTAAGCCAATAGCGAAGTGAGAAAGGTTCATCTAAGTAGACCCACTAGTGAGGTCACGATTTCTGTTGTGAAATATGAATACATCCATGACATGGGACTGATGTGATGTAATAAAACGCTAACATCGGTTAAATACGTTTTAGAGTAGATAAGTGTGGTGGTATATATTATATGAAGTAATGGACAATTTAATAATAATAGGTACGCGTAAAATGTATAGATTTAAATGAATAACAGTTTATGTGGTTAAATGTGGTATAAATAATGTGAAGTAATGGATCGTATGAAGAAGTAGTAGATGATAATAGCTATAAAATTAAATAACGAAAGCGATATAATAAATATGCATGGATTAGGCGGTAATAAGTCTGCCAAAGATTGCGTCTTTTCTAATTGTATGCTGTTTGTGGTTTATAGATGCAATCCATATTTTTTGGAAACAGAAACCTGAATATTTATATGTTGAACGTTTCATTTCTAGTTCTCTGTAAAACTGTCTATGGTGTCGAATTAAAACAATTTTCCTAACTTATTTTTGTATTCTTCCAGGTGAATTTTACGATAGACGAGATCCGTGGGGTCATGGACAAAAAGAAAAACATCCGTAACATGTCTGTGATTGCCCACGTAGATCACGGCAAGTCAACCCTTACGGATTCCCTCGTAAGCAAAGCCGGTATCATTGCTGGTGCCAAAGCTGGTGAAGCCCGTTTCACCGACACACGTAAAGATGAACAAGAACGTTGTATCACCATCAAGTCAACGTAAGTTTGATAAATTGGTTCTTTGCTTGATGTAAATTGACCACAGGGTCGCAGAGGGTGCTTTCAAAATCTTACTTTGGCCGCCTAAGCATGACCTAACAGGCCGTTTCACGTCCAAGGAATATATGTTACAATCTTATGATCTTTATTTTTTTGCAGTGGTATAACTCTGTACTACGAGCTGCCAGACAAGGATTTGTCATACATCAAACAAGAACGTGAGGAAGACATGAATGGTTTCTTGATCAACTTGATTGATTCACCCGGCCACGTTGATTTCTCTTCTGAAGTAACAGCTGCCCTCCGTGTAACCGACGGTGCCCTTGTCGTCGTTGATTGCGTCTCAGGTAATTGCTAATTGGAACTTAGGTTAGGGAAGAAATGATAGTAGTTTTCGTGAGACGTTAAGGATGGGTTATGTTTTATTTCATTACGGGATATCTTTAGGTTATGATATCATACGGTATCAGCATGAGGCCGCCCAATCTCTTGGAGAACTGATACCGTGGGTTAAGTCTTGATTCCGTCCGATGTGTTGGTGGGTGAGGTGAGACTGGTGCTTAAAAACGTTTTGGTGGTAGAGCAGCTTGGTGTATATAGGTGCACTTTCTATCATGCCCTTGTCCTGACCATGACTCGGAGTGTGTTTAGGGTGCTATAGTATCAGCGCTGGTGGCGTTGCCTGGTATGTCTTGGCTGTAGACACTCCTTTTCCTGCTACCACACAGTATTTCATAGATATGAGAAATCATGTTAAATTCCAAAATTGTATCCTCATCTTAGATAGGACACTTGGTATTAGTATTGTATTTCATTGAGGTCATCGGAATCATAACCTCATTTATTGTGCGTTGCCATCCTCAATTATAGTCTTAACACCGGTTCATTCTTGGTATTTGCTAGTAAGGTGGTAAATGCCCTTTTCTAAATTGCACATAACTGCACTTTCTATCATGCCCATGTCCTGACCGTGACTAAGGCATGTTTCCAGTGCAAGAGTATCAGCGTTGGTGGCTTTGCCTGGTATGTCTTGCTGTAGACTGTCCTTTTCCTGCTACCACACAGTATTTCATAGATGGAAAAGTCCTCTTAAGGTGACTCAGTAGTGATTTTGATTATTGATGAATTTTTTTAAAAAAATTTCCAATGATACGTATTTGACATGAAATAATCATTGAGTGAAAACAAAACAGGTCACCAGGCTAGTTTTCATGCTATGGCGGTATGGAGATAGAAATCATATTTGAGTAATTTTACTACATTTGAGTGATTTATTAACATAATTCGTTTAAAATGGTTCTGACATGAATTCAGACATCAAATTTCACCCAGACATTCAACATATATATACTTATCATCAGATAATGTTTTTTTCCTCAGATCCTGAGTTAGCCCCCTAGTGGCAGTATGGGGCACTAGCAAAATTGACTTTGGCTGTTTAAAAAAACGTGTTTGAATATTTTTTAAATTTAAGATGAATGTAGATACAGTATTTGCCAACTCATACACAAAAAATCAGGATGGCTTTCCAGGCTAAATTTTTCTATATTACGACTTATTCATGAGAAAAATTTGGGGGGGAAAATTCCTGATTAATATTTGATTTGAACAAAAATGGCTTCATAAATCTTGATGAAATTCTATATGGATACAGCTATTGTAGTTACTAAATCGCACACCAAAAATCAGCATGAATTTCCAGGTCAAATTTTTTATGTTACAACTTAATTATGAGAAAATTGGCTAAAAATGAGAAAATTCTTGATAAATATTTGATTTATACACATGGCCGCATAAATTTTAATGAAATTTAATATGGATGTATAGGGATCATAGATACTATCTCCCACACCAAAAATCAGCATAAATTTTCTATCTGAAATGGTTATACATAGATTTCACTGACGTCACGGCCCTGGCCATGTTTGGGGTCCAGTTAGACGCCTATGTATGCTGCGATACTTGAAAATGCTGTTTTCTGGCTGTTTTAACTTTTACCAGTTTTCATCTGCCTCAATAATATCTTCATGATAGGTTAGATAACCTGTCTTCAGTGTAGTATTAGCCAAGTATCCTGTCTTGTGAGGTTTATCAACTTTGTTTTGATACCCTCGCCATAGACGGCAAGCGTAGCGATGACCCTGAAAATGGCGGTCACTGTGAAACCGCAGCCTACTGGGTGACGTCATGTGAAATCTATGTATATCAAGACTTAACATACATACTTCCTCTGCATAATGCTGATATTCCCTGCTACTCACGCTAGGCGTTGCCACGCACCCCGTTACAAGATCAGTACTAAGTCACCTTAACTTCCAAAATGGTGTCCTCATCTTATCTATAGGATACTTACTTGGTGGTACCAGTATTGTATCTCATTGAGGTCATCGGAATCATAACCTCATTTATTGCCATCCTCAATTAGTCTTAACACCGGTTTGTTCTTAGTATTTACTATTAAGGTGGTAAACACCCTTGTCTAAATTGCACATAACCACTTTCTATCATGCCCATGTCCTGACCGTGACTAAGGCATGTTTCCAGTGCAAGAGTATCAGCGTTGGTGGCTTTGCCTGGTATGTCTTGCTGTAGACCGTCCTTTTCCTGCTACCACACAGTATCAACCAATTTGATTGGTTTCCGATCCAGTCAGGCTTTTTTCTTATCTTTATCTACGAGGTAGTCTTACAAAGACACTAAGGGGTGTTATTTTTTTTCAGGTCCTTGTTTGTCATGAGGACCACATTCCTGTTGGTACAAACAAAGAAAGGGGACAAACAATTAAATAGATCACTAGGAAACAGTAGGAATGGTATCTTACCATTGTAGTAATGTTACCATGAGATATTTTGTTTCTAATCTTAGCCCCCATTATATTTGCAGGGGTATGTGTACAAACCGAGACAGTACTCCGCCAAGCTATTGGTGAGCGCATCAAGCCTGTCCTTTTCATGAACAAAATGGACTTGGCTCTACTTACTCTGCAACTTGAGGCTGAAGATCTTTACCAAACTTTCCAACGTATTGTCGAGAACGTGAACGTTATCATCGCTACATATGGTGATGAAGAAGGTCCAATGGGAGATATCAATGTAAGTATTCTTCACTGGAGGCGGGTCCACTAAAATGAAAAAATATCATTATTTTTGCTCCTTTTCAAAGACACATTCTAGATTGCTCATGGTCGAAACTATTAACAATCAAGACTTACTTACTGTTAAGATGAATGCACACTGTGGCATGTTGTAGATATTCAACGCACTTCTTCCTCTGTTTATTGAGAGATGTTTGGTTTGTTTAGGTAAATCCAGCCAACGGAACCGTAGGCTTCGGATCTGGACTCCAGGGATGGGCTTTCACCCTCAAACAGTTCGCTGAGATGTACCACAGCAAATTCAACATCGAGGAAGATAAACTCATGCGTCGTCTCTGGGGTGACCAGTTCTACCATGCTAAGCAAAAGAAATGGTCCAAGAAGTTGGAAGACTTCACTTCTAATGGATATGTACGTGGTTTCACTCAGTACATTCTGGATCCCATCTACACCGTCTTCAAGTTCACCATGAACGAGTCCAAAGAAAAGATCCTGAAGCTGGTTGAGAAGCTCAACATCAAACTGTCCGTGGATGATAAGGATCTGGAAGGCAAGTCCCTCCTCAAGGTCATCATGCGCAAGTGGCTGCCAGCTGGTGATGCTCTCCTTCAAATGATCACCATCCATTTGCCATCCCCTGTCACTGCCCAGAAATACCGTATGGAGCTCTTGTATGAAGGTCCCCACGAGGATGCCGCTGCAGTGGCCGTCAAGAACTGTGACCCTACTGGACCTCTTATGATGTACATCTCTAAGATGGTCCCCACAACCGACAAGGGCCGCTTCTACGCTTTTGGACGTGTCTTCTCTGGAGTAGTATCCACTGGCCTCAAGTGCCGCATCATGGGACCCAACTTCGTCCCTGGCAAGAAAGAAGACTTGTTCCTCAAGGCAATCCAGAGGTAAGTACAGATATAGTGAAACTGGTCCAAATGTCCTGTGAAAAATTAGCTATGAATACAAGTTTTCTTTTGCCGCGTTTACCTAGGTTCAGTCAGTCAGCCATCCCCTAACAAACTATATATAACAAATCCAGAAGTTCTGCCGCAGAGATGTTCCCATATTATACAGAGGTCTCTGTGGCCTGGACTTACATGGGATTGAGAGGAATCTGCGGTTTCCAGACCACAATGAAACTTCCAATTACATGTAGTTAGAATATTAACTCGCCTTGTCTGGTCGGCAGCACGAACATGGATAGTGACAGCCAAAATGATCCATGCTTATAGATCCAATCATGCTTATAAATGTCTGCAAATCTTTCTTTCAGAACAATCCTTATGATGGGACGTTACATCGAGCCAATTGAGGAAGTTCCATGTGGAAACATCTGCGGTCTTGTCGGAGTTGATCAGTTCCTTGTTAAAACCGGAACCATCTCCACCTTTGAAGGTGCCCACAACATGCGTGTCATGAAATTCAGTGTCAGCCCTGTGGTGCGTGTCGCTGTTGAGTGCAAGTTCCCTGCTGATCTGCCCAAGTTGGTCGAAGGCTTGAAACGTCTTGCCAAGTCTGACCCTATGGTACAGGTATGTATTGCGATGCGTTGAGTGCTACCCAACACTTAAATTTATTTTCTTCTGTAAACCATGTGAGTTAGTTTGAAACCGAATATTATCTTACCATTACTGTTATTACACTGGAGACCAGTGGATTACCAGCCAAGCATCTATTCATGTTCTTTTTGTTTTATTCATGAAATCCTTAACATTTGTGTTGAACAGTGTACCATTGAGGAATCGGGCGAGCACATTATTGCTGGAGCTGGAGAATTGCATTTGGAAATCTGTCTTAAGGACTTAGAAGAAGATCACGCTGGAATACCTCTCAAGAAGTCTGACCCAGTGGTGTCATATCGTGAAACAGTCGCTTCTGAATCGGACCGTATGTGTCTATCCAAATCCCCCAACAAGCACAACAGACTCTTCATGAGGGCCTGCCCCATGCCCGATGGTCTTGCTGATGATATCGATAAGGTGAGTGCGAGAGTCCTGAGGTATTGTAGATAGCTGAATAAAATCCCGGCTACGGTGGTTATTTTTCTGAACCCCACAATATTTCATGAAATAAGGGTAGAGAAAATTGCATCATGCATGGTTCCCGCGGGTCTTAAAAAAGACATTAAAAGTCATGAATTCTGAGTTTGGGTTTTAAGGGCCTTAAAAGTCATTAATTTTCACTGAGTCATTAATAAGTCATGGAAAACTATCTGAGCGCCGTATAAGACTAATCTCTTAAGGTACCTGTTACAATCTGCTGCCTCTGCAAGAACAAGGTATCGTTCCTATCTAGATAGGAACGATACCTTGTTCTTAGTAGAAGAGAAGCAAAGACTTGAAACAGAAATTGTCAGGAGAGGCAAGAGGCAGCACATGGAGTTAAAATCCATCTTTGGTGACTTGTGACATTACATTTGTTTGTTTTTTTTAAAAACTGAAGGAGAGTGAGGATTATAAAAGTGAAAAAATCTTTTTGATACTCCAAATATTAGAGAAGTTCTGTGTAAATAAGTTCCAACTATATCGTTCGTGTCATTTCATGGTCATAAATTATCTGCTAACATGACTTCATTTGGTCATTAAAAGTCATGAAAAATGATGTGCTCTGGGCCGCGGGAACCATGTCATGGACATATTAACCATTTCAACGAATGACAAATTATTACGGGTGTTATGTGTGTTTTCAGGGCAACGTCACAGCCCGCCAGGAAATTAAGGAGCGCGCCAAATACTTGGCTGAGCACTACGATTATGAGCCTACTGAGGCACGTAAGATCTGGTGCTTCGGACCTGAGGGAACTGGTGCTAATGTCGTTATGGATTGCTCCAAGGGAGTACAGTACCTTAACGAAATCAAGGATAGTGTTGTAGCTGGATTCCAATGGGCTACTAAAGAGGTAAGACCTGTTCTTTATTCATAGTGAGTACATTCTCGGATGTAATTATTCCTGGATTGTCAAGATTTAATAACTTTGTTTTGTAATTCTTTATGTCAACTGATGAAATTTATACTGAAAATGTTGTCTCCAGCTTTACTGGTTCTCTTTAATTTACCTGGCGGATGGGGTTTTCACTATGCCCAGGTCTAGTTACATATTCTCATGTACATAATAGTTAATAAAGAAGCGAAAATGGGAAGGATTAAGATATGCCTATGTCGTCCTTGTGATGTGAATTGTTAAAGAATATTATTGCGTATACAGTTGCATTTCATTTAATCACCTTCATCTGTATAATTTTATTAAGAGGATCAGTGTTCTCTCATGCGTATTAATTACCTAGGCCCATCGCTCAACAGATGGTTTGCATGTTAGGTTTGTGTGGTGCAGTCATTCTAAACTCTGGATCCTGACAATTTGCAGGGTGTGCTCGCCGACGAGAACATGCGTGGAGTACGTTTCAACATCTATGACGTGACCCTTCACGCTGATGCCATCCATCGTGGCGGCGGCCAGATCATCCCCACCACCAGGAGAGTACTGTATGCCAGCGCACTCACCGCTGAACCAAGACTCCTGGAGCCCATCTACCTTGTTGAGATTCAGGTGAGTTTTCCTCCTTGGGCCAGTCTTATTAAAAAGTTATTACCTGGTTAATAACTATTAAGTAGTTAATGATCTTTCGATGATTTCTATGGAAACCTTTAAACGTGATCTTTGATGATTTTTTTAAAACATTTTTGTTTCGATAAATTGCACAAGTTTTAGTGAGACGTTTCATGACAGTGTATTGATTTCTTCTGTGATACAAATTCAGTGCCCCGAAGGTGCCGTTGGTGGTATCTATGGTGTACTCAACAAGAGGCGTGGACACGTATTTGAAGAGAACCAGATCGTAGGAACACCTATGTTCCAGGTTAAGGCATACTTGCCTGTAAACGAATCATTTGGTAAGTAACACATGTTGGCTTGACGTATATCATTGACATTAACCATCCGTCACAGTTTTATTCCTGATATGTCAATCCTTTTCTATATGGAGAAAGTGTTAATGTTCTGAAAACGTTCGTCAACTTTGATTGGCGTTGTTATCGTCATATATAGTATGTATCGAAGCACTTGCTGACATCCCCGATTGTTCTTCCAGGTTTCACAGCAGATCTGCGTTCCCACACAGGAGGCCAAGCCTTCCCACAATGCATATTCGATCACTGGAATATCATGCCCGGTGATCCAATGAACCCAGAAAGCAAACCATACGTTATTGTGAAAGAGATCAGGAAACGTAAGGGACTTAAGGAAGAAATCCCAGGTCTTGACAACTACTACGACAAATTATAAGGACTGCCAGAATCTTAAGAACTGTTTAGACAATGTGATTCATCACCATAACATAACCTCTGAAGATGTATTTATTTTAAATATGTGTTCTTGCATCAGTAATAATGATCTAAAGGATATTGGAGGCAATACTATCAGAAACTAAGATCGTAACGAAAAGAAAGCGGAAAAGAATGGATGGTTTGTTTTTCATGAGCGGACTTAAAATCATTAAATCATGGGTTAGATCACTAGGCGCTTCGTGATTGTATAAAAAGCGCTTAAGTGACTGTACAATGCCTACTGTTAGCATTTCTTTCATATGTTTTTCATATATGCTGAGCCCAAGCCAATAATGTTCTCTATTGCAGATGAAAGATATGTATAAGGGGAATAAACTGAGAAGGAAAAAAAATTAGTTTGGTATTCAGATTGATCTTGCTAATATACTTGCTAGTAAGGTTTAATTACCCCTTGAGACAAGTCCATTCTACCCGTGCACTTAACATTCTGGTGGACCTAACTTCACTATCTACCAGCATCTTTCTCTTTCTCATATCGGACCAGATAGATAGATTAAGATAGGATATGATACTTGTTGAATTTTATTAGTAAACATTTTTATTCGGGTTTTAAGGACCTTAAAAGAAAAGTTTCGATCTGAGCTCTGTAGAAGCATAACAGTTGCCAAAACCAAAGAACTAGTAAATTCGAAGGTGATATCCCACTACACTTTCCTCATGATCTCATACGTGATTTTGGTATGAACTATGCAAATATTGCAAGTTTAGGAGAAAGTAATTACTTATGAAAACAGCTTCGAGAACCCTTAAAATCGGTAGAATGCACCCAAACATCACTCATTTGACCTAACAAAATTCCCGGGGAACATGCCCTCAGACCTCCCTATTATGGTGGCTTGCACTCCTTATGCTGAGATATTTCTTGCGAGAATTCTGATCAGAGGCCTATCCTATTAATTTCTTGCTATTCTGATTTCTCAGTAATCATCTCTAAAATCTTTAAATTTTAACAAGAATGGATTCAAGCCTTAAATACCAACTCTTATGGATTTAGTATAAAAGCAGGTAGTGGGATTTTGGGGGGCTGAACGTAGACAGGCCTGGTCACTTGACCAAATATGGAATAACCCTGCCTGTACTGGCTATAAAGTTACATTTATGAACGAACACCAAATGAAGATCAAAATAATAATCAATGCTTTTTCGAAAGTCTTCCTACAATGCCTAGAGTTAACCAGAAACACTATATCGTCACAGGGGAGAGGGCTAGTGGGTACTCATTAGCAATTTGAAGTGTCCTGATTTGGACGTTTCGTGCTGTTTGCCGTCGCGTTGAATCGAGAAGGAAAACATTTTTTTAACCGACTGACAGGATATAGCTTCTGGATTTTATTTCGCTATTGATATATTGATTAGGTCCAACGTTTCGGGTTGCTTTAGCCCTTCATTCAAATTCGGAGATGTCGCTATACCCCCCGTGCACACACCCCACGCTCATTTCAAAGGGTCCATGCTCCATGCGTTGTTTTTAAAGCTTAATAACTCCCAACAATATTTTTTTTTTTTAAAAACAACCCTCAAAATTTAAATACCCTGAAGCAGTTATAGTTGCACGAACATTGCAAGCAGTTTAAGCTGCATGAACATTGCAAATTGGAGAAAATTGGTTATGCGAAGAATTATCTTCAGCCATAATATCAATATATAAAGATAGACGCGTAGTAAATGTAATTGCGGGTACAGTTGTACTGTTTTTATTGAAGTACAATGTGTTGCGATATACGAACATGAATGTAAAGTGGGTATGAATGCAAGTTCAGAAGGTGAAAATAATGGGTTATTTGCTGTGGCAGCATATTTACAAACGCAGGGAACGCATCAATGTCACAGAGAAATGAAATAAAATGGATCAAATCTGTCCTCCGCATTAATATATCAAGGGAACATAACCAATAATACAATACACCCAATTGGTTCTTTCAAATGGGGAAAAGTGATATGAACATGTGGACTTTTAATTAATTTATATATCACAGTCTGGTGGTCACATCTCAAAAAAGACGGCTTCTGATTGTTTCGGAGTAAGCCTGCTGTAAGTAACTATAAGTCCTTGCTAAAGTCGTCACTAGCTAATGACTTGTTACCCTCAGACATGAGGCTAGAATTGAGATGCATCATAGGTATCGGTGACAGTAGTTCCCGGCCGCTGGTTCTCAAGGGATCATCCCCATACACACCAGATGCAAGCATCTGCTGAGCTCGGGTCTGGGATCTGGCGATGATTTCATTGATCTCCTCCATTCGAGATTTTGTTCTGAAAAAGAAAATCACAAAGGATGAAAAATATTAGAATGGACAGATGCTGTATCTCATTACTAGAAATGATCTGCAAGTTTTAGCATTTTTAGGCGCCCGATATACCGAAAGTACCATATATTCGTAGTAGACTATTTTATAATACTCATATAATGGTATTGGACTGCGCTATCTTTAAGCACAAACATATATAAAATCTGAGTTATACATACATTGTATATAGAGCTCTGATAACATTTAATTAATATTCCTAAGTGTCTATGATATCGCTGTATTTTCAATGTTTGAAGAAGCATTCCATATACCTTTCCTCTGGTGGGGTAACGCGCTTTCGAGCTACTTGTAATTGTGAGCGAAGACGTTGATTGTCATCCTCCAGGGAAGAGAGCTGAGTTTTTGTTACAATGTGCATGGATCTTTCCTGACTCAGTGACGAATCGAGGTTTGTAATCTGGAGGCAAATTGAACAAAACTATGATCTATCTGTTGGGAATCGGTCAAATGTTCGGTGAAGTACAAAAAACAAATAATTACACTGACGTACTAGATAAAAGAGTCTACCAAATCCCCTGTGAAAATTATCCTTATGATAATATAATATGTACTCCTTCACCGTTTTTCCCGATCTGTATATAATACAATATACCGGTATATTACTAATATGAACGGACATAGCGAGTGGTTGGCCCCTTCCCCTCCTATTGCTAATATGTTTGAAATACTATGGCGATATTGTTCCTTGGAAATGTACATTTTGAGGAACCATCCCTCAAAATGTCAAATGTCAATTTTTTTAATTCGATTGTCGCCCCCCCCCCCCCACCCCCTAGGTGACAATCACATCTTTAATGTTTTTTTGATACGGTTGGTTGTGGTGGGTTTCCTTGGAAATAAGCGGCCTAAGTTTGCAAAAAGTGCCCCTGGTAAAATCGAACGCGATTCAGAAGAAAGAAAATGGATGCATCGGCTATTGATCGGTCGGCTTAATGTGTTTCGTCCATAAGAGCAGAACCGATTCACAGAAGTAGGCTACAATATGAATTTTTCGAACATTCCCCCATGCTTATGAAAGTAATTGGAGGATATAGGAACACAACAGGAAACGTGGGGGCCAGGCAGCTAAAAAAAAAATGATTCAAGCGGGTATTGGCTCTTGTCATTGACACATCAGACAAATATAACTCAACAATAAATTCAGTGGCTAATAATAAAAGTAGACTAAACGTCTCGGAAACGATTCAACAAAAGATGGAGGATATAAAAACTGATACCACGTTACATAACGGACCCAAACCTTGAAGGCTTTTCATCAGAGATCTTTAGACACACAATGGTTCAAATGGATCACAAAATATAGTTTTAAAACAGACATCGTGATCAACTCTACCAAGCTTATTGAAATATTGAAATTCAATCCTCACCTTCTTTAAAAACTGATGAAAGGAAACACGGGATTTGTGTTAGTTACAAACATTTGAGATGGGAAATTGAATTATAATCGATACATTTATTATTCATCTGAGTTATTCCCTATTAGATCGACATTCATTCAATGTAATATATAGGCTACCCTACTGAAAATGTCTGTAAATAACGCAGAAACATACCTTCCGCTTGTGTTCCTCGATTTGCTGTTGATGCTTGGTTACCAAATCTTTTTCTACTTGTTTACTTTGTTCAAGCTGAGTGTCCATTTTCCTTTTCATCTCAGCCATCATCTTATTGATTTCAGACCTTAAAAATAGAGGGCTGGGGATATTTATTCTAAATATCATTCACCAATTCATCGCACCCATAAAATAAAGGAATATAGTCCGTAAACATA
Source organism: Sthenelais limicola (assembly GCA_942159475.1). NCBI lineage: Eukaryota > Metazoa > Annelida > Polychaeta > Phyllodocida > Sigalionidae > Sthenelais > Sthenelais limicola. Next base: position 89,910,020 of record OW804096.1, on the reverse strand, counting down.
GAAGTTGAATATTATGCTTACCTTGTGGAATCTAGTCTAGAGGCGTCTGAGTCGTCATCATATCGGCTGCGTAGTTTAAGTTCCAGTTCTTGGTTTCTGAAAAAAAACCCCAACATTTTCCAATATTAAATGTCTGAAATAGACTAACAGATATACGCTGCTATAAACCCCAGATAAAAACTATTTAGTTCTTGGATTCCATTGGATTCGTCATTGAAAACTTTAAAGCGTGTTCTATAATTTCATGGGAATGTGGGGGAAAAGTGCGAACCTGAATTCTAGTTTCTGTCGGTGCTGTTCCTCAATTGAGAGGGACTCTTTTACATGTTTCAAGTCGGAGACAGCTTCTCTATATTTCTCTTCCAAACTAAGGATCTCCTCTTGCAACTTGAGTTGTTCTCGGTTCTTCGCAGCAACTTGCTCTCGAGTGTTTTCCAAGTCAAGAGATATTTGCTGTATCTGTATTAGCAATTTGCTGCGTTCCTTGTCGAAGTTCTCCCTTTTCGTTAGATGAAGAAGGAATTTATCGAAATTAATTGATATCACAGTATTGGAAGTAAAATCTTATGAAAGGTTTATTTTTTAACTATGTTGTACCATTCATCTTATAACCCACAAAAGGACATGTAGATTCACAATGACAAATGTATTACAAAGTAGAAATATATGACTAACGACACGACCCGTCGAGATTTAAAAATAGTACATTCTACATAATGTACATATTATGTTTAAGGGGATGAAAATAAAAATAGAGTAAATGTAATGTTCTTCAATAAAGCTAGAGTCAAGAGTCAATAAAGCCTTGATGGGACTTATTGATTTGGGGGAGATAGATCAAAAGATTCCGTAAAGTACCCTGCCGAAGGTGGAAAAAGCTTGCTTGGCTTACAGGGAGGGTTCACTTAAATGGCATAATGCATAAAGGATGAAATAGCCAGCCATAACCTTAATCGAAGAATGATGAATGTTAATACCTTTCGTTTATCAATGCCAGGTCACTAGGGGATGAATCATTAAAATGAATTCAAGAACATGTCTATAATTATCAACTACAGAGCTATACACACAATGTATGTACACCCTGTCCAGCCTCTGAAGAACCGAAACCCCAATGTTAGCCTATACCGGTACTCTTTGAAGTCTCGGTTCTACAGAGGCTGGACCGAGTGTATAGCTCTGTCAACTAGAATATTTCTTCTAGTGGGAGAGACATTATTATAAGTAGAATATTTCTACACTTTAGAATGAAATTAGCAGATGAAGTGCAAGTAATTTGTTGAAGTCTAGACGAATAATTGGCGATTAATGAAACACACGCTCCTAGATAAATAAATTGGAATAAAAAGGTCCAACAAAGATTACACTGTATACAACGATTAGCACTTTCCGCTTACTGAGAATAAGGCTAATTTCTTACGTTTGTTGCTTCATGTCCAGTGTCAAGCGCTTGTTTTTACCCTGGAGGCTTTGCTTCTGAGATTCAAGCTGGGAACGCAGCGAACTGATTTCAGCCTATGGAATACAAATTGATTTGGTCATATGATCGTAACAATTAAGAATAGTGAAAATCCAACAAGCAAAAATAGCCCCCTATACATTTGAATTAAGGGATACAAAATTTAAAAGAGAAAATATGAATTCATCATTTAAAGAGAGCTTTGGAATTTACCTGTAGGTCAGTAAGTTGGCTGTGAAGAACTTGGGCATGAGCCTCTGCATTCGAGCTTGTTGATCTTTCATCTGAAATCTCCAGCTTCAAACGGTGGTACTTGTCCTTTTCTAGTTTACACTCAGCTTCTAACTTAGCATAGGAAGCCTGGAGTTCCATGTTGCGTTCATCAACAGAGACCTACAAATATGGACCAGCAATTACGGTTAATTCATCGCATTGCTTAAATACACATCATGACATGTCATATTTCCAAATATGTAGGACTGTAAGGAATATGGAGGCTAATGTGTACGAACAGAAACATGTAACTCAACGAAACAAAGGCTCAATAAGTTCAAAATATCATTTATTACACACAGCAGCAAAAAAGTTGTTAACATTCGCGAGATTAAAGCAAGATTGTGACGTATTTTAAAATCAAACGATACATAGGATATCCAAAGTTACCTAGATTAGAGTAGAGAAGATAAGAAGATTGAATTCATGATAATGTTGACTAGAGTAATTGTTTGCGGTTGGCATTGTAGCCAGAAAGATGTGACCTCACTCGAAACGGTTTTACAGTAACTCAATCCTGTCTAATATCTTTGTAATATATTTGCTAAATGCTTTTCTGTCTTTGATTAAATCAGCCTCAGTGTCAAGTGCATTCCAGTATTTATGTGCTTTAAGTGTAAAGCAATTCGTAATTTTTGTGCTTTTAGACTGAAGCAAATTTCTTCTGCCATTCGTATGGTCGAGAGATTTCTTTCACCTAAATTTTATTTTATGGCCAAATGATAGCTATAAGCTTTGCAAGTCAACTGCAGGCCAGTTTTGTTTATTTTTTTTAAAAAGGTAATCATAATCAATATTAGTAACCTTCTTGGCCCTGAGGTCATCGATTTGAGACTTAAAAGTCTCTGCTTTATGCTCTCCCAGTTTACGTGCAGTTATCTCCTCGTGTAGTTGGCTACGTAGAGTTTCAAGGGATCTTTCTAATCCCTTGGTACCTTCATGTAATGAGACTTTATTCTCAGTGACTGACGCCAGTGACAGCTCTGTAGAATACAGTTTGGCAGATTTCTGAAACGAGGAAAATTTCAGATTAATTAAACCAAAACATGATTGATAAGCGAAGTATTGCCATAATGGCATTTTGAAAATGGGTGTGGAAAGTGAAACTTCCAATTAACTAGTGTTGAAGGCTTTACCATGGTGATTTCTTCATTCAACTTGTTCTTTTCCAGTTCGTGTTTATGTGTTTCTTCCGTCAACGTTTGTTTCAACTCCTGCATATCGCGGTTCCATTGCTCACGCTGGATTTTGAATGTCTCCTTCAGCTGGGCGTGCTGGCTTTGTGCTTTTTCAAGAGCGTCCTGGGGAAACAACGGAATCAATATTATCGATATCTTTATTATGATTGTGGCGCCCAGAGTACCAAACAGAAACTATGAAGGCCGACGAAAAAGAATATACGATATTGTAATTCCCAGAATTGAGCAAATTAGAAGGTCTATTCTTTACAAGATTCCACTATCTTGGAACAACCAATATTCATGTATACTGAAGCACATTGTCATGTCATCCAGCTACCGAGTGAACTATGTGTTTGGTCATATGTGAACTTTATCCAGTCATGCAGACAACACACAATGGAACAATGTATATATATATATATCGTATTTTTTTTTATTTTTTTTTTATTCTGGTCCATTCATTAAATCAATTACATCATCCAGAAAATAGGAAGGTGACCTCTGCCTTAGCAGGTCTACCAGGTTCTTCCTAAATAGTTCTATTATAATTCATTACTTCATTTATAAGAACAACATAGCGATGTGAACATTATTATGTCTGGACCATTGCCAAAATACATACATATCAACAATTATTATAAAAACCCAAAACCCCCCTACCCCGGCTCGTTAATAGTTAGGTTTCATAACCTTCTTTAGAAGCATTAAACCGTGTCCTTCATTGTCCTTTCCATGATTGTCTTTTCCTTGAGTGTTCGTACTATCATTGATAGTATTGTTCATTTTCTCTACTGTCTCTAGTTAAGTAATTTCACTATATAGAGCCAATCCCTAAACCCAAATACTTAATTCCTAAGACATAATAATAAAAGTACATGCAACGATCATAATATGTATGTCATACTAAATTGTTACGTTGGTATAGCTACCGTTATATCGGTCTTCAAATTCTAAGGACTTGTTTGCCTTATTTGCGGGTTGTTCTTCACAAACCCGATATTTCTCGTAATTCACAAAGTTTGAATTTGTAATGGATGAATACCAAATTAATATATATCGAAAGTTGAATTTAAATTTAAATTGTTAAAGTTATAGTGAAAACAGTGGTGTAGCTCCTGTAAATAATGTTTGCGATAGTCTAGTACAGAGGCATTGTCACGAAGATTTGAAAACCTCCCTAGATGGAAATCTATATATCCCCTGATGCAACCCGGAGGGGTTCAATAAAAGGAAAACAACAAATAAAAAGGTAATGCGCATAGAGTATTTTAAATAGATAGGAAGATGTAGGATTTAGTTAATTACCTGAGAAAGTCTGTGCTCCTCAGCTTTCCGTTTCGACTCCATATTCAACATATTGAGGGTTTGGCGAGCTTCTTTGAGGTCCCCTTCTAATCTTAGGATGTGCGTCTCCAGGTCTTGTTTAACACGCCTCTCGTTGTCAAGGTCCTGATTAGTTCTAACAAATGCTTCCAGCTGTAGCTCTTTCCTTTTCATCATTTCGTTCAGTGACCCAATCTCCTGCCTGTAGCGTAGTAAGAGATTTCAATCATTACGCATACATTTATGGTAGTTGAAGTCACACATGAACTTTTACCACAAAGTTTTAAATAGCGGAGACAAGTGAGTTTGTTTTTGTTAATAAAAAAAAACCAATGGGAAACACATCATCAATCCAAAACTTGAAAAATAGGACACTCAAGAAAGTTTATGAATAGCTTTTCAGATACAGAAAGTTGCGCTGTGATATATAATCCACACACCTCAAACATGATGGGAAGTGAAACAAGAGAGGAATGATGCTGACGGAGTATTGGAGTATACCAACACAAGCGTTAGCTAATAGGTGGGGTGTTTATAGGGGTGAAGAGGGATATGTTTTCAATTTAGGCCCAGAAAAGGCAGGGAGGGGAATGTTTTTCTATGTAGGGGGTTGGTGGTGGGGGGAATCGGAAACACACCTATTTTTTGTGGCCTTATTGATTTGACCAGTGAAAATTAAGTATTATTCTATTACTTGGTCATGAAACTAAGTACAATTACATTAAGTTATATTTCGATTTCATTCATGATATATCCTTGTGGCCTTTAAATGTGGGCATATATAGAATTCGTAATTAATTCTTAATTCATCTGTGGATGAAGCATTGAAGAGGGATGTGTGGGTATGAATGTGACCAATTAGGACTTGAGTTGAATACCGATATCATTTATTAATGAAATTTGGGACTGTTGGGAATTAATATTTCGGCTAAGATATCATCAAGGTAATTGGGAGATAATTGTCATGCAATTTAATTAAACTTTGCAGGAATGTAGCCGTGTCCTTTAAGAAGGGTCAAACTGCCAACTTATACCTCGATTAACAGAGTCACCGCCAGGGCCATAAACCCTTTGATCTTGCCCCATCAGCTGGAGGAGGAGAGAGATATATATCAGAGGCCCGCTACAACAGAGTGCAGATAAGGAAGGGGAAGGGGAGGGGGAGGGGGAGAAAAGTCAATCAGAAAGTCAATCAGAAAGTCAGAAAAGTCAAAATAGTCAATCAAAATGTCAAAATAGTCAATCGAAGTCAAAATAGACAATCAAAAAATCAAAATAGTCAATCGAAAAATCAAAATAGTCAATCAAAAAGTCAATTTTTAATTCGAAATAGTCAAACAAAAAGTCAGAAAAGTCAAAATAGTGAATTGAAAAGTCAAAATAGGCAATCGAAAAAGTCAAATTAGTCAATCGTAAAGTCAGAAAAGTCAATTGTAAAGTCGAAATAGTCAATTAAAAAGTCAATTGTTAAGTCAGATTGGTCAACCATAAAGACAGAACAATCAATTTGAAAGTCGAAATAGTCAATCGAAAAGTCATAAAGACAGAACAATCAATTGGAAAGTCGAAATAGTCAATCGAAAAATCAGAATTGTCATTCGAAAAGTCAATGGCATTTTGTGTTTAGGAGCAAGATCCTAGATAAGGCAGATGGAAAAAAAAAATAATAATAAAAAAAATTCCGTCCTAATGGGATTTTAATGACATTTGCGGTTTGGAGCGTTTCAATGGCATTTTGCGGTTGGGAGCAAGACCCTACAAGGTAGATGAGAAAAAAATGATAAAAAAAATTCAGTCCTAATGGGATTTTAATGACATTTGCGGTTTGGAGCATTTCAATGGCATTTTGCGGTTAGGAGCAGGGGAGAGAGAGGAGAGAGGGGAGAGAGAGAGACAGACAGAGAGGGAGAGAGGCTGACTGAATTCCTGCTCTGTGTCTGTGTGGGGGCATTTTGATGATCATGGTGGTGGTGGTGGTTGTGGTGGTGGTGGAGGAGCCCCTCTCCCACCTCTCACCCACCACCACCACCACCACCACCAAGGGACTTTCCTATCATTTTCTGGTGCAAGGTCAGATGAGTGCAAGGTTATGGTGATTGAGTTCTGGGAAAGGTGGTGGTGGTGGTTGTGGTGGTGGTGGACCACCATATTACAAACTATGTATAAATGTATTTTCAGTTCTAAACATCACACAGTTATGAAACAAAGACGAAAAGCATTGTCATGATCGGTAGAATACTTCTGCATCACAATTATTTTTGTACATCCTTCAATTAAAAAAGTTGATAGAACAACTGTGGACACCTGACTTTTATTACAGCAGGCCAATGGCTTTTATTACCCTGGGCAACACAGGCTAGGGACTGGCCCTGAGCTGTCTCATCTGATAAGAGATGCATTCTAGGCCCAATTTTTGATAAGGGCTAAATACTTAGTCAAGAGTAATCATTGTAATAATGACCCCTTTGGTCTGACCCCTTCCCCTTAACACTGAAATAGGAAGCACTTCACAGATATAAGCTGATAGTTGATTCAAATAGGACAACATCGGACACTTTACTCTATGGCAAGCACTGAGACATGAAAGACAGATTTCGGGAGAAGGTGGAGAAAAAGTGGCCTAAACAGTCGGGGGTGGGGGGCACCCTCTTCTGTATAGATATGTCCTCCATCTTGAATTTAGAGTAGAAAAGCTAACGCTTAATAATAAACATTGAACGGGATACAAATGTATACATACCATTATGGTAAATCTAATGTTTCAATTTTAAATCTACAGAATCGGAAAACTGACAGATATATATCGTATCCATTTTTTTATGGAAGATTTCCCTCAATACGATGAAATTTCCCCAAATCAATGATATCTCATCACTAGACAAAGTCGTCAGTATGTAGTGGATATATCACAAATGTTAATTGTTATAATTGCAGTGCAATCGTCAAAAACACTATCCTTACGGAAGAAAAGGATATATGCAGTGAAGAAATTATATATATATATATATATATATACAGTGACACAATGATACGTACTTGGCTCTGTCCAAATCAAGTTCTAACTTTTCTTTTTCCTTATTGAGGAAACTCTTCTCGTGCGAGAAGTCTTTCTGAAGGAAGCCCATTGTCTCATTATTCTTTTCTTGCAACCGGGAAATCGTTTCGTCCTTGTCCGCCAGTTTGCGACATAATTCTTGCACATCTGGAAAATTCACAACATTTAAATCCACTCCTATTCCATTGGGACACTCATAAATCTTCGGGGATTTGTAGAGGTATTTGTAGAGGTATAGGCACATAACAATAGAAGCACTAAAGATTCAAGTGAAACATCTAACCTTGATATAGTGTATGTTTATCCTTCTTGTACTGCTCGATTGTATTTCGCTGCTCGGCAAAATGCCCTTTCAGAGCATCTATCTCTAGTTGTTTGTTCTTCACTTCTTCTACCAATTCACAAATCTTTGCTTCGTCATCCTCACGAGCGGTCTGAAATAGTATTAAGGTGAATGTATTGCTCGAGTGTATCAATAAACAGAGATCTCGTTAAAGTGATACTTGCCACTGAGTTCCCGATGTGCGAAAAGTTTGCTTGAATTACAAACATGTGCTAGATCATTATGTGAAAGATCTTTACCCAGGAGTATTAATGTAAGAAACAAGTATATTTGGAGTATTTAAGAGTTAAAAAACGGATTTGATTTATCTCGGTGGGCTGGAAAACTCTATTAAACGCGTCTGTCTTGATAACAATCAGGACTTTCTGTACGAACAACGAGTGAAAAGGTGCATTCTAGGAACATTTGCCACTGTATCGAAATATATGACCGGGTGACGTACACTGTTCAAGGCTTTTCAGGCTTTGTGTAAAATTCAAGGACTTTCAAGGATTTCAAGCATGTACAATTGGGGGATTGATATTAGCTGGCAACAACGAATACTCACCTGCAGAGATTGGACCTTCTTCTGCTCTACATCTAAGTTAAGTTGATCAGAGTTATGGTCACGTTTGGTGGATTCGATCTGACTACGGAGGGAAGACAGTTCCTGGTTCAGTTGTCTGACACTTGTCTTTTCCTCGTTCAGCTTCATAGAAAAAAAAAGAATTAAGAAAGGATTGATTTGTCTCCTCATATAAAATCTTCTTGTTTTTTCCCACTAGAGTAACGTGTAAGAGATTAATGCTTTTCAAGAGACATCGGAAAGTAGCATTTGATCGTGCCACCAATTGGGAGAGGGGAATGGAGAGATACAGGAGGAGGTTTATCGTCCTGAAAGAGAACTTACCACGGATTTCTCGCTGCTTAGACTCTGTTCCAGGCTGGAATTGGTACTACGAAGTGAGCGATTTTCATCGTTCAGTTTCTCTATCTCTGATTTGAGGTGTGTCCTATCAGATTCGAAGAGAGAGTTATTTCGGTTCAGATGTTTAACTTCAGTTTGCAACGCCACCAAAGCTGTCTCCTTCTGGTGCACCAGTCGTTCTGCATCTCTAAAACGTTCCTCGGCCCTGTCCAACTAAAAATAAAATAATTGTAAAACCACCTTCATATATCATAATATATGCAGAGATTATGGGAAATCAAAGATTCACGAATAAATACGCCCACAGGCAATTCGTATGAATGCATACATACATATAAAATATCATATCGGTGTATATATTGGCATTTACACAGCATTTTCTTTACTGTGTATCCGCTGTTGACTAAGCCAGCGACTAAGTGGGGCTAGCTTTTTCACCCCAGCCAAATAAAATGCTAACTGCAACGAAACAAATTTAGCTTCAATACACGTCTGACTAACAGAGCAACAAGTCATGGAAAGGGAAGCATGTGAGGTGTCGGGTCGTGGACAAAGTGTAACAATGGACCCAAACTGTATTCAAAAGCACAAAACAGTTTAAAGAGAAAGTAGCCCAGAAAGTCAAGGCAGAGATGAACATCTCGGACTCCTACCCCGAGGCTTGGGAAGTGGCTGGGCCGGGTGGTTGTTGAGGCTTTCAAACCCTCACCACTAACTCAAAGCTATGCGACAGTAGTGAAGTCAAAATACCGTCTCCACTCAATAATGGTCAAGGGTGACTTACCTTTTTGGTGAGTTCTTGCAACTCATTTAACCTCCTCTCCATTTCGCTCCCTCCATGTCCCACATCCTTTTCGAGGTGGAGCTTTTCCACCTGAAGCCTATTCTTCTCTGAGGCGAGTGACTGGTTTGTCTCACAGGTACTTGCATGTTCTTTTATCTGAAATATAAAAATAATCTGCGATGACACATACAGTTTCTTATTAGAAGACCTCGTTTATTGTATTCGACTTCTAGCGGTTAGACACAGTGACACGTCTTAAAAACGGAAATAGGACAGTCCTAAGCAGACGGATATAATGTACCGGGCCAACCATATCTGGCAGTAATCATTATTTTAAATACCTTGAAAGTTAATTCATTGGTCAGTCTGTCAATGTTGTCGCGACCTATGACGTTTTCCTCATGAAGTATCTCTATCTTACGGTTGAGACTCTGACTCTCGTCCTTCTGGCGCCTGGGCAAAGAAATTAATTGGAAAGTGAAAATCAAATGAAAACTGTTCTGTTGAAAAAATTTCTGGCTAGTATCCGAAGACTTCCGAAACTTATAAGTGTATAAGTTTAACCGAATGTTGTTAACCATACATGGTATTACTAGGCTAACATTTAAAATAGAACACCATCTACATTAAAAACAATAGTTTACCACTTCAAGGGGAATATCATACGTGTAGAATTCATACACATTATTATATATGAAATGATCAAGTCCCCGCAATAATAGAATGAAGTAACCATAGGTTTATGACTTACTCAATAGTGTCCTTCAGGAGGATGGCCTCTTTTTCGCGAGCTTCAAGCAATTTGTGAAAGGTTCCAATTTCAATAGCCATCTACAACGACATTAAAATAATAGTATACAATTCAATTTATATATATAAATGTGTAAAAAAAAATTAGTTGTTTTTGCAGCCAAAATAAATACCTTCTTTCCTTCCTGATTCAGCGAATGGTAGTTTGCTTCATAGTTTGAGCTTGATTTATGTACGTCAGTTTCTAGTTTGAAAATAGACTGGCTAGTATCCGAAGAAACCTTGTTCAGGTCCTTCTGTAAGCGATCCTTCTCAGCTTGCAGCGAATCTCGTTCCTCCCGATAGATCTATATAATTGAAAAGCATCATGCGCTATGAGGAATAAGGCATCAGTAGTAGTTTCTGTTCAACAGATTCACCCGTTCTACAGGGAAAGCGAGTCACGTGGGGCGAATCGGCAAAGTCCTACATAGTAAAACCAGCACCACTCAATTATTCCGCATGTCGTTATTATTATGGCTTTTATGTTGCATATATTACACATATATTTAGAAACAATATATAATATGTAATATATAATATGTAAACATCAACGCTTTATATTGAAAAGCCACAGAGCAAGAAGTGAGTAAAAACTTACATGCAGTTGCTGCTCAAGGTCTACCTTGTCACTTGTCACCTGGCAAAGCTGAGTCCTTTCTTTCACCAGCTCTTGGCGTAGTTCCCGAACCCGGGACATGATCTCAGAATTTTCTCTGATGATCATGTTCATTGCAACATTAGCTCTCTGTGGAACAAATAAAGTACCCAGTCATACACATGAATTTGTTGCCTCTCTAAAGTAAGTTATTCTGAACCCGCTTAATAATAACTGTGCATAATATTCAATTGCACCAATATGCCTGGAAGCAAAACATTTAGTTTCACAAAATCATCACAACGCCGACTATCACACTATAAAGTCCGATCCAAGTCGGAGAAGGGGGCACTCAAACCGGATCTATAACGTTTTACCAACAATTAGACTAATTAATATATGCGGCGAAAAGTAGAAATTCACGCAAAACCGAACGATGACTTGAAGAAAATAAAGGTTTGTCGGTTCTTTTTTTCGACTGGGCCACTTCTTTGAAAGCCCGCTGTTTACGTTGCCCAAGAAAGCAGTCAACAGTAAACAAACAATAATAACAGAGGCCACGTGCTTGGGCACACCATAATTCCGGCCAGGACAGTCTCGTAACCAATACCAGAATAAGTCGTTTCATGAAATCAATAGTCAAACAATAAAAACAACCGCTCAGACTCTCTTATAATGTAGAAAGATAAAAACCCTAGGTTATTATCATGAAATCATTATAAGAATGTAATACAGTATTACAAGCGCATAGAACTGACTTACGTCCAAATCCCTTTTAGCACTATCCCTTTCCACGTCAAATATGCGGCGCTGGGCTTCTGTCTGAGGTGTGCCTTCGAACTCGAGGACGGCAGTTTCAAATCTTGCGAGTTTATCTTTCAGAATGTCATGTTCACTCTCTAAAATGCGTAGCTAATTATAAAGAAAATTAGAAATGAGACAATGCTTATTATTTTGTATTCATAAAAACACATGGCAATCCAGTGAAACCCAGAAATAAGTCTTATAATGATTGAAACGAAATGGGAATACTCCAAAACAGGAAAAGGATTACCACTCAAGGCTCTAGACACCACACCTTATCCCTTAATTTGGTTTTCAGAAAGAAATATAAAACATGAGCAATATAATGATATACCTCGGGCATCTGATTGAAGTGCAATCGATTATAAACAAGATGAATACATATTTGCATGGTTGATTTCATTCCAATGTGTACTTTAAAACTCGAATATATCACAATGGAAACCTGTAGATGGGGATGTCATTAGGTATCAATAGTATGTGGTCACAGTAGGCAGATAATTATATTATCAGAGAGATATTAGAGACATATGACCAGAGGGAAAACCTTTGTGTCTGTTTCCAAAATTATTTAACACTAGAAGTAATACAAATTAAGCTAATCCGGCTTTACCTGGGCAGTCTTCTCGCTAAGTTCTCTATTGGTAGTGCTGAGGTTCTCCCTCAAGGCCTTGACTTGAGCCGAACGGTCACTGTCTGCGCTGTTCGTACGCTCCAACATCCGAGTCTTTTGCCTCAACTGAGCCTGCAGTTGATCAAGCTATAGAAAAAAAACACAAAGGGAAACGGGTAAACTACAAGTTGAAATCTTGTCTGGTCACCTTTTTGTCTCACCCATCAGCATTGATATTTCTATTGCTGATGCAAAGAACAACGGTATTAAATAGCATTTTTTCAAAGGCAATACATGTGGGGACTATGGCTTAAGAACGAACTTACATCCGAGTGGATTTTATCCAGATTACACTTTTTTAATATGTCCCAATCACCATCACATCCTATTTCAACATCAGGTCCTTCTTGTATATTTCCATTTTCGTTGACGCATTTTTCAATAACTGGACGATTTTTGCTATATTTATTGGTTATACTAGTGGCCACTGCATAACTACAGCCATCAAATACAATTTCACTTTTCCGCTCGAAATTAGGATAATCAGTGAGGGAATAAGAATCTTCATCAAGGTCTGAATAGACCAAATCCTCTTCGGACATATTTTCATTTAAGTCGTGCAAGAACTCTGATGAATCTAATACACAGTCTCGACCCAATTCCTCGTCTGACTCAGTATCTATAAAGGATGGATTTTCAAGGGAGTATGCGTCGGAATGATCTGCCATATCCTCAGGGTCAAAGACGGGGTAGGATTGTGAATCTAGCCTCTGCCAATATTCTTCATTGTTAGTCAATGTCCCTCCCATGCCAATAAAGTTGGCACTGGAGCTACACAATAATGGATCCATACTTTGATCTACAAGGACTCCACTGTCCTGATCAAAGAGGGGTAGATCACTAGGATCAACAAGGACCCCTAGATCAGCCCATAACTTCGCTACTTCCCGATGATCTTGGGCGGTGGCATTCACGTGGTATCTAAGCGAATTAGCTGATTCAGCAATAATTTCATCCATGAGAACCTCTTGTTTCATCCTCGAGTAAGAGGCCAGATTCCGAGGCTTGGTCCCAATTCGGTAACTGTAAGTTGGATTACCATCGCACTGAGTCGGTAATAAAGCTGACTCTGGCTTTCCTGTGTAGCATCCCTGTCCCCGGGTAGCCATCCGAAGTTGAAGCTAGGTACCCGGATAATTAAGGGGATGCAAGGAGGGTGATAACGGAATAATAAGGAATATCAGCAGGAAAATGTCGCAAATATTATATCATACAGTTGCTGTCCTGGCTTGTCTATGATATTTATCGAGTGCATTACAGAGGACAGCGGTGATTGAATGGTTAATATTTCGGAGTAACATTTGGTCAGGTTATGAGGATAGGGATCAAGTGCTGTTGATCACATGCATGAAGTGGTAAAATCGATAAATACCTCTGGACTACAACTATTGAAAACAATAGTAAACAGAGTTATATTGATTTTAAAAGCCTCTAACCCCACCTGACCATTAGAATGGGCTTTCCTTTTCATACATATCATGCATATAGTTTAGGGTCTGTATCAGCAAAAATACAGCATGGATTGTAGGCTACAACTGGCATAACTGTACCTATTGCACCAATAGGTACAGTTATGCTGGTATTCTGTTATTGGCGAAAGCTATAATATAGATATAAGTATACCCCAGTGAATAGTAATACCAGGATATATGACAACAGATGTTATTGATCATTAGCTGTCACTTTCTTAAATCAGTAATTGATATTAAGTGACGAGAGCTGCATTAGCGTAGTGGGATGAAAACAATGGGAACAATGAGTGTCGGTGCTAAAGCCACAACAAATATAAAATAATTTGGGACTTCGATGAGCAAGCATACACGTGTCGCACAAGAATTTCAAAATGATTGTCTAATGTTGGCCTAGAAGTCATGATTCTTAAGCCAGATAAATAAAGGACAAATTCAACCAATATAACACACAGCCAAGCACAGAAATGTCTGTGTAGAAGATTCTTAAGAAACAGTAGTAGAGAGGTACAAGGAGAGTAACACAAAGCTTAAGTTCCAGAAAATAGATGGAAAAATGACATGAAAAATGCGGATCCTGAATGACCCGGGCGTAGAGAGAAGGGAAGAGGTCATGCTTAATCTAATATTCGAAAGAGGAATTTTAGACCAGCTGGACCTGGAGCTCATATTCTATAGATCAGGGCATTAGAACTATGGCAGGTGGAAACGTTAGTGTCGATAGAATAGGATGGCCAACGTTAGAGAAGTGCTAAATTGAAAATGAGTAAAGGTAAAAAGATGTTACTTGTGCCAAGCATAGGAAAAGGTACGTGCATATAATTTCCAAATCTGAATACCTGTAACTCGATTTTCTCTATTTGTTGATGTGATGTCAAATACTGTCGTTTGCTTCGTTGGAGTTCATTCTCACAGTGGTTGTATTTAATCGTTACTTTTAGCAACTGGTTATCCTTTTCGTGTAGCTCTGTCTCAAGCGCTAGTTTCTGTGTAGCAATCAATAGTTTGAATCCCAAAACGACATAATACAAAATTATACCTCAAAAAAGAGCAGTTGAAAAGCTTACGACCAACAGACAGAACTATGAAATATGACATAGTAAGAAATCATACAATATAGATTGTGCTCAAAATTACTTCTTACAATAAATGGAGCAAATTAAAATCCGATTTAATAACATTTCAATCTATCACTCAGGGTACATACTTCTGACTCAGCAAGATGTGACGAAGAGCCATCGGTAAATTTAGCTCGAGACTTAAACTTATTCAACTCTTCCACCTGCTCTTCAAGCTGGGATCTTTCTTTATTCGCAGAGTTAATTTTATCCCGCGAAAGTTTCACTTCAGTTTGTAGTCCCCTAATCTGCACCATTAAAGTAATACTCGTCAATACACAATATATCCATTCAAGACCATTGATGGCAACATCAGAATAGGAAGATCGAAAAACTTATGATGTCAAAATGTTTGAATCTCGTGTAATTCAAAATAAGAAGCGCGTAAGGGTTATTTCGGACTCACTTTCAAATTCATTTAGCAATAAAAATATCAATTATACTTTTACTTTTAGATGTAAAGCTACTGATTGCGGTACATACATGTAAATGATTCAATACAAAATCCGAAACATTAAACGGTGGGAAGAAAGGTAGAGGAAGCAGAGATAACACTTACCTCGGCGGTGAGCTTATCGATCTGTTGTTGTTTGCGGTCCAGTAAGTCTCCCCCGTCCATGTGACCGGCCTGGAGGCGACTTATTTGAGACAGAGCCTCCTCCAGAGCTTTCTCTTTCGACGAAAGTCTTGTTTTGAAGGAGCGCAGTTCGGTTTCGAAGAGGCGGGCCTGACGGTCTTTCTGTTCCGCGTTAGCTTCACTGAAGAGCACCTTGGCCTTCAGATCTTCAAGTTGGGCTATTTATTGTAAAACAAATGATCGGTCAAGATTTACAGTAAAATGGAAGACGATCTTCGATTAAAGATCAGGCTAAGCAGCCCCACCAACAAATAACGATCAGATTATATCCCTGATTGTAGTCACAAAGACCATAATGCTATGTCTCTTTTAAATGTGCCTATATACCACATATATATTCAAAACTATAGATTCATGAGAGTGTCCCCATCCTCACAGCCTTAAAGGTCAAGTGTAAAGATTTTTTAATGACTTCAGGAAAATGATGCCCACTGCATTGAGATTAGGATTGTCCTTGGACCATGCCATTACAATTCTGATAGAATTGGCTGAAATGCGACCTTTGCACCCCCCCCCCCCCCCCCCCGCACACCCACACCCACACTCCACGTTCACAGTGTACTACGCACCAACAAATCATCCACTGCGTTATTGGACATCATTACAAATGGTGATGTCCTCAACGTAATTACAGATTAAACCTCCAAGTAATTAACTTCCAAGTAAGTCTCAGTTAACTATAAGATAACATCCCATATATATCATGTCGAACTCCTACAACACCTGTCTTATTGCATCTCTCTCATAATACATTATATGTAAAAGAAATTCCTGGTAAACACACAAGGAAATTAAGCCGACATATATACCTGCAGAAGTGTTATACTTGGAACATTTAGAAGTTGTAGCACCAGATGTCATTTTTAGGCTGGCACGCAGACTGTCATTTTCAGCAGTTATTGCAGTATTCAGGTCCTCGACATTCTGAACTTTAGCGGCAGTGCTATGCTTTGTATGGGTTAGGTCACTGATTTTGCTGAAACATTAGGGCATCAAAATAAGTGCATGTTCCACTCGGAGAGTAAACAACAATGAAAAATAATTTATCGTTATCGTCTGGCCAGAAAAAAAACCAACATTGTAGAAATAGTTTAGCGAGACTCTGCTTAGAAAAAACGATTGTCCCAAAACACCGCTAAGCTTGGAAAGCATCTCACCCCCCAAAACAAATCCTCAGACTTTGGTAGGGTTTTTTCAAAGTGGCTGTTTTCCTCGCAAAACTGAGAGCGGAGTTCATTCTCATCGCACAATTTGAATGAGATGTAAATTCGTCCTTCTATGAATTTTCCTGTTTAATCTTCTCAGATATTCAATTTTTAGTAGCCTGCGTGGGTAACTGATTTCGACAATTTTGTGGGAAATTGACTATTGTTTTGTAATTTTGCAAAAAGTAACAAATTGTTACTGAATCCCAAATTGAATGAATAACATTGTAAATAGGAAATACAAAATACCTCTTCAGAAGAGTTTCCATCTCATCTTTTTCTTTTGTGACATCGTCAAGGGTATCCTTGTACCGGGATATCCTTTCCTCCAGCATCCCTCGTTCATCGCGTATCAGCTGTTAAAATAGCTCTTCATTAGTTCTACATCCAATATGATAATCCATTTAATAATACATCTAGTTAAAAGAACCTCCATATATTTTGTTCGGCATTATTACCCACTCTAACTGAGAAGAAAGAAAATGTTTAAAAGTAAACACCATAAACAAGTTTGACCCACGATAGGTACTATTGCAATTCAATTAAGAAATTATGACCACGCCCATTGATATTAATTAAATCTAGATAAAGAAATGGGAATGCCCTTAACTTGCTACCACGAGGAAATTTTACGACAGTATTTCCAATTGGAATAAATCTACGAAGGGGTATATAACCTTAACAATGGCGCGCTAAGGCTTTCTTTAATGGAAAGACAACATGTATTAATTAGTAGAAAAATCAGAAACCACCAACGAAAATGATTAGAATCATTTATGTTTAAAGCCTTAACACTAATAATGAATGTATAATACAGCATACGTGCAAATATTTACCCATTCTGAAAACAAAATGAAAGGTGATTGTTGAGAGCATAGATCTGAGAACTAACTAGTATCAATGTGCTTATGTCAAATAAGGATTGAACTAGATACATAAGTGCACATACTTCTTTCTCTAGAAAGATTTAGTATTCTGTGATACATCATTTATTAAAGATCATACAGTTCATTTTAAAATTAAAAGACAAAAAGAACCCCGGAAACGCTTGGCCCATATGACTCCCAATATTTCCAGAATTTTAAATGGGACTCCGAAGAAAAAATAATACTACATTTATAAAACAAATGTAATATATTGTTGTAGTCGGGGTTGGGAGGCGGGGGACGAGTGATGTATTGGGGTACATTCGTCTCCCGCCTGGGGGCACTGAGGGTCTCACACTGTGAGTGAGCACGGGACCATGGGGGGAGGGACTATAAATAGGGGAGGGAAAAGGGGGTAAGGCCAGTTGGCGCCCGGGCAGGGATATGAGCAGAGCTCCCCAGAAACACTTCAAAGAAATAAACAGAAAGATCGTCACCTGTATTTGGACTTGGAGTTATCTTCTTGCGGCGATAAACACTCAACAGCCCTGCCGGGCAAGGTCCCCTCACCAACTCATTTAATTAACACTTCAGAGGTCCCAGGTGGTGCGATCCCCACTCTGGGAGGATATACCCTCTGCTATCATCCCTCTCCCCACAATAATTCCAGAATAATATAACTTACCATTAATAAGTCACGAACCAGAGACGAGACGAGACGAGACGAGACGAGACCAGAGACGAGACGAGCTACTATATACAACAGCAAACACTATGTTCTCTTCACATTTATTCAACCGAAGCTCCGACAATATTGATGGCGACAACAATGGTGGCAGCGGTGGGATTGATGCCAGCGATTCCCACCCTCTATCGCCATCAGGAGAGGTAGGAGTGCACCCGAGAACGTGGAGTAGCTGGCTGGGCCAGGGCTACGAACGGGCGGGGGTGTTACAGCAGGATCTCAGCACACCACCGAAGGAGGAGTCGAAAGACAGGAAGCCAGAGATAGCGGAGACGAGCGGACCGCCAAAGAAAATGAAAGTCACCCCCCGATCCTTCGATGGAACAGGATCTCTGTCTGAGTTCCTCCATCATTTCCGCCTTGTCGCAGAATTGAATCAGTGGACAAATCATGAGAAAGGTTTGCACCTAGGCGTGTGTCTGGCTGGGCCGGCGCTTCGGCTCTTGGAAAAGGTGGATTTTGAGGATGAGGGAACGTTTCCACGACTGGTACAAGCCCTCTACGAACGATTCCAACCAGCAGACCAGATCGCACTTTACAGGACGGAACTTCGGGCTAGGAAACAGAACGAAGGAGAAGGTCTCCAGCAGATAGCCGACGAGATCGAGAGGTTGGCCAGATTGGCATATCCTACAGCCGACCGGGACATCCTCGACGACCTAAGTAAGGACCTGTTCACGGCCGCACTGGCTGACGCCCAACTACGCCGATGGGTGGCCCAGGCCAAACCCCGAACTCTCGCGGAAGCTCGTTCGGCCGCTCTTCATGGAGGAGCCCATTTTGCCGCGGAAGCGCAAGGGGGACGAACCCGATCAACCATTCGGGCCGTGCAACCCGAGCGAAGCACCGATGAGCGAATGGGTCAACTCGAAGAGATGTTGAAAACCTTGATGACCAAAGCAGAGACCTGGCCGCGTCCAAGCCGAAATAGGGATATGACCAATAAGTGCTACGGATGTGGGGAAGCTGGTCATTTTAAACGGGAGTGTCCCAATCGGGTTCCCAGGATAAGGAAGGAGGAGACGGAAAACTCCGGGGGACAGTAGGTGGCCGGGCCACTGTCCCAGCAGCATCCGGCACAAGCGGGGAGCGGACGAACACAGGGGAGACGAACATTCAAGGGAGATGGGACCAGCGATCAAAAGGCATCCTCGTTCGGGGACAATGCAATGGGGTATGGATCGACTGGTTGGTAGACACAGGCGCTTGTGTCACGCTGCTGGGACGAGCAGTATGGGAGCGGATGGAGAATAAACCAGAGCTCCAACCCACCACCATCAGGGTGGTGGGAGTCGGGGGTCAGCCGATGGAAATATTGGGACGAGTCCAATTGGAAGTAGCCTTTCAAGAAACAACAATACCGGTTCCCGCTATTGTCGTTGATATAAACTATATGGGTATCCTGGGGATGGACGTCCTTAGGCCACTTCGTGGAGTGGTCGATGTAGACAAAGAAACAGTAAAGTTTGATCATAACATAGTACAGGCCGGGCCTGTGGAGGTGAGGGAGGGGACGACCATCCCTTCAGGCACCTGGACGAATCTCCTGGCAAACATTAAGGAGTGGAGCCACCAAGAAGAGGTGGTGGTCGAGCCATACCGGCTCGGGTCAGGACTGCTGACAGCCCGGTCTGTCAACCAGGTAGTAGCAGGGGAAACATGGGTGAGGGTGTCTAACCCCACTAACCAGGATATCGAGTTACACCCGGGAGAACGGGTGGGACACTGGGAGGAGATAGATGAGGACGAGGGAGACGAGTCCCGACCGGTGGGACGAATCAACCCAGAGTCTGCAGCCATAGAGAAAAATGTTCAAGAACAGGAGAGAGATGAAGACCCGATCAACCAAGCCCTCTGGGCCCAGACGGATGACACCGTGGTGCGAGGCAAGGAACAAATCGTCCAACAACTCTATCAGGAGTTTGCAGACATTTTTGAAGAACAGTTGGGCCGAACCTCGAAAGCAACACACACCATTAACACGGGAGACCATCCCCCTATCAAGACAAGACCCCGACGGGTCCCTATCCACCGTAAGAAACTGGTGGAAGAGGAGTTAGACAAACTTCTACAATTAGGAGTAGCCGAGCCTTCCCATAGCCCCTGGGCCTCCCCGGTCGTCTTAGTAAAAAAAAAAGATGGGGGTTGGAGGTTTTGCGTCGACTATCGTCAGCTGAATCAGGTTACCCGTAAAGACGCGTACCCATTACCCAGAATGGACGACATATTAGATAGCCTGACTGGGGCCAAGGTTTTTGCTACCATAGACCTGGCCAGTGGGTACTGGCAAGTAGAAATGTCACCCGATTCCCAAGAAAAAACGGCTTTCTGCACACATAAAGGACTCTACCAGTTCCGGGTCATGCCTTTTGGCCTGGTAAATGCACCTTCCACGTTTGAGCGACTCATGGATGCGGTCCTGTCCGGCATGATAGGAGACGAATGTCTCGTATACCTAGACGACGTCATCGTGTTCGGAAGGACGGTCGACGAATGCGCGGGACGATTAAAGAAGGTCTTTGCCAGGCTAAGGGAAGCAGGGCTCCGGATTAAAACCAAAAAGTGCCAGCTCTTCCAACGTGAAGTCAGTTTCCTAGGCCACCGGATCTCTGGGGACGGGGTGGGTACGGATCCATCCAAGGTAGAGGCATTGCTGAGCTGGGGGACGTTACAGGATCGGAAAGACGTGAGGTCCTTCATGGGCTTCTGCTCATATTACAGGTCCTTCGTCCCCGGGTTTGCCCGGATCGCGACCCCCCTACATGCTCTCACCAAGAAAGGGGTTCCGTTCGAATGGACGGACCAATGTGAAGAGGCCAAACAAGAACTAATCAAGGCTCTAAGTCACTCACCACTCTTGGCTTTCCCCGAGGCCGAAGCAGAAATGATATTAGACTGCGACGCATCGGCAGAGGGCCTGGGAGTGGTGTTATCACAAATGGTAGAGAGTAGAGAAAGGGTACTCCAATTCGCCAGCCGGACAATAACGAAGGCAGAAAAGAACTACTGCGTAACACGCAAGGAGTTGCTGGCAGTAATCTTCGGAGTAAGAAAATTCCGCTCCTACTTAGTAGGAGCTAAGTTCCTCATCCGAACCGACCACAGCGCTCTGAAGTGGCTTATGCAAACGAAGGAACCCGAGGGGCAGTTGGCCCGTTGGATAGAGGAGTTAGGGTGCTACGAATTCCGAATCGAACATCGTCCGGGCACTCGTCACGCCAATGCCGACGGACTCTCGCGCCAACCATGTCATCAGTGTGGCCGTATCGAGGATGGAGACGAATCTGGTGACGAGGACGGGGGTGTGGTAGGGATGTTGCGCATCGACCAGGCAGTAGACGACCTACGGAAATGTCAGGAGACGGATCCCCTGCTGCAGGAATTTCGTCTCGGGGTTGAGAAGGGAGCAAGGCCCGAACCAGGGCGCGGATTCGGGGATTGGGAAGCTGACTGGCTCCACCGCCGTTTTTCTGATCTGTCAGTACGGAATGGAATATTGGGCCTCATGACATTAGATCAGCATGGGGGCCGGACGTGGAAAGCATTCGTCCCAAGATCAGTCCGGGCTTCGTTAATCAGTCAAGCACACCAAGGACCATTCGGGTTACATGCAGGCCGTGACAGAACTAAGGAAAAACTGGGGAGAAAGCAGATTTGGCCGGGGATGGACAAGCATATCGCGCTGGAGATCGAGTGTTGCGCCACTTGTCAACAAACAAAAACTCAGGGTGCGCGGAGACGAACTCGGATGGGCGCTCGTCCCCTTGCAACGGTGGGGGAGGAATGGGCGATTGACATCACTGGGCCCTTCAAGACAACAGAGAGAGGCCATAAGTATGCGTTAGTGGTAACAGACCTATTTTCAAAGTGGACGGAGGCGTTCCCCATAGCTAATATGACAGCATCCACGGTGGCCAGGGTCCTCGTCCGGGAGATTGTGTGTAAATTCGGGGCACCCAAGACCTGGCATACCGACCAGGGTAGAAACTTTGAGTCGGAATTATTCGCCGCCATGGCGAATCTGATGGGGATAGATAAAACCAGGACGTGCCCGTATCATCCCCAGGCCGATGGGCAGGCAGAACGCTGGAACAGGACAATGTTAGCAATGTTAATCACTGTGACCGATGTGCAGGAAGAATGGGACGAGTGGTTACCCTATGTAAGTGCAGCATATCGAGCGGGACAGCACCGGACAACGGGGTTCTCCCCGAATTACTTGATGTTTGGCAAGGAGGTACACCTACCATGGGAATTATGCTACCCTTCCCCCGAGACGGGGACGAACCCATTTGAATTCGTCCAACAATGCCACGACAGAATGGCCGAGTCTCACCGTATAGCATGGGAAAAGCTGGGGACAGCACGAGAAAAAGACGAAGCGTGGTATAACCAGAAAGTTAGGGAAGTCAGATATAGGGAGGGAGAGAAGGTTTGGTTCTTTCAACCAATAAAAAAAATAGGCCTAAGCCCCAAATTCCAGAGATTCTGGACGGGCCCTTGGACCATAGAAAAATGTTTGTCATCTACGACCTATAAAATCACCTGGGGACGAAAGTCCAAGGTAGTACATGGAGACAGCCTCAAAGTTGCTCGCCAACGGGACCAGGAGGAAGACGAGGACAGGGCCCCAGTGGAGGTGGTTGCTAGGGAGATCCAGACGTCCTCCTGTCCGGAGACAGATCCTCACTCCATCACCGGAGACGGACCAGAGCAGAGCAGCTATACTGCATCACTGCCAGTACTGACGATCATGCCACATTCGGCGAAAATAGAGGACCGAGGGAGAAATCACTCCCGGAGTCCAGTGAGGGATAAGAAGAGGAATGATAAAGAGAGGGAGAAGAAAGACCACAGCGAACACCGGAGACGGAGGGACAGAGAGTTGCAGACGATTGACCCGGGAAGGGCAGAAGATCTTGGCCTGGGAAGGAAGAAGGTTGCGTCGAGAGTAGTGGTGCCCGGCAACAGCCGGCCGGAGACGACCGACCGACGGGTGGTGTCCTCAACGGGGGGACGAGGTACCTCGGAGGTGAAACACCACAGAAGGGAGACGAGGGACCAGGAGGTGGCGCCGCCGGTGACCAACACCGTCGCCAACCAGTCACTACCTCGAGACCGTCATGTGGCGCCCTCTGGGACAGAGGGAGAGGGTCATACCGGAAATTCAACCAAGAGAACCACTTCCGGTGTAAACAGGTCAGACTCGGCACTCCACAAAGACCAGAACCAACTCTCCACTGTTACTAAAACGTCTGAAAGTGACCCGAATCAAGTCAGTATGCTGTCAGTAGAAGATGACGAGCCCAGCTGGACGAAGACAGATGCCGAGGCCCTGGCTCCAGGTGAAGATGGGCGATTCAGTTGTTGGGCCTGTGACAAAGTTTTGGCCAGCAGGAAGTACCTACTCAAACATCTCGGCACCCACGAAACTCTTTTCAAAGGAGTGTTATGCCCCATCCGAGATTGCCAGAAAGCAGCATATGTATCCAGAGCTCAAGATCTCGGCCCTCACATCAAGAATCACCACGGAGTGGACATCGAGATAGATCAAGGTATGGCTAAAGTTTTGAGGATGACGGCCCGGACACCGGCACTATACGCTCGACTCGCCACGGAGGAGGAGGTAGCGCTATACAGGTCAGGGGAGAGAATGTGTCCCCGATTACCCGGGGGTCCAGTGATGCAGGCACTCCTTGAGGGGGGTGACCCTCCTTCCAAAAAGCGTAAGACGGAGGACACCCGAGTAGTCGTCCCCAGGAAGTCCAGGTCTACCAACCCAAAACCAGTGGACCAGTCCCCGAGACGAATGTCCCCCCGCAACCTCCAGAATCGTGTAGCACCAAGGGCTGAAGCAGCATGGGGTCAAGAGTTGACCCTCTCCAACCGGGACACCCGTGAGGACCGATCGTCAAGATCTAAAGAATCGACTGAAGGGCGGCCCCGGGACGAGCGAGACCGGACTCCCAGTGACAAGAAAGAATCGTCCCACCGGAGTAGGAGCAAAACAGACAGTACTAGAGATGGTAACTCTCACACTAAAGAATCATCTCACTCGAGCAAGGTTGGTGCAGAAGGCACGAGCCGAGGGAAGGCCAAGTCTAGCTCCCACCGTCGACCACGAGAGCCCCAGGAGAGACGAGACGAGTGTCCGTCCCCTTCAACTGGTTCGACCCAACAGCCACCGACCTCCCACCAGAGAGACGAGGAGGAGACCGGCAGTTCGAACGAAGTGGCAAAGAAGGAAGACCAACGAGTGATCGAAGCAGCCATCACGTTAATAAAGCTAGACAAGGAGGAGAAAGAGGAGGGAGAAATTGGCAGCGATCTCGGGGAAGAGCCGAACATCGAGATTGGGGAGGACGTGTACATCGACCTCACATCGGTGGAAGAACCAGCGAACTCTACCTCGGTAGAAGGAAGGGAAGAGCCTCAACGTACGGTGAGCTCGACGACCATCAAAGAAACCGGTAGTGTTGCACCAGCGGGACCTCGCAAAGGCGAGACAAGGGCAGAAATCCACCCTCCCCCGATGATCACCCACCAACCAGCTCCGGCTCATCAGTCCCCTCAGCTCAAAGCAAAGTCACGGTCTTCAACTTACCAACAGCTTCTCCATACCCAACAGCCTCCCGCTCACTCGTCCCCCCAGTTCGGGCCTCAAGCTTCACAGCCAACCTTGTACACCCCACCTGGGGGTACGCGTACCGGAGGCCTGTGGGCAAGTTGGCCTGCCAATATGCCCACCCCGGGGACCCAACAGATGATGTTGCAGATGCTGACGTCCCTGGAAAAGAACTTAGTTCCAACTGCACCTGTAACAGCACCCACCCCGCCAGTGAGGGAACTTGTGGCCCAGAGCGGTCTCGACATCGAGTCACCAAGCACGCCAGAGGAGAAGCGACAGGTGAAGCCCCCGCCCTCTTCCTTAAACACACCCCTTTTCCAGGTGGCCACCGGAGACCCGAGAGACAGATCCGCACCAGCCGAGTGGTCAGTCCCACTGGATCTGACTCCGGGGTCTAAGAGGACACTGGAAGCTCTCCAGGAGAAAGAGTTCAACCCAGCCGAGGCCGTCAACCAGATGACACTGGGATCCCAGGATGATCCGAAGGAGACGGTGGGACGATCCAACCTAAAGAGGAAAGTGGAAGGTGCAGAAAAGAAGGAGCGTGCAGCAAAGAGTGGACCGTTCGGACGCCGTACCCGGACACCCCTCCTGTCAGGGTCTGTGTTCAACCCCCGAAGTGAGCTTCCTATGCCCGCAGACATGTGGATCCCGTCCACCGTCACCATGTCCGAGTGGAAGCAGCAATGGGACATTGCGGACATGGATGACGTGTGGACGGTTAAATACCGGAGATCTTTCATCTGGAGAGGGAACGCCAATACCAAAATCCCGAACCCGGAGTTGACCATCGACCTACCCGAAATAGCGACCCACCCCATACAATCGGTGCGGGAGCGCTTGACAAGAAGCGAGTTGGAGCCCGGAGTGATCCGTTTCGTCCAGACCGCGTGGAAGACCCACCGCAGGGAGATCGAGGAGGAGGACTGAGTTGATACTGATAATTGCGATATTGTTATTGAATAGTGTTACCTGTCCATAAGAAGGACCAGTATTGTGTAGTACTTGTAGTAGTTGTATGCTTATGACCAGTGTTGTTACGGACTGGCTTATGTTCTGTGTATTTGACGATATTGGGGATTGATTAATTTAATTTTGGGGTCCAAAATTTATTAAGGGGAGGGTATTGTTGTAGTCGGGGTTGGGAGGCGGGGGACGAGTGATGTATTGGGGTACATTCGTCTCCCGCCTGGGGGCACTGAGGGTCTCACACTGTGAGTGAGCACGGGACCATGGGGGGAGGGACTATAAATAGGGGAGGGAAAAGGGGGTAAGGCCAGTTGGCGCCCGGGCAGGGATATGAGCAGAGCTCCCCAGAAACACTTCAAAGAAATAAACAGAAAGATCGTCACCTGTATTTGGACTTGGAGTTATCTTCTTGCGGCGATAAACACTCAACAGCCCTGCCGGGCAAGGTCCCCTCACCAACTCATTTAATTAACACTTCAGAGGTCCCAGGTGGTGCGATCCCCACTCTGGGAGGATATACCCTCTGCTATCATCCCTCTCCCCACAATAATTCCAGAATAATATAACTTACCATTAATAAGTCACGAACCAGAGACGAGACGAGACGAGACGAGACGAGACCAGAGACGAGACGAGCTACTATATACAACAGCAAACACTATGTTCTCTTCACATTTATTCAACCGAAGCTCCGACAATATTGATGGCGACAACAATATGCATAAAATAAGAACAGGACTCCCAGGTGGGGTAACACTGGAATTATATAAGGGGGTTGGGAAAGTACATGAACAACCTGGATCCAATAGCCAGTATATACTGACACCTTCAGAGCATCATTATCTACAGAGTTGTGCAGCAAACAAAAGAGCATATCTACACAATGTACAGTGCTCACACAAAAACACAGATTTTGTTAGCAACATGCAAGCAATGGCTTCTTCACCTTGAGACCCTGTGTTATGTTGCCATGCTCAACTTTCACATCATCCAGTGCTATTTCCCACGCTTTCAATTGCTTGGCCAAAGCGTCTTTTCGTTGCCATAGCAACCATATAATTTCCTGCTCTTGCCCAGGACCCAAGTTGTCCTCACGCTTGATATGGTCCAGGAGGTATTTAAATTCATCGACTTGATGCTAAAGAATACATGCAGGTGTGGAATGCCAAATAAGGTAGCATTAACGTGATTGGTCGGGATGTGCTGTTAATGTTAGTTGCTATGCATACTAAATCAGTAAATGAAGCTTTCTGGAGAAGAGGTGTTTCCTTATGATATATATTTGAATGATATCATAAGCTTAGGCATATTTGACTATCAAAAATACTATCATGAGAGAAATGATTGGGGAAAGGGCCTTAGGATTACTGTGATCAAGGTTAAATTCAATGCTTCAACGCTCGTGAAGTGTTCAGGACAGGATTCTTAATCGACCTTGGAGAAAAGAAAATAATTCATATGGATAAATATCAATTAGAATTCATCATAATTATGTGCACCTTCTTCGGCCTGGTGTTGATGTTAATGCCCTCTATCATTGGTTTATCAGCCAGTTGCACGCGGAGACGTTCATTCTCATCTCGCAGATCCTTATGCTTCTGGTCAACAGACCTGTGTCTTTCTCGTTCTCTAGTCAATTGTCGTTTCAATTCATTTTCGATCACCTGAATAAATGTTACAAGTATAGAAGGAATCTTAATGTAAATTTAAGAATATGTACGGAAACGAGTAGTAGGTATCCGCGTTCTAAAGATTTACGGGATAGGCTATGAGCAGCTTCCATAAGAAATGCAAATATACATCATATTGTGCTCTGTGACAGAAAGCCTGGGGAGGAAGAAATGGATTGGAGGGTCGTCCCGAATTAACACATTTATCAAAACGGACATATTTCCAGAATATGAATGATGGGACCTATGGACGAGAATGGACGGGGAAAGAACAAATAATAAAAACAAAGCAGCTATATCAAATGAATATGGTACCTGTAATCGAGCATTCTCATAAATGAGCTTCTCTTCAACATCAGAAAGTTTACTGGCTCGATCGGCCCTTTCTTGGTGAAGGCGATCCTCCGTGATTTTAAGCCTCCGTTCGAGAGACTTAACCTGTTATAATAGCAGTTAAGATAAGAAACAGATCAAGACATGTATCGATACAATGCACTTTAGTAGAACACAACCAAAAAGTTCAAGTATAAAGCCTTGCCTGTTTTTCAGCAACAGTACCTCCACCTTCACTCTCTAACTGTTGTTGGAGAAGAGCTTTCATCTCGGTTAGTTTGACAACTTGTGCTAGGGCATCTTTACGTCGTTGGGCCTCTTGTTCCCGTGCACGTTCACTTTCAGCCAGCAGTTGCTGTGCCCGCTTCACTTCATCCTAGAAAGAGTTAAAGCTATGTTGAACGACCAGTAGTAGTAAAGGTACCAGATAATTCATTTTAAAACAAACTTAACAAGTTGAAGTATGTAGTCCGCAGCAATGGTTTTTTTTTTTAAAAAAACAATCTCGAGGCGGGGCAGTATTATACTATAAGATATTTCTGATGGCTGTATTCTTGGGCATGTGTAGTGTAGATTTTTATTATATTATATAATATAGTAGAAGAAATGAACAAATTTAGCGCTGTTTACAGATTGCTTCTACCGCACTCAAGTCTAGCCCTATCAGGGCGAGTAGTGCATTTATGCACTATTGTTTGGGTCATTTTCCCCATAATATTGCCTATAAGACATGCTATTCATTTAATAAAACCTGCTATTTTACCCTCTTCTTCCTATGTCAATGTGTTCCAAATGTTGGAAGGACCAATAATCAAAAATGTTGTTGTGCCTGGTAGATGCAGAAAATTTGGTGTCCATAATAGATTGTGGCTCAATTGGATAACTGGATAATTGGATTTATAACTCTATTTATGCAATATTCATTCTTAAATTGGAAAAAAATCTAAATATAAATTTATTTTTTTGCAAAAATGCCATTCATTCAGTTTTTCATGCTAAATAAAATGAATGGTCGTAAAAGTTGATGGATTTTTAAAATGGTTCCTTTAGAATGGTTTCCATGGCAACCAAACAGCCCGTTTTTTCAATTGAAAAAAGTGTACATCTGGTAGGTCTAAATGGTTGCTATGGTGACATAAAACATGAAATTTCTAAATTACAACTCATAACAAGTAGAGCAGAAAATTTAGGTTCATGTGCAATTCACTCAGTACAAATCGCATTTCTTACAGCAAAATGGTGATAAAAAGACTATGTGGCACTGTCCTGATTAATTTTCACTATCTGGACATCATTGCCTTTTACATCATCTATCTCCTTTTAAAAAGTCACTTAGGCTAAGTAGTTTAGCTCAAAATTTAACAGGCAGGCAACTTTGAAAGACTATAACTTCACTAATATTTTCACTATAGATTTTTTCGTTTTTATAATGCTTGGTACGGCCACAATAAGGGACAATTTGAAAGAGAACCCCCTTATCAGACCCGTTCGCCCTTAAAGGGCTAGCTAACCCCTTGGACCATCATTTGTAGACTTCTCATATGTGTATACATGTGCCCGTACTAATACGACCTAAACCTCTCAACGGGATCTTTTTAACTGTTTAAATACTTCATATTTTAAAACACCCCGCCTCGAGAACAAAGTAGAATTTATTAGTTTTATTACCTGATTAAGTTAATACCTAACCTACCTTCAAAGAAAAGATGTCAACCTTGAAGCTTTCGATGATGCGGGACCTATCTGAAGGGTTACCCGACCGCATCATATCAGCCGATCGCCGAGAGTCGGTCAGCTGTTTCTGCAGCGTTGTGTTCTACAACGGGAATATGAAACATTCTATTCACAGCCTAGAGTAAAAATGCAGTACGGCACTGGCGAGGGGCGAAGTGAAAAGTCTCCTTGTATGCAGATCTCGATATAACATATTATAAAATTTGACAGTTAACTGAGACTTACTTGGAAGTTGAGGTTTAATCTGTAATTATGTCGAGGACATCACGGTGTGGTAAGACTACATGAGATCACGCATGCGCAGCATCACGTCAGGTTTTAAAGCAATACGAGGGTTTCCTAGTGAAAAATAACTTCAACAAACCTTCATCCTGAAGGAGGACGAGGCATAATAAGGTAATGACAACCAAACTCAGAAACAACTAAGTTAACTGCCCAAATCCCTTAGCACCTGCTCTGAGCACTTAGCTTCAGAGGGGCCGGCGGGAGGGCATGTAGTCTTACCACACCGTGATGTCCTCGACATAATTACAGATTAAACCTCAACTTCCAAGTAAGTCTCAGTTAACTGTAAAATTATGTCTCGTCCTATCACGTTAGTGGTACGAGACTCCATGAGATTTCGTAGCTTCAATAGGAAGCCCGAGTAAAGGAAACC
The DNA here is from genome assembly GCA_942159475.1 of Sthenelais limicola. NCBI lineage: Eukaryota > Metazoa > Annelida > Polychaeta > Phyllodocida > Sigalionidae > Sthenelais > Sthenelais limicola. The sequence goes on along the minus strand of OW804096.1, from coordinate 89,879,799 downwards.
CTCTTAACTTGGAATAAAGTTAATAAAGAGGGAAGTTATTCTTCACTGGTTGTCCTAAACAGGACTGAAAGGACTGTAATAATAATAATTTTACAGAACCAATCAAATATAATAAATATAATAATCTGAATTTTTTAAATAAACATCACTACTATAAATGTGAATACATTTAATCAACTCAAGGTGATTACCTTAATTCTTCTTTGTGCGAAGCACCTTCTTTTTCGTTCGTCTATCTCTTAGAATGGTGTGACCCACCGTCTCTTTGGGATTCTCGATCCGTTTCTTATAGAATCTTGCAAATGTGCGTGTGTTCTTCCAAGAAGCTTGTCTTATTAAGACGTTCATGTTAACACCCATCTGAAGGGCTTTGGAAGTTACCGCTCCACGAGTGCTGTGAGCTTTAAACTTGTTGGTGCAGATACCCGCTAGAGCTAAGGTTCTTTTTGTCCAATTCGATACAGTATCACGAGAAATTTCTTTGTGAGGCCACACATAACTTAGCAGGAGCTGGTCCTGACCCTCACGAATGCCATCCGTTCTATCTAAATATTCTATTAGACAAGCTACAGGGCAAATTAAATCATCTTCCGGGTAACGTGGAATGCTAATAATGTCAAGAGGCTCTCCCACTCTGTTGTGTTTGAGTAAATGCTTCATATGAATTTTAACGAACTCTGAAGTAAATTCAAGGCCTGAAACAGGCAACCTCCACGCCGTCTGCCCGCGTTGGGCAGAGGTCAGTAGAAACAGTACAGTAACTTTAAGTGAAATTTGTTTAAGGGAGAGATTACAATTCTTCCCCCAACGTCGGAACAAGTCCAGAACTAAACTAACGTCCCACATTGAGTTGTATTTAGGCATGGGGGGCCTGAGATTATGAACTGCTTTCACAATAAGACAGATATTGTTGTATTTTGTATTTGTATTTCTTTATTGACAGCATTTTATCCGTTTTACAAGATAATCATTCTCAGCGTGTCTTAAATATTAACAGAAAAATATTATAGTATTCATAGTAGTTATTACTTCCAATTCCTAATGTTTTACAGTTTTTAAATTTAAATTTAAATGTAATATTCAATCCTGGCCATACTCCATACAAGAAATGGAACCATGGCACCACCTGGTGGTATGCTCGAACGTCGGCTAATCCCACTGTACAGATAGATCGGCGTCGTATTGGAACATAGTCGCCACCTGGTGTATTCTTTACACAATGACGGTTTCATCAGAATGGTGTTTAACCACCGTCCAATTGGCATACGTTACATATACAATCGATGCTATAAAATCAGTAATAATCTTTTTGGTTTTTTCTAGATTTGTATAATAAAATAAGATCTGATAAAAACACGAATTTATTCGGGTCTGGGTCCACAAAAATTCTAGTAACCTTTTTACAGTTCGCCTCCTTCTCTGAATTCTATCCATACTTTTTCTTTTAGTTTCACCTTAAAATCCGAAAGGTCTAAATTATCTCGTAGCTCCAGTGGCATATCATTCCAGAGATTTGATGATTTAGACAGAGAGGATCTGGACTTGACCTATAGAATCCTTTCCTCTAGCTTGAGGGGCAGTTCCAGATATAGCTGACCTAGCGATGTTGAGCGTGCTAGCCGATATACCCTCTTCAGATAAGAGTCTTAAGAAATCTGAATAATTCCTTGGAGACGGATCGTACATGTCAAATCCATGAAATTCACAATACTCCATCCATCTTTTAATGTAAACATTATAGGTCTTGCGTGTACCCTCTCTGCGGCCCAGTTGGATGAGGTCCGCGGTTTTACTGGAATAGCCCAGTTTCATTAAATTTCGTTTCAGAAGAGGCAAGCAATGAGGGATATGTTGGTGATTTGGTCTCGGTTCTTTTCCTCCTCCCTGTGATGGAGATTCCCTTTCTTTTTCTTTAACCGTAGTACTCTTTTCGCAGAGGATGTTAGTAGAGCGAACCAGCTCTGACCTGGCCAATCGGGAGCTACAATGATTGCGTGTGTGCTTTCCCTCATAACCTTTTGCCAGGTCCTTGCTACCAGACTAAAAGGAGGAAAAATATAAAAGAATTCATTACACCAATGAAAAGTAAAAGCGTCTATCCATTCCGCCCCGGGGTCCGGACGCCAACTACAATAACGGTCACATTTATTGTTCACTCTGGAAGCAAACAGGTCAAATGAAGGGACCCCTAATTTAGCTGTGATTTCTTCAAACACTTCTTGATTTAATTCCCACTCTACGTTATCGGAAAAGTTCCTTGACTCAAAATCCGCTTGGTCATTCAATCTTCCCGGGACATGAGCAGCCACTAGCCAATTTCTGTGCAGTTCAGCCCAGTCCCAGATCCTTCTGGCAATAGTTTGACACTCTCTAGATTTTACTCCTCCCATCTTGTTGATGTAAGAAACCGTGACTGTGTTGTCGGACATAACTTTGATACAGGTGTCTGACACCTTGCAAAGGCTGAGAAGCCCTAGTAAAACAGCTGCTAGTTCTTTTACATTAATGTGCCATTCTAACTCCACTTCCTTCCATCTGCCATTTGCCCCTTGGCCATCGAGCACAGCTCCCCAACCCAGGTTGGACGCGTCACAATACATAGTTAGCTCAGGAATGATATCTCGCACTATCCTAAACGTCGAACCGATGTTCTCTTTCCACCACCTAATGTTATCCCAGCCATCTTGAGAAGGGGACATGAACGCTGCAAAATTTCCTACTCTCAAAGCATCTATCTTATCACATTCCAACTCTTTTACGTGATTCCCACCGTAGTCTGCCGCCACCGAGAAAGCTATCATCAGGCCTATTGCCCCTGCGATCTCCTTGATCGAAACCACTTTCTTTACTAGAATGTCCTCACAGGCTCGTAACATCTTTTCTCTTTTCCCCTCCGTAAGGGAGACTGTCATTGACTCAGTGTCAAGTAAAAATCCTAGAAAAACTAGCTTCGTTGAAGGGGTGAACACCGATTTCTCCGGCTGTATAAAGAAACCCAATCTGGCTAATAGTTCTGCTAACCTTAGCGTACTACTCTTACATTTCTCATACGAGAGTTCAATCGTGATGGAATCGTCGATATAAGGGAAACAGTTGGCCCCATTCTGTCTGAGTGTCGCAAACACTGGATATAACAACTTTGTGAAAAACAAAGGGGCGCAAGCTAAACCCATTGGTAAACATGTGAATTGATAAGTATTATTACCCCACTTGAACCTCAGAAACTTCCTAAACTCCTGTCTCACTGCTACTGTAAAGTACGCATCACTAAGGTCAATACTGGCTAGGAAAGCCCCCGGGGTCATAAGATCAATTGCTGCTTGTAAACTAAACATCTTGAAGTGTTCATAATGAACCGCCTTGTTCAGAACTGACAAATCTAAAATCATTCTAAATTTCCCATTGGGCTTGGGCCTCAGAAAAATATTCGAGAGAAACTGATCCGGAGACTCACTAGTTAATTCTACTACTCCCTTGTTCCATAGCTTAGCTACTTCCTCACCTAATATCTGAATATTTTTCCCCGACGCATTGAAGGGGGGAGGGGGGGACAATTGCCACGGGATCCAATCAAAAGGGATAGAAGCTCCCTGTACTAAGTCTAGCACCCACGGGTCTGAAGTAATGTTCAACCACTCACTAAAATGACAAGCAATATTCCCTGCTCTAAATTGATAAAAGCAGAAATCAGGGGGACTTACCAGTTCTACTTCTTGGCAGCCCCCCCCCCCCCCCCCCCCCCCCGCTGAAAATTCTGGTTGCGGGGTTGGTAACCTTGGGTATTCTGAGCTCGAGGCTTAAAGGCAGGCTGTTGATTCTGTTGGTACTGAAATGGCATTACAGGAGTTTGCCACTGTTGGTTCGAAGCAAAGTTCTGTTGATACTGCGGAGCAAACCCTTGTTGTTGCTGTTGTTGATGAAATCTGGGGTTCTGGCCCCTAGGTGCATTACCCTAGTAGCCACCTCTTCCCCTGGGGAAACGACTTTTCGTCTGGCCTCTCTCAAGCCTTTTCTTTACCTTGTATGCCACATCGCTGTCATCCAGCTTATCCTTCAAATTCCCACCGAGCAACCATTCCGGGGTCGTAGAGGTCTTATGCGAGAAAATAGGCGCATACTTCAGGTCTACTGCTGACTTCAGAGCCTCTTTCCTTCTAGAATTCACTTCCTGAGAGAGGAAACATAGCACCCTAATAGCCTTGTGGGCTTCCAACCCTACCGCCATCAAAGCATCATTTTTACACAAGTTATCGTAAATGTTCGCTGACAAAGCTATCAGAGAATGCAAGGCCTTCTGCATATATTTAAACGACTTATCTCTCTCCTTAGTGGCGAGCGAAGTGATGCCATAAACTGCGTCATCGATCTTGGGTACTTTCAACATATCTGCGTTTTCCGGTCTGGGATATTCCGCTAACACTTCCTGAACCATTGAACGACAAGGAGAGGGGAGATAGGTTTCAATCACTTTAACAACAGTCTCCTTCAGCGGAGGACCCACCTTTTCCCCTTCCTTTTGTTCCAGCAACTTGAGAGATTCCTTCTCTAGCGCCGACATCGGCTCCGCAGACTTGGAGACGGACTTTTCACCTCCGAGCTCCGCTCCTAATTTCAACTAAGTTTCCTTGTTAACTCTCGCAGAGAACTCCTCATCATCTGAATTCTCAGAAAGGTCATGAATATTCCTTCTTTTTATCGGAGGGGCTTCTTCTTCTTCCCAATACTCCTCTTCATCCCACTGTTCGTACCGCTCCTGCTGGCCCCGAGGCTGCCAACCCCAAGATGGCGCCGTTTGTTGATAGTAACTAGGACCGTAACCAAGGCTCGAACTGGGCCCAGAAGCTGCTGAAAGACAGGGCGGAGGCCCATACATATCCCAATTCTGTTGTTGGCTCCTAATGTGGCCCACTTCGTCTCTAAGATTGTTAATAGTCTGAATCAAGTCCGAAGTATCCATGCGAGAGCCCGCACTTGCTGCGGCAGACGTGAGGTCACGTGGTACGTCTTTGGCGGGAACGCCACCTTGCCCGTTTTCAACGACGTCAACTTTCGGGCCATTTTTGTCGGCTGCTTTGCCGTTCGTTTCTGGTTTATCTCCCATAACCGAAGAAACCACTTTCCCTATAGCTCCACGAGGGGGTTGAACCCTAGTAGCGAGTATATTTCGATATAATTTCTCTTGCGAGTTAAAACTCGAACTTTTTGACTTTCTCGCTCGCCTGGCTGGCATCGAGTTCTGAAAAATATATCGAAAGAACATAAACAGTCATATCTCGACCCGAAGGTGGCTGTTTGAAATAGGAAAAGAGGAGAAATGGCGATCAACGATCCAGACCAACTCCTCAACATAACTAGAGAGCCAAAAAGCTCTCAAATTGAATAAAAGTAAATAATACTTACACAACCTGTGAACTACGTGACTTGCAGCGACTTTGGAGCGCGCGTAGACTGACGTGATGCTGCGCATGCGTGATCTCATGGAGTCTCGTACCACTAACGTGATAGGACGAGACATAAATAAACTTCAAAAGCTGGCAATCCTATTGTTTTGAATCTTATGTAGAGGGCAATCAGCTAAAAAAAATCTGGACATACCCTGTTTTTTATAAGTTCAACTTCCTGGGTAAGTTCAGTCACCCTCTCCTGGTAATAGAGCAGGTCTTTCTCTGTTCTGTCACGCGCGAATCGCTTGTACTGAGACATTTTGTCACTTATCTCATCGTTCATGTTCATAGCCTCCTGCTGGGTGCTGCGTATCTGGCTTTCCAACTGCGCTATCCGAGCTTTTGTAAGATAAACATAACATATCGGAAACTGCTTCATGTGATTTCGGAGAAGGATTTTCATTTCCTAGTAAAGCAAGTACATATTCACGATTTCTTTTGACAGCGAATGAATTAAAGTGTAAATCATATCCACCATCGCCGTAAATGTATGGATATGGAGACAAATGAATAAAAAGAAATTTCAAAATATTCTTACAAAAACTCTGAATAAAAGAAGATTGAATTAGAACACTTTTATGTTAATATTCTATATCGTCTATACCTTGTCCCCGATTGAACTTTTCCTTCAGCAGTTTATTCTCGGTCTGCAGGGATGAATTCTCCACTTGGAGCCTTCTCAACTGGCTTTCTATCACCTCCTACAAATATCAACAACCACGTTTACATTCATGTAAGGAAAACATTGCTCTTTAGTGAACATTTAATATTACAGAATTAAGAAAATTAAGAAGAATCTATAGGCTTGAAAACATCGATTGGACCAGAGATTGAAAGGTTATTGAATAAAATACTGGCGGATAAGTGAATCCGACATGAAGAGAAGCGATGAGAGATTCAAAGTATATTTTGATTATAGAAATGTGATGGAGACTTGGCAATGCAGTAAATGAGTGGTAATGGGAGCTTCAGTACCTGATGTAAAATAGTCCAACACCTGTCTGTGTACAACACATAGCATTAAATATCTAATTTAAACTGAAATAAAACTAAAGCTCTAATACATATAAATTTGTATGTTCTATTGTATATCTATAGCTGATATCACCTACACCGATTACAAACAATTGCAAAAAAAACCACTTGAACTCTAAAAAATAGTCAGTGCGATGAATCCAGTATAAAGAGTTTGTACTCGAATGAAGATAAAACTCTGCTATAAACACCAGGTATACGAAATACTAGTAGGTAGCTGATACCTTCAAAAGCATCCTCCGTGGTGAGTATCGGTAGATCGCAGAGCGATACCACCAACGTTGGCCTATGGCCAAATCCAAAACAGAGGACTAGCAAAACAAGATAGCTTTGCGTCAGATATACACTATCAAAATTGGTATCAAAGTATATGCTGGGGAATGCTTGATAATAGTGTAGTATGTGCTGTGTTTTCATTAATACCAGTTCACTAAGTTCTTCACGTTTAGACTGTAAATTGTGTTCATTGGTTTTATTGGATTGTATTACTGGAGTACGATTGTAAATGCCAATGATGCAAGTGAGGGATATTAAAAATACACTTACCTTTTCAATGAGAAATTTGCTTACGTCCCCAGTTCCCATTTTCCGAGTTTTACCTGCTATGACCTAAAGAGAAACATAAGGAGATATAGTCTCAACTTTCTAAGCAACATTTAAACTCCACCGTACAAGGCAATACATAAGGTACAGCGGGTAACGACAAATATTCCATGAACAGAACATTTTATGAGAGTACTGGAAACTTTGTGAATTTAGTTATGAGCAAGTTTCCCAGCTTCCGAGAGACCCAACCCAACATAAACAATGCTCCCGATACCTCCCTAGTCAGATATGGCCAGGTTACCATTATTACGTTATCGATACAAACAAATTAATAATAAAATGAAACATGAATGATTCTCACCGTAGCAGGGTCAGGAGAGCTTATCCTGGAGGGAGAAAGGCTAGCACCAGTTTTCTGTGGAATACAAGGAACAGGTCCATAGTAGAGGCGCATTGGCAAACTATCAAGTGTGTGATGACGAACCTCAGAACAAGGCTCCTCTCCAGGAGTCCCCTTATAAATTACATTAGGTCCTCCGTCTGAGGTACCAGGGCTGTTCGACTGGCCATGAGTTATGTCTCTCTTACAAGAGTCATTCAATGGGTGGACATACTGATTGATTATTCTTGAAATTGAGCTGTCATAAGATGATTGAAAACCTTGGTGGGGATCGCGGGTAGTATTGCCATAAGTATTATAGATAGTCAAATTATCTTTAGCTTCAGTGATAATATCAGAAGAACGTTTGTCATCAGCAGCTTTCATTTTTGACAACCGACCATTGATACAATTTATGATCAACTCAGTGCTAGTGGCTGGTTTCATGGGCTCTGAGGAGTGGGATTGGAGATCAGTGGATTCTGACGGAGGGTCGCTATCAGGAGAAAAAATCGGGTGGGCATTTTCGGTATCAGGAGGAGTATTTTGGACCTTAATATCAGACACAGGAAGGGAGTCTTTCTTGGCGGAATTATCCTTTTGAGAACCCCTTCCAGACATATGGTGCTCGTATAGGGAGACAGCATTGACCATATCGACGATAGCCTGATTGACAAGGACTTGATTTCTAGTCTTATCTTTTGGTCTGGGGAGTTTCTCTACACCAGACATGTGGTGTTGGAATTTGGAGAATGTAGACTGCTCTTTCGGACAATAGGTGGGTTTATATCCTTCAGCAGTACCCAATGACTTAGACACGGGTTGATCTAATGGCTGGGCGTCAATATTGGTATCGTCCAATTTTCCGTTCACTTTAGACATTTCTACTGAAGACAAAATATTGGAAGCTTTACTTGACCAAGCAGAAACGTCTGTGTCATCAGGATAAGCAGAAGAGAAGCTACCAAACAAGGCCTCTTTACTTGTTTCCATCGTCTCCTTACCATCGTTGAGGGAACGCCATGACCATATTCTATCCCAGTTCCCATGATGAGGAGAACGGGGTAGATCGCCAGAATTGGACGAGTCTTCACAAGACCTTTTATTCATGTTAACATCAGTAAGGAATTTTCTCATCGTGCGCAGTTCAGCATTGTCTGTGGTTGACTCATTACTCTTGAAGACAGGCGTAGAATGAGGGGTCTTTGCAATAAGCAGCCGTAGGGAGTCACCACCTTTAGGCTGCTCAGATGATGTAAGATCTTTATCAGCCGAGGAAAGGGGCTCAAAGGAATTAAGATACTCCAGGTAGGTAGCAGTGAGGGAGGGACTCTCCTTATATTTCATTCTGTTGTCCAGTTTCTCAAGCAACACTGAGGCTGAAGTGTAAATCGGAGTTGAGGCGGTACCCGGGAGGTCATCTGCCAACAACTTTACATCTTGAAGTAATCGTTGAAGCGAGCTTTTCGATTCCCAATCGCTCTCACAACCGCTTTCAAAGTTAGAAAGAAGAGCCGAGGCGGCCTTTAGAAGAGTGTCTTCAGCCTGAGCACTTATTTTCCCGGTTTCTCCAGAAAGTTCAGCTTCATGCTTTACCAGAAGCTCCGAAGGAGTGGTATACGAGGGACTAGAAGATTCAATACACTGTTCCTCAGCATTCCGCCGATCCTCAATCTTTGCATAGAGCTTTGAAGGTGTGACAGGTTTACCGTTCTTCATGGCAAATGGGGGTTTCGACAGTCCATCTGGGCTGAAACGGGTGATACGTATTACCTCTTCAACAAAAGTTTTGACATCTTTCTCTGCGATACCCGAAGTGGATTTATGACTTGGTAGGTCGACCGTTCCGTCCTTCTGGAGGTACGCTGGAAGAGATGAGGACTCTAGGTCGAATCTACCCCTTTTAGGCGCTTCATGTCTGAGTTTAGATGAAGACACATATTTGGGGTCCTCTTCATTCACGTGAACAGAACCTGCGTTGGAACTTTCGGTGGCATCCGACAGGTGAGACGGGCAGTCAGTTGTGAAGTGAGGAAGCTCAAGACTGAGTTGTTCTCCATTCTGAGTTTTCCAGCTGAGGCTGTTCGTTACAGTTGGTTCTGACTGTCTTATGTAGCTTGTTTGGATCTCATCCTGGAACTTGACTTTGGAGCTGCTCTGATTAGTTTCTCGCCTCTGCATATTCTCATTTGTCATGTCAGGGAAACTTGTTCTTTGTTTCAGGATGGACGGACGCGTGGAGTTTGAGGGAGAACTCTTGTCACTCGACATTCTACGACCACCAGGTGGAGGTGAAAACATATAAGACCTCAGCTCTTCCTCTGACGTCTGTGAATAAAAAGAATCTGCTCTGCCGTGGGTCATATACTTCATATCAAGGGTTCGCCCGTCTTGAGTAGATGTGGCGGTGAATTCGTCTGCATCAAACTCCATTTCCTTTGAGTTGATGACTTGAAGTAATTCAGCAGTGGAGGAGGACACAGACTGACGATCTGTGAATGAATCCGCGCTTGGATCATCAGGTTGTACGGCAGTGAGCACAGTGAAGAGGACATCTTCTCTGGAGCCTTCTTTGATATCCGGATCGAGCTCCTCTGTATAAGACCCCTCGATTATGACATCAGACTCATTTGGTTCTTCATAGTCAACATGGTCGGCTTCTGGTTTGGACTGCACAGCTTTTGCAACTTGGTCATGCTGCACACCATGTATTGACGCTGGTTCATTCAGATGGGAACTAGGTGGAGACCTGAGTTCAGGCTCAGAAACCTGGCTGTCACTTGGGATAGTTACCCCGACATTGGAGGCACTTTGCTTTTGATACTTGGAATGGACTGAACTTTGATGGGATGGAACTGTTGATAAAAACGTATTGTCTCCTTCTCTCTCAGATATGGACTTAGCCCTAAGCCCAGAAAGCTGGCTGTCATTTGAGTTTGTTAACCCAATACCAGAGGCCTTTCCATTTTTGTACTCAGAGTGGGTAGAACTTTGATGAGATGGAACTGTTGGTAAAACATTGTTCTCTCCTTCCTCTTCTCTATCGGATTGGGAACCAGAGATAGTTACCCCAACACTGGAGACACTTTGCTTTTCATACTCGGAGTGGACAGAACCTTGGTGGGATGGAAGTGTTGGTAGGCCATTGTTCTCTCTTTCTCTATCGGGTTGGGATATACCGCCTTGTAACTCAGATCGCGAAGGTTGGGGATCGTTCAGAGAATTGGTTCCAGGTTTAGCATTGACAACTGCTTCAGAAATCGTAACAACGTCACGAGGCAACTCGATCTCAGCAATATCATGGTCTCTCTTGCACATACTCTCACTTGGAAGATGTCCAGATGAAAAGACTTGGGTTTCAATGATCTTGGAATTTTCAGAGGTGGAGGAAGAGGATAAAGTGCTGTCTTCCATCGCAGGAAGGTTATCGTCAAGCTTGTTCTGACTGGGGGGTTCCGAGGGGGGTTCATTGGTTGGGGGAGGACTGTCTGGGAATGCGAAAATGGAAATGGGAATTATTTCTTTACGACTGTTACCAGTAGTTAAACAGGAATATAGAACAAAAATACTGGATGATTTGGGGTCGGGATATTGAAGGGAGGCCAGGTCAGGTCAGGTCAGGTCAAGTCGTGAAGCTGTGATAAAATAACATAAACATTCGTGTACACAATTAGAGCTTACACTATAACATAGAGCTTACACTATAATCTCTTCGTGGCTGGTAAAACTTAGCAGATGTGGAGGAAGCAGCAGAATGTCTTGATGGAGTGGACACCAGCCCCGACGTAAGATCTGGTACAGAGTAACCGGTATTACATGGAGCAAGAAGATCTAGCTCATCTTGTGGCGCTACATCTTTGCCAGAAACAACTGATTGAGAATCAATACTTTCAAGATCCATATTCAAGGAAGTGCCAAGATCATCGTGACAATCACTGTCATTGCAATCTGTAAGAAATAAATTAATGATATAATATATCCAAAGCAGGATTCGCCAACCTATAGAACAACTGTCGCTAAAATGGGTGATGAATTCAAATTAGGAAAATCTCCTAGGGTGCCTAGTGTAGTTGGAAAAAGAGAGAAGTGTTGAAGCAAAGGAGATGGGTTATAAAGATAGAACAACGTATAAAATTTACAGTAGCTGCAATGTCATGGAACACTTTTATACATTCCTTGCTACTGTGGTAGTCAATAATGGATTTGTTATTTTAAAGTATTAGACACAATTATCTGCGAAAGAGTGAAGCCAAGCATAATGACCGTGCGCAAGATTTTAGACTGGAAATAACATACCTCACAACCATGAGACTCCCGCGTATTGTATTAAGGTAAACAGGATTTTGAATTATGATTTAAATTAACTTAAAAAGGCTCCACTCATTAACTGCTCAAACGTCAACAGTTACTTTTAAATACATACATATGAATATGTATTTAAAGAAATCAGTCATAACTTTAAATATAACTAGTTGATGTCAGTTTGAGTGCAAATTGCAATTAATCAACGTTGTAAACTCGCTGCCACTCGTCAATCGGACCAAATTGCTAAGCAGGTACTATCCATGATAAAGTCAGGCAAGGAAAATGTAGGCAATATAGAAGATTGTAGAAATTATAATGTAAATGTTTATGGATAGGATTGTACAGGACATGTCAGTAATACATAAAAGGGGTTGCCATTGATGTGGGAACAGTGCTCCTTTATAATGTTATTTTTGTCAAATAAATTCATTCTATTATAACATACCAATCATGTGCATGTGTCTGAGACAAGGTAGAATAATCCATTTACCTTTATGATATCGCGGGTATTTGTAAAACGTGTAGGCATTAACTAAGACAACAACGGCGAGATTTAGCTTTTAAATTACAGAAATTAGTTTTAAATTCTGTTGGTACTTTAGGAACTGCCAAATTACATAACAGGTTTGTTGATGAATATTATTTGGAAGTTGTATGCTCACCGTTTCTGGTTTTCGACCCAGCACCACTTAGGTAGGACTGAGCCGAGAGGCCGTTCACACTACCAGTCAGACTATTATTCCCAGGTGTACCGGTCCTCCTCAAACCTATAAAAGGACATTTATGTCAATGTGGAATTAGGAGCGTAAACGAAACACACATTACCAAGCACTATCGTTTGATTATGTTCATGAATAAAAAACCATGCTCAGGTTCAAAATAATGATATTGTTTACTTCCAAACTGCAAAAGTGGAATCCCCTGGGCTTCCAATTTTACATGGACATTCGGGATGAAATATAGAGTAGCCCTGCGTGACCGTTTATCAACTTAACAGATTCGAAACGAGGGCCCCTCAAACTATTGCAAAAACTCAGTATTCCACCTCAGCTAACTAAAATGAGAAATTCAGGAAGAGGTGGTCCAAGAAATCAACCCCATAATTGAGAAGCACTGGCCAATGTCGCTAAAAGCCTGGATACTTTACAATGGTTTGGTTTGGTTTGGTTTGGGGAGGTTTAAAAGAAGAAAACTAACTGTACCTGAAGTGTACGTCTGACTAGGCTGATTAGGTTTCTTAGAAGGGTCATTTTCCTCATCATCGAACGATACACTTGCTAATAACTCCTCCGAAGGTCTATGCGTTTGGGACAGTTGTCTCTTTGAAGCATCTGAGGGCCTATAAAATGCAAACATTAGAACACACTATTGACATTATAAAGAAACTTTGCTTCACACAAATAGTGCAAATGTCATTACAACCAATACTTGGATAAATTGAAGAATAAGATTATATACATACACACCAGTACAGAAGACATCCATGACAAGCATGAAGGACTTACACTGTTCGTGTAGGTAATTAGCATTGTAGACGCATTAACAACAAAAATCAAACTTTGTGAATAGATTCAATATGTATTGTATTGGTAAAATAAAATAATTTCATTTCAGATATCAAAATCCTATTATTAAATCACAGTGTTATCAGATTTTTAAACAATATGAAAACATCGGTTTCAGTACATTGATTTCCACTTTTATGCATTCCGAGATTACCCTTGCTTTGCCTTAAATGAAAAAAAAATAAACTAAACTTTGTCACGATGATAAGTGCATTTAAAAACACGAACACGTTAATTCACACAACGTTAAGACATTACAATCAGAGAGAGTTTAGAACTGATGGAGAAGAGAAACAAATTGCACCTTGTATGTACTTCGTCACGTATAAACTAAATATGTGGTACTAGAACAAGATTGCATATTCATTACTTACTTTAACAAGACAACATACTACTGCCAATTGCTACAGTATCTTTCGATACTAGGCATACTACTGCCAATTGCTACAGTATCTTTCAATACTAGGAGGATAGCCCATCGTAAAGTCGAGATAGCCCATCGTAAAGTCGAGATAGCCCATCGTAAAGCCGAGATAGCCCATCGTAAAGCCGAGATAGCCCATCGTAAAGTCGAGATAGCCCGAGAAAAAAGTAGAGCGGGAGGGGTGGTCTAAGGGTGCACCAGCCATGTATACATGCAGACCTGTGCAAACATGCAGGCCATAGGTCCCCCTCTCCAGGGTTACTCTCCCCCTAGCTCATAAGTATTTAAGATCAGGCCTCTTTCAGTTCCAAACTTGTTTAACCTCATTTAGACCTAAATACCACCTGTGCTCCTACCTCTATCTCATCATACCCTACACTATGAAAGTATAAGAAATATGTAACATTTACAGCTAGACTGTAAACTAAATCACAAAACTAAATCACTTTGCTCATCTCATCTCACTAACCCTCATTGCCATGAATATGACTCCACATGGATGTTGTCATGGCAACCATCACTCACTTCCAAACCTGGCCTCCTCCACTCTGGGCCACAATCAGCAGGAGGCATTTCACAGTGATGTTACACTTCAGTTACATAACTTATCTGATGATCTCCTCAGATATTTCCTCTCACTGAAATCAGTTTACACAGATGTACAGATGACAGTCTACAGATCCAAAGATATAGATCTTACAGGATGTAGCTTGTCAGATCACACTTGTTACATCCTTTTCTTCTTGTATATGGGTCATATTTCCAGAAAATGTACAATTTAACTTCACCAATCTTCTCAAATAACCCAAATTTCAGACGAAAATAAAGTTCAAAATACAGTTCAACACAACCAAACAGATTGCTAAACTCAATGCAATGCCAAATATACTCGAATTTACTAAGTATTGACCAAATTGCAGCCTAATTTAACAGAATTTACTCAATGTGTACAGCTGCCAATTGTACATTTTCTGAAAATCTGACCCATATGGGTTATTATTAGAACATATAGAAAACGCTATACCCAGCCAGAGATTCTGCACGTACATTATCGCAGCAAGCGAGAGGTCGCAAGAGCTTGAGTGTCAACACTGCCGGAGTTATAGCGAGGCCCGGACCCAGTAAAAAGGCAGGGCACCAGGGTTATTTTCTTCGGTTTACTTTGGGTGTTTCCGTCGCTCTGGTTGCATTCGGGAATAGGCGTGACTCTGGTTGCATTCGGGAATAGGCCTATACCAACATAGCCAATATACAGACCTTAGTGGTTGCATTCGGGGAGCATATATATGCTTTGTAATAACATAGCCAATATTTAGCCAAGCTCAAATGCTATAACTTTTGAAATAATAGTCCGATTTGAGAATAGTTGGTGTCATAGGCTTTGAAATGAAGAGACAAAACCAGAAAAGTTCATATTGTATAGCTAGGGGGACCGGGGGCCCCTTAATTTGGGGGAGAGAATTATTGAAGAGGTATAAGTGTGTGTGTGTGTGGGCGGGGGGGGGAAGAGGATGAGGACAGGAAGGTAGGAATAGGAGGAGGAAGAAGGAAGGGATCGAAGCAGTGGAGGAAGAAGAGGAGAGGTGAAGGAGGGGGGGATAAAAGGGGAGGGAGACCTTTTTTACGACCAAATTTTTTTACGACCAACTTTTTTTCGACTAACTTTTTTTTAACGACCAACTTTTTTCGACTAACTTTTTTTATGACCAACTTTTTTTTCGACTAACTTTTTTTCGACCTACTTCGACCAAGTTTTTTTTCAACAATTTTTTTCAACCAGCATTTTTTACGGCCAACAATTTTTTTGACACTTTATTTTTGACACTTTTTTTGAAAGAATGTACCTGTCCAGACATTACTCATTATTATTAAGGAGGGGGGGAATAATAGGGGAGGGAGAGCAAGGGAGGTAGTCGGGGAGGGGAAGGAAAATTGATAGATGTATAGGTGGGGGGGGGTGCAAATTCTTTTTCCGTGAAACCCTCTTATATCAGTCATTCTCCTCCTCCTCTCCCTCTCTCTCTGTCCCTCTCTCTCTCTCTCTCTCTCTCTCCCTCCCTCTCTCTCTCCCTCCCTCCCTCCTACACCTTAGGCCTACTAAGCTCCTACTACACCGACACAGGCCCCCTGTGATTTTAGCCATTTTTGGCAATCAAATTAATATCTTCAAATTAAAATAATAGCAATATAGCAAAATAGTAGCCAACCCCCTGTCAATCACAGCCAACAGGCTTCACTCACTCAGTCTGTATACCTCCCTCCCTGTCACTCACAGCAAACAGGCCAAGCCAATACACTCCTCCACTTAAAGGCAAACGCTACTATTCACTACCACGCCCCCCTTTTCCATATACCAAATATACGGCCATTTTACATACTATTCCTTTAGCATTGCAGTCTATGAGGAAACAGCCCATTTTTTCACATTTTATAGAATAAAACAAACAATTAATGGCTACTCCTACTGTCCCAAAATTTTCTACACATATAGTTCAGGTTATATACTACAGATAAAAAGGGAAAAAAATATATGTCATCGCGTTAAAAAAAAAGTTGTAGTTGTTTGAAATAGACATGTTTGGGAAACACAGATAGCTGTGGGTACTCTCAGTTGTACCCATTTACTATGCAAGTCTATTGGGAAATGCTGCATTTTTCTTTCACGGTTTTGGGAATAAAACAAAAACGGAAACTCCTACTGTCCCAAAATTTTCTACACATATAGTGCAGGTAATATTCTAAATATATAAAGGAAAAAAAATGTATGTCATCACGTTAAAAAAAAATTGTAGCTGTCTGAAATAGACACGTTTAGGAAATATAGAACACTTTGAAAGCAGCAGATTTTCGGGTTGTCAGCCATGTTTCAAAGCTCCGTAATTCAGAAACTAGCACGGCGACCCATTATTTTTTTTCCAGTTTTATGAACACACATACTTCAAGAATCATATACTAAAGTATCCAAAAAATGACATTTAATTTCGATGGGGAGAAAAACAAATTGTTTTTTATAAAAATAGTGAAAAATAGTGCGTTTTTTCGAGTTTTTAATTTAAAATTCGCATCAGGTATTTGTTGTTTTCAGAATAGAAAAAAGAGGCATAGAATTATTGGCCAAATAATACTCTCTCCAAAACTGTTAACTATACTTAAATTGAGTGAATATAAATAGCAAATATGAACTATCAAGTCGAGGTACTGCAAAATGAGCCCCCTTTTGGTCCTTATTGGTTCTTTTGAGATACCAAATTTTGAAGCACTGCAATTCAAAAATGAGCACGGCGACCCATTGATTTTTTTCCATCTTTATGACCAGAAACACTTCAAGAATCAAATACCAAAGTTTCAGAAAAATGACATTTATTTTCATTTTCCACTAGATAGTAGCGTTTGCCTTTAACAGCACCAGCCCACACAATCAAAACAAACCCATGTGGCCACTGTTAAGCCACCCCTCCAAATTAGACTGCCCCAGGGGTGTGACAAAGTCTTGAGTAGAGTATACCTTTCCTATAGTGATACTAAAAGGAGGCTGCGCCCATTCAATCGAAATACAACTTAAAACAAAAAAACACTTAGAGGCTAGCCTCCTAATAATAATGGATACTGATATGGTGGCTACTATAGTTTCTCTGCGGTCGTACAGGTTAGGTGCATTTTCAGACAAATGTATTCAGATATTAGCAGATAAATATGTGAATGTTACTGTATCCGCAAACTTTAGCCAAGAAGGTAACTATTAGAGGTCCATTTTGTAATTCACTATTTTGCAATTATCTCCAATCTATCTACCTTAATTACCTACATTTTATCACTGGTCAAAGCACAGCCTAAACACCGTAAACTCTTTTCCAGCCTTCCAAGAAAGGACCGGGACCATTTTCCAATAAGATCATACATTGTGAATTAGTTCTAAGTCGTGAATCCAATTATTTACATTAATTAAGACTCCCCTTTGTCTACCTGCATTGGGTTCAGACCTAGGCAATGATATCTTGATGCAATGAATGTAATCCACTAATTTTCCTATAGTATCTGTTAACTAGTCTTTATGAATCGTTTAATTATAGACCCTATCTCGATGTCAAATTAGTCTCCATGGAATCTTCAGTGTGCTATTCAATCTATCAAATGTTCAGTAACGAAGTATTTCTTCCAATGGTATAAACCTATTGATTCAAATGCAGTAAGTTCCCAAATGCGTGTTTCCCCAAAATCCGTCTATTGGTAATCGCCAAGTAATTCTCTCCATTCTTACTTCTGACTTGCCCAAGGCCTCTTTAGCAAAAAAAACAATAGATCTAATAGGTATTTAGGGTCCGACAGAAAGATGGTGCAAGGGTCTGAGTGCAGTTAGATGTCTCAAGGCAAAGCTGACACACATCTCACTAAGTAAGGAGATTCCCCGTGTTGTGACGGGAAGAGGAGGGAGAATCCGAGGAAGGATTCTATAGGAAAACCCCAGAATTTGGTAGGATTTAATGACAATAAAATAAAGTAAGTGGAAAGCATGAACAGATGTGAAATTAGCCAAATCTCGTCCTAGGGCGGTTAGTGATCCTCCAGAATATTTGGAGATCGGGTCGGTGGGCGTTGGATTTTTCTCGGCTGATACCTCAACACATCTAACTGCACACAAACCCTTGCACCAAACATTCCGTTGGATCATAACCTGCCCCTATTAAATTCCAAATGTTGGGGCCGATAGTTGGTAGGCCATTTGTTGATAAACATGGACAAAGCGTTGGTAATAATCCAAACATAAGTAAAACCTGTATTAGAAGCCGTGGCCTGCATAATCATATGATAGGTAATCATGTGAGTGAAGGGGAGACGCACATAGTATTATAAGATATACATGTATACATTGAAATATAATTCTTTTTTTATTGTATCGGAGAAACGATTTTTAGAATATTTTCAAATGAGTGTTATATGGGTTCCTGACAAAACTAAAATATTATACTGCACAATCAGCTTGCAGTTCAGCATTGTTTCATGCAGTAGGAATCGAAGATGCTATGTACCAAATGTTATTATTTATGTATGTAATGTATGTATACGTACATGTGTGTATGTACCGGTATTTGAACCTTTTAGACAATTGTTTGTGTACCCTTTAGACTATTTAAAACTGCAATTGTAATATAAACCGCGGCTTCTAATACAGGATTTACAGTAATACCACACCAATTTCGGTCGTAAGACCTCAATCGATATAAGTCTAAATGAGTTTCCATTACGTTCCACACATTTAGCAAAAACCATACATGCCATTTGAATAAAGGACGACACTATACGGAGTAACACTTTAAACTACATTTACCTCCAATCAGACCAGACGCGAGCACTTTTAATGTGTATAGCGAATTCATTAGTACATCCCATCACCATTTATTTCCGGGTTTATGTATTTGATTCATTCTATCAGAAGTTCCCACTAAGTACTCACCTACGTCAAATGGACCGTGGTTTCCATATGAACCAAGAAATTCATCTACTGTACAGATATTTTCAAGACATAATAAGTATGCGTTTACTAGAGGTAGCGTATAAAAGGAACTCATGTGCAACCAAAGACAGTCTATCTGAAATAAAGTGGGCAACAGATCTATTCCAGCAAAAGACATCACTTACGTGCTTAACTTTTTGGAAGACATTTCGTTGAAAGTGACACCTTGCTCCCGAAAATTAGATGACGTCTGATGGTAATTTGGACGGCTAGTTAAACTTGGGCTTTTTGAGATGACATGCTGCCCCACTGGTTTCAACCCTGTCTGTGCTTTGGACTCTGCAAGTTCTGTAAGGAAAGGGATGTGTATTAAATACAAAACAGCCGACAAAAAGAATTACGTTTCGGATGAAAATTCCTCAGATACAGAGTGACGGACGTTACAGATTAATCAATGACAATTTATGTTTTGAAAAATGTATGATTCAATCAAAATACATGTATACAAATGGATTCAATGGACAATGGAGAACTCGAGGGACGGACTGTATTTGTTCCGTTAATTCAGGTACATGTAGTTTTACACGTTTCATCGCCTATGGGTGTAGGCCCAATAGTCCTCTAAGGTCTAGATTGTATCATTCATTTCATATAGGATTTTCACATTCTAGAATGGCACCGTATATCACACCAAAAAAGAAAAACGCAGAACTGTAGCCTATGAGTTGAACTTGAATTGCATGCAGTGCTTTAGCTAAACTCCTTCATCCAGAGGTGTGAGTAAGATCACAAAACCTTTACGTCAATAGATATTAGGATTTAACGACGTGGAAGGGCCAAGGATCACAAGTCACGGCACTTAAAGTGTGAGTGCCGACTGTTGGTATGGCAGTTATAAATTTCTATATGGGAAAATACCTTGAAGTGATTGCGAAGAAACTTTGAAGTGGTTGCAAATAAAACAAATTTTCTGCCCTTTATGTATCTCCCGGCTAAAATTAAATAATTCATATTGATTAATTATTTGATTTTAATGATCTCAAATATATCATAATAAAGTTATAGATTAGGATCTATCCCCAGAGAAACTTGTTAATTGTAGGAATCGTAATATCTATCAACTTCCCAAATAAACACATTATGTAATGTTGTTCACGCTCTTCGCCCCAGGTGTCATCGTATACCCACAGATGTTGCAGTTACCTACATCTAACCCCGACAGAATCAATATACAAGCCCACATCTGAGGGGTATCCAGTTTCCGACATTCTATTTATTAAGGATCAAACAACATAATTTTAGCGTTTCATCCATGCCGACAAAATCTAAGGCCCGGGGCTCACTATTACTAGTGAAATTAGATGGTTGTGACTACAGTCATAATCACAGCAAAAAAATCTAATCTAAGGATCGGAGATCACTATTAGTGAAATTAGATGGCTGTGATTACAGACATAATCACAGCAAAAAAATGACGGTGGAACCGGTTCCACCCGACAAATATGATATATTGGCATTCCTGTCCAACTATAGGCATTGGCTTGAGTTGAAGGGAAACCTCTTCATGAATTATTCAATACTCTTCCACTCAACAATAAATTACGTAGACCTGGAACTGATATTAGGCATGACATAACTATATCAATAAAGTATTTTATATATCATGCATAGTGGATTGTATCAGGCAGAACAGACGGATTGGATATTGAGCACTGATATCACATTCAGATTCACTGCACTGATGTGTATAATTTTTATTTTTTTCATATAAAGTGGAAACATAAAGCATCCATTGATATATGTGTGGAGGGACCAGTATCCGTTCCAAACGAATGATGTTCATTTCAAATGTGGTCACTATAAGTTCAAACAAATAACATAACGACGCAACAATCCCTATCTGTCTCAGTGATCTTGTGCGGAACAAAAACTGGATATGAGCACGCCTTTGTTTTCGCAGAGCAACTGAATAGATTTGTATGCATGTAGCATGCGCATATGGGTGGCATATCTGATCTTTGGGCAAACACGCGTCGAAGAACATCCGCCCTACAAGTACGTTGCCAGGCAACTCCCAAACAACTTGTAAGCCATGGATTTGTCCCACACACATTAGAATGGACGAGGGTTGTAAATGTTTGTACCTTTTGTTGAAGGGCACCAAGATCGAATAGAAATTCGTGAGTTATTAGGCTAAGTCACGATATCCAGAATAATTATATGAAACAGGAAGGAGGACCAATGATAGATCCAATTCTAGGATAAAACGATCCATAGCAATGATTGAAAATGGAATGAATTGAAACTAAAATAAGATCTTAGACAATCTTTATTCCTAAACGCATAGACATTGAATATATAGCATAAAAGAATTGCCAAATTCTACAAGAAAACAAGAACAACGGCAATAGCAGTGGAAATTATATATTATATTAAGCATAATCTATTGCGACACGGAAACTGGATATTGAATGACATAACTACATTTTCAATTTTGTTTTCGTTTTTTATTAACTTATTGTTATGTTTCATATAATTCGGTGATATGAAACGAACAAGGAGGACGTACACTGCAGTGATCAACCAGGAATGTAACAACACATCGCCTAGTTGTAAATGCATGTTAAGTGCCTAGTAAAATTAACACTCTTCCGTCAGATTAAACAAGATTATCCAGAAAATGTGGTGACACGACAAGAATGGTCAGACACAGTGGCCAGCCCAAATATTGAAGTGACATGAGTGGTGCAATTGACTCAATTTCGTCTAGCAAAGATTCAATCCAAGTAATCAACATTCTTGCACTGAAATCACACCCAAAGGAACAATGCTTTTATCCTGGTTTCGAGGACTTTCAAGGATGTCCACCACATGTGTATGAAACTGGCCATTGTTGTCTCAGTTAATAACAGCAACTCTGGGTCTGCGTCTCTCTTAAACACATAAGTATCAGCTGGGGATTGAAGCGAATCGGGAAATAGAAAATGATTGCATGGGGGGTTGTGTTACTGAATGAGTCCCAGAGGAATATCATGTTTTAATGCAAAGGGACAGATGTACAACTGATTCAGCCCAGAGCAATAGCAAATCAATTTGGAGAGGGACATTAGACGTTATCTGGAATTAAGCATATCACAGTCACAGTATTGTTTGTCGGGTTAAGAGGTTAAAACCTGAAATGCGCTACCACAGGAATAGAATTAATGTTAGGCCCCTGGATCAGAATTAAGCGCACTCGTATTTATCTGCTAGTTGGGTTTATATGCAGATCAAGATTGAACTTTGAACTACAGTAAATGATAATTCTATTCAATCCAATGCATTACATGATGACTTGATTTGTCTTTCAAAACCAAAATCCAGACCAGGCATGAGCACTTGAAATGGGATGTGAAAAAAAGAACAATTGGAATATTTATGTTGTTCTATTTCATTTTAAATGTTGGATCAGTGGATCGTTAAATTCAGATTGGACCAAGTTTAGCACTTGCTGCATGAGGTTGGTGTCCCAAATACATTATATACAATGGAAACGAACAAGGCAATTGAACTGTTATACGTCTGTAGTGAAGTAACCAAGATTTTATAGCAGCAGTCATCATCTTTCAATCTGGAAAAACAATCTTCCCTGGATTCCCTCCCACATGAATTATGCAGTGAATATTTCACTTCCGTGAACTAAACTAGATTATCCATGAACCCTGATGATCAAGTATTGATTATCGATTCATGGTCTACTACACCAACCGCGAATCGCTCTCTGGC
This sequence comes from Sthenelais limicola, assembly GCA_942159475.1. NCBI lineage: Eukaryota > Metazoa > Annelida > Polychaeta > Phyllodocida > Sigalionidae > Sthenelais > Sthenelais limicola. The sequence goes on along the minus strand of OW804096.1, from coordinate 89,856,884 downwards.
CTCTTCCAGATATAGCTTATTTTTCAAATGGTGCGTTCAACTACATTTAAAATAAACCACAGCCTAAATTTTATCAAAGATCTTCCTACATTTTAGAAACTGGTATTTTAAACAGGGAGTGGAGAGAGGTGCTAATTTAAATAGATGGAAAGAAAGGCAAGCATCAATGAACAAACGAAAAGAATGAATTTACTTAAATCTGAACGTGAAAGAATTTGGACTAGGACCAAGGGAATTAATAAACATTTTGACCTAGCAGTAATCAATACGCACACCTATCTAGGTATACAATGTTCAAAACTTAAATAATGTAGACACTTATATGATGGTGTAAAAAAAGAAAATATTGGCGCCATATATGATGATATTCCCACCGAATATAATCAATGAGATTAAAGCAAATAATAATAATAATAATAATAATAATAATAATAATAATAATAATAATAATCGTATTAAGAGAAATACATTTTCATTTTGACATTTAGGTAGACTTACTTTATACCTAGGTGTTGGTTTAATTACAAATTGAAAATTTTACGGGGCAATATGCTGGCTGACAACAAGCGATATATATGATATAACATGAGCCACATGAATCACAATTAACTTCAGGAATTATATCAATGTATTATGATAGCTAATCCATAGGAACAAAGGTATGTGACCAATGTGAGGATTAGCTTAGCCTAGGATACCAGATAAAACAAAAAGCTTAACATTATGTCGCTCACTACCCCATTGATTCAGAGGAAATTGATAAATAACCATGCATGTGGAAACACTCAACGCGTGTAATTAGTCTCTAATTAAATATGTCAAACTATACTCACTAACTCAGGGCTAGGACATACGGAATACAGCTTTACTAGGCTTTATATATGTGGGGGTCCTGAACTAGTAGGCCTATAGTCAGGGGCCTCAGCTAGCAAAATGTGTAGAGTGCCGGTTAAGTGTCAACAAATTGATACGGTTTTCAAACGAATATCTGTTGTACTTCTCACTGAATGGCTAGTTGTGGAGATAAGGTGTAACACTGTGATAGACAGTACTAGTGTTACTACACATCCATCAGTGCCTATCTCTCCCCCAACAGAAGCGACCTAGTACCAACACTCAAGACAAATAAACAGATCCTGACATTTGCCTGATGGTTCAAAACAGAATAATCATCAACCAGCATAATGACATATAGAGATAGCAGGGCCAACCCAAGCGAAGACTCATATCGATTGCTCACTCACCTGTGCTGTCCTGCGGAGGGATGGGGAGGCAGGGCTCCAAATTTCGCAGGGTGGAACTGGTAGTGACATTAAACTAAACTGTGGTATGCCTGCGCCCGACACTCAGGAATGTGTTCCCAATCCCATAAATAGTTCCTGATAAGTCGCGGTAAACACTAAGCTGTATATTCGAGGGTTATAACACAGTATCCTCTGCCACCCCGAGCAAGAATTGGAAACAAGTCCACACTTGTGTTGACCTCGCTGGACGCCATAATTGTTCCACTCCTGCAGCATGCAGCGGCTGCACGAGACCAGACCAAAACAAAGAACTCTCCCGTAAAAGAGGCTTGAAATCTCTAAGCTGAGATTGTCGTCTGCTTCAGGAGGCTTTAGGCGGAACCTTACAATTTAGCGCCGGCTAGCCGAAGTGGGCGGGGCTTGGCAGATCCGGTGGGCGGGGCTTACTTGTCTTTACTAGTCATGTAATTAGTTTAATTAGTCTATTTTACTCCGGACAGTCCACTACCCGCTTTACTGACTTAGGACCACCAATTTAAGGTTAGGTTTAGGGTTAGTTTTAGTATCTATATCTATTAAGTAACATTTGACAGCACATATCCCTGCCGGCTCTAGTTACAACAGCCAATCACGTCACTGAAGCCACATTCTGTCAGCCGGCGCTAAATTGTAAGGTTCCGCTCCTTGCCTTCAGGAGCGTTCTCGAAGCATTTTAGCCTACAATTTGTATATCTTGTATATTTTGGATTGTCAATTCAGAGAGGAAGCACGAGGACGTTTCTAGTATTCAAAAACTATGAACGTGTTGTTGATTAGTACCGGTATCTAAGTACTTTGGACTTGGTAGGAAAATGGTTTGATATGAGAGAAATTCCCATCTAAGCTTAGCACGTGCACCAACAAATTTAATACTTTAATTATAATGATGATGGTGGGAATAATGGAAGATAGTCCAGGCAATCTGTGATAAATATTTGGCACAACCTAAAGGAATTTGCAAAAAAATGCTCCACATCCCATAGTAATTTCCAATAATATACACATGCACATTTATCATTTCTATGTCCCAATATAAGTAGCCTACCAATTAATAATATTTATCCTTTTCACAGTAAATCCGGAGAGAAACACATGAATTAATCCAAGATAGGCCTATAGCCCGGGTTAATATGGTATCTATATAATATAAAATCTCCTATAGCATATACAATACTAAAATCGGTCCAAGAGACAATTAAAGGGCCATGCAGGGGCTAAGAGCCAAAAACCAAAAGCAAAGCACCTTTCCCTGATCTCTCTCTCTCTCTCTCTCTCTCTCTCTCTCTCTCTCTCTCTCTCTCCCTCTAAGCCATATTACAATTCATAACATGTCCCAGCTTACAGACACTTACAAAGCATTAACAAAAATTGCAAACGTACTTAAACACAAAGTGTTTGTTCACGGGAATTATTGGGTGGATGCGGGGATGTAAAGGGGCATTGATGGAACGGCAAATTAGGTACATGTATATATGATAATTATATGGTTCCAAAGAAAATAAAATATCGAAATTCTGCATGAAATCGTGTAATGAAACTCAGATTATCAAGGATAAGCGATATAGATTAACTATATATGCCAGAATGATATTCATGCAAAAAAAAGGTTCTGATTTACATGTACTTACGACTTGGTGTGGAAAAGGAGATAATTGACACGGCTTTTATAGGCTGCTGAATTTATAGTATGAGAATGTCAATAGATTAATTAATATTGAATTATTCTTATACATTTGTGACATTTCTGATACGCTATAAATTATGGAATTTCAACTTTCTTGTTCACTCTATCAACATCTTTCTACCGTGTAGCCCATCTGAGGCGTACCGGCCGTTAGTGAAGTGCATGCAATTATCAGCGATATTTTCGGCCCATTTAGCTAAAATGTCATTGAAATGAAGGGCATATATTCATATAATACATAATTATATGGTACTTGGTGCCTGTTATTGGAAATTCAAGTAGAGAAATTCCGCAGTACCATACCATTCTCTATATTTATATAATGGTTCAATAGTGTTTGATGGCATTGATATCATTGCGTCACAACTCAACCTAGATCGCGTGTAGCCCTCGCTACGTAGGTGATCTAAGAATTCGACAATTGAAGCTTACCTTGAGAGGAAATCTCCTAACTTCCGTTATGCGTGTCCCTGATTCCTATGTGAACAATACAATTCGTAATCGAATTTAATACGAATTGAACCCAAGGGATATTGCGTTAGTGATACAATAGAATACGGTTTGTTAGACCCCATTGGAAAACAAATGAACTAAAGCCAGTGAAGGTGCACTTTTTTAACAATGAGACCCCATCCCAACCCCAACCAGATAACTTTCCTATCATTCCATAAAAATGGGCTTATGAATATTTTTTGTAATCCTTTTTTAGCCCAAGCTTACGCTAAGGTTCAAGACAAGTCTCATAAGGTATGGCCACACGCTTTAGGCGGAACCTTACAATTTAGCGCCGGCTAGCCAAAGTGGGCGGGGCTTGGTAGATCCGGTGGGCGGGGCTTACTTGTCTTTACTAGTCATGTAATTAGTTTTATTAGTCTATTTTACTCTGGACAGTCCACTACCCGCTTTACTGACTTAGGACCACCAATTTAAGGTTAGGTTTAGGGTTAGTTTTAGTATTGATTTCTGTTAAATAACATTTGACAGCACTTAGTCAAGCCGGCTCTAGTTACAACAGCCAATCACGTCACTGAAGCCACATTCAGTCGCCGGCGCTAAATAGTAAGGTTCCGCTGCTTGCCACACGCTTTAGGCGGAACCTTACAATTTAGCGCCGGCTAGCCAAAGTGGGCGGGGCTTGGTAGATCCGGTGGGCGGGGCTTACTTGTCTTTACTAGTCATGTAATTAGTTTTATTAGTCTATTTTACTCTGGACAGTCCACTACCCGCTTTACTGACTTAGGACCACCAATTTAAGGTTAGGTTTAGGGTTAGTTTTAGTATTGATTTCTGTTAAATAACATTTGACAGCACTTAGTCAAGCCGGCTCTAGTTACAACAGCCAATCACGTCACTGAAGCCACATTCAGTCGCCGGCGCTAAATAGTAAGGTTCCGCTGCTTGCATTCCACACAACTTGCAAGTAAAGGGTCGATGCAGTATGTAGGCCTACACGATATGTGCATGAAAATAATAGACACAATACCTTTTCAACACTGACAATCACTGTAATTCCGTCGCTCGCCATCTCTATGTAGGAGATGTATTCTTATCAATCCATGCAAGTCATGAAAAAGAGTGTATTCGGAGATCACTTTGGGGCGCAATGATATTATCGCACTATTTTGATAAATATCGTACTTGGATGTCCCATACGCGATATAATTTTACATCATTTCCAAGGTGAGTCTGCCTTACATTTGGCACATGCAGCCAGGACTGAGATCAAAGCTGGGATCCGATTAGACGAAATAATTGTCCCTGCTATGGCACTAGGCCACCAAAGCTGGCTAGGATCCGATATGTTTTAGTGATAGTAACATTTTCCCCATTCGTTTAGTATAGCTGCTGCAAGCAGCCCACTTATTACCATACATTTATGAAAGAGAACTCAAAGAGGAAGCTAATTTGCGGATGACCGACATGCTGCAGGCCTACTGGAGGAAGGAGTGTTCCATTATTCTGTATGGGACCCTCGCCAATCGATTTCTGTAGCTTCCTCATCTATACAGGTTATAGAGAGAGCCTCCAAGCTATGTTTAGTAACGCTGGGACTCAGAGCAACTCATCCATGAAAGTCAGTCGCTCGATCGGCCCCGGGGAGGAGCTAGATTTCCTCTGTCAGAAGGCTCTGAGGCTCTCAGAGGCTCTGAGGCTCTGTTGGTAGGGATGGACGTGAGGTGGGGGCTGTGTGTGTCGGAGGGCATGTGCGGCAGCATTTATACTTGCTGCCTGTGTGTGGACTGCATGCATGTTAAATAATAACCGGGAATCCTAGCCCTTCCGTCCATCTACCTGGGACAGTGGAGATGGATACCGTACTCAGTCTAGTTAAATAAAGCCAACTGCATTGGTCTAGCTTGCCCTTGGAGTTTCTTTGCATTTGGATTGCTTGACTAGGCCTAACCATTTTACAGGGCGCACTGTGTACCGTAGCGCATGTTATTATCGTATGAATTGATAAAATGCTATTTGGTCATTTACAATTCCATTGCAGTTTCTTGTCCAGTACCCGAAATTTAACGAATAAATAATTAGGCCTAGTTAATGATTCCGGTACCGTACGTTACACATTATTTTAGGACTAGCCTACAGGGATCAAGTCCCACGACTCCAAGACGAAACGCGAGAGCTGCCTGCTGTTGGACGGTGTACAATAGTATAGTACAGGATTAAGATCGAGATAAGTTGGAAGAACATTTTATTATTACATTTTATTATCTTTAAAAATTAAGCGAATCTTACCTTAAAATCTAGGCTATCCTAGGCCTAGAGCAGCAGCCCGCACTTCTGTCACCTTCGCCGTCGCCGATGTTACTGTAGATTTGCCTCCAGGTAACGCGTCATGCCCGCCCTTAGCGACGTAGCAACAGAAATGGCGGCTATGGCAACCGTATCGCGATTCATAGCAACGGAAACCCGGGCGCGTAGACTACGGGGAGAAATAGAATTTAGTTCTGCTCTCGCCAAATTTTATGTTATCTTATGTTGTAGGCCTATACATGGATGACTAGAGAGAAATGAATGTAGAATATTACATTTGACTGTTCCAATATCATGACCATATATAGGAATGATGAGGAGCTATAAGTGTAATTCAGGCGCGACGGAACCGAGGGGGGGGGGGGGGGGGGGGGGGGCACTTGCCCCCCAATAAATGGGGGGGGGGGCTGCCCCAATAATTTGGTTGAAATGCGAAAAATTTATTTGCCAAAGAATGTCACTCACAAACCCTTATGCAACGTATACAGTGGTAAGTCTAATAAAATCATAAATAATAAGTTCAGAAAGTTCAGACATCCTTCATGTAAAAACTAAGAGAATCAGTAAGTAGGCCTAAAGAATCATTGTTCTGACTGATACAGAACCTCCTCCTCTAGTGGAGAGAGAAGAGGAGGACGAGGAGAGGAGGTAAGAAGTGGAGGAAGAGGAATGAAAGGGGGACAGGGCAGAGAAGGAAGGGGGAGGAGAAGGAGGAGGGAAATGAGTCACAAGTTGCAAAAGTTATTTTGCAACAATATCTCTGTATTTAAATGTTCTGATTTTTGCAGGGTTTAGCACTCTTAGTCTATAAATCTATGTACCAAATTTCAGGACATTGTATTAAATATATTCTTACGTTTTAAAGGTCTTTATATGGAGTATATTCAGTTGCTTTACTGGTAATTGTCCACCCAGAGATGTTGCAAACTTTTTTTCAAGAATAAAATTATCAAACCTAAAATACAGAAATATTCATAAGATGTTTTACTGTTTTCAATCATTGGAATCGCCTTGGTATCATCTTTTCAAATATGTACACAAGTCATTGAATAAAGATATGGGAAATAAAAAGTATAACTTTGTGACTCATTTCTCTGTAACACATCACACGTATATATAATATCAAAGGTATGCAAGGAATTGAACTAGACATATCTTAGTGCGACAAAACTTTCCTCTCAAAAGGGAAAAGGCGAGAGGGGAGGGTTGAGGGACGAGAAATGAGGGACAAGAAGTGAGAGATGAGGGACGAGAGTAGAGAGATGAGGAATGAGAGATGAGGGACGGGAGGCGAGAGATGAGGGATGAGAGGTGAGAAATGAGGGACAAGAGGTGAGAGATGAGGGACTAGAGGCAAGAGATAAGGGACAATATATGTGAGAGATGAGGGACAAGAGACGAGAGGTGAGGGATGAGAAGTAAGAGATGAGGGAGTAGAGGTGAGATATGAGGGACAAGAGGTAAGAAATGAGGGACAAGAGGTGAGGGAAGAGGGATGAGAGATGAGAATGAGAGGTGAGATATGAGGGATGAGAGATGAGAGGACAGAGGCAAGAGATGAGGGACAAGATGTGTGTCATGTCCACTCACGAACGGAGCATTGCATGTTGGGAACGGAATGAATAAAAGAACACTTCCGGTAATGGCGCCCACGATGGTTGTTTGGTTTGGTTGATCGCCTGCAGGTTTATGCGTTGATAATGAGTACATCATAGATGTAACACAAGATGTAACAATGTGATAGATGAGGGACGAGAGGGGAGAGATGAGAGACGAGAGATGAGAGGTGTAGGATGAAAGGTGAGATATGAGGGACAAGAGGTGAGAGATGGACAAGAGATGAGGGACAAAAGATGAGGGATGAGGAATGATACGTGTGGGACAAGAGGTGAGGAATGAGGTACAAGAGATGTGGGACAAGAGGTGAAACATGGGGGATAAGAGGTGAGAGATGAGAGGCAAGAGATGACGGAGGAGAGATGAGGGGTGAGCGATGAGAGGTGAAGGAGGAGAGATGAGGAAGGAGATTGAGAGATGAGGGAAGAGAGGTGAAAGATTAGGGATAGAGGCGAGAGATGAGGAACAAGGGCCTGATATTTTTTTTATTTTTTAAAAAACAGGTTTTCATTTCTAGATATTTCACAATGGTGATACATCCTACTCTGCCACCATACTCTCCCCTCACCCTCTGTACCCCTCTCCCCGCCCCTGTTGTTCCCCTCTCCCCATCCTACTCTTCTTCTCATTGGTTCCCACCACCACCACCACCACCACCTTCCACCCCTTGATCCCACCCCAAAGGGCCCTTCTCTCCATCCTACTCTCCTTCTATACTGATGTCTCCCTGCCAAAGGTTAGGCCATGTTTATTGAGGTAAAACTAATCTGGATATTCATATGCATGATCCAGATTATTATGAAATTATATTTTGGTTTGCTGTAGTGAATACTCTGGATAAATACATTATGATGTGTTTCAGGAAAATGAACTGTTATTTATTTACAAGATCTCTTTTGGTGAAATGTTCTGATTTTCGTAGAGCTGAGCGCAAATTTCAAGACAGTGTATTATTAGATATATCCTTGCCTTACAAACCTTTAAGATAAAGTATACCACATTAAAATTTAAAGATTTATTTAAGGTAGTATAAGCATATTAAGTGTGCCCGATTTCCTGATAAGGTATTGGATGTGGGCGAAATATTTCGATTCTATTATACCACCCCTAAACCTACCCCCCCCTCCCCCCACACTCCAAAAAAGTTTGCCCCCCCCCCCCACAATATTTTATGTTCCGCCGCCCCTGGTAATTATAAAGGAAAATAAGCGAGGGTATGGCTACCGCGTTCGAAAATATATTCCGATGTATCATATACATTTCTTTTTATATCCATTTTTTAAAAAAACCCACTTAAGGTAGGCATACATATTCAGACCTTTTTTTTAAGTAATTCGATACATTATGATATAAATAATAACAGTTAACTAGCGGACTAGTTTGTCACTTAGAATATTCACGGTCCTTCAACAATCTCGTGAGTTACCCTCTTATTATATTGATCTTACTGAGAATGTAACAAAGGATTATTAAACTATGTTAAAAACATTACTCGTTAACGAATTAGAAATAAAAAGTGGCTTTATATTTATTGTCGGTCGAAACACAGACATTTCCCCAGAGCTATGAGAGAAATGTTGGAATTATAGAAAAAATGACTGGGAAAAAAGTTGAACAAATTATCACTTTTCATTACGACAGCCTGAAATAAAATTGACATTCTCATTTTGGCATTTGAAGTAAGGAAACACTGGTTTTCTACCCGCCCTGCCCTAGTCAGCCGTCACCATACTAGAGTTAGACTAGCGCTAACTACCCTGCCCCAGCTCGTTAAAAATTAAGTCCGTCAGAATTTTAACCGGTTATTGGGCAAAACCCCAAATGTCTACCAGTTGTAGGAATCGATGATCATTTACGAAAAATACGAATGCTAGGGGCCGGGATTTCGTGTGAAATAGTAGCAATGGTGCATGAATTAACCCGTTTATATTTCCAAGGATTCACTGAAATATGACGTAAAGAAGATATTTCCGATAAGAAACTGGCGCTTGACAGTCTATGGTTACATCATTAACCCTTGTAACAAATAATAAAACAAATTACCAGACAACCAAATACAAATTCGTTTGGGGTAAATACAAATCGGACTCGAAAAGAATTAAGTTTAAATGACATTTTTTAATTATGAAACGACATCAATGTTACAAACAAAACATCTCGCACTACCAGAAGAAAACATAGCATACCAATTCATTGATAATATCATTCATCCTTCCAGATAATATCATTCATCCTTCCAAATTGACACCTTTTTTAACGTCACTATATCCAATATTTCTTTAGCTTATGGGTATTTACAGAATAAAATGCATCTACAATATTGCGTGCCACGTACGTTAGGTTAGGTAAAAGCAGACCTCCGAAATACATAATATATGGTAGAAGAATAAACGACACTGACATCCAAGTAAATTTATATGCACGAATTTCGGAATTCTGTCATGAACCATGATCGTTTGTACGATTGTTTTCCATCATGTTTAACTTATTTATGAACACAAAAAAAGTCTTCACATCTTTTAAAGAAAGAAATGATTGTTGCTTCGTTCAAAGATCCTCTGCATTATTCATGGCAAGTTCCAGTTGGTGACGTGCTTCTTGAACACGAACTTCTTGTCTCTTTATGTCGTCATCTGTTATGATTAGAGTCTGAAAGAAACAGAAAGATGGGTCATATTGAGTAATAACCGGATACCAGATCGAAAGTAACTTATTATGGTTATTACTATATTGTATAAGTTAAGACAAAATTAACTGCTCCTTTCCAACTCACTCCAGCACTAATTGTGTTTCGTCATAGAGGAGTCGGGAATATATGATGCGGCATATTATCAAGCAGGTGGCTGTCATGACATAAACCATATTTGTTAGGATGCTTAATGATATTGTTAAATGTTCTCTGTTATATCATGATCGGGGGTTGTACACCCTGGAACAGAGTGAAATCCGACCATTGTATAACGTCACAGAGAAACCACGCGTGAATTTAGGCGTATTCATTTAGAGGCTTCCTATTGGTCAATGCCCGATGGACTATACTAGCTAGGGGAAAACAAGGTGAAATTTAATCTGATACAACAGTATTTTTTTTAATAGTCTATCTATGGTGACATAATACTTAAATGGTCTATATTTATTCATTAAACACATCTCATCTCTAAATACCACCTTCACACAAGGTGGATTGCGTAATTTACGCTTCAAAACGCGGGCAATGTTTTTCCATGACTCCCCCTAGTAAAAAATGAACCGCGACGTTGTGCTGCGTGTGACGTCACGCCCGTTCGTACGTCATACACTTCGGGAGTTGTCACTCAATATGGTGGATCGTTGTACGAACTAGGTAAATAAAGAATTCGTTTCTGACTTTTTTTCTAAACATGAGACTATGATATAAAAATAGAATGTAACTCGAGCAGTGTCTAGGAGACTGTATACGATGCCCACTCGTTTTTACCGACCTGAGTATCTCTCTCGAGGCCTAGCGGCCTCTAGACTGGTGGGCATTGTATACAGCCTCCTAGACACGGCTCTCATTACATTCTATGTTAAGACACTACGACGATCTTTATTAATAGAAGTTTACTGTATTGATTGAAACACATTTGACTAACCGCATAAAGTGCGAAATCATTTCTAATTATTATGTAAGCAATACTGACTTAACTTCCATTTTCTTTAAATACAAGTTTAGAAAGAAATGCGGAAAATGCTTACCTGGACCAGAGGTTGGTCTGTGTTTATGACTACCACGGGGTTCTTTGAAATGGTAGATTTTGAGTGATTTTGTCCCGTTAAGGGTTGGTTGTTGAGGTGAAGAACGGCGGCAATACTCTGAAGAAGGTTCTCTGTGCTAAGCTCTGGACCAGCAGCTGCGAAAAGAAAAGAAATATTTCTGGGTAACACTTCTATTTTTAACACAGGCCCTGTAATGAAAAACTCATTTTGATACTCCAAAAGCTAGGGAGGTTACGGTCTCTCAAAGTTGCAGCCCATTAATTTATGTGACAAACTGCTTCACCTCATTAAAGCTCCACGATTAAAAGATCTCAAATGAGGGTAGGTCCATGCAGTGCCAAACATCACGGAAATAGTGCCTATTTTTTGCCTACCTTTTCAGTTAGAAATCCTATTAATTTGTATGGAATAAATTGTATATATGAACCTAAATTCTTTTACCATGGAAACGCTCTTAACAGGCAACCATTTAAAAGTTTGATCACATTTTACACCCATTTATTTTATTCAGCATAACAAAACTGAGTAAAGATTTTTTTGCAAAAGTAAAGATTTAGAATTCTGTGTATTTCCCCCTAAATATTGCACAAATAGACGTATCTCTTTGCCAATTTTCTACACTCTGATACCGACATGGCATTTTCTCGTAGTAGCAGCATTTTTAGATAAATGTACGTCTTTAAGGCAGAACTTTTTGTAAAAAAAAAAAGAAGAGACTCAAATGACGTTGAATATATTCACTGCAGTGACATAGTTTGAAATCATGACTTACATGTAATGTTCTTGGGAAGGTCAAGCGTTTTAAAAACTTGTTCTGTGATATCGCAGGCGTTAAGTCCCTGGAGTCTTTTTTCCCAGAATAGCTGTAAAATATAAAAAATATTATTCTTTTATCATTACGGTAACAATAGCGTAAACGCACATATTGGAAATACATTTTTGGATTACAAAGTCAATGATATTTACAAATAAATATGTACAAGTATATATGTCTTCTGTTAGAAAAATATAGCCGATTTTTACGCTTTATCTGATTAGACATTGTTTTATCATGTATGCTACAATACCTGTCTAGGCTGTTCTTGAGGACCATGTTTCAGATCAGTTCTTGTTTTACTTTCTGGTCTAGTGCGAATGACTGTGACTGGTTGCTTGAAAATGGAGGCAGTCTGTCGGATAGGTAGTACCAATGCGGCATCATGTCGAACCCCTAGTCAAAATGAGGGAAGGACGGCTGATAAGTTTAGGGTTATACTTGGTTAGCGCCAATTCATTCATTTTAGCCACTACTTTTGCCAACAGGTGCAGAAAGGAATCGTGTTAGATTTTGGAGGAGACTATAATTATTCAGTGTATCTTTATAATTGAAATCAATGAATACATTAGCAAAAAAGATGATCTTGATGAAAGCGAAAGGAACTGACATTACTAGGTTGTAAAATAAGGGTATGGACATATCAATCATTGGTAAAAATATTACGTTCACAAATAAACGGCTAGTTGAAAATGGAAAATCAACACCAAGAAGTCAAAAAATATCTCAAGCGACGTTACGAAAAAATCACTACACCAGAAGTCTGTAAATGGAGGAAAAGTGTTGCGTGTAATCGAAATGACTGGAAATAAGAATGCAAAAATACATTTTGTGGACATGCTTAGCAGATAAATACAGGAAGATTCTCATCGAAAAACATTTCGAGATCCTTACAAGGACAAAGTTGGGGGGAGGGGACGCACCTAAAGCACACCAACACAAAAAGGATGAATTCTCTCCGCAAATACCATACAAGCTATTGGTAAGATGGTAACGGTGTTCAAATGTAACATTTGTACTGTAATAGAATGTTACCAAAACGGGAACCTTGATCGATCAGTTATTCACTATGTGAAGCACATTATAACCTAAGTATTCTGCTGTAGATAGGCCCGTTTAAAAGCCTGGATTCTTTTTCGTCGACTTCCATCCACCAATTAGCATCCCATCAACACAAAAGCACACAAACCTCTGGCGTAGTCATATGTAGTTCCTTTCAACCGCTTACTTTTACGAATCGAGCTCTGGAGCATTTTTCCTGTTCTGAAGTCGAACATACTGAGATCATAGTTGGGTCCTACTGCACGCACGAGCTCGGGCTTGCTGCGGATCTTCTTGTGGTCAGCGCTGGAAAGAAGAGGGAGCTTCAATGAACATGTGAAAGTTTGAAAACGACCATATCATACTGGATTTGGTCCGTCCGACGCCTCTCAGTTGTGTAACAATGCCCACATGAACCAGAGTTACTTTAGTGGTACTAGTACAATGAATACTGTTTGGGTTTTGTGTGTTCTTGCCTAAACGTTCATGGGGTAGGAAACATTGATACTGAAAAGCAGTATATCACTACTTCTTCAATAAATTAGTCTAATGATACAAATATTCAAAGTTATAGCCACCACTTGTGACTATATATATTGTCATAGGATAAATTATCATTATGAGTAAAGGTAGTTGTAGTTTTGGCGATTTGTACTTATAAGATTGGGGTGTCGAAAGACAAGACAAGGATTTTTTGCTTATCACAGTTAGTTTTATCGCTCATGACCAAAGGCAAGTATGAACTGAAACTCAGCAGAACATCAGAACGCTAGTAATACGTGCAGTAGCTTAGCAGAGCATTCAATGTGTTCCCAATAAGGTTGACGGTATACTTTAATTGCCTCAAAGGAATTGGGACAACCAAATATGTTACTGGACAAGTCGATACAAATGCCCATACAGAGTGATCATAGTTTTTGATTACTATAGAACAAAGTAAGTATCTAAGGCTAAATGGAATGGGTATGCTCATGTTGTCAATTAATTACTGTGTAACGATTAAGCATAAGTCAACGTTATATATATATTCCTATATATAACGTGCGGAGACGCAGAGAACTTTGAATGAATATTTATTTCATCAATGACAATATTGAAATGAAAAACTCGGGTAAAGTTGGGATAAAGAACATATAATATAAACTTTAAGGATGTTATATCGAGCGAACACCAAGCAAAGGAGCAGAGCCATAGACATAAATTGACAGGAGGGACGTTTTGTACAGCAGGGCATACATACCAGCAGCAATTAAAGGCCACATATACTAATTATGATGTACGGCAAGGTTGAGGCGAGAAATGAAAAAATTCGTGAAAGATCTACGCCATGTAGACCACGGTATTTCTTCATTATCTTTTGCGATCAACATGACAGCAAATAGTGCTGCAGTCTACCGACTTGTAGACCACGGTATTTCTTCATTATCTTTTGCGATCAACATGACAGCAAATAGTGCTGCAGTCTACCGACTTACAGCTGAACTTAAATGTACCCACAATAAACATGCAACATCTATATAATTATTCTACATCGGTTGGCTAATACACATTAATGGTGTGCAAAAGAAGTGTAAAATCTAAAAATGCTATGAAAAGATTATTTGGTATTATTTGAATATTGGATAGAATAGCACTATAAATAGCATTGTTTTTAGTTGCCACAAAATTTCTTAGGAATATTATATTATTTTGGTTAATTCCATGATATAAATTGACATACACGGTTACTGGATTGCGTATATATAATACATGTCTGGGATATGGACGCTTGCACCCCTACAATTAGCACCCTGTCTCCAGCGCCTTTCAGAAAGATAGAATAACGACACTTTGGGTTCCATGTAAATACGTTACTAACACAAATTAGTGATACTAGGGATACTTCTTTAACAGATGCGAGCGAATCAGCCGAGTGCCGACAGCGCGATGTACTTCCACCAAGATGAAAAGAAGGATGAAAAGAAGGTTAATAACATAGTCTAATTAGGGGCACTAGGGTCCTAAAGAGGCTAGCCGTGTAGAGGTACAAGGGTCTAGAATTTAGCTTTCATTTTTGTACAAACAGTTCGATTGCACAACGAACCTAAATAATAGAACAAGCCAAAGGAATATATCATCGACAGGATATTTCGAACCACATAAAATTTCACGTCTCCTCCTTGAATTCCATTCAGGACAATACATGTATAATTTTGAGAAGGGCTGCTGGGAGTAAACACAAATTAATATTAATAAACGGCTATAATTACAACTAGCATACATACATTTCTTCGTTAGTGTAGTCTGATGCTCTGAAAACAATTACAGATATAAATATACCCTATTAATTATGATTATAACCACACAGTGAGACAAAACAACATATGCCTATCATTACTCAATAACGAGTCTTAAAAAAATCACAGCCATTTTGAGCATAGTCTCGAATAAAGAATTCATTCACTCTATCTCCTCACGTTGTTCCTCAAGAGATTTAATCTATTTTTTACCCTAGCCCTAGGCTTTTTTATTTTCTTCCATTCTTTGTTACATGATCGTTTAAATAAATTAATAGTAGTCGAGTGACACCGAAACTGTACAGCCTATTACACTATTTACAGGTTTCCATAAAAACTAAGTGGTTCATATCGGCTGAAATGGTTGTCGACCTCGGGGCCATATAACAGTGTGCAAAAATAGCGTGTTTAGAATAGGATTTATGACATGAATTAACAAGCATTTAACATTTTAGGCTTCAATTACAAGGAAAATTACCTGAACTAGCGAGGAATATAGTAACTTGTAAAAATAATGCATAGCATAGATTGAAATATCAATTATGGTAGTTGTCAAAGACAAAGTTAATGATAACTCATTTTAGTTGTAAAGTAAGTCAATCAAAGCGGCCGTACTTTTACCAAAACGTTACGGTTTTGAAGAGAAATAAAAACATGATGAAGCAAAGATTTAAAATATGAAAAATGTATAATCAGTAGACTTGTTTAAAAACAAGAGATATCCTTGAGTTGTTTTAAATATCAATAAGCGTTTCAGAAAATCAAACTACGATTTTACAATGACTTTAAAAAGTAATAAGCTAATATATTAGGTATCAATAGTTATATATTATAGTTGGCCTAATGTAGGCCCAAAGGCTAAGCCTAACCCGGTTGCACTATAAGCCGCATTTTACACAAATGCCGCATTTTACACGAAAAACCCGCATTTTACACTTTTTTTGTGCTTTCTACCAATTTGGGGGGGGGGGGGAGGCGGGTTTGTGTGTGTTTGGGGGGGGTGGGGGTGGCAGAGGGAGTGTTGGGGGGGGGGGGGGGAGAGTGTGTAGGGGGGGGGGGGGGGCGGGGGAATTTTTTTTTTTCATTCTACACCTGGGCTATGTATTCTGTTTTCATTTTACTTATATTTATGTATTGAGACAAAATGTGTATTGTGTGTATTGACTGACCCATGAATACACATATATATTCACTAGTGTGTATTGACTGACCCAGCATGAATACACATGTTTATTATACCTTTCTAGAGGTTGGTATGATACGCCAAGACTTAAGCTTAAGCACTGAGCGTCATATCAAAGAGAGCCGGTAATACGGCCGCCGTATTACCCGCTCCCCACCGTATTACCCGCACCTAATGAACAAAATAGTCCCGATCGTTTTTTCTATATTTTTATTTAAATAATTCCTTCTGCACAAAAAATACACATAATCTAATCGAGCATGATTAATGGGAAATAAACGATTAACTTATTTTCTCTATTTAGTTTATGTTATAATCGATCATAGGTGTAGGTAGAAACTAACCACCGCCGAAGGCGCTTGTAAGAGCACAGGCAACTATCGTATAGATCGGCGTGCTTAGTTACGGTATTGAAGCTATCACTGGGAGCGGTCACGAAAAAATCTGATCAAATAAAGGAAATAAACTAAAATCCTTTCATAATTATCGAAGTGTACCTGTTACCAAAGCATTAGTTGAGTTTTTAAAAGATGTAAAGCTGCGAAAAGGCAACAAATTGATTAAAAAACGTGAGCGATTTTCCTGCACAGCACATGTTTTGATTTTGCAAAGCTTAGCCTTAGGCTCTAGGCCTAGTCGGCGAAAAACGCCGAGTTCAAACGCAAAAAGTACAGGAATTTGAATATTAAACTGAACGACATTTATCTTATTAAGTAATTTAAATCATATCCATGTCTTAATAATAGTAATACACCGAAAATTAACCGAAATAACGATTCAAAATAGAACTACATTCAGCTGGACTTGTCACAACCCGGCAGGCCAACGCGCATTGATATGTACTGATTGCAAAGACCCGGAACTATAAACAAGATCCAGGTGGGAGGGGCAGCGTAAACTGCATGTTTTGCCATCGATTTTCATCGAATTCCAACCATTTTCCAGCTAAAATGTCGAAAAATGTATCTTTCCAACCTCTATTAAGGTGATAATAAATGCAAAAGTGCATTCGGGACGATCTGTCGTCCCATATTTCCCTTGGGCTACGTGATTTTCACTACGCCCTCGGGAAATATGGGCCAACAGATCGTCCCTCATGCGCTTTTGCCTATATATTCACTAGTGTGTATTGATTGACCCAGCATGAATACACATGTATATTCACTAAGTGTATATTGACTGACCCAGCATGAATACACATATATATTCACTAGTGTGTATTGACTGACCCAGCATGAATATGTAACGACTCCATTATGAAGATTTCCATTGAGCTCCGTATAGCTCCGGTTTGACCCGGACCCGGACCTCCGCCTCCGGGTAGTTCCTCCGGATCCCACTAGGATATTCATTGCAACCATTGATGATATTTGCAGTTTATATTATTTGTTTAATTTATCATTAATTAATTATTCATTTGATTTCATCCGGACTTTGACCATGATGTTCATTACATATTTCTATATTTATGTTCAACTTTGCATTTATGTGATTATTATATTTATTCCATTATTCCTGAATTATGTTGCAAACATAATGCTTCCTTGGTTTGAAAATTATTCATATCTCGATGTACCTGTTCATTTATCGGGTTGAGGAGCAAGGTCTTCAACCCAACACACAAGGAGGAATAAAGGGAACATATGAAAGAAGTATTTCACTCTTGATGTTTTATCTTGGATCCGCGCTTGGAACATAGAATATTTCAACCCTTGGTCCTTTGGAACTTTAATATAATCCGGCCACTATAGTTCCTTTTCCCCCTATCTCCTGCTATCGATATTCATAATATATGTATTCTCGCAGAAGTAAACCTATACGATCACGAAATATCATTATTTAATATCGATTAATATTAAGCCGGAGCTGAAACACAGATGTACAACGATGGCCACAAAGACATAGGAAAGAACATAGGCAAGAATCGCAACACTGGTGCCGTGAGTGTGAGGGAAAAATACATTTGTATTTCTTCCTAGAACACTGGATTGTCTGCTGGACATTGAAGTTTCAAGGGAATATAAACAGTCTGCTTATTTTTCTCACTATCCGGACCCATCCGGACCTCCAGGATCCTCCGGATCTCATTGGATCTTTGTCTCCATTTTTCTTTGGAATTGTCCGGAGCTGGAGATAGTCATTGGATATCGTCTGGATACATCTCAAATTAACACGGAATATTTAAACTTGGGTTTATTTTTATTTTTGGGCAGAGTGATATAAGACAACTTATGTTCACTGGTTAGACTCCTGGATGGTGTGGA
Source organism: Sthenelais limicola (assembly GCA_942159475.1). Classification (NCBI taxonomy): domain Eukaryota; kingdom Metazoa; phylum Annelida; class Polychaeta; order Phyllodocida; family Sigalionidae; genus Sthenelais; species Sthenelais limicola. The sequence goes on along the minus strand of OW804096.1, from coordinate 89,838,224 downwards.
CACTGCTTCGCCTTGCTGTTGCTGTGGAGAGATTTTTGATTTTCTTCTCCTGAAGGGTTCAAACACGATTGGACTGCTTTTTGTTTTTTTTACTTAGTATATTTTTGTATTTCTTCTCAAAATAAACGGACTTGGAGTCACAGGAAGGATTAAACATGGCTACTGATTTAGCAAAGGGGATAGTAGCTGGCATAGAACTCAAGGACGTAGATCCTAAGATCAAGGATTACATCTTACAGGCAGCTAAAGACAAGGAAGATGTTGATAGAGTATTGGCTTTGACGAAAAGTGAGTTTAAGGATGTAGCTGGTGAACGTGATGCTGCCATAAATACAACGGATCAGCTCCAGGAGGACCTTATTCGTCACAAAGATGCTTTAGATCGAGCTACTAGTGATACAGATTTGCTGCATAAGGAGGTTACTTCGAAGGAAAATGCCTTGAAGAAGATTAATACGGAACTGCAATTAGCTAAAGCTAATGTCGATGATGCAGTGAAAAACGTAGACTATTGGAAGAGTGAAGCTCGAGTTAATAAAGCTGAGTTAAATGAAACCAAAAGTTTGTTTAAAATGAAAGATGGGTCTGATGTGAGAGATACTGAATTTTGGAAATCATTGGATTCCAATCCCTTGTATGGCCATATTGGAACACGCCAAGGAGGGAAAAAGGTTTCTTTTCAGAGGAAATCACGAGGATCTCTGTCGTAGTTTGATGCTGTGGAATTTGAGGAGGAAGAAAATATTTGTCCGATCAAGATCAAGGATTCTTCCACAAATCTAGCTGTGACTCAATGGTCAGAGAAGCCCAAATGCTCTATGCCTCCTGCTTTCGAGGGAAAGGATTGGTACCAATATCTTGTTCAATTTGAGAATATTAGCTTAGCTAACAATTGGTCTCAGGAAACAAGGATGAAGGTGCTTTTCTCCAAATGTAAAGGCGAGGCTGCAAGTGTTGTTAATGATTTTGACATCTCTGAAGGATCATATCAGGACTTAGTCACCGTGTTATGTAGGATATATGGAGGAGGTTTCTCCTGAAGACCGAGAAAATACCTTCTATTCAAGAAAGCAAATTCCTGGCGAGGATCTAAATGCCTTTGCAGTTCATCTTAGATCTTTGATGGCCTGGGCCTTTCCGGGTGAAAGACATAATTTTCATACTCGGCTGCTCATTCAGCAGTTCATTAAAGGCATGTTGGACAAGAAGATTGCATTGGAAGTTCATGCTCGTCAGCCTAAGTCATTATTCGATGCCCTGGACTTAGCAAATCGTTATAAAAGTGGAATAAAAACACTTTTTGGAGTTAATGCCAGCTCTGATGTGTTGACTACAGTTGCTGCTGTTTCTTACACAACTGAGACTGAGTTTGAAGAATCAGATGAGGAGGAATATGGGATAAATGCTTTGGGAGAGAGAACAAAGTGGTCGGGATACAGGAAAAGTGGACCCTGGAGGAATAAATCATCTCAGACTCCTTATTGCAAGTGGTGTGATACAGCCGGACACTCTACCTTTTCATGTAAAGGTTTCCTTGATGCTAAGAACAAATCCGGAATCTTAGATCAGAAATCTGGTAAAAGCATGGCTGGTCTTGAGGGAAACGACTAGTGGTTGTGTTGGACAAGGCCATCAACTCAACCACCCTATCTCAAAGTGGCTTTTCCGACCAGACAATTACAGCAATGAATAATTCTTCAGGACCTTCTTTCTTAGGGGAGGGTACGGCCCCTGAAGCTCCTGATTTATTACTGGTGACCAGGCCTGAGGAAAATATTTATTGTCTGCCTAACTTAAAAGGAGCAAGATGGTATGTACCTGCTACTTTTGGAAGAGATTTGTATCACCTATTAGTGGACACTGGAGCCTCCATCAGCTTGATCGATGAGGGTATATATTCCTCTATGATCAACCCACCTTCATTGTTACCCACTTCGGATAAGGTCATTGCTGCTAATGGCAGTGATATAACCTTGTTAGGTGTTGCTAATTTCCACTTTGATCTTGGAGGAAAGTTGCATGTCTGGAGATTTTTCGTTGGACGTATCCATAGAGAATCCGGAATATTAGGCTTAGATTTCCAGATGGCAGTGGACATGGCGTTTAGAAGCAAAACTGGGGAGATTGATATAAATGGAAGGAAAACTTTTTGTGAATTTGTATCGAATAATGGAGCCCTGAGAGTTAAGGAAAGAACTAAAATTAAGAAGAATTCAGTGACGATGGTAGAAGCAATCTGGACTGGCCCTAGGAATGGCATGAGCAAAGGTGATTTCCTTGTGGAGCCTCCTATGTACATAGACGATGACAGAGGATTAGTAAATTTTCCTACCATGATAGGATACAGAGAAGAGGAGGAGTTGTATGGGTTGCCTGTGATGAATATCACCAACCAGGCACAATTCATTGAAGAGGGTGAGATATTAGGCGTTGCTGAAGTGGTTTCTCAAATAGAGAACACTGGGAATGATGAGTCGATAGACATCGCTGAACCTGAAAATTCTACCTTGGAGGATGAGCGAATTGCTGTATTATTGGAAACAATTGCTCATGATCCGGCAATGACTGAATATAATTTGCCTCAATACCTGGAACAACTGGTTTCTCAGAGTGATATAACCACTGAGAAGGAGAAAGATTTGGTTAGATCTGACCTATTGGAATTTTTCAATATATTCCAAAAACCTGGAGGAGACCTAGGTAGAACGGATAACGTGAAACATCACATAAACACTGGAGATTCGGAACCTATCAAGCAGAGCTATCGCCGCTTACCCATAGGCAGGAGAAAAACAGTGGAAGAAGAGCTAGTAAAGATGTTAAATAAAGGAGTTATTTCGCCTAGTGATTCGCCATGGTCATCACCGATTGTTCTGGTCAAAAAGAAGGATAATTCCATTCGTTTCTGTGTGGATTATCGCAAAGTAAATGACATCACAAAGAAAGATGCGTTCCCCCTACCTAGAATCGATGAAAGTCTAGATGCTCTTGGGAAAAACATGTATTATTCTACCCTGGATCTCGAATCAGGCTATTGGCAAGTGGAATTGGATGAAGAATCGAAGGAAAAATCTGCATTCGTCACCCATATAGGCTTGTTTCGTTTCAATGTGATGGCATTTGGGCTATGCAATGCCCCAGCCACATTTGAACGCATGGTAGAGAGTATGTTACAAGGATTGCGCTGGACAAAATGTATGGTTTACTTAGATGATATAATTTCCTACGGAAAATCATTGGAAGAAGCCAGGAAAAATCTGAAATGTGTCTTTGAGAGGATACAGAAATTTGGTTTGATTTTGAAACCAAAGAAATGTGTACTTTTCAAGCGCTCTGTTAGATTTCTAGGCAGAATAGTTAACAGCGAAGGGAGCAGACCAGATCCGGAGAAGATTGAGGCTATTGATATGCTTACTTGTACGGTGGTAGAGCTAGCGCATATCTATATGCTAATAAGTAATCAATCCAGGAGGCAGAAGTATATTCAAAGAATATCAGAGAACTAACTTTTATTGTCTACGACATGGGTTATATATCAGCAGGGGTCCAGGTGTGCCTTATGGTTAGCCAGTGACCGTTGGGGTTACATTAGGTCACGTGGTCTGTCGCCAATAGCAGGTGGTATTACATGTGGTCACGTGGACCAATGGTGGGTGAGGACCGGCCACCATGTGGCCGGTCTGAGTATTAATTAGTGTATACTGATTACGTAATGTGGCACACCTGGACAGGTGTAGAGGTAGCCATGCTTGACTAGACATAGCAAGATGACCTAGATTATAACTGATACATTAATATTCATATTCATGTACTGAGGTACATATTCATAATCATAATCATGTTAATAAGGTTACACCTTATTATGCAATGTTATACAATATTACGTCATTGAATATTTAGATTAACATGCGGAAATATTGGTATGACATCTTAGGAGTACGAGTCCAAGCCGCAGTAGACGCTGCACGAGCGGGACAAGGTGGCGATGGAGGCGCACCTCAACCCCCGCAGAACCACAGGATCCAAGTCGTCATGCCTCCAGCTAATGAAGAGGCACAACAAGCAGAGGCTCAAAGACATGAACATTTCGCCGAAGCACTTGTGGCACTCAGAGCTCAGGACCCGAACCTGAGAAAACCAGAGGTATTTAGACATCCAACATGTACAGTGACGACCAGATCTTTTCTTGATGCGTATGAACACTATATTAACCTCGCATATGATAACAATCCCGCCATGCTACCCAGATATTTGTCGACATACGTGGACGGGAGAGCAAAGCAATGGCTAGATAGATATGTGAGAACGGCACATGTGAACAGAAACGATTACCTGGCTACATGTAGAGCCATGATTGCACATTTTGCCGCGGATGAACGTAAACTAAGGATAACTGGCGTGAGAAAACAGAGAAAGGATGAATCTGTGGAGTCATACTCAGCAGAACTAAGAGATATCGTCCACGCCAGAGGATTAAACGAGGAATCCTCCATTGAAAAATTAGTAGAAGGACTAAGGGGCGAGATCGGGAAAGTAGTGTTAGCCCAAACCCCAATTACCTTCGACGCAGCAGTAATAATGGCAAAGACAGCCGAGGCCAGCATACAGAAACCTGCCTTAATAGACTCAGCAGATATTTCAAGCATAGTAGCAAGCTCATGCAGTGCGTTAACAAAACTAGCAGACGAGCAATTTAAAGTATTAAGCGAACAAATTAAAGCGGTAAGGACCGCACAGGAGGAAAAACCAAAGCCAGAAGCCACAGAGACAGTCCAAGAGATCGGCGGCCACCGAGGAGGTGGACGCGGCAGAGGACGCGGTCGCGGCCGGGGCCGAGGAAAATGGAACGGCAACGGCAGAGGACGCGGCGGCTGGAAGAACAAAGGAAACGGCAACAATAACAACTGGGACAACAATGGGTGGAATAACGGTAATGGTCAGTACAACCAGAACCAAGGAAATTGGCAACAAAACTCAGGATATAACCAATTCCCCCAGCAATACTACCAAGCTCCACAGTTTGACCATCAAATGATGGCAGATTTCCAAGCTTTCCAAGCCTTCCAGAATAGCAGGAGGCAGGGAAACGGCAACCACACGTCGCACTAGGGCCAATTCGGCGTGTCCAAGGTCCCCTCGGGCAGGGACAAACCATAAATGAACATTTCAACGACAACCTGGAAAGTCCAACGATATTGAGAAAGAAACTGTTATTCGATGTGAATGCGGAAGAATCACATCTACACGAACACATATTTACTACCAACACTGGGAAAACCATAGATGAGGAAGCTCGGATCGTTCTACAACCAAAATCTGAATTAGGTGAGACAATTCCTATTACTGCTGCTATAAAAAATGGTTGTTTAGAAGTATTCGCTTACAATTATGGTATCCAAGCTCTTATTGACACTGGCGCATCAATCTCCGCCATTAGAGGTAAATTACTAGAAAAGTTCAAAGAGCGAGGACAGGTTGACATTACAAAGGTTCGTTGGAAAATATATATGGCAGACAGTGCCGTGGTACATGTTAAAAAGGTCGCAAAAATAACCTTCATGCTACAAGGTCAAACATTTAGCCATAATTTTGCAGTTATGCCAACCTTAAACCGTCCCATGATATTAGGTGTAGATTTCTTCCGAAAACATAAAGCCCACATCATCTTTGAGGAAGATCCTTCCGAAATGTACAAACCAGTTAGGGCCACAAGGTCAATAACTATTCCCCCACACTGTGAATTTGCGTTAACAGGTGAAATAACAACTTTAAATGATATCGATCATGAGGGAATAGTAGATAATATGGCAAGACGCGTGGATGTCCCCTTCTTAGTACAAAGAAGCGTGGTAATACCGAATGGGCGCAATAGACATCCAGTAGTACTATTAAATACAGGGGCATCCCCATACAAAATCGACAAAGGTCAAATTGTAGCAGTATTTTCTAGATCAGACCCAACAGATTTTGTTCCTTTACCCGATAAAACAGATACTCAGGTTACAGGTAGAATAACAGAACTGTCCCACATGGACACATCCTTCGATACTAACAGTGATTTTTCTTGCAGCGATACCTCATCCGAGGAGGAAAGGTACATTAGCAATTACAATGAAGTTCACATTTATTCAGAGGAAAATGTTAAACCTAACCAGATATTGAGTGAAGTAGGGAAAGGTAAACTGAAGGCATTACTAACAGAATACAACGACGTTTTTGTTGGCCAAGATAACAAATTGGGTCTATCTAAATTATACGAGCATTCCCTGCACTTAAAAGAGGGCACAGTCCCTTGCCACATGCTTCCTTTCCGCACCACATTAGATAAAGCAAAAAAGTTTGACAAAGTGTGTGAGCAGATGGAAAGTCAGGGAATAATCGAAGAAACAAATACAGGACCATGGTCAAGCAGGTCCTTCATGGTTCAAAAGTCAGGAGGAGGCATGGGAGTCGTCACAGATTTCAGATATCTTAACGCCCACCTAATAAATCAAGCACTAATATCACCTAGAGCAGATGAGTCCATAGAGTACGTTGGCGACTTACAACCAACCATATTTTTAAAACTAGACTGTCAACAAGGGTTTTTTCAAATTCCACTCAGGGAAGAGGACAGAGATAAAACTAGTTTTTGCTCCTACAGCAAGAAATACAGGTATAAGGTACTACCATTGGGACTTAAAACATCCCCACAAGCTTTCTGTGCTCTAGTGACCATGATTCTTAAGAAACTTAGGTATAAATGTGCGATCCCATATCTGGACGACCTCCTAATTTTGTCCCGCAGTGAGGAAGATCATTTCAGAGACCTCAGAAACGTGTTTCAGGCGCTGAGAGAGGGTGATCTAAAACTGAAGAAATCTAAATGCGAGTACTTTCTCGACCGCATCAATTTCCTTGGGATGGTGATAACTCCTAAAGGAGTCCAACCATGCCCCAGCAAGATCGAGGCATTAAAATCTTTCCCCAGACCCAAAACTGTAACTCAGGTCAGGTCGTTTAATGGGTTATGCCAGTTCTTCAAGAGGTTCATAAAAGATTTCAGCCAGATTATCAAACCACTGTATGAATTAACAAAAGCTGGTAACAAATTCAAATGGGATAAACATTGTGAGAATTCATTTAATTCCATGAAAAATTCGATATGCCAAGACGCCCTCCTACACTTCCCCAACTTCAACAAAGAATTCATTTTAAGTACAGATGCAAGTTCCACATCTGTCGGTTCTGTCCTATCTCAGCTAGATAATGAGGGTGTGCTGAGACCAGTAGCCTTTGCAGGTCGGTGCCTTCGTAAACACGAGGTCAACTATAATACAACGGAAAGGGAACTACTAGCGATTGTGTACTCCGTGCAACATTTCAGGCACTATTTGGAGAACAGACACTTCCAGCTATACACTGACCATGCAGCCCTCATCCCACTCTTGACGAACAAGCAAAATACAAATAGAATGGCTAGGTGGGCCCTAGAAATCCAGCAATATTCGTTTACAATTCAACACGTCAAGGGGAAAGAAAACACAGTAGCTGATGTTCTTTCTCGAAGAGAATATAAGATAGAACCACCCATGACTGACCCCCCACCCCCACCTAAGAGGATAAGGGTCGCGACAAGAGTCGCATTCGAATCAGAAACTAATCAGGCTCATTTCACTCTATCAGAGCCCCCAAACTCAATTATGAAACATAAAAGTCTAAAGAAAGGTATCTTGAAACAGGAGTCTACACATCACTTTTATTGTAACTGTGAGGTAGATTTCTGTCAACAATTCCCCAACAACGACTTTAATCCCATCTCAGACTCAAAAATAGGAGAAAAGATAAGTTCCCTATCAATGAGTACTGAAGAGAGTACCGAGGAAGTCTCCCAGATGACAACTAGATCGTCAAGACAAACCTCCCCCGAGGAGAAAGGCTTATTTGATCAAGCCCACTCCCAATTCGAGTCAATTGCAGATACCTTAAAACATATACCAGACTTCCATTTCTCTCTAAGCAATTTGAAGAGATCTCAGAGGTCAACTCCATATATCAAAGGCCTCATCGATTACTACAAATAGTTATCCCAGATGATATGATTGAAAACACACTGGAACTATTTCATGATAGTCCAATATCAGCACACGTAGGTGAAATAAAAATGTTAGCCGCCATGTTGCCCAAAGTACACTGGCGATACATGAACAGAGATGTTAAAAGATATGTGTCTACATGCGACCTATGCTTGAAGGCTAAAAAGCTACGCAGGACACAGAAATCACCAATGACTATCAGGGAGCCCACCACAAAACCATTCGAGAGGGTATGCATAGATGCTATAGGACCACTCCCCACAACAAAGAAGGGATACAAATACATCCATGTTATTTTAGATTTCCATAGCAAGTTCTGCATTACCTTCCCAACTGAATCAATTGACGCAGCTAGTGCAATAGACGGTGTCATAGAACACCTAATATGTAAACATGGCGTGCCAACTAGTATCCAGTCGGACAACGGCACTAGCTACTCAGGGAAAAATTTTGGAAACATATGCAAAAAGCTCAACATGAAGCAGATATTCTCCTCTCCCTGGAGACCCAAATCCAATGGCCAGGTGGAAAGATATAATTCATCCCTAAATACTGCCCTCCGGGCATTCGCAATGAAAAAGCAGGAATCATGGGACCTATATCTTCCACAAATAACATTCGCCCTAAACACAACGCAAAATCAAACCACTGGGTACAGCCCGTACTTTCTCTTACACGGAAGACAACCCAGGAACTTAATGGACGCAACATTAAGCGCAAATACAGAGCCGACAACTCTTATAAAATCAGTCATAGACATGGTCACGGCTCAAGATCATTCCTTTGATCAGGCAGCCAAAAGGACCAAAACCACGCAAATTAAGACCAAAGCTAGACACGATGCGAACGCAACATACTCACAAATATGCGTCTCAGACATAGTGTAAATACACGTACCAAACTTGCTACAGAAGCATACATCTAAGAAACTCCAACAAGTTTTTATGGGACCATATTTAGTATGTAAATACAAATCAAACTTTAGTGTCATTCTCAGGGACATTAAATCTGGGAAAATCCTAACTAAATCAATACATGTTGACCGCCTGAAAAAGGTGCAAAACTTGAAAAACAATCAATTCGCTTACAGACTACTACAACACACCCCAGACAAACTAAGGAAAGATTGGAACATCAAAGCAGGTACAATTACGCCAAAACAAAAGATCATTTCCCCAGTACCACATATAATCCCTAAACAAAGCCACTCTAAGCTTAAGCCTAGCGCATGAAACATATGGTACATTCAACAAAGGACTGCGAATCCAAACGGCCAAGCCCCAGATAAACATTCCAATTAACAATTATCGTTCATTTTAATGCAGACTGACATCAATCTAACCGGTATAGACACGCAATTGCCAATAAGGGTCATTATCCGAAGTAAAGCTCAATTCCCATTGTCATAATCCTAAGAACCCAAGCTGTCACCAGACAGGCCAACCCACAAACAATAAAGGGTGAGAGAAGCTACTGACACTAATCGCGATAAGCGTCAGGAGGAGACACACTCGCTGGCGAGGCGTCAACACCTCAAAGCAGAACCCACCCCCATAGACCTGAAGCTTATCACAAGAAAGCTTGCTTGCTTGCAACTGTCATAGACACGTAGACATAGCCAACCTACGGTCCCGTCGTTAGGGGCAAACATTTAAGCAAGCTTAAAAACCCACACCACCCATCATTCGAAAATATTACCTCAAGGAGCACAGGACAGTGACACAGAGCAATTCGCCAAATTACGGTCTATTACCGGCCATAGATACGATTGACAAGGTATATGCATCATTTACTTACTTCTACCATTCTTACCCGTTTACAGATTAATACATCTTGAAATTGTGCCTATATTGTGAAGATAGAAAGCGACATAACCGCTAATTAGCGTAAGAGCAACTATACAAATCATGAAATTATGTTCTGCCAGATAGGCAGCCACAAACGCTACAATTACTTAGGCATGGGTATATTATCTTTATTACAGATGTTATTCGTAACAGTCTTCTTAGCCATCTACACGTTAGTAGGCGCAGGAAACCCTATACTTCGACAGAATGTGGGCATTCTATTCGAACCCCTACCAGCCCCACTGGTAAACGGCCACGACTACTCGGAAATAATATTCGCAGTCCCCTACAATATCCCACAAATTCCCCCTACAGCTATAAATTATACCCAGGAGATCAGGAGATTCTCCAGTAGATTGGATATGGAAAACACGGAGGACATAAGTGACGTACTAATTCAGGAGGCACAAGCCTTGGATGCCCTTATAAATAACACTGAACATCAGATAAACGCATCCGTAGCAACCCTAGTACTATTCCTATCGGACCCAATTAACAAGCATCAGGAACGCAGTAAAAGATCAGCAATTTTGGGATTCCTAGGAGAAGCATTTAAGGGACTGTTCGGATTAGCCACAACTCAGGATATCGCAAACCTAGTAGGTACAGTTTCAAACATAGATACAGTCCTCCAGTCGTTCGCACAACAAGATAAAGATACCGCAGAACTATTAACGAAAGTAACAGCCAAACAAGATAAATTTTACAATATGTACCTAAAAGATAGAACATATTCAGAAACTATGATGAGAACGATGGCGAGAGGTATAGATAAATGGACCAATAATCTTACAGTAAAACTAGATAACGTGAGAGCAAACGAAGAGAACGAAAGGGCGCAAACGACCCTAGTTCTGGAAGCATTGACTATCGTATCACATAAGTTACAATTTCTCCAATCTCTCAACATCATGATTGACTCTCTACGATTACTAGCTACAGGCATACTATCACCTGAAATCATAACACCTACAGACTTTGCGCATTATCTTACACAGATAGATATTAAACTAAAAATCACATCCCCAGGAGCGCAAGTAGCGATAATGAACACAGAATATTACTACAGCCAAAAAATTTCAATGTTCGTATATTCAGAAAGCCATCTGTACATAAACACTAGAGTGATAATATCTTCCACAGCTGCAGTATTTGACTTATACCAAGTAATATCAATTCCCATACCTATCAACACGACAACAACTCCAACAATTGGAATCACAAGCATCAAAACCAAAGTAGAGTTTATAGCAGTCTCTAGGGATAAAACTCTGTTTCTAGAGGTGAGCGAGGGAGACCTACACTCGTGTACAGGAGAATCCATTAGAGTGTGCACCCGCACGCTTCCTAGAATACACGCCACCTCACCATCATGCATAATAGCAATATTTCAAAACAAAACAACTATTCTCAGAAACATTTGTAATTTTGTGATATATCCTCTAGCGAAACCCACAACCCACGCAATCTCCATATCGCACGACGAATATCTGATTGCCACGAACGAAGATAGTTACACAATATTGTGCCATGGAAAACCAGGAAGCACACACAAAGCAAAGGCGCTATTTATAGTGGGAGTACCGTGCCTATGCTCCATCAACATAGGACCACTATCACTACCGAATTCAAAACTCCCATGTAACTCTTCCACATCATTTCACTACGAACTGCACACATCAAACCTCCTATTCATGTCAGCTATAAACATTAAATTAGACCACCTGATGCCAAGTTCGGTCCACTTGAATCCAGTCACCTTCAAATCTCCCAGTGTATCAAAATTCATGGAAAGATTCCAATACAAAACTACAGTAGACGCCAATACAGCGATAGACTTATTGCCATTTGCAAAGGCGCTATTAGAAAACGCTTCATTACTGGAAATACCAACACAAGAATTAAAACAAGACACAAACAACTTCCTACGAAGCTTCGCGTCAAATCCGGTTTGGTCTTACCTATCTCCAATACTATCCTTGTGTGCGATAACCATTTCACTGTTTACCTTATATAAAATACATTGCACAGGTCCATTCTTAGGATTCACAAGAGCGGCAAGTGCATATAAATTGTATGATGAGGTACACCATAATATTGAAAATCGACCTCCCATCCTAATAGAAAACATAACAAAGTTGTCACCTAGAGAGCAGACAACGACGGCAGCACCAGTAATCTTTCAATTCCTAGAGAATCACGACACGCATAACATTCTGGTCATCATGATAGTATTAATAATAAGTTACATCGCCGTAAAAGTCTTCAAAGTACTATGGAGATTTTGCCTCAGGAAAATAGGAAAAATATCCAGCGCTAAGAAAACCAACCCTGATGCATGCCTTAAAATATATTTGGGACCAGAAAACTATTCTATCCCACTATTGTCCATTCCTCACGAATGGGACCACATCATTGAAGGAGCCGCCCCAAAAGCCGAGGACTTAAGCTACTCAGTGTGCCCAAACCCAGCCCTAAGGATCAAATGGAATGGACCAATGAAAATAAAAACAAGATCAGGAGTAATCGACTTCCACCTACCAGAATTGGTAAAACTACCATTCCGAAGCTACTTCACAAGCATCCCAGCGCTAGGAGACACAACGACCAGCACCGCAATAATACTGTACAATGAGGGTTACAAACCAATGACTCTCAAGCAATATAAACCGCAAGACATACAATGCCTATTAGATTCAGAAAACGTAGAAACTCAGACCCCCATGCTAGGAAACCAAGAAGATAAACTAACAGCTATAGCAAGAGCATTAACAAATCCCCCAGCAAAAGTATTATTAGAATCTTAGAGGAAAATAAAATAACAATGTAAAAAGGCACCACAGCGTAAAAATGATTTCCAACACGTTCCAACACTCATTGACATGTCAACCGTCCAACGAACTCGAGATTGCCAAACTCTAAAAACAACAAACTATGAGACCATAAGTCACATAATCTGGTTTAGAACATTTCATAATATACAAGGTAGAAACAACCATCAGCCTAGCAGCAGTACAGGTTTTGTCTCACAACATAACAACAGTATAAAAATGTACAAACGCCTTGCATATATGTGAAACTGTTTTCAGATTACAAATTACACTGTTCTACTTTGTGATGTATAAACATGTAAGAATCATTTCACCTTATGTTTACCCTACCTAGGAAGTGCTAACCAAAGAGTGAAAGGAGAACACCGTGAACAAGTATATACGTATATATATTACCAGAATGCTATATGTCACCCCATTCTTCATCCAAATAGAATCAGATTACCTAAGATAAAACACATATGTTATTTCATTTCCACGTACAGGAAAAGGTATAAAGGTTAAAAGAAACCATAATATGGTAAGAACCAATGATCGGACTAGAAAAGGTACATCCACGCTTATAGAGTGACATAATGAATATGACAAGCCCGGCCCAAAGAAAGTCATATTATGCACACTATCACCGACACGTCCTTCTCACATCTAAAAAGCACGAATGAATTATGAAGAATTCTATTAAGGTTACAAGGTATAAACACTAGGGTATACGTAGAAATTCTAGCTTTAAGATTTCATGTCTACGGAGAGACATTGTTTAACTCCGGGGTATTATGTCATACCAATATTTCCGCATGTTAATCTAAATATTCAATGACGTAATATTGTATAACATTGCATAATAAGGTGTAACCTTATTAACATGATTATGATTATGAATATGTACCTCAGTACATGAATATGAATATTAATGTATCAGTTATAATCTAGGTCATCTTGCTATGTCTAGTCAAGCATGGCTACCTCTACACCTGTCCAGGTGTGCCACATTACGTAATCAGTATACACTAATTAATACTCAGACCGGCCACATGGTGGCCCGGTCCTCACCCACCATTGGTCCACGTGACCACATGTAATACCACCTGCTATTGGCGACAGACCACGTGACCTAATGTAACCCCAACGGTCACTGGCTAACCATAAGGCACACCTGGACCCCTGCTGATATATAACCCATGTCGTAGACAATAAAAGTTAGTTCTCTGATATTCTTTGAATATACTTCTGCCTCCTGGATTGATTACTTATTAGCATATAGATATGCGCTAGCTCTACCACCGTACAAGTAAGCATATCACTATTACACACTGGCCACAGCCACAAAATATCAAAGATATTCGATCCTTCTTGGGACTTGTAGGATATTACAGGGATTTTATTCCAGAATTTGCGGAGAAGGCTGAGCCTATGTTCCAACTGCTCAGGGATCATACGAAATTTGTATGGAATGAAGATCGGGAGAAATCGTTTTGCCTACTGAAAAGTGCATTGATTTCTGAGCCTATCCTAGGATATCCAACCGAGAATGATTTATTTATTCTCGATTCTGATGCCAGTAATTTTTCAATTGGCTCGATTTTGTCTCAGGTACAAGACGGAGAAGAAAAAGTTCTTTGTTATTTCTCCAAATCATTGGATTCTACTCAGAGGAATTATTGTACAACGCACAGGGAGCTGCTTGCGGTGATTAAATCCTTGAAAAAGTTCAAGCATTTCATCTGGGGCACAAGATTTATCATTCGTACGGATCATTCTTCATTGAGATGGGTCCTGAATTTCAAGGATGCTGATGGAATTTTGGTTCGGTGGCTGTCTATTCTAGCTTATTTTGATGTGGATCAATCTAAGATTTTCCACCGGCCAGGAAAATTTCATAGCAATGCCGATGCTCTTTCAAGAATGAGGAAGATCAGGAGATGTAAAAATCCTGGCTGTGTCACGTGCAGGAAGGACCCTTGCAAACCTATTGGTATGGTATCTTCTGTCGATGATATGACAAGCAAATGGGAGGAGAAGAAAGGATTTTTGCAGGAAGTTTTCCCTTGCTCAGAGGGTGAGATGGCTAAATATCAGGATGAAGACAGAGATATTGCCAAAATCAAGTCACTAGTTCGAAGTAAAGAAGAACTTTCCACTCAGGAGATTCGTGCAGAAACACGGGAGTTTAGAGTATTATAGGGCTTCCTCAGCAAGATGATAATACGCAATGGGATTCTATATGTGATATATCATGAAGAAGCCTCAGTTTCTGACATGGCTATCGTTGGCCCGTTGAAGATAAGGATGGCTATTTTCCGCATGTTACATGGTTCTCCTCAAGGTGGCCATTTTGGAAGAAAGAAGACCCTAGGAAAGGTGAAGCAAACATTTTTCTGGCCACTTATGTCTGAAGATATAGAGCGATGGTGTGCTTCTTGTGATATTTGCCAACGTGTGAAAGATTTCCCTAGGAAAGGGAAGAGACCGCTTCATAATGAAATTTCTGGCGCAAGATTTGATAGGATAGCTCTGGATATTGCTGTAAATTTACCTTTGACTCTCAGAGGTAACATATGCTTTATGGTGGTCCAGGACTATTATTCAAAATACATGGAGGCATTTCCTATACCAAATTACCAAGCTGACACTTGTGCCACCCACCTTATGGAAGGCTGGATCTTGAAATTTGGAGCTCCATTGAATATTCATTCGGATAGGGGTGCCAACTTTACTTCTTCTTTATGGAAGGAGTTGTGCATATTGATGTCTATAAAGAAAACATTTACCAATTCTTATAGGCCTCAATCCGATGGATTAGCCGAAAGATCGATTAGGACTCTGAAGACAGCTTTGTCGGGCTTGGCAAATCTCCATAGAAATGACTGGGACCAGCTGATTCCATATCACCTATGCTTATAGGTGTAGTTTGCATGAATCAACCGGCTGTTCTCCAAATCTACTTACCTTTGGTGAGGAAATTTCAATGGTGCCTGCAGTCATTTATCGGAATTATGACGAAAATTTTGAAGCAAGATGTCCAAATAACCAGGTGTTATACATCAGAGAACAACTCCTGAAGAATTTAAAACGATCGGTGAAAGCACAGAAAAAGGTCTATGACAAGAATACGTTGGTCAGAGAATATGCTCCTGGAGATTGGGTCTACAAATTTATCACAGTGAAAACTGGACGGCCACTGTGTGGAAGATGGGAGGGTCCCTTTCAAATAGTTGAGAAACTAAATGAATGGACCTATGTCATTGATAAAGGCACGAAGAAAATGGCGAAAATACATGTGGATTATCTGAACCCCTGCCTAAAACCTGATAATGAAAGCAGAGATAATGATTTATCGCCAGAAAGTGCAAGGAGAACCAGAACGAGGGTGATTAAGGCTCCCACAAGATATGGCTTTCCCTGATTTTAAATGATAATTTTATTCAATATCTGGAGGAGGAATGTTGACTTAACATTAGATTTTATTCCCTGCCTTCAGGAAAGCCATATACACGTAAAGAAGCCTCTGGTGAACACAGGAGAGAGAAGATATGATTACATGGTGGATTTACGGCCATTTTGAAACCATGATTGGGTCTATTTCTACATGGAAATATTCCTTTTATTTTTAATGACAATTTCAAGCTAACCTAAGGTGTTAGATAGGCTTCTTTGAAGCATTTCGGTACAAAACAGTTTCTACGGCTCTTCCTCGAGCGTAGCCGGTAGAGCTACCAATCATGAGACGGTCTCTTTCATCGGGGCCCGGGGAAAAGAGCCTGAGTTGTGTTTATTTCATATATAACGATAGGATATGAACTATATGGCTATTATTTAACATTTTCTGTTCAAATTCCTTGCCAAAGTCGATTCTCGATGATATTTTCTACATATTCCAACCTATCACCGATGGAAACAAACACCGCGCTAGGAAATAAACAACGCGGGACGTTGCGTTGGCGAGCGCCATGGCGGACACCTCGTCATACAGAGCGTCTACCATTGCCGGCAAGACGCTGGTGCCCTTGGATCGCTGCAATCTGGCGTTCTATTTATACCAAGAGAGTAGTATATGGAATCTAGGATTTTTCTCAGGAATTTGACCTTGGATATGTATTTATTTAACATAATGTTTTGTTTTCGAGGTAATTAGGAACTTGTCTCCGTATCTATTACCTAATATGGTTATGTAAGCGTGCGGGCTGGATTCTCTCGCTGCTCACCTCGTGTATGTCCATATTTGGGCATGGAATCAGGGCGTGGCACGTGCTTGGCACCCGCCAGTATATAAGGAGATAGCGTCTTGGCTAAGCTGGCTTTTGGGATGTGTGATCTGATCTGGACTGACACGCTGCCTTACTACTACCTCGGAGCTGACCCGGAGCTGTTGGAAGAATCCATTTGAGACGGTCCGGATCTCTGTTGCTTGTAAGAGAAGAATCTGAAGCTTGAAATATGCCATCTTCAAGCGAAGACGAGCAAGTTTACTCTCGCGAAGATAAGTTTCGGACAGAAAATTCTAAAATATTGAAGAATCATGGAGAAAAGGAGAAAAAGACATCTGATCGACGAAAGAAATCTCCGGAACATACAAAGTCGGAGCAGACTCGGAGGGAGGAACGGCAGACGGCTCCGGGCGAATATGCTGATAGAGTCAGGCCGGCTCTCCTGAGGATTAAGAAACCAGCCGATTTTGCTACTAATCGGTGTGTACCTGTAGTGAGTACAGACGAGGATTCGGAAACTGAAGATGTGATTTTCTTTGATGTGTCCCGCCGAGACTTGACTGACAAATATGAGCAATGGATCAGGGGCATATTGGAGAGAATGACGGATAAGACAAAAAGCAGAGAGCTGGAATCAATTGCTTTTAAGACTGATGTAAAGGACGGTGTTGTATGTCCTTACGACAGATGTGGTGGTCGGCGGTTGTTTTCCAAGTTGACTTGGCTTCGCCATCTAGAAGAGAACCATTTGCCAAAGAGGTGGCAGTACACGTGTGGGATTAAGAATCCGCAAACTGGACAAATTGGCAAAAACAAGCAGTTACGTAGTGTCAGTCTCATCAGGCACTACATGTGGATGCACAATGCCAGCCAAAATCAGGGAGCAATGAGGTGCATCAATAATGCCGACCGACAGTGCAACCTTGTCGACAATCGTATGTATTCCTCTACCGACCCTCTACACGTGGGGCCGAGGAAACGGACAGCTCCTTGCTTGCTTACATCATCTGACGTGAAGAAGCAGGAACAGGCCAGCTCGTGTGCAGCAAGTGGTAGTGACCAAAAGGTATCTGTTAATGCTATGGACTCTGTTGTGTCGCTTGTTAATTTTCATCAGATTGACAAAGATCTAGCCAAAGTGGATGAGCAAGGCTCTGAGGCAGTAAATCTGTTATCTGCTGCCCAAAAATCTTTAGTGGAGGCCCACAGCTCCTTCGCAATGGCATTAAAAAGTTTGCATAAAGACTACGATGCTATGGGACACTTTGCGAGCGAAAAAGCCAAGTGGGGAGAGGAGCGTGAGAGATTGCTGAACGAGATTTGTGATCTTAAGATCAAGTCGGAGATTTCAAGCCATTCGCAAGATATTCTCGAAGATGAGTTGCGATCCACCCGTGACTCGTTGAAGCAGCTGGATAAGCAATTGGTTTCTAGTATTGAATCGGAGGAAAAGATGAAAGAGGAGATAGAAGGTTACAAGACTCTCTGTGCTCATTATGAAGAGAGATTATCGGAGGTAAAGACCAACGCCTCTCCTGAAATAGTGGATTCTGCTGACAAGAGGAAAGAGGATCCCCCGGCTCTGATTCCAGGCCTTTCGCTTGAACAGTCGATGGCCATACGAGCAATCATTAATGCATAGACATTATTAACTTTTGAGTGATATTATTGCCTCGTCTGTGATGTACATATTATGAATCTTTATTCATATCTGGTTCGTAACTTTTTTATGTTCAAGAACAGTTAAACGTTGGTGCTTACCCCAAGGATTTTTTTTTTTATGGAGAACTACTGTATATTTGTATATTTGAATCGTTATTTGTTGAGTTTACATGTTCATAAAATTTCTCCAGTCATTGAATATGTTCATCTCCTTTTGCAATTTTATTTCCCTTGGTTGGGGAGGAGTGTAACGATTCCATTATGAAGATTTCCATTGAGCTCCGGTTAGCTCCGGATTGACCCGGACCCGGACCTCCGCCTCCGGGTAGTTCCTCCGGGTAGTTCCTCCGGATCCCACTAGGATATTCATTGCAACCATTGATGATATTTGCAGTTTATATTATTTGTTTAATTTATCATTAATTAATTATTCATTTGATTTCATCCGGACTTTGACCATGATGTTCATTACATATTTCTATATTTATGTTCAACTTTGCATTTATGTGATTATTATATTTATTCCATTATTCCTGAATTATGTTGCAAACATAATGCTTCCTTGGTTTGAAAATTATTCATATCTCGATGTACCTGTTCATTTATCGGGTTGAGGAGCAAGGTCTTCAACCCAACACACAAGGAGGAATAAAGGGAACATATGAACGAAGTATTTCACTCTTGATGTTTTATCTCGGATCCACGCTTGGAACATAGAATATTTCAACCCTTGGTCCTTTGGAACTTTAATATAATCCGGCCACTATAGTTCCTTTTCCCCCATCTCCTGCTATCGATATTCATAATATATGTATTCTCGCAGAAGTAAACCTATACGATCACGAAATATCATTTTTTAATATCGATTAATATTAAGCCGGAGCTGAAACACAGATGTACAACGATGGCCACAAAGACATAGGAAAGAACATAGGCAAGAATCGCAACAAATACACATATGTATATTCACTAGTGTGTATTGACTGACCCAGCATGAATACACATGTCCGGCTACCTCTATTAGGTAGATTAATGAGTGTAACAATAGAATACACAACCCAAATACACAATACACACACACACACCCCAACCCCAAACTTGATAGAATACACAAACATAGTAAACAAGCCAAGTGTATGTAAAATGAAAACATGAACTGCCCCCTCCCCCCCCCCCCCCCCCCACTATATACTGTTTGCAATTGTGTATTGGCTGAGCCAGCATGAATACACATGTATATTCACTAAGTGTGTATTGACTGACCCAGCATGAATACACATATATATTCAATAGTGTGTATTGACTAACCCAGCATGAATACACATGTACATTCACTAAGTGTGTATTGACTGAGCCAGCATGAATACACATATATATTCACTAGTGTGTATTGACTGAGCCAGCATGAATACACATGTATATTCACTAAGTGTGTATTGACTGACACAGCATGAATACACACACATATATATATATTCACTAGTGTGTATTGACTGAGCCAGCATGAATACACATATCCGGCTACCCCTATTAGGTAGATTAATGGGTGTAACAATAGAATACACAATCCAAATACACAATCCGATATAATATAAGATAGAATACACAAAAAAGTATAAAATGCGGTGTAAAATGCGGGTTTTTCGGTAAAATGCGGCTTATAGTGCTACCCGCCTAACCCTAACACATCCCTCCACCAGACAGTCTGACTGATGCAGAGACGGTGCCTGCCTTATTACTGCGCAAGTCAACGCCTAGAGAATCTTCTCAGAGAATCTTCTGACTTTACACCTATACTGTGTAAATTGTTTGACTGTACGCTCATCTAAATCTAAAAGAATTCTCTTATTATCGCTCAGGCAATCCACCCAACTGAAAAGTTTTGATCTGAATTGGCGTCCTTTGTATAAGTATAAATATATATCAATAATCAATAGTTTTAAAAGAGCTATTAGGGCGATATTTTTATATTAATGGTGGAAGAGGCCATGTTTCCCCCCCCCCCCCCCCCCCCCCCCCCCCAACAACATAATTTGTAAATATCAAATCCCCGGTAAGTAGACAGAGACGAGACCGACTGTGCTGAAGAACCTTTTGTTTGCGAACTAACCTGAAGTAGTATACATCGGTTTTTCCTGCTGACAGACCGGTTTTTCGGACAATTTCCTCTCGTTTCCATCCTGGCGGTAATGCGGGGATGTCCATAGTTATTCTACGGCGTTCGTAGCTCATTATGAATAAATTTACAAAAACCACAATTCGTCAGCTTCTCCAGTCTCGCGTCACTTAGATCGCATGTAAACCTTCTACGGTTGCGCCATCTGCAATCTATTGATTGTGCGAACGAAGCGCTGTGGTATCGCAGTGTTGACTCTGGAAACTATTTTCAGCACCGCTGCGGCAGGCATAGACTCTAGTACAGTCCCACACTACGGCAGGCAGCCCGCTCATAGTACGGTAACTATACTTCTCTTCAAAAAGAAACACCTAAGCACACCATTAATAATCTGAATAGAAATATCTATATTAATTGATCCGCAGTATCTCGTGCCTCTGAGATAGCGTATGCGCTGGAGTTTTAAGGTTTCTTTCGCCAAAATAGTTTTAAGTCATTAGTGATTTGTATTCAACTCTTAGGCATAGCCTTAGCCTGGCTTAGGCCCAGTCCTACATTTATGTGGGGGTAATTGTTCATATTTTGTTTTGTTTCTAGAAGTCATTGGAAAAGAACTGTCTTGTTGTGAATAGTATTCCATTTTCCCACGACCCTGTGAAGGTCGGGTGCCCTGCTAAACTGTCGGGACCGTCACTAGCAGACGATACTTCCCAACACGGCAACAGATAAAAAACAATGGCTACCGGGACCGATGCAGATGGGGCGCTGGATTATGAGAAACTATTAGCAGATGATGAAACCGACTTGTTGTCTCCACGAGCAGAGATTTTCAGATCGAAACTGATATCGGATTTCAACCTGTTGGATTCAATCAAAGAGACAGGCCACAAGTTGCCCGATGCCCCCAAATACCACCCGTCAGATGTTCTAGGTATGTTTGTTGTTACTGCGTTTGCACAATATCCAATTTGACTTTGTAGTTTTGTAAAATAATATATTTTTATAAGTTAACGTAGTCGTAGGACTATGATATATTACAATGCAGCTATAATATAATGGCTCTATGGGGCTGACAACTACGGTAGGCCTATGTCCATTTCAAATTGAAATATTAATTGACTTTGGTGTCATTAAAAAATTATGTAATGCTCGAGGGGGGGGGGGGGGGTCAGCCCATACTATAACATTGCGGGGCGTAACGCAGGGGGGGGGGGGGTAAATTTTGAGGCAAAAAGCGTTAAACGACATCGGGATGTTCCGTGTTTTGGTGGCGTGCCACCGTAGTGTCGTTGTTTCTTCCAATGGCAATGTCGAAGATGTGGCCTCCAAAGCGTGATATTACATTATTCTTTGTGTGGCCTACATATTGGATTTGGCATGACTTGCAGGTTATGATGTAGATGAGATTGTTACTTTGGCAGTTTACATGTCTCAGGCATGTAATCTCCTTTTGTATCGTTCTCACCCACAGTTTCCCTGTGTCGTTCAAGAGGGGGCAGTATCTGCAGGTCCTAGGTATTTTGCAGCCATGCATTTCCGCATGGTGACCTGGTGTCCTTTTCGGGACAGTCCAGAAAGCATACCGCTGGATTGGGTTGTGTTGTGATCTGGCTTTTAGGCTAGTTGCTTGTATAAATAAAGAAAAACAGTTGCCGACGAGGTCCCGTCCACGCACCCTACCACCTCCACCCCACCCCCACCCCTATAACGCTGCTCCGTGCGTAGGCACGGAGCAGCGGCCTATGCAGTGGCGCTAGCGGCGGTATTGGGAGACACCATTTTCGGCGCTTGTTGATATATTTCGCGGCAATGGCCGTCCATTCGAATCTTCCCGACGGGATCTTTCGAGCTATACCTGACCCTAGCGTTGTATATAGACAATATTGTTCCAGTAATCACTGGCTAATATCGTTGCTTACTAATATACGGTAGGAGTGAGCACAGAAAATAACCTCAATAAGCATGTATTTGGTGGGCAGAGACAGCTATAAATGTCGTTCTAGGTATATAGGCGTTTGACCGTGATAACGGGTTCGACTGCTCTTTTTCTTCGGATTCTGCCGTTGGCAAGCTTCTTACAGAAGCGGTAGTCGTGGGGAGTCGAGGCCCTAACTAATAGGTCTCTTAGGTTTTGGATTTTCCTTTTTCCAAAGATAATCCGGCTATCTTTTAAAAACCTGGAAGTTTTCGTTCTTTCGACAAGTTTCCAGTTATCCCTGACTGTGTCTTGAAAGTCGGGGTTGCTGGGATTATGTGTAGTTATGAGATAGAATATCTTTTCATTCTCTACATTGGGGGCATTGTTGATTCTATCCGTTAGGCGTTACTAACAGTTGGTTCCTGTCCAAGGCTTCAGCCTTAGTCAGAGCATTGTCGATTAGTGTTTTTGGGTAGTGCCTCCATTTGAAGTGGATAGCGAGTGTCAGGCCAGGGGCGGATCTAGGGTCTAAAATGAGGGGGGGTCCAAGATAAAAAGGGCACATCAGTCCATTCCCCAAAAATGAGCCAGAGGGGCACAAAGGCATACAAGGGAGAGTTCGTCAGAAAATGTTACTTTGATATACCAATTATTCATATTTGTCTAATTTAGCAGATGTTACAAAATTTGTGGAACTGCCTAATGTGCATTTTCTGAAAATCTGACTGACTAGGGGGGTCCGGGGGCATGCTCCCCCGGGAAATTTTGAAATTTAAGGTGCCATTTGGTGCTTTTTGAAGCACAAAATACAGTATTTAATCACACATGAAAAGCGTTCATTTTATTTCTATTATTTATTTTTACTTTTAAAAACTAGGGATGCTGTTTGCAAGGACCTAAGAAACACAAAACATACAACACACACTGGCAGTTGACCATGTATACAAATTGTAAGATGTGGAATTATCTTTAAAAATCAGTTGTGGCTACTGTTGCAAGTGATGTAGGGGTGAAGTAGGGTCTGGGGGCATGTTGCCCCCCAAAATTGTAAAACCTGAGGAGTGAAATGGTGTATTCTGGGAGCATTTTTTTATCATAATTAGCCAGTTTTTGTTTGTATCTAAAGATACAAAACAAATAATTAGGACGATAATCTCAAAGGCAAATTTAACTAATTGACATTGAATCAAAATCTCCCTCAAAAGATGAAATCACATGTATCCAATGTCACATTGGGTTACCAGATCAATGGAGTATGGCTGTACTTCCTGTAGGCAGGCCTGCCAACAATAGGACAAATGTAAGGCAGCATGCTTTAATTTTCTCACAACTGCCCCCAAGTGATTGTCCACATGATGTATAAATGTAAAGCAAACATAAGAGGGGGAACTATAATGTCAGAACAAACATGTGTGGGGCCCATACACCCATATTCAGCATTCAGTCATGGAAACAGCATTTATAAGTTCTTTACACTTTTGGTTGTAAAAGAAATTAAGGCACCTTTGGTTCTTAAAAAAGGTTTTTGGCTCTTCAAAAAGGGCACTTTTGATTGTAAAAAAGACGCTATTTGGTTGTTACACTTACAACAGAAAAAGGGCACTTTGGGTTGTTAAAAAAGGCACTTTAGGCTATTCTAAAGGGCACTTATGAAAATTTTGAGGGGGGTCAGGACGTCGCCGACCCCCCCCTTGGATCCGCCCATGCAGGCTGTGTTTCCTGTACTCTTGTACTGTGCTGCAGATTCTTCTTACCCTTAAAAATTGTGAGTATGGCATTCCAGTCATGCATGCAGTGACTGGGGTGGCAGGACTCATATAGTAGGTAATTATGGCTATCTGTAGGCTTGCTGTATAAGGTAGTTTCTAGTTTTTTGTTGTTTATGTACAACGTAGTGTCTAGATCAAAAATCAAAAAATGATTTATGTTGGTCTGAACAGACACTTCTTTATTTCTTCTGTTACAATCGTGTTAAAAAATGTCATCTTGAATAAAGATCCGATGTTGGACAAACTTTTTTTTTTTACATAGCTAGCTCCATTTTTTTTTCTATTTAACATATTTATACAGCCATAAGTGATAAGGATATACAAGGCTCACGGGGGCTATTATTTAGCATTGTCCATGATTTTCCGCCAGGGGCTGTTAGGTGCAGTCCTACTACTATAGAAGGAAAGGATAACAATATCTTACTAACCGTCAATGAAAGTTACGATAAAATATTGACCCACAATCATGGTTGTGGTCTATAGTAATCATTTAGTTTCAATATAATGTTGGGTATTGTAATGGTCATATATATTTTTAAAACATTTCCTCTTTGGCTTTGCAGACGAAGCAGGCGGTAAAGATATACTTGAGAGGAATCCATTTGGACTTGTGCGACTGGAAGTCCAAGCCCTAAAAGTTGGTGTATTTGATGTTAACCACCGAAGGCAAAACAGAGTACGAAATAAAAACAGCAAGAACCCATCTCTAGATATATGGGCACATTGGATAGTTGAAAGTATCCTTTTAATACGAGTTTTCAATGAGATACCTAATAGTGTGTTCACATCATCGGCATACAGATACTTCTTTCCAGTAGCAATCAGATCGTGGAACAATCTACACAATCCATTAATGGCCATGGGCTGCCTGGAAGATTATGTCTCAGTTATAGCTTGGTTAAATACTGTTTAACCTATAACCTATTCTGTTTTATTATATGACACGGGCCAGAGACCTCTGTTTTATTAAGCCTTTATTCAGCATCTCGTGCCCAAAGCTGTTCACCCTTCATAAGTGCGCAATACTTTAGAGGCACATGCATGCACTTGGGTGGACGAATATTTTTTTACAAAGAAAGATTATGGATGAATGATCAGTAATTGTTAATATATGAGCCCAATCCTTGATTCGAGTATGGCCCTTGACAAAGTGTAGGTTCGTTTTTCCAGAATTCCATTTTAACATTGATTTTGATTAACAGCATCGTTCTTGGTGTTCAAGGAGGTAAGCTTTGATTTTAGCTTAAATCCATTACTATTACACCGTCACCAATGTTAGAATAATTTCTCCCTTACATTCTTTCTTTCCCTCTTGGGTGACACACCACTTACCTATACCTAATTATATATCTTTAAGAATTGGGCTCTTTTGAAGGACCTGTTATTGAAAATATCAAATTGGCTCTAAACATCCTCGACTATTGCTCCATGTTCATGTATATGATGGAAATATTTCTCAAATGGATCGACACCTTCTGGGGATTTTGGCAAAATAGATGGAATATCTTTGACTTCTGTGTTACTTTCTTGGTGAGTATGGAGGAAATACATAATTAGACAAGGATCGCATTCATTTTCTATTATAAATAAACTTCTTAGTCTTTGTTATTTGAGTAAGTATTAAACTCAGTACTAAAAGTTGAATTAATGCCTCTTATTTTTCAGTTCTTCATCCCCGAAATTATAAATTTTGCCAGTGGTGAATTTGGTAAAAGACAATCCAAGTCGGTTCTAACCGTCATCGCAAACAATTTACGAACTTTTCGTATACTGCGTTCACTTAAAATGGTTTCTCGCTTCCAAAAAGTAAGGCTGATTATCCTGGCTGTTACAAAAGCTTTTCAGGTATGTGAGATTTCTAGAGTAAATTGGTAAAGGTGATCCTGAAATTGAATTATTCAGTTTGTATAGTAATCCCCCGCAGCCCCTACGCGACCATGGAATCTGCTTCACCATTGCAGACGGACACAGTGGTACCACCCAACTATTACCAGAGTCAGCATCATCATCTATCATCATCATCATCATCAGCTAGTTCTGGCAGGTGGTTACCCTGACTCATCAATGAACCACTCCTGTGGAGACACTATTCAAATATCCAGCATAACTTAACTGTCTATCTGGCCATTCCGTTAGCATTATTCCTGTTAACAATAACATACCGGTATTATATGGGTCAGGGCTTCAGAAGAGATACAATTCCCCTTCATCGATTCTCTTAAATAGTCCTAATTCAAGACAAAACTTATGTTCAAAATACAGGTGAACATATCCAAACAGGTTTTTTTTAATCAAAGCAAAACCAACTATATAATGTTCGATTCCGAGGTTTGGATATCAGTGGCCCGATTCCCACTTGGATGAGACAATGTTTCGAATTAATAAGGTTGTGTTATGACTGGTGTATCATAAATGGTAACGAAATATATAAGTCTAAAGATGGTGTTTATTCCTGGTAATATGATGTTATAACCTAGTTGGATTTAGGTAGGGAACGTGCAGCTATACTAAATCTCCTAGCTCAAAGTCATGTAATTTTGCTTTTATATCGTGCCGTTTTTACTTCTGATCATTTTCCACACTTGCCTAGATAGCTTCTCTTGGGTCACTTTGATCAGTATACTCCCTAGGTGTTATCTACCCGACACACCCCGCTGCTGTTTTAATTGCAGTTTGCAACGCGGCAATTTTACTGCAGACATCGCGGGAAGCAAACAGCGGCAAGCGTTACTCGTCGTGACGCGATCCCATCACCGCGGTCGCCGCGGCAACATGTGAATGCGTTGACTGCTGTAAAACACTATACGGACGTCACACATATGCTGCTATTGGACCGCGCTTATTAATGGGATGGGGGGGGGGGGCGGCTAGGTTGGCAGGGATTGCCCAATATTAAATATTAATTCATATCTATGCTTATTACTTAAACTTTTATTCAGCCTCAGAAAATCATCATTTCATCATTTGAGTTCATCATTTTCTTGTCGCAGTAGCCTATTTCTTCCTTTAATCCTTGGTCTATTAGCCTATTAGACAGCAGAAATCCGTTGCATCCTGTAATAGGATCTGCTAGTTTCTTGTTATGGGGCGGGTATTTCAGACTCTAGCTACTTCTTCATCTTCTAAAAGAACAAAGGTTTGACAATATTAAGTAAGTATATGTAATGAAATAGAACAATGAGAAGAAAAGTTATCTTATTTACCTGTGTGATGCAGACACATATCATAATCGCCTGGAGTCATACCTGAGATAAGATACAGAATTTAACAATAATAATCAATCGTTGATACAAGTTTAAAGTTATAAATTGCAACTAATGATTTACATTGATAATCTTCATTGACAAATAAATCTACATCATGATGGTACAATCCATATGTTGGTTTTTCTACATTTTTTCGCCATAATAATCACACAAAATAGAATTACAAATCAATTTCAAACCCATTTTAACAAGGATGTCATTAGATACATCCCATATATATGATATATACATCAGGGTCCTAAGTAAAATAGATGAAAACGGGCCATTCTTCAGTAGGTATTCCAGGCCATTCTTCCTTCATCTCCTCTAGTAGAAGGCACTTCACTCCCACAAAGCCTGTTTAAAGATAAACATAGATAGGTACATAACATGGTAAACGATATTGTGTTTATCAAACACATTCTGGAGTGAAAACACTAACAAATAGGTTCATCAGAAAATAAATGTATTATAAAGCCATCAAATCGTGCTACCATAAAAGTGATACTTTAGGTATATATACAATACATGCAGCATTAAAGACACCTACCCTCTGTGACTGCAAGATGGAATCTGGTGAATCCACGCCAATAATTCCCGCCAAAAGCCATGAATCCTTTGTTCTATGCCTTGTGGATGGCTGTTGCTTGTATATCCGGCCTGCCATGTATGTTTTGTTTGTTCAGGGCTTAAGGAGTAGGGGGCACTTTCCCAGGTTTGATAACTAATGGTATAAGTTGGAAGGAAAACGAACTATGGGTTGGCAGAGGGGTTGGGGCAGGCCATTTATGTAAACTCTGAACCATGAAAAGAGTATAAATATAAGACTAGAGGAATTCATAGGAAGTAATAAAATAGCCTAAGAATTAGTGTATTGCCTTATCATGTACATGGTATTTATTTTACAATGTTGTTAACAGGGACATGGGGTTTTAATATACCACCTCATGTTAATCATGGTACTGACACACAAGATTCGTTTATTCTAATTACAAAAATAATGTAAATTATGACGATCATTATACCCAGAAAAAAGTACTTTTCAATAACTGCAGTAGAACCAGGAAGCCGTGTGATTCTTGACTGCAGTTCTACATATCTACATAGGTAGGTATAGGACTGCAGCAGGGAATCAGACGGCTTCCTGGTTATAATGCAGTGCCCCCCACAGAGGCACAGCATTATAAGAGCGGCGAATGCGCGGAGAATGGGGACCGCAGAGATGACGCAGTGAGTGATGGTTTCAATGCACGTTGGGCATCTTGGTGTGCGACTCGGGTAACTCTGTGCTAAAATGTATTTTGTATTTTTACTTGCATTAATTTGTAGTCAGACCGCCCAGCGAGCTCTTTCTGACACTTTTCTTAATTATTCTGTTAATATATCTTAGAGTTCAAAACCCGTGATTAGGTCGGTGGGACCATATTTTCCTGTCTAATTTGATGGATACTTGCATCAATATCTAGTGTTCATGTTCTATTACTTCACCACTTTAGGCCTTTTTCCATAATCCCTAAATGCCAAAACCTATTTCCAGCACTAGATATATTTGACTCCTATGCTTTAACATAGCAGAAGGTTTCGCGCGGTGTTTATCTCTAAACAGTAGCTGCGAGGTTTTAGAGACTCCGACTGCACTCACCTCGGCAGCCATCATACTTTCTCACCGCGCAAATCTAGGTCATCCAATCCAGTACCTTATCTCCTCACGCCCGCGCCTGGCAGCGTTGCGGCGACGGGTGACCAGAGCCTCGTGTCTTTAACTTTCATTTCTTTAATCTTCTTTAATTCTATCATTTTGGACACGTCTGACGCAACTCTGTCATAAATTTTTATATTTTTATGTTACGTAATATGACGTCACTTTACATAACTTTTATGAGTATTTTCGACTATTTTTAACCTTCAAGGTTTTTATTTACTCGTACTTTAATTTTATTACGTAATCGTACATGACAATTAAGCCACTAGTGCATTTAATTGCAATTTTATTTTTTCAGTATGTTACAACGAGGGTAAAACAAAAGGTAATGAAGTCTAAATATGTATTTTTTCCTGGTACAGATATATAACGTGATGGTATAACCTTGGTGCTATTAGGCAAGCTTAGGCAGGTAACTAGTTAGACATTAGGGAGTTTCGACACCGCTCACCTATCCGCAAATGCAAGCGCATCCTTAATTATTACCTTAGGGATGCGTGTGCTGGGTCAGCACCCAAGATGACGGTCTCCGATGGGAGCTAAAGCTTTATAGCAGTGCTTTTTGAACCATGCTTTATTCGATAAAACATTAGACTATCATGAATATTGATAGACAAGTACTTCAATAACATGTTTAATATTGATGCCAACCCATTGTTTTCAATATAAATAGGCTAGATAGTTCATGAAAAGCTTACGTATAATCCACGCAACAAGTGGCCTCCTTGCGTATATTCCTCACTCAGGACCCGGCCCGTACGACCCTCACACCCTGACATAGTGACCTAATTCCGCACCGATACGTACGGGTTTGCTCCTCAGGAGCGTCTGTCGAAACTCCCTATTGGAGACGCATTCCCTTATATATGGGTTAATGAACAATGGTTCATTAACCCTACCTGTGATTGGCCAGGTGCGACTCAGCTAATGGGCGACAACCATCTCCCCATGAATGTCATCATCACCAGTGTACAACATCATCAGAACACTGTGGAAAAGGGCATTAACGGACTCTTTTCCAATTTGAAAACCCCAGGTGCCATTTATCCTATATAATTTCTACGATTTCAGGCTATTGGTTTCATCACAATTTTGCTGCTCCTTTTTGCCTATATTTTTGCCATTATTGGAGTTATGTTCTTCAAGGAGGGATACATGACAGCTCGCGAAAATGGAGTAGTGAACGACCTCACATATACAGACAGTTTCACGTGAGTATTCTTACGAACAAGGGTCTTGGAAGAAATTATAAAGAAAAAAACACCCAACACCAATCAATGATAGATGAGTGTATGAAATGGAATGTAAATTTATTATTGTATTGATATGCACACTGCCATTACTATATATTCGTAGGGGGTAATTAATTAATCTTATAACAATTTTCTGATACAAATTGAAAGATTATATTGAACTATATTTCTAATAGAAATTAACCGCAAATGTCAAACAATTATAAATCCAGCGAAACCATAAACAATAAGTCCTATTATGATGCCTTTTTTCACGGACAGATCAATAGGAACAGCACTGATAACGCTTTTCCAGCTATTTACTTTGGACCATTGGTTTGCAGTCTACAAGGATGTCACCAAGGTTGCAAATCCCTACTTTGGCGCCTTTTATGTCATTTTATGGATTATCATTGGATCGTTTATATTTAGGAATATATTTGCTGGAATAATGGGTTAGTATTTTGAAACAATTTTGTTCTAATTAATGAATGATTATATTCCTACCGCGTTGATTATCATTTCTGTATGATACAAAAGACGGCTTCCTGCATCAGTAGCTATCAGTAACACACTACATTGATTATATTTTAAGGCCTCTCAAAATCAATTTTGCAATCAAATACAATGCCACTACTGGTAAAGATTAATTATTGTGAAGAAAAAAAATAAATTTCCAATTTGACCAGGAACAAATGTGATGCCAGCAAGGGGTTGTAATGGAAAATATGAATTTATTTCGATGGTACTTTTGTATTCCCATATACCATATTCCATGTTCTTTAAGTCAACACTAGTCTGCGAGAAGAATCATGGACGTTTTACTGGATCGGTGTCTCTTGGAACTGTGCATAATCATGGCCATATTTGCTGGTTACCCTCAAAGCTTTTCCATTCGCTGTTTCATCCTCAATTAACTTGATTAAACCCTCAGCAACAAGGGAAGGCCTGGAGAAAGAGTCAAACAAGGCAACAATGGAAATTGTGAAACGCTAAGACAATTTGTCAAAAAATAATAACAAAACTGATACATCTTCACCAGGAAGGTATTTGCTAAATACCTCCCTGCCTTAACTGATAGAATCATCAAATTAGAAAAGAATATGATATCATAATGCTAATAGAATTTCCAATAAATATGGCCCTGTTTTGTATGTTCCACTACATCATCATTTTCCAGATAGAATTTGGAATATAAACATGGTTGTTATTCCCAAAGCAACGATACAATACACGAATAAGACCTACTCTATTATTACTGTGGCTGCAACATCCTCCATTTTTGCCTCTGGATGGTAGGCTCGCTCTGGACGAACAGCCCCTTACCGCTATTCCGCTAGGAATAGCTCCGCTATGTTTCTCAAATCACGCGACCGGGGCACTGACCGAAGGGAGAAATGACGTATATACAGAAACTGCCCATCATCGACCTGTTTTCATGCTTTATTTTTTTCTGGAACTTTCTAACCGATCCCAGATGCTAGATCGAGTCAAGGAGAGCAAGGTTCAAATGGAAAAATGTTTCATTCAATGAATAATTAAAAAGTTATCGCTAACCGCATATTCGAAGTGAGGGCTGTTTAAAATGGCCGCCATAACAAAAAGTAGATGACGAGCAACCAGAGAAGAGACACTGCCGCTCTAAGCCAATCAGATCATGCGAATCGGTCACATGACCATGGGGACAATGACGTCATATATAGCGGCAGGTTGGGGAAGCCCTCCGATCAGAAAAACAAAGCTGACATAGCCTGTTGCAGGTAGAAAATCCGGGATTATCATTTATTCCATTAAAAAGGTAACGAAATATAGATTCTTCTGCTAAAATCTTAGTGTCTGCTGGTCGTTGGGTTGGTGTAACCCCCACGACCTGAGCAGACAAACTCAAAGCAAAATGTCTGAACGAGAACGGGACTCGGTAGCCATGCCGTAACTGGGGTGACCAAGCAGCTAGAAATAGTTTAGTAATCGGGATTCCCGGGCGGTTTGGGAGGGTCGTTTTCGCGACAATGCTTCATTTGTATATATAAAAACAATATTAGGCGGTCAGAAATATAACCAAACTATTAGAACAATCCAATTCAAGGCGGTACACTTTTCTGGATTGCATTGTTTCACAAATTCTGTATTGACGGTAGTTGGACATATACAATTGAATCGTACTCCAGTTACAGCAAAGTTTCTGGGAAGCTGTAAATGAGGTAGAATCATTCATAATAAGAAATTAGAGCCTGCATGACATCAATTAACTAGAAGGAACTTTTTCTGTGTACCCTGGTAGTTATTCTCACATTTACACTTTTTACATCATTTTAAACATGTATGTGATTGAGATTGTTGAACAATCTCAATCACATACACGTTTAAAATAATGTTCTTATCACCATTGAGAGAGGTTCTATCAGGCTACGGATGCCCATACAAGGCATCCCGGACAATCGTCCTACCACTCATTCCATCAAACCCCACACCAGCACCCAACAGCTTTGCCTGGGGGGAACCACCTGGAGCCTACCATGAGGTAGGTGTGGGCTGGTCTTGACTTATAATCAGACCACTCACCTACAACCACTATACCCCTTCTTGGATAACTATCCACTTTTTAATAGTATCAGCCCCACAAAACCTTTATGTATGTGGAAAACAATTCCTATCGGAGGGATACCAATACTCATTAGGTCCTGAGTTATTATCCTAATACTAACCAAAGTGACCAAGCTAGAGCCGGACAAGACCCTAGGGGGTCGAAACCACAATTCAATTGGCAGGAATTAAGCTGGAAAACCGTAAAAATTCACATTATATATGTGGAATATTCCAGATACTAATCATGTAAACATATGTCATCATAATTACTTAATTTCCAACTGACACCTACTGCACCATGGAGACACAACAGTGTTACCAGGTGAGCCAGGTGGAACGTTCTACTGAGCAGCACAATCTCTCAGTTGTGGTAGCGCAGTCGGTTGACTCACACGTTAACCACTTTTTACATCATTATGCAACCCAATACTTACAGCCCAACTAAGGGTGAATCCAACAACTGCATGTTTGGTGGCTGAATAAACTGGTGCCCAATCCTCTGGTCTGAGTCCAGATATTGATGCTGTGTGAATGATAACACCTCCCTTCCCTCCATTTTTAATGCTCATGTGTTTTAGAGCCTCATTTGTGGTGCGTATTACTCCATTCTGTAAAAGAATAATGTCATGATGTTACTTATATAACTTAATACATTTAAAGTGATTTAATTTGTTATTTGATGTAGGCCTATGTGTACATGAAGTATATATTCACAATAATATATACTAGCTGCCCCCGTTTATCACCAGGTAAACATCCCCTCTCCCTTCGAATCCCACCCTTCCCTGTTCAAAACTTTCCAGAGGTGACGCAGAAACACCTTTCCTTCTCTGCCTCTTCCTAGCACCTTCCAACCTTCCCCCTCCATTCCTCCCCCTTCCCCATCTCCCCCTGTTCCCTCCCCATGCGCGCCATGTTGCTAGGCAGCATTTCTACGCCGACGACGTTGTGTCGCCAAATATGCGGCAGAAATTTAAGTTGCGCCGCAAATAACAATGTTGCGTCGCCAAATAATACAATGTAAGTCGGTCGAAGCAGGGGGAGCGGGCGGATTATGATAATTTAAACAAATTTGCTTCTACCTTCCTCGCAAAAATTATTTGGGAAAAATGAAGGCCATGGTAACCTCACTTGAAGCCAAAGCAAGCTGCGTGGAAAGTTTGGGAATTTTACATGGCTTATGTACGGAGCCTTTCCCCCGTCGATGTCGTAACTACGTTATTAATTATGTGGATTCCCATTGCAGACCACGTTGAAAGTAAAGTGCTTGGAGGCAGTTTGGGGAACAAAATATTTTAGGTATAATATTTTACAAACTTAAAAGGAGGAAGAGGAAATTCATTATAAACTATACTGACATTATTGTGCTGATTGTCGATATCAATATATATCCTTTCCTTTTAGATCACCACATTTTAAGCTATACACCATACCACATTAATATCCACACATTGCTCCCATTCGAATTCGTGAACTGTTCCAGCGTTATGAACGCATATATCAACGCATCCATACACTTCCGAAGCTTTTGTCAAACACATCTGCATTGAGAAAAAAAGTTAAATGTAACAAATAACTATATACTTAATAATAAAGAAAAAATACAATTGTGTTTGATAAGTATAAACATTAATTTGATGTCTTGCTACTTTAAGAAAAGTAATTCCCTGGGCTATCTGCGTTTTACTTACCTTTAATATCATTAAGTTTCGTGTTTTTGCAAACAACAAACTCAGCTCTCGTATTTCTCTTTAAATTCAGATACGGTTTTCCTCCCTATTTCCTCCATCATATCGCCAAGGATAACCTTCGATCAATACATTGTATTTCATTTCATGTGTGATACCTTTCCTAATAGTTTGGGATATCAAGGCAAATGAAGGTTCTAGCTGTCCTTGGTGACATAATATGAATATATACTTGATTAAGAATCATGAAGAAGGAAGAAACTGATTCATGGGATGTTATGATCATATTTGCAAATCGTAACAATATATAACCGTTGTGTTAGCTTATACTAATGAACGACTTGAATATATTTCGCAAATCATGCTCATCAAGATAATTCTATTAATACATGATGATGTGTGACGAAACCAAACACATTTGTATTTGAACAAGGACATGTGTGAACATTTTGTTACATCTTACCTTTTGTAAAATCACACACTCCTAATCGACTTGAGGAGATGTACAATTTACAAGTCCAGAGAAGTCCAAGATAAATCTTTTATCTCCCTTCTCTAGACATATCTCTGAGTGTACAGACTATACTGGTCTGTCTTGACTCAAACTGTATTGGGAAGACTATACTGTCATTCCCTGCCTCAGGCTGCTATCTTCCTATCTGCATCAGGATGAATCCACACGAACAACTGGTTAGAGAATGAATTGTTTTATTGGTGAACTGGGGTTCTATATATACTAGCGAACAGGAATTATACATGGAGTCACATGATGATGAAATCAGCATTGTTTCTTGGAAATATTAACTCAGTCAACATTACCATATCCTCGTGAGACCAGCTGTCTAACTTAATGGCTTTAATTACCCAGAGGGCACGGACCTGGCTTGGTATTATAGATGTTTTATGGCCATTAAGGTCATTTGTTGATGTGCGTCATACCGGAACCAACCCAAATATAGTATTGTTTTGATTCAGTTTGACACAGACTTTCTAACATACAGGATGTTTACCAGGAATCTAACCATTAATACATTTCCAAATCATAACAGGATATTCTCACATCTGGAAAAATCAAAGGATATTTGCTGACATCAGAGCATCCTTCACTCTCAGGGGAAACCCCTAAAATGTACTTATTAACCTTAACAGGACATATTGTAAGTTCCTTTGAGTACACTCTATATTATTCCACAATGTACTGAAAAGTTTGAAAATAGTAATTACCAATTACTTAATTAATTCATTACTTTTACATTCCTCCCCCACTAGAAGTTTCTGAGGGGGTCATCATACAACTCATAAACTCCAGTCGCTATAAAAAGAATTATCCAATTACCAATAACTTTTAGGATTACATCTAGATATGAATAACTTATATGATATAGAGTTACTCCTTCTATGATTAACCATACATCTACACTATGATACTAAAGAAGCTAGTTGCATTTCACTGAGCTCTTTAGTTTGATCTCCCATCACATCTTGGTATGGGGCCTTTACTTTAGCAGAAGGTCTTAGGGTTAATGACCTTAACCTCTTCCTGAAGGTGTACATTAACATAATGACAATAACACCTGTGGTCAATGCTGTACTGCAATAACCTATTATTGTCCACGAATTCATCTGAGAGGAGAAAACATATTTCTCTTTCGCTTGTTCCCATTTTGTTACATCAATCAAGGGAACTTGTACCCGTTTCTTAAATCTTAACTCTTTCATAACCTTCATTTTCATGGCCTCAGGCCAGACAAAATCCATGGTTCTGTTATAAGTGATAGCTTTCACTCTTTTTACCAAAGTACTTGAACCTCTTCTTGTACCACTAACCCTCCATTGGGGTGTTTCCAACTTACAATCACCTGGTACATTTATGATTGTTGGACCGTTAATGTCTTTTGTTATTACTGATTTACCCAAACATCTTAGTTTCAATTTAACATCTTTGTAAGCGGTTACCACAAAATTACCCATATCCAATGGAAATACATCTGAATGTTTACCTTCTGTCTTTGCAATCTCAATTTGACAGTGATTTAAAGAGTCATTCGTAATTAATCCCCGTTCACAAGTAGGTGTGATAATTTCCTGTTGTGGAGCACAGACTCTAGGGTCATTTCCATAACAATTCTTGGGCCAAAATATTGCTCCGGTATCTGTATTTATAGCTACTTCTTCATGACCTTTTAACAATCGAATATGATCTTCATCAACACATACTGGGAAATATCTAATCTTATATTGAATATATTGTATTCTACCCACTGCTGGTATGTCAATACGAAAGACCAACTTACTTGGGTCATTCCAAAGAGGTCTCAACCTCATATTTTCATAGTACCATTCTGGTATTGGAGTTTCGTAGCCCCATTTCTTGATACGAAGGATAATGTCATTGAGTTCTTCACGATTTAGGGTATTTTCTGTTAACCATCCCCTCTCAAGTTCACGTTTCTGGTCCATGAAAGCTTCTACTTGGATCCTGTAGGCTTTATGAACTAGTTCCAATTCCGTCACTACCTGGTCAATGGACCTCGCCAAGGCAAGCTTGCTCACCTTGTGATTAAGTTCGGTCACCTGGTCACAAAAGGCTCGGACTTCTGCGTCAATAGCCACCTGGTGTTTCTGCAAATCGTCTATGTCGAATCGATTTTCTTGTATATACTTCCGAGTCTGGTTCATTATAGAGATCATCTGGTCCTGCTGGTGCACCATTACTTGATTGTTGTTACTCACTTGTTCGAACATTGTACGTAATGTCTGGACATCATTCTCCGTTGCAACTCCAAAGAGAGCTTTGCCAATTTCCCCTACGAAATCAACCAAACCCCTCTTGACTCTCCGATTACGGACTTGTAGGGATGATCGAGGTGTGCGGTCTAACCTGGCCTCCACAACTGGCTTTTGTAGATCCAGCGTATCTAACCCTGCACCCCAAGTCTTTTGGTCTTGTGCCGTGATCTTCGGTCCTAGTGAAGCAATACCTTTCCTCACTTCCGACACCCATGCCCGCATTGGTACCGGTGGAGGAGGATGTATCACCACTAGTGCTGTCCATATTCCTTCAATAGTCTTGGTTGGTCCTTGATTTTCTATCAGTACACCATCAGATCTGAATAGATCTCCATTTACTGTGCAGATGAGAATAATCCACACAATGCTTCTAAAGATGCAATGCACTGCGCAATACATTGTTTCTTTTGTTCCCACTCGTCTTCGTCTTCGACAGTTCCTGTCCTCTTTCCACAGACAGATGGTCCCAGTCTCCTTTCTCGTTGGAGTGGTATTTCCTGTTGAGTATCCTCAGTAGTGCGTTTGCCACAAATAGAAGGTCCTAACCGTCTCTCAATGTGTGCAGGAGGTTCTCCCTCTGAGGTATCAGCAGGTCGTTTCCTAGGAACCGTTTGGTTGGATGCTCCGCCACTCGCGCCTTCTTGCGGTTGTATGCGCTCTGCAATCCGTTGGCTCCTTCTCAGTGGTTGACCGGTCTCGGTTTCCACTGGCTCAAATCTGCGTCTCTTTGGCGCTCTGTTTCGTCTGAGGTGTTCCTCCTCTGTTGTACTCCAGTTAAGCTGTGACCCAGATAACGGTTTAGATATATACTGAATCGGTCTTTCGATTCCAGTATCATCGGACTGCACTAAAATCCCGCCAATTGCGTAATCACAGGCATCTGTGAATAATTTATATGATTTTGATGGGTCTGGGTGAGCCATTACATCACTTGACACTAGCACTTCTTTCAGAGTGTCAAATGCTTGCTGTTTCTCTTCGTCCCATGTGAACCTCACATTCTTCCTTGTTAACAATACAAGGGGAGCTGCAATCTTCGCATAGTTTTGCACACACTGTCTATAGTATCCAGCCATTCCTAGGAAAGACCTGACCTCCTTCACATCACGTGGTGGGCCCAACTCGGATATGGCTTTGGTCTTTTCTGGGTTACACGCAATTCCTTTTGCACTCACGATGTAACCTAACAACTCAACAGATGGTACATTGATGTAGCACTTACTTGGCTTTAACTTCAGTCCATGGTTTTCAAGGGCTGAAAACACTTCCTCAAGGTGATCCTGGTGTTCTTCCTCAGTCTCTGAGTACACCACAATGTCATCAATGTATACCATCACAAACTTCCCAATCATGTCACCGAGGATGTGCTGCATTGTTCTTTGGAACACCGCGGGTGCATTGGCCAGTCCAAATGGCATCCGGGTAAATTCATATAAACCTCGATGACAAACAAAAGCAGTCTTTTCGATATCACTTTCATCGACAGGGATCTGCCAATATCCCGACTTCAAGTCCATTGTGCTAAATACCTTAGCACCTGCTAAATTATCAAATATGTCCTGAATGATGGGAAGCGGGTGAGCGTCTTTCTTAGTAATTGAGTTCAACTTACGATAGTCCACACAGAACCTTATAGTTCCATCCTTCTTAGGAACGAGGGTGATTGGGGAAGCCCAAGGCGACTTACTCGGCCTAATGACTCCGTCCTCCAACATTTTATCAATTTCGTCTTCCACTATTTGACGCTTTCCTAGTGGAGTTCTATAGGGTCGTTGTTTGATGGGTTCCCTATCTCCTGTGTCTATCAATAGTTTTACTGTGGGAATTCTCCCATTCCCGGTTCCATCTGTTGCGAACACCGTCGGTCTCATCCTTACCCAGTCCTCCAGGGTGGATGAAGCAATCCTCAGATCAACTATACTAGCAAGGTTATATGGAAATACACAGTCTTTACACAGAGTAACTTCTCTTTTGGTATAGTCTATTATGGCTCCTAGCACACGGAGGCCATCATCACCAAGCGATAGATCGTGTGCTAGGTCATGCACAACAGTTACTTCAATAAATGAGTCGAGAACTTCAATTAAGGTCCTACCCTCCGTCTTAATCAAGTGTCCAGTGAGGGATTTCAAGTTCACGGCTTCTTTCATTATAGGTTGTCGGTGAGTCTGTCTACAGAGCTCCACCCAAAAGTCCTTTTTAATCAATGACCTACACGCACCGGTATCCACTAAGGTGTTTGCAACTATTTCATTAAAGAGTTTTAACTTCAAACATACCCTTGTGTCCGGTGCGCTTAGGCGTTTCCCGACACCTTAGCGATGACTGGCTGGGGGCAGTTACGTCCAATGTGGCCAGCTCTGCCACATCTGAAGCAATTGGGGGTTCCGTCTGCGTTGTAGGCGGGTTTCCCGAACTTGCGTGAAGTACTCCCTTTGGAAACTCCCTTTTGTTCCGAAGGCTGTGGTTTCTCCATTCTGCTTATCTGGCGTTGCAGACCACGCATGGATCCAGCGATTTCCTTCATGAGATCCAAGAGCTGATCCTTAGGTTTCTCTCTGTCCGATGGGGGAAGTGCTCCAATCTCCATTGGGGTCTCCTGTCTGCAATCAACTTCAGCCATGGACACCGCTTGCGCAACTTGGTTTGCGCGATCTATAGCTCCCTGCAATGTGTTGGGACGTTGCAAAAAGACTTGGGTGCGTGTTTCCTTGTCACGCAGCCCATTGATGAAACACTTCACCAATCGTTGGGAGATGATTCCCACTCCCAGCTCCTGCTGTGTGAAAGCTTTCCTTACAGCATCCATGAAACGTGTACCGTACTCACGACTATCTTGGTAGGGTAGCTGCTTTATCTTTTCCGCCTTGCCGCGCTGATATTCCTGTTCGTCTTCGTCTAAGAACATCGCGGTAACATGGTTGCGTACACCAATCCACATTGCTGGTCTGCCGGCTTGGTTTTCGGCTTCCATGAAGTCTGCAATAGCAGACCGCAGGGATCCACAAGACAGATATCCTACCATCTCGAGAATCATAGCGTCATTGGCGCCAGTCCATCTTTGTGCGTCATGGACTGCGTCGATCCACTCTCGTAACTGTTCTCTAACAGCACCGTCACAACTGTTCATTTGACGGGCATGTTGTTCCAAGCGCTTCCTCATCTCGCGCTGTTGCTGAGCCTGAACTACTTGTTCTGCCATTGTGATCAGTTAATATTATAAGGTAGTTGTAATTAAATCAACTAATTAACGTCCCTTCGTTGTCGCCAGTGTAAAATCACACACTCCTAATCGACTTGAGGAGATGTACAATTTACAAGTCCAGAGAAGTCCAAGATAAATCTTTTATCTCCCTTCTCTAGACATATCTCTGAGTGTACAGACTATACTGGTCTGTCTTGACTCAAACTGTATTGGGAAGACTATACTGTCATTCCCTGCCTCAGGCTGCTATCTTCCTATCTGCATCAGGATGAATCCACACAAACAACTGGTTAGAGAATGAATTGTTTTATTGGTGAACTGGGGTTCTATATATACTAGCGAACAGGAATTATACATGGAGTCACATGATGATGAAATCAGCATTGTTTCTTGGAAATATTAACTCAGTCAACATTACCATATCCTCGTGAGACCAGCTGTCTAACTTAATGGCTTTAATTACCCAGAGGGCACGGACCTGGCTTGGTATTATAGATGTTTTATGGCCATTAAGGTCATTTGTTGATGTGCGTCATACCGGAACCAACCCAAATATAGTATTGTTTTGATTCAGTTTGACACAGACTTTCTAACATACAGGATGTTTACCAGGAATCTAACCATTAATACATTTCCAAATCATAACAGGATATTCTCACATCTGGGAAAATCAAAGGATATTTGCTGACATCAGAGCATCCTTCACTCTCAGGGGAAACCCCTAAAATGTACTTATTAACCTTAACAGGACATATTGTAAGTTCCTTTGAGTACACTCTATATTATTCCACAATGTACTGAAAAGTTTGAAAATAGTAATTACCAATTACTTAATTAATTCATTACTTTTACACTTTGCTCCATTTTCCAAAAGGGCTTTGCAGTATGCTTTACCGATACCGCGGGCTCCTCCAATAATAACGGCAACCTTTCCCGCGATCTTCATTGTTTCTATGTACTGAAAACAGCTGACTATATTATTAATATATACTAGCAAATACCCGTGCTTCGCACGGGATTTGTTAGTGGGACAGTGGGGCCCACATCTTCCCACTCTCCTTGTTCCCTCTCCAACCATCATTCTCTTTCAAGTTGTCTCTGTAAGTTAGTATCTGTATTAACATTCATACCTCAAATGGAACCCTGTTAAGATGTTTTTTTGTCACTTGTATTGTTGTTGCCTCCCATTCCCTCTCCCCCCCCCCTGCCCTTCTCCCCCCTTCCCCTCCCCCTGCCCCTCTCCCCCCTCCCCCCACCCCATATACCTCAAATGGAACCCTGTTAAGATGTTGTTTTGCCTCCCATTGCCTGTCCCCCTGCCCCACACAATGGACATTTCCTGATAGGTTTGTTTTCAGGCAGCACTGGGGGCCCTGGATGGGGATGCTCAATGTAAACCCATTTCTAACCCCTTTCCAACCCTAATTTGTTAATGAAACATAGTGGAATGGCTCGGCACCATTTTTGGCAATGTGCATGTGAAATATAATGGAGATCTGGCCAGCGGTTTCAGAGAAGATAGCAGTTTAAGCCTCGAAACCCTTATTTTATTAATATAGAGATTTCCATTTATAGGCCACATGTGAATGATGTTGTAATTAGATCAAGGCGGCCTCCTAGTTTTAGCCATAATTAAAGACATGAATGTATGCTGTCTCCTATATTGCAAAGAATAACAAAATGATAATCAGTTCCCTGCACCGTTTAAGTATTCGTGCATTGTTCGTTCTTGACTAGTAATTCAATTCAATTCAAAGTATTCTATATTTGTACTTAAGGGGGGTCTAAAAACAGGAGCCATACATCAGAAAGAATTGTCTGGTCTTCCTTTATGATCCATGACTACGGAAAATTCTAATTTTAATTATAGTTTGTAGATTGCTAACCTAACTACTAAATCTACATTAAAATAAGATCGAAAAATAAAATAAAAAAAATATGAAAAATAACAATTATAAGAAAGAACTATACGGCTTCTATATTTAGGACTAAACTACACAAATGTCTCTTTTCCGGCAAGAAGATATATGTTTATCCTAGCTATGAAGACTATGTCGCTCAAGTGGAGGAAAATAAATATTATACACATAGAACACTTGTGGGACTAGTTAATGCAGGCCTATGGATTAATTAAGACCCTAAGCTCGTTGATTAGACACAATTCGGAAATTCTGGTATACATTTTATCTTCGCCTGTCATGATGCTGACAAATTTTTTGTTTTACACTTACAATTTAGCTTATACATGTGAAAAAGTAATTGTCCAACCTACCTATACCTCTAAATCAATGTGTGGGTTTCTACGTATACAACTCAAACTGAGTAGCGATGCAGCAGCCAGTCCACTCTATACATGTGGAACAGTAACTAGGCCAACTTTATTGTTTTATTGATAAGGTAGATGACCCATAGCAGCTCTTCTCGTCAATGAGATCTGTGTATCAGCTTTTGCCTGATAGCTCTATTGATCTGATAATTTATCTTTCAGCCCAGAAACGCAAATATTATCCAGAGAAGCGTGCAGTGCAAGAAGCCCTCCATTGGCATATTATAGAAATATATTGCAGATGCAAGATATACTTTTATGATAATTTGAATCCTTAAATCGCCTGCGGCCAACACAGGGAACTTCATAGATAATTTATTTTCCCCATTCTCCTCAAGTGGAGCCATGAGGAGAATGGCAGATTAAAGTAAAGCTAAAATGTGATACATCAATGGGTGGCATATGTCTAATTTTTATATGCATTTCCATACAACCAGTCTATAGTCTTGGGCTAAGATGCTGGACTCCCAGTCTTCAGCCCAGAAACGCAAATATTATCCAGAGAAGCGTGCAGTGCAAGAAGCCCTCCATTGGCATATTATAGAAATATATTGCAGATGCAAGATATACTTTTATGATAATTTGAATCCTTAAATCGCCTGCGGCCAACACAGGGAACTTCATAGATAATTTATTTTCCCCATTCTCCTCAAGTGGAGCCATGAGGAGAATGGCAGATTAAAGTAAAGCTAAAATGTGATACATCAATGGGTGGCATATGTCTAATTTTTATATGCATTTCCATACAACCAGTCTATAGTCTTGGGCTAAGATGCTGGACTCCCAGTCCGCACATTGGGGGTTCAAATCCCAGAGCAGCCAGCCATTTTACATTTTTCTCATTTTCGAGTCATTTTATTTTTTTATTTCACTAATATCTTCACCTCTGGTACTCAGATT
Organism: Sthenelais limicola; assembly: GCA_942159475.1. Lineage (NCBI taxonomy): Eukaryota > Metazoa > Annelida > Polychaeta > Phyllodocida > Sigalionidae > Sthenelais > Sthenelais limicola. The sequence continues at coordinate 89,794,127 of OW804096.1, read as the reverse complement.
TCTTTTAAACTCACACATGTAGTTATTGATGCAATTTCCTTTCGATTGGTGAAAGAATTAGAGAGTCTAAGATTGAATTAAGGGAGAAAAGTCCGTTGGATAGGGTTTGGAGGTATATAGGTTCTCTGTTATAGAGGCATGGGTGGCGGTCATAAGCTTGTGTTTATTTTTGTCGAAAATGGTTTTCGCACGGGCCACAAGTCGTCCAGAGTATAACCGTGAGATATTAGGATTTGTAGGGTTTGCTATGGTTAATGTTAGGTTATATGAATAAAGAAAACATTTGCCGACGCACTCCCCTCCACCCAGCCTTCCCGTTCTCTCTCCCCCTCCCCCCCCCCCCCCCCCCCCCCCCCGCCCACACCTGTGAAGAGTATTTGGTTAGGCCAAGGTTAGGCCAAGTTCTAGTGTGCAAAAGTAGAGATCATGGGAATCTGGGAAGAGTATTTGTTTAGTTCCCCTGCGCAAAAGTAGAAGTTGTGAATCCAATCCAAGAAGCTAGGGATGAATGTACTTTAATGGAAAATGTACTACAGGTAATAGAATTCGTAAGTTAGCTAAGATTTTTCTTCATAATCGTGTCGAGAGGATCAATATCTATGAGAATCAGTCACTGGTTTTTGGCCTACAATGTGTTTTCTATGCAAACAGGTCGATATTGCCTGGGTCCCGTACCATGGTCCTTGTACCCGAGGGGCCTGATGTGACTAATCATACCCTTTGGAATAGCCTGCGGCCATGGCCGCGGGTGTCACGCTCTGTCTAGGATGAAATAAAAATTGAATCAAAACTATGATGAATACAATATAGTGATATTTCATCCTTTCAAATTTCAGTGAATAATTTCCAGAATATTCGCAAAGATTTGTTCCAAGAAGTGGAGGAAATTATTGAACATGAAAAACACCAGAATGCCATGATCGAGTTGGCAGAGGATCTGGATCGCCACAAGTAAAAATTGCTTTTAATCTCCCTTCTGATCTACACGGCTTACATATTTAGGACT